>OX578143.1:51910408-54310408 GCA_951213105.1 Amaurobius ferox | reverse complement strand
GCAATGGGAACAATTCCACCCATTTAGTAGCAATATCTTCTATTATCAAAATCCACTTTTTTTCATCATTACTCTCTAGTAAGAGTCCAAAAAGGTCTATAGAGAGGGTCTCAAAACGTTGAGAAGGAACTGGAGTCTGTCGAAAGCCCTGACCACCCGACTCGTCCAAGGACTTAGAGCAGCAAAGTGGATGGCCGGGAACTGGAGTCTGTAACAATCCTGCCAGTTTCTGATTACAATCCTGCCAGTTTCTGATTAGAAGGTTTATTGTTGCAATCTATACAGTTTTTCACATACTTGCAGATGAATTTTCTCATCCCTGTTTAATAATAGCATTTCGCTATACGGCCAAAAGTTTCTTCAGCTCCATTGTGTCCAGCAGTTGGAGCATTATGATGTTCTTTATGAATAAAGTTTCTTTCATGGGCTGGAACTACTAGTTGAGCTTTTTCGCGTTCAGAATCTGGAGCATAACGATAGAGGACACCTTGATTCATGAGGTAGCCTCGTTCTGTCCAGTTTGCATAGTTTACGTGTTTGTCAATGTTTTCAAAGCAACAAATGATCTTTGCTACTTCCTCATCTTTCAATTGCTCTTCATGTATCTCATTAGATGTTCTGGAGGGAATATCAAAAGATACAGTAGACTTCGCATGAAGGGACATCATGTTCACAAACAGACCTTCATATCAGCAACAACGTTGCACTTTCCAGGAATGTATTCCCTATTCAAATTGAAAGACTGCAATTGCAATACCCACCAGGCTAATCTTCCGGATGGAGACTTAAGCATTTAAGAGGTTGGTGGTCTGATGCCACTGTAACATTAGATTCCTCTATGTATCCTTGGAACTTGTTTAAAGCCCATATAACAGCCAGTGCTTCATGTTCTGTGACGGAATAATTTCTCTCAACAGAACTAAGTAGCCTACTTGCATATTCAATTGGATGTTCATCCGATCCCTGGCCTTGAAGAAGGACAGTTCCCAAAGCAAAACTACTTGCAGCATCTGTTCTAATTACAAAAGGTTCGGTGAAATCTGCTTACTTCACAGAATGGGTGACGACACCAAGCATTGCTTTAGAGAGTCGAAAGCTCTCTGTTCAGTTTCAGACCAACTCCTGGGAGTTTTCTTTTTTGTTAGATTGCTCAGAGGTCAAAAAATCTCAGAAAAGTTCGGTATAAACTTTCTATACCAGGAATATGTCTGCAAGAGGATAGCAGTTGCTTCACATTTCTAGGGGAAGGAATTTCCAAGATGAAAAATACCTTTTCAAGATCCACCTCTATTCCATGAGGCGTAATCCAGAGTCCAAGATATTTAACTCGAGAACAAGAAAATTTGCATTCCTCTCGGTTTGCACGACGTTTTAGTCTGTCAAAAACCATTTCAAGATCTTTAAGATGTTGTTCAAAAGATGATAACAAGACTATGAGGCCATCCAGAGCTGGCAAGCCTCTACGAAACGTGTCCATTAGTCTCTGAAACATAACAGGGGCATTTCGAAGACCAAAAGGCATTCTTAAGAACTTATAGGTCCCAAACGGGCAAACGAATGCAGTTTTATCTCGATCAACTGGATTGACATTTACTTGATGGTAACCAGATTTCGGATAAATGATTGACATAAAAGAGGTATGTTTAACATCTTGCATTAAATCGTCCATCCTTGGAAGTGGGTAAGTGTCAGGGACAGTCATTTCATTAAGTTTCCGGTAGTCTACGCACAGACAAACTTTACCATCTGGTTTTAGGATCAAAACTACAGGTTCACCATAGGGCGATTCATATTCTTCAATAATGTTCTTTTCGAGAGGATCATCAATTTCTTTTTTGAGCAGCTCCTTCTGAGCTGGTGACATTCTGTAAGGAGGTACAGAAATGGGAGAGTAATTACTTGTAGTAATATGATGCTCGATGATCGAGGTGGCTTCTCCCTCTGGTTCGAAGATACTATCATTTTTCTAGTAGACTGTTAAGCTAATTTCTTTGAGTAGTTGTCGGATTCTCTCCTTCACTTTTCTGCAATTGACAAACGTTAATAAGAACTTGTCTATCCTTGTGGGATTCTACATTGGGTTGGGTGCCCAATTCTTCTCCAAATGGATATTTGTGATTTGGATTATTCCAAAAATACCAGCATTTGTTCTTTACATCAAGAACGATACCCGCAGATTTCAGAAAATTTGTTCCGAGTTCGATTTCCAGTAGCATTTGGAAGACGATGAAATTCATCAACACTTTCTTTTCTTCAATTTCTATCATCACTTGGGTAGTGTAGCAATCAACTGATCAAAGACTGCTGACCATCTGCCAGACTTATTGTCAACTTCGTTTTTTGAAATGATAGTCCATGCTCTTTGAATACTTTAAATATCTTTTCTCCCGCAATGGAATGTGAAGATCCTGTATCAGCGCACACTCTACCTCTTCTTCCACAAAAGGTTATGTCTACCAGGGTAACTTGAGGACCCTTAGTGAATGCTGAATATACTTGTATGCTATTTGAGGCAACTTCCTTTTTGATTGGAGAACAATCAGGACATTTAGTTTTAATGAATCCAGGTTTTTCGCATCCATAACATCTTAACGAAGATCTTTCTTCTCGAATATACTTGAATTTTTCTCCTTTGTTAAAAGGTATGGTTTTCTTAATGGGATCAAAACTTCTAGTTGTGTGCATTTCTTTTGATTTGGCCAGCTTTTTCTGTCCATTAGATAAGGAATTTCTCAAGTTTTCGTACGCATTCAGTTTAGTTTATAAGCTAAATCTGAGGGAGAAAATATCTGTTCCCCCTCATCCAAATAATGCTCTTTGCATTCCAGAGTGCAGCGTTTTTTCATTTGATCAGAGATTATCAAATTCTGCAACTGCTCAAAAGTGGAAATGTTCAATTCTGACATCCATCCACTCTGATATCCATCAAAAAAACTTCTGATTTCAAAATAGAAATCTTTCCATGTGCAATCAGTGCTTTTTCTATGTTGAGAAAATAACTTTTGAAATCTTTCTGCCATCAATTTAAATCGTCCTAAATAATCCTAATTAAATTATCCTAAAAAGATGCCACGGATGAGAGAATAATCCTTAAATATTTCTTCGGGCTCTCTAGCAATAAGTTTTGAAATATTGTTGGGCAGTACTCCTATGAGATAAGTCACCCACAGGTCTTCTGGAATTTTTAGGATCTTCATTTGTCTTTCAAATAAGACTAAAAGTTAGGTCATATCATCTATTTCAGGGTTGAAACTTGGCAAAATTTTCTTTAGGCCCACTTCCATATGAAAATTTTCTTGTTGAATAACCGTGGATGCAGTTTCTTTATGACTGGCCAACTGTAGTCTTAGCTTTTCTATCTCAAATTCTTTATTTTGCATTTCCACCCTTTCTTTTTCTAGTTGTTCTCTTTCTCTTTATTCGTTTTCTCTTTCTCTTTGTTCATTCTCTCTTACCCTCTGTTCGTCTTCCAGTCTTCCCAAAATAATACCCTTAAAACATTTCTTACAAATTCTTTATCCTCCTTGAACACCTTGCTCTTTAGAATAATATCCCTAAGTTCAATGACTTTCAGATCACCATTCCCGTTTTCTCCTAATTCAGTTGCTAGTTGTTTCATATCAACTTTTCCTCCTTTCACTAAGAATGCCATTGTTATCTTTGCTATTCTTTTACAAATATGAATGTTCAATTCTATTAAGTTCGAAAATTGTTCTAAATGATCTAAAAATAGATTGTTCTAAAAGTTCTAAATGAAGAGGCAGAAATCACTTTCACTTCAATAATTCAAAGAAATAGAATTTTCGTCTTTTAGTGGCTCGAGAACAATATTATTATCAAATTTATATTTATTTCAAATATCTCATAACTACCACTTTAATTTATTTAAAATCAATAGTATGTATCAATTTTATCCATTAAGGTTTCAAAACTTCAACTTATTATTCTATTATTATGACATACACAACAGTACATTCAAAATAACATTAAAACAAAAGTACAAGCGATTTCAAAATTCTTATATGTCAGGATTGATAACATCAATTTATTCCATTTAAGCCAGGGTGGCTCTTAACTTTTAATTTTCTAAAAAATGGTTATGCTAATTAAAAATTACTTATCTAACTTCCACTGACTAGAGATGAATATAGAATGTTCCAAACTTTACAGAGGATTTGGGGGCCGCTCGCTGGTCGTCACTATTTAAAAGGCTTTTTCGGGTGTAGAGGTTAGAAAAACATTCACTCACCATTTAAGACTTCACAAAACATCACAACATTTACATACAAAAAAATTACAAATCTGTCAAAAAGCATAGCTAGGATTAAGTATATATTACAAACACATCGGCTATGTGCTTCGATCGCCATTTCGAACTCGAATAATTTGTAAACAAAACAAATGTTCTTAAGTCTGGTTGACTGCTGCCACCTAGTGTCCATTTGAGAACTACAGAATGTCTCTTACATAGTTTCATATTCTTTGTCTGTAGTTTGTACTGTTTGTAAACACTAAATTAAAACATGTTTTTAATATGATTAAAATCTTATATAGTTAGGTAATGTTTAATGTTTGATTTTTTGTGTATTTTTCTTTTCTAAATAAACATATATTTCACAAAAAATATCATGCAGTGAAGAGTTGATGTACAAATGAGGACTGATATTCAGTTATGATGAAAAAAAAAAGAAAAATTATGAAAGTGCCAAAAATTCAAATTTCCATTGCACCAAATGCTAGTATGCATCATGCTTTATAATTTGATAAATGTTAAATGTACCAGAGAAATCCAGTTTAGTTTCAATGTTCATCACAAAATTTTCCTTATGGTGAATGCAGTTGCTGCATAACCTGAAGAATGCTGAAAGTGCTTCAGATAAGTTTGTCAGTTGACTGTTGGCAGAGTTGTGGGAATGGTAAATTATGGGCACATTTGACTCAGCAGTTATGACCAGTGACCAATCATGACCAAAGTATTTAGAAATTAATTCATAATTGGTACTATTTGAAAACTTCGGTCACGGTACGGTTATAACCAGAGTGACCGAGGATTTTCCTAGTTGTGTGGTCCTGTGATGTGCAGAAGACTTGTTTTGCTGGAAATGCTGATTAGAATCACACAGAATAACGGAGCTGCATTCCCCCCCCCACACCACCACCACCACACACTAAATAACCAACCAGATTAATGATAAACAACCGTGACATATCTGGTCATAACTAGGATGACCAGTTAGTTGATTTTTTAAATGTGCCCTATAAAAGTGCCAGAATTCTGAAAAAATAGTGTTTGGCAAGAATCCCACAAATTTTGTTCATTACACTCTCACCATTTATCATATTTAGTTTTCAAATAAAGCAAGAAAGAAAAATATTAATTTGAGTCTGTAGGGAAAGTTGTGTGCTGCTGCTGATCTTATGTTTAATTTTTTTTTTTTTTTTTTTGAAGGAGGGAAGGAACTTTCAAGAATAAAAATGGGTTGTATGGTACCCAATTTGATAACCTAACCTTTAACATAAATGGGATGCCAATGATTGATTTCTCAAACATGTTATACGAAAATTTTATTTATAACTATATATACTTTAAGTAATTAAAAACAGAACTGGGGACCCATTCTCCATATCTTGTATTTTTATGATCTGTTGTTTTTTAACATACAATCATCTTTTTGTCATCAAAGAAATTAACTTGGCTTGCTGTGATATGTTTTAACACATGCTACTAATATTTTTAAAATATAGCTTATTAAAATTATGCCTTTTTTTCACATCAATTCAATGCTTCAAAATATAGCTAAGAATATAATTTTATATTGAAAAGATCAAGTTTTTCTTAACAGTTTACAAATTAAAATTTGACAACTTTGATTTCAGAATTAAAAAATTATCTTTTTCTAAGTTCCAGGATTAAAATATTGTAGTTGTACAAAATTGCCATGTCTACAACTTTTCAGCTATGAGATCTTACTCAGAACCAATCTGACTATAATATGGAAAAATCTAATGTGGGCAGCACATGACTTTCCTTATATAATGCAATGAATTTACTACTTTTAATAAAATAAAAATAGGTTATTCTTATAGTAGATACTTATATTCTTTTGCAGATATTGAATTTTCATCAATTAGTCATCATTTTCATTGATTTAGCGTCATTTTTATCTATTTGGCGAGATTTTCGATAATTTGGCAACATTTAAATAAGTTGCCAAGTTATTCTGCCAAATTCATTGCAAAAATCACGACAAGCATTACGACAGAGAAATAAGTTATTCTTATAGCAAATTAAATTACTATTGGCATTCAAATACAAAAGTATTACTCAAAGTATCTTTTCTCATGAATGGAATAAGCTAGATTCACGAAACTGATGTCACTAAATTTTTTACATATGAAAAGTGAACATGTTTCTCAACAGTTAATATATTTTTTTTAATTTATTTGTTTTTTTGATAAATTTATTTGAAAAATGTGCAATATCTTGAGAATGATTGATGCTAGCTTTCTAAAGTTTATGTCAATCATTTTCTCTAAGTAAAAATTACATAAGAAATGTCTATTTGCGTAACTTTATTAAAGGTTTTGATTTTTTGATGATTTTTTCAAAATTTCACTCGAAAATTTAGGGGGTTCTGAACATTCGATTGTGTTAGAAACAATATACTTCTAGTATTCATGGATTGCAATTATTGCACCAAATTTCATTCGAATTGCTCCATTCGTTCGTGAGATGTCGTCTCCACAGGCTCACTGACACACACACAGACATCACCTAAAAATGTTCGATTCGTGATCAGGGATGTTTGAAACGTGCTCTCCTGTCGAAAACTCTATTTCGAATTTTCGACCTTGTCACAATACTTTCTTATACATTATACTATATATAAGGAAAGTAATATATGATTTGTATACACACATCAGAAATTTACATTCAATATATAATTTACAATAGCAATACATAAAAATTGAGAAAAAGCAAAATGGTTGTTACAGAAGTATACTAAAAATCTATAATTTTTTTAATACTAATAAATAATTACTAATGAAATGAATATACTTTTGTCATTTTCTTCAATACTATTTGAATATTCTACAAATCCATCTGAATCAGCAAAAAATCTAAACTCTTTCAGTGAAACAACACAAATAGCATCATCAGTACAATCTAAAGCAACATATTCAGGAAAGGAGGAACTAGCCAATTTACGAGTTCGCTTGACAGTCCAACTCTGAATATTCTGACCTAAAAGGAAAAAAAACATATAATTAGAAATACATAAAAGGCCAATATGAATATTAGTGAAAATTCTTTTAAAACAATTTTTCTTTCTGCAAGCAACAAACTCAAGTTTAAAAAAGTAGGACTTTTTTAGAGAAGCTTTTATAACTAATAACGCTTTTACAACTAATAAAGCTATTACAACTAATAAAGCTTTTACAACTAATAAAATGTCCAAGCTTTTATAACTAATAAAACGTCATTTAAAGCAACATTCAACACAAAATTAATAGTGTAAACTGGTTTCAAAGGCAGAAAACAGCCCTCTTTGCCAGGATGATCATAAAGCACAACCTTTACTTGTCAAAGCAAGATTGGCAACCGCTGTTAGAACAGCAAGGGCTATAGCAGAGAAAGAGGAGGGGGGTTCAATGGCCAGAGAAGAAAAAAAATGAGATAAAAATCATAGAGGAAGGAACAAGTAGTAGGATGCTATGCAGTAGCGGATTCAGGGGAGAAGCTAGGGACTTCAGCCCCCCCCCCCAATATGAAATCGTCTTGCACTAGATAAAATGACATTTTGACTTGATTTATGTTGTAGCATGGAGTTTTTTCCAATTCATGCGTTGATTGTAATTTTCTATCTGTTTTTCAGTTTAAATTTTGTCATATAGATGGCAGCACCTCACGATGTAAGGTTTGATAAAAACAATTTGATCCTAAGGTAACCATTTTCTGAACAATTTAGTTGAGTTAGTTAGTAACTAGTGTTTGAGAGTCTGTCTGTACATTATGATTAGCAATTCAATTTGTCTAAACAATTACGCATTTTGAATAAATATAAAACTATAGTGCAGTGAAAAGCAGGAGTGACAAATTACTATAGTGCAGTGATAAGTGGCAGCATTTACAGAGAACTTATTTACTTGCAAACCCTACAAGTTGCACCTCAAATATGGCGGGAAAAAGAAAGCAAGCAAGTCTTCTGTCCTTTTTTAAAAAGAGCAAAATTGAAACTGAAGACTTTTTACTTCCCTTTCAGACGGTTAAGTACTTTATTGTTATAAGTTGGATATAATACGTGAAATTTATTACTTTTAATTTTTTTTTTTAATAACAATTTTGACCTTACGATTTTAATGTAATTAGCAACCGAATTCGGTAGATTTAAATTTTTTGAGTTACATTCGATTTTTCATTTATTTATTTATTATTACAGAGTCTACTTTAAGTACATCAGAAGCATGTGATCCTGAACAATTTAAGAGGAATGCCAATGACCCCTCTGACATTGCCACTGCGCTGGGATAAGTTTTGTCAAATGAGGAAAAATACAGATTTTTAAAGAAACAATAGATTCCACCTTTAAATTTTGATTTACCTATGCAGATTGAAGGTGAGCAAAAACGAAAATTTTAGAGGAAATGGCTCTCGGACTATCCTTCGTTGGCCTATAGTCAAAGTCAGGGAGGTGCATTCTGTGTGCCTTGTGTTCTTTTTGGACCAGTGGAAAGAAGAGCAAAACATGCTGTTCTTCTTGGTGTGTTAATGACTGCACCATTAAAAAAATTAAAGAAAGCAATGGATGCATTTAAAAGTCATTCATCTATTGATTACCACAAAATGGTACTGCTTTAAAGTTCTAATTACTCAGCCACTCACGACAATCCCATAATGGCAATTAATATTTTGTTGGACACAGAGAAGTGGAAAACAATTTGAAAAAATAGAGAACGCTTGCTCCCTATTGTGAAAACACTTATTTTTTACAGTCGAGAAAATATTCCCCTCAAAGGCCATCGAGATGACAGTGATCTTTCTCAAACAGATGAAAAATCAAAAGGGAAATTTCGGGCACTAGTGAAATTTCATATTGATTCAAGTGATACTACTCTTCAACAACATTTAGAAACCGCACCAAAATATGCCAGCTTCATTAGCAAGACAACGCAAAATCAAATTATTGAATGAAATTGTTAGGAAAACTTCGGTTGTAAACAAGCACGTACGTGAATCGGTCGATGTATGGTCTAAATTCAAAAGATACTTCGTTCTAATTGGCTAATCGCTTTCAGATCGTTTGTTTAGAAGTTTTACCCCCATGGTCTGTGGTCCTGCAAATTGAGACGTCAACTTCCAGTTTATGCTAATTTCTACTTCAACCGATTCGAGATTAGTATACTCCGAAAGGAAAACATTAACTACAACTTCAATGATACTGGGCTATTTAAGCTAGTGCTTGCATCAGTTGAGTATCTTAATGTATCTTGATGTATATCTTGATCTATCTGTCTTCGTGATATGTATTCGTGATCACGTATGATCGTTATCTTCATGTACGCCGGTTATGGCGATGTTCTTGGCTGATGCTGTTAGGCTTAACTGAAGTCTTATGGTTAAATTGACAAGACTTAGTTTGACTAAACTTTAAGAGGCTACCATTTTTCGATGTTACGGAAATGAATATGTTTTTGTTCGTTATGATGTTTTAAGTTCACAGAAATAAAGTGAGTTTTTGTTTATGTTGACTACTTTCGTTTTCTCCACTGTGACGCTCTGCTATTCAGCTGTTTTTTTGAATTTTTCACCAATGCTAAAAGAATAAAATTCCAACAAAAACACTTATTTTTTGCGGTCGAGAAAATATTCCCCTCAAAGGCCATCGAGATGACAGCGATCTTTCTCAAACAGATGAAAAATCGAAAGGGAAATTTCAGGCACTAGTGAAATTTCATATTGATTCAAGTGATACTACTCTTCAACAACATTTAGAAACAGCACCAAAAAACGCCAGCTTCATTAGCAAGACAACGCAAAATCAAATTATTGAATGCTGTCATTTGATAATTACCAATAAAATTGCTGATAATATAAAGGCTAAATATTTCTCTAAATTGGGTGATGAAACCATGGACGTCAGTAGTATATCTATGTACGTATGAGCGCACATGTACTTTATACACTAAAAACTATATTTTATAGCTTATTTTTATCTTTTTTATATATAAAAAAAAGGTATCGATCCATATTATTATTAAAAACATGATTTTATATCAAAATAAGGCCTTTTTAACATTTAGACCAAATATTAGATAAATGCATGAAAAAAGAGATCAAAAGATAGGCCGCTCCATTTTGGGGCTCCCTCATATATAGGTAAATTACGGGATTAAATAAATCCTCTAAGCTTTAAAATAAATGGGGGGACCGTTAGTCCCCTCATAAAAGTTTGATTTTTTAAAACATGGTCCTGAAAAAAAAATAAAAAAGTCAGAAAAAATAAAGTGATTTAACACGATAGGTTAGAAAATCATAGAATAACTCTCATATTTGCCACCACCAGAATATATAAATATACTTTGAAACGCGTCCGTAATTTACGGACACGTTTTATAGAGTTATATATGGATATCATAAAATTATCATCTTGATACGAACGTATGAGCATATTTTTAATACTATATTTTATAGCTTATCTTTTTATATATAAAAAAAAGGTCCATTTTAATATTAAAAAACATGATAAATGTATGAGATCAAGGGAGCCCCATTTTGGAGCTACCTTATTTTGAGGGGACCATTAGTCCCCCCATAGATAAAAGGATGAAATTAAATAAAAAAATGCGTGAAAGGAAATATCAAATATAATACTTTGTCCTATCAAGGTTTGCGCTAAACAAAATATCCGTCTTAGATAAAAAATAAAAAAAGTGATTAACTTCCTCATCCGTTTATACTGTTTACTTCCTCATCCGAGCGATCTTAATGAGTTTTATCTAAAAACATACCCCGCCATGTGGGAAATATTTTTCGAACGCTTCCGGAAAATAATTTTCTGACCCCGCTTAATGGAACAATTACCAGATCCCGGGATGTAGGGTGATAAGATATATAAAGGGTTCACTGTTGATTCTTTTTCTCCTCCAATGGATGATGAAAAAAATCGCGATTCAATTCTTTTTTTAAATCAATAGAACAGTCGGATCAATAGCCTAAAGGGATTTAATAAATGTAAAAGATAAATTACGCAAAGCATACGAAGAGATTTAAAAAAATTAAAACGAATTAGTAATGATCAATTGAAGAAACTATTGATGATTTTAACTGTAGAAAATCGAAATTAGAAAAAAACAATCACTAATGATATAATAATGATATGAAAGATCTTACAATGGATTGAGAGGCTTCATAATCTATGATAAATTGAGTAATAATTATCATACTTTCTCTAATTCATAGTCGTATTTATCATTAATCATACCTGAAAACTTAAATATATATATCTACCTATATTGATTTCATTTATCGATTCATTAGAAAGTTGTCCATGTTTATTCGATAGGTAATAATTCTTTTCGACATCTTCCACATTTAACTTAGCGATTACTGTATCTCCATATTTGGTTTTAATTTTTTTCAATGATATCAGATCATATTCCCCAGGATATAAATCATTTAATTTAAGCGTCTTGGGATAACCTCTCAGTCTATTGAACTCTTCCATTTATTAGTAAACATTTTTTATAAATTCATGACCAATAGAATAAATTCTTTGAAATAACATATAAAACTCCTAATCCATTCAATTTAATATCTTCGTTTTCTTCTTTTTCAATTAATTCAGTCAACCTATGAAAACTTTCTGATAATAGTTTTTTATTATGATCATATTTTATATATAAATCATACAATTCATTACAAAGATAAGTCATATAGTAAATTTCTTCAGAATTTGTAAAATTTAAAGCTCGAATATCACCTAAGCACTCATCCATTTATTAGTAAACATTTTTATACTGTCCTAAAGCTCTAGTATTCATACCATCTTCTAATATAAATCTTTTATCATCTTTTGCTGATAAAGCTATCTTGTTCACTTGAATTGAATACAATTCATGTTTCTTACTTCTAATTAAATTCTGTGTTCTATATTGATCTTTTTTATTTAATAAACAGTCTTTATAATCCTCAAATGATATTCTGTTTTTAACGGTACTAGTCTTAGTACCTTTAGACCTCTTAATCTCAAAATTTTTATCTTCAACACTCTGTTTTTCTAATCTTATTGAATACATTTTACTTCTTAAACCTACAAATTCTTCCATAATCACACCGTTATTTTCATCTTTCATTTTACCTAATACTTTTTTATTACATCTAGGCATATTATACAGATTATTTACTTGATAATCAGATGTATCGAAATAATCAATCATAGACTTCATATCTTCATAAAAGTCATCTGTTTTAATATCATATATAAAACTATCTGTATCCATATATAATAACTTAATATTATCTTTATATCTCGGTTTCATAACATTATAATGAAAATCATACATTAAATGTTTAGATAAATCTAATATACTCATTCCAACATAAATCGGTTTATTAAAATATAGTTTTGTTTTTTTCATGTGAACAGCTACCAAATTTTCATCAAAAATAGTTCTACATTTGAAATTAGGTTTAGCAATTAATTTTTTAACTTGATCATAATTACAACATAATCTTACATCAATTCGCTTTCTTATAGATTCCATTGTTTTTCCAAATATAGAATTAATCATTAATTTATAAAAATCTTTCTCAAAATCATTAGCAGCTATCTTTCTCATTTCAGTGTTTAAATCTATATATTTTTTTAACCAATTTGATTGTTTAAATTGCAATTCTCTATGTACTCTTACAGCCTTTAAACCCATTTTCAAATATTGTTTTAAACTTCTATAATGAACTACATATTTCTCTTTATCATGTAAAGTTGTTAATAACTTACCTTGTTTTGAATTTTCAGGTATTCTATTTTCAGGACATAATGGTAAATCTGAATGATAATCATGTAACTCTTTTGGATATCTTAAACTAATTTCAAATATATATCCAATCTCTGAATCATCTTTTATTTTATTTTTATATAATTCGCGTTTAACATAATTTATTTCATTACACCATTTAAATTCTCCATATGGTAAATATTGACTCATAGCCCATCCATATAAATTATTAGCATCTAAATACATTAAATAATTGGATTCTTTACTATTATCATAATTTTTCATATATTTATTATTAGCTTTTCCATATCTATTACAACATTGTGAAACACCTCCTCTTAAACCTTTTTCTATCATGAGAATCATATCATAATCATTTAATAAATCTAATTTAACATTTGTTATTTTTAACATTGCATCCCAAGATAAACCAGGAGCTGTAAAATACCAATCTGGATCTAATTTATAAGTTTTTAAACAAACATCTCTAAAATTTTCAAATACATCTGTTAAAATTAATACATCTGTTTTAACATATAAATCTGTATATTCACCTAAATTTTTTATATTAAATTCTTTCCAAACACGTTGAGCATGTTTATATTCTTCATCAGTTATATTACATTCATTCAATTTATTATAAAATTTATCTTTTGAAGGTAATTCTGTTTCTTTGTATTTATCTCTAGAATCCATATAATCATAAGGATATACACCTTTTCTTGTAATGAGATCTAATTTATCATCAGGAAAATGTAATGATGTCTCTCTAAATTTAGATTTTAAGTATTTAATATATTTCATTTTTCGTATTTTTGGTGGACACTTCTCAATATTTTCTGGTAACTTTCTCAAGTTTTTTGATAAATTATCTAAACTGCAAGACATAAATTTAAATGAATCAATAAATCTCAATTTCATACCTCCTATTTTTTTGCTGAAAGATATATATTTTTCTTCAGTATTAGGTATAACATTTATTTTTGTTTGATCAAATCCAAGTTCTTTTATAAACAAATGAGAATCATAACCTGTTAAATTATGAATTTTTACTGGAATAAATTTTGGAATTTGATAATTTAAATTACATATATTATGAGCTGGACCTCTATATTTTCCAGTTAAATGACAATGATCAATTACTTTATCATCATTTAAGATTTGATTTTCACATATATGACAAATATTAGTTCTTTTATAATGATTTTCATCGAACTCTATCATTGATTTGATACTTTCATATTTTTTAGTTTTGTCTTCTATAATTTTTTCAATTTTAAGAGTATCCTCTTTTAACATAGATACAAACTTTTTGATTGTATCAGGTCCTCTATAAACAACAGGAGGTTTATAGTATTCCTTTTCATATTTGATATAATAACAAAATGCATCTGCTACATGTTTTTGATATTTTACAGTATATGATTTAGTTTGATCTTGCTCACATGTATCAATTTTAGGTAAGAGAGATTCAAAATCAGCATATATAGTATATGGTACTCTCATTTTTCTTTCATGATTTTTAAATTGAATAACTTCATCTTTTTTAGGCATATTAATTGTGACAGCATCTTTACAGTATTCCACATGTATCTTTAATCTTTCCTCAGAATAAAAATAATTTAAGCATCTATCACATAAAAATATACGATGATTAGTAATTTGTGATCTGATCAAACTATTCATATTTTTAATCCAACAATAATGATCTTTCATATAAAACAAGTTTACATGTTTTTCTAATTTATTGTTAGTTATTCTAAGTGGATAAATTGAACCATCATAACTATAAACATTTACAGATATATTATTTAGTTTTTCAAATTTCTTAATATTGTCTAATGAAACAGGAAAATCAATACCTTTAAAATGTAATTCATCTTTATATTGCTCATATTTTGACACTCTTTGAGGATCTTTTTTTACAGGATGAATTGCTGATAATATTGACCACATAAAACATTTATTATCTTTATTTTTTACATTTATTATGGCTTGTTTAGATTTAATTTTTTCAGGTAAATCAATATAACTTGATCCTCTCAAGGGTTGATACTTATTTATTCTCAATTCTAAAAATTTAATTTCTTCAAGACTCCAACCAGATCCTTTTGATATAAAATCATCAGATTCATTTATTAAGTTGTCAATAACATAATCATAAAAAGTATGTAAATCATTAGATTTTAATATAATTTGATTCTCAGTTTTGAATGTAAATTCTTGAATTTCTTCATTCAATTTATACAAACAAAACAATTTAAAATTTACCTTTATTCCATTAAATTCTTTCAAAATATCCTTTATTTTTTCTATTACAACCTTTCTTTTCTCTTCTAAAAATTCTAGAGGGATTTTAATATTATTATAATTATTAATTCTGTATGATCTTATATAAGCAGTTTCATATTCCTTAATTTCTACATAACCTTCATCTAATGCTTTTTTATGTTTTCGACTTGATATGTGATTTTCTAAATGTTTATAATATATACCGCAAGTAATACATTTTCTTTTTTGTTTTGATCTTTTTATCATTAAGTCTTTCTTTATATGTTCTTCTTCATAATATTTACCACATATACGACATTTTCTATCTTCTGTAAATAACTTTTCAAGATTTTCTTCTTCTGTAAATTCATTTTCTTCAGGAAAGACAGATTTAAAATCATTTTTATCAAATCTTAAATTAAAAGAATCAAAAATCTTTTTAATTTTTTTACGTTTTTTAGGTTTATCAATAAATATTTTTTTCTTTTTTTCCAAGTATGCTGACAAATCTAAATTTAATAAATCTACTAAAACAGGTTTATATTCACCAGTTTTTCTGATATATTTAGTTAATAATTTAATTAAATCAACCTTCTTACAACCTTTAGGTTGTTTAATATTCAATTGTTTTACTACTTTTCTAAGCTCACCAATAGTCTTTGACTTTAAGTTGAGCTCCATTTATTAGGAAACATTTTTTTAAATACTTTTTCCAAGATGCTTACTGTGATAAATACTTTTTAAATGCCGCTTTTTGTGTGTATAGGTATATTGCATACCACATTCACATTTAAATTTTTTATATTTGATTATGGAATCACAACATTTACAATGACTTTGGAAATAAATTTTTTCATTTCTATGATATATGTAAAACTCATTTACCGATTTCATAGTCAAACAGTGTATACACTTTTTTGTAAGCTCCATTTATTAAGAAACATTTTTATAAAAGGATTGTAAAAAATCATTCCATATTTTTTCATATTTCTTTTTAACTTTTTGAACCTTTATATTATTTTCAATATTAAAAATATCACAAATCTTTTTCATAAAATAGTAATAGTTAATTGATTTCTCATAATACATAAAATCTAAAAATGTTAAAAACATATCCTCAATTTCTTGAGAAATATTATATCTCCTTCTTAATCGATTAAAATAACAAACTCTACTATTATATCTTTGTTTTAAACTTTCGTAATCGATAACATAAAAATGTTCTTCTTCTTCTGAATCATAGATTAATTTCATCTTATTCATTTATACTAATTCAGATGTCCAACTATTAAATTCATCTGGATATCCTAGCCATTTTACATAATACTTATTTCCTTTCTTTTTTATGATGTTTTCAATTTTATATACATCATCTTTTTTATTATATTTTACCATTTCATTTTCATAAAAAGTTCCTTCAATTTCTTTACTGTTTAAATCTTTTAATCGATAAGTAATTGGATCTGTTTTCAATACTTCAGAAATTATAAAAATCTCTTCAGTGAATGTAGAATCATCTACTTTCCTGAATGTTTTCTTAATTGTAGATATTCTAACACTATCCCCTATCTTAAATTTAGGTTTTTTCATAATCTTTTTAGTATATAAATTTTTATAAACTTGAGATTCATTTTCTCTAGCCTCTACAGGTGTCATTTTTATTGACCTATGATATGAATTGTTATAATTTTTAAGTAATTTGGGTAATACATCAATATATCTTTTAGTATTGTTAGCATGCATATATTTTATAATTTTTTCTCTTATACTTCTATTAAATCTCTCAGCTATTGCAGATTTTACTTCTTTATTTTTAGTTGTAAACCAATGTATATTATTATCTTTAAATAATTTTTGTGTCTGTTTTCCTGTAAATTCAGTACCTTCATCTGTCAAAATGAATTTTGGTATTCTTTCTTTAAAAACTTGTTTAAAACCTTGTACAACTTCTTCAGATGTTTTTCTTTTTATAGGAAAAGCCCAAGCATATTTATTAAAAGCATCTATAACCGTTAACAAATAATTAGTTCCATCATTATATTTGCTATAATTTTTTATAAATAACAAATCAGCGTCAAATTGATTATTACTGTTTGGAACATAAACCCTTCTTCTTTTAAATTTACGAATGACAGGTTTATATCTAGTATATACATCTTGTTCATGTAAAAATTCTTCAACATTAGATAACCCTGTTTTTCTTTTCAATTCATTAATTCCACAATAACCTGTTTCTGGATTATAATATGTCTCTTTTAAACCCCTAAAAAAGTATTCTTTTTACTTCCACAAATAGTACAGATACCTTTACCAACCGGTTTATTATTTTTAGAAGTAGTTTTATAATAATTTTTAGTTGGGGTTTTATCTTTACACTTGACACAATATATAGAAATACCTAATCCAAAAGTTTTTTTAACTTTAATAATAGGTTTAATAATTCCTCTAGCTAATCTTTCTTGAAATGTTGGATCTTGTATAGCATTTAAATTATCTATTAATTTTTGATCAGCAACATGTCTCAGTTTTGTATCTTTTGTTTTATTGTAATCAATATCATGTTCTTTACATGCTTTATCAACTCTATTTATTCCAGGATCACCTCTTTTTAATCTTTTTTCTAATTTTGTATTTGGGCCACAATATTGATATCCTGGTAAATGCATTTCTGGAAGATTTACTTTATCTTGTATCCATCCAACAATATCACCACCTTTCTTTTTACAAACCATTTATTTATTTAGAAATTTATATCCATTCAATTGCATTTGTTTTACGTATTTTTCAACTGGATTAAATTTTAAACTTTTTATGAAATCCTTTTCACACATATAAATTTCTTCTTCTGTCATATCCTTAGCTTTAAACGAGAGTTCTTTATAAAAATTATAACAATGTCTATATTCTTCTTTCCTTTCCGCTATTTTTAATGTGAGATCTATGGCTTCTACTATACCAACTGATAAACTTAAAAATGCAAGAGGTAGAAAGGCTATTGCTGATAAACCCGTTCCACTTAGAATAACCTTACTTACTGATAATGAAATACTTATCTTTTGATACATATTTCTACTCTTTCTGTAAACATATAATCTTTTTTCTAAATATACATCCATTTATAAAGGATTAAATTTTTTCCTGTATCTCATTTCTGAATTCACTAAATCTAACATAAAAAAATCATATTTTTCTTGAACACTTTTATTATACATTTGTTTGAATTCTTCAGTACTTAATAAACCATCTATCTCTCTTATAATCTGTTGATTTTCTTTTGGTTGTAGAGTGAAAAATATATCGTAATTACAGTTCCTTCTTATATTGATAGGTGTTAAATAATATGACTGAGTTAAATAAATAAAGGATGCGTTTTTCTTTCTACCTCTGATAAATAATTCTTCGATGTTTTTTTGATCTTTCTCAATCACACAATCATCAAAAATAACTAAATTCCTTAATGTAGGATTTAAATCATCTACATTAATAAAATTATGATCTGAAGAAAATAATACTTTTTTTTTTTTGAATTTATCATATAATTTTAATAATTTTTTCTTATTCTTTATATTCTTACATTTCAAAATATCTTCTCTTTCTATATCATCAAACAATGTATACATTTCTTGTAATTTAGAATATTTAGGTTCGTATAAATCTTTTGCACATATATATAATGTATTAAAAAATAATAAATCATAAATCAAATTTAACAGTAAATTTGTTTTACCTGAACCTGAAGATCCTACTATAAGTAATCTAAATGGATGTTTAGGTAACAAAGGATGTTGTTTAGGATCAGGTAATTCTTCTGGTTCCGTGTAATCTTTAATTTTTATCATAATTTACTAGCAGTAAAAATAAAATTTGCTGCAGTAAAAAATTAATATTATATAAATGAACTTAGAAAAAGAACGGAAACATAAGTTTTTAAAGCAAATAAAAGATTCAATTAAAATAGTAAAAATAGAAAAAGAAATAAGAAAGAATAATGAAGATCAACTAAAAGAAAAAATAGGTATTCAAAAAACCTTAGAGGAATTTCATAAACCAATCACTCAAGAAATTGAAAAATATGAAAAATCAAATAAAGATATTGTGAAAAGTATTCAAAATGTTGTAGAAAATATTACATTTCCATCTATAGAAGAGCCTATTGAAGCTGTGAAAGAATTAGTATCTTATACTTATGATATTGATCAAAATTTAAATTTAAAATATTTAAAAGAAGAAAAATTATACAGACCGTCAGTATTTTTAAATGATCAAGAAAAATTAGAGGAGATGTATGGAAGAGCTAAACAGTTAAAAGAAGGATTATCTAAGAAAAGAGGCAACTTAAAAAGTATAATTTCTAGGGCTAAAAATTTTTCAGAGGAGGAATTAAACCAGAAAAAGAATGATATAAAAGAAATTAAAAATAAAGAAAATATGTTGCAAAATTATATGCATAGATTAAATATGATTCGAAGTAGCAAAGAAATGAAGGTAGGTAAAGGATTGAATGTATTATCAAATTTAACAGAAAAAATATGTAACGGAAGTAAATCAAAGAAATTGTATAATCAAGTAACTTTATTGTTAGATATGTTATTAAAAAATAAAGAAATGACTTATAATGATGTACAACAATATCATAAACAATTTCTCTGTTAATAAATGATAAAATATAAAGTTTATTTGAGTGATGGTCAGAAAAATAAACTTAAATCAGCTTTTAAAAATAAAGTAGAAGTAACATTACAAATAGATAAATCTAAAACTCCTAATCATGAGATGTATTTAACTAAAACTCAAATTAATCATATTAATGATAAAAAAAGAATTACAATTAGTAAAACTCAATTAGATAAAAATGGAGGATTTTTACCATTTCTAGCGGCACTTATACCCTCTTTAATAACCGCTGCTAAATTAGCAGTTCCAGCATTAGCAACAGGTGCTTTATCTGGATTAGCTAGTTCAGCTATGCAAAAAAAGGGATCTGGGAAAAAAAAAAAACTTGGAAAGGGAATATATCAACAGTGGGAATTAGCGACAAAATGATTATAGAAAATATGAAAAATGAAAAAGGATTTAGAGGTGTGTTTACCTCCGATTTATTACCTAAAACAATAGGAAAATTTGAAAATGGAATCATTAATTTAGATGTATCAACAGGTCCCGCAACTCATTGGGTTTGTTATTATAATGATCCTAAATATAAATATGTGGAATATTTTGATCCGTTTGGTGAATATGACAATATGAAGAAGGACTATATTCCTAAAAATATTAAATCATTTCTTGTTACATCCAATAAAAAAATAGGTTATAATGATAGTTTTTTACAGAAACCTTCATCTGTGAAATGTGGTATATTTTGTATGAAATATATAAGAGAAAGGAATAAAGGTATATCACCTAAAAATGTTCTCAAATCATTTCCTGCACAAAAACCTAGTGACTATAATGAAAATTTTGTTATGTATAAATGATAAAATTAAAATCTGAAGGTCATGAGAAATCAGAAGAATTTACTGTAAATTTTATTACACCTCTTAAAATAAAAAAATTAGCTTTACACTCATTCTCTATGGAAGTTTCCTGGTTTAATATAAGTAAGAATTATGGAAATAACATATTTAGATTGTATACATTAGACACAGATATAACAATTACTATCTCAAATGGTAATTATACTATAAGAGGATTAAATGAGTATATGATGAAAATATTCGGTGAGGATCCACCTGTCAAATTTGGTATTATTGAAGCAAGACAAAGAATATCTATTAAACTGAAAAATGGTTGGGTAATTGATTTTACAAAAAGTAACTTTCATAAAATTATAGGCTTTTTAAATCCTACATATGGAAGTTATGATGAAGAAACAGAGATTGAAGGTGAGCATATTGCTGATATATCTAATGGAAATGATAATATTTATATTCACTGTGATGTTGTAAAAGGATCTTTAATAAATCAATATAATTCAGAAGTTATATATTCTTTCACTAATAAAAACCCTCCAGGTAGTATAATTTCAAAAGAATTTAATAATTGGATATTTTTTCCTGTTAAAGTAGATCCTGTTGAAAGAATAAAAATGAGGATTACTAATCAAAAAGGTGAATTAATAGATTTAAATAAAGGAGCTGTAGAATTTAATTTTATTTCTTCTTAAATAAATGTATAGAAGAAAAAGTAAAAAAATACAAGGATTTTTAAAGGTTTTATTGAAACCTAAGAATATATTAAATGTAATATTTTCTATGAAAAAGAAAGGAGGTGGTTTAAAAATTCTTCCTAAATAAATGATTTATGATTTAAGTGATACTCGTTATTATTATAATGATCACATTAAAAGTTATGAATTAAGAGAAATTCATCCAAAAGAACATAGTTCAGATGAGAATGCTACCTATGTTTTTCATATTAATGATACTAAAGCAAAAATTTTATATTCTAGAGGATATCTTGAACTAAAATTAAAAATTACAAAAAATGATAAATCATCCATTGGAAACGAAAATGTGAGTCTGGTAAATGGTGGAGGTTTTATCAAAACTTTAAAAGTACATATAGGAGATACTGAAATTGAATCAAATACACAGTCAAATTTTTCAATCATGAATCATGTTTTAAGATTAATTCATTATACTCCTGATTATGTAACATCACAAGCTCAAAATGAATTTTTTTATCTAGATACATCTGATTCAGCTGACCGTAATGAGTTCAAATATGATGGTACTTAAGAAGATACTACTAAAATAACTGAATTTTTTAATAATTTGAAAATGAATAAAGATTATAATGAAGGATTCGTAAAGAGATGGGAACTAACGAAAGATAGCAGTGTCATTAAAATATGGACACCTTTAAAAGATATAATCGATTTCTTTAGAGAATATGAAAAGATAATTTCAGGTTTTGAAGTGAAAATAGAAATTCAAAGAAATGAAAATAAAAATATGATATATACTAATATAAGAAACGAAAATTATAAGGTAGTAGTTGAAGGTTTAACCTTACATTTACCTTATATAGAATTAAAAAATTCTGCAGAAAGTTTGTTTCTGGAATCATATCTATCTGATAAAGATATAGAGGTAAATTGGGATCGACATAGATTTAAGATGGTAGGCCCTTATAGAAGCAACAGCGGATCTGTGACAGCAACAACAGCGTCAGATGAAGTTTTAAGTGTCTATGTTATTCCTCAATATGTTGAAAGAGATAATAATTATGAAAAAAATAATATGATATTTGATCATATAGATATGGCAGAATGTTGGTTGATGATTAATAATAAACAAGTTCCTCTTATGCGTTATAAAACAAATTTTGCCAATAAAGATTATAATAGAGTGTATGAAGCTCTTTTACGTGAAGGATTTTACGATAATAATACAGAAACAGGACCTTTGATAAATAAGGAGAATTTTGGTAAACTGTATCCTATTTTTCCTTTTGACTCATCAAATCATGAAAACTATACCGATTTAAATAATTTAGATATTGAATTTAATTGGATAACGAATAGTCAAAAGGAATATAAGTTTTATTTTATTTTTAAAGAAAGAAAGAGATGTTTTATAAATTTAAAAAATAAAACTATAAGAATGGTTAAGAGTTTAAAATCTTAAAATTAAATAAATGAGTGCTTATTATCCACCTTATGATGATCAAATGAAAGAAGGACCTATTGGACCTCCAGGTATAGGTTTTAAATTAATGAATGATGGAAATTATGATATGGAAAATAGAATTTTAAAAAATTGTGAAAATCCTATAGATGATTTAGATTTAACCACTAAAAGTTTTGTTTTGAATAAAATAGAGAATAATCATCATGAATTGAGAGATCTTATAAAAACTAAATATGATGAGGGTTTTTTAACCTTTACTGAAGAAACAGGCAAGAGAATAAAAGAATTAAATGATACAACTTTACATTCTTCAGAAGGAAAAGCTTTTGATGCAAAAGGAAAAAGAATAAGAAATGTTGCAGATCCTAAAGATGAAAAAAATGTTGTGAATAAAAGATATTTTGAAAAAAATTCGTTAATACTACAGAATGATAAATTTGATGTAAAAAATAAAATAATTACAAATGTTTCTGAACCTGAAAATGATAACGATGTTGTCAATAAAATATATTTAGATAATAGAGATATCTGGATTACTGTAGATGATCTTATTTTTATAGATGAAAAATTTACAAAAGTAAATTTCAATATGATGAGTTCTAAATTACTGACCCCAGAGATGCTATTAACTACAGATATGTATATGAAAATATCTATATATATAGCTATATATGTAGAAAATATATATATATATGATAAAAGTTCACTGATATCTCTGGAAATCAATGGTAAGGAAATTTTAAATGCTAATACAAATACAGTAACATGTTTTGCTTACGGTAAACGTGATGATATCATTACATTATGGATAAAATCTGATGGTAACGCTTTAAAACCTTATATGCATATTGAAAAAATTTCTTTCTAATAAATGGATATTGATTGGAATGAATTTTCCAGAAAAAATTTATCTGAAGATGTAATTAGAAATCTTATTAGTCATGTAAATTGGGATTTAGTTTTACAATATTCAACACTGTCTGAATCTTTTATTGAAGAATTTGCTCAACCTGATGATTGGTCTAAAATTTCTAGATATCAAAAATTATCAGAAGATTTTATTGAAAAATGTAAAGATAAAGTAGATTGGGTAAACATATCTCAATATCAAACTTTAAGTAACGAATTTATCATAAAATATTCTGATAATTTAGATTTATATAAAGTATCAATATTTCAAAATCTTACAGAAGATACAATGAGAGAATTAAAAGATGATTTAAATTGGTTGTATATAACTAGATATCAAACATTTAGTGAAAATTTTATAGAAGAATTTATGCATAAATTAGATTTTTGTTATTTGATTAAATATAAATTTGAGCTATTACCTGATCACTTTTTTAATGTTTATTGGAAAAAAGTACAAGCTATACAGATGAGTGAATTAAATAAAAAGTTTGGTCATAATGAAATAGAACCTTACCAAGAGAAAATTTTTGAAGAGATATATGAAGTTAAATCAGTCTTGAGAGAGAGTGTTTATCTTTTGAGACAATTAACTAACAAAGAGGATAAATAAATATTTAATAAAAATGTTTCTATATAAATGGATGTTGTATATAATAATGGTATGGAAAAAAAAACTATGTCTTTCTTAAATATAGAGAATCCTACTGAAGTGAAATCTATTTTTATATATAATTGTTCTCTTGAAGGAATAGAAAATTTAACGAATTTAAAAGAATTATATTGTGTAGGATATAAATTAACATCTCTTGATGAAATAAAAAATTTAATAAATTTAGAAACATTATATTGTAGCGAAAATGATATTACATCTCTTGAAGGTATAAAAAATTTAACTAATTTAAAAATATTATATTGTGATTTAAATAAATTAAAATCCCTTGAAGGAATAGAAAATTTAACTAATTTAGAAACATTAAATTGTAGCATAAATGATATTACATCTCTTGAAGGTATAAAAAATTTAACTAATTTAAAAAAATTATATTGTGAGGGAAATAAATTAACATCCCTTGAAGGTATAAAAAATTTAACTAATTTAAAAGAATTATATTGTGACGGAAATAAATTAAAATCCCTTGAAGGAATAGAAAATTTAACTAATTTAGAAACATTAAATTGTAGTACATCTGAATTAATATTTTTACCTAGAATAAATGATGAAGAACCCATAAGAAGAAATAATGTAGGATTTCCAGTCTTAAAAAATGTTTACTAATAAATGGAAGAGTTCAATAGTCTGAGTGGTTATCGTCAAACATATGTATTAGATGATTTATATCCTGGAAAATATGATCTGATATCATTGAAAAAAATTAAAAATATGATTGCAGGTACAGCAATCGTAAAGTTAATTGTAGAAGGTGAAGAAAAAGAGTATTACCTTTCGAATAAACATGGACAACTTTCTAATAGATCGATAAATAAAATCAATAAAGGAAGATATATATTTTTATATTTAGGTGATAATAAATACATATTAGAGAAAGCTTAATAGAGTTAAAATATAATTCTAAATAAATGGATCTTTATAAGATTAAAAAATCTCTAGAAAAGAAAGGAATTAGTGTAATAGCAAGATTTATAGAATCAAACGGTGATACTGGAACAGCATTTTTAAATAATTATAATGATAAAGATCTTAAAAAATTTAGTAAGAATATTAAGTCATATTATAATTTTGGTGGAGAGAAAAAATTTAGTAAAGATTGTATACAACTTACTTTTATTGAAAAAAAGTGATTATATTTTATATCTAAGTATGGAAATATGCTTTTTTAACATCTTCTTCTAAAAAATTATATTATAACTTCAAGATTTTATGAACTCTATAAAACGCGTCCGTAAATTACGGACGCGTTTCAAAGTATATTTATATATTCTGGTGGTGGCAAATATGAGAGTTATTCTATGATTTTCTAACCTATCGTGTTAAATCACTTTATTTTTTCTGACTTTTTTTTTTTTTTTTCAGGACCATGTTTTAAAAAATCAAACTTTTATGAGGGGACTAACGGTCCCCCCATTTATTTTAAAGCTTAGAGGATTTATTTAATCCCGTAATTTACCTATATATGAGGGAGCCCCAAAATGGAGCGGCCTATCTTTTGATCTCTTTTTTCATGCATTTATCTAATATTTGGTCTAAATGTTAAAAAGGCCTTATTTTGATATAAAATCATGTTTTTAATAATAATATGGATCGATACCTTTTTTTTATATATAAAAAAGATAAAAATAAGCTATAAAATATAGTTTTTAGTGTATAAAGTACATGTGCGCTCATACGTACATAGATATACTACTGACGTCAGTACTACAGAGCGACTCAGTCTCTGCTTGGATACTGAAAGTAGTATTATAAAAGAAAAATTTCTGTGCTTTGTGCCTACCACCGATCTCAGTGGCGCAGCACTTACTGAGTTAATTTTGCAAGAACTTAATAAACTGGGGCTTGGGGCTAAAAATAAAGAACTTGAGAGATCAAGGATAAGACAGGGGCTCAAAAATGGCCAGGGAAATCCCGAGGAGTGAAAGCACACATAAAAGAATTGCAACCTCTTGCCGTATATATGCACTATTCTGCTCACAAGCTAAATTTGTCTATATCCAAATCATGTTCTGTACGAAGTATTCAGAATGTGATGGGCACAGTAAAAAATGTTGTCAATTTAGTGAATGAGTCTTGCAAATGGACGGAATGAAATTAACAATTCAGGAGACTCACCCTAAAGAGAAAAGACTAAAAATCAAAATGTTGAGTGACACATGACAGATTGAACAGCATGATGCACTTCTGTGTTATGCCAGGATTTTTTATTCTAAATTTAATTTTTGGTTCAAAATTTGATAATAACTCAAAATTCGTTATTTTCCCCTTTCCCTTCAAAATCTTAAATTTATTGGTTGTTTTTGAAGATTTCGGCGATTTATCCCTTTCTTAATGTTAATTTGTTATCTTTTTAATGTTTTCATTATTCAAAATTATGCGAGATGCGTCTTTAAACATTAAATATTCTTGTATTAATCCTCTTGCTCCTCGTTTTCGATTTTAAGTTCATTTCACTTCATTCACGAGTTGGCAGTGAAAAGACGCATCTTAACCCTTTCACGACGGCGGCATTCCGGAACTGCCGCGGCCCAAAGAACAGAGCACTTTGCTTCCGAATTGTTCCTAGGAGACTGCAATTTTTTTGCATTAAGCCTAACTCTCGAAAAAAATTCACTAAAAATCACCTATTCAACACAGAAATCCAATTTTTTTCAGGAATAAAAGAAACATTTATTTTCTATTTGATGTATATGTTTCATACAAATCTGAATACAAAATACTCGTTAGTTGCTCCCATTCTTTTATCCGAAATAAATGAATAATTTCACTGCCTCTAAAACCCTAACAAAAAATATACTCTCTTATATTTCTATGATTCACCAATGAAATCATAAATGTGAAATCAAAACAAAACCCGAAACTCAATTATAAAATTGTTGATGCTGCGAGAATTGCTCTGTCTGTTTATATTACAAAATCATGTTTCACCGCTCCAAATGGAGAAATAATTCATTGGATCCTCCCTATGCCAAGGTCAAATATCTGCAAAATACATTGAAGTTGTTTCCACAGGCATTTAACGCCATCTAGTAGACAAATTAAAACGTTCCATGTGAAAACACGTGTACGTGGCACTCACCGTTTAGAGTAAAGTTTTCTCCGCCACGCTCTCGTGGCGTCCATCCTTGAATGCAAGTTCGCAGCCGCCCCGTGGGCATGGCAACCGTCGCGAAAGGGTTAAGACAAGTTTTAGGCAAGTTGGACCCTTTTTGCATAATCTTTGAACATCTGGAAAGAGGGTGCCAAAAATTCCGTTGGGTTGCTGCGCGCTAAGCGGTGTGTTTGGCGGCATAATTTTAACTTTCGTACCCGCATCACAGTTCTTGGCATAACATAGTTTTTATTCTGCAGTATATGTGGGAGTGCTCGGCGCGAAGCGCAGGTTTTCACTCGCCAAGTTTGGCGTCTCCAGAGAGGCAAGCGTGTTGTGAAGGAACATTGGATTCCTGACAGGCATTGGACTAGGTGATTCCTTTTGTTACTGCTGAGATCCGTGGAAAGGTGCCCCATGTATGGGGGCCCGTATCCCGCGGTCGCCAGAAGTGTGAGAGAAAGTGTCTCAGATTTTGCTCAACGTCATTTGAAATCTTTCACCGGGATGGCATCTCTTGTTGCACAGGTTCCGTTGTCTCTGTCACCGGATGTTCCATCAGAGGGTGAACTCAAAGAAATCGGCTACCATTACTTGGATCCAAAGATTGAAGGTGCAGATGTCCGAGTGTTTGCGAAAGTGTATCATCGATCTTGACAATCTATCCTTGGATCTACATTTCAACAAAGCCGTTACAGGCTCTTGCATGTCGTTGTTGTTGAGACCCAGACCGTCCGACCTACCAGAAAGGTGTAAGGTAACTGTATGGACGGCCGGGAAGTGCCACCCAATTTAGACCGGAACCCAGTGGGGGAGGCTCTTGCATGTCGGTAAGTAATTTGTAATTTTCTAATATTTCATATGCAGCAATCATGGCGTGTTTGCAACATCAGTGCAATGGCCTCCAAATTGTAAGCATCAGTGATACCAGCCCACTCAAGCGTTCCACAGCATGGTGTTTTGTGTTATAGGCCCGTGCTCTCAAGTGTTCGTGTATTCCGCGCGACCAGTGTCGTCCTAGTGCTTTTCAGTGGTGTGAGATCCTGAGCAGCCTGTGATCCATTCCACCAGTGTCATCAATCACAAATTTAAGTTCTACCGGATTTTTGTCCGGTCATTCCTGCAACGTTTTATCTGAAACAAGCGACCCGTATAAATAGTCACCTGTGTGAATTGCAACTCAAATTAATTAGTGGTTTTTACATATTTTATGCAGAATACTGACGTTTGCACTTTTATTTTTAAACTTGGGAATTTTAACCTCTAATTTGTTTTATACCATTTGAGTTTTGAACCCAAATATTTATCATTTTTAATTGTACAAGAGTAAGATTTGTGCATTTTTATAAGTTAGTGTTTGTGTTTATTGTTTAAGTTTTAACAATTAAGTTTCAGTGGACCAGGCAGACCAAACTCTGGTCTTCAGACCAGGGTGGATTCTGTACCTGGGAATTTGCAATAGTTTAGTTATTTTAATTTGTTAACGAGGTTATTGTTTAATTGAATTCAACATTTAATTGAATTAAATGCAATGTACTTTAAATTATACCACTATACACCTAGTAATTGCTTTAATGAATAATGCTTAAAATTTGAAGGGTTACAAATAAAAGTTAATTTTTAATTTAACATTAATGGTTGTCATTCTTGAGTTGTGTGTTGGCTGTGCTATTTTTATTTATGAAGACGTTTAAATGTAAGTGGAATTTTTAGTAGTATGGTGTTGAAGTGTTTTTAAAAATGTAAACAAGGTCTAGCACAGACCAAACAATAGTAATGGTTTAGTAAAGTAAATAAAGAAACCAAGAAATAATTTTAATACTTAATAAAAAATAACTTTATTATTAAAAACTATACGATCAGGCAAATGTAAATATAATAAATCTGAAAATTAAATAAAGTTAATAATTAAAATAAATCTAAATAATATCATAACCTTGTTAAATATAATAATAATAATCATAAAGGGAATAAATAATTAAATAGTCTAAAATTTTAAGAGGAAGGGTTTCCCTTCCAACATCTGCAATTCTATGATCTATTTGATGCAATTGTAAGATTTTAAGATCGTAAGACCTTTCTTAAAATAGGTTTATATATTTACCACAGCGTGTATTTTACCATGCTGCCACATACTAGGACAATTGAAAATTTAAAAATTGCCTAAGGAAAATCAAATATTGAGCACAAAAGTATTTTAAAGAATTACTCACTCCCAAATGTGACATTTTTGCAACAGGCAAAGTTAGTAATATATAAATATTAAACCAAACATGAACTTACCACAGCAGAAAGAAATCCACTCTAACACACACATAAAAGAGGATGACTCCGGAACTGGTATCTCTTTAGAAAGATCTGACTTATGCACTACACTAGCCAGAATGCAATCAATCTGCTGCCCTCCAGGTATAGTACGCTGAACAGCATTCAAGATATACCATGAACTGCTTTTTTCAAGGTTATGGGTATGGTAACACTGTAAAAAAGAAATGTTAAGGTTGAGTGATGTAATCCAGTATAGTGATCCAGTAATTAAAGTAAAATATAGACAGTATCATATTTTCCAGAAAAACAGCCACAGAAATTAACAGATTACTATATGCAGCATTTATGGTGCTCTGGTATAAATGCTTAATTTCTCTCGGGAGGGCTGTGTTAGAATGGACTATGATTCTCAACAATTTAGATTGAAACTCAGTACTTTTAACACCAATCTTAATAATACCTTAACATTCTAATTTGAAATATTAACTTTTCGTAATATTTAAATTACAATTTAATATTTCTGGCTCATATAGTACCTGACAAATATGTTTTGTGTTAACACATAACAAATGAATTTCGTTAAGCGCAAACTAGATTTGACCATAGTAAGATACATTTTGTGAAGGATTTTCTACAGGAAGTGCGCCATATTTATGTTATATGCTAAAAAAAAACCACAAAAACTTAGAAGATGTAACACACTAATACTGCTTGAGCACAACTCAAATACAGCTTAACTTCTCATAATTATACAGTTATTGATGAAATCACCTGGCCATGATATTAAGGCAATGAGACCAATGAGATTCTTGTCAAATTTAATTTCATAAACCAAGCTCACATAAGTAATTAATAAATTAATAGATAAATATATATATATATGTATATATATATATATGAATGTCATAAAACGAAAATATACAAGTGTACTGAATCCCCCTAGGCCTTTTATGTATTCCCAGTTGGTCCTTTTTCCTCACCTTTCCGCTATTTGTCACGTAGCTTTTGCTTAGCTATATATATATATATATATATATATATATATATATACATATATATATATATATATATATATATATATATATAAATGAGTCTGCATATGCAATGTTACTACTTAAACATATAAATGTCTGTAAATAACATAAAAAAATTACTGCACATTAATAGGGTGAAGCCAATATAATCATTGCAGTAAAGAAAATGCACAAGAAATATCAAAATGTAAATGGAAATGTCATAAATCAAAAAATACTAATTGCCATGCCAATACAGTGATATAGCTAGGGGGTTATCATAAACACTTTAATTGCCTGAACATTACTTTGGTTCCCCATTGGATCCACATTTCCTAAATAATATCAAATACAGGATATACCCTTTTACTCTGTCGTTCCCGGCCACTCAAACTGCTACTGTAAGCCCTAGGGTCAGTCGAGTGGTCTGGGTTTTTGACATCCTTTTACTAGATCCTAGCTATATCTGCTCCCATTTGCTGCGATTATGTAATCTATACTATTAAAAGCAGGCTGCATATGTATGCATTTTATCTGTATGTAGCCACTATTCCAAAGTAGCATCCTTGGATATAAAGGAATTCGACTTGATACAGAAAATCAGAAGGAAGTCAGAGATAGAAATCGATCTGTAAATATTGAAGGTATATTCAATTTTGAAAACAAAAATTAAGGAGTGGCATATCAAAAACTTTTAAGGAGTTTATAGATAACAAGCTCAAAACCCCTACTTTATATAAGTATTACTTTCCAAAAAAAAATATGTTCCAGAAAAATAAATTAACACCTGTGCAGCTGTTTAATTACAAATTTTTTTAATAACTCCAATATACAATCAAGTGCTATATGGCTAAATTTCTGATAATCGTCAATTTTGGGTCCCTTAAGCTTTAAAAAAAATTATAAATTAAACACATTTTTTACCATATTTGTTTAAAATACAATCTGTTCTACATATTTTTCAAGAAAAAAATATTTTTCAATAATATTAAATATACTTTTGACGTCATAAAAGAGCAAATTCCTCATTTCTGTCACTGTCCCCCAATGATGAGTTGAATTTTCATCTCTTAATTACATAAATAAAAAACAAGAAAGATCAATCATGCTTAAAGCATTGATTATGAAACACTTTCCAACTTCAATGCAATTTTATTTAAACAAGTCTAAAATGCAATACATTCCTCGGTAATATTTTGAAACTTATCACAATACTGCATTAATTTATTATATTTGAAAACTTAAACCTTCATCGAAAAAAATGAACTTCATTCGAATGACGGCATTGAAATATAAATTGCCTTGCTTAAACATCTCTAAAATGTTATACATTCCTCGGTAATAGTTTTAGAATTATCATAATACTACGATAATTTATTATATTTGAAAACTTCATCGAAAACAACTGAAATTAATTCAAATGACGTCATAGAAAAAATAACACGCCTGGATCTCTCTATAAAAACAGGATTTCATTCATAAATAATTTCCCATTCATGTTATTCATCACAATACTTTAATAATTTATTTTATTTAAAAATTAAGACCATGGAGCTTCAAGTAATTAAACTCTATGCGTAAAACTTCATCGAAAAAAATCGTCCTTATCTTTGTAAAATCAATGAATATTTCATTCATATCAGCTATGCAGACTCCATGAACTAAATGATTTTGTGTTAAAGAAATACAGCAACTCTAATACAACTCATTCTACATATTTTGCTGTTTACATTTTACATAGGTAAAAAATAGGCTTCGTTGTAGAAATAATCAAATTTGGATGACCATTTAAACTCAAATGTATTGCAATTGCGTTGTTTCAGTATGTAGATGCACAGAATTTAAGCAAAAATAAAGTAGTTTTAGGACGGATACAACACTCAATATGAATTAAAAAGAACTTAAAAAAATCACGATTTTGAAACAAGATGGATGCCATATATCATTTTGAAGTGGGTCATGTGATCGTTTCATATCATGGTCACGTGATCGTTTCATATAAGAGGTGTAATTATTATTTTAATTTTTATTTAAAAAACTACTGAATATATTTCGCTGAATTTTGTTTTATATATTTTATGGAACAATTTGAATATTACCTAAAATTTTCAAAGCAATTTGTGAATTTTAAATCCGCTTAAAAAATGTTTGAAAAATTAAATCCCATAGGGCTCAATGTATTTCATTTTTTCGACCCGGGTTCAATCCAAAACTAATTGGGTAATATTATTCATTTATATTCCTATAGGTTCTACAGACCGTCTGAACAACATACTAAAATTTCATTTTGATTAAATCATTTTTACGGCAGTTATCGTGCTAACGGACAGACAGACAGAATGAACAAAGTCATAAACACTTTTCAACTTTGTTGTAAAGTGCTAAAAAATGGAAATAATGGAAATAAATGAGTGAAGTTTAAGAAATTACAATTTGAACTTGTAAAAAATATTATTTTCTTAAAAGTTTTAAAGAATTTTTTTGCAAAATTGCTTATATATGCTTGTCCTCGAGAATAGGCGATAATGTGACAATGTTTGAAAAATCATCTTTTTCTTCCACTAGATAGTGACAGCAGTGCCATTAAATCCAAACAGCAACGACATTAAATCCAAGAATAATATCACTTAGAATTTTGTTTCATATTTGTTTGAAGTTTTACCACTTTACAATAATTAAGGAAAGTGAAAAACACAATTTTATTATTCATTTTTGATGCATATATTTATTATTCATCATCCGTGTCATGCATTTAATTATTGATAATATGGATTAAAATTTGAAAGTAATATGGCTTCTGCTAGCATATAAAAGCGTGCTTTGCATAGTGTAAATTTTATTTTCAAATGTTAGTTTCGATTTCTGTGCAGAATAAAAATATACACCATCAACTGTGTTATGGTCATTTGTGTCATGTGAATGGAATAATTTACATTACATGGAATAGCGTACAGCCGATTCGGCTTTGAAATGATGGTAGAATTTTTTTTCAAGGATTTTTCTGTAGATTTTGCTAACAGGATCAGCACGAATAGGAATTTCTGCGAAATTTAAGAAAATTTTTTAATACAGAATGAAATATTTGAATTAAAATATCCTCTTAATAAAACATTAACGTGAATCAGAATTTCTGCAAAATTTAAGGAAATCTGCTAATACAGAATGAAATAATTTAATTAAAACATATTTTTAATATAGAATTTACATCACAAATTTTTAATAAAACATTTACATTGTGCAGTGTGCATTTCATTTTTCATGAAGCAGGGTTATTGTTATTGTATATAACTTCCACGGATTGCATGCACTCGCATAGCAGTTGGGTATACAGTTAACAACTGCTGCATGAATTGTTGCCGGCATAAGCATGTAGCATAGGTACGTGGTCAACAGTTACAGAAAGAAAGCTATTGCAAGTTATGAGCTTTTTCAAAAATGACCGTGCTGGTCACCAAAAGCAGTTAGTAAATAATATCAGGAAAAGCATTTTCTTATATTTCATTAAAGGAGGCAAAAGTCTGAAGTTACTGCAGCATGTTCATCTGGACACAACTTATTATTTCCCTTCCTATATCTTGTGTTTTGACTTTGGCTGACTCAACATAAACTAACAGGAGCTCCTGGAAATGGTACAAAATTGAATCACAGGAGAGACTCACTCTAGCTATCCATGTCTACATGTCACGTTACATCATGACCTGATCACATTAATTGATCGACAAACTACGATCAATAGGATAGATTACGATCCTTAGAATAGATACTGATATCCCCCTACACCGGGGTATATATACTAGTTTAACTTTCAAGTTAGGCCCGGAGTATGCAATTTTCCAGTTGAATGGAAATATGCAAGTTCCGGTCATGTTACGTCACGATCTGCAGGAATTCAAATTAAAAACAGATGAAACACAAAACAAACATTCCAAATTCTAAATAGTTAATCATGATGAAAATAACCTTTAGATTTTAACAGTATCTTTAAGCAGATACGCGAGTTGTTTACATAGTGTTTCTAACAATCGGCCCCTTCCTGAAGATTGTGTCGAAAAAAAAAAAAAAAACACAGTAAAGCATTTCATATTTCATTAAAAAGTGAAGATTATTGAGTTTTGGAATAAAATTTATGTATAAACTAGTTATAGACATTAGACAATGTTAATTAATATGTATAAACACATTCATGATACAATAACATGATAAAATATCTAAAAGATCTCTATGCTAGTAGCAGGAGAATCATTTAAATCCTTTATGAAAAACATCGCCACACAGTTGAAACTCAATAGTATCGAATCTACTGTTTAAGGGATTTTTCAAAAAGTTTATATATTGTATCAAAATTTTAAATATTAAACGTCGCCACACAATTGAAACTCAATAGTATCTAATCTACTGTTTGAAGGATTTTTCAAAAGTTTATAAATTGTATCAAAATTTTAAATATTAAACATCGCCACACAGTTGAAACTCAATAGTAACTAATCTACTATTTGAGGGATTTTCAAAAAAAATTATTTGAAAATTTTTTTACTCATTTTATTTTAGTTTGCTTTTAAGTAATTTTTATTTTCTTTTAAATGTCACAGAATTTAAAAATCATTTCCTTAGTTATTGGTTTAGTAAAACCGTCAGCTTTATTATTTTTACTGTTAATAAATTTAATTTCAAAAAGTTTCTTTTCTACTAAATTTCTTAAAAAATGGAATTTTACATCTATATGTTTTGTATGGTGATTCTCTATGGGTGAATTTGAAAGGTTAATGGCTGCTTGATTGTCGCAGTATATTACACTGTTGTCTAATTCAATTCCAAACTTTTGACATTCCATTAAAATATTTTGTACCCACACCATTTCTTTTGCACATTCCGTTAGGGAAATATATTCTGCCTCCATGGTAGACAGATTAACGTATTTATGCTTAAAAGTCATCCATGATATTGGAACATTATCAATTAAAAATATCATTCCCCCTAATGACACTCTGTCATCTCGATTAGCTGCAAAATCAGAATCAGAAAAACAATTAAGATTTATAATTTAGATATTAGATAAATTTAATTTAAAATCTTTAGTTTGATCTACATATCCTAACAATTTAAGTAAACAATCCCAGTGTTTAATACCTGGGTTTTCCTGAAATTGCGAAAGTATGTTAACTGCATAGCAAATGTCAGGTCTAGTTCTACCAGCAATATATATATATATATATATATATATATATATATATATATATATATATATATATATATATATATATATATATATAAATGAAAGACATCCTAATAAATTCCTATAGGGTAGTTTTTTCATTTGTTCATTTTCAAATTGATTAGCAGGACAATCTGCTTTACTTAGTATAATCATCATCATCATCATATTTGGCACGACAGCCCAGGATGAACCATGGCCTTCTGCTGAAGATTCCTCCAGGACTATCTATTTCTAGACCTGGTCTGCCAGTCTCTTGCTCCAATCACTCTAAAATCCGAATCAACTGAGTCAAGCCATCTCAGCTTTAGTCTTCCTCTTTTCCTACTAGTAAAGGGCCTTGCAGCAAACATCTTCTTTACCGGGTCCCTTTCATCCATTCTAGCAATATGAGAGGCCCAGTTTTCATTCGCTTAATTTTAAAGTATTTAATAATATCGGGTTCCTTAAAAGATCTATAAATGATCTATAATCTAATCTATATATCTGAGTTAAAGCACCTCTGCCATAGGCCATTCTCCTTTACTCCACCAAGGATGCCTCTGAGAACCCTATGCTCAAAAACAGTATAATACCTTTTGATATTGGCAAACCTGAGATTGAGTATTTAAATTTTGAATTTTTTTTATAAATTTTTCCTATGTATTGATTTTGATGAATGAAATAGTTTTTCTGGTTTTCCTGAAACTCAATACCTAGCAGTAATTTTATTTTTCCTAAAACCTTAATATCAAATTTAGAATTTAAAAGTGAAACTATGTTTTGTAATCCATTTTGATTCTTAGCAAATACAATAATGTCATCAACATAGACAATCAACAAGACATTGTCATTATAAATATAAGCACAATTACACCATTTTAATTTAACAAAATTCAGCTTTCTGAAAACATGATCAAGTTTTAAGTACCACTCTCGACCACTTTAATGTAAACCATATATGGCCTTTTTTAATAGACAGACAATTATTTTTGCTTTTATCAAAGAAACCAGGAGGTTGGAACATAAATATTTTCTCAATAATCAATAATCACATGGGACTCTGCATGGTGCAAATAGTCAATGTCTAATTGGCTGGACAAAGCAATGTCTTACTATTCTAATGATAACGAGGCACTTATCGCCTCCTTTCAATATTTCTCCTGGCTATTTATTTGCTCACATATAAAAAGGAAAGTAGCCACCCAACTGTTTACGTGGTTTTTTATTATTTTTAATGAATTTATTTTTTCCACAATGTCTGCTTTTTTTTTTTTTTTTTTTTAATAAATCTTGCAATTTTTACTTTCCTTATATACATAATGTATAAGGAAAGTATTGTGATGGGGTGAAAAATTCGAATTCGAGTTTTCAACGGGAGAGCATGTTTCAAGCATCCCTGATCACGAATCAAACATTTTTGAGGTAATGTCTGTATGTGTGTGTGTGTCACTGAGTCTGGAGACGATAACTGATGAACAAATGGACAGATTCGAACGAAATTTGGTACAAAATCACAATCTGTGAATACTGAAAGCGTATTGATTTTAAACATAATCAAATATTCAGAACCCCCCTAAATTGTCGAGTGAAATTTTGAAAATATCATCAAAAAATCAAAACCTTTAATAAAGTTACGCAAATAGACATTTCTAATGTAATTTTCCCTTAGAAAACGATTGACAAAAACTTTAGAATGCATGAACCGTTCTCGACATATTTCACATTTTTTAAATAAATTTATCAAAAAATCCCATAAATTAAAAAAAATATATTAACTGTTGAGAAACATGTTCACTTTTCATATGAAATATCATGCGATAAATTGGGTGACATCATTCTCATGGATCTAGCTCGTTCCATTCATGAGAAAAGATACTTTGCATACTTTTGTATTTTAACACCAATAGTTATTTATCTGCTATAAGAATAACTTATTTCTCCATCCATAATGCTTGGTGAGATTTTGGCGCCAAATTTGGCGGAATGTCGTCAACTTGGCGACTTTTTTAAATGTTGCCAAATTAACGGAAATCTCGCCAAATGGATAAAAATAACACTAAATCAGTGAGAATGACGACTAATTGACGAAAATTCAATTTCTTGGAAAGAATATAAATAGTTACTATCAGAAAAATCTATTTCTTTTATTGTAAAAATAGTAAATCCATTGCATTATATAAGGAAAATCATGTGTTGCCCACATCAGATTTTTTTATATTCCAAACAGTTGTAGGTAGATTAGACGGATTGAATTAAAACTTCTAGTAGGCCGAACTATGGCTCAAAGGCCATAAGACAACCCAGCTCTACCTCATGCTCATGCTGGAACTGTGCAAAATAAATTCATACAAAATAAAATTCTGCACCCTTTCCTTATTATTAGCAGAATATTCACAGATAGTTTACTTGCACTGTTACAAATGGTTATTCATTCATCAAGGTTTTAGTATTAAAGTTAAGAGTTTTAATTAAACATCTAAAAAACTATGTGACACATTAGCATAAAAATTAGAGATTAGTAAATACTATTAACGAATATAAGAGAATTCAAGATCTGAAACAATGTAGCTAGAAGAAATTCAGAAACTTTGAATACCATGCCCTGATTAACAGAAGGTTCTGGAATAAAAAGTCAGGTTACTCTAAAAGAAGAAATTTGAAAGTACCGAGAAGAAAGTTTGCTTTCATAAAATGAAAACATTTTTATACTACTGAAAAAACAGCAGTCTGTATTCTTGCTTAAAGGAATTATTTTTGAAGTATTTAATCATACCACCATCAACAATTTTTTACGAGCAACTCTTCAGTACCTATGGTAAAATTTGTGACAAGAAAAGAAGCAGACTAGTTCCTGAATGCATTTGAATCTTTGTTTTCTTAAATAAAAATCTGCAGTAGGTGAGAAACATTTAAGATTATTCTATTATCATAATTAAAAGCACCTAAAATAAACTACTGTAAAATAATTAAAATTTAAAAAATAAAATTTAATGATAATTATTACTTTATTCATGTATTTACTAATAATTATTTAATAAATGTACATATTATTTATTAGCAATTTGAAATGAGTATTTGGGGTATTCTAATATTTGAGATATTCGAATATTTGATATCTGGTTAATATTCAAATTCGAGAAAAGTGTTATTCACCCATCTTTTATAAAAATACAAAAAGTAACTTTTCAAACAGTCACTTTTACATAAAAAAGTCAATTACTAGATTCTTAATATTAAACATTAACTCATCAACTGAAAACAATTTGCCAAAACCTCTTTTGATTGCTACTGTGCAATATAGAAACTGTCAAGTTATATTAAAATTAACTTACTGTCCAGGGTTCTCCTGCAGCACGACTTGGTGTATATAATATGTCAACAGCCATTCCACTACAGAGAACAGCCCAATCAGATCCTGGAAAACTTATGGTCACGTTAGCTTGTTCATTTGCAGCATCCACATTGACTTCCAACACTGATCGAGAAGAATGTAAAAGATCATCCTGCAATGTTAGCAAGTTATAATGGTCCACGACAAACAGCTAAGACAAAAAATATATCTGCATCCGATTTCTTTTATTAGATAGCTTATTTACAGTAAGAATAATTAATACATATATTTACTTTCAAAAATAAATATAATAAAGACCAGCTTAAACTTAATTATTATATAATTACCACAGTATGCTTATTTAAATAAACCAATAACAAAAATACGTAACAAAAAATTGAAGAAAATTATTGTTTTTGGAAATTGCTAAATACATCAAAACTTCTCCAAGAAATCTCATAACTTCGTGTCATAGATGATAACCTCCTTTCTTGATAACATTCAATTCTAAGGCTTATTATTTTGATAAATTTCAGCTTTTTCAGTCGTTAAATTTGCATTTGATTGAAAATCTACAAACTGCTTTAAAATTTTTATGACAACAGTCTTCCTCGGACTATTATGATTCATTCAACATCTCATAAATGCCATTTTATGCAAGTTATTTTGAGAGGAGATGACATGATATTAGTGTTATCACATGACTGGTTTGGCTTTACAAACATTGTTACAAAGTAACCAAATTTTTTGTAGTCTAGAAAATAGACTAACTTTCACAGCATTATTAGCTGGACTTACAGTTGATGTGATGGCAAAGCTCTGAGTGAAAATATTTTAGCTCCTTATTAGGATGCCTTCCTAAAGACCTATGCTTACTTCTCCTCTTTTTCTGATAATTTGGATTAGACCTTAACCCTCTAGCAGCCATGAAGAAAACTTTTAGTTTAATGTTTGATTTAAAAAAGAATGTTTCGCTCACAAAGTGTTAATGAAAATTGCATTGCTATGCAAAAAATGTAAAACCACACGTCAATTTAAATATTTTATTTTATTTTATTAATTAAATATTTAATTTTCATAACTTAGACGTTACTTAGTTTCAATGAAACCTGTTGAACGATGGTATTGGTCAGTAGTATTTGACGGAAATATGTATCATTTCCATAAGTTATATATTGAAAATTAACGTATAATTAAATTTCTGATGAAGCTGGTGATAGAATAACTATGAGCCACGAAATTCTGGTTACACAACTTCGTTGAAAATTTAAAACAGAGTGTTGCAGCTATAACAAACGTTAGATAGTAGTTGTAGGAATACAAGTAGCAGTAGAAGTGTTAAATGAGAACAGTTCCAGTTTAAATCAAAATCACTTTTATTGAAGAGTGAATCCATTGTATTTGCTTACAGTATATATCATGAGAACAGACGGTAAGCAAAAACTAAAGCATACTATTTACAAAACATGAGCACTACAGCTCATATGAAGGTTTTTCAGTGTAAGTTCCATGCCTAGACACGTTTCTGGTTTACGTATTATTTACACAAGTAAGTGGAATAAAAGCATTTCACACTTACGTGACCACGTGCACTTTCCGACGCCACCACTAGCTGGGCACAGGCTATGGCAAAAACTTTAAACTTTCCGGATCAGCACTATAAAGTCCACAACACGGGAAACATGGTCTCCTTAACTGAGAACCATCAAAACTACTAAGTTTAGTTTAAAATATCCGCGTTCACCGATAAACACTTTATCGTAACTTTCGACAACATCGAAACATGACTTTACGAAGATCCGTCTGCCCGATCTAGATCCTTCTAGATCCTTCCATCGATCAGTATATCGATCGAATGACTAACCGGTCTAATAACCCAAGCGATCTCACTTTAAAGCGATCTCCCTTAAAAGCGATCTACCTAAAACCAGAAAAGTGTCTAGCCTTTATATCCGAAGATGGGTGCGTTCCGGAATATAACCGTTGCCGGCAACGCCCTCTGGATATGCAAAACAGGATGCGTGAGCGGCGAGAAAGGTGATTTGCATGATCAGCCAAGTTTTGTCCACATCGCGATTCGTTCACGAGAACAGAATAATCATTTTAATAATGACGTCACGCTCCCGCGAAACGAGAATCGCGATGTAAACAAAACCAAGTTTCTAACAATCGGCCCCCTCATGCAAAAACACCAACTCTCGGCGCCCATGCTTTCATCCAACAAAAGGTTATCCTAAGAATCAAAGTTCTTAGTATCCTAAAAACATAATGTATGCATACACAAAATTCTATACATTAAAGAAATTTATAACACTTATAACATTTAGAAAGTGAATAGCCTTTTCTCAAAATGGCAACAATCAAATGAGTACACTTATCTATTATGCAGATCATAAGCATTCTTTAAATTACATGTTTAAGGATAACATAGTCGAAGAAAACAGTATAACCATACTATTGCCCTTTCTTAAGTACTAGCTCATACTGAAGAAAGCTATTTTCTTTGCTATTTTGAAAATTTATAAACAAACATTAAGTTTAAAATTTAAAAGTCTAAAGATATCAAAAATTTTAAGCTCTAGAAAAATTTAGGTATAGTTATCAATTTTAATATTTAAGATTAAAAATTTAAATCTAAACATCAAAAACAAGTTGTAGAAAATTTAGTGTATAACTATGAAATTTAACATTTAAGATTAAAAATTTAAATCTAAACATCAAAATCAAATTGTAGAAAATTTAGTGTATAACTATGAAATTTAACATTTAAGATTAAAAATTTAAGTCTAAACATCAAATTCAAGTTTGTAGAAAAATTTAATGTATAACTATGAAATTTAACATTTAAGATTAAAAATTTAAGTCTAAACATCAAATTCAAGTTTGTAGAAAATTTAATGTATAACTATGAAATTTAACATTTAAGATTAAAAATTTAAGTCTAAACATCAAATTCAAGTTTGTAGAAAATTTAATGTATAACTATGAAATTTAACATTTAAGATTAAAAATTTAAGTCTTATTATCTTAGCCCATGACTAGTATACACACTAAATACCCAATACAATGGCAATGATAATAAAAGATACAGAAGGTAAATATACATATGAGATAAACACAGATTAAAAATTTTATGTTTCATGTGAATTATATCAATAATGTACATTCAGATAACATTTTATTCACATAAGCGAAAATGCATTATGCGTGTAGTAAAAATGGATATATATTTTTTTCAAGTGTAATGTGAGAAAAGTAACAGTTCATTGTCACATAACAATATATACTCAAGATACATTTCATTTGTATCAATGAGAGAGGAATAAATTATAAAATACCCTAACCATTTATACTTTGAAAATATGAAAAAAAAATTTAAAGTAAAATTTTTATTTGAACAGTTAAATTTTATATTTTAAAGATATCATTACTAAATTTTAAAACTCTATCTTTAGTCATTGGCTTCGTGAAGTAATCTGCTACGTTATCTTTAGTATTAACAAAGTTAATTTTAAAAGACTCGTTTACAACTAAGTTCCTTAAATTCCACACCCAAAAGTCTTTTGACTTTTCCCAATTCTTTGATATCAAATTCTTTACTCAAAAGTGAAACTGTATGGTCTATATCATTTTGTTGTTTAGCAAACAAAATTATGTCATCTACGTAAATCAGCATTAATACGTTATTCTGATATGTATAAGCACAGTTGCACCATTTAAATTTCAAAAAGTTTAATTTTTTCAAAGTGGTGTCAAGCTCTGTATACCATTCCCTTCCGCTTTGGTGAAGGCCATATATTGCTTTCTTAAGCAAACAAACATATTGAGGCTGATTTGGATCGACATATCCATGTGGTTGTTTCAAGAAAATTTTATCATTCAACTTGGCATAAAGATATGCGGACTTAATGTCCAGTTGAAAATGTTTCCATTTAAGCATGCAAACAAATATGGAGAAGAAAGCTCTGATTAAACTAAAATTAATCACAGGGCTAAACACTTCATCATATGAGTCCCCCTTTATCTGGGTATATCCTTGAGCTACTAGGCGAGCTTTGAATCGTTTCACATTTCCCCTTTCATCCTTCTTAATGGTATAAACCCATCTACTTCCTATAATTTTTTGTTGGGAGATGGGTGCAGGCACTAAGTCCCAGACACCCCTCTCTTGCATTGTAGCTATTTCATCATCCATGGCTTCTTGCCATTTATCGGACTGGGGAGATTCTATTGCCGATTTATAGCTCTTGGGTATCAAGATCTCAACATTGCTTGCTTCTGGTTTCCTTTTGATATCACTTACCCCCTTTTTCTCTCTAAAATTAAACATTTGCTGATCATAATGAATGTTAGCTTTTCCACAAAATTTTCTGACATCATTATGAGATCTCAGCCTTTTATTGTCACCTTTTACTGAGTAGTAAATATCCGTCCTACTCCCATCAGGCCTAGGTACTGCTTTCCGTATCCAGTCAATATCTGAGCAGGGTGTCAGACCAGAATCAGCAGGAGAGTCCTCATCCCCACTAGATTTACTAGTGTCACGGCTCTCACCTGCTTCTTCCTCTGACACTCCTCCTAAGCATTCTGATTCCGAGTCAATCGACTGAGTAACGTTCGATTTCCTCAAGGTGATTCCTTTAGGGTAATTAGGGCCCAGGACGCCTTCCGCTGCCACTCCTTCCTCAAACCTTACATTAGAAGTTTCCTCAACTTTCTTTTTACCCGCTATATAAATCCTATAGCCTTTGGTGCTTTCGGCATATCCGACCATGATTCCTATTTGGGCTCTCATATCCAACTTATTTCTAATTTGTTTGGCTGTGCCCACATAGGCTTTGCACCCGAAAACTTTGAGGTGAGCAACGGCTGGCTTCCTTCCATAATATAACTCGTGTGGAGTTTTGGTTTTGAACTTATGACATATTCTGTTCTTGGTGTGTGTAAAACACAAAATCGCTTCTGCCCACATTCTGTTATCAACCTGGCTTTGATCAAGCATAGCTTTCACACAATCTAGTGCAGTCAGATTAAATCTTTCAGAAACCCCGTTCTGTTCGGGTGTATATGCATTTGACCTTTCTGATTTAATCCCCAATTTATTTAAGTATGCCTTGAACTGGTTGTGACAGAACTCCATACCATTGTCCGTACGGATACACAAAATCTTTTTGCCTAGCTGCCTTTCTTCCTTAGCTTGGAATTCTTTAAATATCTTAAACACCTCTGATTTTTGTTTCATTATATAAACAAACACTTTCCGGCTGAAGTCGTCAGTGATTGTCAAAAAGTATCTGTTTCCGCCCATTGAAGCTGTAGGTAAGGGACCACACACATCCATATGGAGTAATTGTAAAGGTTTAGTGGACCTTATCCTACCAATTGGCTTAAAAGAAATTCTCTTAGACTTTGCTAACTTACAGTGTGTACAGTTAATTTTTGCATATTTTAGTCTAGGGAGTCCATTAGCCGCGGAAACTTTACTTGTCTGATATAAATAATCAGAGTTAATGTGGCAATATCTCCTATGCCAGAGTTCCGTTTTATTCAAAACCTCAGAAACCACACAACTTGGTTTCTCATTAACCTTTTCCTTTGACCTCGACTTCACCTCAGAGTTACGTTTACTTTTATTTATTCTAGGCAAATTTTTCATTTTGTCAATACTGTTTTTCTTATTTAGGGGTTTTCTATCTTTCTTAGAATTTTTATCCCTACCCTGATCCTTTCCTTTAGTTTTACGGTCTTCAATATTGTTATTTGCAGTCTGAACTTCGTATTGAGGTTTTAAAAAATATAACCCTTCTTTTCGCTTAGCATAGAAGAATTTTTCTCCCTTTGGAGTGTAAAACCACAATACCCCATTAGCCCCTTTAAAAGTATACCCCTGTTCCTCAAGAACAGATGCGGCTAATAAGTTTCGTCTTAACTTAGGCGAAAACATTACATCAGACAAAACAATATTACTTCTTATGTTCTGAAACTGAACATACATTTTGACCGTACCGATAGCCTCAACTGGGCTTTCAATATCACCCACTGCTAGCGACATAGATGCACCTTTGCTTTCCTTAAATTTTGAAAATAAATTAATATCATTGCAAAAGTGCCGCGTAGCAGCGGTGTCAATTACCCAGCTAAGTCTATCGCTAGGATCCTGCACAGTATTAGCTTCAACTCTAGCAGATGAATACAATTCAATTATATTTGAGCTAGACTTAAGAATAGGGCAATTATTCTTTAAATGACCAGCCTTCTTACAAAAATAACATGGTCCTATAACCCTCTTAAACACTTTGTTATTTTTACACTTTACATTTACATTACTCTGAGACAAGAATACAGATGAATTTTGACTTACATTGTTTCTATCACTACGGAGTTGCCGGATACGTCCTTCTTCCGCAGACAATTCATGTTGGATTTTCTCCAAAGTGAAATCTTTGTCCTCCCATCTGTAGATTAGCTGAACTATTCCTTGGAAGTCATCAGAGAGGTATCTTATGGCCTGGAATGCCACATAGACGCTTTCCACCGGGTGCTTGATGTCCTTCAATTTGGCGACCGCCTTCTTCAAACGCGTACAGAAGATATCCACCGGTTCATCTGGCTCCGGACGTAGGCTGAAGAACTCATCCAATAAACGCACCAGGTTGGCGCGAGTCGGCGCGTCGAAGTGCGTATTTAACTTATCCCACGCATCTGCCAGATCGTCGTTAATGTCAATTAACTCTTGGTAATCAGATGAAACATTCTGGAACAGGATTGCTAACGCGCGGTCCTTTCTTCGCATGTGATCTTCATAATCACGGCGTGACGTATTTTCATCCACCGGTAACGCTGTTCGGTCTACAAATCCGAAACAGCCCTCTCCTTTTAGAGCGAATGAAACTTCATTCCTCCAAGTGACGTAATTGTCTCTAGTTAATGCAGTAATTTTATTTGCCTCCATGGCAAGGTGGCCTTTTGGAACTGAGCTGAACAGACCTTTTGTTTACGCTTTCGTTGACATGCAAATGGCACCGTCCGCGGCCCGCGTCAACAGGATTCGTTGGAACTTTAACACTTCTAAATTTTTAACGTTGTTATGGGGAGCACTGGCCCATAACCTTTGACGGAAATATGTATCATTTCCATAAGTTATATATTGAAAATTAACGTATAATTAAATTTCTGATGAAGCTGGTGATAGAATAACTATGAGCCACGAAATTCTGGTTACACAACTTCGTTGAAAATTTAAAACAGAGTGTTGCAGCTATAACAAACGTTAGATAGTAGTTGTAGGAATACAAGTAGCAGTAGAAGTGTTAAATGAGAACAGTTCCAGTTTAAATCAAAATCACTTTTATTGAAGAGTGAATCCATTGTATTTGCTTACAGTATATATCATGAGAACAGGTAAGCAAAAACTAAAGCATACTATTTACAAAACATGAGCACTACAGCTCATATGAAGGTTTTTCAGTGTAAGTTCCATGCCTAGACACGTTTCTGGTTTACGTATTATTTACACAAGTAAGTGGAATAAAAGCATTTCACACTTACGTGACCACGTGCACTTTCCGACGCCACCACTAGCTGGGCACACGCTATGGCAAAAACTTTAAACTTTCCGGATCAGCACTATAAAGTCCACAACACGGGAAACATGGTCTCCTTAACTGAGAACCATCAAAACTACTAAGTTTAGTTTAAAATATCCGCGTTCACCGATAAACACTTTATCGTAACTTTCGACAACATCGAAACATGACTTTACGAAGATCCGTCTGCCCGATCTAGATCCTTCTAGATCCTTCCATCGATCAGTATATCGATCGAATGACTAACCGGTCTAATAACCCAAGCGATCTCACTTTAAAGCGATCTCCCTTAAAAGCGATCTACCTAAAACCAGAAAAGTGTCTAGCCTTTATATCCGAAGATGGGTGCGTTCCGGAACATAACCGTTGCCGGCAACGCCCTCTGGATATGCAAAACAGGATGCGTGAGCGGCGAGAAAGGTGATTTGCATGATCAGCCAAGTTTTGTCCACATCGCGATTCGTTCACGAGAACGGAATAATCATTTTAATAATGACGTCACGCTCCCGCGAAACGAGAATCGCGATGTAAACAAAACCAAGTTTCTAACAGTATTTACATTTGAACTTAAGAATAGGTTTTGATCTTTAATAGCTGATGCAGAAAATCTAGAAAAACAGTACTCCTGACCAATCTATTTAAATTTAAGAAGAAATTTATTTCTAAGCACAATGGAAATAGACAAATTAAAAAATATCTAGGAAAGCCATTAGACAATCAACAAGACTAATTAATAAATTAGAAACCGAAATTAAATACAAAGATGATATGCCTTTGGACACTATTGAAGAGCTTTAGGCACAGTTGAATGCCAAGGAATAACAGCTAAATATGCTTGATAATAATATTGAAAATTCATGCAACATTAATGCTATCGGTGAAGAAAGAAATAGCCAAGAAGGTTACAATGAAAATATTATAACATGGAAAATAAGAGTGAATAAAACTTTGAAATGGAATAGTGAGCAACAAAACCAAAAACAAGACTGCCACTGGAAGGATATTTATACAAAATAAAATAGTTGCTTTAGTTGCCTCATGAGCTGAAAATAGTTGCCAAAATAGTCTCCTACAGCATCCATTTTAGTAGAAAAATTTGGGGTACTATTCAACGTAGAAAATGTCAAAATGCTAATATTGAATAAAAGAGAAATAAATTACATGCATAGTGGTACTTGCATTAAATAATCTCTTTGTGTTTATTAAAGCAGTTATACATTAACCATGATTGCAGCTAAATTAATTGCTGTTCAGATTATAAAAGTCTAATAGTGCATGTTAAATTTAAAAGATAAACCCTGTTTATTCAAAATGTTGAATAATTTGAAAGCTATTTTCCTTGGGTTTTATGTATCTGCAAAAAATTAGGTACAAAAGTTTGTATTTAGGTTCTCCCTAGGTTTCAAATTAAGGGTTGCAGTCTGACATTTTTTACAATCCCAGGATTTTCGAATTATTAGCATTCCAATCCAAGGATCCCACAGGATTAGGAATTTCATTTTCTTTACAATAAGCTATCTGATGCTTAAATTTATCTATATATATAAAATTGAAAATCTGTCTGTCTGTCAGTTTGTCCCATCATCACGAAAGAACGGCTGAACCGAATTTGATGAAATTTTGTGAGTAGCCTGGAAATAGCCCCACTTAAAATTTAGTCTATGTTTGGAGTTTCTACGACACCAGTGGTTCTCGAGATATTAGTAAAAAATGAAGCTTCCATTTGTCTCATCATCACACGAGAACAGCTGAACCGAATTTAATGAAATTTTGTGGGTAGCCTTGAAATAGCCCCCATAAATTTTGTCCAAGTTTCGGGTTTCTAAGACCAGGGGTTGTCGAGATATTAATGAAAAACGGGACTTTTTCCTAGAAGTTCTACTCTCTAACTCTGTGGTTTATCCAAATGGAAAGGATGAAAATCATTTGTTTAAAACATCAAAGAGAAATAAAACTTTATTTCTGAGTTTGGTGGAGATTTTTTGCGCTAATTAGTCACTATCTGAAAGCATGAATTGTTTGAAACATAAATTTAAATGGAAAAATCTACCTCCATGGCTTATATTTTTCACAAGCTTTTACTCAACGATGAAAAGTATAAAGAAATCAAAATGGTTATTTAATTTCGCATTTTATGAGGAAGATTGTATCTTATATCATATTGCTCGGCAACGCAAATTAAATGTGTTTGTTAATGATTATTATTTTTTTTCGATTTGAATAATAAATAGATGGATATAAAAATATATTTTAGAAAAAAACGGTTTGATTTTTCTTTTAATTATATCAATTGCTAACTGCGTACATCACTTTCTTTTATTTTGGCAAAAAGGTTTCAAGCTTATATATTGTGTTTAGCTAATAAACTCATATATTCTGTCTACCCAATAAATTCATTTATCCGATTGTTGAAACAGAAAAAGAGTAGAATGGGTATATCTTCTAATAATATTTTAGTGTTTTCATTTAGTATATACAAACTGGATCACGATATTTTATTCAGATCTGCAAATTTAGAGCTACGAATTTGGCTGGATATCGTTAACTTGGCAAATTTCTTAAACGTTGCCAAATTGATTGAAATGTCTCCAAATTGATAAAAACAATGTAAATCAATGAAATTTATTTTGCTTTGCTAGAAGAAAGTACTGAACTGGTGTTTCGTTAGCATTTGTCTGTCAGTCCAACCGTCTTACTTAGTAACACATTTAGCGAATTTTTAAAATATCACCAAATTGATAAAAATGTTTGTAAAACCATAAAAATATCTTGAAATTGATAAAATTGCGCCAGGGGTCCCATTTCAGCGCGAACCCGTGAGATTCTCGCGAAATCCATAAAAAATCTTGCGTAAAAATTTAGGCTGCGCGAGAATTTCTCTCTCTCCAGTTCCGGCATAAAATTATTTTTTCCTTCAAATTGTATACCGAGAAATCCGATGCCCAATGACTCGAGATGCAGATTAATGCCATTGGCAACTAAAATTATTACAGTAAGTCATTTCTGGTGACCGAAATTTCTCCAGAATCCTTTCAGTCCCACGGCCGGTGGATCGGGCCGATTGCTTTGCGACCGCAAATCGCGATCAGTCGCCTTTTTGTTGTGAATTGCGGGCCAATTGCCGCGCGGTCGCAGACCGCGATTCCATAGTTAAGTGTGAATCGCAGTCAATCGCGATTTGGGCACACTAAGAGTGCTACGTGTTTCTAATTAGCGAGATATTTTATAGAAAACTTTAAGTGTCTCCCCCGCTTGCGCGGTTCGCAAATTCGATCAAATAAAATTTTGCTTTTGCTTTTTATAGGATCCTTTCACGGATGTGAATTATGTTCTTTCTGAGTACTTCCCGCATTTTTCGTGTTTTGCTCCTGTTTTCCGCGGACGAAAATTCTTTCCCCCGTGCACAGTATATCTACAGGTTACAAAAATCCTGAAAATGTCGTAAAATTGGCCATATATGCCCCAAAAATGTCGTAAAATTTGAAAAAAGCTACGCATTTTTTATCAGAGACATTCCTTTCTTACATCTGAAAATCTGTTTCTCCGCGATTGCGAAAATGGCACTCGCATACAGCGATTCCCACAGTTTCGAGAAGATGACCAATGAATACCTTTTGCCATTTTTACAATATATTTGGATTGACTGCATTTTTTTATAATTATTTCATTTAATATAAAGAATAAAAACCAAACCATTTTTCTACCGTATTATTAATAAAATGAAGGGTTGTTTTGCAACATCATCACGAAAATCTGCATTTGTACGCGATCGTCGGCATACCTCGTTTAATTTGAAAGATATTTCCCACTTTTCCAATCTGTTTGCATCGACTACAGTGTTTGTAATTGTTTCGCGTTTTATACAGAAAAATTATTTTACAAACGTATTATTTATGAAATAAAGGGCTATTTTGAAAACAAAAAGAAGAAAGTCGACACTTTTCAAACAAAATGGCTAAAATCACATGACTGGCTTCAGATTCAACGAAAGGACGATGCAACCCTTATGTTCTGCAAGTTTTGTAAAAAATACAAAAAAAAAAGAATCCATTTTCAAACAGCAAGTCAAAATTATTACCTAATTCTATTTGCCTAGTGCAAATAGTTTTCGTCGATATTCGCCTTCGGCAATCAAAAATCGTTAAAGTTTTAATTGCTATTGCTGCATGAAAATTGATCATAAAATGATTTTAAAAATCAAAATATAAAGTAAATACAGTCGGCCCTCGACTTTTGCAGTTTACAGACAAAAAAATCGTAAATTCGCATATGAGTCATTTTACTTAAAATAACCCATGTAGACCCATTTTACTTAAAATAACCCATGTTTTTATATCAGCAAATAAAATCATAACGTAAACATGGGGGAAGTCAAGAATTTGAGTATTTTTGCTAATAAGTGGGGGGGGGGGTGGGGGGGGGGAGAGGTATAAAATTACCAAAAATGTGCTTACTTAATACTTAAACGACTCAATTTTTAAAAAGATTGTTTGTAAGAATGTTAAAAGAATGTTAGTTTTAAGAATTAAAAAATTTAAATGTCAAAGAATATGAGTTATAGTTAATGCTTTCCTTTTTATTACTTTCTAAATTAGCATGGTAAAAAAAAAAATGAAATTTTACGTTTCTCTCCTTATGACAGAAAATCTCTCCCAAAATTTTCTGGAAGGAGAGAAATTCTCCCCCTCTTTTCCTGACTTAGTGGGAACCCTGAATTGCATTAAATAAATGAAATTGTGTGTTTTTAGGGGATAATATTTTGATGATGGTTCGTCAATTTATCGCCAAGTGGGACTGTCAGTTCTACAGTCCCACTTGGTGATAAATTTGGCGATTTTTTAAAATGCTGCCAAACCTTCATTAGAGATTGCATTATTCAGACGATATTTTGACCACTAATTTATTTGAAGCACGGCTATATCTTCTAATCTATGAGAATATAAATAGTACAGGTATATTGGCATATATTTTGACATATATTGGCATATATTGGAATCAAATACGGCCTTCTGATATGAAAATTACGGGGATTATTGATATTTTTAATTTATTAATTAATCTGTTTTATTTTGGCAAAGATTTTTAAGACTCATATTATAATAAAGGTAATCTTTACTAACACTAGGGCATATCTTCTAATCTACGACATTATCAGTAATACGGGTATATCTTCCCATATAATTTTAGCACTTTCATTTCGGCACATATTGGAATCAATTACTACCTTCTGGTTTAAAGATTACTGATTTATTAATATTTTCAATTTATACATATAATCTACTAATACAGGTTATATCTTCTAATATTCGCATATATAAGTAGTACGGGTCCCATACAATTTTAACGCTCTTATTTTGCATATATTGATTCAATTCCATATTTTTTGTGAATTTGCTTACAAAAGAGGCTAGGATGTTTTATTTTTCTGATCTGCCAGTGAAGATAATTTTGAATAGCAAGAACAGACATTCCTTAACTTCTTTTTAGGAGCATTATGTTAAATATTTTAGCAGAATATTTTGATTAAAAATGTCATTTATTATACTATAGGAATTTGCACATGATTGTGAATTTTAAGTTTCTTTATATTATATACTCCATACGAAGAACGGGTATGCTGCTAGTTTATCTATAAACTTTATATGAATTTAAATGAATATTATATTGAAATTAAAAAATTTTGGGGTACAATGAACATTTTTATAAAAATGTTTATTGAAAAAAATGCTAAAAATTGTAATTTTTATAAAACTGTTGAAATTTAAGAAAACATAGAAAAAGTATTTAAATTCGGAATTTTAAAGAAAATACACTAAAATTGGCGATTCTAGTGAAAAAGGACCGAAATTATCCATTTATATGAAAAGCAGTAAAATTCGCAATTTTGTTTAAAAGTGCTCATATTCCTAATTTTTTTTTAAAGTGCAAAATTTGCAATATTATTTAAAAATGCTAATATCTGTAATTTTATTTAAAAGTGTTTTATTTAAAATCTGTGATTTTATTTAAAAGTGCAAATAGCTGCAATTTTATTTAAGAACACTAAAATTCCCTATTTTGCTTAAAAGTGCTAAAGTTCACAATTTTTATAAAAAAGCACAAAATCCACATTTTTATTTTGGAGCACTAAAAATCAAAATTTTTATGTAAAAGATAAAAATTTGCAATGTAAGTTTAAAATGCTAAAATTCGCAATTTTTGCAAAAAAGCTCAAAACTATATACAATTTTATTAAAAAGCATTAAAGTATGAAGTTTATTTTAAAGTGCTAAAATTTGCTAAATTACTTAAAAGCTCTAAAATTTGAAATTTTATTTAAAAATGCTCAAATACACAATTTTATTTAAAGGTGCTAAATTTTATGATTTTTATATTAAAAAGCTAAAATCTGTGATTTGATTTAAAAGCACTAAAATTTTCAATTTGATTGAAAAGCACTTAAATTCACTTTTATTTAAAAATGCTAAAATAAAGTTTTATTTAAAATAAAAAGTGCTAAAATTTGCAATTTCATTTAAAAGTGCTAAAATTTGCAATTATTATGAAAAAGTAGGCTTAAATTTGTGATTTTATTTAAAAGTGCCAAAATTCATGAGCTTATATAGCAAAAGTTCACAGTTTCACTTAAAAGTGGTAAAATACTTGATTTTATTTAACAGCACTATTATTTAAAAATGCTAAAATTCAATATTTTTAAAGTGCAAAAATTCAAGATTTTATTTAGAAGTGCAAAAATTCATATTTTTATAGAAAGGTGCTAAACAATGTGTAATTTTAAAAGTTCTTAAATTTGCAATTTTGTTTTAAGTGCTTCAATACACAATTTCATTTAAAAGTGCTAAAACTCATGATTTTATTTAAAAGTGTTGCAATCTGCGATTTTTAAGAAAAAGGGCTAAATTTTGCTATTTTTATAAAAAGAGTTTAAATTTGTGATTTGATTAAGTGCCTAAATTTGTGATTTGATTTAAAAGTGCCTAAATTTGCGATTTGATTAAAAAGTACTAAAATTCGTGATTGGATTTAAAAAGCGTTAAAATTTACAATTTTATTTAAAAATGCTTGAATTCCCAATATTTTTTAAATGCCAAAATTTACAGTTTTATTTAAAAATGTTAAAATCCACAATTTTATTTAATTTTATGCCGTGTATGAAATGCAGGCTCAGAATGTTTGCTTATCCCTGGTTATTTACCAATGTCGGGTAACATCATACATGATGCACACAGCGAGCTTTAATTTTATTGGTTAAACAAACTCAAAACGAAAACGAGGAAACAAAATTCTGTTTTTATTTGAACTTTTCTTGAAAATAGTCGGCAAGATCATAAAAATATAACCACTTCTGTAAAAATAGTAACTTTTTGGTCCTTTTTCGATTAAAATAATTGCCATAGTTACCTAGGGTAAAAAAAGAGTTGCAAAAAGTCACCAATGGCAACCCTGCATAAGGAAACTAGCAAAATTGGTATTGTTACCAAAATAGAAGACAGAAGTATCTTTGAATAATGTACCATAAAGCTTTCAAAACTTTAAATAAATAAATTTGATGGTAATATTTTGAAATTTAATGATTTTTGGCAGCAATTCAAAACTACTATAAACAAAAACTTAAGCGCTATCGAAAAATTAACGTATTTGAAATCTTATCTGACAGATGAAGCTGAAATAGTGATCTGTATGTGGTTTATAGGTAAGCAATGAAAATTATAATTTTCCAGCACCAAATCTCGACTTCTAATAGGAGGTGAAACAGAAATGAGGCATCATTGGAAAGAGTATAAAACTGGCTATCCAAATCCTTTAACATTGATATTATTCGATAATTTTAGGTTCCAACTCCCCTTAAACAGCTTTGCCATTCATTACAAATCTATAAAGACATTTTTAAGAACCTATTTCAAAAAATAATTTTTATAAATTGTAAAGTTAAAAAAAATTTGGGGAATCTGAAAATTAACAATTATTAAAAATACAGAGTGTGTGCCCTGATTAACAGCAGCATAATGGGGAATCAGTATACAGTATGACACATTATAATGGGAAGTTGTATAACTAATTATATCTACAATCTGAAGAAATTTACCACATAATTATAAATGAGTAAGCTATGCTGTGGTATGTGATTCTACCTTCAAAACATAATGAATAGATAAATGTTCATTTTTATGTTACCTGTCCTAGTGAAGTCCATAATACACATTGCTTTTTATTAACATAAAATACACTGTTAGGAGACCATGGGTCTTGAAAAAGATGATTGAAAAGAACATTCATTCGAGTATGAGCAAAGCTATAATCTTCATTTCCTAATTCAATGCATTTCACACCTGTAAAGCAAAATAATAGAATAGTATCTAAATCTTTTAATTTCATTAATACATAAAAAGCAAAATAGGCTTACAAAATTCATATACAGGTAGGACCGGGCTAACAATGTTTTGGACCCATGGCACAAAGGTGAAATCAGGTGCCTCCCCAGTATATACACAGCTACCCATAACTAAATAGCAGTAGTAGCAGTTGCGCCGTACTTGGTAGATGTCATAGTAGTGACATGGACCAGTAATCAATAGGAATTGCACAGTATATAAGAATTTTTTTGCAGAGTGTATGAAGGAGTTAGCATTGATTATTTTGGGAATATAAATGTATGGAAATATAGATTCTCATTTGCTTATTTGCTGATGAACTGGGGCATTTTTAAAAAAAATTTTAAAGCGTACACTATGGCTAACAGTTTCTAAAGGCAGCGTTCAAAATTTGTGGCAATTAGTTATATATTTTGCATATAAATTACATTTTGACAGAGTTTATACACACAGTCATCATTTTTGACATCTAACTTCTTTGCTTTTTCTCATATGTACAGGGTGTTTCTAAGTCGTGCAACCCACATTTCGGTTGATATCTCTCATAAATATAAAGACAAATGTTTGAATTTCGTGCTATTTATACATCATATAATGCACAATAGATAGTCAGAACACTCGTCATTGGTGTGTAGAAAATCCACATTTACTGCACAAAGAGCCCTTGCATTCCGCAATGATCGGTGTTTAGTGTGAGATTTCACAGAGCAAAATAATCGGTCCTATTTTCTTTGAGAACACTGTGAACTTTACATTACCATTTTTGAGGAATTTTTTGAGCAGTTAACGGATGAAGACTGCCAGTTTGGATATTTTCAACAAGACAGTGCCACCGCACACACTTCAAGAAAATCCCTTGCAGTCATTGAATCAGTGTTTGGTGATAGGGTCATTTCACATGGACTATGGCCACCCAAATCCCCTGATTTCTTTCTATAGTCTTATCTCAAAGAACGTGTATACACAAACAATCCAAAGACAATCGAAGCCTTAAAGGACAACATCCACAACATCACTGCATCCATTCCCACCGATATGCTGCATTGTGTGGCTACAAATACCTGTCGTTGAGTTGAGCTGTGCTTGGCAGCAAATGGTTGTCATTTTCAGCATTTGTTGTAACGCACAATGTTATGCAGACATTAAACTATTTTCTGTGAATATTTTATATTTTTGTCTTTTTTGTATTGGGAAATATCAAACGAAATGTGGGATGAGCGACTTTAGAAACACCCTGTATAACACAAATTCTGACCAGTGTTCGAAATTAGCGGTCGTTAGTCGTAATTTGCGACTAGAAATTTCAATTTAACGACTAGATTCTTCAATATGGTCATCAAATTTGACGCCTAACAATGTTATTGTTAAATATTAGTCTTCCCTTTCTCTTTGACTAAATTATGATCCCTGGTAGAAGACTGAACAGCGATCGAAAAAAAGGCGGCATTTTATACACGCCCGCAGTGATAAATCTGCAGGTGGTACACAGACAGTAAAATTCGCCCTATTCAGGGAAAGAAACATTGGGATCTTTGTCGTACTTCCTCTCACCCCCACCCTTCAAGACCTGAAATTGCACTTCTGAAGAATTTATTTGTTTGCTTTATCCTCAGACATTCCGATGTCCAAGACTCCGAATATTTAACGAGTTTCTATTCCTCCCCTCCCCTTTATAACCTCATAGATTTAAGTATCCCACTTGGAAGAAAAGGGAGTGATCCTGCAGTCTTTACATTCTAATTGCTTATTATTGTAGAACACACTGCGTTCCAGATTAAATCGTTCCAGGATCTTGCAAATTTAGTTAGCTAATGTTTTGTTATCAGACATCAAAAATGAGGTTTTTTATAGCTGTCAAGTATTCCGATTTTTATGTACTTGTTCCGTTTTTTCAGTCTTGTTCCGGGAACCCAATTTGGATCCACAGTAGTCCAATTTTTCTTTTAAATAACATTTATATTTTATTGTATGCAAATCTGCATAAGCGTATCTACAAGTCATGAAATTGGAAGTAGGTCACGAAATGAGAAACAAAGTTAGGAATTCTAAGATCGAGGTTTTCCCGTTTTTTCATCTAAAAATTCGTTTCCACATGATTGCGCCTGTATCTAATTAATGTGGGAGAAACACATTTACATCGACTAAACTTTTTATGTTATTTCGTGTTATATACAAGAAAACTATTTTTGCATGAGTACCGGGAACCGCGATAAACGGCATTTGTCCGCGATCTTCTTCATATTTCGTTTTATCGTGAAAATATTTTTCCACTTCTGCCATCTGTTTGCATCGTCTGAAACGTTTGTAATTATTTCGTATATACTATATTATACAGAAAAACTATTTTCAAGCGTATTTTTAATGGCATGAAAGGCTATTTTGCAGCAATATTGCGATAAACGGCATTTGTGCGCGATCCTCTATTTCATTTGATTTTGTATATTATATAGAAAAACTATTTTTCAAACGTATTATTAATGAAATAGAAGGCTACTTTGCAGCAGTATGGAGATAAACGGTATTAGTGCGCGATTTTCTTTCATGCAATATTATTCTATTTTTCTTCCTGGTAGGTTGGCATCTATGCACTTTTTATATCAATCCCTGAAATTAATGTGATTCATACTTTTTTTTATTATTACCTAGGCTGTCTAGCTCACCCAAAGGGTGTTGTTGTTGAGACCCAGACCGTCCGACCTACCAGAAAGGTGTAAGGTAACTGTTTGGACGGCCGGGAAGTGCCACCCAATTTAGACCGGAACCCAGTGGGGGAGGCATCCACAGGGACGGCACCCTCCTTCCCCTACCACCAACCTCTCGAAAGGACTTACGGGGGCCATTCTCTGAAAAAGTGGGATTTTGTGTCTCTAGTGTTTTTTATAGAGAGTAAGGTTTTTAAAAGTAGTTTAAATAAATGAAATAACCTTAATATAACTGGATGTATACATAATCATTGCAAATTATGACAAAAATATTTTATTTATTGTTCAAATTTTGTCCACAGCCTGTGATTTGTCATGTCCGTGGACTGTCACTATACCCTGTTTTTTGTGTTTCTCAGTTTATATTTCATAAATCAAGCAAAATCTAAACTCTTTAGACTATATTTTAGATTAAGAAAACATTTAAATAACTGTTCCCAAAAGTTTGAAGTTAAATTTAAGTTTTATATTAATTTAATTACAAGTTTAATGACTGTAACCAGAACAATAGGTCACGTCTGTGGACAGAAAGCAAATTGCTAATAAATTCTTTCAGATGGCAGCAGCGTGCTAATTTGATGTTCAAATCAGATCTTAAGCAGCTACTGGTATTTAGAGAAACTAAAACAGAAGTGTGTTTGGTGATTTTTGTAGTCTTCTGTGAAGGTTTAGGACTTAATTCTCTAAACGTAAAGATCAACTCATCACGTCTGTGGTGTAAACAGATTTTAAATTATCAGGTAAGATTATAAAATATTTCAATGAATTCATAGTATTAGATGTAAATGCTTTGTTTTATAACTTGCATTGTCATATCCTCAAAAGCATGTTTTTAAATGTAAAAAAATGGTAGTTTTGTCACATCCGTGGACATCACATCCGTGGACATGGCCTATCCACAGACATGACACAGTATCCACAGATGTGACAACACAGAACAGATGGAACTTTAATATTATTTTGGCTGAAATTTAAACATTTTAAAAGTATAATTCAGACATGATATCTTGAAATAAAAATCTAACAACATTTATATTCATGTTTTACTTTTAATTTATTGTTATAATCTGTTTATGTTCATCTTTCAAAAGATATATCCTAACCAGCATATGCCACTGCATGGAAAATAAAAATTTTAAGCCATTTTTGTGAACAATAATTTCGACAACTTTCTTATAAAAACTATTTTTGAATGTGTTAAGTGTGAGTTTGAAAGTTTGTTCCCAAATTATCACAAATGGTAGTTATTGACAGTATCTGTTGAAGGATGTGATTGAAATCCTAACTTTCAAATCTGGCCATTTTTCAATATATTAATCAAAATACAAAAATAAAAGTAAATTATATTTAAAAGTATGACTTTTTTCTTTTGTTTTCAGATTAAAAAATGGCGAAAACCCAAACTATAAATAAAAGGAAAAAAAAATTTCTCAAAAATCTGAGAAGGAAATGAAGAGGAGGAGAGAGATGAAAAAGCTAAGTATGAGGCGCACAAGAGAGAAATTAAAATCTGATCCTGAGAAGTATGAAGAAATCAAAAAGAAAGATAGAGAAAGAAAGAAAGCATCAAGGAAAAAAGTTAGTGAAATGAATGAGTGTGAAAAGAGACAAACAAGGAAAGACTGGCGTAAACTGGCTAAAAGACACAGAGAGAAGAAGAAAGAAACAGAACATGCATTATTAATTATTGGAACACCACCTGAAAGCCCAGAATATCATGATCCTCAAATCCCTGAATATTGTGGTTCTATATGTCATGATCCTGAAAATAGACCATCAAATACCAGAGTTCAAAGTGGCTGTAAAAGGAGGAGGCGAAACAGAGAATCATTGAAGAGAGAATTAGATAAACTTAACAAGAGAAGAAGTCACTGGAGAAAAAAGTGAACAAGTATGAAAAAAGGTATTACAGACTAATATCAAAAAAAGATGACACACCAAAGAAAGAAGTTCAGAAAATGCTCAGTAGCCAAAAGGTTCCCAATATAATGTAGTTCCCAATGTAATAGCCTTGAGTTTGGAGCAGTGTTTTAAAAAAACAGATTAGTGAAAACTTCAAGAAACAAGCAGTTCTCAAAAAAAGGAACTTTGTAAATATGATAACAGGGAAAATCCTAAAGAAGTACAGATTTTACAAAAAAGATTTCCTTTATGTCTTCTAAACATTTTTTGAAACCAAAAGTTGGCTTCTTGAAAACAAGAAAGCTCCAGCAAGAGAAACTTAAGAATGCCATAATTATGCTCCTTGAACAAGATGACAATAGTCGTCTTTGTCCTGGAAAAAAGGACACAATAACGAAGAGAAAGCAGAAAATGCAAAAAAGGCTATTATCTGACTCAATGAAAAACTTGCACCAAAAATTTATAAATACATATCTAGAACATAAAGATCTTAGCTACCCACAATTTTGTCGAGAATGTCCATTTTGGATTATTTCTCCAGATTGTCAAAAGCGAAACACCTGTAACTGTAATTTGTGTGATAACTTTACAATGGTTGTGAGAAAAATGAAATTGCTAGGAATGATTAAAGAAAAATCACCTAATGAGTTACTTCAAAGCATAACATGTGAAAAAAAACTTTAAGTCAAATGTCTACAAAAAAAGTGTTTGGAATGTTGTAATAATGATATCATAATTGAGACTAACGAATTCGAGAATGATGAAGAAGTTAAGTATAAACAATGGGTGAAAAAAAAGGAAATTATTGAAACTAAAGATGAAATTAAAACCATACAAAGAGGAAATTACTTGTAATAAACTTGAGTTAGTTTTGAAGTTTGCCATGCTACTTGGAGAGTATAGATGACATGTGGCCAACATTAAACACCAGTATCATGTCATAAGCAAAATAAAGAAATCCTTGACAAAAGACGAAGTTTTCATACATGTAGATTTTTCTGAAAATTCTACAAGGCGAAGAGATCCAATCTTTTCATTTTGGAGGCTCCCGTAATCAGGTTACACTGCATACAGTTGTCATTTATTACAAAACTGACACTGAAGAATCTGTTCAACATAAGTCCATATGCACTATGTCGGATAGCAAAAGGCATGATCCCGTGGCTATATGTGCCCACCTCCAACCTATATTTATGGAAATCAAGAACATTTCTAATTTAAAGAGAGTTCACTTTCTGATTGATGGACCAAGTACACAGTATAGAAATAAAAAAATGTTTTACTTGGCTGCAACTTTTATATCAAAGGAGTTGGAGGTGGACAGCCTTTATTGGCATTTTTCTGTAAAAGGTCATGGAAAAGGGGCACCAGATGGAATAGGTGGGTGTATTAAAAGATTAGCTGATATTATCGTCAGTCAAGGAAAAGACATTCCAAACATAGATGCTCTTGTAGCTATACTAAATGAACACAACATCAACATTGACATTTACAAAATAAAGTCAGAAGATATTGAGAATTTTTATTTAAAGCTATCTAACAACCTACAGACTTTCCAAGGAACTTTGAAAGTACATGAAATTACCTGGAGCAAGGAAAACAGGACTATGATTCAGGCAAGAGGTTTTGCCTGCATGCAGTGCACAGCTAGACAAAATTGTGGTCACTATGGGATTGGGATGATCAAGATTGATGATCCAACATACATTGCAAGTTTAAATCTATTAAAGGTGCACGGGATCTACTCTGATGAGGAAGTTAAACAAGAATATATTATCTCACCTAACAGCTATGTAGTTGTTCAGTTTAAATCTGAAAGGAACCTTGTGGAACATTATGTTGGTATGGTAGAAAGAGAGTCTGAGGAGGAGCTGATGTGAATTTTATGAGAAAATCAACCGGAGTTCGCAAATTTATTTTTCAAGATAAAGTGAATGTGGAAACTGTTGACAAAAGTTCTGTAGTTAAAGTTTTGCTGCAGCCCGAAATAAATAAATGCAATCAATACATTTTTACAGAAAACCTTAAAAAATTCAAAAATGTGCTGAAATTATTATTTTGCTGTTTACCCCATAGAATTTTAACTTACTTTTCATTTTTTGTTTCCATTTTTCTACGTTTTGTGTATGAAGAATTTTATGTATTACATTTTTAGTTTTCAATTGTATTGGTATCATTTGTATGATATTCCATAATAAATGTGAGTGATTATGCAAAATAAAAAAAAGTTTAGGCATACATTAAGTATATATAAATTTTATTCAGTTTATAATCTATTTTACTATTTCTGTCATATTTGTAAGGTGTATCATCCTGTCTGTGGAACAAATTGTCACATCTGTGGACTACCCCGTCACGTCCGTAGACATGGATATTTTTAAAATTTAAAAAACTTCATAATTTTATTTGTTTGATCTGAGCCACTATAATAGTGTTATTACTTGATGTGAGATCTTCTTAGAAAATAAATTTTAGCAAGTTTAAAGAAATTTTTTTAAAAAAAAAATTTGTAATGAAAATCCCACTTTTTCAGAGAATGGCCCACGGACCCACATGTTTAACGTGATCGTACTCCGCATGAACACGGCGGCAGTTGTGGCAGCGTGCAAATCCAGCGCGCAAACCACCGAGCTTCCGCGCCCGAAATGTGCCAACAGCACGCGGTGTTTGTTCCCAGGTGGTCACCCAGCCAAGTACTAACAGCGCCCGATGCTGCCTGACTTCGGTGATCTAACGAGAACCGGTGTTTTCAGCACGGTAAGGCCGTTGGCTCACCCAAAGGGTGTCGAAAGCCCAGGCCAACCGACTCGTCCGAAGACTAAGAGTAGCAAATTGGATGGCCGTCCGACCTACCAGAAAGGTGTAAGGTAACTGTTTGGACGGCCGGGAAGTGCCACCCAATTTAGACCGGAACCCAGTGGGGGAGGCATCCACAGGGACCGCCAAAGGGTGTAGATGAGTTTCAAGGGTATGATTTATATTTTGTCGAAGTGACAAGGCAAAGAGTAGCAACTATAAAACAAAAACTTATTATTGACTTGTAAATACTGAATCCTAGCTACCAACTCTACATTTCTTCATGAAGCTCCGATATTTGCATTGACTGCCAATCTCCGGCCAAATATGCAAATTCTCCCCCCCTCTGTTTTCAAACTTTTAAGATGAATATAGTAAACAGATTTTAAAACGAAATTTCATACTTTGACGAAATTGCCCACAAAAAGTGACTAAATTTCACTCAAGATTCCCTTATAATATTTTAATTTTAAATGTGTTTAATTCTTATATTTGTAAGTAATATGAGGAAGATTATATGGAAATGTCACTAAAATGTGCATTTATACTTGATTATTGGTTTACCCCGTTTTATTATCACATATTTTCCATTTTTGCAATTTATTTTCATCAACTAAAACTTTTATATTAATTGCTATTTTAATGCAAAAAAATTAATTGTCAAGTATGAAAGGAAGGGGTATTGGGGCAATGATTGTATAAGATGACCATAATTGAAAATTATTAAACAGAAGTTTTTTTTTAATTTGTTGTTTTTATGTCCTTTTTACCAAGTAAAAACAAATTTGCAAATTTTTCTATTTATTTTCTCTTGGGTTTCTAACAGTTCATATTAAATTTTAAGAAAATTTAAAACAATTTTTAATACAAAAATCTGAATTATTCTTTGTTTATATCTTTAACAAAAATGGACATTTAAAAAATAGTTGTTTTTGTTAGAGATGTAAAAACAGCAACTAGCCGTGTCTATTTGGCACCTAGAGTCAAATCTATAGGCATCAAATGGCGCCTAGTTCAAATTTTTAATTTCTAACACTGATTCTGACTGTTCCATTTATACTTCCTTCTAACAATCTAACCAGAGGACGTCATGGATTGCAAGTGGTCGTACAGTAGATCAAAGGTGGGGTTGCTAATAAAATAGATTTATTATCCGAGCTGAATAAAATAAACAAAATAAATAATTTTGTAATTACACTGAAATAAAACATTTTGGCAACCGAGGAAAAATAGTTAGATGCCTTTATGCCTGACTTTCTGCTCCTAATTTCTATCCCTGATTAAAAGATGTGAACTCAGAACTTGAGAGTCAAAAATGAGCATAGGGGAAGATTTTGGAGGGGATCCTTTGTGTGTAATGGGCTGGACTCATATATCTGACCTAATTTGCCCAAATTACTTTTAATCAAATGGAATTAAAAAAAGAAAATTGTGGGAAGTGGATTCTTTGAGAAGCATGAACATCCTTTGCACCATAAGTGCAGAGGTATCGACTCTATTAAGTATTCGTACTTATTCTGCATTCCTTCTTATAAACCTTGAACATTACTTAAATTACTGATGCTTTCTTCCAGTAGACACTACAAAAGATTTTAATATGTGAACATAATTTTAACATCGGCTAATTCTTCTACTACAAAGCGAGTTAGTTGCAGCCCGAGTGTCATTTAATCATCAAAATATTATATACCTTTTATGAGTTACGTGGAATAAACTGATACGTCATTACAAATAAGTTAAAATATATGGAGCATTTAGGCAAAATAACATACCATAGTGCAAGAATAAACTAGGTGTTTCTGATCAAGCTGACGAGATAATAATTACATTTAAAAGGAAACTCATATATTAAAAATCAGAAAATTCATTAGCTATATTTTATTTGTTATGAAAAGTTTTTTGGGATATACAATAAATACAATGATAAGTAAATGGAGAGTACCATCAATTACGGGTCGCCTGAGTACCGGTATTGGATCCAGGCTTAATTTATAACCTTCAAATTTAATGTCTAATAAACTTTTGTTAACTTTTAGATCAATGACTGACATCTTTTTAAATATTACTGGCAGAAAAGCAAATTTTGGAGGAGCTTATATTTTTAAAAATCTAACTTGCATCAAGAAGCTCTAGAAGTTAAATTAAACAGTTAATAAAAGTGTTAAAAACAATTAAATTTATTATTAAATAAAATTTTAAAAGCATTTATATTCAAAACATTCATTATTTTTTATAATTGTTAACACAGTTTTTTATACAGTTAAATCATATTGCCTATAAAATGTTTTAAATACTAAAACTCAGCTTTCTTAACTCCACATTCCATGTTCATACTCCAACACCAAAACTCTGCAAATAATAACAAAGTTTGTGTGCATTGAGTTTTGTGTGGTTTCTACTCACTGACTTCAAATTTGTACCCAAATTTGAATATTATTTCGTTCATTTAAAGCATGGCAGTCTTTATTTTTAATGAAATTGTTAATTTTTATTTCAATTCTGCTATTAATTTTTTATTTATGTAGTTTGAATGTGCACATGCTATATTTTTTTGTGACTTCGTTGTTTTACAGTGATCATCCATTTTTTTCTTAAAAGATCTGCTGTAGATATTTATCGGTGACATCTCAGTAACATGATTCATTTAAGGAAACTTGTCACGCTTGTAAAGTACTTCAGTAGTATTAATCGTTCGACATATCTAGGTAATGTAAGAAATGTAAGCGAAGGGTCTAAAGAAACTTTAAAATCATTATTAGATAATGCAGCATCTTACGAAGAAAGAGATCCAGAATCTGATAAGTGGACTTCTTGTGTATACCCTACAGGAAGGCGAAGGCAAGGACAGGAATTTCTCCGACCGACTGTAGATCCTACTACAACATCTGTCATTTTATTTCCGGGGCAGGTAATTATAATCGGAACAGCCACGGTATTATCTCTTTAAGCGATTTTTGCTTTGGTGACAAAAAAATGTCGCTAAGGCAGACTTGTAATACCAAAAAAAAATGTATAAGAAAACTATAATAAAATTAATTTTGATTAAATACAATAATAAAAGTGGCTGATCCGGAGATTAGGTCACCTTGGTTAAATCGGAGAAGACGCCACGCACTTTGTGAGGTTAAATCGGAGAAGACGCCACGCACTTTATGTTGCAATCTGGTAACCTCTTGTATCGGTTGTTTTCGGCGGAAATTGTGTAGCATCCAATAAGAATACGTTTTTGTGTTTGCTACAGTTTTTTTATGTAAAAGAACATTTCTATCAATATTTTTGGCCATTGTTGTGCGTGTTTGCTTGTTCTTTCGTTATTTGATTTATTTTGTAATAATTATTCATTTTAGTTTTGCGGATTTGCTTTTGTCGTCGATTATATTTCCCTTATGTCTTCTGGTATGCGCGAGCAAATGGAAGGTGAGTGTAGTTTTGTAAAGCGTGGTAGAATGGATGTTGGTATGAATGAATCTAGAATAAAATTTTACTATGATTTGGAAAATAAAGGTTTGAAAGAAGTGATTAATTGGTGTGTTATGAAAGGGATTATGAGTGATAAATACGGATCCTCGGTTGCATGGAGAAAGTGATTTTGCTACGTGCGATATGCACAGATAAAATTGTAGCATATTCTGTGTCTGGGCGCCGCAGGCGACCGTTCCTAATAAACCGGAGATCACTGGGGGCCCCGTTCCGGTGTAGAACGACCTTTAGGTCGAACCCCTGCCCCTGTACGGACCACTGGTACATACGGACCACTAATACATCCGTTCCACAATTTTCGATCTTTAGATCAAATCCCTGCTTTTACACGGACCTGTAGGTCGAACCCATTCCTTTATATGGATCCTCAGTTAGATGGAGAAAGCGATCTTGATACGTACGATATGCACAGATAAAATTGTAGCATAAAAATTTTAAATTTTACAAAAATCTGATTTTGGAACGTTTACATGAGTATTATTAATTTTTTTATTCTGCAGTTTTATAAAGTTATTTAATTTTCTTAAAATACACAAAAATCTTATTTTGCAACGTTTTTTTGAGTATTATTCACTGTTATTTAAGTTAAATTAAATTATCATTTATATTAGAAAATCTTGTTTAGAACAAACACAATAGTCTGTCTTTAGAAACAGGGTTCTTCTACCAAAACATCATTTTGGTAGGAGGAGCCTATTTCTAATGACGGTAAATGACATCACTGAGGATGGGTGGAGCCAATTTCAAAACACGGAAGAAAGCACCAACCACAGGCCAACTTGGCCCGATTTTGTACTTAGAAAAAAATTTGCGGTGACCTAATCTCCGGATTTACCATAAAAGTAAACTTGATTAAATTGAAGAAGAGCTACAGATCCTTTTGGCAATTTTACATAATAATGGTTATTCTCTGGCAACAGTTGATCCATAGTAATGTGAGCATGGACCTACATCTGTTGCTGCAATTACCCCCTAAAAATGTTACAGAATCCAGCCCCACTGACTGTCAGAAGTCACACATGGTAACAGGAATGAATGACATTTTTTCAGTAAACACAAAAAAAGAATGAAATAAAATCAAAACAACAGTAAACAGTACATGGCATATAAGGCTATAACATCACAATGTTTTGCGACGTACAAAAAATTGTTGCCATCACAATTTAATTTGCATGAGTTGATACTGTCATCTGTCAGTAAAGAATGAAAACAAACTGTCAAACATAAAACAAAACAAATAACAAAGTAACAATTTAAGATAGAAAAGCACAGTTTTAAGAAATAGCAATTGTTGATGATAGTCATTAGATGTAGCAACTATTTGTGACAGGTGTTTTTGAACATAGAAAATTCATTGGAAATTAATATTTCAGTTTAAAATATTATGACTTTAAGGAAGTGAGTGGCAAGGCAGATCTTACATAAAAAAATTAATATAATTTAGGATAATGCATGTGAAACAGACTTTTAACTGCAAAATTTAAACAGGAAAAAGCATGAAAAGAAAATCACAGTTTTAAAGAAATTGATTGCAATAATCATATACGATGGGTAAGATGGAATTGCTGATGGTACTGCATCTGACTTTAAACTACATTTTTACTATGCAGTATGCACTACATAGTCTTGAAATGTTTGCTGCATATAACTGAAGAATGTGACTTAACATTTGGCTCAAAATCATCCTATAATATAAATGTCAGCCACATCTGAGTCCGAGTAACATCACTTGGGAATTTGTGAAAAGAAATCTTTTCCTTAAAAAACACATTTGAAATTCTAATAGAATAACTTTAAAACATATGAAAATATGCATAGATAACTAGTGCCACCTAGCAGAGATTTTTGTTTATTCCAGGATTTTTATGGACGATGAAATCTTTTCTTTTTGGTAGTAATGTTAAAGCCTGATGACCGAGCTTGGGGTCACAGGATTCAATTAAGCCTTGGTACAATCTGATTAACTTCAGTTATGATAACTAAAGTCTTCACTCTACAAAGAACACTTGAAATGAACTGTTTCAAATCAAAACCAAATACACACTCTTACAACACAGACAGGGTTGCCAGACTGAAATGCTCTCCAAATCGAAGTGGGGGGGGGGGGGTCCAGAATCTCACCTAAAAATCACCAAGAATGAAAAAGATATAATACAGCATCTGTACTGAGATCTGTAGTGGACAAAGCCTGTATTACTCAAAGACTATGTCGGCACATTGAAGCATTGTGTTATTTTATATTAGTGAACAGGGGGGGGGGGGGGCAAACTCAAGAATAAGACATATAACATCAACTAGCGTAATACCTACCTTTGCAATCTCAAATGTCCAGAGAAAGACAAGTGACCCCCTTTGCCTCCCTATTTGCATCCATGTTACTGGAGCACCTCATAACCCCTCTTTGTGAGCTTGTATCCCTTTCCATCTCCACTGAAGGGTTATCTGTTATGTATTAGTTTTCATGGATTTTAGATATTTTTGCAAGGTGGTTTCAAGCAAGAGCACATATAAAAGTACTTAGTACTCAGTTCTCTTCCCGCCCCCCCCCCCCCCCCCCCCTTCCAAATGAAAAATTTCTTGAAATTATTCTAAATTTCAAGAAGTGCACAAAGAAATAAATCCATAAAGAAATATCTGAGAGGTGTAGACATAATTCCAAAATAAATGCAGATATTTCCAAGAAATTTGTGAATGAAAAATATTTGTAAGTAAAACTAGCTGAATTTTCTTGTAATTTGCCTAATAGAACACATTATATGAAATAAAATATCTAATAGCATTTTGCTCTATGAAAAAACAACCATCTTTTGCCATACTAGGTCAACTGTTGATCCTTTTGAAGGGTTGTGTTTTCCTAGGTCAACCGTTGATCATTTTGCCCTCTGGACCAAAACCTAGTAACATCGACAAAAAAAACTTTTTTTGAGAAGGGGAGAGGGGAAGTAACTAAATATTTTATTTCCTACTTCCCCATATATCATTTCTCCTAACTTGAATGGGTTCTTGGAGAGTATGACCCCCTCCCCCCCATGTCAGTGATGCCACTGTCAGAATCTAGATTGTCACCGTTGTTCAATGTTAAAATATGATAAGCAATTGCTCAAATACTGTAATAGAGCTAAATGGTTCAACAAAATTAACTATGGATCAAGAAGTTTCAGATAGGGAAGAATCTGTGGGATATTATATCTGGTTCTGAAATAGGCTTGTTCATATGCTACTCAAGATGGAAAATGCGTTAGAAAACTGTTCATCTTTTACAGCTTTAATCAGTTACTTATTTATTTACATTTAAATTTTTTACTGTTTTGCCTTGTAAAATTTTTTCTCCGTGCTTATCTCTTTAAATTTCTGAATAGGTATATACTGAATTTTACTAATCCTCTTTAATTTGCTTTTAAGGAACATCACATTTTAAAAGTCTGAATTCTGAGAATTAACAAAAGGAAAAATACTTATAAAATTTAATATATTCAGGGCTTGAAAAATTTATTATTCTACTGGGTAATAAAAACCTGTAGACAAGTGCGTTTTTATGATTTTAAGTCAGGTGACTAGAAAATTTTTGAAATTGATAAAAACTCCCAGTGGAAACAAACCCAGAGCTGAATGTCAAATGAGAGCTCAACCTCACCATACCAGAGAAATGCCTAACCTACAGAACCCACTGTGGCAACGATATTTCATGTGATGGAAGAGAAGTAAAAATGAAAAAATATAGTAATGAAATTTTAAAAATATAACTGCGAAGTGTGAAGCAGAAAAAAAAGTTAGACAGAAAGAAAAAAATTAAATATGGTCATGCCACAACTCAGAAATATAATGTTGTAGACAAATCATGACTGTGTTGCATTATTTTTTTCTTGCCTCATTCTCTTTCTTTCTACATTTTGTGTTCATATTTTGTGTGTTTTATTTATTTTGTCTCATTTTACTTTTGTTAATTTTGAAATTTATAACATTTTCTAGGAATCTCAATATGTTGGCTTAACCAAATTGTTCATATTCAGAGTTCATACACTTGATATAGAATTTTGAATGCAATTTTTTTTAATATCATGTTTTTGAAACAAGTCTTATTTATGATAAAAACACCTTGTTAATTTTGAAATTTATAACATTTTTCAGGGATCTCAATATGTTGGTATGGCCAAATCACTCATCAACTATCCAAACGTGATTGACATGTTTGATTCTGCAAGTGAAATTCTAAGATACAATTTACTTGATTTGTGCATAAATGGGCCACTAGATATGCTGAACATGACAGTACATTCTCAAGTAGCTGTAGTGGTTTCATCACTGGCTGCTGTAGAAAAATTACGATCAGAAAATGTTGGGGTAAAATATTTTGATTAGTATTACCATTACATAAATAATTTTAACGATGAAATTATCATATGATACAAATTTATTACTATAATACATTAAACCTCTATATAGAGTTTAGCATGTACTGTGATTTACATTAGTACTTAGTAGCTTGATATACTCAGTGATACCACTTGTCTTACCTGTGTCCCTGGGACCCATATGATTCCCAAAACATGAGTCCTTTGGTAGTTATTCTGGGTCCCTTCAAAAATGACAACTAATACATTAATTTTTAATTAAACTTATAAATGTAAATATATCATATTCTAAAATATGCTCACTAAATGTATTTCTAAAATCATTCTAAGTGCCTAAATAAATAATAATAATGTTTTATTTGAGGCAGTTAAGAAAATTTGATGTGGGCAGCACATGACTTTCCTTATATAATGCAATGAATTTACTCCTTTTACAGTCAAAAAATAATGTATAAGATCAACAGTACTTTGTTTTTAACATTGAATTGTATATTTGGTGATTTTCCTGATGACAACATGTAAAACTATTTCAAAGTACCCAATTAACTTATATTTTGTGCAACTCTAAATAAACAATTATCAATATTGATAGTATCGTATCGACTTTGGAACAACTTTTCAATTTCTTGCTTTTCTGAGCCATTTTTGCTGAATTAATTCCTGTTTCCATAAGCTAACGTGCGATTGTGCGAGTTTGTCCGGAGCCTTGTTTATGCCGTTACTGGTCTGGCATCGGCATTCGTCTAGAAGTGACGAGTACTGCAGTTTTAATGATGATACGTCACGGATGCAGGTGTTGGTTGGCTAATGAGGGCTTGATTGATGAGTGACGTTTGAGTGGTTCAAAGAATGCTCGAGGCTTTCGATCCTTAACCTTGGAGGTGTGTGGACATCTGGAGAGCACGGCAAGATGGAATAATATAGTTTATGTTCGAACGATGATTATTTAAAATGTGTGATTAAATTTAGGTATGGAGAAAAATTTGAAGTTAATGAAGGGTAAGATCTCTCCTTTTATTCACGGAATTATCACCACTGAATAATCACCACTATTGCCTGCGAGTTTCGATTCAGAATGTTCTGATCGCTTGCAGAATATGAAATGGAGCATCGGCACGGGTTGGCGACTCTGTTGCCTGATGAACTAATTTCGACTCCAAGAATTAGTGTGCTGGAAATTTACATTGACAGTCGTCGTCTTGGCCATCCTGAGCCCTTCCGGGGTTTGAGAATGTTTAGAATGTTTACCCCGATCTCCCCTTGTCTTGGACTGGATTAACAAGTAGTATTTTGAAGTATTTCTTAATATCTGAGTACAATTTCTTAATTTTATTATGAACTGTTAATATATTTAATATCAATCCAGTGTCATCAAGGAAGGACATGGAATGTTTGTATCTGCTAAATGCTGATTACTTACGATATAGAATACATGTATTTCTATTTAAGTATTTGTTATGCTTTCCACTTGTAGAATTATGTGTGCTCTTTCCATTATCTTCAAGTTAAGGCTGACCAACCGATTCTTTGAATCGGACGGGAAAATAGAACCTGGACATACACAATGCAGTAGGATTACAAGTTTGGTAATCTCAAAACCTTTATTACAATTTGGCACCTTGGAGAACAGTTATTACAATAGCATCCTCAATAAGCAATATAGTCCATATATTAAAATATTTTAATAATTAATTCATCAATTAGGCATTATTTTTATTGATTTAGCTTCATTTTTATCAATTTAGTGATATTTTCGTTAATTTGGCAACATTTAAAAAAGTCACCAAGTTGGCAATATTCTGCCAAATTCATCGCCAAAATCTCGCTAAGCATTATGGATGGAGAAATAAGGTATTATTATAGCAGATAAATGATTATTGGCATTCAAATACAAAAGTATTACAAATACAAAAGTATATTTTCTCATGAATGGAACGAGCTAGATCCACGAGAATGATGTCACCAGGGTTAGAAAAATCAAAAAATTTCTACATGCCCTTCGGGCATGTTGTCTAAATATATTCGGGCTATATAATTCGGGCATGTTGTCTAAATATATAGATGCCCAAGGTAAAATTCTACATGCCCAACATTTTCCTAATGACATTTTTCATTGTTGATAGCTCTGGCGCCCATGAAAGTAAATATATTAAATATCATATCATACCTGCCAACCTGGGAAAATTAGAATGTGTAAAATTTTGCGTGAATGACATTTATGATGATTTTTTTTAAACTACACATGTAAACGACATTTCTAATTGATGTAACTATGTACAAGTACATGCATTAAAACAATACTGCATTAAATATCAGGCATAGTACTGGTAGAATATGAAAATTCAGGACACCAATTTTATAAAATTTCAGGACAATAAATTATAAAACAAAAAATATATAAAGGTTTTACCCGGTGAAAAAGTTATAATGAAAACAAATATTTATGTTTAGGAAAACACAGGTTTTCACTAAAGAGAGTAACAAATATTGATCTTTAATAATAATAATAATAATATATAGCACTGAATTATATTCCTGCCAAAATGGTTTCCTTTTTATTTGCCTAAATCATTGCTTTAATACCACTGTTTGGAAAATATCCCTCCACAGAGTTCATACTGATTTTTCAAAATAGAAAAATTTGTATTATGCAAATATAATTAAAAAATCAACCTTAGCCATAATATGAAAATATGCTAGTTTAGTCAATCTAATATGCAACATTTAAATGATGGAGATGGATGGAAAAAGATACTTACGTACTCTCGGGAATTCACATGAAGTAACTGAATTGCGCAATCACACTGTTTATGAGAAAATAATTAAGAAATTAACCTTAATAATTAATCAGAATATGAAAATAAGCTAGCTTAGTCTATCTAATATGCAACGTTTAAATGATGGAGATGGATGGGAAAAGATACTAACGACAATTCACACGATGTAACTGAATTGCATAATCGCACTGTTTATGCGAAAATAATTAAGAAATTAACCATAATAATTAATTAGAATATGAAAATAAGCTAGTTTAGTCAATCAAAAATACAATATTTAGAAGATTGAGATGGATGAAAAAAGATTCTATTGTACTCTCGGAGCTTCATGAGAACAAACTGAATTGTGCAATCGCAGTGTTTATGCAAAATTAATGAATAAAATAACATGCTAGCGATTTATGCTGAATTAGACAACCTTTGAAGATGTATATTTATTACTTTCATAAAATAAGCGATCGAGATCTTAATTTACATTACACGCTGCCGTAAATCTCCGTTAATTTGATTGGCATGACCCTGCATTTTATTATGGATTTGCTACAATTCTGGGAATGGTAGAAATCAGTGCTAAAACAGCGGAAAATCGGTGTTTCCGAAGAATTATACCATGTCTGGTTAATTGATAAATTTCAAACAAAAACAGCCGGAGAATTTCGCCGTAGATTGATTTCTTAGTAATGTTAAAAAATTCATATAAATGCAGAAATGCGTAAAATATAGCAATATATGCGTAAAGAGCAGTTAAAATGCGTAAATTTTATGCATAATGCATAAAAGTTGGCAGGTATGTTATATATGTAGCCTATAATTAAATGTCAAAATTAGAAAATTAGTTACTTTTAATGATGTAAATATATAAAAAATGGGAATTGGATACTATTTATGCTAAAATAATTTTTAAAATAACCGTTTAGCGATTTATGCCGAATTAGACTAGACAACTTTTGAAGAAGCATATTTATTACTTCCATAAAAAAGCGATCACGATCTTCATTTGCATTACATGCGGCTGTAAATCCCCATCATCATGATTGACATTACCGGGCATGTGGCCGTAAATTTACATTAGCTTAGACAGAAGGGAATTTTTTGTAGGAAACTATGCAAATTTTGTACGTAGTATGAGGATGTTTCAGATGGAAACTACAGAGATTCTATAGTAATCTGCATCTCTGCTTATCAACACTTGTGCACATCCATAAATCTCCCAAAGCTACCCGAGGAATCAAGCGCAAATGAATGAGAGAAAGAGAGAGAGAAGAGAACAAGGAGCTGTTTTGGCACTGTGCCAGAGGCTCTGCTTGTTTCTTTTAGTGACGTCACTGTCGCCCGTAAACTGTGAAACTTTGTTTTCTCCCCACATTTATCAACTATCTCGCTGCGAAAGCCATTCATAGTCCATCGCTGAATAATTAAGACTTTTCTTTTTCATCCTCTTCTCTTACTCGGCTTTAAAAGTTGAACATAAAATATTTGCAGTGGAGTGCTGGTTACTCGATTTCGGCTACTGATTGACCTAATCAGGTTAATGTCAAATAAAGTGTTATTACATGCATGTCTGGGCATGTAATAAAAATTAATATATGCCCGGTTGAAATTTTTATATGCCCTGGGCATGTCGGGCAATAGATTTTTCGAACCCTAGATGTCACCAAATTTATTGCATTATATTACATATGAAAAGTGAATATTTCACAATAGTTAATATTTTATTTTATTTTATGTGATTTTATTATAGATTTATTTGAAAAATGTACGATATCTCGAAAACGGTTCATGAGGATTTTTTTTAAATTTCACTCAAAAATTTAAGGGAGTTATGTGTATTCGATTGCGTTTAAAAACAATAAGCTTCCAGTGTTTACAAATTGTAATTTTTGTACCAAATTTCATTCGAATTGCTCCATTCGTTCGTAAGATATCATCTCCACAGACTAACTGACACACACACACACACACAAACGTCATCTCAAAAATGTTAGATTCATGTTCAGAGATGCTTGAAATATGCTCTCCCTTTGAAAACTCGAATTTGAATTTTTGACCCCGTCACAATACTTTCCTTATACATTTTACTGTGTATATAAGGAAAGTAAAAATTACTTCATCATTAATATGTTTAAAAAATGTTTGTATAAAAAGCAAAATAAATATAAAAATATTAGCAGATGAAAATAGAATGCAAAAATGGAAAATATTTTCACGAAACAAAATATACTAATATACTGATTGTATGTAAATACAAATTTCTGCAATACTGTTAGAAGCTTTTTTTTCTGCGATACAGTTTGATATTTCCGGCCACACATACTGCTACCGTTAACTTTAGGGTCAGTCGTGTGGTCTGGGTCTTCAATAGTTTGATATTTGAACAAGTCAGTCAGAAGTGATCTTGAATCCTGTTTTATCACTGCTAATTTTTTTTTCAGATTTTGACTTGTAAGAATTGACATTAATTTTAGTGATTGATTAAAAATGAAAAATTTGATTTGGTAACACAATTTTAGCGGACTAAATTAGCATTCCTCAGATGCCTCCTATGAAGTCTTTTTTCAAAAATTTTCATTAATTGTGCCCAACAGTGTGGATCCTGTATCGCACATTGCTATCAAAAGCATGTCCACAGAATTCCCAGAATAAAACACTATAACATAGAACTAATCCAGGAAAATTGAAATGACATGCAGCATTATGTACAAGTTTCTCCCTGTGCATGATGTTTGAGAAACTGGTTATTCAGCTGATGCATTTGCAAATCAAGCTTTACCACAGCTATAAAACCAGATTAAGAAGTACCTGCTAGGGATTATGAAAACCGGGAACATTTTTGCTCTTCCCAGATCTTACAATTACATTTTCTTTGTTTTCTGCTGCACTGCACCTGTCAAGAATTGCAGGAATTTTTTTTTATGAAAATCAGAAACACTTTCGCATGTTTCGACTCTTATGGATTTTTCCTTTGTTCTCTGCAGCACAGCATCTGTTGGGAATCACAGAAAATTTATTTCTCAAAAACTAGAGAAAATTGTGTGTACCACAAGATGTGTGCTTCAAAATTTTACATATTTGTTTTTCATTTTTCTGGGTATTTTACATGCTACAATGCATTAATTTCATTACTGAAACTTATGTACACACACAAATAAAGTCCTCCGGACGGCCTGGGGCTTTCACACACACAAATAAAAACCATGCCTAAAAGCAGGGCTTTTTTTCAGCCAGTAGGAGCAGGTTCTCCTACTTGCCAATGTAGACTGTGTACCAGTAAAGAAATAGAATATTAAAACTTTAACCAGTATGTGAAAATTTACAAGTATGAAATCCAGTCTTAGTTTAAGTACTTTGAAAATAGAAAAACAAGAAAGATCAATCATGCATAAGCATTGATTATGAAACACTTTCCAACTGAAATGCAATTTCATTTAAAAAATTTTAAAATGTGATACATTCCGTGGTGATATATTTTACATTGTCACAGTACAACACAGTATTTATTATACTTATATATTTAAAACTGTATCGAAATATAAATCATCTGATTCTCTATGCAAAATCAATGAATATTTCATTCATATAACTTGTATTCCAGACTCCAGAGCTAAATAATTTTGTGTGAAAAATATTCAGCAATTCTTATGTAACTCACCTTACAATCGCTTCAAATATTTGCATTCTGCATAAGTTAAAATTAGGCTTCGTTGAAGAAATAATAAAAGTTTAGGGATCATTTAAAATCACAACTATTGTAATTGCATAGGCACGGAATTTAGATACACAGATAATACACAGATATGCAGATAATATATATATGTGTGTGTGTGTGTGTATGTATTCAAAGTATTGGAATCGTGCCGAAGATCGGAACTCGAATTTTCGAAGGATCTACACGTTTTGGGACTTCTAGAACACGAAAAAACTATTTTTAGGAAGACGTCTGTGTGTGTAAGAGTGTATCTGTGTATGTTTCTGTGTGTCTGTGAGGATATTACATCCACTCTAATTGAAAAACTAATGAACCGAATTTCATAAAATTTGGTAGGTATGTTTTTTGTGGGAAATCCTGATGTTCATTAGATTATAGTACAATTCGTAATAAAAGAATCTGCCTTCTTTGCGAAATGGCCGGCAGAAATTGCCTTTATCCACTCTAGCTAAAACTAATGGAACAAATTTAACAAAATTTGGTTTATAATATTTCAATGACCTACAAGTGATTTATAGAACAAATTTAACAAAATTTGGTACATAAATCATTTGTAGGTTATTCTAGTATGATTCAGGAGAAAGGAACGGGCTATTTTTGCAAACTGGCCCGCAAATATAAAAATAAAGGACTACGTGTGCTCAATTATATCAATTAAATTCCTATTTTATACGTGATTTTTGACAACAAAAAGAATAAGACTAACCCCATTACTCTAGGTGTTCTTGAGATATTCTAGTTTTTTCACGTTTTCGATATGCCACCTTTGACAATAAGTCCAGCTATCAAATGAGAACCAAATTTAAGTTTAACGTGCAAATTCAATATCATTTAAAATACTTATGGCTGTTACTTTGGGCAGATAAACTCAAATTATTATTGAAGAAATAAAGAGAACGTGAATATGAGTCTGCAGGGAAAGACATGTGCTGCCCACATCAGAATTTTTAACAATATTACAACAATGATTTATAGATGTGAATGGGGATTATTTGCAGGCCATTTCGAAAAAAATGTATGATCTATATTTAAAGATCCACCAAATTTTTGTAGAATAAAATGTTCAACAAATTTAAGCTGTGTACCAAATTTTAACTCTCTGGGACGTAGGAAAGTGCATTAAAAATGCCATCAAATAAGTGTATCATGAAGAGTTATATAAAATTAAAAAAATTTGAAAAATTGTTATCTACCAAATTTATTTTAAAACGTGAAGCCTCTCTCATATACAAAATGATTAAACTCTTGGAAAGATATTTATTATATAATATATCTCTGTTTTCTTTCTGGAGGATATCCTAAAAGTCAGAATTTAATTGAATTTGTTTTTTTCCCTATATTAAATAATTTTTAATTAAAAAACTACTTAATATATTTTACTGAAATTTTTTATATATATTTTATGGGATAATGTGAATATTTCCTAAAAATTTCGAAGCAATTTGTGAATTTTAAACTTGCTTAAAAAATGTTTGAAAAATTACGTCCTATAGGGTTCAATGTATTTCATTTTTTCAACCCGGGTTCAATAAAAAACTAATTGGGTTATATTATTTATTTATATTCCCATAGGTCCCATAGACTGTCTGAAAAACATACTAAAATTTCATTTTGATAAAGTCATTTTTACGGCAGTTATCGTGCTAACGGACAGACAGAATGAAGAAAGTCATAAACACTTTTCAACTATGTTGTAAAGTGTTAAAAACCAGTGCTGGTTCTTATATAGATACAAAGTGTGCTGTGTATGAATTAAAATTCAAAAATATTGCATTTCATAACATAAACTGCAGAAGGCCTACAGTATCTATTGATTCAGAGCACTTTTATTAGAAATATAAAAGTTTATTAGATTGCATAAAGAAACAGTTACTCTCAGAGAAAGAAGAGGAAATACCGTAATCAACAAAGGTTTCGGATCCCATATATTGACCAGAGGATATAAAACACTTAACTTTGGTGATCTGGAACTGAAGAGTTTGTCAAAAATTTTCCCTTGAAGTGAGATCAATTAAGCGAGGGTAGTGTACATTTTGGATGAACATGAAAATTCCTAAATCTCTGGCTCCATTTTTACCCTCTTAAGGTTTAGCAAAGGTGAAGTGGGTTTTCTGTCGTTTATTATTTGTATCTTGTTTGCTAAATTTCTGCTTGAAAAGGGTATTATTTCTAATAAATTTTGTAATCAAATTTTCCAAGCAAAGTGTTACAATATTTTGTTGAATGCAGAAGATTTTATTTTAATTATTTCTTCAAATGATCTGGCAGTGCCATACTAGCTGTACCGGAGCATTTGCCACCAATGGTAGCAAGAAGCTTGCTATAAGCCACGATTTTAGCGAGCTTTTATGAAACCTTATAATTTCAATCCTTCTAAGTAGTCGGTATAAAATTTGTTTACAATTTAGCTCAGGCTAACACAGGCTTTGCTACAAAAACAAAGTGCATAAAACACAACCGCCTGTAAGGAGCATTCCCAAAAATATGGAAGACACCCCCATTCAGTGGTGTATGCTGTGCGGTGATGTTTTGCTTTAGGCAACCACTACATTCGATTGAGATATTAAAACAAGAGGAAAACATGTATTATTATAAAAAAATTATTACTACTGTTGGATCTATTTATACACAGATTCCCATCTTCTATTTTTTTTTTTGCAAACGCATTAATGACATCTTCATAGGAATTAGAGTTCTTTCTTATATTTGCAAAAAAAAAAAAAATTTATGGAGAGCAAGGATAACATTAGCAACCTGTCTTGATCTTGAACGTTTCTCAGATAAGTCTTTATTCTTTTCAATACTGAAAATGATCATTCCATCGAACAACTGGTGGCAGGATTTGCACACAAGATTTCATAATTTTGCTATTTAAGGTATTGCTTCATCAATTCTATTAGACTCACATTTAAGAAAATCTGAAACTTGTTTATTTTTAAAAATGCTTATTTTGTAAAATACTTGGAATTCAAATCGTAAGTGCACAAAGTCAAAATATTTTCCATAGATGATTTTAGGCTTACAAAAGCATTTTTGGAAAAAATTGTTTTGAACTTGTCACTTTTATCAATATATCTGAAAGTTCAAGAAGCTCTATATTTTCAACATCTTTAAATCTTGAGGTAATGTAAATATTCATGTTGTCTAAAATTTTGAAGTACAACCATCATTAATTAGTTTCAAACTTTCTAAGATATAACAAAAGTCTGTACCTGTGCTATTAGATGGCAGCAGCATCACATATAAATAAACAATTGACAAATTGCATCTATGATCACAATTATTTCATGCAGTCAGACTTAAAAATTTGAAATAATCACCAATTATAAATTTATTTAACCTTTTATTTCACTCACTAACAGATTTCCAGGAGAAAACACAAATTTTCAGATGATAAAATTGGTCAAACAATGAATTTATTACAGAGCTGGTGCCATGTGTTTAAGTAGCAGACTATGAAGCAATACTCATTTTGCTTTTGATTGATTCTGATCTGGCACTGGCATCTTATTGGAAATGTTGTATTCCAAATGTTGGAAATATTTCCATTTCCAATATAACACCAATATTGGCATAATATTGTAATGATAATATCTAGCCAGTATTGGTGGCCAATGTATCCCCAATATTGATGCTATATTAGAAATATTTCCAATGAAATGCAAAGATATACAATATTGGCTTAATATTAGCATACTACTAGGTATGTCTTAATACAAGTATTTCTATTAATGTGTTGGATATTTATAATTAATTATATGCATTAATTCCTTAAATATTTATAAATATTTTAGTTCAGTTCACCAGAATATGAAAATTTATTTATTTGTTTATTTCAAATTAATTAGATGATAGAGAATTGTGCTGCTACTGCTGGTTTCAGTGTTGGAGAATATGCTTCTTTAGTATTTTCTGGAGCTATTGAGTTTGAAAATGGTAAGTAATATGACTGTATAAACTACCACATTTATATTTGGTTTTTTATAGTGATTATTTTAGGCACGAGTTAAATGGGAGTGAGTTTTCTGCTCTTAAAAGTCAGTTTGCTTTTGCATGAAATTTTTATTAAAACTTGTTTAAAATAAATTTTGTTGGATATTAGGCACCAGTTTTTTAGAAATTACTAAATACACCACATGTATTCGTACTCACATCAACTCTAACATTAATAAATACATACATACATTTATCTTCATATATTTTGGATACATTTCACACTCTTCTACTGAGGGCATGGTAGCCCAGTGGTTAGTGCGTGGGAGTTGCACTCAGTAGGCCCTGGTTCAATTCCCACCGCTGCCAAAACTGCCGCCGTGTTCACGTGGAGTACGATCACTTTAAACATGTGGGTCCGTAAGTCCTTCCTAGAGGTTGGTGGTAGGGGAAGGAGGGTACGGTCCTGTGGATTCCTCCCCCACTGGGTTCCGGTCTAAATTGGGTGGCACTTTCCTGCCATCCAAACAGTTACCTTACACCTTTCTGGTAGGTTTGATGTTCTGGGTCTCAACAACAATAACACTCTTCTACAGGTAATTTTAACAGTTTTAACAGTTTTATGGGCATTATTTGGAAATATGCTGCATGAGCTTGTTAGAAAACATTTTGAAAAAAATATCATACAGTATTCAAAGTACACTCTGTTGCAAAAGAAAAATATGTGCACCCACAAAAACTGAGCTAAAGCCACAAACCTCATCATGCAAATTATCTAACTGACAATGCCAATGATATTATAGGACTCATGCAACATGCATGAGAACGACGCATTGTGCAGCATTTAAAATGACCAGTGTCCTCACTCTTAGGCTATTGAAACTAGGTTTTCTGCTTTGATACTGCGAGTTGTGTACAAAGATGCCTTTGATATGTACTTGATGAGTGCCATCAAGTACATCTGACAAACAATTGTCAGATTTAGAGAGAGGTCACATCATAGGCCTAATGGAAACTGGTTGGTCTAACAGACGTATCAGTTTCTATCTTGGTTGGAGTGATATGGTAGTTATGAGTGATATGATTGGCAACAGTAGATCACAGAAGACAAATGCAATCATTGCAGAAGCTCGAGATGCCCCAGACAGACAACTACTCGATAAGATCCTGCAATCAGGAAAGGAACCATGCCCACACCATTGGTAAAGCCATTCGAAGACATTTGCCATTCTCCAGGCATTCTGTATCAAGGACCACTATTCAGATACGACTGTTAGAAAGTGGGCTTAGGTGTCAATGTTAATGTCTATTAAGGTACTTACCACTGACCTTTCAACATAGAAAGAGCCATCTGGATTGGTGCCGAGATCTGTCATTCTGGACAGTGTCCAATTTGAGGCATGTTGTCTTTAGCAACGAATCCTACTTATCTCTCAGTGCTGATAATCACTGCATATGTGTGTAGAGGAGAACTAGCCAGCATTCCGATCCTGCATTTGTTGTTGAGCAGCTTATGGTCATCATATGTGGTGTGACAGTCTGGAAAGCCATTTTGTGGGACAGCCAATCTCCTTGCCGATTGGTTTGCTGCAAACCAATCTTGATGATTTGATTGTATGTCGACCATATTCTGCAGTTGATTATTCTACCTATGCTGTCAAGCCACCCAGGTTCCATTTACCAGCAAGACAATGTTCGACCACATACTGCACAACTTTCTCAACAATGCCTTTGAGGATTTAGTACTCTTCCATGGCCATCCAGATCCCCAGACCTATCACTTATAGAACATGTCTGGGACATGCTGTTACGGCAATTGTAAACTTCTCAGAATACCACTGAATTAGATGACCAGTTGCAACATTTATGACAGAATCTAGGATGTAACCAACATAATTGACTCTATGCCACACCGAATATTAGCTTGTATAGCTACCAGGGGGGATTTTCCACTTACTAAAATGTCACCGTCTCATTGTCACCATTTTTTAATAACTTTTTTTCTTTTTGCTCCCAAATTCTAATCATTTACATATCTTCTCAAACGATACATACATGCTGAGTTTCATGGCTGTAGCTCAATTTCTTATGGGTGCATATATTTTTTGCTACAAAGTGTAGTTTGCCCCATGTCATAAAAATGTGTAAAAATGGAAGTAGCAAATTTCAATCTTTACTCCTCTAGAAATTAATTGTGCTCTTTTTGCTCAAATTTTAATAATATGATCTAAACATTTCAGGTTCTCCTCAGAGCCTAAATAGTTTAATTGGTAGAGTGCTAGTCTTTAGATACAGAACTTTGGGGATTCATGTTCTTTATCCCTGTAGGACTTTACACTAGCATCCAAACTCTGTTGACCTTAGTACACAAAATATAGTGTGAATAGAAAATAAGTGACAATAAAGTCTAAGAAGTGGGGGGATGAAATGTAATTCATTGATATCAAAGAGTCTGTGTCTCTCAATTTAGAAAGAAGAGGATGTGATGTTGTATCCTGAACCCATGTAGCATAGTTAGTAGACCATTTGTCTCAGTGTAAGAGATTAAGGATTCAAGTCTGAGCAATACTTCATACAATAAATTCTTATTAAAAGTTTCTATTCCTTTTAGTTTAATCTCAAGACTGAATATCAAATATCACCTCAAAATTCTATATTCTATCATCTGTCTAATATATTTAAGATTTTAATGCTCAAAAAGTATGCTTCTCATGAAAATGCATAGGACTCTTTTTATAGAGTATGAAGACTTGAAAGAGAGATTTATAATGACTAAATTATAAAAACCAATTTTACTTTTTGCACTGTCACAGTTTTGACAAGCAACATATCTTTTTGCCCCTCCCCTCCCCCCCCCCCTCCCATTTGGATGTTTCACTAACATATAATATTCACTAGTTATAATGTTCATTTTGTCAACATTTTAATATTAATGTTTATTATGCATCAGTTGTTACATCTTAATTTTATAATTATCCCCAATAATTACCTATCTTAATACTAAACTTTAGGTCTTGTCTCTTTAAATAAATTGTGTACAGTTTTGTAGATTTCATATAACATGGAAATTACATAAATTATTAAATTTGTAAAGATTTCTTTTCCTCCCATCAGTTTTTACTTATGATTTATCATGCTAAATTTCAAGTGCTAAACAATATTTGTGCATTTTGATGTCTCATTAGCAAAGTGTTTTCCATGAGTAAACCAATTAAAATTATACATCCAATCTAATTTTTCATTTATGTATTTCCACACTTATTTAGACATGTTTGTTATATCATTGATGCTAGAAACTATATGGTAAATATGACAGTTCAGGGGCTTAGCGACTGTATAAGGCACCAGGGGACATAGATAAATCTGTGCCCATTCTAAAATATGGTACAGTATGATGTCAGAAAAATTATACGTTAATCAATCATGCATCATCATCTTTATTCAAGCATGCACTTCCTAATTGTTAATCACTTTTAATTCAAGCATAATTTTTAATTGTTTTAATTCTTGTTTTTAAAATCTAATTCACCGAATCCCTGGACTCCTTCTGGGGACACATGAAAGAGTTAGTGTACGAGATACCTGTGGACTCCGTCAAAGATCTCGTCATATGAATCTGTTGCTGCAGATAAGATCAACACCACACCAGGGGTCTTTAAAAGGGTACGAGAATCCTTCCTTCGCCAGTGTCAACTATGTAACAAAGCCCACAGATGCCACTTTGATCAGCTCCTTTAAATAATTCTCTGATATGAATGGCATTGTGCCATACATCTGTTACTTGAGTCTCTTTTTTTCTCTAATAAAGGATCAATGTGAACGAGTCATGTTTTTTTTTTCTGCCACTGTGAGTGGGTTGCGATCCTAGGTTCTATGGCAAATATTGTTCGTTTTACTGTGTACTATCACCCCTCTATTTTTATTGCAAGAGTTCACAGACACCCTCTATAGTATCCCTACCTATTCCCTGTTTCAACAAATATTGCCAGTGATGTAAAAGGTCTGGTTATGTAACATAGATAGGCAGGATGAAGACTGGAAATGGCTAAATTTATTTTTTTGGACTTGATTCACAAAGTCTGTTAACATATTTAAAAATCTGATGTGGGCAGCACATGACTTTCCTTATATAATGTAATGAATTTACTACTTTTACAGTAAAAAAATAGGTTTTTCTTATAGTAGATACTAATATTCATTCCAAGACATTGAATTTTCGACAATTGGTCGTCATTTTCATTGATTTAGCGTCATTTTTATCCTTTTGGCGAGATTTTCGTTAATTTGGCAACATTTCAAAAAGTCGCCAAGTTGGCGACATTCTGCCAATTTCGTCGCCAAAGTCTCGCCAAGCGTTATGGACGAAGAAATAAGTTATTCTTACAGCAGATAAATGACTATTGGCGTTCAAATACAAAAGTATTACTCGAAGTACCTTTTTTCATGAATGGAACAAGCTAGATCCACGAGAATGATGTCACCCAATTTATCGCATGATATTACATATGAAAAGTGAACATGTTTCTCAATAGAAAATATTTTTTTTTCTATTTTTATGACTTTTTGATAATTTTTTTGAAAAATGTGCAATATCTGGAGAACGGTTCATGTCACCATTCTAAAATTTATGTCAATCATTTTCTAATGAAAAATTACATAAGAAATGTCTATTTGTGTAACTTTATTAGTGGTTTTGATTTTTTGACAATTTTTTCAAAATTTCATTCGAAAATTTAGGGGGGGTTCTGGACATTCGATTGCGTATAAAAACAATAGGCTTCCAGTGTTTACGGATTGTGATTTTTGTACCAAATTTGGTTCAAATCAGTCCATTTGTTCGTTAGTTATCGTCTCCACAGACTCACTGACACACACACACACACACAGACATCACTTCAAAAAAGTTTGATTCGTGATCAAGGATGCTTGAAACGTGCTCTCCCGTCGAAAACTCGAATTCGAATTTTCGACCCCGTCACAATACTTTCCTTATACATTATGTATATAAGGAAAGTAAAAATATGAATTTTGCTTTTTGACACTTCTCCTATATAGGCGCATGGAGACAGGTGTCCCCCCCCCCCCCTCGCTATGTCACTGTGACTGTTAACATACCAAATGCAGAAATTATCAGTGTTGCTATTATGAATGCCTTTCATGGATTTACCAAACATTGTTTTCAATGATTTAATATGTCATACTGTTTTATTTTTTACTAGCTGTTAAACTGCTTAAAATAAGAGGAGAAGCTATGCAAGCTGCATCAGAATTACAACCTGGTGGCATGATGACTGTCTTCCTCGAACATCATGCGAAGATAAATTTTGCATGCGCATCTGCTCGAGAATGGTGTGAAAAGCAAGGCATTGAAAATGCAGAATGTGCAGTTGCAATTTATTTGTTTCCACATTGCAAAGTTATCTCTGGACATGTAGAGGTACAATTATATCATATTTTTAGTCTTTTATTGACTTACAATAAGTATTTTATGTATAATTATTAGTTTCTAATATTAATTCCCATAATATGAAAATATGTCTGTCTGTGTATGTCCTAAATAAGGTAATGCCAGGGTATTCATACTAGTGTAGCGATTGTTTGTAGCGATTGTGCGTCGCCAGTCCTGAGCCAAGACTGAACTCGGGACCTCGTGCTTACAAGACCGACATTATAAGCATAAAGCAAAAGCTAGCTTCAGCTCCATTCTTATAATTCGGGTACAGGTTCCAAGCATCTTTTGATCAGATGTCTTTGTTGCCTCACTAGTAATAAGTAAATACAAAATGTGATTTTGCACACAAACAATGAATAACTAAATCAGAATGTAAAATGCTGCACAGATAAAATGTTGAAAGTATACATTGTTTTGAAAATACTTAGATTTTCTTACTCGGTGCAAACAAACCCAGATTTGAATGCCAAATGAGAGCTCAACCTCACCATATCAGTCAAATGCCTAACCTACAGAATCCACTGTGGCAACAGTATTTCATGTGATGAAAGAGAAGTAAAAATGAAAAAATATAATAATAAAATTTTGAAATATAACTGCGAAGTGTGAAGCAGAACAAACATGAGACAGAAAGAAAAAAATTAAATATGGTCATGCTACAACTCAGAATTATAATGTCGTAGATAAATCATAGCATGACTGTGTTGCATTATTTTTTTCTTGCCTCATTCTCTTTCTTTTTACATTTTGTGTTCATATTTTCTGTGTTTTATTTATTTTGTCTCATTTTACTTCTCTTTCACCACACTAGATGGTGCAATCACCCTGGGCTATTTCCTAGTATAGCTATTTCACTGACATGGCATGGTTAAGTTTCCATGGACTTTCAGTTCTGAACTTATTCACACTGAAGAAGAAAATCCAAGTATTTCCAAACTGATAGTCTACTTTATATATTTTATTTGCACCAGATTTTACAGTGGGATTTAATTATTGATTATAATAAATGTGTTTTCTATAAAAATGTGTATGCATATGCAAGGGCTAAGACAGCTAATCAGCAGGAAAATTTTCTACTTACCAATTATCTTACACAAATGTAGACCTTGCCCTTAATAACAATCCTTGCTATGTTTAATACATAAAGTAAGTATTAAGCCTAGTAAAGATTGATATTTGGGGGATGCTAAAATTTCTTCAGCATCAAGCATTTCAGCTGAAATATAGAATAATTGTGTGTACATTTGAAAATTTTCAAGAAATCCTACTGCACTTTTTGGAATACTTAACCCCCTAGTTTTACCCATAACATAAAACACTAAAATGAAAGTACTCAACTCTTGGCTATTCTGATTACTCTGTTAATGCTGATTTTTAATTTCTGGTTAGCAAAAGGTAAATTTTATTTAAAATATATCACCCAAGTTACTGCAAAAATGACTAAAAGGGAAAATCTTCATTAAAGCACAGCATAAACCAGATTAGTAATACAGTGACCGCCGCTTATAAGAAACACGTTCGTTTCGCTCGTTTTGTTTCTTATAAGCAGTTGTTTCTTAAATCCGGAAATTTTTTAAATATCGTTCTTCCATTGTAAATACTAACTATTGAACACAATTTTACAGAATTTAAAAGATAAATGTATATAAGTAAAATATTAGTACATACATAATACATTTGTAAATTGAGTTTTGCATTCAAAAATATTTCTTATTTTACGAATTAAGCCTTACAACTTAAAATATTATCTATATGTATGCATATACTAGTATGTAATTAAATAAGAATAAAAAGTAAAACTCATAGGTCGTTCATTTATGTATAAGAGCATAGTACATTTTCATACATACCGTAATCTATTACTGAGGAACAGCAAAAAATTTATCCAGTGTTGTTTGTGCTAATGAGTCTGTGATTAGTTTACGTACATCCATTTCTAAATCATAAAATAGTCCATAAACTTTTTCTGATGCCCCTCTATGTTCAAGAGTTTTTCTAATTATAGTTAGGGCTTCTCGCGACTGTTTGGCTGTAGGAAAATTTTCTTCTTGTGGAACGTCGTCTTCATTTTCTTCTTCATTGCAAACATTCTGAATTTCCGCCACTATGTCATCATCACTTTTTTCTTCAGATGTTTGTAAATTTTCATCGATGTGAATCCATTCTTCGAAATGTGCTTCTAATTCTTCTACATCTTCTGCTGGTATGTCAACATTATTTTTCAAAAATCCTGCTTTACGGAAGCAATTAAAAATGCATATGTCAGAAACATTTTTCCATGCGTCTGCGATCATATGGATAGCATCAAGCAAGGTTATTTTCTTGCTTATTTCGCAAGCCGATCCTTTCTCTTCATCAATTGCATCTACTATTTTCTGTCGCAAATTTGACCGATACAGGGTTTTAAATGCTTTAATAATTCCTTGGTCAAGAGGCTGTATGATGGAAGTTGTATTGGGTGGCAAAAAACAAAGTTCAATGTTTGTCAGCTGTACTACAGGATGAGCCGAACAGTTGTCAAGGATTAAAAGAATTTTTTCTCTTCCCATCAGTTCCCTGTCCCACTTTAACAAAAAGTCTTCAAAAATTCTACTTGTCATCCAGGCATTCTTTGAATTTTCGTAGATCACTGGCAATTTTTTTATTCCACTTAAACAGCGCGGACGTTTGCTTTTGCCAATAACTAAAGGGCTCTTTTTTACAGTTCCTGTCATATTTGTTGTTAACAGAACTGTAACTCGATCTTTTTGTTTTTTTCCAACGGAGGATAGATCATTTTTGAACATCATTGTATACTCGGGCATCGCTCTAAAATAGAGCCCAGTCTCGTCAGTGTTAAAAATTTGATGAGGAGCGTATTTTTCTAATAGAGGTGGTAAGCTTTGCGTAATCCATGAAGATGCCGACTCGGAGTCCGCGTCCTGCTTCTCTCCATAATTTTTTTTGTACACAATGTTATTTCGTTCTTTCCAGCGGCTTAACCAACCATCAGTCGCACGGAACTCTTTTTCTCCTAATTTTTCCGCAAAATTTTCTGCTTTTTTCAGTAAAATTGCCCTACTGATAGGAGCGTTCTTTAATCTGGCGTTAGAAAACCATTGTAAGAGTGCTTCCTCTATAGCAGCTGCCTTTCCTTCTCGTTTCCGTTTTCTTTGAAGATTACAATTTGGCGTCAAAATTTCATTTCTGCCTTTCAGGATTTTACATAATGTTGAGTGCGGAATTTCTAATGCAGAAGCAGCTTCTCTTTGACTACACAGAGGTAGAGAATCATACTTTTTAAGTAAACTTTGTTTTTCAAGCAAAGTAAGGGTTTTTCTCTTTTGCGACATGCTTCCACTAGCAAAACATAAAATGACTAACTAAAGCTGTACGAATTTTATTTGAGTGCATAAGCAGAGATGCCTTTCCTTATCAGTATGTTTCCTTAACTGCCAAAAGATTAAAACTCGTTTCTTACTGGTTTGGGGTTGTTCCCCCTAAGCCTTTCTACGGAGAAATTCTCTGTCATCCTTTGTTACATAGCAAACTCCCACCCCCTCCCCGTACGCCCAGAGACAAGAGATAACAACTCGTCCTTCAGTTAACCTTAAACAAATGGATTTTTTTCTTTTTTACACCCGCGTCGCAAGGAAATCAACAAATTTTCTGTAGAAAACTGTTTCTTATAAGCGGAATCGTGTTTCTTATAAGCGACACAATTTTAATGTTAAAATGAAGTTTGTATTTGTTTCTGTCGTTTTGGGTCTTATAAACGGCTGTTTCTTATAACCACTGAATCTTATAACCGGCAGTCACTGTAGTATCAACCAGTTTTAGAGGCAAAAAATCTTCATTTTTCAGGATTTTCCTTATTTCTATACTATGAAATTTCAGCAATACCACCTCTTTTTTCAGTAAAAAATCAAGAAAGTTACAGATGGAGTCAAATCTGAAGTGCCATTACCTAAGAGCTTATTCAAGATTTCTTGTCAGGGCCCCCATCAAAATAGATCATCCCTAAGTTCAGGGAGTCTAATTTGGCTCAAAACTTTGCTGTTGTTGAACACCGGTCAGGAAGTAATTATTAATTATCTTTAATGTTCCAGGTGTTTTTCAGACATGATGTTAAGGTGTTTGTGCCCCATAATGATGAAGTTCCTCAGTCTGGAGATATCAATGTTATTAAGAATTTTTCAACCCTTGAAGGTTTCATAAATTGGGTAATTCGGGTCACTTATTCGGTGGCAATTGGCTTCCTTAACAAATAAAAAGATCTTTAATAATTTTAATTTCTATGTTATTAAAAAATATGTTTCTTTGAAAAATTGTTAGAATTGTTTATGGACATATCTCTTACTTTTGTCTTTGTATTGTTCCTTGCTATGTCAAATGTGATGATGGTCTAATACCAAAGAATGTAAATCTAATGTGGTTAATTGTGTTAATTATAGCTGTACTAATAAGAATGGTTCAACATTTTGTGTTGCTATGGCCAAGGAGAAATGTTCTATCTTTAAGGAGGAATTTAGTTTAATTCGAAGATTACAAAGATATGTTTAATTATTTTGTTTTTGTTGTAAATACTTTTTTTATATGTTTATTTTCTTGCTTTGTGGTCTTTTTATTGTTTCTGATTAAATGGTTTTAAGAGATGTACAGATTAACACTAATCATTCTTTATCTGCTCATAATTAGGCTCAGACTTAGTGTATCTTAATCTTGATTTCCTTCAGGAGCTTTATGTTTCTGGGGATAGTGCCTTTGATCCTCTTTTTGGATTTAACTAATTTTATTCTGGTTCTAACAAATTGTATATTACTGTATGCAATATCTTAAACATCATTTTACATTTAATACTCTTTCATCTGTATTCATTGAGATAGAGTTTGATAACTCTTTTAATTGTATCTTCTGTTTACTTTCCACTACATGACAAGATTAATTTACTCTTTGATGCTTTTATTTCAATTAATTTTTTTCCTCCCAATCTTTTAATTTTGGGATATTTCGATGCAACGACTGAGGCATGTTGATCCTCTTTTTGGATTTAGCCAATTTTATTCTGGTTCTAACAAGGCGTATATTACTGTATGCAATATCTTAAACATCATTTTATATTTAATACTCTTTCAGCTGTATTCATTGAGATAGAGTTTGATAACTCTATTAATTGTATCTTCTGTTTACTTTCCACTACATGACAAGATTAATTTACTCTTTGATGCTTTTATTTCAATTAATTTTTTTCCTCCCAATTTTTTAATTTTGGGATATTTCGATGCAACGACTGAGGCATGTTGATCCTCTTTTTGGATTTAGCCAATTTTATTCTGGTTCTAACAAGGCGTATATTACTGTATGCAATATCTTAAACATCATTTTACATTTAATACTCTTTCAGCTGTATTCATTGAGATAGAGTTTGATAACTCTTTTAATTGTATCTTCTGTTTACTTTCCACTACATGACAAGATTAATTTACTCTTTGATGCTTTTATTTCAATTAATTTTTTTCCTCCCAATTTTTTAATTTTGGGATATTTCGATGCAACGACTGAGGCATGTTGATCCTCTTTTTGGATTTAGCCAATTTTATTCTGGTTCTAACAAGGCGTATATTACTGTATGCAATATCTTAAACATCATTTTACATTTAATACTCTTTCAGCTGTATTCATTGAGATAGAGTTTGATAACTCTTTTAATTGTATCTTCTGTTTACTTTCCACTACATGACAAGATTAATTTACTCTTTGATGCTTTTATTTCAATTAATTTTTTTCCTCCCAATTTTTTAATTTTGGGATATTTCGATGCAACGACTGAGGCATGTTGATCCTCTTTTTGGATTTAGCCAATTTTATTCTGGTTCTAACAAGGCGTATATTACTGTATGCAATATCTTAAACATCATTTTATATTTAATACTCTTTCAGCTGTATTCATTGAGATAGAGTTTGATAACTTTGTTTTAATTGTATCTTCTGTTTACTTTCCACCACATGACAAGATTAATTTACTTTTTGATGTTTTTATATCAATTAATTTTTTTCCTCCCAATTTTTAAAATTTAGGCGGGTTTCGATACAACGGCCGAGGCATGAGAATATTCTTTTATCGACCAGGATGATTATGAGGTCATTGACTTCTGTTTAGACAATAATTTAATGGTTTATAATAAGAAGTGTGGTCCTACTTCATTCTGGAATTGGGAATCTAGATTTGACTATTATAAGTTTTAATCTTTATGATTTTATTAAATCCTAGAATATTTTAGAAATTTGTTCTGGTAGTGATCACATGTTTGTTTATGTTGAATTGGGTTCAAACCACCTTATTGGTGATAACTTTTACTTTAAATCTATGTATGGGATTGGTAAATATCTGTTTAAATTTAAAAGTAGTATAGGTTATTTTGATGGGCTGGATCATTACATTGACATTTTCGTTGAGAAAATTAAGATATGTGTGTATCATAATATTAAGAAAAGAATGTTTTTCATGGTAAAGCAAGGACCTTGCTTCATTTAGGAACTTTATAAAGGGTCTGTCAAAGAGGCTTGACTTGCTTATTAAGAGCTTGACACTTGTAACAGATATCATTAATGCTAAAACCAAGCTTAAGGCTGAGTACAAGAAAATAATCAGCAAAGCTAAATCATGTGAGACATATGTGGTCTTTTCATAGCCCTTTAACTTTACTCTTTAGAGTGTATACAAAAAAAAAATTGCAAATGGAACAGTAGTAATATTTTTATTGCCACTCTAGACATTGTTGACTAGAATAGTCTAGTAAACTGTGCTTTAAAGCATTTCATACAGTAGAAATACAATGATCATGTCCATAGCATGGAAACAAATGGGCTAGAGTAAAACTCAAGAGTATGTCAGAAATACAGAAGTAAAGACTCGCTAAAAACCTTAATTTTTAAATGGATTATTATTTAATTTTATTGAAAAAGGAATTTAGTTACAATCTCTGCATCTGATGATTACTGAATTAGATACTTTGGATAATTCTCCCATATTTCATATTTAGGTTTTAATTTATTGAGTGACCATTTTAAATCTGTCTAATTATAAAAGAAATTAATTTAATCTAAATATGTATTACTATACTGTATCATGTTTACAAAATTTCTCATGTGCATCTCTATTTTAACTGTGGTATTCAAAAATGCCTTTCTCATTTTTATTTTTTTAATATTTTCTCATACTGTAATATAGAAAAAGTATTGTTTTGCCAAAACATTCTTAATTTTAGAGTTTGCCAGAAAAGCATATTTTAAGAACTGAACACAATTTGAACAGTTTTGTGAAGATGTGCATTGTTGGTATTGAAAGATTTGAACATGAATTGTTCAAAATTTCAGATTTTCATAACATTATTTCCTATATGAAGAACAATGATAATAGTATAATCAATACAGGATACTAATCAATACAGGAACTGATAACTTTGAAGTGACTGTAATTCTGAGCGTTTATGATGAGCTGGGCTAAAATAATGCCTTCTGTGTTCCATTCTTACTTGAAGCAAATACTTCTAGCAAAAAAATTCTAAAATCCTTGTTTTAAAAAGTTTTGTTCTAACTGATTAACTTATCGTCTGCCCTATGCTGACAAGCAGTAATGACCCGGAGCCATGGTCCACAGATGGTGAGGGAAGATCAGTTGAGCTCTTTCTTGCTTCAGGAAACTGATATCTGAAATTTTCCATAAATGTTAAAAGATATTAAAATATTATGTATTAATACAAATCAGCCTGATGTATCTAATCAATCCATGTGACTGACCTGTTAAGCTGCTACCAACTAATTTATTTTTTAAAGAATTGGAAATATTTTATAAGAGCAACTTTCATACCAAAGCTAAAAAAATACATTTGTTTTTCCTGCTGATACTGCTTGTGGTAATTTATTACAGTATTTTACTGTAAATCAAGTTATTCTCAAATTCAAATCCTTCAAACCATTTCTCGAAGTGCTGAAACTAATTTATTTTGTTTAGATAATTGCAAAACCTTAGATTTATATACAGCTTCAAAATGTTATGACATTTAAAATTTGTTGTGAATTTAGATTATGTCATATAAATTTAATGTGCCATACTGCCATTAACTAAATTTGGGAGATATTTGCCAAAGGTGATCATTGTCTAACAAAGGCTCCCCTGGCCCATATTAGTGATGAACCAAATGTGAAAGCACCCCTTCTTATTTTTAAAATGCTAAAAATTGCTTCTTTTATATTTCACAAATATTAAATTTTTAAGTTTAGATGCAAACAATATCCAATTGTTAGTTTCACAGTTTTTATTTCATTTAAGCAATGTTCTTTTTTGTAGTGACAACATAATCTGAATATTGGTAAATTCACCTTGTTTAAATTTATTAAAAATAAAAAATTAGTTTTTAAAAAGCTATTATTATTATTTTTTTCAATTTATTGTGGAGCATTTGTTTTCTGCGAAAGACAATTGGAAAAAAGCTGATGGAGTATAGATGGACCACACAAATCATTTGCCTGGGCCAGTCTGATGGTGCTAAATCTGCCCCTGAGTCTCAATAAAATCTAACTGTTAAGCTTACATAGAATTTTTGATGACAGAATGAATGCTTTTTGTTTTGTATTAATCAGCTAAAATTGATAAAATAGGGTAAATATATTGTGTTTGAAGTGTTATTAATACAAATGGAAACATTAATAATATTTATATTATAAAGGATATTAACATATTTCCCGCTTTTTACCGAGAATATGAAAATTTATTTTTTTAAATATATTATAAAATATCTATTTTAATTAGCCCTATCATAATTCAAACAAAAATGTAAATAATATATTCAATCAAATGTAAGAAATTCAACTTTGAATACAATACAAAAATGTAAGTTAATAGCCGGTAAACTTAAACTTCAAAATTTATTTGAATAATACATTAATAAGTACGTAAAGATCCACAAGTTTTAAAGTGATATTAAATAGAAAAGTTTAGAACTTTCACTACCTTGTCACTCACGAATCCTGTATACAAATGTATGCATCGAGCATCGAAGTGGTTAGGCTACCTGCAAGTGCAGTTGCGGAAACAATGTAATTTGGCTGTCGTCGAGTGTTGAGCTACCTGCCAGTGGGCTACCGTCAAATTAACCGGATGGTTGTTGTCTTATGGAGGAAGGTAGCAAATTATTTTTCATTTACTAACGTTAGATGACAGTGTTATTTAAATTGTAATTCTTCAAATATATTTAAAAATAAATTACTGATAAAAGAGTCAAATTTTACGGTTTCTAGCTCCTACAAATGTATATATAGCATTAAAATAGAGCTTGAAGATTGGAGCGATTCCTTTTTCCACTTCTGTTTTTCTGAAAATAAAATATAATAATCTTCCCAAACTTTTTAAGGAACTTAACAAGAAGTATTTGTTCATAAAATTTTCTAATTAATAGACCCGAGCTCTGGAGCCCCCCCCCCCCCCCCTTTCATATTGTTTTGTTTTAATTTTGTAAATTTTGTTCCTGTGATGCTTTAAGATATTTGTTACTGTTGTAGAGAGTCTTTCATTTTTTTGTTTCTTCCATGTGGGAGGGTTGTGTCCAGCAATCAGCTGGATGTACCTATACCTTGCGAGTTATAACTGTTTAAAGTTAAGCACTTTTTGTGCTGAGAAATGGTCAATACGGTCCCTGATTGGTTGGTTGCCTGAAACGGGACATTTTTATGCACGAAAAAGCAACTTAAGTCATAAAGTTTAATGCTTCATAACTCAGTGAATTTTGGTCGTAAATGGAAGAATTTTTTTTTATTTTGCATGAAATTGTATGAGGATGATTTTCCTAAATATAATTGGTAGGACCGGGGGACCATATAAAAGTTTATATTTCACATTTCTTTCTGAAATGCATTTATTGATTTAAACTGTTTCTAAGATAATAGATTTTAAAATTTAAAACATTTTTGCAATTGGAAGTATATCTCTGTGACTAACGGTTGAGGAAATAGCCATTGGGCACCGATAACACTGGACACCCTGTATATATATATAATATCATTTACTGCTGCAGTGACCTCTCGTGGCATAATGAATTCTGCTAAGAGACAGCAAGCAACTCACATGATTAGAAATGCATATTTTGAGCATGTAAATATGTAGAAAATAAATGTTTATGATGTAAAATGGGTGGTTCTTTCCCTCCCAACCGGTACGCCCTTCAAGTCAGTAGAGAAGACTGATGCGAAAAGTATTTTGACTATTATTTCACCCCAAATCATTCCCAATTACTCCAATGGACTAGTTTGAAATAATGAAACTGATGACTGTATTGCTGTGGAGCTAGTGTAAAAGCTTAATTGAGTGTTTAAGCAGAATTTTTAAACTTTAAATGCTGTTTAATTTTATGCATAAAGATTATTTTTCTTTTCTTTTTCTTTTTTTTTTTTTTTTTTCATGTAAAATATGTGTTTCACTGTGAAAAGTTGTTAACTCTTTCAGGACGGTGGCATTCCGAAACTACCGTGGCCCAAAGGACAAAGCGATTCGTTTCCGAAATGTGCCCAAAAGACGGCTATTTTTTTGCGATAAGCCTAACTCTCGAAAAAAATTCACTAAAAATCACCCGTTCAACACAGCATTCTACTTTTTTCAGGAAGAAAGGAAATACTTATTTTCTATTTGATGTATATTTTTTATACAAATTTTCTTTTATCAAAATATTAAAAATTTTAGTGTATATATGTTTTAGGTACAGATGGATAATTCTTTGGCATGTCCTTCCGATTTTTTAAAACTGTACCACATACATGTGTATTCTTAGACAACAAATACTTTGCAAGTACAGGAGAGGTAAAAAATTTATCCAAATACAAAGTATATCCTTTTCCTAAAAGTTCACTTAGAAATGTTTTCACAACGCGTTCTCCATACCCACCATCAGAGCTTGATAATCCCGTGTCCTTTCCAGTATACACAAGGAAATTCCATTTATAGCCTCATTCCGATTCTGGTGATTTATATATTTTTATTCCATATCTGGACCTTTTCGATGGGATATATTAACGAAATCCCAGCCTTCCTTTCCACGAGAACATAAATAACCTAATCATTTCATTGCCGCACATTCCTTTACCCCCCCCCCTCCCCCACCCACTCAAAAAAAAAAATACTCTCTTATATTCCTCTAATTCAACAACGCAATCAATAAAAGACAAAATCAGAACGAGACCCGGAACTCAATTATAAAATTGTTTATGCTGCGAGAAGTGAGCTGTCTGCTTACGCTACAGAACCATGTTTCATCCCTCCAAATGGAGAAATAATTCATTGGATTCTCCTTGTGCCAAGGTCAAACATCTACAAAATACATTTAAGTTGCTTCCACGGGCATTTAATGCCATCTAGTATACAAATACATTCAAGTTAAAACATTCCATGTAGAAACACCAATACGTGCCAGTCGTCCTTTAGGGTAAAATTTCCTCCGGCCCGGCGGTGTGCCGTTCGTCCTGGAATGCAAGTTCGCAGCTGGCACGTGGGCGTGCCAATCATCGCGAAAGGGTTAAATTATTTAAAGGTAATAATGTGACAAGCTACAAAAATCCATGTATTATTCATTTACAAAGTCACTTATATTGAACACACACACGAAAAAAAAAAAAAAAATTTCGAACTGGCAAAAAGTAAAAATAACATATTCATGTATTAGTGTAGTATACCCTAACTATCATTAAACTAATAATAATAATAATTAAAGAATTTTTCAAAACTTAAAAATTACACTACTGAACAATATATAAAATGTGTCTTGTCATATTATTCCAAGCCCTTCATATTAACTATACTGTTTTGTTATACACATGATAGTCTCATATATTTTTTTTCTTTACAGGCTTTGAAATTTCTGGAATTAAATGCTGTAAAATTTGGTATAACGAAAATCAAATATATACCAGTAAATGGGGCTTTTCATTCAAAACTCATGCTACCAGCTAAAACTGTTCTACAGAAGGCTTTAAAATCCACACCGTTTCAAGCTCCCTTGATTCCTGTTCATGCAAATGTGGATGGTAAACCTTATTGCACAGTTGATCAAATAAGGACCAAGTTAGCTGATCAGTTGAGTAAACCAGTTGCTTGGGAACAAACTATGCATGCAATATATGAAAGAGATAAAGGAGTAGGTTTTCCAAACACATATGAATGTGGACCAGGTAGTTCATTAAGAGCTATGTTACGGCAAAATAATAATAGAGCCTATTTACAATCTTCACATGTTACAGTATGATCACAGTCATATTAATTTTGTATTCTTTAAATAAAATATTTACATATATTTTACTGTCACTCCATAATGCAATTTTTCCCATAGTTCATTATAGTAGCAATAAAATTACTAAATATCAAATTGTTTTAAAAAAAAAATACATAGTGTTGTATATAGCAAGGGGTCCCCAAACTTTTTTATGTATGGGCTACATTAAAATTTTGAAACATTTTGTAAGTCAAAACAACTTTTAAGAAAGTAATACTTTTTTTAAAAATAAAGTGCAAAAATTAATAAAAGAGCTATAAAATTGTACCATATCCAGAACACAAAACTCCTCAATGCACAGTACTAACATTTATTATGTACATTATTTAGATGTTAAAAATACATATTTCCATTCATTTTGAGCAAGCAGGTACTCATTGCACTACAGTCTTCTTCACTCCATCCTCGACACAGACTAACCAATCCTCTCTGTGCAAGTCAAGTTACTGTGCCTTAGCAGAATAAACAATGTCACAGTCTCCTCCCTCCTTTGGAGGAACTTTTTCTGATGTAAAAAGTTCTTGGCCAAAGATTTTCTTTGGCCAAGGCACACATAAGTTACAAAATATGAGGTATGCTTTCCCAAAGTTAAAGGTGTGTATAGCCACAATAAAACTAAGATAATACTTATAGTAAAATTAAAATACACTTAAACTATAGGAAAATTTAAATATGAACATTACATTTATACCAACAACATAAAGAATTCTGCAAAATTATAATAATTAATATGAATAAATGTTTATCGTAAATCAGATTATAAAGTAATAAAGTTTTAAAATGGACAAAATTCACAAGAGTTCACTTAGGTCACTTAATCACTTAGTTAACTCCTGTTCAAACCATCTGCATTTTCATGGATTTTTTCTGAAATATGGATCACTTCAAAATTATAAGGCTGAAGTGCTGAGGCCCAGTGCAGCAGTCTTTGGTTGGCACTTGTGTTAATTTTCAACCAAGTCAAAAGGGTTGTAATCCATTTGTATTACAAATTTGTTTCCATCTAAATAGTAATGCAGTCTCTTGACTACAAAGGTTATACAGACACACTCTTTTTCAGTAGTGCCATGTCATTCCACCTCTGTAAACTTCTTGCTAAAATATAAATAGGATGCTTGTATTGCTGAGTTGTGATAGTGCCACTCCATACCAAAGTATTATAAAATACAAGGTACAATTTATACTATAGAAGCTGATGGGTCAATTTTTCTTTTAATTTCTTGAATGCCCGACTACATTCTGCAGTCCAAATGATCTCCCTTTTTGACTTTCCACTTCAAGCCAACAGCTTCCATGGTTCCATGGTCTTGAATTTTAGGCATTAAGCTTTAAAATGATCAACTGACCTACATGCATAACAATGGAATTGTTTTCTCCTTTCAAACACATTTTCTTGCTTTTTATCTTTTAAATGATCTTCCTTCTTGTTTGAGGGGAAACAATTAATTCCATTTCCATGCTATTGCATGTTCTCGTTTGTAGTTTTGGGTCACCACTTCCTTTCTATGTTGTCCTTTTGATTGTCAAAATATAGTTTTAGTTTCACCATTTTTCTAACATCTTCATATCCTTCAATCTTTTCCATCAATTTCATTGAAGATATATAACTAGTCCATTCATCTAAGAAATATTCCTTATATTCAGCAGGTTACCTTTTCTTTATTTGGTCAGTAATTTTGAGGTCCTTTAGTTGTTCAAAAGTACCATGTTTGTCCTGTAATCCAGTCAATAAAATAATTCTGTAAATTATAATAAAACCCAGACTATGTTGTGTCTAAAAATTTTTGGTGTTTGACAAAAAATTGTCAAAATTTCTCTAGTGTTAACTTAAATTGTTTCAATAAACAAGATTTTATGTGTCCATAGTTCTGGACCTTATCCTCTGTTTCATGAGCTATCATTTGGGTAATTTTATATGGCATAAGTTCTAACAAACGATTCACCTAATCATTTTTATCAATTTGTGCCCTACTGGCCTGTTGTTTTAACAACACCAAATATAAGCTTATATCTTTTTCTTTTATGTCATATTTCTATTTTTTGGTTTTGTTTTTGTAAATCCATATGATAAAACTTGTGATTTTCAGCAATTTCAGAAATGCGTACATCTCTAATTTAATCTAGTTTCTGCCTGGGTTCTCATATTTCTAACTGAAAATTTCTGTTTATTTTTTTCTCTTTCAAGTTGTTCTAATTCAATTTCTTTATCAAGTTGTCCTATTTTGTTTTTTTTATTAAGTCATTCTTACTCTTGCATTCTCTCTCTCTCTCTCTACAATTATTGTCTCTAGCATCTGTTAGATGAATTTAACATCATAGTTTTCATTTTGTTGAATTAGCTTTTCCAAATCCACGATTTTATGTTTTTGATTAATTTCTTTGCCTAGTTCTTCAGCAACATGCTGGAGATCAATGTTTTGATTTTTATCAAGAACAGCCATTTCTTTAATTTTAATCAACATTCTAAACTTCACTTTCTATATTTTTAACAAGAGAATTGATTTCACTAAATGAATTGATGAATAATTAATTCAACAAACATTTTTAATATAATCAAATAGCATGAATAATATTTAAACAATCATAATGTTCACTTAAACTTCAAAACTAGAAATATCAATTTCATTCACCAGCAGAGAATTCTATACCTTGAGGCAGTGCACAAAACAAGAACAATATTATACTTAAATTCAAAACTAAGAATCAGTTAACTTCATTGAAAATATTCTACAATAATATGCAATAGCACTATAATTAAATTGTTAAATTTTAACATTCAGCATATTAACCATTTCAAAATTATCTTACTTCAGTACTTTAATGTATTTTTTGAGGACACAATACAACTTAAAATCTAACCAAAACATTAATTGAGTTTGTAATTGCTATGCTAGCAATACACTAACTATGGAACAAAATACAATTAGATATCAGGGTGACAAAGTTTTGCACTATCTTTAAATTATTTTGACAGTAGGATAGCACCTAAGTTTATTTGTCAAGGCAACAATTTATTTTCTTTCAGAAACACCTTAATTTGTGCCTGGGCAACACAGAACAATAATTTAAATTTTGATGCCAAGGTGGCACAACCATTTGTTATGATAACAAAATATCACCTTAAATTTTGTGACAAATAAATTCCATACAGTTTATGTAAACAACCTAGTTTCTGTCAGGATGACAAAAAAGCTATTTCACATCACCAAGGTAGTGAGCACTTTCATTTAACATGTAAATAAACTCTAAACTCAAAGGAACTGAGAGGCAGGGGAAAACATTTAACTTTTTTCTCTTGCGATGAGACTGTTGAAGGATTAATGGCTGCTCACTCGATTATAAACTAAACCAAAAGCTTATATGACAAACCAAAACACTAGAACCAAACATCTAGCATTCACCATCAACACAGAATGCACTTCAAATGAAAACACAAGTATCATCTTATTCGATTAATCGATAATCTCAACATGTGCTTCCAAATATGAGTTTGTACCTGATCCAGAACACAAAACTACTTAATGCACAACACAAACATTTATTATGTACATTATTTACATATTTCCATTCATTTCAGCAGGTCCTCATTCGATCACAACTTTTTTTGCACCATCCCCAATACAGACTAACCAATATTTTCTGTGCATTGCCTTTTGTGCAAGCCAAGTTATCATGCCTTGATGGAATCTATGTTACAAAAATAAATATAAATATTTCTTGAGAATAAAAGAAATATTAAATATATTTGAAAGAAACTGTATTTCGAACAACACTAATGAGAGGTATGAAAACTGTTGTTTATTTGCTAGAAATTCAATTAGATGTGTCTCAAAATTATTTGTACTCTTGATCATCAAAATATTTTGCAAGTTCTAATCAGTCACTTCTTATTTATATGCTAATGCTACATATTTCATTTTTAAAAAATTCCATCCATCTGTTGTCTACTAAAATAGATTTAAATCCACACTTAACATTATAATTTGAGAGAATTCATTTTCTTTAAGGATTTTAAAAAAATAAATGAACTCAAATAAGTCACACTATTACATTTGCCTTTAATTTTGATTTTATTTATTTTTTTTTAAATCAGTCATCTGATAGCAGGCCAGCTTAAAGTAACTGACAGGCCACATTTGGCCCACAAACCATACTTTGGAAATTCCTTGTACATCTGGTTCCAAACCAGTAGTCAGCATGATTCCCATACTGGAAACTCATTCACTATAAGTCACTCTATTTCTTAAAATAATTCTTGTAGCTTCTTAATCCATTAATACTTAGTTCGATTTTTTTTAACCTAAACATTGTGATAGTTTTACCTACTATCAGTTAGTAACAAAAATCTTATGTTTATGCTGGTCAATTTTTTTTTTCTTGCCAACAGGTGTAATGGGTTAATGAAGGTTAATATTATTTCATAATCTTATTTGTAAGTCAGAATTTTATCAGGACATTATCAGTACCAGTGAGATATAATCCATAATTCAATGCCACTTCACTTAAAAATTGGCCAAATATTCTCTTCTGTTATTAAGACACCAAAGGATCATGTAATTTTAACAATCTGATCATATTTGTTCCAATATGCATATTTTATATTTCTTAGTTATATTAAATAGCTAATGACACTATTTTTACAATGTTACAGAAAATGTTTCATAGATTAAATGAGACGGGGTGTCCACTACAAGACTACTTTGAAATGGGGTGTCCCATTATAGTAATCTTAGAATTTTTAGTAGTAGATGCCCCCTCCCCGTGTCTCTATAAAACTGTATTTTAATAATCAACACTGTTCAACAAGAAACTTAAATCTTTTATGTTTTGAGCTCCTGTTTATGAAATAGTGTAATAAAATTTAGTTTATTATTTTGATTATTTAGTAATTAGAACTACTTTTGCATTAGATATTTCTAAATCTAAAATTATTCAGTAATTTGGAGTTTGGGGGTGGAATCACAGAAATCTACATTAAAAAGTATAAATCAAAAATGTTTTCAGTGGGCAAGGAGCAGATATGTTCATCTTACTAAAGAAAGGATGCATTTTGTAAGTAAAAATCTTGTATTACTTTCAATGTACACCTACAATCCTCATAATCTCCTTCATGTTATAAATTTCCTTTTAGGGTCTTTAAAGCACTTCATTAGCGTCCTTAATTTTAACTTGATCAAATTTATTTTTAGATGCTAATAATATTTTCCTTAGCATTCATTATATTTTCAGAATTACTGCAATGGCTAAATTATATGTTTCATGGTAATCATACCAGTTTGTACAAGATATCTGTAAAAAAATTCCTAGAATTCAATGAAATTTTGTGGAAACCAGTAACAGTACCATTATTTACACCACTTTCTTTCAAAATGGTTCCTACATACTTTCAGTAATAACCGTAAAGCTATTGGAAGCATTGGTGAAATACTTTCTTTAAAATAAATTTTATTTCCTGGCTTTTATGACATTCTGGATATCACCTTCATCACTACTAAATCCATGTTGGTGATAATTTAGTATGTGTAGAGTGCTTCAGTGAGGTCACATGATGCTTTGCTAAATATTGTGAGATCAATAAGGAACAATGTGCTGGTGCATTGTCATGAAGAAGCCAACTATTTGGTCTTTGGATTTCCCATCGCTGCTTCATATATGTTTGCTCAAGCATGGTTATGGTCTCTAATTTTTCAAGCAAAGTACAAAATTTGACATCAGTTGTGAACATTTTCAATTTTGACATTACTACACACACAGTACATAAACAAACTGTTATTGTTATGCTTCAAGAGGGAATGTGTGAGATTCGCCATATTAAAATGTCAAAAGTGCTACTGACTTATCAGACCAAAATTTCCATAGCATAATTACAAATTTAAATAGTACTAGTTCCAGAAACTTGTTGAAGCTATCTAGTATAACCATTGACCAACCATTGTTATTAAAATCTATTTTATTACAAGTGATAAAAATTAATATTTAAAGACTCCTTTTTTTACATTAATTAAATATATTATACAGAGTTCCTAGGAAAGCCTTAAGCACTAGACTTGAAAATGTGTACTCACCACAGGTCGATTAAACAGTGCAGTTGGCTATTAAATGAAAAAACTAACTGACCACTACTTCTTCCCCCCATTTAGTTTTAATCAAAAACCTGCACAGAAATTTTCTAACTATGCATTTTTTCTTCTCTCCAATTCTTATCTCTCGTATGTATATACACTCCAAGACAAAAAACCCAAAGCAAATGCAAAATAATCCGATAGTAATGAAACTGTACATGCAAACACTTGTCGACCAAATATGCAAATGATCAAAATTTCACAGCCAATTAATGAATAATCGGAACTATAGTGCATTGAAACTGAGCATCATGGTGGTTTATATAAGGAGCGAACCTTGTTTCCAGGAACAAAATGCGCAGTAAATTTCGACTGTGTTTACATGCCTTGATTGTAACAATGCCTCGCCGGTGAATTCACGGCCACTACGACTACGAGCATAGAGCATATGAAGGAGTTTAAAAGAGGGTGTGTAGTCGGGCTGGATGGGCACACTGACAAATCGCTCAGCATTTGGGTAGGAGTGATGCAGCAAATAGATGATGTTGACATAAATGGGTCCAGAATGGCAGGTTTCAGCGGGCGGCCTAGAGTGATGACAGAACGGGAAGATAGAGCTATTGTCAGAGCAGTTGTGACAGCACGAGATTTGTCTTTATCAACCATCTAATGTGTAACAAACACGGAAGTGACCACCCAGACCATTAATAGAAGACTACGGGAACGGAATCTATACTCGCAGTGCCCATTACGCCACCTACCACTGACCAGTATATACCGTCAACAGCGATTGCAATGGTGCCGGGCCTGATCAATGTGGAATTGTTCGAATGGGGAACAAATTGTCTTCAGTGATAAATCCCATTTGGAACTGAGTCCCGACGACCAGTGCAGACGTGTCTGGAGACAGCCTGGACATCGTCGGGATCCTTCTCTTTCTGTCACACGCCACATAACCCGACAACAGGGAGTTATGGTCTGGGGTGCCATTTTGTTTGATAGCCGGACCCCTTTGATAGTCCTCCGTAGCACCATCACAGCACAGTGGTACGTTGCCGATGGCGATATTTTGTGACCCATTGTATTGCCATTCCTTTCGCGACACCCTGGGCTAACTTTTCAGCAAGATAATGCCAGGCCACACACGGTATGCCTCTCTATTGATTGTCTGCGTGCTTATGACATATTTCCTTGGCCAGCCAGATCCCCAGATCTCTCGCCTATTGAGCACATTTGGGCTGAGATGGGGCGTCGCCTGCGACCATCCCAGAATGTAGATGAATTAGTTCATCTATTGGAGGCCATTTAGAATGACATCCCTCAAAACACCATCTGGCAACTTTATGCATCAATGCCACGTTAGGTAACAACTTGTATCAAGACCAGAGGTGGACCAATGCCATATTGACATGCTCACTTTGTGTAGATCTTTCAGTGCAATAAATCATCTAGTCGTTCTGAAATTCTAATCATTTCTTTTTCTGTACATCCAGATTCCTATTACCAAATTTTGTCTCATTTGGATAATTCTTTCTTGGTGCGTCGATTTTTTTGTCTTAAAATGTATATATATTAAGTGTATTTAACCATACTTACTGATTTCACAAAAAAAAAACATAATAGAGTGACCACTAAACTAAAACTGCCTACTGGCCACTTGCTAAATGAAATTCAAATTTTCAGGTTTAATAAGCACACAGTGGCGGCTCGTGAGCGAGGTGTAGAGGGAGGCGCTCATATATGTATTTATGTATAGATGGGGATATTTAAGTATAGAGGCATACTATAATATGTATTTATGTATATTATAGTATCCCTCCTCAGTTTGTGCCAACTACGTCTTTTAGACTTCGAGTTCGTCCGGCACTGATAAATTAGTTCCGGCGTTACCTCGAAATAACTGTATACCAAATTATTATTTTACTTGCGCTGATATGCATTTGCAAGTTTCCTTAAAATGAATAAGAGCCTATTGTAACCATGGAAATTATTTGAATGTATTTCTAAATAAATTTATATCAAATTTGTAAAAATTAAATACTCTCAGTCGTATGCATGTGCAGTATTTTATTATGATTAGCGCAATTGTTTGTACACCCAAAATGCACACAATTTCTCTCAGGTACACAATATGGCTAATAGTTTTGTACCTGATCATCCTTGTAACCCAAACAGTAACATAATTAGAGAGCGAAAATCAACTAAATCTACGGCCGTTTATATGTAGAAACGGAATAACTATTTTCATACAAGTTTAAGAATGAATTTGGAATTTAAAGAAAGTTCTTATGCATTATGGTTTTCTCTATTCGTCTTTAAAATGATATGAGCGAGTTCTGCCTGCTAGTAATCACTATATATAGCAATCGGTTTCTATAGCAATAAGTAGTTAGCTTGCTGCACGGGTTCAACAAAAGTGGATCAAAGTTTAGAGTGAGCAGATCGAGTGGGTCCATTGTAGAGTAGAAAATACAGTGTGAAAATTACATCAAAAGCGAAGCAAGTGTCACTAAGATAGATAAAAATGTAAATATAAAAAAGAGGAGGGTCTCCCCTCTTCCACCACGGTTGTTTCATATTACATAATAACAGATGATGTTTGTGTGTCGACGTGTGTGTGTAAGGTCTGTAGCGGAAAATGTAAACATCGTACGGTCTTGAAATATCGTGCACGGATATTTCAGGAACCAAGGCGATGCATTTTTGTAAAACCGAAATATGAAATTGAGGCTACTTAAAGTAAAAGTTACGCCCAGAGGGTTGACATAATAAGGTTGTATATCTAAGTGATTGCCACCAGCAAACTCTAAATCGCTCAATTAGAAGGTGAAATAAGAAATTTGGCGGTGGGGGGGGGGGGGCTAACCGAACTGAAAGTTGCGCCCAGGGAGCTGACACAATAAATATGTATATCCAGTTCACATGTACAAATGGTGCCGGGACTATAGCCACCAACGGAATCAAAATGGCTCAATTAAGAGCCGAGATGTGAAATTAGAAGGGAACTACTTAAAGTAAAAATTGCGCCCAGGGGATTGATATGAAAGATATGTATATTCAAATGGTACAAAGACTGTAGCTACCAGAAGATTCAAAATCGCTCAATTTAGGAACCGAGAAGTAAAACCGTGCGGGCTAGTTAAACTAAAAGTGACGCTCAGAGGGGTTTGAATAAAACAATATGCATGTCCAGACGATACGCGTATAGATAGTGCAGAGACTATAGCTGCCAGTAGATTCAAAATCGCTTAATTAGGAAACGAGATGAGAAATTTTAGGACTACCTCAAGTGAAATTTACGCCTAGGGAGTATCGGATCAATATTGGACTTCAATGAAATTAGAAGCAAAACCAGGGGGATTGAATAGTCGCCAGTGAAGAGGGGGGAGGGGAGATTTTAAGGAAAACAACGTCAGATCAAAGAATCAAGTATCAGGTTGAAAATTAATTTTTAACATTCTTTAACAAATATTTATATATTTTTTCAATCTTTAATGTTAAATAGCTGAAAAAGTAAGGCAGCTGAGTAAATCAAGAGACCCACCCCCTCAGACAACACATTTCTGAAAGTGTCACTAAAAATATCCACGGGCATGCCACAAATACAATTCTCGTGACTTTTAAGCAATTAAGAAGTCAAACGCATTGAAATTCATCACAAACAAAGCATGGAACTACCCCAAATCAGAAATAATCCCCTTTCCGAAAGACAGACAGAACCACCCTACATCAGAAATGCAGAAGGCATTTTTTTGACACAATATGGTTATAGGTGAATTACTGTCATTCAGGAATGATACAATAAACAACACATACACGCACAGTAGTGTAGAGTCTGTTAAAAATGCCCTTAGACATTAAAAATGCACATTTGAATTTGAAAAAGAATGTTACACAATAATTATTTACCATTAGTAGCTGAGCATCTAGCAACCAGTAAGGTATGAGATATTTATTGTCTTTTGTATATGCATCTTAATCCTATTTCATGATACATTTTAATTGAGTCAGTAAGTTTCAATGTTGTAAAATATCAAAATAAAATAAAGAATGGCAGAAATGGTCATCTATGCTGAATTGAATGCCTGTATATTCCACAAGTGGTCCATTATCTCATTTTTTTTTTAAGTGTAGGAATATCTGTTTACATTATCAACTTATATACAATCTCAAGTCATATATACACTTCACAAATGACCCATTATTCCTTTGAATCCTTTTTCCTTTTCAGTGCATGAAAGGTTAATTGATAGGTTTGTTAAGTTATATTACTAAAGCATATTACCATAAACCTCATACATCATAGATCCTAGCCCATTTTTTTTTTAAAACATGTAGGAATATTGTTCCAATCCACAAAGGATAGATTAGCACATTTTTTCAAAAAACAAACAAAATTCTTTGAAAGTCACTACTGGATTATGTAATTTGGACATAATTCTTGATATACCTCAGAGATCTAAACTTCCCCCTCCCCATTTCTAAAGTTTTACAATGGCTACTCATGAGTGTATATAATTTTATATCATGGCAGTAAACAATGTAATAATGATATAGACAAAATCAAGTTCGCCAATCATAGAGGATATGGGTCGCATAACTTTGAATTTTATGTTTAAGTGGTTTTAACAATGAGACATATCTACAAAATTAAAACTTATAGTGAAAATTGCAGCTTCTTTCAGAGACCTTTGTTCTGCCGAATTTTCATGAGCTCCTTGCAAATAATTAAAAATCTTAAATTTTTTTTAATACCTAACAGCCTTTTACAGAAATAATAATGCTTTCATTAGATTCCTTCCATGATTTTAGAAAATGCAAATTAGCTGAGTAAAATATTAGATACTGATAAATGGGTACATAGTCGCACACAATTTAATGGTGTAAAAGTGTTTCATATCTGCCAAATTTTTTTTTTTACCAAGCAAAGTTCATTAAACCCAGTTTTACATGGGTAAAGGTAGAAACTTTGATTTTATTCCATGCTTTACTCAGTCCTTTCGAATGTTTGTACCTAGGTAAATCCAGGTTTACTTATTTAGAGCTCTACCCATAACAAATATATAGATATTTGAATCTAAAAATATTCTCCCCCGCCCCCTAATATGAGGGATAATATCCCTGTAAGAGGAAAACTTGAGCAACGTTTTAGGTGCAAATAAAATAATAATGCATGCATGCATGCGTACAGGGTGTCCTAAAAACATTGACTTTGGTTATTATTCCTTAAATCTTGATCTTAGACATATATAATAAATTACAAAGTTGTGTAAAAAAGGGGTACAGAATTTTATAAAATCGATTAAAATTTTCAAGGGAATTAAATTTTAAGAAATACAAAATTTAAATTTTCATACGGCCTCCGTACAAAAATATTTCCAATGAGTAAAATGTGCCCTATACACTAATAAGGTGATGTACAAAATTTCAGCATTTTATCGTAAAAAGTCCCAAAGATATGAAAAAACAAAAATGCTGACTTAAACCACTTTTTGATGTATCGACATGGGTTCTCAGAGGGGAAAAAATCTTGTCCGCAGATCACATTTCAGGGGTCATACACAAATTATGAAAGAAAACAATGATTACATAAATAAATAATAATTTTGCTATTTATTGGTACAAAAGTATCTACACTATGTAGAAATAATAATTTTATAAGTTTTATAATTTTTAAGATTACAAAGCTTGTTCAAAATGTTTTCCATCAATGCCAAAGATCCATTAAAGATAAGAGGCAGATATTATTTGTGTATGATGCATTTCTGTGTTGCGTCATTTGCACTCTTGCTGTAAACATTTATATTTTAATTTGTGATTAATTCCTCACCAACTTTGTTTAAACATATCTCTGGGACTTTTTATGATAATGTTCAATGTTTTTGGGACACCCTGTATAACTGCTTCAAAGATACACTGGATTCCCTTTCATCAGTGTTAGACATTCAACAAACCTAAGGTCAAAAAGACAAAATGGGCAGTGTTTTTACTTATTGATAGTACTGTATGGGAAAAGTGCAACTGTTGGCGTATGTAGATTATGAGTCTCATTTCAAAGTAATCTAAAGATAATTTTTATATTGCAATAGTTAGGAATGTTTGTGAACCCACTCCTCTAAAAGGGGACATACAAGAGAAGTCAGAGCTAGAGAACAGTTTCCAGATATAAAATTTTTGGAAAACAGTAAATTGAATTAAACTAGATCAGATATGGGAGTTTAGTCTGCTGCAAAAATCAGTGAGCCTCTTCCAGATATCTTTTTCTGCATATGCTCCGGCCTTAGAATAATGATTTCCAATGTAGGGTATATGTACCCTAGGGGATACACAAATTGATATGTTAAGAGTAGCCAAGAAAATTTAGTATTTTCTTTTTATATTTTCCCCCTAAGTTTTATATTGACAAAAAAAAGAAATTCAAAAATAAAAAATATTAACTTATGTAAATTAAGGACACAATATTGTTAGACAGAAGGTCATTTAATAAAAACATCCCAAAGACGTACAAAGTTTTAAGAACAAGGTTAGAGCGCTTTTGGACGTTAATACACCCTTCATCAGTGGCTACATGAAAAGTAAACATGGATCATTCATATGTAAACCATATATGTAGCAAATTTGCATAAATAAATAAAATATAATCTGAACTTAGTAAATTGAATAAGCTAATAATTAATACAAATAAACCTAAAAAATAGGTACAAAATTCTTTTAAAAAAACATATGTTAAGAACATTACCAGAAAAGTACAAATTCGAAAATACAGTTCAGCATACATTTCACAAGGATGACGTCATAGATAACTATGAAAAGACTTGAATTGCATAGAGTTGAGAACGAGTCGCAAAGCATAACTTAGAATTTAAACAGGATCAGAATTACAAATAGATGAATGGTAAATATAAATAAAAAGGGATTCATAAAGGAGAATATTCCGAGGGTTATTACAACGAATTAAGAGGAAAGTTTTTTCAAAGACGGGCAGGAAATTATCACTAGCCACACATTAAGCAAGAGTAGTAGAAAATTTACCATTCCTGATGTTACAAATTTGCTACATATATGGTCTATATATAAATGATCCATGTTTGCTTTTCATGTAGCCACTAATGAAGGGTGTATTAACGCCCGAAAGTGCTCTGGCCTTGTTTTTAAAACTTTGTACATCTTTGGGATGTTTTTATTAAATGATTTTCTGTCTGTCCTTAATTTATTTAGTTGAAACAGACGTGATGCCAATTTGATTATTATTAACTTATGTTTTTAAATAACATGACCACAAACACAATAATATGATTACACCTGTCCCCCGATTTACACGGAAGATAGGTTCTGCACAAAACCGTGTAAATTGAAATCTTGGATTTTGCTAAGTAAAATCGTGTAAAACGAAAATAACCCGAAAATGTGCATGATTCAGTCATTTATTTAAGTAAAACAAAAGTAAGACATCTTAGAAAACTTAAAATTATACTTAGTTTATAAAACAACAAACATATGAATGTAGTAATATAACATATTTAATTTATTTTACATTAGGAACAAAGAACAAAAAGACCCTTAAAAATTAATTATAAGTTTAATCACTGTCATCACTTTCATGTACTATCAGTCTTTTCTTTCTGATAGGTATGATGTCACTTTCATCACTTGAGCTTTCTTGATGCGATTCTGGCTCAATGGTTGATGAATTAGGCAAGATCTAGGGTTGACAAGACTTTGTCATGAAATCGGTAATTAACAATTGCGTAGGTTTTTTTGCTAAATCTTTATAGACCTCTTCATATTGATTTAAGCATTTACGAAGGTCTCGCTAGAATCGGAGAGCTCGATCAACATTTGTGTCATATTGTAAGAAATGGTTGCCCAATTTTCTTCCCAAATCAAGTCCTACGCTTATGATTCTTGCTGTGAACGCAACTGGTTCAGATTGCTCTTCATCAGAATCATTGTCTTCATCATGTTTGTTTGTTTCACGAATCATGTTAATTAAATCATCTTCATTCAATTCTTCATCAGCCATTATTTCTTCAATATCTGCCTGAGCTAAATCTTCAAAACCTTCTCCTATAGTATGGGCCAACTCAGTGATCTGAGAATATTCATGCTCTATTGGTGATTTATCATTTCCACTTTCAACAACATCCGGCCATATTGCTTTCCAGCAGTCGTTGATTGTTTGATCTGAGTGTATGGCAGTCCAACATGCTTAACACAATCTAAAATTGTAAATTTCTTCCAAGCATCCATCAGAGTAAGAGATTCATCATTCTCCATTTGTTCCAAGATATACCTGAAAGTTTGCTTGATGTACAGTGCTTTAAAAGTCGAAATTATCCCTTGATCTAACAGCTGTAATAAGGAAATTGTATTCTTTGGTAAAAAAAACAACTTTTACATTTTCGCGTTGTAAATCTGGAGGATGACCTGGTGCATTATCAATTAATAGAAGAGCATTAAAAGGCCAATCCCTTTTAAGTTAAATAATTTTTGACATCTGGAACAAAGAAGTTATGAAACCATTCATTGAAAGCTATGGCAGTGACCCATGCTTTTCTATTAGCCATCCAATAGATGGGAAGGTTTTTGATATTTATTCCTTTGAATGATTGTGGTGATTTTGATTTGTTAATCACCAATGGTTTCATCATATAATCGCCAGAAGCATTGCAACAGAAAAGAACTTATACGACTTTTCGCTACTTTATGACCACTAGCTGATTTGTGAGCTTTGGCTATAAAGGTTCTTTCCGTCATTTTTTTCCAGAATAATCCGGACTCGTCAACATTGAAAACCTGATCAGAAGTGTAGGAGGAAGCAGCAATGATTTCAGCAAGTTTTGCCGGATATTGTTGTGCCGCATCTGAATCAGCAGATGCACTTTCACCTTTCATTCTCAGATTATGTAAAGAATGTCTTTGTTTGAATCTCTCGAACCACCCATGGCTTGAGGAAAAAAATACCTTCTTTTCATCGGACGAAGTCGACGGCGACAAATTCTTAAGTGATTGATAAATCTTCAAAGCTTTATTTGTAACAGCATTGGTATCGATCGAGATTCGCTTTTGAATTTGGTCTTCTATCCATATCACTAAGGCTTTTTCCATATTTTCCATTGTAACATCTCTAACATATGAAGTCGTACTCATACTGCTGCAGGTTCCAGTTGCTACACTTTTTCTAATGGAGTCTTCATTTTTTCTTATTGTCCTTATTGTGGCTTCATTCATGAAGTAAAATTTAGCAACATCCGTTACTCTTCCTCTATTACGTAGACGGTCTAATATTTGAATTTTAGTTTCTAAAGAAATAACTTTTCTTTCCATTTGATTTTTCTGCAAATCCTTTGACATTATAAAACCTTAACAAATTTACTCAAACTATAAAGATGCAAGAAAAACTATAAATGTTGAAAACTTACCAGTTCAAAAGATAAACGCACAATAATATAAGCTTTGCTGCTAAAATGTTTCTGCACTATGTACTTGCATGAACCAGATAGCTTTACTGTTGTGAAATACATACGGGGATTCCCCTATTACGGGGATTTCCCTATACAGGGATTCCCCTAAATGTATATATTTTACAACACCGGGAATCCCCTGTTGTTTTCATCAGTGTTACCAAAGGAATAAAATTCAAAAATGTCATCAAATCTTTGTATAGGCGTATATGGAGCGGAATATACATTTTTATCAATTTTTTGAAATCTGTTAATTTATAAACCGTGTAAAAGTGAAATCGTGTAAAACAAGTGCCGTGTAAATTGGGGTATAAGTGTATATGAATATTACTTTTATAGAATGCCCATTTAGAATTAAATCGACACTTTAATCTAATATCGATCTTCTATATTAGAATGGAGGCCAATTTTTTTTTTAAATCACGCATCTCTGCTTACCATAGGGTAAATACAAATGTGGGATGTCATTATAGCACACAATCAAAACAGTTTAGAGACCACTGCTCTAAAATATAGTTGTTGATGTTGAGAACCAGACAGTCTGACCTACCAGAAAGGTGTAAGATAACTGCTTGGACGGCCGGGGCTCTAAAATATAGTGAAAATATTTTTTGCACTAAATATCCAATGATAACTTAATATTGGGAAATAATTTGTGTTAAAATCCAGAGCAGGTTATTGAATGGTTACACATTTATAAATGTTAAAATAAAATATAGTCTGAAAATGTTAAAATGAAATACAGAAATTTCTAAAATTATGTATTTTAATATCTATTAAAATGACATCCAAATACATTTTTACTTTAAAATAATTCAACAAGAAACAATTCAAAACAAATACATAATTCTTATATGCATTTTTAAACAAAAGCATAATGTTTATATAGACTAGCATTTCAACATAAAATAAAATTGAATATATAAAGCTATATTTATATTATGATGATACAAGATCCTATACTTAAACATACAATGACAAAATATACAATTTCAATAGGATATTTTAATGCACTTGATTCATGGTTAGCATAAAAAAAAATTTCAAGACCCCACCAAAATTCATATTTTAAAGAGCACTATTTTAAAAGAATTTCAAAGAAAACAATTCTTAATTTTCATATTGCTATGCTCTACTAACATTTTGACTTTCCTCCTATTTTTATAGTGAATACTCCCAATTTCATCCGCTTATGCTCTAACCTCTTCTGTACGTATCCCATTTCTACCTTTTTCATTTCCTGTTGTAATTTTAGTATTTCTAGACTAATATTTGACATTTCAGTAACACTCATTTTACTCCTCAAGTTATAACTCATATGGCAATAATTTTCATTTTGAGAGCTCACAAAATTATCTTCTCAAATAAACTTTTAAATCAACTAACTGCTGATAGTTGATAGTTAACCATTAGAGAGTTAAATTATTGAAATATTTCTTGTGCCCGCTCAATTACCCATCAACAGTTCTCCTAGGATTAAACTTGAGAACTTACTATTTGAAATTTACAGTAACAAGTCTCAGAAATCCATAAAAGTTCTCCCATATATGTCATAAACTGATACTACATTTGTGAAATATTAACAGCTTTTATTTACATGGACTGCAATTCTAAATTTTACATAAATCTTTATTTTTTATTTATCTATTTTTTTAATATGTCATCTCATGCCTTTCTACATAAGTCAAAGTCACAGCATATCAAAATAGCATGCACATGTGTTAATTAAGTCAAAGTTGATAGAGCATGGCACATAGGTAAGTAGCAAATTGGAAAAAATAGCTGTATTCTTAATTGAATCAAATATATCCCCAAAAGCTTCTTGCCTAATTTATTAGATAAATGCTTAAAAATATAAAGTGAAATCAAAATATATCTACTTTTATAAAAAAAAATCTAGACCCTCTATGTAGTACTACGCAGTTATGTGAGTTTTAATATTTCTTTAAAAGTGCCAACCATTCAGAACAGGTACATGTATTCAAGACAATCATGAATATCTATATTTATAACAATTTTCACAAACTTTTATGTTCTTAAGTACTTTTATCTATAAAATCATGGTCCAGTGTAAAGTGCTGTATATGAAATAAATTTTAAATGCTAAATTAAATTTAAAAAATTTTTTGTACTTGGATTAAGTTTAAGAAATTCTAATGATAAAAAATTGTAAAAAAATTAATACATTCATATATTTTTATGCAATTTTTCCTGAACATTTCAATTTTTAATGTGTGAATTGAGAAACATAAGATTTTAAATCATTTAAATTTTAAGATGTTATTTTAGAACAAAAATGAAAACTATTAATAATGGTAAAATTGAAAATTTTGGAAAGAAATTTTTGCTTCACCTAAATCAAGTATTTGAAGGAAAATGTAAAAATAAATAATGCTTATAAATATAATTTTGATGCAACTAAGAAGGTTTTTAAATTCTTAAAGTGCAGTTTACTATATCTCAGTCTAAAAAATATAAACGTAAAAGTAACAGATAATGAAATTTGACTCCCACAGCTTTCAAATTCCAAATACATTACCATGGTCCTCTACTTTACTCTTTCGAATAGAAAAAAATTAGAGTCTAAAATGTACAGGATATGGATTAAATTTAACAAACTTTTCTGCAAGTATTGAAATTAGGGGAAATAAAATAAAAAATCATCTACAATTGCTTAGAAATAAGATAAAATGTTTATATGTTTTTTAAAGGGTGCAAAATATGTTATTTAATGGCACATCAATTAAAATAAGTTAAAAAAATGGCATGAAAGGGGGGGTCTGCTTAATTTACTTTGATCAAATTAAGGCATTTATTTTAACTTATTGTAATTAGTCCAATACTTTATAAAGCAGTTGCATAGTCAAAAGGAGGCTAAATAAATATATCCATTGTTTTCACATTGGTTAACTAATTACCATGGTCTTGAATACTCATTTTACTGTACATCCCCCAGCCCCCTTGATATCCTTGCTATGATTATGTTATTTGTACAAAGTATTATATACTTTCTTTATAACAGTACAATTTAAATAATTTTCTTTTGATAGGATGATTAAAAAAAGATGCAAATCTGGTTTTCACAGACCTGTTTTAGGTTATATAGCAATAGTTAAATGTTAATTTTTTTTCTAGATCAGTCAGAAAAAATTGCAAATTTGCTCAAAAGCTATATATTGTCTTTGAGTTAGTAGAAAATGCACACAGAGTTGTGGGACTGTTTGAGATCAAGTGTGAGACAGTAATACTGGAACAAACAGACTAGAGCAGTTTGAGTTAAAACAGAGATCTTTCTTCACTTGGACAACTAATGTTTTATAAGTTATAAAACATGAAATCAACCACATAAGTGTAATCAATACATATTTTAGAACATACAAAATAATACCTATTATGTATAACATATTTGATCTAAGATACTGAACTATTTGAGTCCACGGTAAATAAAATAAAGATCAATTCAAAAAGTGAATATCGACACGATATAAAGCATGTAAATAGACATTCTAGTTTTATACCACAAAATTAAAGAAACATTAAAGTTTGTTAATTGGGAAAAACTCAGTAAATTTTCAAACTACAATCCACATGCTCAAAATGAAGACTTGTTATACACATATGACAATTTACACAAAAGGGTTGCTAGTCTATTAAAAATTGCTAAGGATAGTGCTGTGCCAACCAATACATTTAAGTTATTTATAATTTTCATAGCATTTTCTTTTTTAAAAGTAAATCAAGACATTTTCTTTGTTACCAAGAAATATGATTTACGTAATGGATTATAGTGAATAATTTACAATTACTACTCTTACAATAAATGAACACATTTCAAATTGCTTTATTTCAAGTAAGAAAATAACTGAACTTCATAAAACAACTACACAATTTTATATTTTAAGGTAGGATAAGGCACTGAAGTGACACTAACTTAAGATAGATCTGTGAATAACACCGACAGTTTACAGTAAACTTGTACAATTATTTAATTAGATTTTGGTGTATTATCCCCCTGCTTGACGAAACTGTATCATACAATGCACTAACATGGTAGTATAGACAAGTCCATGTTTGCTTTTTAATGCCTTATTCACTATTTATACATAAAAACAAAATAATTATGCTGAAATTTTGTCAAAATATAAATAAATAAAAAATAACATTATAATCGACTTCTTGTTTTCCAATGAATAATTTGTTTTATGCATTCATTTTATTATTTGTATTTTATAAAATAGAAAAGTATGATTATTAAGGGATTCAAAATTTTCAGTTTATTACCCAGCCTAACAGTACCACAGCCTGAGTTTGAAGGCCTTTTCAAATACAGAACCAGAGGTTAACCCTGCCTGAAATTGAAGTTTCCTGAATATGCCAAAACTATGTTTCTGTGCCAACTTTGTTCCCAGAATTAAGTTAAAGGTTTATTTTCCAAATTTAAGTCCAGGCTCTCGCGCTATGCAAATTTAGGGTTTGCAAGTACAGTTTTGTGATATCACTTTATAAAAATATATTTGAATTAATACTTTTCTACCAACAATAGGTTCATGTTATAGAATTTGAGTTTTCAATCAGGATTTTAAACATTTTCTATTACAGTATTTTAATAATTAACTATTGAAAGTCCGAATTGAAGAAAATAATTTATTTTGCTAATCATATTAAAATATAAAGAAGCAAATCACAAAAATAATGAGCTGAAGAAATATTATAGATTGGCATGCATGTGTGATAAGGATGCATGTTGTTGACCGGTTGGTTTGCTAATAAATAGTTGAATGCAATTTCATTTTTACTTACAACATATCCATTAAATATCAAATAAAAGCTTAAAATTAACTTTTCTTTTTTGCTAATAAATTATTCAATTTGACAGCTGTAGTAGGATGGGATAACACAAATTCCATTTTGAATATATATGCATTCAATTGAAATGTATACACAATATTTCCATTAACTTTTATACGATATAAATTTAGCACATGTTTTTAAATGATTAAAATCATACAATATAAAATACAACATAAATAAATTTTTATTTTATAAATATCTGGCATTGGCAGGATTGGGTGAAAAGGTCTGAGGGAGGGGGGATCCAGGCCCTTAGGCTTACCATCAAAAGGGTTCACATCAAGCAAAAAATATAAATAATGCAAAAGATATATAAATAGTCATCAGAAGGAAAGGGTTGTGTACTTTTAACCTGGCCCAGCGGGTGGGTAAAATTGTCAAAACATGAAAAACTGTTGCTATAAATAGAAATATGTCACTTAACATAAAAAATGCATCCTGCTAAATTACACAAAGACAGTTCTTACACGATTAACAAAACATCAAATCCACTTAAACATCCTCAATCTTGAATTAATGCTCTTTTTTAAAGCTCATGCCAAGTACAAATATTTCTTATTTTTACAATCACATTCGTACTTTTGCACAGAAATTACCAACATTATCATAGTTATATTTACATAATTTAACATCTTCAGGTGTCCAATTTTTACAGTTAGTATAGACAGTTAACGTAATTGAAAATAAAATTTTAAAAAATTGCATTCAGACTAAGGTGTACATCAAAATTAAGACACAAAAAATATTAAACACATAAGCTTCAAAACAAAAAATAGTACAACAGATTGTTATTAATATTCAAAACAATGTAGTAGTTATTTTATGAATAAAATTAAAAGCTTTTAGCATTCTCTTTTTAAAATATGTTACAGCTACAGTTAAAAGTATGAGTTTTTACAATTATTTTTACAGGTATAAAAATTTTTATGTATGCAAAATTATAGCAGACCGACTTTATTAAAGAAATATAATACAACATTTTCATTAATTCTCCCAGAACCTTGTGGAAATTTTAATATAGATTTCAATTCAAAAACAGAGGAAATTTCAAATTTGAAGAGGAAACTATCTTTGTAAATACACAACTGAATAGTAAAAATTTAATATATTACCATAATCTGGATTTTAAATTGTAGAGATAAACTAAATTAACTTTACAATTTAATGTTTTTAAATTTATCTAAATTATGCTTAATTTACACTAGATTCCAAGTATATGTTGAAACAATAATAAAAAATGTTCCATCTTAAATATCACACTGTTCAATAAATTAAAAAAAAAATTTAATTCTCAAAAATTTATATGCCTAAGTAATCATTCTAAATTAAGGTGAACTGCAATAAAGTTCTTGTAATATTTGACTGTGTGATCAAAATTATTACAAAAACTTTCGAACTACATATTAGATAAGTTTGTAACAGTAAAACAAATTCAGTAAGGGTAACTGAATAAAATAAATGCTATTATAAGTGCTAGAAAAGATAATGAGCTTACATAGTTCAAAAGATATCTGGACCGTTTTAATATATATTAGATGCAATAACAGTTACCTAATTATAATTGCATTTGGGGCTTTAATCATTAAAAAGACAGTTAAAAAATGGTTTACATAGAGAAGAAAATAAAAAAAATTTCGGAAGAAATGAATTTCATTAGGCATGGCTAAAGATGAGTATATTGTCATGCGGGTTGTTTGTTTTTCAATGCATTTTAGGGCTTTTCAGAACTCAGTGCCGAGCCAGTTCAATTTAAGATATTTTAATATGAAATATAAGTCCCATAATTTTTTAAAACATATATAATTTAAAACATACACCCGGTTTATAAACATGTAACAGAGTATAAGATAAAGAAGAAATTTAGTATTTTGAATTATTGTCTTCACATTTTCTGCAATATTCACATCAGGTTCACACACAAAATAAGTTATTATAATGCATCTACTAAATACTGCAATCATTCTTTTATTTGAGCAAACTGAAATAGGCAAGGAATAGCAATATATATTTAACATAGTCATTTAGTTTATATAATGCATAAGAATAATGTTCCAATAAAATTAGGTACAAATCTATAAATGCTAATACAATAGTTTAATAGAAATCAAAAGACCAAGAGAATATAAAAACTTCATAAAGCATTTTTAAAATTCTTCATAAATATCTTATATGAATTATGATAATTTTTTATTTAAATTAACTTTTACTTAATCAAGAAAATTTTGTAAAACTGTAACATAACTTTTCTGAAATTAAACTTCAATTCATATAAATTTAGATTGATTACCTGTAAATAGGAAGTACACCATTCCAGATACGTAAAACTATCTGAACCCTATAATTTATTACCCTTAAAACTCCAGCTCTTTTTCATAATCATTTGACATTTCTTTTGTGAGGCAATGTGTAATCTGATATTCTCTCATCTTTTTAAACATCATTTTCTTTCCATTTTATTAGTAACATTAAAATTCAATATACATCACAAACATATTTAAATTAATCTTTATGCCCCAATTATGACAACATTTTAAAACTGTTTTGGCAAAACCGAAATTATGCAAACTATCTTTGCTCCTGTGTAAACACTTCTCTCTGAAACAGATAAAATTTTCCTTGAATAGGATACTACAGAAAATAATCATATGCATTTTAAGCATTTCACTATTACAAATCAAATATAACTCGCAATTTATACATAAAAGAAAGGAATTGCACTTATCGCATAGAACTTATACTATAAAAGTGCATCAATTAAGCATCCACTTAAATTGCTTTGTATAGACAAATAGTTTAAAAATTATTCCAATAGAAAAGTTAAAAATTCAGCAGACACATTTAAAACAGTTAATTCAAATGCAAATATACTTTCGTTAATTGCAAGTTGGCGAGATCATTTCTCAATTAAAAGTTTAAAATGGAATAGACTTGCATGTCCAATGTAAATGCATAGACAAACTGTAAATACAACACAAGTAAAAATTATTTCAAAATAGATAATACAAAAAATAATAAAATATAGTTGCCATCTCACACAACTAAAATAAACATACTTCCTAAAATTTTCTATACAGTCAAACCTGTATATACCTATGTAATAGCAGGGTAAAAAGCTAGATAATTTGACCATGTACAAAACCTAAAGCCACCTAAAACAGTACCTCACATAATTTTAATGCATGTAAAACTAAATATTTGGTATTTCATGCTTAAAAAAACATGATTTCAGTTTGAAAAAAAAAATTAAGTATGAAATAAACAAGATAAAGTATGACAAAGAACTGAGGTAGAACATTCCAAACCTTAAAATCACACTTTAAGTGCAGCAAATAGCATTGCTGGACCAGTTTTCCTTTTATTCAAACTTAAGAGAAATCCACAAATTAAAAAGAAACTTATTACATACCACAATTTTGTAAATTTCTAATGACTGTCATTAGTCTTATCCTGTAGACAGCATTAAACTTTTCAACAAAATAATGCCACCTCTGTAAATAGCAAAGTTAACTTTGTAAGACAAGTTTACAAGATATGGTACACAGCAAATTTTATTGCTTTTATTGTAATTATTGAATATTTTTTGCTGATAAATTCTAAAAAACTTGGCAATGGCTTCAGTCCGATGGAATTGAAATGGTTTTGTGTGAATAACATCTTTCTTTGTGGATGGTGTCTTCTTTAGACATATTTGAAATAGTTCAAAATATCAAAATTAGACCCACTATATTTTGAAAACTAAAAACCTGACTTAAAATCCAATTGTATATCCTTGTATGGATTTCAAAGGGCTACAAATTACTCGCAAACTATTCATAGTACTAGTAATTTCAGTTTTCAGGCCAATTTCAGCCAGATACCCCCACTATAGACTTCATGTCAAAATATTAAATTATTTTATTAACTTGCTTGGTCATATAAACTAAACTTATATCTCTGACGAGATTTAAAATTCAGGAGAATATACAATATCTGGCAGGACATAAATACGTACTTGAATTTCATACTTCCATTTCTACTCTTCAAACCTCATCAACCATTGAACATATTTAGAATCTCAGTCCACTTTTCACTTCCTAATTTTTTTAAAACAAAATAAGGAGGAAACACATTAAACTGCAACTCTTGGGACATTTCAAATGTTACAGCTTTCTCTTTCATTGGTAACTTTATCAAGTCAAAATATTAAAAATTTAAATTATAACCACTATAGTTCAAAAATTAACAACTCTATCTGAAATCAAATGATATATCCTTGTAGGATTATTAAAAGGGCTACAAATTACTTCTTATAGTTCATAGCTAGCATTTTCAGTTTTCGAGATATAAGCATTACAAACTTCTAAAATGGAAAATTCTCAATCTTCCTCCTCAAAAACTAAGAGTTTTTTAAAACAAATTATAGATCTAGAAACTGCACTTCCTACTAAACATTTTTATCACTTATTATTTCTATCTATCTTTATAGTTCAAAAGATATTTTGAGTGAACATCAGCAAAGTGGAGGAAAAAATTGCTTGGACAAAAACTTTGTTTTTTCAAAAAGAAATTCTAAAATAATAAAATATTGAAATGATTTTTATACATTCATAATATCTACCCAATATCTGACAAATCAAATAAAATTTTTTTGCATTTAAAGTAAAAATTGTTTGCATTGTTCAGAGATATAGGTGTTCAAAGTGTTTATATTTTTCATATTGTTCTGATTTCAACCAGAGATACCCCCCAATCATAGATGCTATTCACATCAAAAGCAGAACTAGAACCTGGCAATGTCGTAAAAGTGCAATTTTAAATAAAATCTTATTATGAAGTACTATAGATAACATAAAATAATGGTAAAACATGAAAAACTATACTATGATTTCATTTTAAATAAACTACACTAAACACAAAAAATATTTTTCCAGCTCTTGAATGCAACTATGTGAATAGTTGTTCAGCATGAACATCTAATGCATAATTGCAAAGTATTTCCATGCTGATATTATATACCAAAATAGCTATTAAGCAATTCATGTAAGTTATCAAAAAACTGATTAATCCACAGAAAATTGAGTTGATTGTGTAATTTGATGGTCAATAGAAAATAAAAACTTATGGCAATACGAATAAGCAATAATTGTATATTCAAGGGGACAAAGTTAACATTATTTAACTACAGTGTTTCAATCTCTGAACGTTTAGAATTTTATTAATATTTCAATCATAAAAAGAAGCACCAAATGTACTGTAAGGATGTACGTTTTAGAACTGCTCAGGTTTAAATACATAACACGTGAAAGCTTTTAATACTTTGATTTTAAAGCTACTAATTATCTCCTTATAGGTATAAAAATAATAATCAGCATTGGTAGACCTTTTTCTTTACATAGCTATTCAAAAACTGTTAAATATAAAAGAAAATTCAAGATCTACATTAAAATACATTATTTTTCCCAGTAAAATTTCCATCCCCTAGAAAGAACAATTTAATCATTTCTCAGAATGTAAACTCACTGATCAATTTTTATTTATAATTCTTTCAGTAGTTTCTCATAATTTCAACACTTCATTTTCGGTAATTAATGTAGGTAAACATTGATAAATTATAATAGACAATAATTACATTTTATAAGAAATACAGATGCAAAAAAAGCTTATGAACTCAAGTCCAAATTTTTCTCAATACATCATAACTGTACATTCTAATCCGAAATATTAAATTTAAAAACACCTAGAGCATTTACCTTAATAAAAATTTTGAATTTTTGTTAAAAATCCATAAATCTTTCTGTTATACACAGAAGTAAGCTCTAACACTAACTGAAAATACTGCATTTGGGATATAATGCATACCATACTTACAAAATATACTTTAGAATTTTGTTAACAATGGATAGGGCTAAAATAATACCCTGTATCATTACTGGGTTTGAAGTACATACTTCAAACCCAGAAAAAAATCTTGCTTTAAAGAGTTTTGTGCTTGCTGTTTACTTCATTGCCTATAATATGCTGAGGAGCAGTACTGAGTGCAAAGCCATTATCTATAGGTGATCGTGGATGATTAATTGAGCCTTTGCTTTTATCATGAGATGTGTTGTTCTAAATCAGTTTTTGTAAGAAACAAACTTTCTTTCAATAGCATATGAAGCTGTCTACAATAAAAATTTAAGAATGATAAATGAAAATACTTCCAATAACATCTCAAAAATTTTCACAAAACTTAAATAAATATGGAATTTGTATTCTAACTTAATAATTTTTATAAATTTATTTGAAAGAAAACAACAACAAAAGAAGTTTAAGAGGATAAAAATTTAGGCTTTAACAGACCAAAAATTTGTAACTTTTTACAAAAACAATGATTCAAAATTTCATCTGCATTATTTTTAAGTAAATATTATTGTAATTGTGCTTTAAGTGCTTTGATTTTTTAGCAATACAGCCTATTTTATAAGCAAACATGCACATAAATAGTTTATAATTATAAATTCACAATGCAGAATATTACATCTTTCTTTCTACCATTAAAAACAATGAAGGTGTTTATAAAATGACCATTCACAATTTTATTATTCTTTCTGAATATGTTTGAGTAGTTTTAATAGTTTTGGCACTTTATATGGAAAGCTGTAATGAGAAAACAAAAATAACTTACCAACTTGAATATTCTAACTAGCTTATTCAAGTTGGTAATACATAATTTATATATCCAAATATAATTTGTTTTTATGTAGAATAGTTTTAAAAACAAAAATCGTTCTTGACTATGTGTGTAATAAAACTTTTTTATTATTCAAAAGGTTTATTTATTAAAATAAAATATATTATATAAATATATTATTTAAATGTGAAATTGAAAATACTTCAAAATAAAATATACATTAAGAAAATAATTATGAATAAAATCAATTGATCAAACTTGAAAATTGAATAAAATAACAAAGAGGTAAACTATTTTACACTATAAACAGAAATATGAAATAAAATTTAGTTAATTTTAAATAAACTTTTGAAAAATAAGAGATCAACAAAGAATAAAATGCTGTACAGTAACTCATAAGATGAGCTTAGCTAGCTAACAAAGCTAGGAAAATCTACTCTAAATATATAACCAAGGATTCTGAATAAAATAATTTCAACAGTCATGTATCTATGAAATTGAAAATGATAAAAGACATAGAAAATAGAAATACTAACATACTATAAAGAAATTTTAAATTGTCATTTAAATAATCACAAAATTGATGATTTAAAGAGGTTTAATTTTAAATTAAAAACTGTGATTATAACAATTCAACCACTGTATTCAATTTCAATCACCACCTTAAAAACATATGTAACAGAAATTCAGTTTAGCACTTAACACTCTTAACAGTACAATACTATAATAAAATTTACACTTTCAATGAATACAAAATTACATTTGTAAACACCTTGCTCCAAAGGCAGCAATTCATCTAGTTTCAGATGAATAATTTGAGTTGCCTAGCAAGCTTGTTACTGGTTCATTGAAAAATAGTCAACTTTGTACAAGGGAGACTTAACACTGAGACATTTGAATCTCAACATAACTGCTGAGAAACAGCACAGAACACAAAGTCAGCTGCTCTGATTAACAGTCTGCAAATTCTGCAGGGCACTTCACAAAAAATAAAAACAGCATTTGTTTTGTTCTCATGTTCACAATCTGCAAACTAAGAACTTGTGCAATGCAGTTCGTCAAAGTTTATGAATGACAACTTATTTTTTGGACAATAAACAATGGGAAGCCTTTTAGTTAGGAAGCAAGTTTCAGTATCTGACTTCAAATCAAGAACCAAAAATGTCATCAAGTGGTTCCTCTTCACCTTCCCACTGCTGTAATTGTCATGCAACAAGTCCTAGTCTCATAACTTTTGCAGAAAGGAAAGTATGCAAAGTGAATATAAAAGGCTTGGGTGATTGCAGCAAATCTAATTCCTAAAAAAATGTTCCACATTAAAATAGGAAAAGCAAGGGAAAATATTAAACAAAATGAACTAACCAAATTAAAGTTTTTTTTAATTGTAATATTACAAATGTAATATTACTGAAAGTGTCAAAAAGAAAATTAAAAATTAATTTATCTTTCTATAAGAGAAAATAAAAGTAATATATTTGACAAACGTTTTTCATAGTAATCCACTTTCAACTTTTTTTCACTAAATAGTTGCACTACAAAGGGCATTTCAGAAATTGATATGCAATGATTAATTAATTAATATAATAAAAACTATTTTGCAAACAGTATGATATATAAGTAATTTATTAAATAAAGTTGATATATCAATCAATTTGCAGTTCATTTAGTGATGGTTATAATCAACACTACTGATTTCCATTCTTTTTGGACTTAAGCCTTTAATGAAAATATTTTTACATGAACCCCTTTTCGCCAGATTGTTTTCATGATGAACTCCATAATCTGCATATCTTAAAATAATCTATATATACTAATTGCCAAGAGTCTGTTTGTCTGTCTGTCTGTCATGCTTTTTATAGGCACTTCCCGAATAGATAGAGACTTGCAATTCGGTATACGGCTTGGTCGTTTGATAAAAACCCTGGAAAAATTGCATTTTTTGAAAACGTTCTGTAGAGGGGGTGCTCAACACCAAAACGTTCGAAAAGTGAAATGATAGGAAAGCATGCTTTGCGATAAGATATAGACTTCAAATTTGGTGTATGGGTAAACTGTCCGAAAGGAAGAAAGTGTGCAATTTTAGATTTCCAATATTTTCTACTTAAGGGGGTGCTGCACACCAAAATGTTTGATTTTCTGAACAAATGAGAAACGGCTCCTTTAAAATTTGATAGAGGCTTGAAATTTGTATATGGACTAATCATTTGATAAAAACACCCAAGACGAATATAGTTTTTCAAAAAGGTTCGTTTAAGGGGGGTGCTCCAGAGGAAAATGTTCGTAAGGTGACTTGATAAAAAAACATGCTTCTGAATGAGATAGATTTCAAATTTGGAATACGGATAGATAGCTTGGAAGGAAGAAAGTGTACAATTTCAGTTTTCCAATATTTTCTACTTAAGGGGGTGCCGCACACAAAAATGTTCGATTTTCAAAATAAAGGAAAAGCGCCCTTTTAAAACGTGATAGAGGCTTGATATTTGATATATGGGCGATTCATTTGATGAAAACATGCACGACAAAAGATTTTTTCAAAAATATTCGTTTAAGAGGGTGCTCCAGAGAAAAATGTTCGAAAGGTGAAATGATGAAAAACTATGAAGATAGGATAGAGACTTCAATTTTGGTATATGGGTAGATAGTTTGAGGAAAAGTGTGTGCGATTTCAGTTTTATAATATTTTCTAATTTAGCGTGTGCAGCAAACCCAAATGTTCAATTTTCCGAATAAATGAGAAATGCTTCCATTAAATTTTGATAGAGGCTTGAAATTTGGTATATGGACTAATCATTTAATGACAACACCGAAGACGAATAAAATTTCTCAGAAATGTTCAATTAAGGGGATGCTCCAGAGAAAAACATTTGAAATATGAAATCATAAAAAGCATGCTTTGGGATGAGATAGAGATTTCAAATTCGGTGTACAGGTAGATAATTTAGAAGGAAGAAAGTGTACAAGTTCAGTTTTCCGATATTCTGTACTTTAGAGGGTGCTGCACACCAAAATGTTTGATTTTTCGAATAAGTTATACACGCTTCGTTTTAAATGTGATAGAGGCTTGATATTTGATATATAAGCCAATCATCTGATAAAAAATCCAAGGCGAATAGTGTTTTTCCTAAATATCCATTTATGGCTGTGCTCCACAGAAAGATGTTCGAATGGAGAAATGATAAAATAGCATGCTTCAGGATGAGATAGAGACTTTAATTTTGTATATGGGTAGATAGTTCGAAAGAATGTGCAATTTAAGTTTTCCAATATTTTCTTCTTTAAAATTTTCTGCACACCAAAATATTCAATTTGCCGATTAAATGTGAAACTCGAATTATTCAAAAGTTTACATTATTCAGGGGGTTGCTTATTACGAAACTGTTTATTTTCAACGTTTTAATTACCTATGCAGTCAAAAATACAATTAAGTATAACATAAAGGAGTTTCTACTGCATATGTATGTCTAGCATAAGAAAAATTTACTTAAATAAATGACTGCTATTGCAGATTTTTTGGGCAGGCTTCTTGAAACAAATCAATGCATAATCAATCAACAAGGTGCATGAACCACCATTAACGATGACTGAACTACACAATATAGTTTAGACAATGTTAGAAAACAGTCAAATATGTTATAAACTTACTTTTTCTCCATCTTCTCCCCCAAAGTCTAGCCATACTAATCGCATTCCATCATCAGCTGACATTCGGAGTTTTTCAAATGGATACTGCCAGAGAATGCCATGATGCCGAGCATCTTGTAAGATGAAACCATTTTCAAAATGTACAGTAACTACACATTCTTGATTTTGATAAAGACAAGCTAAAAAACAAAAAAGTATTTGTGTGTTCATGGGATGATATTAACAGAAAAACTAAAAAAGTGGTACATATAAAATACGAGGGTCACACTAAAATTTTTGAGATAGGGGCAGACGATACATGTTAGGAAAAAAATTATTGATCGGATATTTAAATTTGAACATTTTTATGTCCGCAGACAATAATTTGTGGAAACAATAACAATTTAACTATAGTAGAATAAATTTTGAAAGAAAATAAAATGGAGTTGACAAGAGATCATTATCGAGCTATGATTTTCTATGATTTTAAAGTGGGGCTAAATCAAGAAGAATGTCAACGTCTACAATTAGCATATGGAAATGATGCTCTATCTCGTGCCACTGTATTCAGATGGTTTGCAGAGTTTAGAAGAGGTTGAAATTCTCTCCTGAATAAAGAACACACAGGAAGACCTTTGTCAGCTGTAGTCTCAGAAAATGTGTCGGCCATTCGAAAAATGTTAATCAATGATAATAATCACTGTACCTACCAAATGATACAGAAGGAACTTAAGATTGAATCCACAGCTATACATGAAATTATTCATGAAGAACTGCATATGAAAAAATTAGTTTGTCATTGGGTCCTTCATAATATAACAGAACAAAAAGCGGAGCATGCCAGAATCAGTAAAGAAACCCTAAAATTACTTAATGATGATGAACACTGCATTATTTCTAAAATCATAACTGGTGATGAAACGTACATACAGTTTTTTTACATTCCAACACATCAAGAAAGTAAAGTATGGGTCTTTGAAGATAACCCCAAACGAACAATGGTGAAAAGACAACGAGCAATGAAAAAAGTAATGTATGCTGTGTTCTTCAGAAGTACAGGTCTGGTCAAAGCCATAAAGCTAGAGGGACAGAAGGCAGTTACAGCTAACGGATACACCACTAAGTGTCTTCCAGAAATTCTTCAGGAAGTGAATGTTAGGGGACTCATGCTTCACCATGACAATGCATCTTCTCATTCAGCAAGAATGACAGTCGAATTTCTTGAACAAAAAAACTTCAAAGTGATAGAACATCCACCCTATTCTCTTGATATGCCCCCTTCCCATGTGTGACTTTCGGCTGTTTTTTAATCTAAAAAAAAAATTTATGTGGGCATTGTTTTCATTCCGAAGATGAGATTGATGAGGCTATAAAAGCATATTTTTCATTGATTCTAAGAAATGGATGGCTTGAAGCATTTAATCTTTGGTAAATTCGCTTACAAAAGTGCATTGGTGTTGAAGGGGAGTACTTTGAACACTCCTAAAAGTTGGTAAGTTTAACTTGCACCACTTAGTCGTATCTCAAAAATTTCAGTGTGAACCTCATATTATCAAGAAGCTTGTGGACAATTATAAAAAGCATATGGTAAGTTTAATTTGCACCACTTAGCCGTATCTCAAAAATTTCAGTGTGAACTTCATATTATCAAGAAGCTTGTGGACAATTATAAAAAGCATATGGAACTGCAAGAATATAATATAAAATACTGTCACACGTTTTTTATAAATAAAATATTTTTACTTGGTACTCCGGCAGTTTACAAACCTCTAAATCTTTATAACAAAAAAAAGTCCTATATGAGACTTTTAGTATACAGGATGAGCTAGAATAACCTTCATTTCCTGAACCATTAGTTGTAAATATATATTTACAATCACAAAAATGTTTTAAACAATTTATCTCATAACAGTTTTACATTGAGAAACATATTGTCTGAAAAATACAAAATCTAACATTTTATAAGGTCTAACAAGTTTAATTATTTTACGAGCAAAATTTACTAATATGAAACACTGAATTTTATAACATATGTCACTTTTCCATGTCTTCAAATTCATCCTTTCGGGCTAGCATTGAAGGACTGTATAAAATAAAAATTTCAAGATTGTCTTATATTTCATTTAAATAGGATATACCATGATGCCCCAGAAAATACTTTAACACCCAATAATTTGTTTAGAAGAGGAACTATATAGGTACACATAATATGGAGTATTTGCTAACAAATTGACATGACTTGCAATTCAATTTGTGTACAGCCCCAATATCTCAACAGAAAACCGCTACAAATTTGAGCTGTAATATCTTGGCAAATTTTGCTCATAAAAGAATAGAAATTTTTTTAGCTTTGCATGCTAATACATAAAGATATTTTTGATTGTGGGATGGTATAAAAAGTCACATTTCATATGTTTCAGACAAATATGTTTCTCGATTTAAAACTGGCATAAGATAAATTGTAACTATTTGAAACATTTGTGTAATTTGAAGTATTCCTGTCTGATTAAATTTTTATGCTACATCAACTACTAAAAGGGGAGATGCTGCGAAGTGCTAACTATGTACAAACACTGGATTTTAGCCTTCAACTGTTTAATTTTATACTTATTTCTAAACAAAAGGTGCAGTTGGAAAAATTTAGTGATTTTAAGGAATTTTTAAAAATAAACTAAAAAAGTCAAAATTTAAAAATAAACAAAAATATAAAATTAAATTTCTAAATTTAAATCATTTAAATATAAACATTTTCAAATTAAAACTACTGAAAAGAAAAAGCTTTTTAAATTTAAATTACCGAAAAGTGAACAACAAATTTCAAATTTAAATAATCAAAACCTATATAAAACCCTTTGAAAGTTAATTTAAAATACTGAATAATAAATATTTTTTTTTAATTAAATTATTGAAAAGTAGCCAATAACTTTTTAATATTCAAATTATTTAAATGTAAACAAAAGTTTTTTTTTAATTTTAACAGTTTTTTAAATTATTTTTAAATATTTTATTATATTTATTACATCATTTTATATTTCTTAATTATTTATATTGTACTTGGTCATGCTTCTCTGGCAAATATGTAGGTTTTTATTGGGAGAAAGTGATCGCACTAAAATGGCAGCAATTTATAAAGTGTATTTATAAATGTCATTAAACTGCACAAGTATCTTTAACTTTTTCCATTTACACTAGTATAAAATAGGAAAAAAGAAAAATACTTTGTACTGCAGTAGGTTTCACTTCCAAATATGTGGCAGAATGGTATATTTAAATCATTTTCTACTTTATGCCACTAAATTGCTGTTATAGACTCTAAAACCAGTTAGTTCCTACAATTTTTGTTCTACTTATTTTTCATAGTTGTTTAAAAATTGCTATTTTTACAGCTGACTTTAAAAACTTATATGTAAGTTTTGAAACCGGTTAGTTTCCATTTTTTAACACTTTCCAACATAGTTAAAAAGTATTTATGACTTTAGGAATTCTGTCTGTCTGTCCATTTGCATGATAACTACTGAAAAAATGACTTTATCAAAATGAAATTTTAGTATATTGTTGAGGCAATTTGTGGGACATATGGGAATGAAAATGAATAATATCACCCAATTAATTTCAGATTTAACCCATGTTGAAAAAATTAAATACATTGAACCCTATGGGATTTAATTTTTCAAACATTTTTTAAAAGTTAAAATTCACAAACTGCTTTGAAAATTTTAGGAAATATTCTAATTATCACATAAAATGGGTAAAAAAATTTCAGCAAAATATGTTTGGTAGCTTTTTAAATAAAAATTGAAATAATAATTGCACCCATGATTACAGATGTGGGTCGGAAAATTTTCAGCCAAAAATTTTCCGGAAATGGGAAAATTTCCCACTCTTTTGTTTTCTTTTTAATTAATTTGTAAATAGAATGTAATACTCTTTTCAAACTATTTTTCTGGCAAGCAAATAGTTTTAACAAGTTTTTGATCAATTTTTCTAATTTTGGAAAGGAAAATTAAATAGGGTGGGAGGCAAATGTGTGTATATGCACTTTACTTTAAAGAAACTGGATGACAACCAAAAGGGTACAAGTGACATTTTACTCATTTTCAGAAAAAACCAAATAAAGTTTTAAGAAGCCTATTCTTTCAGTATTAAGCTCTCCAAAATTTACAAAAACTATTTTTAAAAAAATGGAATGTTTCTGTAAGTTCTGCTGAGGGAAAATGCTTTAATAGCACTAAATATATATGTAAAAAAATATTTTTTACTAAAAGAGCTTTTACTTTTTTTACTAACAATGGATATTATCTCCAAAATATTATATTAATGATTTTGAAATTTACTGGTTTTATAGTCTGCCAAAATCCCAAATTTTCTTATTTTGGTCTGCAATATGATATTGCATAATTTAATATCTAAAAATACTAAAGTTGAATATTATTTATAAATATTTTATTATTTGAATGAATTATAAAAATAACATTTATAATCTGGTAAAAGACTAACTTTTCTTCTATATAATTTAAAAGATGCTCATATAGTATGTCCTCTGTTGCTTTCTTGAGTATTATTTTAAGGATTTTTTCTCTCCCTAAATTTACTGACATACGTGACACGCGTATTTGTGTTCATATCTCCAGAAGAATATATATACTATTATAAAAAGTGAAAGACAAGGAATTTCCAAGAAAAGCAGGATAACAACATCTCAATCCACTACTTAGGAGAATGCGCATATGCTGCTCTTGCTCCCGAGTAGAATACATGGATTAAAAATGAAAGCAGATAAGAAACTGGAGGGACCATATGAATTACATAAAATGGTAGGGGTGGATTGCGACACCCCTTTCCCGTTTAAAGCAGCTTTTACAACCCGGGTAACGCTCACGGCACCAACATAATTCCATGGTCAGTCTCTCAAATGTGCGAAAACAAAAGCACCCGAACGGACTCAGAGTCAGAGATGAAAACGATGAAGAAAAAGAAAGAAATATCCTTCAACCTAACACAGTGGAACATCTCCTTATAAGGGTAAAGTCGCACATGCGCAGAGATACATCTTGATAACAGTTTCGCAGTTATGAATATAATGCTTCACTTAACATTAAGAATATTACTACTTTTCTTTGAAAAATGAATTGTAATAATGCCGTATAAAATTCTTAGGATAATTTCTCTTTATTGCCTCCTTTACAAATTTGTTACATTTGTAGATGCAATCTTTCTTAAAAGTATTGTAATTTTGGTTTCTTCTAAAGTAACCAATTATTATATTTCTGAAGACATTCTTGGTTAGGTTTGAATTCCAGTCGGTTATATGATTTATCTTGATACTGTATGATTCTCTTTTATCGTGTAGCTCTGTATAAATTCAATATTTCTGGTGTTTTTTTATTGTTAAATCTAAGAAATTCACCGATCAGTCTTCACTCACTGAATTTTCGATTAGGTCTAATTCACTTGGGTAGAATGTGAAATCAAAGTGTGGGGTGTTTTCATATCCCCCAATTAACACATCATCGACGTAACGGAAGTAGGGCATTTCCGATAAGATACGAGTACCTCTTTCGTATTTTGATAGATAGACATCCAACACTTCCTCCCATAGGTATGCCCTTGATTTGCTTGTAAAAATTTCTTCCGTCATGAAGTATGTTTTCCTTTAATACCAATTCCACCAAGTCCAAGTATCTTCTATAGGTTATATATTGTTTTAAATCGTATTCTTCATGTAAATCTTTCAGTATTAATTGTTGTTGAGACCCAGACCGTCCGATCTACCAGAAGGGTGTAAGGTAACTGTTTGGACGGCCGGATCAGTATTAATTGTAAATTAGTTAAATCAATATTGTTGAACAAATCTCGAAAGTCGTAACTTTTAAAGTTGATATCCCTGTTGCAAAATTTTAGTCGGTTTATTAATTCTTGTCCATTTTTTATCATGATAGAGTTATGTTTTTTAATATTGAACATAACTATTTTGAGTAAATCCAGAAGTTTTTTGTTTGCTAGTTCTAAATATGATCCACATCCCACTGTCACTGTTCGAAATTTGACAGGTTTTTTGTGTAATTTGGGAATGAGGACCAAATATGGAAATTTGATTGTTTTTATATCCATTCCTATTCTTTTGTAAAGAGCCTTTATTCTTTGTCAGTATAAATTCATTACTGGGTATTAATGTATACATTTCATTATCCTTATAACATTTGTCCAATGTATCCACATAAAACTTCTTGCATGTGAATGCATAATTCGATACAATTTTATCAGTATATGTTAAGACAAAATCTTCTTTAAACTGCTTGAAAGAGGATGGGACTGTATTTTCAACTTGTGTAATTTCCATGCTTCGGGTGGTATTGACAAAATGCTCTGAAAAAACTATCTTTCCACTTATTAAAAGTTTGTACTGGTAAACTATGTTTTACCGCCATTCTATAAATGAATAACTCGAGATCATTATAAAATTCATTATATACATCTTTAAATTCTTGTATACGGTACTTTGTACCGAGTTGAAGAATGTTTTTAAGTTTTTTGTCTGTAATAAAGTCCAAGTTACCGGATATTATGTGCTTATGATATTGATCACTATGGATATTTTCTTGACAATTACAAGTTTCAATATTATTTGATGCATCATCTTGACATATTTTGTTATAGTTGAATAATTTCCTTCTGTTGGTTCTGACGAATCGACAATTTATCATGATTTTTATGTTAGACAAGGGAAAAAAATCTTTTATATTATTTAAAACTAGCCGCCTTTGGCGACCAGCCTGTTCGCTACCCTTGAAAATTCTGACCGTGGCAAACTCGTTGGCGCGACCTACCAGAAAGGTGTAAGGTAACTGCTTGGAAGGCCAGGAAGTGCCACACAATTTAGACCGGAACCCAATGGGGGAGGCATCCAAAGAGACCGTACCCTCCTTCCCCTACCACAAACCTCTCGGAAGGACTTGCAGTCCCACACGTTTAACGTGATCGTACTCCGCGTGAACACGGCTGCAGTTTTGGCAATGGCGGGAATCGAACCCGGGCCTACCGAGTGAAATTCCCGCGCGCTAACCACTGGGCTACCGTGCCATCCGCGACAATCTCCATAACTTTATTTTTATTCGGCAATTTTGGGAATCGAACCCGGGCCTACCAAGTGCAAATCCCGCGCACTAACCACTGGGGTACTTCACCCTCCGCGATATTCTTCATAACTTTCTTTTTATTCACCCAATTTAGACCGGAACCAAGTGGGAGAAGCATCCACAGGGACCGTACCCTTCTTCCCCTACCACCAACCTCTCGGAAGGACTTACAGACCCACATGTTTAACGTGATCGTACTCCGCGTAAACACGGCGGCAATTTTGGGAATCGAACCCGGGCCTACCGAGTGCAATTTCCGCGCGCTAACCATTGGGCTACTTTGCCCTACGCGACAATCTCCATAACTTTCTTTTTATTCATCCAATTTAGACCGTACCCTCCTTCCCCTACCACCAACTTCTCGGAAGGACTCACGGACCTGACGGAAATATGTATCATATCCGTAAGTTATATATTGAAAATTAATGTATAATTAAATTTCTGATGAAGCTGGTGATAGAATAACTATGAGCCACGAAATTCTGGTTCCACAACTTCGTTGAAAATTTAAAACAGAGTGTTGCAGCTATAACAAACGTTAGATAGTAGTTGTAGGAATACAAGTAGCTGTAGAAGTGTTAAATGAGAACAGTTCCAGTTTAAATCAAAATCACTTTTATTGAAGAGTGAATCCATTGTATTTGCTTACAGTATATATCATGAAAACAGGTAAGCCAAATAACTAAAGCATACTATTTACAAAACATGAGCACTACAGCTCATATGAAGGTTTTTCAGTGTAAGTTCCATGCCTAGACACGTTTCTGGTTAACGTATTATTTACACAAGTAAGTGGAATAAAAAGCATTTCACACTTACGTGACCACGTGCACTTTCCGACGCCACCACTAGCTGGGCACACGCTATGGCAAAAACTTTAAACTTTCCGGATCAGCACTATAAAGTCCACAACACGGGAAACATGGTCTCCTTAACTGAGAACCATCAAAACTACTAAGTTTAGTTTAAATATCCGCGTTCACCGATAAACACTTTATCGAAACTTTCGACAACATCGAAACATGACTTTACGAAGATCCGTCTGCCCGATCTAGATCCTTCTAGATCCTTCCATCGATCAGTATAAGCAAGCTATCCAACGAGTTTTCCAAGCGATCGATCCGTCGATCAAAACGATCTACATTAAAACCAGAGCGATCTACTGACAAAGCGATCTGACATAAAACGATCTACCTAAAACCAGAAAAGTGTCTAGCCTTTATATCCGAAGATGGGTGCGTTCCGGAACATAACCGTTGCCGGCAACGCCCTCTGGATATGCAAAACAGGATGCGTGAGCGGCGAGAAAGGTGATTTGCATGATCAGCCAAGTTTTGTCCACATCGCGATTCGTTCACGAGAACGGAATAATCATTTTAAAAATGACGTCACGCTCCCGCGAAACGAGAATCGCGATGTAAACAAAACCAAGTTTCTAACAATCGGCCCCCTCATGCAAAAACACCAACTCTCGGCGCCCATGCTTTCATCCAACTAAAGGTTATTCTAAGAATCAAAGTTCTTAGTATTCTAAAAAACATAATGTATGCATACACAAAAATTTATACATTAAAGAAATTTATAACACTTATAACATTTAGAAAGTGAATAGCCTTTTCTCAAAATGGCAACAATCAAATGAGTACACTTATCTATTATGCAGATCATAAGCATTCTTTAAATTACATGTTTAAGGATAACATAGTCAAAGAAAACAGTATAACCATACTATTGCCCTTTCTTAAGTACTAGCTCATACTGAAGAAAGCTATTTCTTTACTATTTTGAAAATTAAAACAAACATTAAGTTTAAAATTTAAAAGTCTAAAGATATCAAAAATTTTAAGCTCTAGAAAAATTTTAGGTATAGTTATCAATTTTAACATTTAAGATTAAAAATTTAAATCTAAACATCAAATTCAAGTTTGTAGAAAATTTAGTGTATAACTATGAAATTTAACATTTAAGATTAAAAATTTAAATCTAAACATCAAAATCAAATTTGTAGAAAATTTAATGTATAACTATGAAATTTAACATTTAAGATTAAAAATTTAAGTCTAAACATCAAATTCAAGTTTGTAGAAAATTTAATGTATAACTATGAAATTTAACATTTAAGATTAAAAATTTAAATCTAAACATCAAAATCAAATCGTAGAAAATTTAATGTATAACTATGAAATTTAACATTTAAGATTAAAAATTTAAGTCTAAACATCAAATTCAAGTTTGTAGAAAATTTAATGTATAATTATGAAATTTAACATTTAAGATTAAAAATTTAAGTTTTATTATCTTAGCCCATGACTAGTATACACACTAAATACCCAATACAATGGCAATGATAATAAAAGATACAGAAGGTAAATATACATATGAGATAAACACAGATTAAAAATTTTATGTTTCAATAATGTACATTCAGATAACATTTTATTCACATAAGCGAAAATGCATTATGCGTGTAGTAAAAATGGATATATATTTTTTTTCAAGTGTAATGTGAGAAAAGTAACAGTTCATTGTCACATAACAATATATACTCAAGATACATTTCATTTGTATCAATGAGAGAGGAATAAATTATAAAATACCCTAACCATTTATACTTTGAAAATATGAAAAAAAATTTAAAGTAAAATTTTTATTTGAACAGTTAAATTTTATATTTTAAAGATATCATTACTAAATTTTAAAACTCTATCTTTAGTCATTGGCTTCGTGAAGTAATATGCTACGTTATCTTTAGTATTAACAAAGTTAATTTTAAAAGACTCGTTTACAACTAAGTTCCTTAAAATTCCACACCCAAAAGTCTTTTGACTTTTCCCAATTCTTTGATATCAAATTCTTTACTCAAAAGTGAAACTGTATGGTCTATATCATTTTGTTGTTTCAAGAAAATTTTATCATTCAACTTTGCATAAAGATATGCGGACTTAATGTCCAGTTGAAAATGTTTCCATTTAAGCATGCAAACGAATATGGAGAAGAAAGCTCTGATTAAACTAAAATTAATCACAGGGCTAAACACTTCATCATATGAGTCCCCCTTTATCTGGGTATATCCTTGAGCTACTAGGCGAGCTTTGAATCGTTTCACATTTCCCCTTTCATCCTTCTTAATGGTATAAACCCATCTACTTCCTATAATTTTTTGTTGTGAGATGGGTGCAGGCACTAAGTCCCAGACACCCCTCTCTTGCATTGTAGCTATTTCATCATCCATGGCTTCTTGCCATTTATCGGACTGGGGAGATTCTATTGCCGATTTACAGCTCTTGGGTATCAAGATCTCAACATTGCTTGCTTCTGGTTTCCTTTTGATATCACTTACCCCCTTTTTCTCTCTAAAATTAAACATTTGCTGATCATAATGAATGTTAGCTTTTCCACAAAACTTTCTGACATCATTATGAGATCTCAGCCTTTTATTGTCACCTTTTACTGAGTAGTAAATATCCGTCCTACTCCCATCAGGCCTAGGTACTGCTTTCCGTATCCAGTCAATATCTGAGCAGGGTGTCAGACCAGAATCAGCAGGAGAGTCCTCATCCCCACTAGATTTACTAGTGTCACGGCTCTCACCTGCTTCTTCCTCTGACACTCCTCCTAAGCATTCTGATTCCGAGTCAATCGACTGAGTAACGTTCGATTTCCTCAAGGTGATTCCTTTAGGGTAATTAGGGCCCAGGACGCCTTCCGCTGCCACTCCTTCCTCAAACCTTACATTAGAAGTTTCCTCAACTTTCTTTTTACCCGCTATATAAATCCTATAGCCTTTGGTGCTTTCGGCATATCCGACCATTATTCCTATTTGGGCTCTCATATCCAACTTATTTCTAATTTGTTTGGCTGTGCCCACATAGGCTTTGCACCCGAAAACTTTGAGGTGAGCAACGGCTGGCTTCCTTCCATAATATAACTCGTGTGGAGTTTTGGTTTTGAACTTATGACATATTCTGTTCTTGGTGTGTGTAAAACACAAAATCGCTTCTGCCCACATTCTGTTATCAACCTTGCTTTGATCAAGCATAGCTTTCACACAATCTAGTGCAGTCAGATTAAATCTTTCAGAAACCCCGTTCTGTTCGGGTGTATATGCATTTGACCTTTCCGATTTAATCCCCAATTTATTTAAGTATGCCTTGAACTGGTTGTGACAGAACTCCATACCATTGTCCGTACGGATACACAAAATCTTTTTGCCTAGCTGCCTTTCTTCCTTAGCTTGGAATTCTTTAAATATCTTAAACACCTCTGATTTTTGTTTCATTATATAAACAAACACTTTCCGGCTGAAGTCGTCAGTTATTGTCAAAAAGTATCTGTTTCCGCCCATTGAAGCTGTAGGTAAGGGACCACACACATCCATATGGAGTAATTGTAAAGGTTTAGTGGACCTTATCCTACCAATTGGCTTAAAAGAAATTCTCTTAGACTTTGCTAACTTACAGTGTGTACAGTTAATTTTTGCATATTTTAGTCTAGGGAGTCCATTAGCCGCGGAAACTTTACTTGTCTGATATAAATAATCAGAGTTAATGTGGCAATATCTCCTATGCCAGAGTTCCGTTTTATTCAAAACCTCAGAAACCGCACAACTTGGTTTCTCATTAACCTTTTCTTTTGACCTCGACTTCACCTCAGAGTTACGTTTACTTTTATTTATTCTAGGCAAATTTTTCATTTTGTCAATACTGTTTTTCTTATTTAGGGGTTTTCTATCTTTCTTAGAATTTTTATCCCTACCCTGATCCTTTCCTTTAGTTTTACGGTCTTCAATATTGTTATTTGCAGTCTGAACTTCGTATTGAGGTTTTAAAAAATATAACCCTTCTTTTCGCTTAGCATAGAAGAATTTTTCTCCCTTTGGAGTGTAAAACCACAATACCCCATTAGCCCCTTTAAAAGTATACCCCTGTTCCTCAAGAACAGATGCGGCTAATAAGTTTCGTCTTAACTTAGGCGAAAACATTACATCAGACAAAACAATATTACTTCTTATGTTCTGAAACTGAACATACATTTTGACCGTACCGATAGCCTCAACTGGGCTCTCAATATCACCCACTGCCAGCGACATAGATGCACCTTTGCTTTCCTTAAATTTTGAGAATAAATTAATATCATTGCAAAAGTGCCGCGTAGCAGCGGTGTCAATTACCCAGCTGAGTCTATCGCTAGGATCCTGCACAGTATTAGCTTCAACTCTAGCAGATGAATACAATTAAATTATATTTGAGCTAGACTTAAGAATAGGGCAATTCTTCCTTAAATGACCGGCCTTCTTACAAAAATAACATGGTCCTATGACCCTTTTAACTGGTTTAACACTTTTAAAAACTTTGTTATTTTTACACTTTACATTTACATTACTCTGAGACAAGAATACAGATGAATTTTGACTTACATTGTTTCTATCACTACGGAGTTGCCGGATACGTCCTTCTTCCGCAGACAATTCATGTTGGATTTTCTCCAAAGTGAAATCTTTGTCCTCCCATCTGTAGATTAGCTGAACTATTCCCTGGAAGTCATCAGAGAGGTATCTTATGGCCTGGAATGCCACATAGACGCTTTCCACCGGGTGCTTGACGTCCTTCAATTTGGCGACCGCCTTCTTCAAACGCGTACAGAAGATATCCACCGGTTCATCTGGCTCCGGACGTAGGCTGAAGAACTCATCCAGTAAACGCACCAGGTTGGCGCGAGTCGGCGCGTCGAAGTGCGTTTTTAACTTATCCCACGCATCTGCCGGATCGTCGTTAATGTCAATTAACTCTTGGTAATCAGATGAAACATTCTGGAACAGGATTGCTAACGCGCGGTCCTTTCTTCGCATGTGATCTTCATAATCACGGCGTGACGTTTTTTCATCCACCGGTAACGCTGTTCGGTCTACAAATCCGAAACAGCCCTCTCCTTTAAGAGCGAATGAAACTTCATTCCTCCAAGTGACGTAATTGTCTCTAGTTAATGCAGTAATTTTATTTGCCTCCATGGCAAGGTGGCCTTTTGGAACTGAGCTGAACAGACCTTTTGTTTACGCTTTCGTCGACATGCAAATGGCGCCGTCCGCGGCCCCCGTCGACAGGATTCGTTGGAACTCTAACACTTCTAAATTTTTAACGTTGTTATGGGGAGCACGGGCCCATAACCTTTGACGGAAATATGTATCATATCCGTAAGTTATATATTGAAAATTAATGTATAATTAAATTTCTGATGAAGCTGGTGATAGAATAACTATGAGCCACGAAATTCTGGTTCCACAACTTCGTTGAAAATTTAAAACAGAGTGTTGCAGCTATAACAAACGTTAGATAGTAGTTGTAGGAATACAAGTAGCTGTAGAAGTGTTAAATGAGAACAGTTCCAGTTTAAATCAAAATCACTTTTATTGAAGAGTGAATCCATTGTATTTGCTTACAGTATATATCATGAAAACAGGTAAGCCAAATAACTAAAGCATACTATTTACAAAACATGAGCACTACAGCTCATATGAAGGTTTTTCAGTGTAAGTTCCATGCCTAGACACGTTTCTGGTTAACGTATTATTTACACAAGTAAGTGGAATAAAAAGCATTTCACACTTACGTGACCACGTGCACTTTCCGACGCCACCACTAGCTGGGCACACGCTATGGCAAAAACTTTAAACTTTCCGGATCAGCACTATAAAGTCCACAACACGGGAAACATGGTCTCCTTAACTGAGAACCATCAAAACTACTAAGTTTAGTTTAAATATCCGCGTTCACCGATAAACACTTTATCGAAACTTTCGACAACATCGAAACATGACTTTACGAAGATCAGTCTGCCCGATCTAGATCCTTCTAGATCCTTCCATCGATCAGTATAAGCAAGCTATCCAACGAGCTTTCCAAGCGATCGATCCGTCGATCAAAACGATCTACATTAAAACCAGAGCGATCTGACATAAAACGATCTACCTAAAACCAGAAAAGTGTCTAGCCTTTATATCCGAAGATGGGTGCGTTCCGGAACATAACCGTTGCCGGCAACGCCCTCTGGATATGCAAAACAGGATGCGTGAGCGGCGAGAAAGGTGATTTGCATGATCAGCCAAGTTTTGTCCACATCGCGATTCGTTCACGAGAACGGAATAATCATTTTAAAAATGACGTCACGCTCCCGCGAAACGAGAATCGCGATGTAAACAAAACCAAGTTTCTAACAGGACCCACATGTTTAACGTGCTCGTACTCCGCGTAAACACGGCGGCAATTTTGGGAATCGAACCCGGGCCTGGTAACTGGTTGGACGGCCAGGATGTGCCACCCAATTTAGACCGGAACCCAGTGGGGGAGGCATCCACAGGGAACGTACCCTCCTTCCCCTACCACCAACCTCTCGGAAAATCATACGGACCCATATGTTTAACGTTATCGTACTCCATGTCAGTGGCGGAAATCGAACCCGGGCCTACCGCGTGCAATTCCCGCGCGCTAACCACTGGGCTACTTCGCCCTCCGCGACAATCTCCATAACTTTCTTTTTATTCACCCAATTTAGACCGTACCCTCCTTCCCCTACCACCAACCTCTCGGAAGGACTCACGAACCCACATGTTTAACGTGATCGTACTCTGCGTGAACGTGGCGTAAGTTTTGGCAGTGGCGGGAATCGAACCCGGGCCTACTGAGTGCAATTCCCGCGCGCTAACCACTGGGCTGCCGCGCCCTCCGCGACAATCTCCATAACTTTCTACATATTCACCCAATTTAGACGGGAACACAGTGGGGGAGGCATCCACAGGGGCCGTATCCTCCTTCCCCTACCACCAACCTCTCGGAAGGACTTACGGACCCACATATTTAACGTGATCGTATTCCACGTAAACACGGCGGCAGTTTTGGCAGTGGCGGGAATCGAACCCGGGCCTACCGCTAACTTCCCGCGCGCTGATTTGCAATTTAAAATGACCATATGCTTAATTCCATCATCCTCATTCCATTGTTTCATTGTTCCATCATTTAAAATATCCATAAAATTAAAATATCCAAAAGTTAAAATATACATTTAAAAAATCCAGATTGTCCCATCATTTAAAATATAAATATAATAATTTATATAGAGCAAAGGCGCTCTATTCAGAACCGTGACGTCACCTCCACCTTGACGTCCCCACCCACCACCTTCCCTGCTTCAGCGGGGGAGAAACGAAGCGTCACGCCGAGCAGAACGGCGAGAAATTTAAAATCATGACGTCTTTAAAATTGCGATCCTGAAGGCAATTTTCATTATTTCTGGACCAGATTCGACTTGTAAGAATGCCAGATGTTTGACCTTTCTGAAAATGTAAATTATTAGTCGAAATTATGAGTACTTTTCACGATGCGAGAATTTAAAAACCAAAAATCGTTTTCTTGAGCAAAAAGTGACTTTTGTTTTAAAATCTTTAAAAAATATTAGAAATCGAAATTCAGATTTGAAATTGATATATTTTTACTCGAAATTCTCTGCTCTTTCCGATGGTGTAATTTGTTTTTTTCTACGATGTCTGGATCGTGGAGAAAAAAGGGCAAAAAGGGCAAAAAACGGTCGAAATCGCATAAAACATTAAATAAATAAAAAAATAATTAAAATTTTAAAAATCGGTTTTCACGTGTCCCCTTCCCTCCCCCCCGGGTCTCCAATTGCCAAATTTCGTAGCTCTCAGACGCGCGGTCGCGAAACGTATAGTGTATAAGACAGACACACAGACACACAGACATTGCCTTTTATTATATAGATAGTATTGAATGGGATGTTTTCATACAGTTTGTTCTTGAATGTTGTAATAAAAAATTCTTTAAATTTTATTAAATTTTCACTTTTTTTAAGTATTATGTTAAAAATTCTGGCTCTGAGTTTGATTAAGTCCAATAGTATATCAATATTAGTACTTGCTTCTTCATTACTGCAATTGTTTTCTTAAAAGTTGAAATTTATTATATAATTCCATATTTTCTTGAAATATTTAAGCTTGATACCGTTGGCTGCGTTCTTAATCCATCCAAGTTTCATCTTACTTTTAGTTTTTATAAATTCCAATATTTTTTCTTCTGTTTTAATATAATTATTATGTTGTTTTTTGCTTCCTCTTTGCCATCTGTGAGATTTTTTATGTATAAGATTTTCTGATAAAGGGCTTGATGTACATTCTCTGCATCTTTCCTGATTACAGTTTTCTTTGAATATTAATGAATTAAGGCCATATGGGTAGGCAGTATTGTATTGTTTAATGTGGTTGCTTTCCCACCACAATCGTTCCGTCAAATTTGGTACTATATCAATTATAGTTACCTTGATGTTAATGAACTCATGCGCCTGAAAATGTCTTATTTCCAGATTAGTTGTGGGGATATCCTGTTGTACTTTTCCCACCTGGCTTCTGTGTAGATTTATACGTATGTTTAAAGGATTCTGTGTCTGTCCTATATATTTTGCTTGACATTTTAGGCATGTAATGAATATGATACAAACTACTTTTTTGAGGAATATGTTTAACAATATGTAACAATCCAATCCCAGTGCTTCAATTGATCAGTGGAAGCATACACTTCTAATTTAAACAGGAAATGTTTTTACCTTTATAAGGAAGGTTAATGCATTAATCTAAATATGCTACTAACTCTAGTAGCTTGAAATACATTTCTATGTGTATAGTATATTAAAACAGAACTAGCACCTTAAATCTGAATGGCTTTTGAAACAGGCACTTCGACAAGAAATATGACGTCTTTTAAATATTGTTACTACATTATAGAGATATGGGTTGGAAAATTTTCTACTTTTTTACTTTTTAATAATTTGTAGATAGAATGCAACTCTTTTTAAACTATTTTTTTGAAGGTCAAATAGCTTTATAAGAAGTTTTTGATTGATTTTTCTAATTTTGAAAAGGAAAACAAAGAATAGCAAGGAAGAGGGGGGCAAATGTGTGTAGTATGTGCATTTTATTTTAAAGAGGATGGATGATAACCGATGCAAAATATGTTTGCTTTGAAAATTTTAGGAAATATTCTAATTATCACATAAAATGGGTAAAAAAATTTCATCAAAATATGTTTGGTAGCTTTTTAAATACAAATTGAAATAATAATCGCAGCCATGATTACAGATGTGGGTTGGAAAATTTTCAGCCAAAATTTTTCCAGAAATGGGAAAATTTCCCACTCTTATTTTCTTTTCAATTAATTTGTAAATAGAATGTATTACTCTTTCCAAACTATTTTTCTGAGAAGCAAATAGTTTTAACAAGTTTTTGATCAATTTTTCTAATTTTGAAAAGGAAAATGAAATAGGGTGGGGGGGGGGGGGGGGGGGGGGGGCAAATGTGTGTATATGCACTTTACTTTAAAGAGACTGGGTGACGATCAAAAGGGTACAAGTGACATTTGACTCATTTTCAGAAAAAGCACATACATTTTTAAGAAGCTTATTCTTTCAGTATTCTTTTAGTATTATTCTCTTAGTTCTAAAAAATTTATAAAAATATTAAAAAATGGAATGTTTCCGCAAGTTCTGCTAAGGGAAAATGCTTTAATAGTACTAAATATATGAACTCATCTTGCAAATTGTCTCTTCTTTCTCATGATATTTGTCCAATTACAAGCACGTATTTTTAAAACAATTTTTAATGTCGCAAAATAATTTATTTTTAAAAGTGCTTAATTACAAGCATTTTTAAAATTTATTTTTGTCATATATGTTCATACATTTAATAATTTATTTTTATTTCATATATGTTCATACATTTAATAATTTATTTTTATACATATAATAAACTAGTCATTTATTTTCTAAGATGGTAGCATGTTTCCCTTGAATTATCAGTAGGTATTGAAAGAAATGCAATATAATATTTAGTGTATTTTTCAATTATAATCAGTTTTTATTTTTTGTTTAATATTATATTTTATAATCTACTTTTTATAATAATAAACAGTAAAAATTTTATTATTCTGTTAAAAGTTTAATAATTTAAAATTATTTCTCATGCCTTTTGCATGTCTTATCATTCCTTTTGTACAATGCTTTAAAATTGGAATTTTGAAGATAAAAAAACAATTATATTATTATAGACGTAATAGGATTTTTTTTAAAGTTTTCAAAAGTAAGATATTTAAGGAAAATAATAAATTGTAGCTGCTAACTGCAGTATACAGATGTAAGAAATTTTCATGCATAGAATATTTTATATATTTTTACATTTAAATCTTTCTTTAGCCTTGTTATATAATATATGTTTAACTGTGGCCGTAATATAAGAATAAATATTCTTAAAAGTTACTGAACATATTATTCCAGCTAAAATTTAATATAGAAAATAATTTCAAAATTTTTCGCTGCAGAAAATTTTCTGGAAAATCCACATTTCTACCCATGATATATAAAGAGATCACGTGGCTCATTGCAAAATAAAATATGGCATCCACTTTTTTTTTCACTGTGCAAGGACCATGATGTTTGAAGATCTTTTAAAGTTATATTTAGTGTTGCATCCATCATAAAACTGCTTTCTTTTTACATATTATCTGTGTATCTAAGATCTGTGCTAAGGCAATTTCAATATCTTTTATTTTAAATGAACACCAAACTTTGATTATTCCTACAACAAAACCTAAATTTAATGCTAAAATATAGCATGTATGATGTGAACAAATCAAGCAAATTGTAAGGTGAGTTGTATAGGAATTGCTGAATAATTTTTCACACAAAATTATTTACTCTGAACTGGAGTCTGAAATATAAGTGATAAGAATGAAATATTCATTGATTTTACATAAAAAAGCAGACTATTCATATTTCAATGATGTCATTTAATTAATTTCATAATTGATGTTCATAAGTTTATTTTGTGTAACTAGTGACTTTTCTGATGAAGGTTTAAGTTTCTAAATATAATAAATTACTGTAGTACTGTGATAATTTTTAAAATATCTATGCTGAATGTATCACATTTTAGAGGTGTTTAAATAAAATTGCATTTTATTTGAAAAGTGTTTCATAATCAATGTTTTATGCATGATTGATCTTTCTTGTTTAATTTTTAGTAAGACACTTATGTTCATAGTTTTACTCACTGAACCAGTACTTTGAAATATTTTTGCTGGATATTCTCATTCTTCTTTAGTTTTTTGCTGTTCATTCATAGCATCCTGTTATTCATTTCCTTCCTCTGTGGCTTTTACCCTCATTTACTCTTGACATTTGTAATTTTTTTTCCTGTTTCAGTTACATTTGCTGTCCTACCAGCAATTGCCGATCTTACTTTGCCAAGTGTAGATTGCACTTTTTTGCTTGTTCAAGTTAAATTACACTGCTTGTTGTCTTGACAAAGAAAACAGAGTTCTGCTTTCAAAATTAATTGACACCATTAATTTTAGTGTTATGCTGCCTTATAAAAAGTTTTATATTACTTTCATTGCATTTGCAGCAGTTTGAGCTGTACAAACATTTTTATCCTGTTGCAACAATCTATTAAATATATGAATTTGTAAGATCTTTGCCAAAATAAAACAGATGACTTCAAAAATAGAAATTATCAATTCCCATAATCTTATATCCAAATGTCATACTGATATAACAAAATCAAAAATACCATATATAGTTCATTTACAAAATTTATTTTTATATTAATCGTCTTATTAGTTACATTATGTTATAATGCAAATGCATTTCAACATGTTTTACTACTTAAAAACATTACATTAAAAACATTGATTCTAATTATTTACCCCATACTCTATTTCCATCACAAAATAGTTTGTGTTCAATTTGTACTCTTGGTCCTGCATAATCCCATAAACGTGAAATGCTTCACGATTCTTAAGGAGAAAACAAAAATTCATCTCTTTGCTTTGAAATCATACTTTCTAAGTCAAATGTACATGTGAGGTGACATTCTATCATTTGCCATCAATGAAATCGCTGATTAAGCAACTGCTCACTGATGCACTGGAGATAGTGTAATTATGATTATATGTTTGTTAAACAATTGAGAGAATTATGTTACAATTTTTCCAATTCATATATGAGAGATTCCAACTTTTGGGGGGCTCTTCTCCCTACTCACTACTTCAAATAGATGTTCTATCCGGAGCTAATTCTCTGGCTTGGGTATAAGGTGGCCAAGGGGAAGGGGGTGGCTATAATGGGTCATTGGGTCATGCTTGAAGAGTATATCTTGTGGCAAAAGCAAAGACACTCTCCAATGTTAATCCAAGTCACGTTAATTGATCTTGTCACTGATTTGAAATCTCGCATCAATTTCACCTACAGCTGCTACTATATTACCAGGGATGTGGAAAAGGTGAATCATGGTGGGGGATGGAAACCTCTTCACCAGATGTATGCAGTGTATCACCAAAAGGGGGCAGAAATACCTCTAAGTGTGTCTCAGTATTTAGCGACAGAATTTGGGGCATCGATCCCGTATACCCTGCATTAATAACTTCCCAGTGTGAGATATGCTGATTTTTAATTATGATTAAAATCCTCGAGGTAAGAAGTGCAGTACGTAAATAGAAATCCCCAATGTAAGAAATACACATATTAGTTCAGATTTTACCCAAGGTAGGAAAATTGTGGAAGTATAATAACCAAATAACTCCCAAGTGTAGAAAATAAAATCAAATGAAACTGAAATAAATTCCCTGATGTGGGAATAACATGAAAATGCAATTCTTATTCATCTATAGAGAAATATTTTCAAATATTTAAAATTAGTTATTGGTTAGGTCATATAAGAGAAATTTGACCTATAAAATTATATTTGTTTAAATGTGTTTATGTATATTAATATTATTGTGAATTAATTAAATCTTTCTTAAATTTACATTCAGAATTGATTTAAATTATTTTTGGTGCCAAGTTTCTTCATTAATGGTAGTTTTATTTAGTGTTTAATTTAGGTTATTTTCACAATATTCCTGGCTTCCTTACACTTTCTCTAAGAGGACTAAAGAGAACAAGATTATATGGCTTAAGCAACATGATCATGGGTCTTCATTTTATACATAAATATTCATTTTTTAATGGTGCTTTAAAGTTAATATTCGTAAATCATTAAGGTGGTAAGAAAATGCCTGTACCACAAATTGGATAAATTGAATGAAAATTATCTGTAGTACAAACACGATTGATTTCATTCCATTGTTATGCAACATATAATTTTCTTCAAATAAAATTAAAAAAATTGTTTGCACAATTTTATTTCGATGGAAAATTTAATTTTGCATTCTTTATTAATATTTCAACAACTCTTGGGCCTATAAAACATGGATGAGAGTGCCAGTTGTGAAGTAGAGAACTACCATACCAAATTTGAAAAAAAAAATTTAGTCAAAAACTATGGATTTGTAAACAGAACAAACAGATATTCATCTATACAGACTTTCAATACTGCTCAAAATACATGATTCATAGAATTTAACTTTTGAAAAGCACAATGAAATAAAAAATGATTTGCATGAAATGCTTAAAATTGGCGCTGAATTTAGTTAAGGCTTAAAACTGAAGGACATTTACAAGTTTAAAGTCATTTGAATTTGAAATATAACTAGGAAAAATTTAATTAAGCATTACTTGTAGCATTTGCTCTGCTATGCTGTATTCCAAAATTCTTAGAAGAAATGTACTACATAACTTCAAATGATCTAAAGGATATACATTAACCCTATAAGTCATGTTTAAATCAAAATGAAAAAATATATTTACAAAAATGGGCTTCTTTCATGCCAAGTGCAGCATTATGAGCTCCTTGTACTAAATGCCTAGCCCAAAATGCAAGGTCACGATGGGTCTCGACTCTCATAACTCGAGATTCAACACCTTGTCTTGTTCCAAGTCTCAAAGTAAAAGTTGTAACATCTGTGATTCCAGGTATGTTTACACCACTAGATCTCCGAGGAGTGCTGGAGTGAACCAACCTAAGTAATACAAATAAAATTTTAGAGTATTACTAAAATTTGGGTATGTAACAGATAATTATGCATGACTATGATCTATATCAGGAGTGCGCAGACTTTTCCAGGGTACGGGCTACTTCTAATTTTTTCAAGGTGCTGCGGTCCACCCAGTGGCGTAGGTGTGGTGAGCTAAAAAAAAAAGGTCTACAATATTTATTATACGTTCCTTTCAATGTTTCCTTTTTTTGGAAGTGCCACACTTGCATGACATATATAGCACACACATTTTGCATTCACCATTGTAAAGAAAAACTGTTATTCCCATTCTGTATTAAATTGTATGTTTTTCTTTTCTTAACACTTATTTTCGACATTGTACCCCTCTTTTAAAATATGACAGATTACTATTTTTACTACAAAAATACAAGTAACACAAAATTGTCAAGTTGAATGTTTGAAGAACTTTAGCGACTGCTAGACCGTGGATCGTGAGCGTATTCAATGCAGCGAGCAGCGAACATACGTGAACCGTTGAATCTGTAACCGACGTATGTACTTAAGCGCTATCGTGTGCTTCCAATGAAGGTACATGTGTGTCGTCTACACATTTATTGAATCATTTGCTTAAGTAAACACAGTCGCATCTCGATTGTGAAATGCCGATTCTCCAGTCTAGCTGGTGTCGGTGTTCCATAAATATGTTTCTTTTAGTATGCACGTCTTAGGTCTTAGTAAAGGCGGTCACCCCAAAATGTCTTGGTGGTCCACCGGTCGATTGTCTTAATGCTCACCCCTGATCTATATCATAGGTTTTTTACATCTAAAATACTTTAATGAAAATTTTCATGTAAAATGATTTATATTGAAAAAGTAACATACACATTACCAATCATACTAATACTTTGTACATTTATTGAATGTTTGTTTCATTTACAATTTTATAACCATCTTTTAGATGCCTAAATATGCCTATAGCCTAAAACCAAATGATAAAGGATACTTCCAAAGCTTGTAAGCATGCTCTCAGTGCAGCAACCTACATTTATAGATAATTTTGAGCTTTTTACAGACAGTGCAGTTAGAGATCATTAACATTGAATAGCCATTAATGAAAGGAAAACCTGGTATATTGATACTACATTGGAAATCAGAGTTTAACTTTTGTTACATCAATCGATGGATTTCGGGACAATGATCAACACAGATCTATATCCCTTATAAATAACTAAGATTAAATTATAATAAAAATGCCTTTACATTATACAATTCATAGCATCATCAGTTAAGTAAGAATGATTCTAGCACAATATTCAACTATTAAAAGCAAGTCAGCATATAGTTCAAAAGTGAATAGAAAATGTAAAATCCACATACCTGGTGTGAACTAGAGGTATACTGTTTACAGGAACAACCCATGCTTCTTTAGTCCAAGGCACAAGATCATATAACAGAAGATCACGATCAGTAATAGCTAAAAATACAGGCCTCCACTGAACAACACCAGTATCATCATGAATCTAAAAATGTACTCTATATTAATAACACAGCATTTTTGGATATTATGTATACATTCTTGGGATGTATGGATATTAACAATACCAGTATTGTATACTCCATGGAACTAATGCATTAAGTTTCCTTACTGTACAGTCTCAGTAGCATCAGAGAAAATATCTGAAGGGAGTGGGTCTATGACCTCCAAATCCCTTCTTTGGTGATTTCACTGCTCAGGCTTACGTGTATTATAAATATTGTTACAAATATGTAAAATCCTTCACAGTGCTTTGCCTACACACAGGGAGAAAACACTTATATATAACCATTACTATTCCATGAAAGTAGGATTGTGGGAACTTGACAGCATTTTTATGACATGGATTCAGATTTGGCAAATATTGCCAACTTTGCGACTTTTGGTGAGTTTCTGAATCAGGTGAGACTTTCTAGAAATTTCTATGGAGAGTATCAAGAAAGTCGTCATTCATTTGCACAGAATAGACATAATATGAGCCAAAGAGGACTATGAGATACATCAGGATTTTGAAAACATATTCGGTTATTTTGTGAATTAGTTACTAATATTACTTATAAATTATTGTATACTTCATTTAAGTGCTGTTTCATTGCACTTGACAATTGTTTTAGTGATTTTGTAACATAGCTATAGCATTATTAGCTAAAAGTCAACAATTGTTCCTGTTTATGCTTATGCTTTTAATTAAAAGTGTTAGCTATCCAGAAATTCAGACTCATTTTTGTATCTTGAGAATACACACACTATTTAAAAGGATACATTGTAATAGAATCAGAAGTGGGATTTCTTGAAACAAGCATATATGAAGGTGAATAGGAGAATGATGGAGGAACAAATGAAAAAGATGATGGCTTTGATGAACCCTTGTGAGCAGTTTAGCATCCAAAATTGTAAAAAATGGTTTAGAAATAACTTAAATAGCACAAATTTAAATTATTTTATGCAAATGACCCTGCTAAAATGTTAGAACTTACAAATTGAAGAAGCATGCAAGTTATGGCACAATATGAAGGATAGACGAATGTAATAAATTATTGTATACTTCATTTAATATTTAATAAATCATTTTGAATAATTATTTCTGTTTATTGCTTTTAAACATTCAAGCTGTCATTTATTAAACACAAATGCAGTAGGCACAATATTCGAAAATTGAAGTTTTCAGGCTAATTTGTTAGAAATACATATACCTACCTCAATGCAAAATATGTACAATCCCTTCCATTTACAAATGATGGGAGAGGATCTCTCACATTTGAAATTTGAATTTCAACCCTTGATTATACCTTACCTAATTTTACTACCAGGTTTAATAATTTTAGCAAATAACTATCTATTAAACATATTGTTCACCTAATAATGACTGTGTAACTATACTTAATATTTTAATACCCATTTAGCCCCATCTAAATATGACCTTACATCCACTATAAAAATAAACAGTACTGAAAATATGAAACTCTCAATCTCTCTACTGCCTATAAAAATATCAACTACCAATTTGTTTAAGAATATAAATTTAACTTTTATTATACTCAAATACAAATTAGAACTTCCATTTATAAGCCAATGTTCTATTGGGGGTGCATTTAACCATTGGAAAAAATTCATGGCAATAAAACACAATCTAGTATTTAAAATTAAAATAAAACATTCCATTTTATTGTCACAAATATGAAATGTTACTACAGTACAATGTCTCAAATACGGAATCTTATGGACCTCAGTGATTCCAAATTTTGGTCTTTAGGTTTACTAGTTATTTTTTTTTTAAAATGTATAGATTTTTTTTTTACATGTTCTTGTTTTTACGGTGCTAAAAGGGTTCAACTATATTTCATAGTTTATGAAAGAATGGTTGGATAATCAAATGCCTGTCACTTCTTTAAAAAAAAAAACAGTTTGTGCTAGTGTCCAGATGTTGGATAATTCTGAATTTCGGACATCCGGATTTGGGATGTCATACTGTATAAGACTTTGGGGCATGGCACAAATATGTTCTGTCAGGGAGAAAATCTTGTCATATTTAAGATAGTGATCTAGAAAGGGATAAAAGCCTTTATTATAAAAGCAAAAAATGTATAGTATTTAGTATTACGAGCAATATAGTTTACTTTGTAAAAATATATATATATATAATGAATACAAAAATATTACCTTTTCTGAAAGCCAACCCATATGCTTCAGCTCTGCTCTTTCAAGGACATCTTTTAATAGATGTCCAGCCTCTATAACTGCTTTTGACATTAGAGCATCTACAGCTGAGTGTATAGCATTAAACCATGCAGAGCATTGAGCAGCATCTGGACACCTCAAAACACAAGAATGCCGCCTATCAGGAGAATGAATTTCAAGTGTGCGATTGTCAGCATCTGGCATGGTAAGATTCCTGCAAAGATGACATAAGAGCAGTGGAACTTGTCTCACATCAGCTCTACCACTCTTTCTGTGAACTTGAGACGATAGCAGAAAACCACCTTGTTGAAATTCCCATCCAACTTCAGCCAAAACAGCACCTTTTCGGAAATAAGGAGTAACTTCCCGCAGATATTTCACTAGAAAGATTAAATATGCTCATATATATATATATATATATATATATATATATATATTCATACTGTCACAAAAAAAATATATATGCACCCATAAAAAAAATGTAGCTATAGCCATGAAACTCTGCATGCAAAAAGTTGTTTTAAGGGTTATGTTAATGATCAAAATGTTAGTGCTAATGATGTTATATAACTCATACAAAGTGCATGAGAACAACACGTCATGTGTAGCATTTAAAATAACCGGTGTTCTCACTAATGGCAATTGGAACAGGATTTTCTGGTTTGATACAAGTTGTGTACAATGATGCCTTGGAAATGTATTCGATGTCACTGTAAACAATTATCATATTTAGAGAGAGGTCACATCACAGGCCTAAAGAAAGCTGGTTGGTCCAATAGACATATCAGTCATCCTCTTACTTGGAGCAATATAATAGTTGCTTGGTGTTGGCAACAGTGGAAAGAAGGCACATGTAACCATCACAGAGGCTCAGGACACTCCAGACAGACATATGCTTGAGAAGATTGTGCAGTCAGGAGAGGAGATACATCTACACCAATGACATCATTATGAGTCATTCGAAGGCATTTGTCAACCTCCGTGCACCCTATAGAGATACTATTTGGAGACTGGCAAAAGGTGGGATTAGGTGTCGATAACCATTAAAGCACCTACCACTGACCCCTCAAATATAGGCAAAGTCATCTGGATTAGTGCTGCGCTCGGTCAGCATCCAATTGGAGGCATGTTGTCAACAATGAATCCATCTTCTCTCTTAGTAATGACCACCACATACAAGTGTGAAAAAAGACTGGCCAGAATTCCAATCCCACATATGTTGTTAAACGGCACATGGCCATCACACATCATAGGACAGTCTGGGGAGTTACCTTATAGGGCAGCCCATCTTCTCTAGATGTGCGACAAACCAATCTGGTTGCTCACTTGTATGTCAATGATATTCTGCAGGCACATGTTCTGCTATACTGTCAAGCTACCCAAGTTTCTTTTACTAGCAAGACAATGCTCGACTTCCTCAGCAATGTCTTTGAGAATTTAATACCCTCCCAATACACAGATTACTATTGAAATACTATTCCGCATGCTGATTGGATGTCCGGAAAGTCATAGGCTACCAGATTGGTGAAGTAAGCAGAATGAAATTGTAACCTGGTGCATTGTGCCAACTTGCACCAGGTTAAATTTTGTACTTTGAAAAATGAAGTGTGGGCTATTCTATCGATCACCCGAAATGGTAAATCATTTACAAGGTCATGTGATATATCACAAAGGTCATACTCTAAGCTATAAAATAAACTTTATTTCAGTGCAATCTGTAGACTAAGTGAAAATATTATTTGAATATGTCAAGAATCATGCAAAATTACCAAATTTTTATAAATAAAGAAAATAATGAAAATTGTGGGATAACATTTTGCATAGAGACATACTACATGAGTGGACAACAAAATAGACAAGTTTAAAAAAATGGTATTTTTTAAATATAGTGTATTTCCTTAAAATAAGTTTAAACGTGTAGCTGAACTTTTCACAGTGAACAGTTCAAATTTTCTACAAAAATATATACATGACATATACAGTGGGTGCGGTAGCCCATTGGTTAGTGCGCTGGAGTTGCACTCGGTAGGCCCGGGTTCGATTCCAGCCACTGCCAAAACTGCCGCCGTGTTCATGCGGAGTACGATCACGTTAAACATGTGGGTCCGAAAGTCCTTCCGAGAGGTTGGTGGTAGGGGAAGGAGGGTACGGTCCCTGTGGATGCCTCCCCCACTGGGTTCCGGTCTAAATTGGGTGGCACTTCCCGACCGTCCAAACAGTTACCTTACACCTTTCTGGTAGGTCGGACGGTCTGGGTTTCAACAACAACAACAACATGACATACAATTTTGAGAGGTGTACATTTTCTTATCGAAAAAAGGTATCGACTAACATTATTAAATTTACATAAAAGGTATTTTTAATCTTTTTACTGTGTATAACTGTTTTTCTAACTCAACTAAATAGCTCAAAAAAAAAAAAAAATCATAATTTTTGTTTAATTTAAAAAATAACCATTTCCAGGATAACTACTCTTTTCAGCACCTTTGTACTTCCCTGCAATACATGATAATGTATAGAGAAAGTATTGGAATCATGTCGAAAATCACAATTCGAGTTTTCGACGGATCTACACATTTTGGGACCTCTTGAATACAAAAAAAATAATTTTAGCATGACATCTGTCTGTGCAATGTATATATCCACTCTTAACTCGAAAACTAATGGACCAAATTTCATAAGATTTGGTAAATCACTTGTGTGTGACCCTGGTGCAGATTAGTTTTTGGTACGATTCGGGATAAAAGAACCCGACCTTTTTTGCGAAATGGCCCGTAAAAGTTGCCTGTATCCACTCTAACGGAAAAACTAATAGATCAAATTTTACAAAATGTGGTAAATAAGTCACTTGTGGGTAATTCTGGTGCTGATTAAATTTTGGTATGTTCCGGAAAAAAAGAACCTGCCTTTTTTTGCAAAATGACCAGCAAAAATCGTCAAAACCTAAGATAAATTATGTATGCTCAAATATATCAATTAAATGCTTGTTTTATACGTAATTTTTAATGTTCAAAAGAATAAGATCAACCCCATTACACTACAACTAGCCGTTCTTGAGATATTTTAGTTTTATCACATTTCCACTACACCACTTTAGAAAATAAGCCCAGCTACCAAATGAGAACAAAAATTGAATTAAAAGCACAAATTCTGTGTAATTTAAAATAATTATGGTTGTTACTTTGTGCCATTAAACTCAATGTAATGAATTATTGAAGAAATAAAGAGAACGCGAATATGAGTATGCAGGGAAAATCATGTGCTGCCCACATCACATTTTTTCTGCTGCCGTCAGTGTTTGACAATTATTAATGCAAAAACAACATAATTTGTCTTTATATTTCTCTAATTTCATTTTAAAGTTTTCATAACTTTGGAAACAATCACCAACAATTACAATTGCGAGAGATAAGTTTTTCCAACTGAAATGATAAATGAACGTCCAGCATCAAACGAATGAATTGAAGTGACTTACATTCCCCATATGAATACTTTATCTATGCATATGTTGCTACAATGTTTGGTAGCACAATGATGACAAGATGGTCGATTGCCTAGGTACTTCATTAAAAAAACAGGAAAATATAAAAGAGATTATAATCAGATTTTTTAAGAAAAGAAAAAAATGAGGTTAAGAGGGGGGAGGGATTATAATAAGAAATTTTGAGCATATGTACCTATGCATACAAACATGTATGTAGGTATATATGTATTCATATGCAAAAATATATTTTTTATTGAGTGCTCACGTGTGGTAAAATGTTGCGAAAACCTGTTATAGTACATTAGGAACCCTAAATAAGACCTCATAATTGAAAAACCGTCTCACCTTCTAAATCTACAATTTTCCCGGCACGTTTCAGTGCCCGTACTGCTTCGTCGTGAGTAGCTTCGCGAAGATCTTCTCCATTAACAGATAATATTGCATCTCCAACGTATAACTGTTCAGTTTGATCTGCAGCCATGCCTTTGAATATTTTACTAATAAGTATTGGCATTTTGTTTTCTTTACCACCTTTAATACTTATTCCTAAACCATTATTATCTTGTTTCATAACTCTAACAATTCTTTTTTGATTGGCGATGCTTTCTGGAATATCAGGTGGCTCAGTATCTGAGAAGCCATTAGAAGGTCCATTGGTTACTTCATAACTCTCATCTAAACTAATACTCAGAAAGTCATCTTCTAACGTAACTAACACTTTTTGCCATTGTTGCCGCACATAGACCTCTAGCATTCCAGTTCGAGAACTGGAATGAAAGTTTGGGGCGGACATTTTCTGTACGTGACGTAAAATTTAAAGAGACATTGCCAGGTTATCTCACCGGCATTTAAATATTAACTAGTTGCCATTTAAAATTTGATCAATTTTAATGTAAAATAAAAGCGTTTAAATCTTCATGAAAACAGATTAAAATATTTTTAAACTACCTTCTAGGTTAAATAATTTATTAGTTCTAATTTTGATTAGAAGGGAGGAAATTTGATATAACAAATGGACATAGAAGGCATATATTGAAACGGGACTCTAACATCCGGCATGGGCAAGGCGAAAACGTCAATCAAGAGCTTTAGCCAGTGACGTTTCCTGCAGCCTGTGAAGCATTTTGAAATTCAATGGACAATTCCGATTTTTTTTTAAAAAGATCTTAAAACCAATTGATATTTATAGAGAATTATTTTCTAATTTCAAATATCCAAGCGAAAATCTCTTAAAATAATTATTTATTTAAATATCAAGAAATGAAAAAGCGCAAAATCTACTCAAACACAAAACGGCCCGTGATTGGCTGTGACGTCATAATACCTGTTCGACCTGTGATGCAGCATTCTACTATATGCTGTTTCTACTGAGATATTTGCAAGTAGTTGGCGTTTAATTTTGTTCACAATTTGTTTATAATTACTTTACCCATTTGTTCTTGGTCTGCTTGAGTTTGTTCCTTATTTTATTTTATTGTAAACATGGATTCCGGTTTTGTTAAAGGGCAATCAGACAATTTGCCTAAGATCGATTTTACTGTCATGGCGCTCTTTTTCAGAAATAATAAATATTTTGTGACAGCTGAAACTCGAGATGTAAACTTGATACCCTTTTCTTGAATGCTTATAATAATAATGATAATAATAATTATTATTATTATGTGAATTACATTTACGTTTAAGGTATCTGTGGTGGAAATCGGAGCATTACGAAAAATGCAAACACTTTGAACGCCAATTTCTCCGAACGTGATATATAAAAATGTACATATTTTTTTCTTGTTTCGTTGGTCCAGATTATGAATATATGAAATAATTTTAATACTTTGAAACTTTTTAGAAAATACTGAAAGCGTCTATCCAAGCAAGTGATTTTTTAATTTTTCCTACTTTCACTCAAACTTCAAAAGATAGATATAAATAGTAAGCGACAAAAATATATATTAGTAAATTTAGTTTCTGAATCTACTTTTTGAGGAAAAAAGCTAATATATTGAACCCTACTGACTTAGTTTTCGAGTAATCGTCTTGGCAAGTTGAAGGAGATTGAAAAATTTTCATTTTACAAGTTTGTAATGCTTATATCTCAAAAACTAGAAGTGCTTGCTATGAACAATGAGCAAGAATTTGTAGCACTTCTGAAGTCTTGCAAGTGTATATAATTGGGTTTTGGATCGAGTGATTTTAATTTCGATAACTTAGTTTTTTAACCTGGATTTTCCAATAGCTGGGAAAGTTACAATATTTAAAATATCACAATTGCTGCAGCTCAGTGTCCTTACTTACGCCTAGGGTTGGTCATTTTGCCAGGAAAATGGTATTTTTGCCAGGACAGTGGCAAAAATCTGGTAAAAACCAACAAAAACTGGAACAAATGGCTGGATTTAAAAAAATGTACAAAAAACAATATAATTTTGTACATAATATAATTCAGACTTAAATCAGAATATTAATTAGTTATTTCATTAATATTAATTTGTTTAATTAAAATGATGAAACATAATGAAATATTAATTGATTAATAAGAAGTTGTTAAATAAATCTTCATTTTATCCTTATTTGAACCACTAGGTATAACTTTTATAAATAACTTATGGAAGTATTCTTTTAAAATTCCTACAATTTTTTTTTTTATAAAAAAACATATGGACCAGATAAAGTGATTAAGACTGCTGATGCTAATAAATGGTGGAGAAATATAACAAGAACATGTGGTATTTCTAAAGACTTTTGCAAGTTACTTGCACATCTCTAAACATGCCCTTCAAGCAGTGATGCAATAGAGAGAATATTCTCTAATTTTTTTATTTATGCAAAGATTCGAAACAGGTTGGGAATACTGCCCTACCGCCACGAGAAAGTCCCCAGACAGCAGACGTTTTGGTGGCGGTCGCTATGGAAACAGGTTATTCCACTGCATTTTCGGTGTGGCGGAAAGCGCTTCTTTCGATTTGGCGCAGATAGAACCGACGAAAGTCGCATTTCGCTTTGTACTGAGGTCAATACTAGACGCTCGCATTCTGTGATTTTTAAAGCTGTGAAGTAACTTATACTATGTTGCACACTTTGTGGATTTTGTCTAGTTGAAAAATGACTACATTTAAAAATGGAAAGACTTTGCATTCGTAAGCATGTGCAATAGTCCACAATGTTACGACATTTTTTGAAGAGGAAAAACCGCAAATTCTCTAAAAATACTAATTTCAAATGCAATGAAGAGAACTGAGGAAGCGACAGAGGTTTCAGCGTCATCAGTTAAAAAGATAAAACGTGAGGGGAAATCGCTTAATGACACTGAGATAAGTATTATATCTATTTGAACAATTTACAATTATTGCTTAAAGAAGCTGTTTTAAAAGTAACACAAAATGAATGGAAAAAACACTGTGAACAAACACTTTGAAAAAATAGAGAATATTTATTGGAAGAAAGATGGACTGATAGAAGATATTGTGAAGAAATTAGTGATAAATCTGTCGGATGGTGATTCAGACTCTTCTTCAAGTCAAGACATTTCAAGTGATTCGGACATAGTAGATAATAGTTATTCCAATGAATGTGAATAAATATTTTATAATTGATTGAAAAATATGAAAAGAATGAATATTTGAAAAGAATGAATATATGAAGTCATAATTTTGCTTATTTATCATTTATTTTTTCCTTTTTGCTGGCTAAAAATTGTGTAACTTGCTGATTGAAAACTCTAATAAATTTCATTGAATTCGAAATTTAGTTTTAAACAAAATGATATAAATTCTAGTTTTAAATTGTAAGCTTTTCTCTCCCAAAATCGCCCGAACCTAAAAGAAAATATCCAAAACTACTTTGTTCTAATAAATTGACAGCTTCCCGTAGCCTCTGTCGCCTATAATAAAAATTATTTTATGAGTTTAAATGACGAGAAATTTTTAAGTTAATTTATAATTTAATGTCATTTAATACGAAAATTTTGTTTAACTGTCGGATAAAAAACATCTACTATTTTCTTTTAGCACATCATAATAAACGAAACGGATTCTCCGCTTAACGAAGTGCACTTGATTTGCCAAATGTTGCAGTCGATTTTAAACCTTTCTCCCTCCTTTCTTCGACTCGTCTACTTGCGGCAACCCTGTTCAGAGAGTTTCTCGTGGCGGTAGGGCAGTAGATAGTGTTTCAAAACTTGTTTATTGCTATGCAATGTTGAAATAACAAAATATGTGCTCTGATGTAGGAAATTCAATTGAATTTGATGAAATTTAATTATTTTATGTGTAATTTTTTTCATAATTAAAGTTATAGTTTCATATGAGCTATACTTTTTTTTAAATATTTATATTATATAGTAATTAATATACTTTGTATCTTCAAATTACTATTGTTCTGATTCTGATAGATAGCAAAATTCGTATTATTACTCAAACTTTGTTAAAATTAACTGAAGCATAAGAATTAGTTGTTTAATAGTTATGACTATGTAAACCAAAGTCGTGAGTTATTTTATTGTTATTTGCTCTCTCCTTTCTCATATTCTGCATTCATAGTATTAACTGAAAAAGTATTTTACTAAAACAACACAAACTTATAGCATATGTAACGAACACTCTTTAATGACAGTGGTGAATTTTGTTTACAATCTAGCTTCCTGCGCTTCACATAATTTTTCACGAAAAACATTTTTTGGCACAGATATAAATATTTTATCTGAGGATGTAAAACTAGCAGTCGGGCACATTGGAGCGATACAATACTTATAACTATTCAGAAATTTGGGACAGAAGGAACAATTATAATTATCGGAACTTTCCGAATATAACCAAACTTATGCATCAATTCTCCAAATGACGGGAGCCGCGGAAGAACATTGTGACGTCACATTCCCTGCTCGCCAAAATGAACCGTTTTCCCGCCAGAGTCAGAAAGACGAACTTTGATTGCTAATAAAACATGAAATACAGTTCGGAGAATAAATATTTTTATACCGTTGTCCGTTTTGAAACATTTCGAATCGAATAAAAGAAATTAAAAAAAGAGGCCGGGATCGTCCATTTGGGGGGATTCAGTTTTAAATATCAATCCAAGGGGGTCCAAGTTAGAAGTCTGTACGAGTTCGGGTCACATGCGCCCGGCCTGGCCAATGGGCTCGTTCCTGGCCCGTGGACTTAGGCCCGATCCAGCCCACGAACCAGACTCGGGCTACGTTTTACTAAACTCGGGTCGGGTTAGGCCGGGTCAAGATAAATAAAAAGCCAATAGTTTACTTAAAATTTAACACATATTTTACTTTCAATTTTTTCTGTGATTTTAATTGCAATTATTAGATTCCGAATGTTTTCAAATTATGAAAATTAAATAAATTATATTCTTAAAGTAAAGCACTTCCATTGATTTCTTTCTGATAACAAATATTGAATGAACATTTATTTGAGCAAACTGTTGTAATGCAAAATTAATATATGGATAAGACGAATTATTGCCTTTGAATTTATTTCTATTTGTATTCTAAACACCTACCACTTTTAATTTAAAATTATTGAATTTTAAAAATATTCATAACTGTACCATGATCAATTAATTCTAACTAGAAAGACTTAAAAAAATAATATCTCTGTAAACTTGCATAGAAAGTTTAATCGTATATGAATACTTAAGAACATTTGTTGCTGATCAGCTCTAACAAAGCATTTTTCTCAGTGAAGAGCCGTTTTATCATTTAATTTCTGATCTTATCAAACCTAAAGGATAAATAGAAACACACTTTACAGCAATACTCATCCTTGATTTGAACAGATTTTCAAATTTGGGTTATTTTTAATTTATTACTCTATGTAATATAATCTGTGTTTAATTCCTTAAATGAAAATTTGGATCATCATACGAGTCGACAGGCTTCAATATATTGCGAGACAATTCGGAACTGTTTGCGTTGGGGTGGGCTTTAAGTGCTTTTGGGACAAGTTAGGCTCGGGTAAAATAGGTTTTGATTTTCGACTTGTGTTGTTTTTCGATAGTATATGCAGCCAGTAATTTGTCGATAGCAGGGCGCCTGGAGCAGAGCTCGGTGTCCCTAGTCAGATAACATATATGTGAGTCACAGTCTTCCACTAAACCTAGTCCTTCAATAGGGGCCAATAATGTTGATGAAACAAGTTAGTAGTAAACTAAGAATGCTGTAAACAGTGGTCTTATTGCAGAGTTTTGAAATGGGTGGGGAACAGGCGTTAAGGTGGGTGGGGAACAGGCGAATATCCTTTACTGGGATGCTGAAGAGATTCAGTCAGGAATCAGCATGAGACGTGTAAATCGGGATTTAGGATAGCTCTGGATCTTTTTGGAAATTCACGGAACTCCTAGTCGGTCATATTATAGATGAGTTCGTTGGGGATCCTAGCGACGTTATCATAGAAATTGTTAGAGAGTTTTCGTATCTGTTGCTTAATAGTTTTAATTTTGAAATCGCGATGTATTACAAAGTTTTTCAAGTATCTTGGGGCTTTTCTGATAAAACGTAGGATTTTGTTCTGAATGATTTGGACTTTTTTACATTGGATTTCGCAGCGTAGCCCCAAATTGGAGAGGCTTAAAGAATGATGGGGCGGATAACTGATATGTAAAGTAGGATTTTGTTTTCAATGCTGACATCATTCGAATACAGGAGGGAGTTCAGTTCTGCTTTTACAAAGTTTATTTTATCTTTGAGTTTTGCAATGTGGGGTTTCCATGTTAGTCTACTGTCAAGAGTGACACCGATAGATTCGAAGCTTAGCCTTCGAACTGTGTGCACGATTTTCCCGAGCTCCTGCTAAGCCTACTGTTCGACCTTCCCTACTGTTCTCCCGTGACCTTCCAACCACCTGCCTGCCCTTGTCTGAGGGATGAAAGGAACCGTGGACATTTCGCTAGTGCCGCACCCCTCGTCGGTGCCGTACCCTTCGACTCCAGCGTGCCAAGGGAACGCGAATAATGCTGTTGCGACAACACGTGGAAATGGACCCACCCAAGGCCACCTAGAATAAGAGTTTTAGACAGCCTTGACCCACAGACTACTATACAGACCTGTCACTCTCGATAGTTTCGTTTTCGCGGCGGCCATTAGAGATAGACCAAACATTGGGTTGGCGCGCTCTTGGCGATGGTCTGGTTTGATCCGAGCGCTTGGCGATGATCTGGTTTGAGTCCAAGCCGATTTTCAATGTTATAACTCTATTTCGCTCGGCGAAAACTTAGAACAACAGACTAGCGTGGTTTGAGTAACGTGAAAAAGGATTATTTGTTAAGTGTTTAGATCATTTTATAGAAATGGATTGATAAAAGAAAACTGGTTGCGTTACAGGGTATGTAATTTATGTTTATTAAAATTGAAATAATTTTAGTTATCACCATCCTACATACGTGTTCATTATAAGTATACACGTGTTCATAAGTATACACGTGTTCATATAAGTATACATGTGTTCATCATACGAAATGTGCTGTGTTGTTATTACTGCCGGATTAGACTAAATTTTAAGAGGTAGTGGTATAATTAGTTAAAAAATATTTTCCGTATTTTTATAAAATGTGAAATAATTGACATTTGGATAGCTTTTTCTTAGTTGAATGTGATATAGTATATGTATATATTTATGTAAAATTTTTATTAAGTGCCTTATGGTGGAAAATTCCCCCCAGCCCCTCGGGTAATTAATGATTGAGTTCCACAACTTCGATAGTGTATTTATGTAAATTTGATATTTACTATCCCAGAATAAATTAAGGATCAAGTAATTAACGATCAACACGCTAGTATACTTTTTAGACTGAAAATATTATATAATATTTCAGTCTTTTGAGTATGTTAGCTTGTAATTTTTTGTGCATTATGTTTTATAGTGAGACAATGCAATGTGTCTATTTTTTAATCTATTTTATGATTATTTGAATTAAATATATAACTATGCTTATTTAAATATTCTTAAACTAATGAATATATTTATGTTGCAGATTAATGTATTTTTAAATCCTGATCTTTTCTATAGTTTCAAAAATTATAAAAGTACAGTCCTCAACATTTTGTTCCCCCTCCCGTTTAAAAAAAATCGCCAAGCGAGCGATAACGCGCCAAATCTGGCAGACGCATCGTAGTTCAGTTGGTCCAACTCACGAGCTCTAGTGTCTATGCGACATCCCATGTTAAAAATGTTGCCATAGGGTCCTATGGGAGTGAGCCTTCTGAATATAGTATTCTGTGGCCTTGACCCACCCCGACTCTGACGCAAATCAAGGAACAAGTCAGCTACATGAGGGGCGATTACAACATTCTTGATATGAACTTGCGAAGATGCAACGACCCTGAAGCTGAAAGCCAAGCTCACGATTCTGAAGAAACACCTGGACAAGCTCATCTCGGACCATGGACTTCCTCAATATGGTGAGACCCATCTCCGGCAGCTATTCCTTCCTTCCCTTTGATGGTTTCTCAGCCTGTGATTTCTGATGCTATACCAAACGGCCAGTTAGGAGTTACCCAAAACCAAAACCTTAATGGAAATAGCCCCAGAATTACTGTTAATGCTAATGCTATCCAAAATCAAAAATGTGGAAATACTGCCTCAAAAAGTAATGATAATGTAAAAAAGCACAAGCTTATTTATGAAGGTTTTGAAACTCCTCCCAAGCGTCACACAGCCAGTTTACAGAGTGCTACTCTTATAAGCAACCCCCCATCCTCAACTTCAAACGGAAGTGTAACAAACTCTGTTACGGACAATATTGACGTTCCTGCTCCTGACGCTGAAGATTATGATGAGATGGTGATCGACGCTCCAAAAAAGGAGCGCCGCCCCCCCCCCCTCTTCTTCATAGTAGTGACTACCCACTACCACCTCATGCTGAAGGACCTCAAGGAAATTGCTCCCAGCATGTCTTCCAAATTATCAAACACTGGCTATTTCCTCAAAGTAAACATGAACACGCGGGAGGAGTATATAGGTATCCAGAGACATTTGAATGACAAGAAACTGGAGTACAAATCTTATCTTCTAAACGATGAAAAACCGCTGAAGGTTGTTATCAGGGGTCTACCGATCTGCACGCAGACAGTGCAGATAAAATCCGAATTGGAGATCTTGGGGCTGATGCCGAAAAGCGTAACGCAATTGGCACGATAGAGAGTGTACCACGACCAAAGAGTGTACCAAATCATAAGACCTCCCAGCAGAATGCATAAACTGTAAAAGACCCCACCCGCCAAATATTTAGGATGCCCAAAAGCTCCAACCCACAAGGGATCCTCCCCCAAAATTCAAACTGCAAGTATTCTCAGCAATGAAAATCTAAATAATCAACTTGGACCCTCTTCCCATCAAAACTCTAACTCTAGTATCCCCATACCTATAAACAATCATATCCAATTGCTCCCATCCCACCAACAACTTCAGTGCAGAAACCATTCTGCACCCTTCCTTCTTCAGAGTCCTCCACTAGACTTTACTATACACTAAGACATTGCGCCACTGGTCATCCACTAAGCTATGGCGGTACAGCAGTTTACATCAAAAATTACATCCCACAATTACATCTCCCAAGTTCAAACACACATCGTCTTGAAACACATTCATGGAAATTCTACTTCCTAGGCAACAGAAACTCATCATTGGCTCCATTTACAACAAAATTACTCTCCCGACCCCCTTTATAACGACCTAGATCTCATATTTAAACCCCCTCCCCTATTATCCTAGCTGGTGACTTCAAGGTGCACCATCCTAGATGGAATGCACGCAGGACTAGCCGGTAGGAAAAGAACTTAACAACTTTTGTATTGATAATAATTTAAATTATATTTAATAATATATCAATACAAAAACAAGCTCTAGTAAATTTCGAAGTTCTTATGACAGAAGTTTATCTAGAGAGCTTAAATGAGTTTATCTAGAGTGCTAAAAGGAGTTCAGAGCAACCAACATATAATTAGAAAAAGGAGATTATGTAGCTAATACGTGTAAGGATAATTATTGAACACACATTAATCAAATGGGATACTCTTAAATGATGAGAAGATCATATCATATGAAGATTACAGTTGCAAATATAGTCATCATTGAACACATGTCTTAACAATCTCAATAGCAGTAAATGGAGTTCAAAGTTGCATCTAAAAAGTTTAACGAATAACTATAAATCAATACCTGTATAAATCGCTACAGGAGTGTCGAAAGCCCAGACCACCCGACTCGTCCGAGGACTTAGAGCAGCTGTTTGGATGGCCGGGAAAATTTTTGGATAGCGGAGACCGTCCTCCACCACCGAGCGGCTGCTGGAGCATTTATTAAAATTCAAAAAGGGAGGTTACATAGGTATAGGACTGGTTTACAGAAATGCCAAGTTTGAACATCTATTGGCAGAGGTATAAAACATAATTTGGATATATAGGATGAATCACATGTTAACATTTTAAATAATAGACATGAAATATAATGGATGGTAATATGATAGATGAATATATAATATGGTTGTAAAATGATAATCTGTTTTTGGTTATTTACATATGTGTGATATGTAATATATACATTTTACAATAATTATAATGATTTTACAGATGTAAATTTTGAATGGTAATTTTCATTTATGTTAATTCTGATGATATTTCTTTTTTTAACATATATCTTTGATTACTTAAGTTTTCGATAATTAAAGTTGTTAAAATACCCATGTAGAATTTTAATATTAAAATAGGTTTTTTCAATAATAATCTGTGCAAAACAACTCAATGAAAACAACATAAAGAAAACAATACAAACGAGCAGAACAACAAACGGCAACATCAAACAACACTACAAACCACGAGAGGTCCAAAAAGAGAGACAAGGACAAAGTGCAACAACAAACCTCCCTGGAACAGAGGGATGATGTTCATTGATCATCAAATGTTAAAAGCAGAAAGTCCCACAGACTAGTCATTTTACCTTGTTTGAGACTTCTCTTGCCACAAGAATACAGTTTTTCAGTTTGTTTAAAAGCAGTTTGTTGGAACAAACGTTGGAAAACCAAGTCGTTGAGAACCCGGGAGAGGGTTTTTTCAGATGGTAATCTTTGGTGAAGGGGCAGGAGTAAACGTAATGATCAACATCACCAAATGAGTTACAGGGGCAATTAGAGGTGGTTTTATGTTTAAAATAAAAGAGATAGTCCAACTAGAGAGATAATAAAGATATAGTCTAAATAAAGAGATAGTCCGCTACAGGAGTGTGTGACAACTGTACTTGGTTTATCTTTGCGACCTTCGACTTGTTCTGATCTAAAGGTCTTTTGTCTTCAGTTATAGTACTTTTCGGTTACACATAATACCTCCTAGTTATAAAATGTTTTAAAGTTTTTAATAAGTTGCTATGACTACTTTCCTGGTTATTAAATATAATAAAACCTAGTTATAGGTCTCTTGGATACATCTTACCAGATATAAATTAATGATATTAGAATACAAGTCATTTTGTGTATTTTGCCCACCTAAAGGAAAAATTATATATATTGTAAATAAAGTTATGTCGCATTGTATGTAATTCGGGGAGTTGAAATTTAAGTGTTCTTATTGTATGAATATAAATATGTAAAAATTTGTAAATTTGTAAATATGTTGTAAAAATTAAAAAATTTGTAAATATCTTTTATATTTAACCCTTGGTATGATAATTGTTCTTCGCAAATGTCTAATATATAAAAATGTTATTATTTAAATTTGCTGTTTTGCAAGCGAGTGAACCTGTATATGGTTTTGTTTTTTCAAATTATAGGACATTTACATCAACATCTTCTTCCACTCAATTAATAAATATTTCCCGCAATTGTTGCGGATGTACCTGTCAACTTTACTCGTCTGTGAAAACTTTTCCCGCCAAATGAGGCGGACGTACTTGTAAATTTTGCCTTGTGACCAGCTTGGCCGGTTTTCTTACAAAAAAAAAATTGTTAGAGGGCTTGTCGGTTTCTTGGAGTTTATCCATTGGTGTTGTGGTGGTGGAGTTATGTGGTTTGCTGTCCTGTGTTCCTTTTCACTTTCCCGGCCGTGCAGTCATTCCCTTTAAGCTCTTTGTTGTCAAGGGGCACGGCTTGGGACGAAGAAGAAGTCGAAGAAGGGATTCACTTCTATTGCTCATAATATGAAAGGGCAAGTTTCATTCTTTTCGCTATTTAGAATATTATTTTTTTATATCTGCCACAAATTTTTCCTGTTTACTTTCAAATTCGATGGCCAATTTGTGATGGCATGGCTGTTACAACAGGGTACCTCTCCAGAGATTATACCCAATGGATCCATGGTCATGTTCATTCTTCACAAGGCCATGGATATCCGGGTCATCAACTCGCTGAACTTTCTCCCGATGGCCTTGGCAAAGCTCCCGGTCTCACTGAGTTGAAAACGGGTACTTCCCCATCTTTTCAACACACATGACCATCAAAATTATGTAGTTGATCGCTTGTAATTAATACATATTCTTAAAAATAGTGTATAGATCGAAATATAGGTTGCATTTTAAAATTAATATCCTATTAATTGCAGAGTGCGACCATTTATTTATTTGACATTCTAAACTAAGTTATTAGAATTCGAGATTTCTGATAATAGGTAATATAATGTAACAGGTTTGGATTATTTTAAGAGGTAATTTTGCAGTGTTTCAAGTTGAAGGTAAGCATTTTAACAATGATATATTTCAAACATCCTCAAAAATGCAAACTTAAAAAACTTTCTAAAGCATTGTTAAGTACATAAAATAAATTATAAATGTATAATTATTACAATTTGTTTTATGTGCTTAACAATATGCACATTATCATTATTTTTGTGACAAAAGTTATAGATTAGAACTTCACTGCAGGAAAATATCAATCAAGAAAATAAAATCTAAAAATATATTATAGATAATGTTAGATTTTAATATGTTCATATCCCGAAATTTATACGTTCGTATTTTAAAATTAACGAACAAGTGCTATAATTCTATTATAATTTTTTGAAAGAAAAATTAACACTTCTTGCATTTTTTAACACTTTACAACATAGTTGAAAAGTGTTTATGACTTTGTTCATTCTGTCTGTCTGTCTGGCTGTCCGTTAGCACGATAACTGTCGTAAAAATGACTTTATCAAAATGAAATTTTAGTATGTTTTTCAGACTGTCTGTAGGACCTATAGGAATATAAATAAATAATATCACCCAATTAGTTTTTTATTGAACCCGGGTTGAAAAAATGAAATACATTGAACCCCATGGGACCTAATTTTTCAAACATTTTTTAAGCAAATTTAAAATTCCCAAATTGCTTCGAAATTTTTAGAAAATATTCATATTGTCCCATAAAATATGTAAAAAAAATTTCAGTAAAATATGTTAGGTAGTTTTTTAATTAAAAATTATTTAATATAGGGAGAAAAACGAATTAAATTAAATTCTGACTTTTGGGATATCCTCCAGAAGGAAAAAAGAGATATATTATGTAATAAATATTTTTCCAAGAGTTCAATTATTTTGTATATGAGAGAGGCACAGATTAATATATACAGATGTTTCACTGCTACCCCAGCGCCCTCAACCGCCAACCAAAGTTAAATAAAATATCAAGATTGGCACGCTTGGCGATGGTCTGTTGTTGTTGAGACGCAGACCGTCCGACCTACCAGAAAGGTGTAAGGTAACTGTTTGGACGGCCGGGAAGTGCCACCCAATTTGGACCGGAACCCAGTGGGGGAGGCATCCACAGGGACCGTACCCTCCTTCCCCTTCCACCAACCTCTCGGAAGGCGGTTTTCGCCAAGACGTTCTGCTAATATAACCCTATTTGGAACTAAACGAAACACTTGGAATAATTTTGTTCTATCATCGATCGCATGTTTATACATGTAAATCATTTCTCTTCTATTTCGTATTTTATAATCAATTATTTTATCTTTTATGGATTACTAAAAGAAGAGGGATTACGTTTACAAGGTATGCAATTTATTTTTATTTAAATAAAAAGATTATTTGCTTTGTATCCCATATTTTATCCTATGCGCGTGTTCATCATAAGAAAATGGTGCAGTATTATCATATCAAGAAGCAGTGGCATTATTAGTTAAAAAACCTTTTCCGCATTTATATAAAATGTATGAACATTGATATTGAAATTCGATACCTTTGATAATGCATTTATGTAAATTTGTTATTTATTATAAGAATATAAGTGCATTTAAAAAAAAATATATTAACAGCATCCCAGAATAAATTAAGAACTCAGCAATTTAACAACACGCTACTATACTTTTTAGGCTGAAAATATTATATAATATTTCAGTCTTTTGGGTATGTTAGCTTGTAATTTTTGGTGTATAATGATTTACAGTGATGTAATGCGTCAATTTTTTATTCAATTTATGATTACATGAATTAAATATATATCTATGTTTATTTATTTAAATTTACACATATTATAGAAAACGGATTTTTAAATGCTTATCATGCTTATAGTTTAAAAAAATTATAAAAGTACAGTTACGTAATTTTTTTTTCTTTTGGCTGCATTAGCATAAAATCGCCAATTGAACGATAGTCGCCAAATCTAGCAGTCGAGCTCTTTTTACGTCATAGCTGCGATGGTTGGCTCCTTGAACGTTAATGTCTATGCGAAATCCTATGTTAACAATGGTGCTATAGGTTCCTATGGGAGTGAACCTTCTGAATATGGTATTCTGTGGAGAGAGGCTTCACATCTTAAAATAAATTTGGTAGATAACAATTTTTCAAAAAATTTTTTTAATTTTATATAACTCTTCATGATATACTCATTTGATGGCATTTTTAATGCACTTTCCTACGTCCTAGAGAGTTAAAATTTGGTACACAGCTTAAATTTGTAGAACATTTTATTCTACAAAAATTTGGTGGATCTTTAAATATAGATCCTACATTTTTTTTCTAAATGGCCTGCAAATAATCCCCGTTCACTTCTATAAATCATTGTTGTAATGTTGTTAAAAATTCTGATGTGGGCAGCACATGTCTTTCCCTGAAGACTCGTAGCGAAAATGTGAAAAAACTAGAATATCTCAAGAACGGCTAGTCCTAGAGTAATGGGATTAGTCTTATTCTTTTTGTTGTCAAAAATCTCTTGTAAAATAGGAATCTAATTGATATAATTGAGCACACGTAGACTTTTATTTTTATATTTAACGATTTTTGCGGGCCATTTCGCAAAAACAGGCCGTTCCTTTTTCCCGAATCGTACTAGAATAACCTACAAGTGATTTATTTACCAAATTTTGTTAAATTTAGTATATAAATCACTTGTAGGTTATTGAAATAAATATACACCAAATTTTGTTAAATTTGCTCCATTAGTTTTTAGCTAGAGTGCATAATGACAATTTCTGCCGGCCATTTCGCAAAGAAGGCAGATTCTTTTATTACGAATCGTACTATAATCTAATATACATCAGGGATTCTCACAAAAACTTACCTACCAAATTTTATGAAATTTGGTCCATTAGTTTTTCAGTTAGAGAGGATGCAATATCCTCACAGACACACAGATACACTGTTACACACACATACGTCTTCCTAAAAATAGTTTTTTCGTGTTCTAGAACTCCCAAAACGTTTAGGTCCTTCGAAAATTCGAGTTCCGATCTTCGGCAAGATTCCAATACTTTGAATACATACACACACACACACACATATATATATATTATCAGTGTATATGTGTATTATCTGTGTATCTAAATTCCGTGCCAACACAATTACAATAGTTGTGATTTTAAATGATCCCTAAACTTTTATTATTTCTTCAACGAAGCGTAATTTTAACTTATGCGGAATGCAAATATCTCAAGCGAATGTAAGTTATTGATTTTGCATAGAAAATCAGATGATTTATATTTCGGCAGAGTTTTAAATATTTAAGTATAATAAATTACTGTAGTACTGTGACAATGTAAAAGATAACACCACTGAATGTATCACATTTTAAAGATTTTTAAATGAAATTGTATTTCAGTTGGAAAGTGTTTCATAATCAATGCTTATGCATGATTGATCTTTCTTGTTTTAATTTGCTTTCAAAACGGATGAAACACGTTAATCTCTACTTATAATAAAACAGAGTGTGTGTTTGACTGGGAACGCTTCCGGGTAGATTCACTAGGGAACGCTTCCGGGGCGATCCACTCGGAAACGCTTCCGGGACAATCCACTACTCAAAGGAATAGACAAACCTACGGTTTATCCAAAACGAATTAAACCCAGTGAATTTATATTTGAAATTATATATGTACCACACATCATGTTGCTAAGAAACGGAATTAAACCCAATGAGTTATTACACCAGTAAATATTTTTCGATTTAAATAATAAAGAAATATATTTATAAATACATTTTTTTTGGAATTGCATTTTTCATTGGATTATCATTATGGCCTTTGGGTTTAACAAGTTTAGATTATTGATATTTTCAAATTCTTACACAATTTGTTTTATTTTGGGGAAACATTTTAAAATCCATATATTGTAGTACGGGTACATCTTTTAATACATGGGTATAATCTTCCAATCTACGAAAATATAAATGATTTAGTCCGTCCGTCCCTGTAACGCTTGGCGAAAGATTTGGCGGGTTTTTTTTTTTTAATGTTGCGAAATTGAGGAAAATGTTTCGAATCGCTAAAAATATTGCCAAATTGATAAATATGATGTCAAATCAATGAAATTAGTTTTGATTTGAAAGGGGATAGTATTGTAATGATGTTTCGGTAGTTTCTGACTGTCAGTTCATCCGACTTGATAACAAATTTGGCGACCTTTTAAAATGTGGCCATATTGCTCATATATCATCAAATGAACAAAAATATGGCCAAATCTATAAAGCTGTTGTCAACTTGATAAAAACGACGCCAAATGAATGAAATTAATTGCGTTTTGAAAGATGATAGTATTGCAATGATGTTTCGGTATCGTTTGTCTCTTAGTCCAACTGACCCACTTTCTGACAAATTTGGCGACTTTTTGAAATTCCGTCAAATTAACGAATTGATAAAATGATACTAAATTAATAAAAATGACTCCTAATTTATGAAAAATCAATATTTTGCAAAATTAAGTTCAATTTCCTTGATAATTCCCGTCGCTTTGTGAGAATTGAATAATAGTTTTTGTAAATGTGGTTACAAATGGACCAGGATGATTTTTTTCTTCAGATTTGCCTGAGAAGATAATTTTGTATATCGAGGACAGAGATTCTTATACATTTTTTAAGGAGAATTAAATTAAATGTTTTAATAAAATGTTTAGAATAACAAGGTCGTTTAAAGTATTATAGGAATATGCACATAATTCAAGTTTTAATTTCTTTATATTACATATTCCGTGCGAAGAACGGGTATACTGCTAGTATTAAGATATTATTTTCAAACTGAAACATTTATTTTAAAACTGCGTTAGAGTTTCTAGTTAACACAATGTGCACTAGAGGGCGATACCGTTAGCAGAGTTATGCTACTTGTTGAGAATTTTATTATCTCTCCTTATTGTTATAGATGGCGCTACGACGCTTTACGTCTATGCTAATTTTGTTTGTCTGTGATTATGATTGGATAGAGCTGTTAAGCCGGAATGTGCTCCCGAGTTATATAAATGTAAGATGCTGTGGAAGGCAGGATGGGATAGATAAATTGTAAGCAATGTACGTATGAATAAAGAGTTGTGTTTGTTGAAGGCCCAGACCACACGACCAACCCTAGGGCTAATGGTAGCTTAGTGTGTGACCGGTAATGATGGTGTTGTTGTTGAAACCCAGACCGTCCGACCTACCAGAAAGGCGTAAGGTAACTGTTTGGACGGTCGGGAAGTACCACCCAATTTAGACCGGAACCCAGTGGGGGAGGCATCCACAGGGACCGTACCCTCCTTCCCCTACCACCAACATCTCGGAAGGACTTTTGGACCCACATGTTTAACGTGATCGTACTCCGCATGAACACGGCGGCAGTTTTGACAGTGGCTGGAATCGAACCCGGGCCTACCGAGTGCAACTCCAGCGCGCTAACCAATGGGCTACCGCGCCCCCGGTAATGATGGTGTGTCGATGTCGAAGGCCCAGACCACACAGCCAACCCTAGGGCTTACGGCAGTTTAATGTGTGGCCGGGAGGGGAGGTTAGCCGAAACCGTCCTCCACAGTCAGTGACCAAGTTTTAGTCTGCAATTATTTAAAATTCAATAAAGTGTAAATATATATACAGACAGTTTTAGAGTTTTACATAAAATACAGTGGGAAGGGAGGCAAAGAAATGTAGATTTTAACAAATTTTGAATTTTGAGGTAAAAATTAAATTATTTTCTTAAAATGAAATTAAATTTATGTGAAACGTATGGCCAAAAGAATACGAGCAACCGCGGGAAAAGGGACAATACAGTAAAAACCAATAAAAGAAAGCAAAAAGAACATAGCTGAATAAAGGTTACAATCAGTTGAGGTAACCGGATAAAGTTAAGTGCAATATAGCACTACATGTACATGGTAAGGCTTTCAAACATATGAACAGCCGAGGAACACAGGGAAAACAGATATATACAACAAAGAAATATAAACAGGAAACAAAATATACAAAAGACGGACACCAAAAAGTGTAAGTACAGGAACAATAAGAGACAAACGCCTGGAACAGGGAGGACAACATTGACCGAAGAAAATTGAAAGCAGTTGGCACCAAGCTTGCTAAGGAACCTGATTGGAGATTTCTCTCGCAATTAGAACACAGTTTTTCAACCTATTTAAAAGAATTTTATTGGTTCTGACACCAGAGAACCAAGTCGCACGAAGATTATCTGGAGGACGGGTTAAGTGAAATTTTGAGGTATGGGGGCAATTAAAGACGTAATGATCTACGTCACCATATGAATTACAAAGGCAATTTGAAGAACGTTTATGATTGAAAAAATGAAGATAGTCAAGAAAAGGACCATGACCCGTTAAAAAATAGATTAAGAATTTGTTATAAATTTGAAAATTGGGGTTGACTTTGGGTAAATAGCTTAGAATTCTGGCAGGGTCATGAGTCCGGGGGGAAATATAATCATTAAGAAGATATTGCCAATTTTTAAGAAGGAAAGATTTACAATTATTAATCAAAAAGGAGTAGGGAAAAGGTATAAGGAATGGGGTGCCGAAGATCGTAGCTTGTTTGGCCAGTTCATCGGCGACTTCGTTGCCCTGAATGTTAGAATGGGCCTTGACCCAGGATAAGTAAATTAATGATTTGTAGGGGTGAGCATTAGTTTTAATTTTAGATAGAAATTTCGTTCTATTCTTGATAGATTTAAAAGCCGAAATAGATGACTGACTGTCCGAAAAGATGTTGATTTTTAAATTGTTTTTGCCGGCCCAGAGGATGGCCTGGTTGATGGCCTCAAGTACGGCTTGAAAAACTGTGTTTCCAGTTCTAACTTTAAAGGATAATGCTTCGATCAGTCGATCATTTTCGAAAATGCATATTGATAAACCTACATTATTATCCAGTTTTGACCCATCTGTGAATACATTAAACTTAGAAAACGAGGAAGGGTTCGAGGAAGAAAAATTTAAAACACGAAGGGGAGGAGGAAGGCTAGAAAGAGAACAAAGGGAATCAAATTGATCAGGGGGGGGGCGGGAATGGAGGGGTCCGAAAAGAAGTTAAGTTTATGTTTCCAAAAGTTATATTTAATAAAAAGAGTTTTAATGACTAAATGGACCGGGGGAATTCCGGTAACTGAAAAAAGAAATGTTCGAAGTTGTCCGAAAGCCAGGGCAGATTTTTAATAAAAAGATTCTTTGTAATGAAGTAAGTTTTGAAATTTGATCCCGTGTGAGATTACCCCCCCAAACCCCAGATCCGTAAATAATAACCTTTTCAATTGCAGTCAAGTACCATATTTTTAAAAGAGCTTTATTAACCCCCCAGTTATTCCCAGAAATTTTTCCGAATGTTGAGGACATTTTTCCTTTAAGTAGAAAATGTGAGCGCTCCATTTTAAGTTATTGTCAATTATAATACCTAGGTAGTTAAGAGTTTTGGAAATTTTGATGGGTTTATTCTGAAGTCTAATACATCGATTATATTTTCTTTTGGATCTGTATTTGTTGATAATAATGCATTTTGATTTTTCATGGGAAATTGAAAGTTTCAAGGAAGTGAGGGTATTCCGAGATAAGACCAAGAATTTGATTTGTGTTTTGGGTGGTAAATTTAATATCGGAACCAGACGTGACAACGGCCAGATCATCCGCAAAGGCCTGCAGGTAGAAGAGGTCGTTGTTAAGGGTTAAGATACTATTGTAATAGATATTCCACAGGATCGGAGAAATTACCGAACCCTGTGGAGCACCCATAGAAAGTAATTTAGAGAGGGACAAATTGTTACCGGTAAAAGTGATAAAACGGGAGGACAAATATGAATAAATGAAACCACGAGAAGGGAGAGGGAGGTTAATTTTTTCAAAAGTAGAGGGAAGAACATTCCAATTTAAGCTGTCAAAGGCCCTGCAGATGTCTATCATGGTAAGGGAGACATGATGGACTGATCGAAGGGATTCAAGATGTTTAACAAGCTTGAGTGCAGCATCTTCACAGCTGTGAACTCCCGAAACCCAAATTGGAGGGGATGGAGAGCACCTTCTGAATTCAACCAGAAATTTAATTTATTGATAAAAAAATTTTCAATGATTTTGCCAAATGTAGGGAGTAAACAAATGGGGCGGTGTGAAGTACAGAGAGCGGGGTCTTTACCAGGTTTATTCAGGAAAATAATTTTTGAGATTTTTAAGGAGCTGGGAAAATGACCAAGATAAAAAAATTTGTTGATAATTTTGGAGACAAGTGAGGAAAAGGATTTGAAAACATTTTTCCAGATGTTGAAATCTAAGTTATCAACGCCTGGGGCTTTACCATTGGGGAGATGGTTGAAGACGAGAAGGAGCTCAACATCCGAAACCGAGCCCAACCCGCCGGGAGGAAGTGAAAACGAGGGAAATGAAGAGAATTCAGGATCGTTTTTGAAGCAGTGGTCCATCAAGCGCTCAACTTTTTCACCGTAACTGAGGTTAACATTATCTGAAAATTGAAGGTTTATATCGTTAAAGTGTTTATTTTTTTTAAACGTATACTTGAAAATGGATCCAAATTTGGAAGAGCAGCTTGAGCAATGGTTCTTCCAGGCAGCGGATTTGGTTCTGTAAATCATAATTTTATATTTTGCTCTGTTAAGTTTATATTTTACCAAAGCTTCTGAGATTATTTCAGAAGAAGCGGAGGCCCTCTCAAGAGACTTTACTCTTTTATAAAGAGCATTGACGAAGTTTCTGAATTTAGAGAGTTCTGGACTCCACCAACGGAAATTAAAATTTTTTGTCGATTTTTTCTTTCTAATAAATTTGAAAGCACATTCCTGTGTTTTTTTTATAAAAGATTCAATGAAGGTGTCCAGAGAGGGAGTATCATTTATAGAGTCAATCTGAGAGGTAAAAGTTTTAACGTGAGATTTAAAATTATAAAGGAATTTGCCTAAAATGTAATTTGTTTTCAAGAAAAAAGAATCATTAAAAGAAAGGTCGACATTAATTGCAAATTTAATATACTTATGATCACTAAGAGAGTCGTCTGAGAGGACCTCCCAATTTTGAATACTGTCAAATATGCCAAAAGTAGCCAGAGTCAAATCCGGGAAGCCCTTGCCTGAGTGTGAGACAAATGTAGGACCCCGCTTCGGATCATTTACGACAGTTAAGTTATTTTCTAAACAAAAATCGATCAAGCTGTAACCCCGTCGGTCAATGAAATCATAGTCCCACATCTGGGCCCTGGAATTAAAGTCACCAAGAATTATATACTCAGATGATAAAATTTGAAGATCTGAAAATTCCGAGAGGAGCTCATTAATATTGTCGCGCGGGGGAAAATAGGTAGAGACTAAATTAAGAGATGTGTTATTGGGAAGTGTGATTTCTAGTAAAACAAATGAAAGGGATTGTAATTTTAAGTGAACAGTTAAATTTGGGTTGAAAATGACAATCGCTGCTTTTTTGGAAGAAGAGTGGTATTGTTGAAGGCCAAAAGGAGGTTTGAGAACATTCTCTTTGTTTAGGTATGGTTCTTGTAAGCAGGCAATATCGATTTTACTTTCTAGGGCAAATTGAAAAAGGTTGTTATGCGCTGCTAAGGAGTGATTTAGATTAATTTGAATAATATTAAGAACCATACCGGGAAGAACAGTTCCAGGACACAGAGTGAGGCAAACATATGATCAGAACAGAAACAAAACAAATATAAGAACTCAAACAATAACAAGAGATAAAAGACACAAAAGAAATAAAACAAACACAGTGGTGAGATACCAACCAAAAGACAAAGAGCAAGAGTTTCACCTCTGTTCTTTTTGAAGTTTTTTGATATGCTCAATTGCTCTTTTGTAAGCGCTGCACGAGGCGTGGTCCCGGGCGCTGTGGTTAAAGTTCCAATTCAAACCGGAATTGGCATCGATAGCGGTACAACAGTTTACACACCTAGGAGTTCGTACTCTACAGTCACGATGTGTATGGTCGCTAGCAGTGCAACGACTGCAGTTGCCAGTTGGAAATGAGCAGTAGTTAGCTGTATGCCCATAATCTTGGCATTTATAACAAATTTTTAAAGATATGTATTTTTGACAAGAAAGTAAGTAAAATTGTGGAAGAGTTTCTTTGTATCTAACAAGAGGTTAGCTTGTGGAAGTTCCACCAAGAGAACCCAGTTGGCATTCCCCCTCCGGTTCCGAAAGTTTCGAATGAAGCTGATATCTGCAGGTCTGATTGAAGGGATGTTGTTGCAGATGAGAGATCTGACATTGTCTTCTGTGAAAGCAGGCGGAACATTGAACACAATGAGGGGTTGCTTTTTCGGAGGTTCCGGTTTGATGTTGAACTTGTTGCTGAGGGCAGAATTCAAAAAGGTTGGAAGGAGGTTATCGCCGAGGTTACTTTCACAAGTGATTTCAAGGGTACCATTTGGGAGGGCAGCGATGTTTTTAACATTGACGTCCTTCGGGCAAGGAAAGGAGAAAAGATCTTCACGGAGTTGGGCGTTATTCTTCAGTCTATCCTTGCCCTGTTGGAGAACAGAAGAGTAACTAGGTTTAGAGGTTTCAGGAGTGGAAGGAGGACCAGGCGTTCTTGGTAGAAGAGTTGGTAAAGACTCAGCAAGTTGCTCTTTAACTGTATTGTTGATCAAACCAGGGAGGTTATCGTTGAGATTATTAGTAAATGTCTGTAAACTCTGAGATATTGAATTTCTCATTATTTGGAGATCATCAGTAAGGGAGTTTTTGAGGTCTGTAATGGAGGTCTCAGAAGAAAATATGGTAGGCAGAGTTGAACACTTATACTGGTTTTTGAACAGAACCGAGGCAGCCTTTAAGTCAGAAAATTTTTGGTCCAAGTAATAGGAATGGGTTTGATTGAGTCTTACGTATCGATGTAAATAGTTTTGGATTTGGTCAACTCTCTTGAGAACTTTAGAAAGATATTGGTTACAAAAATCTGAAGTGTCGTCAATGGTTTCTACTGTGTTTGTCGCTGAAAGCGTTTCTTCAGAGTCTGCGGCAGAATGCGTTGGAGAGGAGATTGAAGACGTTTTTTGGAAGGAAGTAGTCGGGATGACAGGAACAGGACTGGTACTGGACACTTTGTGAAGAGGAGTGGCCAGGTTAGCAGGAACGGGACTGATGTTTCTGGAAGATTCGAAGTATGATCCTTGAGAACGTGAACCAGAGGGAGAGATGCGAGAGCTGGAGGCCAAACCATATGAAGCTCTAGTACCGACAGCCTTAGTAGTAGTAGCCTCAGAGTAGGAAGGTCTCAGCATTGCCGATATTTTGCTGTCCTTGATATCGACAAGTTTTAAAATGGGTTGGCTGAGAGTGGAAGTGTTAATATCACCAGAGTTTGTGAAGGCAGGAGCATCTATAACACAAGTTGTAGCACCAGGGGGGGAGGGAAGAGGGGGAATTCAGCATCAGACACGTTAATAGTATTTGTGGAAGACATAATAGAGCGAGGTATTACAATAATACAGAAAAGTGAAGAATTTTTTAAATATATATAAAATATATACCATAAAATGCACTGAAAAGGAATAAAAGCATTATAATATAACAAAATATAAGGGGGGAACCTAGACCAAAAAAAAAGAGAAAAAAAAATTGTAGTTTAAGATAAATTCAGAAATTTTCAAAAATAAAACCCAGGGTTGGTGAGCAACATCGAGCGGGAAAAGAGCAAGGATGGTATCATTGCGGTAATGATGGTGTGTGTCTTAATGTCGGACTTGCCACAATCGGTTTGTTAATTCTCTACCCCCGAAAACAAGTGAAGAACCATGCGAGTTCTAAAGAAAATATTCCACAAGTTGAGGCGTAGAGGTCGATAAACTGTTTGGGGTAAGTGAATGAAAATCAATTAAGATTTTAATTAAGACATTTTCAAAAATTTATTATGGAACCAGAACAACTGAAGCGCAAACGCGCCATTATTAGGGCTAACACAACTAAATGAACGAATAAAATTGAGAAACTTTTCAAGGTAATAATTGATGGACCGCAAACCATTGAAGAATTAAACGAACTCTTGGATCAGTTAATTGAGAAGGCTAAAGAACTTAAGGATCTCGACGAAAAAATTGAATTGATTATTGATCCTGATGAATTTAAAACTGAAATAAATGTTAGCGAAGAATATAAGGAAAAAATAACAAAATGGAGGGTAAAATTTCTAGATATTTAAAGGAGAGCGTAAAAGGTTCAACTTATAATGTGGTTGCGCAAAATAATGAAAGATCGATTTCCTCGGATAACGAAAGTTCTCATGTGAATGAACATAGACTAGTAAAGTTGCCTAAACTCGTAATTAACAAATTTTCTGGAGATTCTGCCCTGTGGCTTGAATTTTGGTCGCAATTTGATAATGTCATACATAGAAATGAAGGTTCAACAAAAATTGAAAAATTTAATTATCTAAAGACAATTTTGGGCGGTATTGCCGCGTTCTTTCATTACACAATCGCTAGCAGATGAACTGAAATTGAAGATCATCAGAACGGAAAATTTAATTGTATTTACATTTGGTCGATCGGATTCGTTAGAAAAACATTTGATGCTGCAGAAATTCAATTGAGAAATAGAAAGTATAGAAACCAAAAGATTTATTTAGAAGTTTTGATTACGCAAGAAATAACAGGATCTGTGACCTTGGCACCTGGACAAAGAATTGAACACCTAATTAAAAGAAAAAATTTACAATTGACAGATGATTGCAAGTATCCAGATGAACCGATACAGATATTAATTGGCGCCGATCTCTTTTGGAATGTCAATACAGGTCGCATTGAAAAATTAAATAAACATTTATATCCTATACAGACTATATTTGGCTGGACGATTCAGGGTAAAATTAGAGGACAAAAGTTGGATTCCGTAGCCATAAAAAATGTTTGTTTTTACACGAATACTGAAATGAATCATAAGTTAAAAGAAGAAATGATTTCCACTGAATGTGAAAATGCAATGCTGATCGATAATAGCTCAGAGCCATTAAATAATGAGTTAAAAAGATTTTGGGAAGTAGAAAGTTTAGGTATAACTCAAGATTGTACTGAAAATTCAGCTATTGATGTTAAGACTGTAGAACGTTTTGAAAAGGAAATCCAATTTAAGGATGGCAGATATGAAGTTCGATTTCCATTTAGGGATGAAGTAAATCTTGAAAATAATTATGCTGTTGCTGAAAGAAGACTTTTTAGTCTAATAAAGAGTTAGATCCTTCACTCTATGAAGAATATAAAAGTGTATTTAAGGGAAAATTAGAAGACAGGATTATAGAAAGGGTACACATAAAGCAAGGCGAAACACATTAGCAAAGGCGCGGATATTATTTATCTCATCACCCGATTTTAAAACGTGAAAAGGAAACTACGATGTTAAGGATCGTTTTTGATACCTCATCGCGAGATAAGAACTGCTCGTCTTTGAATGACATTTTGATTGCTGGACCCAATTTGAATCCAAATCTTTTGACACTTCTTTTGAAATTTAGAATGAACAAGATTGGTGTTATTGCGGACATTGAACGAGCATTTTTGGGAATTTCTCTCGCGGAAGAAGACCGAGATTATGAAATCTTTCTGTAGTTTGAAAAATTTCCTCGGGAAGAATGGGAAACATAGAGAATGATCAGAGTAACTTTCGGGGTTAGTTCAAGCCCCTTTCTCTCTCTCTCTTTTAAGGTCGACGATAAAGCATCATATCAAGAAATATGAAATATCTCATCCAGAAGTTTTTAAAATCTTACATGAAAATTTGTACATGGATGATCTTGGATGATCTGTACAAATTTTTTCTTCTGTACAAAAATTCTTTCAGCCTTGATAATATTATCTGCACCAGATCATGGATGATCTGGTGCAGATAATATTATCAAGGCTGAAAGTTTATCAAGGGATGCCAAATTTATTTTGAAAGAAGAAAATATGAATCTTCGTAAATGGAGAACAAATTCAGTGGAACTTGCTCATATTTGGCATAATACAGACTTTAAACATCAAGCAGTGGAAGATGAGACAGTGATTATCAAGGTTTTGGAATTACGTAGAACACTTCAACAGACGAATTTAAATTTGATTTATCATCGCTTCTAAAAGCACTGGAAGCTTGCAGTAATACTAAAAGAAATATTTTGAAGTTATCAAGGAAACTTTTCGACCCCATGGGAATAGTATCCCTTTTTGTGATAAGGATTAAAAATCTGTTTCAAGAGTTGTGGCAGAAAGGTTTAGAATGGGATCAAGAACTGCCAGACGATTTGAAACGTAAATGGAATGATTGGTGCATGGAACTTGCAAAATTACAAGATTTATCCATTGGAAGATGTTACTTTTCGAGTGAAATCACTCCCGATTCGCATCAGTTACAGTTGCACATTTTCTGTGATTCAAGCGAAGCTGCCTATGGAGCTGTAGCATATGTACGTTACAGAACAGAGAAGAAAATATTCAGTGTCAGTTTTGTTGCTTCAAAAACACGGGTTGCTCCAGTAAAGAAACTGACATTGCCAAGGTTGGAGTTAATGGCCGCCTTAATAGGATCAAGATTATTAAAGTCCTTGAGAGAGTTATTTAATATAGCTGACAATTATTTTATGTGGTCAGACTCAACAGTAGCTATTGGATGGATTCGTGGGAATGCAAGGAAGTGGACACTATTTGTATGCAATAGAGTAACTGAAAATCAAACAATTTCAAACCCACAAAATTGGAAATATTGACGTGAAAATCCTGCTGACATACTTTCCAGAGGGTCCTCAGCAGATGAGTTATTAAATTCTAGAAAGTGGTGGAAAGGACCTGATTGGTTGGTCAAACTTCAAGATGAGTGACCTAAGAATGAAATGAACAAAGAAGCAATCAAAGAAGAGTTACGATCGAAATTTGAAGTAGCGGTTAATTGTGCTAATGAAAATTGTAAGGCTGAAGATCAACTTCTTGATTTAAACAAATTCAATTCAATCATGCTAATTTATTGGATAATAGCTTGGATAAGGAGATTTAGGCTAAATTTAAGGTTGAAACACAAGGAGAAAAGACTGACATCTGAATTAACCGCAGAAGAAATTTTAGCTGCCGAACAATTTTGGATACGCAAAACTCAAGATGAAAGTTTTCCAATAGAGGCCAAATGTTTTCGAGAAAACAAGAATTTACCGAAGGGTTCACGCATTCGTGATCTAGATCCATTTATGAATGATGAAGGATTAATTTCTGTAAGAGGAAGATTACAAAGATCGAATTTAAAGTTTTATGAGAAACATCGAATTTTACAACCTACTAAGCACCGATTCTCTGAACTCATAGTGAAACAAGCGCATGAGAAGGTTCTTCATTCCGGAGTGGCAGACACTCTTGTGCAGGTCAGAGATAATTACTGGAGGAAGACAGATTATAAAGTCATTTATTCGGAAATGTGCCATTTGTAAAAGATACAACGCTCGTTCAGGAACTCAAATTATGGCTCCTTTACCTGCGGATAGAATTGAAATATTCCCCCCTTTCGCCATCACCGGTTTAGATTTTGCAGGATCTGTCTTCATCAAGAACAGTGACGTGAAACATTATATTCTTTTGTTCACGTGTGCAGTCACCACAGCTGTCCATTTGGAACTTGTGAATAGCCTTACGACCGAAACATTCCTATTGGCCTTTCGTAGATTCATTGCCAGAAGAGGATTATGTTCTGCAGTGTATTTGGACAACGCCAGAACGTTCAAACATGCAGATTTCAAACTTAGAAGAATGTGGAAAATTATACATCATGCTGATGTAAGAGAATTTTATCCATCGCATAGAATAAAGTGGAAGTATATAGTCGAGAAGGGAGCCTGGTGGGGAGGTTTTTACGAGAGATTGGTGCGCTCAGTGAAGGTGTGCCTGCGGAAGATAACTGGAAAGGCACCGTTGAAAACTGATGAGCTTGAAACAGTGCTCACGGAGATTGAAGCATTGATCAACGGCAGACCCAGTAGTAAGACTGAGCAGTGAAGCATTCTCTAGTACGAAGAAAGTGTTGTTGAATCGGTACAATTATCGCGAAAAACTTCTTGATCAATTTTGGCAAAGATGGAAAAAGGAGTATCTATTAAATTTAAGGTCAGCAAACTCTGTGCCTCTTTCTAAAAACCTACTGAACTTAATATTAATGACATAGTGCTGATCAATGACGAACGTGTTCCGAGAAACTTGTGGAAATTAGGCAAGGAAACTGAACTATTCAGCGGCCGTGATGGTAAAGTTCGTTCCCCTATGCAATTAAGACTAAAGGAGGAACTATAAGACACCCTGTACAATTATTGTATCCTCTTGAAGTTCAGGACATTTGAACGTTAAATTGTTTCATGATATTCATTGTTATATTTTTTCACGTTATTGTTTATTATTTTAATTATATCTATTGTATTAATTGGCTGTAACATTTAAAAATTGTTTTGTATTGATACATTACAATTGCCACAGTAAGGTAAGAATTAATTTTAGTTATATTATGTCTGAATTGTAATTTAGTATTATTTGATTATCAATGTATATTTGAATTAGGAATAGCAATTTGAATGAACTAATCGTTCATCGGGGGGGGGGGATGTTGAGGATTTAATTCTCTCTCCTCATTGTTATAGATGGCGCTACGACGCCTTCCGTTTATGCTAATTTTGTTTGTCTGTGATTATGATTGGTTAGAGCTATGATTGGAATTGGCGTGCAACATGACTGAGGATGCACATGCAATGTCCGTTCTTATGGATTGTACGAGTGCTGTTACGAGGAAGGCTTCGTTTAAAACGAAAACGAGTGTAAAAAGCAAAAGGACCAAGATGATTCCCAAGATAAAACCATATGTTCCGGGGGCATACTTCCAAGCAAGCATTGGACCTTCTGATATGGACCTACGTACTGCAGAGACCTCAAGCCAGCTGGATAAGCCGACTAACTATGAAACAGCGGCGATCTTTGAAGCCGCATACCTCAAGACTCTGGACATTCCAAAAGACGAGATTCCAAAGGACTCCTTCTCATGGAAGCTGGTGACCCACTTCATTGCTTATGACTACGTAATTGCAAAATTAGAAGAGGAGCTTGAAGATGACGAAATTGACTACAACCAGGCCAAGACGCTCCAAAAGATTATGACAGGTAGTATTTCTGATGCTTCTCTATTGCTGCAGACCCCTGACCCTAATGTGTTAGTTAAAAGAGATACCTACAATTTTATTAACGATATAATTAAGTACTGGAAAATAAAATCGGATGATGACTTACACATCATATACAAGGACGAGATGTTCAAGAAAATAGAGGGGTTTCTCACCCATAGTAATTGGAAAAAGCCTAAACTGACAGTGCAAATTGAGGATGTGGTTCCTAAAGTTCAAACTGAAAATAAAATCGCGGATTTTGAGATTGAGTAAGCCACTATGGCAGATGCGCCCCCCCACTAAGGATAGAGTTTGCTCCTTTTATGTGGACTCCTCAAGCCATTGGGGGAGCCCTCATAGAGGAGCTTAATAGTATGCTTGTGAATAAAGTTCAGGGCCTTCTTATGGGAAGGGTGATCCGAATCACTCCTGGGTTCGTTGAGGACATCAGAAGTGTGCAGGCCCACCTGACATTTAAGAAGCCCTTCAATGCCATTAATTTGAAGCAGGAAAGCCAAAAGAAGTAGTAATTATAGGACTGCCGTCCAACACAGATAGCGAAAACGTTAAAACTGCCCTTCCTAGTGAAGGCTTTAAAGTCATCAGAGTTGCACAACTCAGAAGCAGGAGAGATAGGATCCCCCTCCCATTTTTCTGGTAGGCCTCGAGCCTACAGAGGACTGGGCGAGGATCCACGAGATTAAACGTATACTGTACATGCAAGTTAAAATCGAGACCTTCCGTAGCAAAGGCTATAAAATGTGCTATAATTGCCAGTTATTCAATCACCATAGTGACCAGTGTCTGCTTGAAGTGTTGTTGTTGTTGAGACCCAGACCGTCCGACCTACCAGAAAGGTGTAAGGTAACTGTATGGACGGCCGGGAAGTGCCACCCAATTTAGACCGGAACCCAGTGGGGGAGGCATCCACAGGGACCGTACCCTCCTTCCCCTACCACCAACCTCTCGGAAGGACTTACGGACCCACATGTTTAACGTGATCGTACTCCGCATGAACACGGCGGAATTTGTGGCAGCGTGCAAATCTAGCGCGCAAACCACGGGGATACCGCACCCGAGATGGCCAACAGCACGCGGCGTTCCGAGGTGGTCACCCACCAAGTACTAACCGCGCCCGATGCTGCTTGACTTCGGTGATCTAACGAGAACCGGTGTTTTCAGCACGGTACGGCCGTTGGCCTGTCTGCTTGAAGTGTGGAGAAGGCCACCCCAGCAGGGAATGTGTGAAGTCTAGAGAATTACCAGCTAAATGTTGCAACTGCGGCGGAGAGCACCCAGCCAACTTTAGGCACTGCCCTCCAAAACCCCTGGAACCGCAAAAAGTTCCAGGATACCAAAAAATCCAAATCTAAAGTTACCTCCCCCCCCGGACTTGGTGAGGAAAACTTTCCCCCTTTCCCTTCTAAATCCATCCCTCTTGCTCAGGAAGTGCAGGCGAGTGCTGAGACGGTCTCAGGAAAAACCGAAGAGCACTCTGCCCAGGCACGACCTGACACAGGCATTGACCTCCCCCAGTACTCGAACGCTTTTCTTGACTTCCTTAAAATTTTTTAGGAAGTAGAAAAGCACTTCGACCTGAGCAACTTACAGGATATACTAAACAGCATTCTCAAAATCATAACATCAGAAGATGATCCCATGGCTAAACTTTTTCTATCATTAAGATGGTAGCTGAAATCAAAAAACCTCAGCCCACCCAGATCTAACTTGTTCAAGGACTGCAGCTGGTACATCAGAGTACTGCCACCACCTCCACGTGCTTCTTCTGCACGTGCCACCGCCACGGATTTCACCGTGCATCTCCAGTCCGTTTTCAGGACCTATCTGACGCCCCGCCCATCTGGGGCGCTCTTATGGACAGACTTCTACAATCCAGCTAATGTCAAAGAATCAACACAACTAAAGAGGATATCGAGGATAAAGACGCCTTCGGCGTCAGGTGCCTCATGACTTTTCGATACAACGCAACGCGAAGGTAGGATGGGAGAGATAAATTGTAAGCTATGTACGTATGAATAAAGAGTTGTGTTTTTAATGATGATGTGTGGCTTAATGCCGGACTTGCCACAATCGGTTTGTTGATTGTCTACCCCTGAGAACAAGTGAAGAACCATGCGAGTTCTAAGGAAAGTATCCAACACTAGTGAAGATGATAATGATCGTTCTGGCCAGGGAAAATAATGTCATTCCTTACTGCGGCGTGTCCACTCATCCTATCTAGTCTTCATGGTGATGAATGAAAGGAATGGAAAAAAGTTTATTAATGAAATGCTGCTTTTATAGAGAGAGACAGGCGATTTATATTTCGATGACGTCATTTGAATAAAGTTCATTTGTTTTCGATGAAGTTATCAAATACAATAAATTATTGTAGTATTATGATAATTTTAAAAATATTACCGAGGAATATATCGCATTTTAGAGATGTTTAAACCAGGCAATTTATATTTCAATACCATCATTTGAATGAAGTTCATTTTTTTGGATGAAGTTTTAAGTTTTCAAATATAATAAATTAATGTTGTATTGTGATAATTTAAAAAATATTACCGAGGAATGTATCGCATTTTAGAGATGCTTAAATAAAATTGCATTGAAGTTGGAAAGTGTTTCATAATCAATGCTTTATGCATGATTGATCTTTCTTGTTTTAGAATTGCATTTTTGCTTGGATCATATATATCATTACGGCCTTTGAGTTCAACGAATTTAAATTATTGATATTTTCAAATTCCTACACAATCTGTTTTATTTTGGGGAAACATTTTAATATCCATATATTGTAGTACGGGTACATCTTCTAATCCATGGGTATAATCTTCCAATCTACGAAAATATAAATGATTACGTCCGTTCGTCCCTGTAACGCTTGACGAGAGATTTGAGATTTGGCGGGCTTTTTTTTAATGTTGCGAAATTGATAAAAATGTTGTGGAATCGCTAAAAATGTAGCCAAATTGATAAAAATGTCCCAAAATTAATAATAATATCTCAAAATTGATAAAAATGATGCCAAATTAATAAAATTAATTTTGCTTTGAAAGGTAATAGTATGTAAGGATGTTTTGATAGTTTTTGACTGTCATTCCATCTTACTTGACAGCAAATTTGTGGACTTTTTAAAATGTGGCCAAATTGCTCAAGTATCACCAAATTAACAAAAATATCGCCAAATCGATAAAACTGTTGTCAACTTGATAAAAATGACACCGAATCAATGAAATTAATTGTGTTTTGAAAGATGATAGTATTGTAATGATGTTTCAGTAGCGTTCGTCTCTTAGTTCAACTGTCCCACTCTCTGACAAATTTGGCGACTTTTTAGAACGCCGTCAAATTAATGAAAATGCAGCCGAAGTGATAGAATGATACGAGATTAACGAAAATGACTCCTAATTTATGAAAATTCAATATTTAGCAAAATTAAATTCAATTTCCTTGGTAATCCCTGTCGTTTTGTGAGAATTAAATAATAGTTTTTGTAAGTGTATTTACAAACGGGACCAGTATGGTTTTTTTTTCTTCAGATCTACCTGTGAAGATAATTTTGTATAGCGAGAACAGAGATTCATTTATATGTACATCTTTTTAGAAGAATTAAATTAAATATTTTAATAAAATATTTAGAATAACAATGTTATTTAAAGTATTATAGGAATATGCACTTAGTTGAAGTTTTAATTTCTTTATATTAAATATTTCGTGCAAAGAACAGGCATATTGCTTGGCAATAATAAATATCTATATAAAGTATATGGAACTGTTAATTTGAACGTTTTTCCCCAAAATATGCTAGTTTATTTAGTGTCATTAAAATATTTGAACTGTGAATCTTCACTTGATTTACGAAAGCGTTAAAAGATACCAGCCATTAAATTAGATTTAATTTATATTTCATTTCTTTGCACTTTCAAATGTATAATTGTATTCCAATATATACAATATCTGGAGAGTGTCTTCACTCGACTTTCTCATTATTAGTGTTTATTTCTGCATGGATCAAAACCAATATCAGAACAGAGGAAAAAAAATGATGTATACTTTTCAACTTCGTATGAAAGTTATTCTATTAAAATGGCTCTTCAATTTTTTTTAATTGATTTTTTATGTCGGCAACACTTTAGTAACATTGACTAATTGGAAACATTTGGCTTATTTGTGTTAATATAAGCTATTTTGAAACTATTAGCATCTATTGCGATGCTAGAATTGTCAATTTTCTCTATTATATACTACCATTATTGTTCCAGAAATTATCACTGTATATGTTTCCATAGAAAATAATGCTTAGAAAATCTTAAAATTCAAATTATTCAATTTCTATCGTGAGAATTACTAAAAAGTATGTCTAGTTCTATTACTACAATGGATCTGCACATACCATGTATCTGCACATATCATGTATCTGAACATACCATGTATCTGAACATAAAATTTGATGGTATAGGTATCTGCGTTCTTGTGTTATCTGGAATTAGAATTTTTTTAGAATAAGATACTTTCTTTATGGAACTGTATGAGTAAGTAAAATTAATGGTATCGATGGTTTTAAAAGCAAAATGAGCTTGTTTGCTTAAAGATTGTTTGTTTAACAATTGTTAATGTAATTGCTCATTTTGCATTTTCTTAAGAAACTTGTGTCTCTTCCGAAATCATTTGGTTATGTTAGCTTTTGCACCATGATACCTTTTAAACAAAGTAATTTTAAAATGTAAGGCTTATGTATTTTAGATAAGCAATTTATAATTTAAAAAATTTAATTTTTATAGTTTTAGAATCCAATTTCAAACATGTCTCAAAATCCAACTATTAAATGTGAAAATGTCTATTTTTATAGTGTACTATTAAAATAGACGTTATACTACACTATAAAAATTTTTGTTCTATTAAATAAATAGTATACTGTAGGAGGTCTCATGTGGCCTGCCTAAGATTCGACTGCTTTTTTACGGAGTACAAAATATTTCTTCTAAGAAATAACTAAGCTGCTGATTAAAGGAGTTAAGTGAGCAACTAAAGAAAAATACGTCGTTTTTGTGACCTTCACCTAAAAAATGCAATAAGCTGAAATATGAAACATAACCCCAATGAATTCCAATCTCAAAGAGCTATTTTCCCAGCTTGTGCAGCTCGTGAAAACAAACGTTGGGTATGAAAACGAAAGATGGGGAGCTTCATTGGTGGTACTGGGAAGGATCCCCGATAAGAGATCTTCGCGTCAAATCCTTACAACGATCGGCCAAAAATCTGGACCCCAGAACACCCTTTTTACTTTCCGACTTTTGGAGCAATGAAACTGTTGTATAGTAAGAAAGCAAGTCTGCCTCTTTGAAGGGGCTTGTCAAAGCCGGTAGTGTCATAGAATTTTTCAGCGAGATATTACGTCCTGACCACTCAACGGGGAAATTCGGTTTGAAGTAATATCTCGTCCAAGTCAAGTGGTTAATTAAACTGCGCTGGTTTCTTTCAAATTATTCTCGCCATAGCAGATTTCCAGGGCAGTCGCTAGGGTTACGAAGTCTAATCGTTTCTTGGTCGGGAGCATCTGCAAAATATCAGCCACAGGACTTCGAAGGGAAGCAGCAAGTTGACAGGCTTTCGTCTTTTCGTTTCAATTATTCGTTTTTGCTATAATATCGAATTGCGCGAAATTTCATCCAAATGCTTTGTCCGTCGAATATAGGAGATTTTACTTTGCATACCGACAGCATACAAAAAATCTGAATTTGCGACTGGCGATTTTCACTCGACAGCCAGTAATCTCTTTTCGAGCTTTTTCATCTCTTCTTGTCCGCACTAATGTTTTCTTGGCCGAATTTATTGTTCTGTTTCACCTCTTCGTGTCTGCACTAATGTTTTCTTGGACGAATTTATTGTTCTGTTTCACCTCTTCTTGTCCGGCTTTCATTTCTCTCTGTATCATTTTGATTTCTTCCTTCATTTCGGCTTGCCTTTCTTGCAATTCATCTTTAATATCTTCTTTCACAGAATTAATTTCTTCTTTCATCGCTTCCTGTCTGGCTTTAATCTTTTGTTTCATCTCGTCTTGTACGGTTTTCTCTCATTTCGTCTTGTACGGCTTTCTTTCATAGCTTCATCTCGTCTTGTACGGCTTTCTTTCATAGCTTCTTTCATCTCGTTTTGTACGGCTTTCTTTCATAGCTTCTTTCATCTCGTCTTATCCGACTTTAATCTTTTCTTCCATAGCTTCTTGTTTGGCTTTCATATTATCTTGTACGGCTTACACAGCATCTTTCATCTCGTCTTGTCCGGCTTTCATTGTTTCCTGTCTGTCTTTCATGGCTTTAAATAAAGCCATCATCTTTTTCAAATGTTTCTCCAGTGCTTTTCTAGTCACTACCATACAGGGTGAGTCGGAATTGTTTTTACAAAAGCAGAGGGGTGATAGTACCCCACCAGACGAGCAATAATTACCATGGAACATAGGGCTGCATTGCACTTTGAAAGGCAGAAAAGAGGCACGTAATCCCCACTTAAACACCAGCACCGATTTACCGTGAACATCTGGACAGGTATCCTTGGTGATTACCTGGTCGGCCCGTACATCCTGCCAGACCGTTTGTCCGGCGCAACGTACCGTATCTTTTTGGAACACGTGCTGCCCAGTTTATTGCAGGCAGTTCCACTTCTCATCCAGAGCGACATGTGGTTTATGCACAATGGAGCCCCGGCACACTTTTACATCACGGTCCGGGACTTCTTGAATGCCACATATCCCGCACGCTGGATCGGACGTGGCGGACCTGTGGCGTGGCCTCCTCGCTCACCAGACCTTAACCCACTGGACTTTTTCTTCTGGGACCACATGAAATCTTTTATGCACTCGGCGGAAGATCTCGTAGCGCGCATCGTTGTTGCCGCAGACCACATTAACACAACACTCGGAATCTCCGAGAGGGTGCGTTAGTCATTCCTTCGCCGGTGTGAACTGTGCAACGACACGTGTGGTCGCCGCTTTGAGCAGTTGCTGTGAGTTTTTCGCTGCACAATAAATCTGTTTGTGCAACGTTTGGTATCTTTCATTCGCTTTCCCAACACTGGTGTACGTGCAGGTTCGTATTCTAATTTTAATCTTTTCTGCCTCACTGAGTGCAATGCGACCCTATGTTCCATGGTAATTATTGCTCGTCTGGTAGGGTACTATCACCCCTCTACTTTTGTAAAAACAATTCCGACTCACCCTATATATGCTTATCGAGTTTCCAGAAATCCCACTTCTGACACCGATTTGTTACGATGTATCCATTGGAATTGTAGGTGTGTTCTCAGGATACATGAACGAGATCAAATTTCTGGATTCTACTATTCTTAAAACATTGACGAAAGTCACAGTTCAATGTAGCTCGTATCTCGTTAACTTCTTTCCGACTGAGCAATGATTATTTTTATAGACTCGCCATAGACTCTTTTGGAAATCTCTCATATCATCCCGTAAAATATTGATTTTTCTCGGTGTTTCTCGAACCTTCGAGAAGTCGCCAAATTAGAGATAAATCGCCAAATATGGAAACCCTCCACTGGATTTCAGCATCTGGAAATTCTAGATACGCGTCATGGAAAAGCCTGTACGGGTGTTTTCTCCGTTTGGTTAAAAAAAGACTTCGTTGATGGATTATTACACATTCACAACACTATCCAGCAGGCTATATCACCAGGCAGGGGTGGTATGTGTGAAAAGATGTTAGTAAGCATGGCTATTGGCAAATAAATGATCAATTACGCATGCAACACATGATAATACTAAATTTTTAATATAGATATCTGTGACAATTTTTAGTCAGAAAAACTGTAGAAAGTTTGCTGAGATTTTATAAACAGTAAAAATTTGTTTCTGATTTAGTCTTTCTATGGCTTTTAACAAAATATACATACACTCTTTTAGCGTATACGTTTATACTTGATTGATAAGAATTTGATATTTTTGTAAATAATACTTTAAGTTGATATAAGGGGTGCGACAGCCCAGTTGTTAGTGCGCGGGGATTGCACTAGAACGGCCCGAGTTCGATTCCCGCCTCTTCTCAAACTGTCGCTTCGCTCACGTAGAGTACAACTATGTTAATATGTGGGTCCGTAAGTCCTTTCGAAAGGTAGGTGATAGGGGAAGGAGGGTGCGGTCCCTGTGGATGACTCTCTCACTGGATTCCGCTCTAAATTGGGTTGCACTTCCGGCCCGTCCAAAAGAGATACCTTATACTTTCGGGTAGGTCGGACGATCTGTGTCAAAGAAGAAGTTAATATAAAACAATCTTGAAATGTTGATAGATTACTGTTTTAAGTAATTACGCATTATTATACATAATTCAAAGATAATACTTGATATTTTTCAAAAAATTTGTTTCCAGCACAATCGCAGCATAATAACATTGTAGTGTAGAAAGTAAAACGGATTTAGCGTAAGGGAAGTGACGAAAGGGTTTGGTTTCCAGTTGGCCACGCCCTACTATTCCCCCTTGTCTGCTAGAACCTTATTTCAGTATATGGGCACGTGTGCACCATATTTTCCCTTAGTCAGTCAAAGCTGTTCAGAGATGTTGTGATTTGTATTGCACGATTTGATTGGACGACACACTCATGGCATGGTGCGCAATTTAGCAATTATTCTTATCTATTATAAATTGGAATAGTGTAATTGTTTGCAATTTTATCGGTTTTTGATAAATAATAATATACATTTACAAATGTATAATTAGAAGTTTAGTTTCTTCATATTAAAATATTTAAGGTGTGCAGTACCTTTATTACTTCTAGTGGCGTAATTTCAGTACGAACTGCAAAAATTTATAGCAATTTTCACCGTTTTTATATTGGTTACATACTTAATGTGCTTTTATCGGATTCCTTATTTTGTGCTCGAAATAATATAAAGGTGAGTAGCGTCTGAACAAAATTTAGTTTTTCTATTGATTGGTATTTAATTTAAAACATATGAAATTAACTTTGGCGCATATTCATAGTGATATTACATGACGAATCTGTAATATTAGGTTTCAATGTGATTCTAACACTTCATGTCATCTGTTTATAATAACATTATTCAATTATTCCGATGGATGAAAATTTTTTTATTCGCCATTTCTTAAAATCCCTTAATCATCTATCTCTTGCTGAATGATGTTTAGCAAGGCATTTATAACAGGCAGACACGGTGAGAGCTATATTATAATTATTGTAATATAGAAATACAATAATTTAAAATGTTTTATTTAAAGAGTTAAAAGACAAAAAAAATAATTTTCTTTTCACTTTCAGTCACTTTGTGGAGTGAATCTATTAGACTATGAACTTGAGACGATATGTTCGAAATATAGCATTCGTTTATTTTGAGTGACAGTGTCGATTATGCTACACATTTCTACAATCGAGATGTTAATGTACCTAATAACAAAATCAAGCATTAAAAATATCTCAATCTGGGAGTTCAATTTTTCAGCTGAAATTTCAGAATTTTAACATTTCAGCTGATATTTCAGAAATAATTTAGCTTTTTATTTCAGACATTCTATAGCTAAGTGTCAACCTTGATGCTTTTGATTTTCATAATGTGTCTCAGCATGAATGTTTGCAGTACGGACAAAAAGTTACATGTCTGTAGAATTCTAATAATCACTCCCTACCCAAATATACCCTCCGCTGCTAAATAAAATTTGACCTTTTTTATTTCATAACAATTTTCAAGTTGCCACGGGCAGGGCTGTGGAGCCAGTATCTTAAACCTTTGACTCGGATTCTTCTTTTTCCTTACTGTCTGATTCTTATTTTCTAATATTCAACTTTAATACTGACATAAATAGCAATTAATTTTTTGTATCCATATATTTTTAATTCATAAACATTTGATGTTTTTTAATTCACTGCCTAAAAAGTATTTAAAAATCTATTAAAAATTTAAATATTTCAAAATAGAATTATTTTAAAATAGTTTTATTTAGGAGTTAGAGTCTGTATATTTTTTGACTCCCAACTCCACTCTAAATGGCTAACTACTCAGACTTCACAGCCTTGGTCATGGGACTTCTCAGATCATTATTTCTCTATCCATATTTTTGTCATTGAACTTGAGATCACCAAGTACTTCTAGCTTGTTAAGTACTCGGTATCTGACATGAAAGAATATTTGGTACTTTATTATAATGGGCAGGGTGAAATTTAAAACTGCTTTGGCGATACAGTTGTTGAAGTTAACACTATATTGCATTATACATGTATTTACAATAAATTATAAGAATAAATGAAAACTAATTTATTTGTTACACTTACATTCATTTCTTGCATATACGTTTTGGTGACACAGTTTAGGGATTACACATGTAATTTGTATTATGCATGCAGCGTGTATGCTTGTATAATAGTTGATTCATGGCAATTCAAGCATAGACCCATGCTTCCGGAAATCTCCCATCCTCGCCGGATTCAAATTCGGCGAGGATGACCAATTTTCGAAAGTTGTCGTCCTCTCGGACGGCCTTGAGATTAGATTCCATTAAAAAAAAAGTAAATAACAAATTGTTCTCATCGTAAAATTATGGTGAAAGCTGCCCTTTCCCTTGCCATGAATGAAAATTGAAATGTCGTCACCTTCAAATCCCCCCCACCCCATAAACTTAGCTAGTGTGCATTATCAATACCTTCTTTCTAGGCGAGCCGTCAGATCTGTATTGTAACCACAAGCGCTAGTTATTTTCTGTCCCCTCATCCTCCACCCAGTGAATCCGATGACTGTACAAAAATGCGATAGTGCGCTCACGATCGAAGTGACATGTTTTGTTCGCCTTTTCGAGGTCTACATGTTCTGAAATTTCAGATTTTCACAAGACCAAGAATACCAATGCTTAAACCCAGATCAAGTCCGAAGAAATTTATAAGTGTAGAACGAACTCGGCCTGAAGATAACTGCGTCTCAACAGGCCCGAAATGATTTGCATTCAAATATGTTAAAAACAAATTTGTTAAAATTTTATACAGAGAATTTAGTTTGTTTTTTTAAACATGTATCTTTACATAGCTGAAATAAAAGCAATAAGTTCATGTATTCAATTTAAATCCATTTTATAAATTTTCAAAATAAATATGTTCGGCCCGGTCATAACGGATGTTTAAAAAAAAAAAAAAGACTCAACAATAGAAAACTCAACAATAGAATGCCTGAAACAATAGAAAACTCAAGCCCAGCCCGGGCCTAAGCCCAAATTCCCTTTTAACTCTTTAAAACCCAAACTATAAAATTTTCATTTGCTGTAATAGATGGGAGTAAGTAAAAAGTTTTAATTTTTTGAATGGATTCTTCTAGTTTCAGCCAGAAGTGTTTTATTTTCTTCCCCACTTTGGTTTTTAACTTTAAAACTAAAACGTTTAAAATTCATTCATGGCATTTGTTCCAGTTGTTTGAAGTTAAGGTATGAAACATCTATTCAGTCCAAGAAGGTTTTAATCTTGATTGACTACATTCCCTAGAAATTAAGAGTGCCAATGAGGTTTAAACCACTTAGAGACAAGAGGATTTATATGATTATTTATTTACCACTCCTTCAAGTTATCAAACATTGGAAAAAAGAGCGATTCCTGACATATCTGCCCCCTCTGCCCCCAACCATAGATCGGAATTCTGCCAGTCCGGTACTTTATCGGAGACTCCCCGTCGGCGAGTTTGATTGCGGCGGTTAAGCACTGTGGGGGTGGTGTATGAATATGCAGTTATCGCACTTCATGAGGCAGTTGGTTCTAATTTATTATTGTTGTGCGATGTATTTAAGCATATATATTAATGAATATAAAGTGAAAAAAAAATTCTTAGGAGGACGGGTAAAGAATTTCAATAGCCGACCTCGTCCTCGCGGATGGGCTAGATTTTGCCAATTTCCCGAAGCCTGCATAAACCTACTTAGACCTTCCTCGCTGGCACTCTCCTCTAAAAAATGTTGCAACATCTGGTTGACTTGCAGAGTGTATGTTTGTACAACAGTTGATCCATGACAATTCAAGCATAGACCTACTTGGGCCTACTTCGCTGGTGCTCGACTCTAAAAAACATAGCAAAATCTGGCTGTTGGAGATCGCATGTTTATACAACAGGTGTCCGTGGCACATAGAGTGTTTCAACTTTCATTTTAATCTGTGACATAATGTTAAATGCCAATCACAATATACCCTTTTAATGATTGTTTTAACCTTTTAAATTAAACCTACATGCACATAATGGACGTAAGCTTATGCTCTATGTGCCACGGAACACCTGCTACATGCGATATCCAATAGTCAGCAGGGTCAAGTTCTTTCATGTTTTCTTAGAGGGTGAGCACCAGTAAGGTAAGCCTGCATAGTGTGTGTAGGTCCATGTTTGAATTGCTATGAATCAACTGTTGCACAAGCGTATGCTCCGGCCGCTCATCCTGCTGCTTAATACTCTAGGGTGAGTCGGGTGGCCTGGGTCTTCCACAAGCGTATGCTCTGTGTACTTTAATGACATATATGTTTGTGATCAATAGAAGCAACTGTCTTATTGACCAGTTGATGTGGTTGGGTTAATATGCAAGTACCCAAATATTTATTCCCATAATTTGTTGTAAATGCATGCATAATACAACATACATAACATGCGTAATCCTTCAACTGTGTCGCCAAAGTGTATATGCAAGAAATGAATGTAAATAGAACAAATAAATTTGTTTTCATTTCATTTATTCCCATAATTTGTTGCAAATATGCATAATACAATATACATAACAATACAATAACATACTAATCCCTCTACTGTGTTGCCGCAGTTTTAAATTTCGCCAAGGCCGCCATAATAAGTAGAACTGAATATTTATATATAAAAGTTATCCCCTCATTTAATTTCTCCTCTATAATTTTTATTTTAATAATTCTTAGGATGTAAATTGTTTTTTTTTTTTTTTTTAGTAAGCCTTTGAAAATCTTTTTTTTTTTTAAATTGGAAGTTTCCAAGGTTGCTATAAGATAGAACTGAGTATTTAATAAAATTTATCCTCTCATTTAATTTCGCCTCTATAATTTTTTATTTTAATAGTTCTTAGGATGTAAATTGTATTTTTTTTTTTTTTAATAAGCCTTTAAAAATCTTTTTTTTTTAAATTGGAAGCAGTATTATTTATGCTCAAACTTTCTTATAACCCCCCCCCCCCCAGTCTCACTTCTTTTCTTAAAAATCTGATTATAATCTCTTATATTTTCCTGTTTTTTTAATGAAGTGCCTAGGCAATCGACCATGGGGTCATCATTGTGCTACCAAACATTGTAGCAACATATGTATAGAAAAAGTATTCATATATGGTGAATAAGACCACTTCAATTTATTTGGTTGATGCTGGTCGTTCATTTATCATTTCAGTTGGAAAAACTTATCTCTCACAATGGTAATCTTAATTGTTGATGATTGTTTTCAAGTTATGGAAACTTTAAAATGAAATTAGAGAAATATAAAGACAAATTATGTTGTTTTTGCATTAATAGTCAAACAATGATGGCAGCAGAAAAAATCTGATGTGGACAGCACATGGCTTTTCCTGCATACTCATATTCACTTTCTCTTTATTTCATTAATTCATTATGTATTGAGTGTAATTGCACAAAGTAACAACCACAATTATTTTAAATTACACTGAATTTTCACTTTTAATTCAATTTTCGTTCTCATTTGATAGCTGGGCTTATTTTCTAAATTGGTGTAGCAGAAATGTGAAAAACTAAAATACCTCAAGAACTGCTAGTTGTAGTGTAATAGGGTTGATCTTATTCTTTTGAACATTAAAAATTATGTATAAAACAAGCATTTAATTGATATATTTGAGGATACGTAGTTTATTTTAGGTTTTGACAATTTTTGTGACCATTTCGCAGAAAAAGGCAGGTTCTTTTTTTCCGAAATGTACCAAAATCTAATCAGCACCAGAGTAACCTACAAGTGACTTATCTATCACATTTTGAAAAATTTGATCTATTAGTTTTTCAGCTAGAGTAGATACAGGCAATTTTTACAGGCCGTTTCGCAAAAAAGAGCGGGTTCTTTTATCCGAAATCATTCCAAAAACTAATCTGCACCAGGGTCACACCCAAGTGACTTACCTACCAAATTTTATGAAATTTGGTCCATTAGTTTTCAAGTTAGAGTGGATACATGCATTGCACAGACAGATGTCACACTAAAAATATTTTTTTAGTATTATAGGGGTCCCAAAACGTATAGATCCGTCGAAAACTCGAGTTACGATTTTGGCATGATTCCAGTACTTTCCCTATACAAGTATACATTACCATGTATTGCAGGGAAAGTACAAAGGTGTCTGAAAAGCAGTGTTGGCAAAAAACTACTTTTTTTTTTATTTTGACCAGGCCAGTGATCAAAATTGGTCAAAATGAAACTGGCTTTTTATAATATTATTATATATATACATATACATTTTTAATGTAAATAAACAATAAACAGGTGTTGCCACTTCAATTAAAGTATATGTTGTTGATGATGAATTTTTTTCTTCATATTATGGCATTGATATGTTTGAAGAATATATATATATATATATACATTATTATATATATACTACAATCTTAATTCTTTCTTAAAATTTCTTCAAACATATCAATGCCATAATATGAAGAAAAAAATTCATCATCATCAACATATACTTTAATTGAAGTGGCAACACCTGTTAATTGTTTATTTGCATTCCAAATGTGTGGGAAAATGTGTTTGGTATAATAGTGTTTAGTTTTAGTTGTGTGTATTAGTAATAGTTTTTAGAACATACTTCTTTTCAAGATTAAATTGAATTATATTTAATTATGAGTATGAGTAAGCTTAATTGTGGAGAAAGAAAGATCCTATTTGGCAGTTCTTTGAAGAAGTTAAAGGAGAATGTGGAAAAATAATAGGTAATCAGAAGTGTTTACAGTGTGGGAAGGTTGTAAGTTGTAAGGTTCTAAGAAAGAAATCTCATTATGAAAAATGCAAAACTACAAAAAACATTGATCATCCATCAAAAACATTAGATTCCAAAAGAGAAGTCACAGTGTATCATTAGAAGAAGAAAATGATACAAGTAAAATTAAATAATTTAATCCAAAGAAATCCATTCGTCAATCAAAAATTGATGTAGTTTCATCAAAACTTCTTCAGAAAAAAGTGATGTATTAGATATGGATAAGCAAAAATTTTTATTGCATGCAATATTCCTTTCAGTTGTTCAGAAAATTATTACTTTTAAAAGATGATTAGTAATGTAAGTCCAGGTTACATGCCACCGACTAGGAAAAAGTTAGCAGAGGAATTGTTGACTGAAGTGAGCAACGAAGTAGAAAAAATAGCCAAAAAGGATTTGGATGGCCAAAATGTCACACTAATTCAAGATGGTTGGTTCAATATACATAACGAGCCAATATTGTGAATTCTATATCAAAAAGTGCAAAATCTTTTTTCTTGTCATCAGTCTCTCCAAGCAGCAATAAAAAAAACATAAGACATCATAAGACATAAGACATAAGTTTATCTCTAGCAAAAGAAGCTATAAAAGAAGCTAAAGTGAAATACAATTGTAATGTTAAAAGTTTCATCAGTGATAGTGAATACAAAATGAAAAAGATGCACAAAGATCTTCAAACCGATCAATTAATTGATGGTGACTTTTTCTTCAGTTACGGCTGTGCATGTTATTTTCTAAACCTTTTAGGAAATGATATATCTAACTCCGTTAAAACAATTATGAGTCAAATAATTGAAGTTCAAAAACACTCAAAATCATCATGCATCAAAGAGCTATTTAAGCGAATATGATGTATCTGTTATTCCCCAATTACCATGTGAAACAAGATGGAATAGTCATTTCACATGTCTTGATTCTTTTTAAAGAAATAGGGAGTTTTTGATGAAGATTGTTGATAAATATGAAAATGAAATTCCAGCTAATATAATCAATATCATTAATAATATCCATCTTTATAAGAAAGCCAAGCATTTTATTACCCAACTTAAGCCTTTAGCTGTAACTCTGTATCGCCTTCAAGCTGATGTTGTTCATGAATTTCTAAATTTACAAGGAAATTAAGACTTGAAACCTTATGATACATTATTGAACAAAAGGCCTGAACAATGTTTAACCCCAGTTCATTTTGCTGCATATAAGTTGCATCTAAAATACAAAGATGAGAAGTTAAACTCCATCCAGGAAGAATATGTACGTCAACTGCTGTTAGAGATAAATACAGATTTTCTACCTATATTAATCCAATACCAATCACAAATTGATCCTTTTCCAAAATCATATTTTTCAGTTTCTGCCGTAATGTAAATTCCATATCATGGTGGTTATCACTAAAGAAATGTATTGATCCTAAATTCTGTGAATTTGTAATTCACTTGCAATCATGCATTAATTACATCATTAGCAAGTGTAGAAAGATTATTTATTTTCAACTTTTAGCTTTGTTCAAGACAAAAGTAGAAATCATTTAGGAAATGAACGATCCAGCCAACTAGTTTGTTATAGAATGCTTAATTCTAAAATCTGTATCGCTGCAAATTAAGAAATAAATGGCTATTTGTATTTGAGCAGGTGTTAAATTGTTTCTTTTTTTTTCACTTTTTTTGGTTAAAAATAATAACCAAAAGCTACTTTTAGGTGGTTTAAACCACGTGAGGCATTTTGGACAGACCGGTTTTAACTGGTTAAAACCGCGTTGGTTAAAACCATTCCAACCCTGCTGAAAAGAGTAGTTATCCCGGAAATAGTTATTTTTTAAATTAAAAAAAAATCATGAATTTTTTTTGTGCTATTTAGTTAGAAAAACAGTTATACACAGTAAAAATATTAAAAATATGTTTTATGTAAATTTAATAATGTTAGTCGATATCGTTTTTCGGTAAGAAAATGTACACCTCTCAAAATTGTATTTGTCATGTATATATTTTTGTAGAAAAATTGAACTTTTCACTGTGAAAAGTTCACCCACATAAAATTTATTTTAAGGAAATACACTATATTTAAAAAATACCATTTTTTTTAACTTGTCTATTTTGTTTTCCACTCATATAGTATGTCTCTATGCAAAATGTTATACCACAATTTTCATTATTTTCTTTATTTGTAAAAATCTGGTAATTTCGCATGATTCTTGACATATTCAAACAATATTTACAGATTGCGCTGAAATAAAGTTTATTTTATAGCTTAAAGTATGACCTTTGTGATATATCACATGAGCCTGTAAATGATATTTCCCCTTTCAAAGTCACTTGATAGGACCTTTGACCTTGAACTACAAAAAAAGTGAATAAATAAAAAAGGAAATAAATTTCATTGATTAACTATTTATCTCATTTAATACAAAAATTTTAAGTTGGTAAAAGAAGCAGCTCATAGTGTAAAAAAAATCTGTATACGTAAAAAAATAAATCATGTTTCTGCTATACCAACAAAGTTAAAGATTTTAGAAATACACAAAATATTTATATAAATCATTTTATTTCTTTTCAAAATATCTGCCTATAGCATACGTTTTTTCATTCAAATAAACCAATTTTCAAAACATTTATGCCATTCAGAAGTTGATATAGCGGAAACATGATTTAAAAGCTTCAATTGCTTCTGGGTTGTTAAATCATTGACCGCACATTTTATTTTTGATTGTTGGGAACAAGATAAAATTATTAAGTGCTAAACCAGGCAAATAAGAACAAAAACTCATCAAATCAATTTTTTCATGTTTCAAATAATTGATAGTTTGAAATGCAGTGTTTAAGCTTGCATTGTTATGATGAAGAATGATGTGATATTTCACATTATTTTTTCTGATTTCAGCAGCTATTTCTGCAAACAAATTGTTGTATACCAATCGGCATTTATTATTCAACGATCCTTCAAATTAATGGTTGCAACATGGCTGGATTTACCAAACAATGAAGCAGTCATTTTCTTTGAAATACTTTTATGCACAAACAACTTTTGTAGGATTTGGTTCATTTTGAAACACCCAAACAATAGATTGTTGTTTTGTTTCGGGTTCATAGAAATAAATCCACGTTTCTTCACCTTTTACATGTCCGACAGATTTAGGCACCAGAGTTGAATCTTTTGAGATTTTCCTTGCACCATTGAACACGAGCAGAGCTGTCACTGGTGATTAAAAGGCAACTTTTTACAACTATTTTTCACCTTAAGCAACTATGGCAACTTTTTAAAGCTATAAAGGGCCAAAAAGCTACTGTTTTTATGGAAGTGGCTATTTTTTTCTGATCTCTGTGACTATTTTCAAGAAAAGTTCAAATAAAAATAGTATTTAGTTTTCCTGTTTGCATTTTATGTTTGTTCAACCAATAAAATCGAAGTTCACTGGGTTGAAAGCCCAGACCATCCGATTTGTCCTGGGACATAAGCAGCAATTTGGACGGCCGGGAAAAAAAGTTCACTGGGTGTCATGCATGATGTCACACACACACACAGTATTGATAAATAACCAGTGGTAAACAAAAAATCTGTTGAGCTTGCATTTTGTACATGACGTGACTTGTGCTTTAAAGAAAATCATGAATTTTTGAGCTTTCAAAAATTTTTTTTTATTTTAAATCGAATTGTAAACTTAACTCTTTTTTTTATAAGAATTCATGTAGAATTTTGGTATTTCTCTAAATAATAGCACTTTTAAATAACTCTAGAATTTAGGACCAGCTTAACAAATAACAGACTCGCTTTTAAATAATAAAATCGCAAGTTTGAGTGCTTTTTCATAAAAATAGTAATTGGTAGCACTATTTAAATATAATTGTGAATTTTAATACTTCCAAATTCAAATTTTAGCATTTTTAAATAAAATCACGATTCCCACTGCACCAGAATGATGACCAATTATCCCCTCCCCCCTTACATGTATTTTCATATGGAATAAAATTTTAATTATTTCCCATTTTGTACAAAAAAAATTTTTTTTTTCCGATGTATTTTTAATGAAAGAGAGCTATTTTGCTGCAGTATAAAAAAAAAACTGCATTTGTATACAATAATCAGTATATTATTAGTGTGGTGAGATCACAAAAAAGTCCTGAAATTGCAATATAAATATGTAGATGGCATGAATTTCCATCTTTTGAAAATGATAAAGAAATTTTCTTTACTTCAAGTATCCCATCTGAAAAATGAAAGGAATAGCAAAATTTAGTCGAGTGCTAAATGTTTACTTAACCAAATTATTTTTTGCTAAAATAGAGCGATTCAGTTTATTCAAATTTGTTGCCAATAATCTGCTGGTATCTTTTTCCATTCATCTTCATCTTTTAATTTTTGTATATTAAATTGACTAAACTAGCTTCTTTATATTTTAGTTCATTATTAAGGGTAATTTTTTAATTATTTTTGCATAAATTTTGCTATTGCACTATATCATGTAGATGACTATGAATTTCCATCCTTTGAAAATTATAAACAAATTCTTTTCACTTCAAGTATTCCATTTGAAAAATGAAGTGAATAACAAAATTTGGTCAACTGCTAAATGTTTACTTAACTAAATTATTTTTTGCATAAATAGTACGATTGCACAATTCAGTTTGTATTTTCATTTGTTGCCGATAATCCACTGATATCTTTTTCCATTCATATTCATCCCTTAATTATTGCACTTTAGATGGACTATGGACTAAACTAGCATTTTTTATATTGGTTCATTATTAACTCTTTAACTGCAGGTACTTTTAGTATAGCCGATCGCTCTAAACGCAAAAAAAAAATAAATGTCATGTATTTGTGATACAGTGGCGGAACAAAAATATTTGTTTAAAGTCAAATCATAATACTAATAATCATAAATTAGAAAAGGTATACAAAGTAAGAAAGTATCATATAAAGCTTAAAGAAACATACAAGTTGTTATACAGAAAGCAAAAAAAATCTCAAAATTTATACTAGAACTAAGTTACAGACATAAAGAATACAATACGTAACATAACTATAAAAATGAATGAAATATATCTAGAAATTTTTTCTAGTATGGAAAATTGTAAAACATAGTCCAAGGCATAACATTCGGTGCACCATGTTGTTACAAACTTTCTTCCTTTGACATTCTGATTTGTATTAGAACAAACATAACACATCAATTGATCTTTCTTTTTAGTTCCAGTCTGTGGAACGTAATGAGGGTAATGTCGTTCCATGAAGTTTGGTGCAGCGAGGCGATCTATTTGTTTCTTCCAGGCGTTCCAGCAGTCAATGTGCCATGTCTTTCCAAAATTTGTTTGACAAGTCTTCTAATAAAATCTTTCAATCTTATCGAATTATTCCCTGTTTTTACCAAAAACATATTGTAAGAGTTTAGAATTACAATATCTAATAATTGAAAATATATTTTCTTGTACCACTTGATACTTTTGCAAATGCATTCTACTGTAGACACCTGTATGTCAGCCTTATCTATTAGTCTCATATTAATAGTATAGTCTAATACACAATCGGACTTTTGCATTCGTTCTCTGGTTCTACGGTCAATTTTTTCACTATTTTCAAAGTTTCCCTTATGAAAAGTGCTAATCATATGTATATCGCACTTGTCTCTCCATTTCATCGGCATAACTGTATCATTGCATTGCAGAAGCATTTTTTGTCCTTGTTGTAATCTTGCAAATTTCGGAAAATGTCTTTTGTTTTGCTTGATCGTGCCGCAGTAACCAGTATTATGCTCATCCAAATATAGTGCTATTTTTGGGGAGGTATGCCAGTTATAGGTGTACAATAAGTGTCCCGTTTGTAAATAGTTTTGCATTAGGATTTTTATTATACCTTCAGTTATGCCAAACTGTTCATGAGCTAAATCTTTTTGCCTTGTATGTATTAGAATATTCAAAATTATTTCAGTTTCGTAATAGCATAGTATATACATTTTGATGCCAAAACGCTGTTGTTTTGACGGTATATACTGCTTGAATCGGAGCCACCCTTTGATCAAAACTAGCGATTCGCCTATAACAATTTCTTGCATTGGATAAAAAAAAATAAGAGAAACTTGTTATTTATAATGTCGAACACATTTCTAATTTTCCATAATCCATCACTGTTTGCATTGCCCGGTGGATTATCATTATCGGCAAAATGAATATAACTCAGCAACTGAGCAAATCTATCTCTTATCATATATTTGAAAAAAAAAAACAGCGTTGTGATCATCGGATCTGTAGACCAGTAATCCTGGATGTTATGTTTCTTCACGTGAGGCATCAACAAGGTAAAAGCCAAAAACATACATTTCTGTGCAACGGTAGTATTATGCAATCTTTTTCTCCTAGAATATGGCTGTTCATCATCACAGTATTCAAAATATTTATTGGTTTCTGAGACAATAATTGTCATAAGTTGTCCATCAAAATATTTAGAAAAGTATTCACATTTTTCAGACTATGTTTATATCAAAATAATCTGTTATTCCAGACTGTCCAGAATCAAAGTTATAATTTTTAGTATGAAACTCATCACAATGCCTCCAGAGTAAATCAGCAGCAGCAATTTCTTCGTCACTATTGTTTGTTTCTAAATCAATCGACTCCGACGAAGGATCATTATCACTATTACTCTCAAATAGTTCTTCATTACTATATTCGTCAATATTTTTCTTTTTTCTTTAGGAACTGGAACAAGTAGGGGGCTTATCCATATTAGGGTAAGCTTACAAAAATTTAACTGTGAAAGACACTTCAACACTTTTTGCGGTTGAAATGAAACTAAACTTTTATCTTATACTAGGATAAAAATAGGATATAAAATAAAAGCATGTTGACATAGCATGCATTTTGTAATCAACGATAAGAAGAAAAGATTTATTTTATTGTATTTATTGATGAAATTAATGTTTGGTTGTAGCTTTATTTTTAAATTGTAGCATATTTTGAAAATTTAGTAGTATATAAGCCACTGCCCCTATTTGATATTAGCAAAAATCAACAAGTTGCTTATAAACCACACCCGCGTCTGGCTATAATTTTAGTGTGTGGTTTATAAACCACACCCGCAGTTAAAGAATTAAGGGCGATTTTTTACTTATTTTTGCATAAATTTTGCGATTGTGCAATTCAGTTTGTATTCCTGTGTAGTCCTGAGTGTCCACAAGTTACTTTTTCTATGTTAATGTCTTAAATGTTTCACATAATTTATCAAATAGTATTAAAGTTAACTATTTTAGCTATGAGATTATTCTTATATTTAACAATTAATATACCCTTGCTATTCTGTAAATCTAGAGGCATTTTTCTCAGTTTTTAAGTTCTGTAAAAAAATTCTTGTAAAAGCAAAGTTTTGTTCAACAAAGAATGAAGGTAGAATTTGAAGTTGTATTGAATAAAGTTTCATTTTCCTTATTTTAGTTTCTTTTCCCCCTTTTACCTACTTCAGCTTATTGTTTTCCTTTTCCTCTGTATGGTGTGATGCTGTGATGTGAATTTATGTACTTCACTATTTAGACTGTCACAGATTTTTTCCATAAATAAAAATCTACAGATTTTCAGCTATTCAGAGTTGGCAGCTATGCTAGTGTTTAATATCACTGAAATACATTATTTTTTTTACTAAGGGACTCTATATATAAACAAAAATGCAATATTAGTGAATGTATTTTAAAAAAAAATTTGATTAATGATATTTGCAATCTTTTAAATTTTAAAATTAAACAAAAAAATAAAAGATCATATACACAATAGAAAATTTTTATAGTCTTTATTTAAGAATAATGATGTCTATTTGTTAAGAATTAAAATGCATTATGCTTTTATGTGGGTTTTCAGTTTTCAAACATTTTTTGAATAGCAGTTGATATAATAAATATTTATTTCGAATTTTTTTTTCAGTATGAGCCCCTGGTTTTCCCAATTCGAAAGGTTTGTACAATAGAGATAAATAGTGTTTCAACAATATATATTTAAAAAAAAATTAAAGAAACATTTTTTTGCAATTCAAGGTCAAAGATCAAATTAGGTGACCTTGAAATGAAAAATATCATTGACAGATTCTTACAAGCAATATATCACAAGAAAGGTTACACCTTAAGCTACAAAATAAGCCTTATTTCAGTATGATCAGTAGATTAGGTCTAAATATAGACATTTAAATATGTTCAAAATCATGAAAGATTACCAAATTTTTCAAATTTTTATAAATAAAAAACTAATATTTTCAACTCTATCAACACTGACATTTTTTAAACTTGGCTATTTTGCTATATACTCATATAAAATATATATGCAAAATATTATGTTTTATGAGTATTTTATATTTTATACTCATGCAAAATATTAACCCCCTATTTCTGAAATAGGGGGTTAATATTTTGCATAGATTTATTTTATATGAGTATATAACAAAATAGCCAAGTTTAAAAAAATGTCAGTGAATGATAGAGTTGAAAATATCCCTTTTTGTGTTGATTTGATATGGAATGGTCCTCATGCTGTGTTAGAGCAGTAGTAAAAAAGCATATACAAATTAGTGTTTGAAGTAGCCCACCTATAGGACTACTTTGAATGCTCATTTAAAAATAAAAAATAATTTACTTAATGAAGAGCTAAACATTTCATGCTGTCATATTTAATAAAGAAAATGTGTCCCATGATTTTAAAAATAAAGATATTTATTATCATGAATAATAAAAAAGTAAGTAGTTTTTCTTTATCAAAGTAGTCTCATTTTAATGGTGATTATGCAATTAATTATGCAATTAAACTGAAAAATACTATAAATAAAATACTCAATGTTTCAAAGTTATCCATCCAAAAAGTATAATGTTAACTTCCTTATTAAGAAACATATATGTGTATATGCACTTAATCAAAAAATCAAACTTAACTAAAAATGTGTTTTTCCATTAAGATATTTTAGCTCTTTAAAATCAGACTCCAGCTATATAGGTATATCAAAACAGAAGATGTATATGGCATAGAAAAAAATCGTATTTGATAATTTTTTGACTGTATTTGATAAGATTATGACATTTTTCATCCCCAGATGAGTGATCATACACATTTGTTATGTATTAGAGAATCAGTACGGCAGCCGACCAGAAAATCGATTGCATGGTTGTATACGCCCCATGTTCTGTTGCATATTAGAGATCCGGTGTCAAAAAAGATTTGTTTCTTCTGCTGTGAACTGTTAGGAAAACCCATCAGTAGATAGCATACCTGCCAACTTTTACGAATTTTTCGTAATTTTTACGAAAATTCTCTTATTTTACGATTTTACGCGCGTAATCGATTTCTTTACGATTTTTAATATTTTTTACTAATTACGCCTAAAAATCGGGCCAATTTGCCGATTTATCGCCAAATTTATATTTTTACACCAAAATGTCGCCAAGCATTTGGATTGCTTGTCACACGAGAACGTTATCCAAATGAACGCAGACAATGAACGCAGACGTTCTCGTGTGACAAGCTCTATTTATTCTGGTACTTGCAGCACGCAGCGTTCAAGAAACGGACGGCAGACAATGCTCGTCTTTCTAACCCGGAAGTGTAGGCATAAAATCCCCCACAGAAAGGAATCAAAAATAAGTTGTAGATTTTTGTCTCCGTAATCACCGTGATGTATGTTATCATATATATCATTAATACATATGTTGTCATTGGACTCAAAGGGGAAACAGAAGAAAAAACTTCGCACAGCATTTGAAAATATTTGTTTTACTTTTACCCCTTTTTGTTGAGAGTCCAAAATTACCAGTTTGCATCCATTTTCTTCTTCTAATGATTTCATATCAGAACAATAGACCTAATTTATTTTTATAGTGCGAATAAAAATAAAGAATTATTTTACTAAACAAATTATGTTTCGCTTAAATTTTAAGATGAGCAATTCAGTCTTTTCTTTTCAGGCTTTGCTGAGAGTACATAATTGCCTTTTTCCATCCATCTCCATCCCCTGATTATTACACATTAACTTTACTAAACTAGCTTATTTTTATATTTCAGTTGATTATAAAGGTCACCTTTTTAATTATTTTCATATAAATAGTAATTTTTTTTTTCATCTCTGCAGCGGTTGCCGAGAGAACGCTATTATCCTTTTCCATTGATCTCCATCTCCCTATTGTTGCACATTAACTTGATTAAATTAACTTATTTTCATATTTTGGTTGATTATAAAGGCAAATTTTTTTTATTATTTTCACATAAATAGTACGATCGTGAAATTCAGTTTTTTTTCGCGGGCGTTTCCGAGATTACGCAATTATCCTTTTCCATCGATCTCCTTCTCCTTATTGTTGCACATTAACTGGACTAAAGTAGCTTATTTTCATAGTTTGGTTGATTATAAAAGTTAATTTTTTAATTCTTTTCATATAAATAGTACGATCATGAAATTCAATCTTTTTCTATCTGAAGCCCTTTCTGCCACATTTTTATGAAAAGATATTTTTGAACAAAATAAACATTTTCTTTAAAATATACTGCCACCAATTTTTATTTATGTGTAGGCACTAGACAATGCACATTTTAATAATACATGATAATTTTATGAATGTGTTTAAAAATATACTGCAGTTTGAGAACAAAAATTTTGTGTCTTCCCAATTGTAAAAAAAATTTTTTTTTGTGAAATTAAGTTCATAAATCCTGACTATTGTAATGATTTAATTTCAACAAAACTGACAAAATAAAAGCATGAGTTATTATAGATAACAAAATCATAGTTTAGAATTAATATAAAGGAATGTGTTAAAATTAAATTTACCCATGTATTTAATCAACCCTGTTCTTAAACGCAATTGTCAAACTTGCATTTTCTAAATATAATAGAATTATATCATTTTTCATCATTACATAACGAATTATATCATCATTACATAACGTAACTTTTTGTCAAAATATTTTGAGAGATGAAGGATACAATGTAAATAATGTACAAATGAACATGCATACAACTGTTTCCAAAGAGATCTCAAAACAGTTGTGTGTTTCACATATTTGTGCATTATTTACATTGTGTCCTTTGAAAATCAGATTTATGTCGATTTGTTCTGTAAAACTCATTTTACGTGCTATTCTGATTTTTTTTCAAAAATCTTCTGATTTTTACTCCAAATAAGTTGGCAGCTATGAGATAGTGGTTAATAGTTTAATGGAGACCTTGGGGTTGGTTTCCTAGGCACATTTTTTTTTTTAAGGAGGAGGATTACAGTCTGAAATATAATTGTCATTGATATAAGAATTCTCTTTTCATATTATATATTTTTGTGTATTTAAAATTACACAATAAATTGATAAAGTTAGTACAAAAAAGCAAAAATATACCTTTTTATTCAAATCAGGTTTTTTTTTCTTTATTTCCTTTCCTAATGTTAAATAAAAAAATTGTAGACAACTCTTGTCCAGAACTAAACTAGAAGGCAAGCAAGATATAATGGATAAATAAAATTCTATCTTTTATATGCATTTTGAACATAATTTGGCATGATTATTACGATCCATGAATACTGGAATGCTATTGATTTTAAACATGATCAAACATTTGCAAGCTCCCAAATTTTCAAATAAATTTTTGAAAAAAATCAGGACTTTCAATAATGTTAAATAAATAATCATTTTGTGCATATTTTTTTTTAAATTCTAAAATGAATGACATAAACTGTAGAAGTCTAGCTTGATTCATTCTCGAGATATTCCTTGTTTTTCAAATAGATGTATCTTAAAAAAACAAATACTTAAAAATGAACAGTAGTAAGTATCTTCAAATATTTGGCACCTAGCATAATATCGCCAACTTGCTGATGTTTTTAATGTGGAGCCAAATTGATAAAAATGTCACCAAATTGGCAAAAATGATTGCTAAGGTTACAAAAAAAAAAAAAAAAAACCCTTTCGTTCTTTTCGAGAAACATTCATGCTAAAATCTTTTAATATGATTCCTGTCTACCCTGTTTCTGTTAATTTGGAGATTAAAGGCAGCCACTCTTGGCATCATTATCACTCTCAATCATTAGGCGTTCCTTAATGATTTCTTGAGATCTTGAGAAAGTTACAAAAATGATGCAGAATTGATGAAATTTTAATTAACATATTTTAATGTAATGGAGTATATTGCTTAACAGATTAGCTTCAATATTTCCAAATGTCAAATTATATTTGCGTGAAATATAACTTTAAATAATTTTGCATGTTGTCTTCCAGAAAAGTGCTAAATGTCAGTGTACTTTTAAATGTTATATGTGCCATGAATCTTGTTTATTATTATTTCGCATTGAAAGGAAGTAAAGTACTTGCATAATTATGTAGGGAAAGTCATGTGCTGCCCATATCAGATTTTTCCAGGGTGGGGCAACTGGCCCACCTTCCCTGCGGACACCTATGATATGCATATAAAATAAATGTAAGATGTTCAATTAAAAACTACAAATTTAAATTTAATTATTCTTATTTCAATAAGCATTTATCTCACTTAAATGACTGAATTGCATGGTAACCACATATATATACTAGGCACCAATTGATTTTACCTTTAAGAAAATTAGATGTAATTATTGTGTGAAAAATTTCAGATAGATGATAGATAGCTTTTGCATTTTAGCTAAAATTGCAGCAAATATTTTCGCGAAATGTTAAAAAAGCTAACACAGTTTAAACCCTGTTCTGTTTGTACAGAGGACATATTGTGTTCCAGATAATTTAAAATTTGATTTTGATTCTTAAAAATGCATATTGTTAACTCATTGAATACATTTCAAAGGTTATATGAAGAACAAAAGAAGTTAGAATATATAAAACATTTAATAAATAAAAAACACTTTGTGCAAAGGTTAAGGAGCAACATATATTTTAGCACAAATAAAATAATAATGTAGCATACAGCTATTTCGAGGATATGCTGGATTCAGCATATCCTTGAAATAGCTGTATGCTGGATTTTTATTTTGAGATTCAATACTCATACATTGTTTAAGTTTTTCTTAAAACATTTATTTTCATATTTTGTTAACCTCTTGTTGGAGGGGCTGCATCTATTGCTCTGATTTCCGTAGCATTTTAAGGACTATTCTTAATTTAAAATTTAATGTATTGAATTTTACAGCTAAATCATTTTATCCCAACCTTTAATATTTAACTATTTTAAATTTTTTGTATACAAAAGGGCCTCACTATATGTAAAATGTTTAAGTGAGAAAACAATGATTGCTGTGACTTGAATTTTTAGAATGCAAGAACTTAATGTGTTTATACCAGTATAGTACTTGTTTAAGTTTATAGGAACTTCACCTATATGAAATAATTGGGCTGGGCACATACAATCATTTTAAACGACATGTATCTGAAGTAATATTACTTTTTATTTATTTTAGATTAGTGATGGATGATGATTTAGATGTGGAAGCCTTACTCGAGGCACCTTATGCAAAGCATGTAAGAAAATTTAAATTTCAGCTTTTCATTAATAATTAGGAAAACTTAATTATAATGAATTCTTGTAAAAATTTTCATTTTGTAATTTTAGAATTAAGATGTATATGTTATATTTATTGTTAAATTTTCTTGTTTTTTTATTGGTGAAATTCTATTTGCAAATTGCATGGTTCTCTTTTAATTTTTTTCTCTGAAATCCTTTATCACATTTTAAGTTATTACAGGCAGTGTTGCATAATTTTATAAGCCATGCTTAGAAAATATATTATTTTTAAGTCAGAAGCGCTGATAGGAAATATTTTGGAGGGATAATAACCAAATATTTGTTTCCTATTTCCTCAAATATAATTTCTATGAAATTCAACAATGGGTTCCTTGGGGGGGGGGGGGGGGGAGAGAGAAGTTATGATCTCCCTTGGTGATACCACTGTTTCATGCTAAATTTTGTCCCTCAACCAGAGGGACTCAAAATCTTTAGATTTTTTTTTCTTGGCGGACTATGATTTACTTAATTTGTCTTATGCAATCAGTTAACAAAAATCCTACTGTTTTGATTTTCATAATAATAATAATAAATGATAATAAAAATCATTTTTGTTAAAGTGAAGGAGTGATATAGAAATCAGAAAAAGTTATAATAAGCAGCTTTTTTTCCCCAGCTTTTTAACAGATTAAATTAAGAATCTACATTGATTGAAAATATTAAAAGAATTTAAAGTAATGTTCAAATTAAAACACTACAGACTGTTATCAGAATTATAGAATGTTTGGCCCAGTACATTAGGCCTGGCCGAAAAATACTTCTTTTTCTATTTTCAATTACAGCTAGTAGAAATGTGGGGGTTTCTGGAAAATTTTCCACAGTGGGGAAATTTTAAAATTACTCTCAAATATTATTACATATAAGCTAGAATAATACGTCCAGTGACTTCTAAAATTACTTATTTTTCTATTATTACAGTTACAGTCATACATATATTAAATAGCATGGCTAATAAATTGATTATAGTTAGGCTATTAACAGAGGCTCAGATAATAAGCTTTTATTCCAGTTAATAAAATTAACATGATCTCTTTGAAATTTAACTTCAAAGACTTTGTTCATTCTGTCTGTCTGTTCGTTAGCATGATAACTGCCGTAAAAATGACTTTATCAAAATGAAATTTTAGTATGCTGTTCAGACTGTCTGTGGTACCTATGGGAATATAAATGAATAATATCACCCAATTAGTTTTGGATTGAACCTGGGTTGAAAAAATGAAATACATTGAACCCTATGGGACCTAATTTTTCAAAAAATGTTTAAGCAAATTTAAAATGCACAAATTGCTTCGAAAATTCTAGGAAATATTCAAATTATCCTATAAAATATATAAAAAAAATTTCAGCAAAATATATTCAGTAGTTTTTTAAATAAAAATTAAAATAATAATCACACCTTTTATATGAAGCGATCACGTGACCATTATATGAAGAGATGGCGGGACCCATCATCCAAATAAAATATGGCATCCATCTTGCGTCAAAATCGTGATTTTTAAAGTTTTTTATAATTCATATTTAGTGTTGTATCCATCCTAAAATGCTTTATTTTTGCTTAAATTCTGTGTATCTACATACTGAAACAACACAATTACAATATATTTGAGTTTAAATGATCATCCAACTTTGATAATTTCTACAACAAGCCTAATTTTCACTTATGGAGAATGTAAATACCAAAAGATGTAGAATGAGTTGTATAAGAACTGCTGCATTTCTTTAATGCAAAATTATTTAGCTCATGAAGTTTGCAATATAGCTGATATGAATGAAATATTCATTGATTTTATGCAGAGAAGGACGATTTTTTTGATGAAGTTTTAAGCATAGAGTTTAATTACTTGTACCTCCATGGTCTGTTTTTAAATAAAATAAATTATTATAGTATTGTAATGAATCAAATGAATGGAAAAAAGGTTATGAATGAAATGCTGCTTTTATATAGAGAGCCGGGCATATTATATTTCGATGACATCATCTGAATAAATTTCATTTGTTTTTGATGAAGTTTTCAAATATAATAAATTATTGTAGTATTATGATGATTTTAAAAATATTACCGAAGAATGTATCGCATTTTAGAGATGCTTAAAGTAGGCAATATATATTTTAATGCCGTCATTTGAATGAAATTCATTTTTATCGATGAAGTTTTAAGTTTTCAAATATCATAAATTAATGTAATATTGTGATAATTTTTAAAATATTACTGAGGAATATTTCACATTTTAGAGATGTTTAAATAAAATTGCATTGAAGTTGGAAAGTGTTTCGTAATCAATGCTTTATGCATGATTGATCTTTTTTGTTGTATCTTGTAACTAATTTTCTCATATGAATTCTAGAATCTGAGATCATAGCTATTAAAATATTTTTTGGATGACAAATGTATGCATTTTGAGATTGTTTTCTCTAAAATCATTTTAAAGCCATTATACAGGGTGTATATAGACTGATGGTCTGAACTGTAAGGGGTTATAGAACTCACCAAAACAAACAACTTTCACAATACAGTGTGGGGTCGGAAAGCAACTGGCGAGCCGCTAGAGGGCTCTTTCTCTGGGAGTGGATGAAAAGTTGCGTCAAAATGGAATGAAGTGAGGATGAATACAATGAAGACGAATAATGGAAATTTATTGACAAAATGTTTAAAACAAATGCTCAAATGAACGACCACCAACTGCGAGACAGGCGTCACAGCAGCAGTGGAGTGAATTACGTTCACTTTGGAAGATTCCTAGCATTTCACGAACGTCTGCAGCTGCGACGCTAATTTGGGCGAGAAGATCCTCTGGTGACTCGATGGGCGTCCCAATAACAGCGCCTTTTAGCTGTTCCCAGAGGAAAAAATCCAGGCAGGACAGATCGGGAGATCTGGGAAGCCACGAGACGGAATAATCACCACGGCCAATCCATCTGTTTGGAAAGGCAATGTCCAGGTAGTTCCGCACAATCTTGGTGTAATGTGTTGGTGCTCCATCATGCTGGAATCACATAATCACTCGATGATTTGCTGGTACAACACTTAGTAAATCTGGCAGTACCTGTTGGAGGAAGGTGAGGTACTTCTGTCCGTCTAGGTGGTCTGGTAACTGATATGGGCCAATTGGTCGTGGATAATCCTTGCCCACATTTTCACGGAGAGCCTTTGCTGGTGGCATCTGGAATGTGTAGCATGCGGATTTACTGTGTTCTCCATTTTAACCCGACGTTTCATCCACTCCAGAGAAAGTGCCTTCTCGCGGCTCGCTAGTTGCTTTCCGAAGCTGTTTGTTTTGTGAGTTCTATAATCCCTTACAGTTCTGACCATTAGTTTATATACACCCTGTATAGTTATCTTGCCTCATGAGTCATATACAGTAGTTCTTTCTTAGCATGATAGGTTTAGTTTCAGTCAAAAGCACATGGGAACATATACTTTCATACTTAATTCTGCCAAAGTTTTTCTCCTTGTCAAAGGAAGATTTCAATGAATTGGTTATATTTTCAATTGCGTTAAATGGCTGATCTACTTTTATATAGTTCCCTTCTAATTTTATTTTTATTATAGAAGGCTGAATTACCGACATAAATAAAATTTACATCTTATACTACAACATTTACAAACTGTGCGGCTGATCTAATCAGAAGTTCTGTATGGTTCACAGTTTTGCAAAGATCTGAATTTAAATCATTTGAAAGAAGTAAAAAAAAAAAAAAATGGGGCTGTAGGATGATTAAAATTTAAATGCTTCAATTAATATTTTATTTTGTATGTTATAAGATTTGCATAATGAAACTTTGCCGAACTATAATAAATCAGAAATTAAAGTAATGTATTTTTTACAATAAATCGATTTAATCATATTTGTATTTAAATTATCCCAAAGTTTCCAAAGTCTCATGAGGTTCGGCAAAATATTAAACAGTCTAGATGAAATTTTTTTATGCATTATAATGGGTCTATAATAAGTTTTCTGCTCAAATTGAAATCTAAAATCGAGTAAATATTTTTCCACTGAATTTTCATTTTCATCACAGTTTTAACGAATTATTAAAAATTTTAACTTTTAAAGGCTCAGATGTTTCGACAATTTTGGTAAAAAATTTTGTGCAATATATGTGGTTCATAAGGCAGTTTTCTATACTGCCTGTAATTGAAATGAAAAAAAAAGTTTTTTGTCTGGCCTAATGCACATCCATGCCATAACAAATGCAGATATTTTTTAATTGTTAATTTTGCAGATATTTTTAAGGAAAAATAGAAATCTTGCCCTTTGTTTGCTTAATATGTGACAATAACATGCATATTTTAAAGAATTTATCTATTTATTATCAACTTTTATTGTTATTATGCACTTCAGAAGCTTGCAGTGCCTATATTTTTAAATTCTATGCTAATATGTTTTATTTTTATCAATTCTGCTTTATGGGTCTGCAGATATCGCCCCCTCCTCTTAGAAGGAAAAAAAAATCCATGCCAATTCAGTCACTTCTAGTATATAATAGTGCTGTTTGTATATTTTATAGTTTCAGCTAATTATAATAAAACTTTCAAACCAGTATGACTAAAAAAAAAAAAATGCATTATAATTTCAACTGCATAAAAAATAATTGTTACTATGGGTAAAAAAAATATAATGTGCAGGATCTATTTATATAGACACTGTTTCATTATTATTATTTTTTTATCATCTTTATTTTCTGTTGATCAGTATGAATTCAATTCTATTTCTTGCAGTATTGAAGTGTGCTGCTTTGCATTGCTCATTTGGTCTTTATTTTTTATCTTTAAAAGAGTTATACAGCTCAAACTGCTGCTAATATAATAAACTATGCAAATAATATTGAAATACTAGAAAATATATCTGGCGTTGCTCAGGATTTAGGATAAGCGGTTGTGATGTAGCCGTGTGTGCACAGACAAATAAAAATAGAAATCATAATAATTTTAATTTAAATGAATTCTGAGAATAATAAAAATTTAAGAAAACATAGACTCAGAATTATTAGAGCATAGTGATAAAAGCTAAATCAGCTACAATTCTAGCACTTAATAAAAATAATTAGATAAATTATTCTATTTCATTGTTGAATATGTGTTAACTAAGCTCAATATGCATGAGCATTAGTTGCTTTACAGTTTAAGGTTTAAATGCATTAATGCACAGTATTAGTGCAACCAAAAATCTTTATTTTTTCTCTTCATGCAATATGATCCTATTTTTCATACCTGAGAGGTTGTCAATTTTCCTGAAGTACTCTACCAAATTTCATGACTGTATGATGTTTAGATTTTTTGCTACAGGCGACACAGACAGACAAACATCTCCCTTTATTATTTTAGATTGAGCCTTTTTTGCAATAGAATTAATTTTAAACAAGCCAAAATATCATTCCTGTGTTTAGAATTCATTTAACTGTTTGTATGTAATTATAATTTGTTTGAAATTTCTGATATTTTGTCTTATACATTTTTTTTCTCTCTTATAGGATAGAGCCAGGCAGTCTATTTCTCCAGAAAATGAAAAAAGGTATAGATTTTTTCCCCAGAATTTTTCAACATTTTTATATTTTGGTTTTTAAAGTTGATATAAAACTATTTGAAATGTTTTTGTTATGTATAGTTTCTATATGTTGATAAACTGATTTTTCTAGGAAGAAAAGTAAGAAGAAGAAGAGGAGTGTAAGTAGAGAAAGATCACACAAAGATTCATCCAGAGACCAAAGGAGTAATCACAGAGAGCATGGTAAAGATTCTCATAGTAAAGATTACAAAATTTCTCCTAGAAGGAAAGATCGTTATGCAGATTCTGAAAATCACAAATTTAAACGAGCAAGAAGTCGAAGTCGTAGTATTGAGAGACAGCCAAGGTATCCTCCTCCAAGAAATTTTTATGGACCAAGGCGTGATTACAACAGGAATTCATTTAATGATCGTAGAGATTATCCAAGGCGATCATATCGGGACTATGGTCGTGCAAAGAGCAGGTATATAATTGATTTTACTGCTTAACATTGTATGATTTTATGACATGTGCATGTAATTTATAATTAATTTAAATTTTTTGAAAAGTAAAACCTTTAAATGGTCTTTTGTTAAAGACAAATATTTTACATATCATTGGTTTTTTATGTTCTTTTATATAAATTTTGCTTTTAGATTCACAATTTCCCAAATTTTTAAATTGCATCTACTTTTCTATCATTTCATGTTTCATGGTTTTAATATCAGGTGTAATACTTTATGTCGTTAGCCCTCTTTAACTTTAAATCTTTTATAATGAAGTTCCTACCTCAAATCAAAGTAAATTTTAAAATCACAGTGTATTTCAAATCATTATCTAAATGTGTACTCTATATTGTAATATTAAAATTATTAAGGTGTGTATGTGATAAAATGTACTTCATGTATTTTATTATTTTACATGTTTGTTTGTAAAACAACATTTAATTATATGAAAACAAATATATAACAATGTTTGAAACCAATTTTTTAAAAGATCAGATTAAAACTGGTGTAGAATTGATTCACAAAGTAAAAATATTCCCCATCATATAAATGCTTTCGTCATTTTTTTTTTTTAAATAAATAAGTAATTTCATAATAGAAATATTGAAAACAAACCTATTTAATAGTAAACTACATTTTTTTCTGTTGAATTTTTCTTTATATAGTCTTTATTCAATTTTAAAAAGTACAGAAATATAACTTTATTAAATGTTAGATATTAATAATTTATTAAATATAAGATGAATAATTTCACTCCCCAATAACACTAGTTATTTTAATTTATTAATTATGCTAGAACTTCCCCATAAAAAAAAAAAAAAAAAAAAAAAAATTACCATTTGTTTAATTTTTATTTTAAATTATTATTGGGACTAGTCTAAATTAATAGATAACCTAAAGATTTGTATTTCAACTTGCTGTTTGCTTTGTATTTAACTATTCTATAATTAAATTCTGTTGTTAAAAAGTAAATTTAAGTAAGTAGTTTTAGCATTATCTAACAATTAAACTGTGAGAGGACTAAATTCTAACTTGAGTGCATTACACTTTAGTATGCCATTTTATAAAAAGCCAATAACATATATCAAACATTAAATACGTTGATTTGCACCTAATGTGCATTTAATATTTATTACAATGAGCAAAACTTATACCGATCTAATCGACGAACTTTATCGTATGTTCTTTTATTTTAAAATGCTGTTCCTAATCTTACAATGGGAAATATGTTTCTATGCAGGAAGATATACAATTATCTTAACAGTAGAATATTATTGCTCCTGTAAAGAAAACAGTGACATTGATTTTCTCTGTTGGTGAAAGTAAGTTGAAAGGATTTGTTGTATTTCTAATTCATGAAATGGTAAAGTAGACTTTCCCCCTTTTCTTCAAGTTTTAGTTAACTATTTCATAAGTAATTTTTTTTTTAACATATTGGGCAAACTTTTACTGCTGCTTTTTGTATTCCTGTCTGCTATTTTGCCAATATATTTGTAAATTTCATTTGAATTTATTGGCAAACAATCATTTATAATAAATTTTATTTGTTAACAGTATTTTTTAAGAGTTTTGAAGTATGATTTGGGTCTTAACAAGTTTGTTACCTCTTCATACTGTTTTCTCTTGTTTGATGAACATACTTTCCTTTCAATAAGATAAGTCATTTTAATTAACATTTTTTTGATTTACTGATGTATAAAGATTTGCAATTGGTAATTTTAATGCAAAATGTAGTAACACCTGCTTGAAACAGATTCTGAAACAGAATACCCACTGTTTTAAGCGAAAAATTTCTTGCTGAAAACAATATTTCTTTTCAGCAGTTTCAAGCAGGAATGAACAAAATCACTTAATGTTAACAACCTATTTGAAACAGAAACTTGTTCAAGATGGAAAAGTATTTCGGTCCTTTGAAGTTCTGTTTTAGACAAGGTTTTTTTATTGTGTGTGTATTTTGTATGGTTATATGTAAAATAGTAATAGTATGATAATGGCTCAAATATATACTTTAACAATCACCATTTGGCAATGACAGATTTACTTTTCCTCATAAAATTTAGAAAAGTCTAAACTGTCATCTTTAAAATATTTCTTTATATAGATGTTATATAAGTTCTCTAATAAAAATATTTATTCTCAAGTGATTATTATTATTATTATTTTGTCACACATTAATTAAAAAAATTGAATTAATAAGATAATTGGGAAACTTAAGTATTGACTATTGCCATTTCACTGAATTTTATTGTAGGTTTTTGTTTACAATGCATTGCCATCATATAATTTGAACAATTAGTCAATACTATGTATACTTTCCTTTAGTTTTAGTTTAAGCCAGACTCAGTTAAAAATAATTTGACCTGATGAAGTCTGTTAAAAAATCATAAAACAATTTTAGTACAATTTATGAAAAATTATCATTGTCGGAGTTCTATAAAAAAATGTATGTGTGTACAATTATCAAAACAAAATTTGTAAATATGAATACAATAAAATAAGGTACAGTCAAAACTGCATAAGTACACATCGCATAACTGCACATCCTGTGCATAAAATATCAAAGCTTCAAATTTTTGTTCTATCTTTTTTGTTACTTAAACCCACTTAACTGCATATCTTATAATTGCATAAACTGCATAAATTCATACGTTTTTAAAGCCAAACTGATGTTTTGTTATGGAATTTTAACCTAATAATTGCACAAATATGTCAAAGAAACCATACTATATTTGTGCACAGCAGAAACTCACCAATGAAGATATATTCCATGAAGTTATAAATGCTAAATAGAATTTAGATCCCGTGGCTAAAGAATCTGATGTAAAAAATATTTCTATGCATAAAGATGCTTTATCTGCTTAAATAGTTTTGAAATATTTTAATTCAACAAATTTTATTTTAAAAAACATTGAAGCTTTAACTGATCATTAGCACTACATGTGCAGAAAAAGTTAACAAATTTTTCTGCTAATATCTGCATGCTATACATACATGTATTTAGGTAAGTACTTTACACTTATTATTATTGTCTTTACTAATAAAGTAATAGTACTATATAATTTTTAAAATAAATATTGTACATAATTTATAAAATTAGGAATATGAATTTAACAATAAAAAAGTAGATACTACCACTTATAAATTTAGCAAAAAAATGTGATATTTTAAAGAAGTCCACTTAAGTGCATGGCCCCTTAACTGCACTCAATTTCTTTGCCATATTGATGTATACATATGTGATTTTAAATGTACTTTTAAGAATATTTATTTTGCAAACAATTATTTTAATGGCATAAATTATAAAGAGGTCAAAGTATATCATACAGCTTACTCAGCAATCAAAGATGATACAGACTTGTATTTTATTTTCTGTACATGAAAACTAATACAGAATCTAATGGACAAAAATTTCTAAATTTTGTGGATTTCTATTATTCTGATATTTCATTCTTTAAATAATGAATATCTATATAGCTGACAAATTATAGTCCTGTAGGTATTTGTTATTGAAAACAGAGATCATCTTAGAATTTGTCCTGAAGCGTAAAAATGCCCCTTGACTTATTTTAAGGAGTATTTTGCTTTCCAGAGGAGTTATTTTTAACACATGAACAATTACCATCAAATGTTCAAAAATGTATTAAATTTACTGTGTTTTATATAAAAGCAATTTCAGGATTACCACCAAATAGAAGAAAATTTTCTGGCTTTTTTATGTTACAAAAAATAAATAAATAAGATTTATTGCTCTCTTTATTTGTTCTTGTCAAGAAAAAAGCAAAATACATTTACATATCTGACAGTTTAAAATGTTTTGTAAATTTTATTGTTAAACCTGCTACATTTTTTTGAATTTTTATTATTCACTGAACTTATTTAAATTAAAGATTACTATCAATATTTAAACTAAAGAATGAAACAAATGCTAATTTTTAATTAAAATTCTAAAGATGTAAATTTAGAAGCAAATACATCAAATTCTAGTTTTTGTTTTTGAAATGGTTTCATTTCTGAATAACCAAATTATTATTTTTATACTATTATCTAAAAAAATCATCTTTCATTCCATTAATAATATGTTTGAAAACTAGTTTTTCTGTATGAAACAAAATAATTACAAAAATTTTAGCCGATGTAAACAGGTAGCAAAAGATGAAAATATTTTCCCAATTAAGCAAAATACAGGAAGAATCACGTACAAATTATGCATTTTTTGATGATACTGTAGCGAAACAACCCTTCATTTCATTAATAATACATTTGAAAAATAACTTTTTTTATGCAAAACATGTAATAATTATAAAAGTCATAGTCTATGCAAGCAGATTACATAAGTGGAAAATATTTTCACAATTAAGCTAAATTTTGAGTGTCGCATCCAAAACTGTAGTTTCTCACAATACTATTGCAAAATTATCCTTTTTTTCATTAATAATGCCTGTGAAAAATAGTTTTTTTGTATATAACATGAAAATATAAAAATTTTAGTCGATGCAAATAGATTTCAAAAGTGGGAGAAAGATGATCATTGGTCATCACTCTCGTGATGCAGTGGGAATTAGTGCTTGCTAGTGTCGATTTTGTAATCACAGGAAGTCTGATCTCCAGAAGAACAGGAAAACTAGGATCTTAAAATTCATGACTTTATTTCCAAATTTGTAACATTTTTTTGGAAATCTGTATGATTTCCAATTTTATGACTTTATCCAGATTTTCGTGACCTTAGACATCTTGTTAATTGGCAATAATAAATGTTTTCTGATTGAAAGGTTTAATTATATATGCAAAATCAGATAATAATTTAGAAAGGATTACACATACACAATGTACCGTCCTTCCCGGTCGTCCAATTAGATACTCTAAGTCCTCTGGACGAGTCGGACGGCCTGGGGCTTTCACATACACAATGTACCCGCCGTCCAATTAGTTGCTCATGTCCTCTGGATGAGTCGAGCGGTCTTGGTCTTCAACATACACAATGTACCCGCCTCTCCCACTGGGTTCCGGTCTAAATTGGGTGAGTCGAGGGTCTAAATTGGGATGAGTCGGACAGTCTGGGTCTTCAACATACACAATGTACCCGCCTCCCCCATTGGGTTCCGGTCTAAATTGGGTGGCACTTCCCAGCCATCCAAATAGTTACCTTACACCTTTCTGGTAGGTCGGACGGTCTGGGTCTCAACAACAACATACACAATATACCTGGCCATCTAAGCAGCTACTGTAGTCTTAGGATGACTTGGACAGTCTGGGTCTTCCACATACACAATGGCTTACACATGTTCTACATTCTTTGTCGGTCTGATTATTTTAGATTTTCACTCACTGCACAGACCCATTAACTGCATGGAATTTCATTGTTGCATCTGTATGTACTTATGCGATGTAGTGAAAAAAATTTCTTTTTATACAATTTTGAGTAATTAGATGACACAGGTTTATGGTTTTAGAAATCATTAATAAAATGTTGTTTTGCTTGATCTGTAATTTTTACATAGATTTACAAGTCTAAAAAATGCTATGGCACTTGTTTGCTGTAGTTCTTTCTCTTTCGGTGTTTGATGGTTATCTTACCAGAAAATTCATGTTGAGGAAATTCACTTGTTTTCCTCATTAAAAAATACATTTTTGAAATTCAATATCTGTAATTTTTCTTAGAATGGTAGAAAAATTGAAAATTTATTTAATTTTCGGACTAACTTGGTCTTTATTTGAAAAGACATTAAAGGATTTGTTTTATTATTTTTTTAATTCACTAAATAATTTTTTTGTTTTTTAATTTAAAATCACTAATTTTATTTTATTTTTTTAATTTTCTGAAATTTTCAGGGATTTTCTGCTTGCATCTTTTATATTTGTTTTGCTAATTTTTAAAATTATATTATTTGGTGAGTGGTTTATAGTATTTTTGTATCAAATATTTTTCACTATTTAGTAAATTTTGAATTTTCTTCTATATAATTTTTTTTTACTTGCATGATAACCATTTTTTTTTCAGTCAATTATGTAAGTTTTCAGTAATTTCCTTATTTTGCTAGTTTCCTTTCACTTTAGTCACCTTGTACCATTTGGTTGTTTTTGAAAGTTTCCATTTTTTTAACCTTACTTGTATAATTTTTTCAATTTTTTACTGTATAATTTCTTTTTAAACAATCTAATTATGTAATTTTTAGTTATTTTTAATAAACATTTTAAACTATTTAATAAAACATGCTATTTCACAACAGCTTGACTTAATGAAAATATATTGTCACATTAATCAATGAGATTGCAGTTTGGCTGGTTTATTAGATTATTACAACACATTATATTGAGTTTCCATTTTTGTAGAATCTGCATAAAATTTAAAAACATTTCCTATAGCGTTTATACTAAAATTTTGATTTAATGCAGACATTGCAGTTTGGCTGGTTTATTAGATTATTACAACACATTATATTGAGTGTCCTTTTTTGTAGAATCTGCATATATTTTTAAACATTTCCTATAGATTTTATACTAAAATTTTGATTTAATGCAGACATTGTGTGAAGTAATTATTTTAATGCCTTATAGATCCAGAAGTAAAGAAAGAAGAAGTTCATTTAAATCGAAGAAACATTCGCCTTCTCCTAAAAAAGAAGATAAAGGGTAAAATACATTTAAATACTTTCATTAAATATGCAGATTCAGATTCTTCAATAGTGGCCATTGGCCACTAAGAACAAATTGCTTAGTGGTCAATAAAGATAAGTTAGTGTCCAAAAATGTTTTGACATATGTATTGGTAGATGCCTATAATCTTGTTTATTATTAACCCTTTCCGGACGGCGGCATTCCGGAACTGCCGTGGTTCAAAAGACGGAGCGCTTCGCTTCCGAACTGTTCCCAAAGGACGGTAAATTTTTTGCGCTAAGCCTAACTCTCGAAAAAAATTCACTAAAAATCACCTATTCAACACAGAAATCTACTTTTTTCAGGAATAAAAGAAATATTTATTTTCTATTTGATGTATATTTTTCATACAAATCTGAATACAAAATACTCGTTAGTTGCTCCCATTCTTTTATCCGAAATAAATGAATAATTTCACTGCCCCTAAAACCCAAAAAAAAAAAAAAAATACTCTCTTATTCCTATGATTCACCAACGAAATCATAACGCTGAAATGAAAACAGAACCCGGAACTCAATTATAAAATTGTTGATGCTGCGAGAATTGCTCTGTCTGTTTATATTACAAAATCATGTTTCACCGCTCCAAATGGAGAAATAATTCATTGGATCCTCCTTAGCCAAAGTCATGTATCTGAAAAATATATTGAAGTTAGTTCCACGGATATTTAACGCCATCTAGTAGACAAATTTAAATGTTCCACATGAAGGCACGCATGCGTTCCACTCGCTGTTTACGGTAAAGTTTCCTCCGGCACGAGTTCGTGCCGTCCGTCCTTGAATGCAAGTTCACAGCCGACCGTCCCGAAAGGGTTAATATGCTATTTCCGATAGTGCAAAGAACACACTTGTTCTGAAATAGTAACACAAAAACTATATTTTCAAAATGAATGCTGGTAACAGGAAAATGATTCCTGTCATTAAAATTCTCTAACAGTCACAGAAAATAAAAAAATGAACAAATGAAGATTTAAAGGTACAGTGTCCTGGCTGCCCTTTTGTTATGAGACCAGCACCTTCATTGCATTTTTTAATTAAAAAAAGCGCCCTGCTTAACCCTTTAAGAGAGCAACATTTTGCACCGCATTATCTCCCAACGAAAAATAAATAAAAATAATAAGGTTAAGCTATGATCTAGTTTTAAAGAAAGCATCCCCCACATTACTTTCCATCAAAAGAAACAAAATAGAAATAGCAGAAAGGGGAAGATTGCTATGCAAATACCTTTGCCCTTCTACCTGATAAAAAATTTCAAAACTGCTTTTAGTTTCTTTAATTTAAAATTATTCCATATTTGGTATGTATTTTGGGTAAAAAGCTTTGAAAATTAGAACTCTAAACATTTTTATTCTAAAACCAATATTTAAAAATACAACCTTTCGGACTAGGGTTCTTTTGTACCATTTGCAGGTTTATGTTGAGTCTATCAAACACAGGAAGATTGAAAGGGAAATAATAAGTTGTCTAGATCTAGATGAGCCTGTCTTCATTAACTTCATTCTGTATTTACAATTTTTCTTAACTTTCACAGAAATTCTGATACACAATATAAATGCTTTACTAAAAATATATTTTAATTAAATATCTCATTCTGTATTAACAATTTCCTTAAATTTTGCAGAAATTTAGATTCGTAATGCAAATGTTATATTAATATTTTTAATAGAATATTTCATTTTGTATTAACAATTTTTCTTAAATGTCACAGAAATTCCGATTCGTGATAATCTTGTTTGCGAAAACTACTGAGAAATCCTTAAAAAAAAATCAATCCTATCATCATTTCAAAGCCAATTCCACCCGTGCATCATTTTGGTATTCATTCTTTTTACATGATAGAGATGACTGTGACAGGAATGATGTTTTGGTTTAGTTTTGTTTTGCACAGAAATCAAAACTAACACTGGAAAACAAAACATACACTATGCAAAACTTGCTTTTATGTGTTAACAAAGTTATCTTACTTTTAAATTTTTGATCATATTAACAATAATTATATGCATGATAGGAATAAAGAGTAACAAATGTACACATAAAAAATGAATGATAAAATTGTGTTTTTCACTTAACCTATTAGTCGCAATGTTTTAAAACTTCAAACAGATATGGAACAAAATGATGTTCTTCACATGATTTAAAATCACTGCTGTCACAATCTAATGGATTAAAAAGATGATTTTTTAGGCATCGCTGTACTATCAGATTCTAGAATTTTTACAAAAAGGGTTTTTTCTACAACTTAGAATCGTAATTTCTTAAACTTCATCCATTTATTTTCCTTATTTATATTTTTCACTGTTGTAATTAAGAGATAAAAACTCAACTCATTACTGGGGAATAGTGACAGAAATGACAAATTTACAGTTTTATGAAGTCAAAACTATATTTAATATTATTGAAAAATATTTTTTGTTGAAAACCATGTAGAACAGATTGAATTCTAAACAAATACTGCAAAAAATGTCTTATTTAGACTTTTTTTTTAAACTCATTATTATAAATTTAGCCATATCGATATTGGATACTTGGGAATAAGTTGTTACACATGATTGTCTTGCGTTGCATAGACGACTGGACTACAAAATGTGAATAATTCTGGAAAATATTTTGGTCTACAAATGACAACACAATTGACTTAGCTACTATGGAAATTAACATTTCTAACTTTAATCTCATCCACTGTCAATCTTTTTAAAAAGAGTTATACTTTAAAAATTTGACTTCACTATGCAGGTCTGCATGGGCTAAAATGTGAGACTTTTAAATGAGAAATAAATATAGCAGCAATATGTACATGGCAAAGAAAACTGATCCAATCAGTTTAATGTGGTTATTATTTTTCATATCATGTAGTACCATATACGTACCACTACTGCATGTACATGTTTTTCTTTTTGAGGCAAACTATCTTAGTGCATGGGGTATGGAATAAATCTTGAAAGAAATGTAATGGGCCACGCTAGTAGGCACTCATCGCTTACACAGACCTTGCTCCTGCTTGGTGGAGTAACTGAGAACATTACATCCAAACATTTCATTGTTAATAACTTTAATTTGTTTGTAGTCCAATATAAATTTGTTTGTAGTCCAATTCAGACGAAATAAAACAAAGATAAAATGCACATCAGCCTTTTACCATTCAAAATTATGCAAAAAATGTAATGTTTCACATCAATCCATAACAAGTAACAGTTACTTGTGATATATTAACTTCATATATTAGCTAGACTTTGGACTTCTCAGTGTATGTAATCTAACCGGAACAAACACAAGCACCTTCCTATGATATACACATATTGTGAGTGTGCGTTTAGTGTTTTTTTATTCTTCAATGGTTTTAATTAGTTGCATGTTGGTTGGTTGGTGTTGGTGTCGTGTCTACTTTGAAGTCAAATAGATCCATGTGCGTGAATCACTGCCCTCGCCAGATCCACTATCCTTTCAGTATAAAATAGTCCTCTCAGTAGTTGCATGTATTTTAACTAATAAAAGTCCATAGTTCTTTTTTACTAGTATATTATACTAGTGTGATAGTATTATTAGTTTTAGTTCAATATTTTAGCTAATTAGTATTTTAGCTAATAAAAGTCCATAGTTCGTTTTTACTAGTATATTATACTAGTGTGATAGTATTATTAGTTACTTTATGGACCAATTCAGTATGTAAATATTTTTTTAATATTCATAATATGTTTTTCTTTTAGGGAAGATTTTACTGATGATAAGCCTGCTCGTTTACACAAGTAAGTAATCATTTTCACAGTTTTCTTTTTACAAAGTGTACTGATTTCATTCTGTTTTTCTAACCTATTTGGATATTTATTTCTTTGTAGAAATCCTGACTTAACACCTGAAGAAAGAGATATGCGTACTGTTTTTTGCATGCAGCTTTCACAGCGTGTAAGAGCACGAGACCTTGAGGAATTCTTTTCTCCTGTTGGAAAGGTATCTATTGTTAGACACTTTAATGTAAACAAACAACATATTGTGATAGCGTTATGGTTAAAATTTAATCTGGGGATATTTTCCAGGTATCTGTTTTGGTTACAGATCGTCTAAGTGTCAGAGTTGAATTTCACTTGATTTCCTGCAGCTTGCGTCTTGACTTACCGGAATATGTTAATTTTCCATATCTCTGGAAATTAGCATACTTCAGAAGTGGCACAATAAAAACGGGTATAAATACCCAGTGCCAATAAAGGCACAATGGGTGTGAGCAGCGTGAGTGAGAAAAGCAAGCAAACTGAACTGAGCGAGCGACTCTGCTGAAGTTAACAGTTAGTGAATTCAATTTGGGAGATTTCAATTTCAATTTATGAGACAGTATTTTAGTGATTTTAAAATAAGTGTGATGTTTTACAGAGGAAATTTTAGTCCTAAATATGTTAAATTTTCAGAATTAAGATTTTTGTTTTTTATTTTAAGAAATTTAAAGTAGCTATAAAATTAAAATATTATAAATTAAAAACTCTTTGAATTCTATAATTTAAAAAAACAAGAAACATCTTAATGTTGAGAAAAAAAGGAATTCAGATCACCAATACTTTTTTTTATTATTATTAAATTTTAATTACATTGTTAAGGTAATCTATATAATATGCACATTGAAATTGAATTTTATGGGAAAATTCTGTTTATTGTATTAGAAGTATAATGAATGCCTTAAAATTAAACTTTATAGTAAATAATGTTTATGAAAGATAAGTATGTAGAAAGCTGAAACTTATCAGGTATATAAATAACATTCTTTACTCTACTTCATAATGTTTTGCAATCAAAAATATTTTTTAAATTACTGTAATTCTATATTCACAGAATTTATATCACTGCAGTTTTTCTTCTGGAAATTATAGTATCACAAAAACCTAGAATACTTTAAATTTTTGTCTTGTTGTAAATTTCAACTTTGCATTGTTTCTTGATTTGTAATTGCTGTTTGTTATATAAAAATATGTGAACCAAAGAAGCCAAATTGTTGTACATAATTCTTAATTCCTATGCTACACTTAATGTAGAAAGGATTGGCACTTTACCTGAAAAACTTTGTATTATTGGGGAATTGAAAAGTGGAGTTTCTTTCTTTCGTTTTCTTTTTTATTTTTTAATTTTATTCTAATTTTTTATTTACCAAAACACTATTGTTTATCTAGGATTTCAACCTTTTATTATTTAATACTTCTTGTAAATAAAAAAACAGGATTTGAGTTTATGCAATTAATAAAATTTTCACCTACCTTTACTCTTGGAAGAATTCAAAACAAAGTACTATCAAAATAATTTATAGAACAATTTCAAATGCAAAATATAATTTATTTAATTATACAAGTTCACAGAATTTATGTATCAACATTATACCCTACTTAATAATCCAGAAATTCTCAACCTAACCCATATTCGAAAATCTTAGGACTAAATATCCTGAGTTGATTGTGTAACTGGTCTGTCTAAATTTACTTTTGGCATAAAACATGTCTTTGTCCTGGTATGGGACGTTGTGGCAGCAGATTAGATGTAACAAAAAAGGGGTGAGATTTAAAAAGATTGTAGCTTGGCATGTACTAGTCAGAGGGGGAAAGCAGTGGTATCAAGCATTAGAGTGAAGATGTATGCATGCTGTGAAGGGTGACTCACTGAAGTCATGCACTTGGGGTAAGAAAACAATGTAGTCGAATGCAAGGTAAGATAATTACTATGTTTTATGCCATTTCAGCAGTTGTAGCTTAGCAACCAGAGGAACTGCATGTGCATTTGATCACTCAAATGATTCATTACCTACTGATCTACAAAATGAAAGTGCAAAAACATTGAACAAGCAACTGTAACATAGTTAAAATGTTGAAACAAGGACAAAAATTTGGACTTCATTTCAAAATGTCAAAACATTTACAAAGAAAATATTCCAAATCCTTATAAGATTCAAGTGCAAGAAGAAAGAAAGCAAAACCCCAAACAAAATAAGAGGGCCTCTCAGTGGTGACAGGTAAATGTGTAGAGGTGGCCGATACTGGCTGTTCTGCAATGCCAAATTACTTGTGACTTCTAATTTCGACATGTCCAAAGATGAAGATAAAACATTTCTAAAATTCATGAAGAGACATTTCGATGTAGATTTGATACAGACTATACCAACAATAGTAGGTGACTTGCATTTAAATTTAATGTTTGTAAGATACCAAGATGTTAAGTGTATGCCCTTTGTAATTTGTTTATCCTATCATAGACCACTGTTGGCAGCTTATAGAAATAAAATGAAATTTTTATATAAACCATTGTTTCATTTGCAATCACACTTGTAACAAGGCATATATGTTGTGAACGTACCTTCAGTACAGCCCCTCGAGTTTTTTAAGTGAATTTAATCAATAATAATTTAAATAAATAACCTCCAATGTTAATATTAACTTCATATTATCAAATTAACAATATTTTATATATGATTATGCTACACGTAAAACTTCATAAATTTGTTCCAAGTATTCTTAAGGTCCAAAAATAAAAATTAATGAATAAATTGGGTTACAAGTAATCTACAAGTACCAAGTTAATAATTCCAGTTCAATTTTATTAAAGTCAGTTGCAGAAATCATAGATCCAATAGAAAGATGCATCGAAGAACAGTTCCAAAATGCAGCTGATAAATTCCAAAATGCACACTGATATAAGAAGTTACAGCTACCAAATTTAATTTCAAGGTTTCTTTTAAACAATTTTTAGATGTGACAAATGAAATTTGCAGCAGCAAAAATAATAAAGTCTATTTAACTATAAATAAAAAATGTAGGTTATAAACACTGTTTAAAGCTGAAAGGCTTGCCATATAAAGAAATAATTGAATTAAATTATTTAAATACCTAATTAAGATTAATTATAGTCATCTGCTGCTGGTAATCTGAGATACAGATAAAAATCACAAGAGTTCAAATTTAAAAATAACAAAAGATTGGATTTTAGTTTGCATGTTTTAATTCATTTATTAGACTTTGAATAATTGAATATTTTGCCTGTGCTGAAAAGTAAATTGAAGTAATTTGCCTTTGAGTTCCATTTCCTAAGATTTAAGTTTTTTTTTAACCTGGAAAATTTTAAAAACTTACCTTGGAAAGTTAAGGGATTTTATCATTCTGTTTAAGGTATACAACTCTTCAATGAAATAAAAGCTTTCATTGTTATTATTTATATTATCAATGTTCATTATTGGTATTTATTGGAAGTTCACAATAAAACTTCAGCTTTTAATTGCAGCTCAATGCGGTAAAGGGAACTTTTTTTATATGATGGCAGAGTTTGTGCAAACCTTTAATGCAGGGCTGAACAAATTCTGGTCACCATGGCATTTAGAAATTTGGTCATGGGGCTCAGTGTTCTTGACTAGGCTATAACCATTTTTAAAATTTTGTTTTGAAAAAAGTTTCATTTTTGCAGTCATCAGAGCACAACTTCTCATAGTGTCAAATCTTCCTTTCGGTCATGATCAAAATAAGAATTGTTACCATGTAATTACCAACACATTTGATCTCTAGCTCCAAAAGAAATTTTAACTGCTGATCAAAATGAAGCATGTATGTGATCATAAGACAACAGGCAAAAAATAATTTTTATTAATGCTTGTTTGTGTTTTTAACATTTTTCTTTTAGTTCACTTGCTAAAGTATACAAATGTCACCAAACTAAATTTTTGGTCTCCCCCCCCCCTCCCCACCTTTGTTATAAAATAAATTAATGGTTAGAAAAATCAAGTTGTTAAGATATGAAACATATTCTTTGTACTTCATATGAAAAAATGCAGCTATAGGAAACTAAGTATGCATGTATTAGGCCACTACTTGACCTTCATTATGAGGTCATGAGCAATATATCTTGATCAAAGGATCAAAAACAACTGCAAGGAAACAGGTAATGAAATAAGCAAACGAGAACACCCAAAAATTCACATTGGCTATTGAAATCGCGAGACAGTGGCCATAAATACATTGGCACAAACCAAATATGGCCAATTTTAATGCTGATGTAAATTGTTGGACATTTTTGCTTAATCGTTTCTTAGCCTGTTACTTCATAGTTGTTTATGATCCTTTGTTCGAGATACATTGTTTTTAACTGATAACAAGGGTTCATAATAAATTAATTATTCCCTTAAAACAATTGTGTAGTCGCCTAATTTTCTTATGCCAGCTTTTTTTAAAGAAAGTACTAAGAATTTGAATGCAACTAATGCTTATGAGAAAACATTGTGTCAAGATACAATATGATGACATAAATTTGTCGGCTAAATTTTTGGCATGGCCTCTACATATAGGATTTATTCAGCCCTGCTTTAAAGAACTTAAAAGTCCGTAGTTGTAGTTAAAAAAATTAAGCACCTTCAAAAGTACTTAATTTCATTTCATTTTACTGTACAATATTTAAAAGTACTTAATTTTTCTTTTAGCCCCTGACAATATATTTGTTGCATAGTGCAAGTTTTCTTGTTGCTGCAGAATGGAATGGAAAGAAGTGACTCTCTAAGCCACAGTCTCAATAGTGATTGAGTTGGTCTTACTATGCAGCTGAATTCAAATTTAAAGAAAAGTGTGTACTGCATATGCTCGTGCTGTTCAAGCTCGATCTTTAAATTGGATGCTAGCTGTGTGCAATTTGTTTTAGTCAATGACCGTTTAGGCTAAGTTAGGGCTCAGCAAATATTTGCTTCTTAAGTTGCTCACAACTGTTTGTAGCTAATGAGCATGAAAATAAGTGAAACCAATTCTGTGATTTGATTGGCTGCATTTGGAGTATGATTCCAAGTTTTGAAATGCCACATTTTGGCGAAGTATCAAACTATCAATTGGACCATTTCTTTAAGACAGAGTAGTAAATTCTCAGTTTGCTTAATTAAGATATCACATTTTATAATGTAGAGCACTTAAAATATCTAATTTTTAGAACTTAAAATGCATACAATCTGAGGATGGTATAAAGTTGATCATGCTACCAAAAATTAATGTAACTTAAAATATGAGCTGCCCAAACACACACAATCTATTCATATTTGAGCGAAATATGAGTTGAAACTACTTAAGCTTAAAATGTGTGTGTTAATTAATCTTTTGACTACATCTGAAATGAAATATTGTAAATCTTGTTTTGAATGTTGCGTAATATTATAAGATTTGTACACATTAATTTGAGAAATTAAGTAACTCTTAAAAGTAGTTAAGTTGTACAGTGTTTAAAAGTCATTAATTTTTCTTTTGACTCATGAAATTTTACACTGTATTGTCCATGGCTTCTTGCAGGTGGTGTAAGTTGTGATTCTTCCCACAGAGAGGACTTACTTTTCTGATGGAATGGATGTAGTCACATGGAATAAATCTAATGTATTGTTCAACAATAAAATCTAAATATAGTTTGTATGAAGAAATAAAGACTAAATGGAATTTAAAAAAAATCTATTTTAACAGAATGAAAAAGCAATTTCAATCTAATGACAAAGAAATGAACATTTTACAAAATTAGATTTCTTATTTTTGTTTAGGTGAATTAGATTTATTGTTTTTGCAGTTTCAGGTAAACATGTAAAGTGGCAGTTTTGGTGGTTTACTTTGTTGTCACATTTATTTTTTTCATTGCAGAAAAGAATGATCCTGTGTAGTGGATTGTATTTAATAATTTAAACTTGTCTAAAATCAATTTTATAGGTCAATTATATTCACACATATTGTTTGTATCTGTTGGTTAGTGTTATTAGTCATTTGTATAAGAGTCTTAATTTAACGTTTTTTTTTCCTTTTTTTTTTTTTTTTTTTTTTTCAAATCGATTTTTTCAATAAAACAGCTTTTTAGTAGGTATACATTATAAATTTTATTTAACTTAATTAAAGCAAGCTTAAAATGACCTTAATCCATAAAATCTGTAAAGTTCTCTTAATTTTGATATTATAAAATGAATGGAAATCATGTTGTAGCTTTACTTATGCATTTTGCTTTTAATTTTTATACTAGTACATTATTCTGCAATTTTTAGGCTTCTTTAGTAATAATAATTAACTGATTCCCACTCTTTCACTGCATATAAAAGAAACATACATTTTAGCAAATAATACTTGATATATTTGGCATTAAATCTAAGGAAAAATTTATGTATATGTGTTGATTTTATATGCAATTTTTATATAACAAGTTTCTTTTTTATTTTAGGTCCAAGATGTCAGAATTATTTTGGACAATAAAACCAGACGATCAAAGGGCATAGCATATGTCGAATTTCAAGAAACCTTTTCAGTATCTCTTGTAAGTCTAATTAACATTGATGTTTATGGAATATTATTAAACATGTGTTAATTTCTGAATTTATTTTTTGATTACTTCATATTGTAAACAAAATTACTTTTATTTTTTATTCTGTGTATTATTAAATAGTTAGTATTATGTGTTAATATCTTTATATTCTTATTTTTTAAATACTTCTACTCTATATTTTCTCCATCATATTTATATATATATTTTATGTTTACAGATAAAAACATATAATACATACAGTTTAATAACAGAAAACTTTCTCCATTCCACAATTTTGTATTTTTTTGTACTGCTTATAATATTTAATTTGTATTCATAAATCTATACTCGATTTCATGAAACATTTGTTGTTTCATTGAACAATGTGCATGGATGCTCAAGTCCACATTATTCTAAAATACCAGCAAATGCTGGGTGTTTCTATTAGATGCAGAAATAATCTTTAAATAGAATAAGTTTGGGAATTTCTTTTAATAAATAGAATAGACTTGGAGAAAAGGCAATAACATTACTGCAGAAAGATTAAAAATTCGAAAATGGTAAGCATAATCAGGATTGCCTGGTATTTTTAAATTAGGTTGGTATTCTAAGCCCATTAAAAACTACTCATAGCATTGTAATGAGTACTGGACATTTTATGCAAAATTTATAAGGTAATGGTATTTAATGAAAATTCAAATCTGAAAAGTAATTTTAATTTTAAAACTTCAATGCAAAAATTTTAAACAACATCATTTAGAAAAATACTAGCCGAATACCCATTGAAAATCAACAGTCTCGCAATAAGCAACCCCTGAATATTGTCATTTTTTTAATAATTTGCGTTTCGCATTTATTCGGCAAATCGGATATTTTAGTGTGCAGAATCCTCTTAAAGAAGAAAATATTGTAAATTTTAAATTGCGCATGTCTTCCTTTCGAAATATCTACCAGTGCACCAAATGAAAGTCTCTATCTCATCCCGAAGCATACTATTTTATCATCTCCCCTTTCGAACGTTTTTCTGTGAAGCACACCCATAAATGAACATTTTTGAAAAACTCTGTTCGCCTTGGGTTTCTTATCAGATGATTGGCCCATATACCAAATATCAAGCCTCTATCACATTTAAAAAGAAGCGTGTCTCATTTATTCTAAAAATCGAACATATTGGTGTTCGGCACCCCCTAAAGTTGCAAATATTGGAAATCTGAAATTGCACACTTTCTTTCTTTGATCTACCAGTACACCAAATTTGATGTCTCTATCCTATCGTGAAGCATGTTTTCTATCACTTCGTATTTCGAACGTTTTTCTGTGTTATACCCCCCTTAAATGGTCATTTTCGAAAAACCGTAATAAACTTTTTTTTTATCAAATGATTACTACATATACTGAATTTCAAGCCTCTATCACATTGTAAAGGAGGTGTTTTTCATTTGTTCGTCAAATCGAACATTTTAGTGTGCGACACCCCCTACAATAGCAAATGCTGGAAAACTGAAATTGCACACTTTCTTCCTTTCTAACTATCTACACGTATACCAAACATAGAGTCTCTATCTCATCGCGAAGCATGCTTTTTCTATCATTTCACCTTTCGAATGTTTGTCTGTGGAGTATCCCCCACCCCCTAAAATATACATTTTTGGAAAACTCCAATCTTCTTGGGTTTTCTATTAAATGATTCGCCCATATACCAAATATCAGGCCTCTATCACGTTCTAAAAGGGGTGTTTCTACTTCATTCCGAAAATCAAAAATTTTTGTGTGCGACACCCCCTAATGTAGCTCCGGCCACACAAACAGCTATCATAAGCCTTCGGGTTGGTCGTGTGGTCTGGGCTTTCTACCCCCTAATGCAGAAAATATTGGAAAACTGAAATTGTACACTTTCTTCCTTCCAAACTATCTACTCGTACACCAAATTTCAAATCTCTTATCTCATCCCAAAGTATGTTTTCTTATCAATTCGCCTTTCGAACGTTTTCCTCTGGCGTACCCCCTTAAACGAACATTTTTGAAAAACTATATTGATCTTGGGTGTTTTCATCAAATGATTAGTCCATATACCTAAGCCTCTATCAAATTTTATAGGAGCCGGTTCTCGTTTATTCGGTAAATCGAACATTTTAGTGAGCGACACCCCCTTAAGTAGAATATATTGGAAATTGCACACTTTTCTCCTTTCGAACGATTTACCCATACACCAAATTTGAAGTCTAACTTATGGCAAAGTATGCTTTCCTATCATTTTACTTTTCGAACGTTTTGGTGTGAAGCACCCCCCTCTAGAGAACATTTTCGAAAAATTCGATTTTTCCAGGGGTTTTTATCGAATGATAGAGGCATGTACCAAATTGCAAGTCTCTATCTATTCAGGAAGTGCCTAAAAATATCGTGACAGACAAACGGACAAACAGACGGACACTTGGCAGTATATACTAGCCGAATACCCATTGAAAATCAACGGTCTCGCAATAAGCAATCCCTGAATAATGTAAATTTTATAATAATTTGCGTTTCACATTTATTCGACAAATCGAATATTTTGGTGTGCAGAACCCCCTAAAGAAGAAAATATTAGGAAACTAAATTTGCACATTTCTTCCTCTGTTTGTCTTGTGTTTTTTATCAGATGATTGGCCCATATACCGAATATCAAGCCTCTATCACATTTAAAAGGAAGCGTTCCTCATTTATTCGGAAAATTGAACATATTACTGTGCGCACCCCTTAAAGTAGCAAATATTGGAAATCTGAAATTTCACACTTTCTTACTTTCAAACTATCTACCCCTACACCAAATTTGATATCTCTATCTCATTTCGAAGCATTGTTTTTTATCAATTCCCTTTTCGAACGTTTCACTCTGGAGCACCCCTTTAAACAAACATTTTTGAAAAACTATATTCTTCTTGTGTGTTTCCTTCCAATGATTAGCCCATATACCAGATTTCACGCCTGTATCAAATTTTAAAGGAGCGTTTTCTAATTTATTCTGTAAATCGAACATTTTGGTGTGCGGCAGCCTCTTAAGTAGAAAATATTGGAAATCTGAAATTGTACACTTTCTTCTTTTCGAATGATTTACCTATACACCAAATTTGAAGTCTCTATCTCATCGCAAAGCATGCTTTCCCATCATTTCACTTTTCGAACGTTTTGGTGTGGGGCACCCCCTCTAAAGAACGTTTTCGAAAAATTCGATTTTTCCAGGGGGTTTTATCGAACAATCGAGCCGTGTACCAAATTGCAAGTCTATATCTATTCGGGAAGTGCCTAGAAAAAGCGTGACAGTCAGACGGACGGACACTTGGCAATTAGTATATATAATAGATTTTAATATAGAAATTTGAAGCTATTATTTTCAATTTTAATATGCATTAGTTGCTGTTTACATGATTGTTATTCATAGCATTTTACAAGTTTGTTTGAGTTTAAATTACTGAGAACAAACAAATCTCATAGAAATAAAATATTATCTAAGCTGGTAATTTGTGCTTAAAAAAAGTTTAAATGATAAACAAACCAATCATATTGCTAAATTGAAACAAATATTTTATAATTAACATAAGTAAAATATAATTCATTACTGTCAGTTATAATTTTCTTGTGTAACTAGTAACACAATTTTTCTCTTCAACTTTAAATTTCATCATTCAAAAAATGTGAACAATAATATCTATAGCATACATTTTAATTTGTTATTGTGTGCACTTTTATTTTATTTTTCTTTCTTAACTCATTGTCCTAATAGGACACTCTTGCCTTTTAATCTTACGACAATCATTTTATCAACTTAGATTAGGGTTGCACCGTATACCATTTTTTGCCGAATAACGAATACCGAATATTCGGTTAAAATTCTAACCGAATATTCGGCCGAATACCGAATATTCGGTTAAATTTTTTAAAAGTAATATTTCTATTTTATGCCAATTTAAAATAGAAAAGGTTTCTATTTTGTGCCTTTTATAAATGCATTGACATTTAACATCTTAAATTTATTTGCATTTACATTAAGTATAATTATTAATTTAAAATAAATAAAAAATAAAATAAATCATTCCAAAAGCAAATTAATATAGTAAAATAGTAAATGGCTACCTAATTTGGTTTATGTTTATCTGCATAAATTGATAATTGATAGTTATTTCTAATATGTGATAATCATATGGCTTCATATTATGTTATAGAGAATCTTGCATTTACCTTACATACAAACCCAAGTTGCTTAAAATATCATTACAAATTAGAATTACAATTTATTCAAGTAAATTTTTGCTATTTTAGTCTCTTCTGTAATGTAACTGATAAATAATTTTATCAAAATTGAAACTGAGCAGTCAAATTCAAACATTGCCAAATCATTTTTCTTTTTAAAGTGCAAAGGATACTTTGCCAGGATGTCCAGCCATTCTTTAAGTTGTTGTCACACCTGGTCTTGCGAACTACAACAGAGTAGATACTGATAGATAACTAAACAGTTACAGACAGGTGTACCCACCCTGTGACAAAAGACTCAACAAAGTAATCTTCTCTTCAGAAATCATGAAAGAAATTAGAAGGTTTGACTACAATGGGGCCACACACAGAGAAATTCTTTGGTTATCTTATTTGACACATTTTAATGGATACAAAGGAACACCTATGGCACCCTCAGTATCTTATCTATCTCTATCGAAATTAAAATACTGCAAAATTGAATATTCATCCAAGTGTTTTTTTTATATATTAATCACCTTCACCTTTTTTTAATATTGGTGAAATGATAATTGATTTTTTTTTAGCTGCATATTTTATAAAAAATTAACCATTATATTTTTGAACACGTAATATTAAGAGTTTTATTTTCTGGTTACTGTTTCATATTTAAATGAGTTAGTAAGGTTAAGGTGTGATAAGATTTAAGAAAAATTGAAAAAAAAAATTTAATATCAGAGTGTTTTCTTTTACATTAAAATTATTTTAAATGTGATAATATTGGTAAGTAAAAATTTGAATTAATTTTGTACTATGATACTATAACTTTCTTTCATTGTATAAAAAATGTGCTTTACCAATTGTTGAATATTTTAATTTTGTTTTACTATTCGGTTAGGCCGAATATTAAAGTATTCGGCCGAACCGAATATTCGGTTTGACTGCCGAATAGGCAGTATACCGAATACCAACCGAATATTCGGTGCAACACTAACTTAGATGCTTGTGTAAGAACACCATTCTCCTACTATTTGACTGTAAATACACTTATTTTCTTTCCTTATACTTCTCCCCATTTTTTTTTTTTTGTTAAATTTATTTATACAATCTTTAATTCATATGCTGTGGTCAACAAAATACCTGCCCAGGGGCTAGTGTAAAGTTTTTACGAAGAGAAGGATTTATACCTTCAACCTATTGATAAAACACTGTACCAACTGTACTACCCAGGCTAATGATAGAATCTGAGTCTCAATTATTTAAACTATTAGTTGAAAAAAAAAAACTATTATAAATCTATATGTTGCTTCAAAGTCATTTTTGTGATTTTTATTGAAACCTGCACATACGCGTGTTAACTATTCATATTTTATTTGAATGTTTTTATTTAGCTTTCATGCAATATAAAATTCAAATGTAGTAATATAAAACATTCACAATGTGCTTTTCTATGTTATAATAAATCTTTATTTTATTTTTTGAATTAAAATCTTGTAGGCTATGGGACTGTCTGGTAAAAAATTACTCGGAGTACCCATTATTGTACAACTGACACAAGCAGAAAAGAACAGGGCTGCTGCAAGTGCTATGAGTGTTCAAAGAGGCAATGTTGGTCCCATGAGATTATATGTGGGATCTTTACATTTTAATGTTACAGAGGAAATGCTTAAAGGCATCTTTGAGCCATTTGGAAAGGTGAGCTATAAGTAATATGCTGTATGAATTTTAAATATTAATAATTTCAGTATGTGCAACCTAGTTATTAATGCTTCAGAAAAGTTTCTTTTTACATATAATATAAAATTTTAACAGAATATTGTCGATTATTTATTTCCTGGTCAGAGTATGTATAATTCCAATCAGTAAAATTAATCTCTAACTTTATGTATGTTGACATGCTTAAGGTTTAAAAGTAATCAAGAGATATTTTCTGAGTCTTCACAAATTCTAAATAATAATTATAAAATTTTACACTTTAATAATTATAAAATTTTACTACAAAGAGATTAATTTCAAATATAAAAAATATAATATTTAATAATTATCTGAATTAACCAAAATTTTAATGCCATATTCCCAAATGGAAGCATTGGACTGCAAACAGTGAGGATATTTAAAGTTATTCTCTTAAAAAAAAAAAAAAAAATTATGTAATCAGTGCCGGATTTAGACATTCTGACGCCTTTAGTGCATCTTATAAAGGCCCCTTTTTTACTAGTGACTAGAAAATGTACACATGATTAAACAAAGTAGGGATTTATTGAATTCAATTTCTCAAAAGGCGTAGTCGTGCCCCATGTGCTTTTTAGCAATCACATTTTTTAAGGAAATGAACAAAAAATACACATACACTCATAAACTCCTCAGGCCACTTAGTCTTCAATGTGACCTTTATTAATAAACACCCATATGCCAGTGTTAGTCAGATCAACGAAGCTAAGATATATCAAAGAACAAACAGATGAAAAAACTGTAAAAGAAATACATAAATGCTATCTCCGCAAGTTTTTATTAGAATTTTGCCATTTTTTACCATAATACTTATAATGCTAATATAATACCAAATTTAATTAAATTAGAATGGAATCTTTTAAATTCAAAGTGAGAATTTTACATTTTAATTCTTTGTTATAAACCTGACAGCTGTCACTCAATATCTAGGCCAAAAGTCTGAGATATCATTTGCAGCTGCGAAAGAAAATGTTGAAAGCTTCGATTTTCCGCTACAGAAGATGAATACATATACATTCACAAACATTTTATGCTAAATACAGATTATGCTAGATACAAATTGGCAGGCATGCATGTAGCAGAGTGTGGCTAGTAGTATGATCACAATTTTACACTACTTTCTTTTGTTTTGGAAAAAGTGTTGATTATGTTGTCATAATTAAGATAATTTGTTTGATTCTTTAAACATTATTGATAGATGAGATAACTTTTCTTGCTCTAATGAATTTCTTAAGTAATTTTTTATCTTCTTAAAAACTGAAGTGGACTGGCATTCGTTACTTACGTTGCCAAAAATTTTTTCAATATAGTCTTAATATTTGGAAATGTTGATCATAGTCTGTTAAGGTATTGATATGTCCGGTTGAATTTGAGCATTATGATATACTAAAAATGTTCTAAATGCTCAAAGTTCCCAAAATATCACTGAAAAGTTCTCAAAACCTAAAAATCATCTGAAATAAACTAAAAGGTTGCTGACAGACCAGTGACCCTAAATGTACAAATATGTAACTACATAAAATAAGAACACTTTAACCCTTTCAGGACGATTGGCACGCCCGCGTGTCTGCTGAGAACTTACATTCAAGGACGGACAACACGCACTCGTGACGGAGGAAATTTTACCGTAAACGAGGAGTGGCACACATGCGTGCCTTCACATGGAATGTTTTAATTTGTCTGCTAGATGGCGTTAAATGTCCGTGGAACTAACTTCAATGTATTTTGCAGATACATGACCTTGGCATAAGGAGGATCCAATGAATTATTTCTCCATTCGGAGCCGTGAAACATGATTTTGTAATATAAACAGACAGAGCAATTCTCGCAGCATCAATAATTTTATAATTGAGTTTCGGGTTTTGTTTTTATTCCAGCGTTATGATTTCGTTGGTGAATCATAAGAATATAAGAGAGTATTTTTTTTCTTGTTTGGGGTTTAGAAGCAGTGAAATTATTCGTTTATTTCGGATAAAAGAATGGGAGCAACTAACGAGTATTTTGTATTCAGATTTGTATGAAAAATATACATTAAATAGAAAATAAATATTTCTTTTATTCCTGAAAAAAAGTAGATTTCTGTGTTGAATAGGGGATTTTTAGTGAATTTTTTTCGAGAGTTAGGCTTAGCGCAAAAAATTTGCTGTCCTTTGGGAACAGTTCGGAAGCGAAGCTCTCCGTCTTTTAGACCGCGGCAGTTCTTGAATGCCGCTGTCCGGAAAGGCTTAAAGTAAAAAGAGAGACACAGGGTTTAAGTTTTCCAAATCTAACATTTATTAAAATTTTACTTCACTTTTAAAGAAATTTTAAAACATTTTACAACTTTTTTAAAACACCTCATTAACTAAACAAATTAAATTAAACATTATAAATAAATTAAATAAATTGAAATTATAAAGTGGCCGGTTGTATAGTGGTAGTAAAAACATTAGAATACTAAAAGTTAAAGAAAACTACATTTGTTTAAATTAAATTATGCTAAAATTATGGAATTGTTTGCCAAACTAGAATTTAGAATAAAAAGAACATCAGTTAGCCAAAAAGGAAATTTAGAACATAATGAAAATCCCAACTAAAAGTTATAACCCAAAGAAGAATTACATAACAATTATCCAGAATTCGAAACTTAAAATGTATAAGTAAAGGGGGGGGGGGTCTTATTCCATACCAACTCAATTAAACTTTAAGTACTGCAAAAGAATAGAATTAAAGAAAATATATCACCCATAAACGGGAAAACGCTGAACAGCCAAAATAAAGTCTCAAGGAGGAAATCTATGTCCATCATCAGCTCGGGTGCAGTCCTCTCTTGCTCCAGAAAAAGCTAATGGAGATGTATCGCCCATAAAGCGAATCAAGCGAATCCAGCCATTTAAGTGGAATATGGTGCTCCAACACCTCACGAAAAGAACACTCCCGAAACATGATCAGCACAAAAACGGGCAGGTCCTTCACATCATATAAAACTCAGTCGAGCGTAGCAGAACGCAAGTGGACATCACTTGGAACAAAAGCAAAGACTGTACCGTCAGCAAAAACTAAGTAAACATTTGGATGTCCAGTCCTATGACTTGGAAAAATTAAACGGCTCAGTTCATTATGAAAGAACAAATCTGACCTCTGGAGCTAAACGATTATTCCAATGGCGCCTACTTTACTTTAGTAGACATCGACCACATCGCTCTCAATAGGCAAGATATCAAAACATAATTTCAGCTTTTGCAGACATAATAAATTCAGAAATTCTTGAGTGTTTAGACTAAACATCGCCTCCATGTCAGGAAGATAAACCGAATAAAGTTAAAAGGCCGGGAAATAAAAACTTTCGTTCCACAGAATGCGTGCCAAATGGCACAGGGCAGCTTAATAGCTTTACATCTTTTAAATTTCAATCAATAAAATGAGAAGAGGGTATGAAAAGAGCGCGAGTATTTATATACTGATAAACATTGTTGCTACACACTGTAAGCAGAGCTACCGATGAACGATAAAAGAATTAATTACAGACGATTTTAATATTATGGTCAACTAATCAAAAACTCGAAATTTTAAAGAAGAGAACAGGAATTTTAAAGCAGACAAAAACTAAAAGAAATGAAATGAAATGATTTGGAATATACAAATTCGGTAATAATTTAAATATGGACAATTCTGAAATATTTAAAAAAAGCTGAAAATAGTGTGGTGACGCCATGACTACGGGACTTCACAGACTCGCTGCGGAACTTCACAGATTTTGCTGTCTTGTAAAGGTGTACAGCGCATGTCTACGATTTGGTATTTAAGACTCTGTGGCGTGCATATCTTCAGTCTCTCGAAACCTGGAGTCTTGAAGTTTTGAGTCTCAACGTAACGTTGGTTACGTGTCAGGCATTTTCTTATGTAACTATATACATGCATGGATTGGGTTAACTTAATGCTGTAATGTTTTTAAGTACAGCATGTAAAGTACCTGTATTGTTGTGTTTTAGTTATTAAATGTTAAGTTTCTGATGTGTGGAGTGTTCTTATACGAATAACTGTAGTCCACTACCTACGCAACCTATAACAAATATACCAGACTGGTGACCTAAACCCCATTTCGGGGTACTTCACTAAAATAGTATAAAACTAAAAAATCACGATAAATTAACGAATTTTTATCCGAGAACAACAAATTTGGAATCAAATCAAAGGGAAGAAAAAGGGCAATAAATGGAATTACAAATTAACCAATTTAAATTGCTATAATCTAAAAAGAACAAACTTTCGCCATTTTTAACACAAAACGTATGGAATAGAACTAGAACCTATTTGGAACTGAAGAATATCAAAACCTAAACAAATGGAAAATGGATAACTAAAATGAGAATGACTATGTAAATAAGACCCCTGAACATGTTTAAATTAAAAACAAACTTCCTGAAATTATTAAATAGCCCAAAGTAACTGAACAACTCCTTCGAGCCTCCCCCCAAAATTTTTTCATTTGAAAAATGAAAAATTTTTGCTAACACATGACAAAATTCGCAAAACGAAGGAGAGAAAGAAAATCAAAATCATAACTGCAACTGTAACATGAGCCATACAAATCACATAAAAAAAGAAAAAAAAAATCAAATAATCAATACATCAAAAATTAAAAATATTCATTTCACTTAACACTTCCATAATATCAGATCACATATTATTCAACATCTTTCTTAACTCTAAACAAACATAAATTTAACATAAAACTCTCCAATTTCATATAACTCCACACTATTAAAAGTTCATCAATTCATTTTAAAAATGCTCTAACAAATATGCAATCAAAGAGAAGTAGTACGAAAATAATAAACAGAGCTCTATATCATTAGCTGTTACGAAAAGGAAAAACATAAATTTTAACGAAAACTTTGAACCAACCAAAGAATTCCAATAATCTATTCCAATAAATATGGTGCAACATCTTGCACTCTCAACAACACAGATATATCCATGGAATTACTGACACCTTTTTTCCCTAATGAATTTTTAAAAACTGGAAAATTTGATCTTGAAACTGGTCTATATCAATGTCCTCTTTGTATGACATCACAAATTTTAAAGCAAATACTCCCATTTTGTCACTTGTCATCTGAATGTTACAAAATGTCTCATGCACTTGCAAAATGCCCATCTCCATTGCTATTGACTTCGCTTCTCTCTCTTCCAGATCCTTATGCATAGGTGATTGTAAAAATGATAATACAATTTGCTTGGGCTTGGTTATCTTGTTTTTACTTCTAATTGTTTGTCTTTATGTTTTTTAGGCATCAGATTCAAATGTTCTTTTCATGATGCTAGTTACAAAATATCAAGGTGCGAACCAAGCAAAGACACAACGCAAACTTTGTATGCAACAAACACACACTGCCACTGAAAAATGAAATCACTTAGTCAAGACTACACACTTTTTATACTAGATTTGCTATTGGCCGGGACTTGCTATTGTTTTAGTTTTGAGGCAGTGCTATCCAAATTCATGTCCCAGTGTCTAAAACCTGCACTACCAAAAATCCACTCGCTACAGCTTCCTTACTTTTCAAAGTTTTACTTTGAAAGTGCAACTACTCAAGCCCTGAAGCTAAAGACTTGTCCCTATGCAGGGTGTCTATTAGGTCACGAAAGTCCCGAAAAAGTCATGAATTGTCAAAAGGTCACGAAAGTCCCAAAAAAGTCACAAATTTGTTTTTAAGGTCACAAGTTTCACCGATTTTGGAAATTCAGTAGAATTTTGCAGGGATGTTGCACTTGCGCCAAATCTAATACCCTGATACAAATTGTGCCAATTTTCATGTTTTCCGTATATTTTGACAGAACTATAAAGCAGTTTAATTCTCTCTTGCATGCATATTTCGTACAGTCATATAAATTTTCAGAAAAACCGGAACTAACATTTCCAAAATTCTAAATGAAAACCCTTAGTGCAGTGTTTTTCAGAGTGTGTGAAACGGAACCCTTGGGCTTCCGGGACCGTATTCCAGGTGTCCCGTGACATGATAGTTTCGTGAAAATTTTCTTAAAAATTAAAAAAACAAGTTACATTTGAATGCATAATTTGGACCACATAGGACTTTTTCGTATTTTGAGGTTTTGCTATAAAATTTAATTTCAAAAACGTTCCGTTACCAGAAAAGTTTGAAAAACACTGCCTTAGTGAATCCCACTATTCTCTCTAGAATTCGCCTCTGAATCAATATCAGTTATTATCTAAATTCTATACCCAATCTTAATAAGTTTCAATTTTTTTTAAGAAATTTTTTTGAACCAGAAGTGAAAAAAGACTGGAGGTGGAAATCCGTATAGCTAATCCCCCGAGCCCATGTGGAATTCTATGCTGAATCCATATCAGTATCATTTATCTCTAACTACAGCCACTTCTAAGAAATAGATATTTTAAGGAAAATTCTTAAACCAGAAGTGGAAAAGAAACCAGAAATAATAATTCTTAGTGAACCACCCTACTTCCTCCAGAATTTGATGCAAAATCCATATCATCAGTTATCATTTAAGCACTATATCTATAGCCAATTTTGAGATATAAATGTTTCAAGTAAAGTGACAATCTTTGAACCAGAAATGAAAAAGAACCGGAAGTGGGAAGAAATCCATAGTGAACCTCCAACCTCTCAGAAATATGATGCTAACTTCAAATCAGTCATCATCTGAGCTCTATCTGTAGCAGATCCCAAGAAATAGATGTTTCAAGAAAACATTTATCAAAAAAAATATAGTATGGAACTATAGTAAGAACTTATCATATGAAGCAATTGAAAAAAATACATTTACTTTGTTTTGACATTTTTTAATTGTTTGACTGCTTTTCCAAATTTTTTATCTGGCAACCCTATCGAAGCCCATCACTGATTTGAGGCACCCAGCTAGCTTTTATTGCACCTAATGGGAAATCTGGCCCTGAATGTAATAAATAAATATCTAAGTGTAGCAGGATCAATTTTCCATGATGGACAGGAACAGTTTTTCCATTTGTTATCTGGAGTATTAAATAGTTTTGGCTAAATTATGATAAATGAAGTGTAATGTGATAATTGATGAAATAAATTTGAATAAAAGACATTTATCAACTTTTAAAATTGAAATTGAAAAAAATATTTTAGGAATTTTCTATTAAATTTTATTTCATTGCTTGTATATTTGTAGTATTGCATTTTTGTAGTTTATCATAACACTAAGTTATATCTGTATCCTAAAGAAATGTAAAGATCTAGTAATGCTTAAACTTATTCTGTGTTTAACTAATTGAAAATTTAAGTGAAGAAAAAGACTAAAAGTTTTGTTAAACTGTAAATTCCCAATTTTTAACATTCATGAATACTCTGTTCTTAAACTTATATTGTGTTTTGTAGGAAAATGAAATCTTTTAGATATAATTTGATTTTTGTGTAATGTAATTTTTTTTTACAGATTGATAAAATTGAGCTCATTAAAGATACGGAGACTGGAAGATCCAAGGGCTATGGATTTGTTATGGTAAGTTTTGATTATCTTCTATATAATAAAAGGCAATGTCTGTGTGTGTGTCTGTCTGTCTTATACACTATACGTTTCGCGACCGCGCGTCGGAGAGCTACGAAATTTGGCAATCGGAGACCCAGGGGGGTGGGAAGGGGACACGTGAAAACCGATTTTCAAAATTTTAATTTTTTTTTTATTTATTTAATGTTTTATGCAATTTCGACCGTTTTTTGCCATTTTTGCCCTTTTTTCTCCACGATCCAGACGTCGTAAAAAAAAACAAATCACACCATCGGAAAGAGCAGACAATTGGGAGTAAAAATATATCAATTTCAAATCTGAATTTCGATTTCTAATATTTTTTAAAGATTTTAAAACAAAAGTCACTTTTGGCTCAAAAAAACGATTTTTGGTTTTTAAATTCTCATATAGTAAAAAGTACTCATAATTTCGACTAATAATTTACATTTTTAGAAAGCTGAAATATCTGGCATTCTTACAAGTCTAATCTGGTCCCGAAATATTAAAAATTGCCTTCAGGATCGCAATTTTAAAGACGTCATGATTTTAAATTTCTCGGCATCGGCTCAGTTCTTCAACGGCATTTCCCCCCCATCCGCAGTAGTTTCTTCACCGTCTCCATGGAGACCGCGCTTTCGGTTTTAAATGAATTGAGAGCCGAGCATAAGTGTTGTATACATCGGGCGAAATGATATTTTAAATGGATATTTTAAATAATTTAAATGATTGAATTATGGTGGTTTGAATTGTGGTGATGTATTTGAAATTATTATATTTATGGATTGGTGGAACGATATGGATGTATTTTTGATTTTAAATGCATATTTTAATTTATGGATATTTTAATTTATAGATTTTTAAATGGATATTTTAATTTTATGGATATTTTAAATGATGGAACGAGGATGGTGGAATTAAGAACTTAGCATATGGCCATTATAAAATTTAAATTAGCGCGCGGGAAGTTAGCGCGCGAGAATTGCACTCGGTAGGCCTGGGTTCGATTCCCGCCACTGACGCGGAGTACGATCACGTTAAACATATGAGTCGATAAGTCCTTCAGAGAGGTTGGTGGCAGGGGAAGGAGGGTACGGTCTCTGTGGATGCCTCCCCCACTGGGTTCCAGTCCAAACTGGGTGAATAAAAAGAAAGTTATGGAGATTATCGCGGAGGGCACGGTAGCCCAGTGGTTAGCGTGCGGGAATTTCACTCTGTAGGCCCAGGTTAGATTCCCTCGACTGCCAAAACTGCTGCCATTTTCACGCGGAGTACGATCACGTTAAACATGTGGGTACGTAAGTCCTTCCGGGAGGTTGGTGGTAGGGGAAGGAGGGTACGGTCCCTGTGGATGACTCTCCCACTGGGTTCCGGTCTAAATTGGATGAATAAAAAGAAGGTTATGGAGATTGTCGCGGAGGGCGCGGTAGCCCAGTGGTTAGCGCGCGGGAATTGCACTCGGTAGGTCCGGGTTCGATTCCCGCCACTGCCAAAACTGCCGCCGTGTTCATGCGGAGTACGATCACGTTAAACATGTGGGACCGTAAGTCCTTCCGAAAGGTTGGGGGTAGGGGAAGGAGGGTACGGTCCCTGTGGATGCCTCCCCCACTGAGTTCCGGTCTAAATTGGGTGGCACTTCCTGGCCGTCCAAACAGTTACCTTACACCTTACAGGTAGGTCCCGCCAGCGAGTGTGCCACGGTTAGAATTTGCCACGGTCAGAATTTTCAAGGGTAGCGAACAGGCTGGTCGCCAAAGGCGGCTAGTAAATAATAAAAGGCAATGTCTGTGTGTGTGTGTGTGTCTGTGTGTCTGTCTTATACACTATACGTTTCGCGACCGCGCGTCGGAGAGCTACGAAATTTGGCAATCGGAGACCTGGGGGGGAGGGAAGGGGACACGTGAAAACCGATTTTTAAAATTTGAATTATTTTTTTTGTTATTTAATGTTTTATGCGATTTCGACCGTTTTTTGACATTTTTGCCCTTTTTTCTCCACGATCCAGACGTTGTAGAAAAAAACAAATCACACCATCGGAAAGAGCAGAGAATTTCGAGTAAAAATATATCAATTTCAACTCTCAATTTCGATTTCTAATATTTTTTAAAGATTTTAAAACAAAAGTCACTTTTGGCTCAAAAAAACGATTTTTGGTTTTTAAATTCTCGCATAGTGAAAAGTACTCATAATTTCGACTAATAATTTACATTTTTAGAAAGCTGAAATATCTGGCATTCTTACAAGTCTAATTTGGTCCAGAAATAATGAAAATTGCCTTCAGGATCGCAATTTTAAAGACGCCATGATTTTAAATTTGTCGGCTACCGGCTCAGTTCTTCAACGGCATTTTCCCCCCATCCGCAGTAGTTTCTTCCCCGTCTCCATGGAGACCGCGCTTTCGGTTTTAAATGAATTACGAGCATAAGTGTTGTATACATCGAGCGAAATTATTATATTTATATGATATTTTAAATGGATATTTTAAATAATTTAAATGATTGAATTATGGTGGTTTGAATTGTGGTGATGTATTTGAAATTATTATATTTATGGATTGGTGGAACGATATGGATGATTTTTTGATTTTAAATGGATATTTTAATTTATGGATATTTTAATTTATAGATATTTTAAATGGATATTTTAATTTTATGGCTATTTTAAATGATGGAACGATGGAACGAGGATGGTGGAATTAAGAGCCTAGCATATGGTCATTATAAATTTAAATTAGCGCGCGGGAAGTTAGCTCGCGAGAATTGCACTCGGTAGGCCTGGGTTCGATTCCCGCCACTGATGCGGAGTACGATCACCTTAAACATATGGGTCGATAATTCCTTCCGAGAGGTTGGTGGCAGGGAAAGGAGGGTACGGTCTCTGTGGATGCCTCCCCCACTGGGTCTTGGTTTAAATTGGGTGAATAAAAAGAAAGTTATGGAGATTGTCGCGGAGGGCGCGTTAGCCCAGTGGTTAGCGTGCGGGAATTTCACTCGGTAGGCCCGGGTTCGATTCCCTCCACTGACAAAACTGCTGCCGTGTTCACGCGGAGTACGATCACGTTAAACATGTGGGTCCGTAAGTCCTTCCGAGAGGTTGGTGGTAGAGGAAGGAGGGTACGGACCCTGTGGATGACTTTCCCACTGGGTTCCGGTCTAAATTGGGTGAATAAAAAGAAGGTTATGGAGATTGTCGCGGAGGGCGCGGTAGCCCAGTGGTTGGCGCGCGGGAATTGCACTCGGTAGGCTCGGGTTCGATTGCCGCCACTGCCAAAACTGCTGCCATTTTCACGCGGAGTACGATCACGTTAAACATGTGGATCCGTAAGTCCTTCCGAGAGGTTGTTGGTAGAGGAAGGAGGGTACGGACCCTGTGGATGCCTCCCCTACTGGGTTCCGGTCTAAATTGGGTGAATAAAAAGAAGGTTATGGAGATTGTCGCGGAGGGCGCGGTAGCCCAGTGGTTAGCGCGCGGGATTTGCACTAGGTAGGTCCGGGTTCGATTCCCGCCATTGCCAAAACTGCGGCCGTGTTCAGGCGGAGTACGATCACGTTAAACATGTGGGACCGTAAGTCCTTCCGAGAGGTTGGTGGTAGGGGAAGGAGGATACGGTCCCTGTGGATGCCTCCCCCACTGAGTTCCTGTCTAAATTGGGTGGCACTTCCTGGCCCTCCAAACAGTTACCTTACACTTTACTGGTAGGTCGTGCCAGCGAGTGTGCCACGGTTAGAATTTGCCACGGTCAGAATTTTCAAGGGTAGCGAACAGGCTGGTCGCCAAAGGCGGCTAGTCTTAAAATAAAAAGTTTGTAAATCTGTGTTTTTATTGCTTCACTTATGTTATAAGATGTTGTTGAGACCCAGACTGTCCGACCTACCAGAAAGGTGTAAGGTCACTGTTTGGATGGCCTGGAAGAGCCACCCAATTTAAACTGGAACCCAGTGGGGGAGGCATCCACTGTGACCGTACCCTTCTTCCCCTACCACCAACCTCTTGGAAGGACTTATGGACTCGCATGTTTAATGTGATCGTACTCCATGTGAACATGGCAGTTTTGGCAGTGGAGGGAATCGAACCCGGGCCTACTGAGTGCAATTCCTAGTCGCTAACCACTGGGCTACCGCGCCCATGTTATAAGATGTGTTATAAGAAATTACATGTTTAGGCAGATCTAAAATGCTCAGAAGTATTTTATTTATTTTTATGCACAAATCAATAAATCTAAATGCGATGCAAGAAGTCAATATGTACAGTAGAATGTTGTTAATTCATTGTTATAATTTTAAATAACTTTAAATAACTTTTTGGTCATGAAAAGATGCAGGCTTATTGATAAAAGTAAATTTATTTATTCCTTAAGTCTTACATGACTGACTAGTCCAGTAAGATCTCATCTACATTATAGAAATGGTTTAATTGGGGATGTTTTTAAAAGAAATTTTATGAGTGGCCACGCCACATAAATGAAACTAACTTGATGCAATTTTCAGAAGGATTTGTGTGTGAATAAATTAGTTTGATTTTTAAAATTAGAGATCTTATATTAGACATTAGAACACACATTACATTACACATTACATTTTTAGAATACCATATTTGTAGGTATATTCAAGACCATAGAATGGCATTTTCCAACCAAAATTCTGGGGAAAATTGGGTACGTCAAGCCCATATTTTGGTTTCTACCAAAATTTGTGAAAATCTATGGGAAAAAATACAATTTGCCCTAATTAAATATTTATGTAATAGTTTTTATTCAGACAGAGATAGTTTTTCTTAGAAGGAGAAATTTTGACTGAACTGCAGAATAAAGTGTGAAGTTAGCAAAATGTTTAAATTTCAGGACTTAGTGTCAGACTTGGTTGTGTAGTTTAGCCATTTAATTTGCATGGTATGAATTTGGTGTTCAGCTCTAGCCTTGTTCAACCATTATCTGATATTTTATTTACACAGCAATTTACATTGTTTTCTTTATTGTAAAGATGTGGGTTTTCCAAAATAATTTCAATTATAAGCATAAATAAATTTTTTTTTTTTTTGTAAAGTTAAGCATGCTTTTTTACATGAAACCCAATTTTATATTTCTGAGTTCCAGGACCCATATTTTTTAGTATCTAGCATAAGCTCCAGATCCACCACTTTCTTCAAATGACTACTACTCATCTACTAAAATACTAATAATAATAAAAAGAAAAATAAATTGTTTAGTTTGTTATAGGTATGACATATTTTATAAAAAAAATATTAAAAAATTCTTAATTAAACCCCTTTTTTTAAATAATTCCTATATATAATATTAAAAATTGTTTAAAAAATACCTGTTTATAATCGCATTGGTGAGTACCATGAGATAAGAGACAGTTTGATGGACATTGAGTTAAGCATAATATTTAGTGTTGTTAAAGTATTTTCCTTCAACCAAATCACATGCAAAAACAATTATTTATTATATTATTATAAATTTTGCAGAATTTAATGTTGGGAAAATAGTCTTCTTACCTGCTGTTTTATCAGAATGAGTAAAATGTTACTTGTACCCTTTCCCAGTTCTTATCTATCCCCATTCCTTTAAAATAAAGCACTATCCTCATTCTCTTCACAATTAGAAAACTGAATAATCAAAAACTTCTTGTAAAGTTACCTGCTTTCCAAAAAGCAGTGTAAAAAGTGTATTACATTTCATTTTCAAATGAATTAAAAAAATAAAATTGTGGATAATTTTCCAAATAAATATGGCTGGAAATTTTCCATTTCTGGGAAAATTTTCCAACCTACATTTCTACTTTATTGTTAGAGTACAATGGCAATTTTTTATTCAAATAATTAAGTAAAGGACATACAATAATGGACAAATTATCTGAAATCCAAAAATCCGGAAGGAAAAAAAACCCCTGAAAACCAGAAGAAAATGCTTTTCCGTTTAATTGAAGTTGCAAATTTCCTTTAATACAAACAATATTGAAAACAAAATACTTCTTTTCTTTCAAATATATACAATGGTTTCGTGATATAAAACAAATACACAGAACAACCTTGAAAATATGGACTTTCAAATTTTCCAGTTTTTAATTATTGGGCTGCTAAAGTTGTGGATTTAAAATAGAATAAGATTATTAAACAAATACCCTATTTTTGAATATATGTCGACTTTTTGAACCCCAAAAATTTAGGGATCAACTTTTACATCGGATATATAAATGGACACCCATAGATCGGCTTGTAGGTGGAGCGTGAATCATGTTGTTGATACTCTCCCCAAATGTAAAACTCATTTTATTTCTAAAATTTATTTTGTTCACTTCATTATAGTGCAGATCTCATTCTCAATGGATTCTCTTTTGTCACCAGCATACCCCCCCTTCCTCTGTCCAATATCTGATAAGTATTTTGCTCTCATCAAATTTATTCACCACAGCACAGCTGTTACTTTCATTAGTGAAAGTATCAACTTTCAGCTTAAAAACCGTATATTTTGCTCATTTTGTTTGGAGAGCCATATTTACCATAAATAACAAATAACTAAATATTATTGTATTGCAAAGCATGGAGCAACAAGGTCATTAACACACTGACCTCTCAAAGGGGTCAGCTACATTCTGGAGCTGAGCACATTTCTTTTGTCCGCTCAATCAATAATGATTTATCATATTTTAGAAAAAATTATTGAAAGGAGTTGTATTTGTTTTTTATAAGAAAAGTTATATGTTTCATCTACTTCAGTAATTTTTACATATATGATTACTCTTAATAAAGTTTTTAATGGATGTATAGATGCTAGAAAATAAATAAAATATTCACAAGTTTCAAGTTATGAAATATAAAGTTTTGTGGCATATTTAGTGTAGTATGGCAATTAGCTATCAGAATCAAATCAACATAATACCCTTCTTAGCGGCCGTTTTGGAGACTAATCAGAATTCCAGATAATTTGTTTGTTACTGTATTTACATATTGTATTACTATAATAGCATTTATAAAAGTTGTTTTTATAAATATCTCTAATTTGTTTCAGTTTCATGATTCTGAAAGTGCGAAAAAAGCACTAGATCAACTGAATGGATTAGAATTAGCTGGAAGACCAATGAAAGTTAGCACTGTAACTGAACGCAATGAACTTACCCAAGGGCCTTCATATCTTGATACTGAAGAAATGGATCGTGCTGGTATTGATCTTGGTGCAACTGGACGTTTACAGTTGATGGCTAAATTAGCAGAAGGTAATAAGAATTTTCCAAGCATTTATAATATTTTACGGACTTCTAAATTTATATATGGGTTATTTTCAAGAAATAAAACAAAATATTAAAACATATTTTCAAAAATAAAACAGAAAATTTAAACAAAAAGTCCCAAAGATATCCAAAACATAACCAGCAGTAAAGTTAATAAATCAATTTATTATTAAAAACAATTAATTTAATTTTTAATATGTCAGAAGAAAGACAATAAAAACCAGGAGAAAGATAAACTTAAAATATTTGATATTTATACTTATAATTAATGTTTCTATTTAATTCTATTTCCCCCCCCCCCCCCCCACTTTTAGTTTTAGAATGATAGAGAACTTCAGTATTCAATGTTACTTTGTTTCAGATGGCTCTAAAATAAATAGTTTAAATCACTGAAATATACTTGCATTTTACAGAAATTTATGAATGACAATTTCATTGGACTGTAATGTTTTTTTGTAAATTGCTTGATATTGATGCATGATAGTGATGTGTTTGATAAATTTAGAAAGTTGATTCTCAATTTGATCAATAGCTACTTTATAGTGCCAGCAATTTTTTCATTTTTAGCGACTTACTTGTAGCCTAACTTCTTTGTCCTGACTTGACGTTCTATCTTTCTGTGTCACTCATTGCTTGTACCTTGCTTCTGCCTGTTTGATGATTCCAGAATTACAATTTTTATTTTTGTATATATGAAATACCTTTTTAAACTTAACAATCTTCACACAATTCATTACTATAGCATTTTCCATTACTTAGAAAGCTTTCATATTGCAAAAATTTGAATAACTCACCCTAAATGAACTCTACTTGATAAATTTTTGATGTAGATTTTTCAGTATACCATTAGACCTCCCCCCCTCCCCCCCCCCTTTTTTTTTATCAGGACATAATCTGCTAAATTCATCTGTTTTGAAAAAATGTTGAATTTCACCCTTCATGTTTTTAGCTCATTCACCAGTTGTGATAATTTAATAATTTTACATTGAAATTTGTAGCTATTTCTTTTCATATTTGCTTGCTAGATCTTGTATTTTTTTAATTTACTTTTTATAACCATAAAGTACCATCCAATATGTCCTGAATTATTAGAACAAGTTTTTGAACAATTCCTCTTTACGAATGCGACACTAAGTATTCAGGTCTCGCAAATGGTCCTTTTTTCCCTATAGGTCTGTTTTTTCGTAATTAGTCCCTTAAAATCCGATTTTTCATTATCAGGCCCCTTTTACCCCTTTTATGCAGGGAAAATATGTATTTTCTTTTTAATAGCCGAAATTCTCGTAAATTTCCGGCGGCATTAAAATGCCCCAAGGAATGGCAATCGTATGAATGCACATGTTTACTTTTCTGTGATGCAGATGCTTTCCCAAACTTGTAGAATAGTATACAAGCATTATTTCATGTTCGTTATTTTGATGCTGCATGCTGGAGGTAAGAAAATAAATGGATCTTGTCACACGAAAATGCCCGCATTCTCGTGTGATAAGTTCTATTCCTTCTTTTACCCCCAGCACACAGCATCCAAAAAACGGATGGGAGACAACACAGGTTTTTGTTTCTGAAACGCTAGTCCTAATAGGAAGTTCTAGATATTAACATGAATGAAATATGTTATTTACGTTACAATTGATGCACTTTTCGATGTTCAGAGGTCATAATTATCCTGAAATTCCTGAAAAAAATACTGCATTCATCCCGAAATTCCAAAAATTTTACTTATCTCCAAAGCAGACAATCCGATTTCTACGGATTCCCTGTAGTTTCTACAGGAAACATCCTCATCTCATACTACGGGTTACAGAATTTGCATAGTTTTCTACGGAAAATTGCCTTCTGTCTGGGCCACTGTAAATTTACAGCTGCATGCACAGTAATTAACGGTGATTTACGGCACACATATAATGTAAATTAAGATCAGGATCGATCGTATATTTTATGAAAGTAATAAATATGTTTCATCAAACTCAGCATAAATCACTAAAATGTTATGGTTTTTATTAATTTTGCATAAATTTGCGATTGAGTTTGTTTTCGTGAGTTCAGTTTGTTCTTGTGCTGGAATTACTTTGTATCTTTTTCCATCCATCTGCTCAATCTTCTTAATATTGCATATTAGATTAACTGAACTGGCATATTTTCATATTCTGGTTAATTGTTACAGTTAATTTCTTAATTATTTTCACATAAACAGTGTGATTGCATAATTCAGTTTGTTCATGTGAATTGCCGATAGTAAGTACATTAGTATCTTTTTCCATTCATTTCTATCTTTTAAATATTGCATATTAGATTGACTAAACTGGCTTATTTTCATATTCTGGTCAAATTTTAAGGTTAATTTTTTAATTATATTTTCAAAATACAAATTTTTCTATTTTGAATAATGGGTATGAACCCTGTAACAGGATATTTTCCAAAAAGTGGTATTAAAACAATGATTTAGGCAAAAAAACAACCATTTTGGTAGGGATATAATTCATTACTATATGTATTTTTTTAAAAGATCAATATTTTTTATTCTCTTTAGTGAAAACTCATGTTTTACCAAATACAAATGTTTGTTTTCATTATAAGGTAATTTTCACCCGATAAAATCTTTATATATTTTTGTCCTGAAATTTTATAAAATTTGTGTCCTGAATTTTCATATTCTACCAGTAGAACCCTGGATGCTTTAAGTGTATTGTTTCTGAATATATTTTTATAAAACTAAAGCATAGTTGTCTTAATCTTTTTTCAGAAAAATTACAAATTTTTTTCTTATATTGCTATTTAATATCAAAATCTCCATACTCCTATTTCATATATTTCTAGTAGTATTTTGCAAAATTATTATAGAATTCCATCGATCCGCCCTCCCTGTAAAAGTGACCCTCTTCCCTTTTTCGTTTTAATTTGAAATTCTGAAAAATACTCCCCACCCCACTAAGCATCAGAAAAAATGAAAAGAATTCGCTATCAAATTTGATGAAAATACAAATTGCTTCTTTCAGCTGAAAATTCTGAGTAGGCCTCTGTATTTTTTTTATCACATTTTGAAGGGGTGGATCGACAGAATTTTACATTTTTCTTTTAACAAAAAATTCCCAATAATTGCATCCCCCCTGGATTTTTCAGGATGCATTTGAGGGGTGCGGATCGATGGAATTTTACGGTAATACTGAGATACCAACCATTACGGATTTTCTGTAATAAAGAATTTCTGTACAAAATTACTGACTATGGGAAGCACCTGTAAAATTACAAAAAACACCTATTATTTTTCATTTTTGCACTATTGCACAATTCAATTTGCCCAGAAGAATTTAATGTAATCTGGTGATGAAAACAATATTACTTATTCCCCATAATGATGCTGTGACAGAATGTATATTCTGTATTGTTGTTAGAAAATATGGGGCTGAATTTAAGTTAAATTTGAGTACAGACTTATTAAATTTCTTATTACTTCAAGAAATAAAAAACATGTTCAATGTTCTGTATTTTTCATGTTTTGGGAAGAAATTAGTAGAGTCTGAGCTAGAGCAGGTTAAAAAGAACTAAACAACTAAATTTAGCTTAAACTAAGCATATTCTGTTTCCTTAATCATTTTGAAATTTCTTTTTTGTCCAGTATTGAAGAATTTGTATTCATATTATGTTTTGTTTAGTTATAATGGTAATTTAATTTGAACATTTCTTGATTTGTCCGCTATACTGGTTCATGACTAACACAAATCTGTTGCACTGGACTGCATGAGCATCCATGCGACCACAGGCTCACGTCTAATAATATCAACACTGTGCAGGCACCAGTTTTTCAAAATATTATATGTGATTTTATAGAACTTTTTGGAATTTTATTTGTTTGTTTAAATCAAGTTTTTATTTTTCTCTTCTGTTTATTGGCAAGTATATAGTACTTTAAAATTGAAGCTAACATTTATTTTCTAGCAATCATTATATATATATATATATATATATATATTGTAAATAACAAAGTACGAAACGTACCCGATTGTAAACCAATATAAATTGCCAAGTCATATAGGCGCAATGCAGCTCTATTAATGTCTTGTATATAAGAAGATCAAAAAAGATCGAGATGTGAAATAAGTGCCAACAGGGAAATAACAAATGGCCAAGGGGGATTGTGACCCCTTGTTCCCGTTTATAGCCAGCTATTACTCCTGAGGAAACACTCACGGAACCGTTACGTGCCTGTGGCCATATTTCCCTGGAACGCCAAAGCAAAAGACGTATGCCAGAAGTGAATGCAAGGACTGAGTGGAGAAAAATAATTTGGATTGAGACAGGTTGAAATAAGAAGTTAACCCGAATGACAGATCATTCTTCAATTCAAATATAAAGTGCCGAACCATTCGATGCGTTGCCATTATATTATATAAAATAGGTGTTGCCAATTTCACTATCAAATGCATTAATTTCCTTGCAGTGCACAGCATTATAGTGGTGTTTGAGGTATCCCAGTGGATAGTGCTGTTTCAAAGCTTCCTTTATGAATTTTTTATCACTTTTGATACGATCATCCCTATAAGTATGCAATCTTGAGTTTCGTAGAAAATGATTTCGAACGATATTGCGAAAAATATTGGTGCTCAAGTTCGATTTCCAATCGATGATGTAATTAATATTTATATCAAAATAATTTCTTTTATCATATAGCTTTGTATATATCTTTTCATTTTCAGTGAAATTGATACATAGGTCAAGATAACTAATCTCGTTATCGTGAATCTTTTTTGTTTCCGTTAATTCCAGACTTGATGGATAGAAACTGAAATCAAAATCAGAGGTGTTTTTAATACATCCTAAAAGAATGTCATCCATAAATCTGAAATAAGGTATTTCATTTAGAATAAAAGTACCTTCTTCGTACTTGTTAAGGTAGAGGTCCGCCAACATTGAGGAACAACCTCCCCCCATAGGGATACCTTTTATTTGTTGATAGAAATCTTTACCATTATTTAGAATATTCTCATATAATACTATGTTCAATATAGCCTTATATTTGTGCAGTTCTATGTATTTTTGCATATTGTAGGTGCTGTGGATCTCTAACATAATATTGAAGAGGTCGTCTAAATTGATGTTATTGAAAAGGTCTTTGAAATCAAAGCTCTTGTATATTAAATTCACGGGTTGATTACCTAATCTAGTAATTACATCCGTACTGTTTTTTACCATGATTGAGCCCTTTTTTATTATCGTCTTCATGATTGGTTTTAACAGTATAAGAAGCTGCGAATTAGCTTGAGTCAAGTATGTTTTAAATCCCACTGTCACTGGTCGAAACCTAACAGGAGACTTGTGAAGTTTTGGAATAAGAACCAGGTATGGAAATCTGATATGTCTGAGCTCCAATCCTGCACGTTTGTACAAGGCGCATATTTTGTTTTCTATTTCCCGTTGAGGTACTTTCAACATGTTATACATCTCATCATTGTTGTAATTTTTCTGTAGGATCTCAATATAGTATTGCATACATGTAAATGTATAACTTGACGTCATCTTATCAGTATACGTAATAGCGTAATTTTTGACAACTTGATCCAGAATGTTTTTATTTACTTTGTATTTTTCAAATTCTTTATATGCAATGTGATAGTAATAGTTAAAATCCATTATTACATGATGACGCCATTCATCAAAAGTAGACAATGGCAGACTGTACTTTATAGCCAGTTTGTATATAAACGCGTTAAGTTCTTGACTAAAAAACTTGTCTATTTTATAAAAATCTTGGGTGCGATATTTCGTACCCAGTTTTAAAATTGTTCTGAAATCTGTGTCCTCTATAAGATCCATATTGCCGGTAATGATGTGGCCGTGGTCTTTATTAACGTAGTCGCTTGAAGTGCAATTGCATATTGAGTTGGCAAAAAGATGCATATTCCTTCCAATGTTGTTATAATTAAAGATACTACGTCCAAGAGTTTTTAAATACCGATGTGTAACAGAGACTGCTGTGTTTGAGATGGGCAATAGCTGATCATGAGTGCGTAGAATTTTTTTAAAAGGTATATAATTGTAACCTTTGTTTTTAAAGGTGGTAATAAAATATTCTTTTTTAGTTGGTTTGCGATCGACATTATCTATTTGTATATGATACATTTCAGCCCGTAGTTTTATTATGTCCAAAAGTATAGCATAATTGGTTGTTGCATAGGGCTGTTTTTTCTGATGTTCAGTCATATTTTCCTTTTTACAAATATTCCAGATACGTTTAATATATCTTTTACGAATATCAAATGCTACGTTTTTTATCCAATTTGTTCTGATTGCATTAAAAGACGCCATTTTTATAATGAAGGCTTCCAGCTTTACTAATGTGTCATTATATGTTATACCTTTATTATTACCACCTCGCTTCCATCTTGTTATTTTCCGTTGAGTTGGATTCTCCATTACAGCTTGAGTATTGCTGTTTCTGCAGTATTCTATGTTATGTATATGGTTGAAATTGATTGAATTAAGTCCGTAAGGAAAACTGGTACAAAACTGTCGAATGTGTACGTTCTCCCACCATAAACGTTCTTCTGCATTAGGCACAATATCCAAAATTTTTACAGTAATAGCCTCAAAGCCATGCCTTTTAAAGTGGCTTAACTCCAAATTCGTATTTTGTGAATCATTACTTTTGTATTTATTAATTTGACTCCTGTGCAGATTGATTCGTAGGTTAAGGGAGTTTTTAGTTTGACCTATATACTGAATATCACAGTGACCACAGGTTATACAATATATGCAATTATAAGTTTTACAGAATCGTTGATAGGTATTATGAAAAGAATTCGCTATCAAATTTGATGAAAATACAAATTGCTTCTTTCAGCTGAAAATTCTGAGTAGGCCTCTGTATTTTTTTTATCACATTTTGAAGGGGTGGATCGACAGAATTTTACATTTTTCTTTTAACAAAAAATTCCCAATAATTGCATCCCCCCTGGATTTTTCAGGATGCATTTGAGGGGTGCGGATCGATGGAATTTTACGGTAATACTGAGATACCAACCATTACGGATTTTCTGTAATAAAGAATTTCTGTACAAAATTACTGACTATGGGAAGCACCTGTAAAATTACAAAAAACACCTATTATTTTTCATTTTTGCACTATTGCACAATTCAATTTGCCCAGAAGAATTTAATGTAATCTGGTGATGAAAACAATATTACTTATTCCCCATAATGATGCTGTGACAGAATGTATATTCTGTATTGTTGTTAGAAAATATGGGGCTGAATTTAAGTTAAATTTGAGTACAGACTTATTAAATTTCTTATTACTTCAAGAAATAAAAAACATGTTCAATGTTCTGTATTTTTCATGTTTTGGGAAGAAATTAGTAGAGTCTGAGCTAGAGCAGGTTAAAAAGAACTAAACAACTAAATTTAGCTTAAACTAAGCATATTCTGTTTCCTTAATCATTTTGAAATTTCTTTTTTGTCCAGTATTGAAGAATTTGTATTCATATTATGTTTTGTTTAGTTATAATGGTAATTTAATTTGAACATTTCTTGATTTGTCCGCTATACTGGTTCATGACTAACACAAATCTGTTGCACTGGACTGCATGAGCATCCATGCGACCACAGGCTCACGTCTAATAATATCAACACTGTGCAGGCACCAGTTTTTCAAAATATTATATGTGATTTTATAGAACTTTTTGGAATTTTATTTGTTTGTTTAAATCAAGTTTTTATTTTTCTCTTCTGTTTATTGGCAAGTATATAGTACTTTAAAATTGAAGCTAACATTTATTTTCTAGCAATCATTATATATATATATATATATATATATATATATATAATTAACTTAAGCTCTACAGACCAGTTTTAATAAGAGTATCTGGTATATAATATACAAGTAACTAAAATTATTAATATATATATATATATACAGGGTGTCTAGTGCTATCAGTGCCCAATGGCTATTTCCTCAACCGTTTGTCACAGAGATACACTTCCAATTGCAAAAATGTTTTAAATTTTAAAATCTATTATCTTAGAAACAGTTTAAATCAATAAATGCATTTCTGAAAGAAATATAAAATATAAATTTTTATACAGTCCCCAGTCCTACCAATTATATTTAGGAAAATAATCTTCATACAATTTTATGCATAAAAAAAAAAAAATCACCCTTTTACGGCCTTAATTGACCGATTTATAGCTGTTTAAAGTTGGAGCACTTTTTGTTCTGAGAAATGGTCAATACAGTCCCTGATTGGTTGGTTGCCTGAAACGGGACATTTTTATGCATGGAAAAGCGGCTTAAGTCATAAAGTTTAATGCTTCATAACTCGGTGAATTTTGGTCCGTAAAAGGAAGATTTTTTTATTTTATTTTGCATGAAATTGTATGAGGATGGTTTTCTTAAATATAATTGGTAGGACCGGGGGACCGTATAAAAATTTATATTTCGTATTTCTGTCAGAAATATATTTATTGATTTAAACTGTTTCTAAGATAATAGATTTTAAAATTTAAAACATTTTTGCAATTGGAAGTATATCTCTGTGACTAACGGTTGAGGAAATAGCCATTGGGCACTGATAGCACTGGACACCCTGTATGTATGTATGTATATATATATATATATATATATATATATATATACATACACACATGTATATACATACATACAATGTGTGTGTGTTCAGGAAATATCTTTATAATTGATATATGATAACAAACAATTGAAAATTATTACTAACATTTAAATGTATCTTGTCACTGAGCTAGCTCATTCACACTTCATTAGCGAATGGGAAAATATTAAAAAGCAATTTAATATTATCCTTTGTAAATTTAATAAATTCTAAAATGATATAAATTCAATAACTGCAATTGTTAATGAACACAACTGCTCAAGATTATAAAAATATTTTATATACAAATAGCTATATAAAATTTCTCACATATACAAAATTTCACAGCAAAAAATTCCATTTATCAGTGCTCGACTTTAATTCCATTTATCAGTGCTTTATGCCTTGAATTTTTTAAGTACCCTTTCTTGGGTAGCAGTACTCTGCCCTTTTTTAATTCTTGAAAACTTTTAGGATGCAATCATCCGTATGCAATATCATCAATCCTTTTTTTTTCTCCACCAGATGGACTTGTTTTGGTCTTTTTTTAAATTGAAAATGGTCCCTTTTTTGTTGCAAATGGCCCCTTTTTTTCCCAGGAATATAGTAAAAATTTGTTATGTGGAAACTGTTTCGGGCATTGCCTGGGATTTAAAGCAGGGATTAATTAAATTCATTCATTAAATTTTTTGAAAAAAATTAATGAATGTTGCCTGCTGCATGAGCACATGCTTATATTACAAAACACATGTGAGCACATGCTTATATTACAAAACACACGTGAGCACATGTTCACTCTAAATAAGCACCTAATCACATCTTAGACCAGTGCTCAGGAACGTGCCTAGGTACCGGCATTGGACACATTGAGTGCTATGCATTAACATGATTGTGTTCTGCCCTAAATATGCCTTTTGCTCTCTATGCAGGTGTATAAACTCTTTTGATACACCTTAAATATGCCCTTTTCTGTCTGTATAGGTGTCTAATCTCTTTTGATACACCCTAAAAAAGCTCTTTTGATACACACTAAATGAATTCTTTTCATATTCCCTGAATAAGCTCTTTTCATATACCCAAAATAAGAAGCTCTTTTGATACGCCATAAATAAGTGCCTTTGATTCGCCTCAAATATACCTTTTACCCTCTGTATGGGCATAATACACTTTAAATATACTCTTTTAATATGCCCTATATAAGCTTCTTCGATTCATTGCATAAGCTCTTTCAATTAAAATTAACAGTAAGTTTTCTAAATGAAAATTCTTGATAATATTTTCAATTCTAGTACCAACTTGCAATCCAAATTAATCCTTAGTACATATGATGTTGATTTTATTGATGACGTCACATCGAAATACCAATTCTTAACCATATGTCAAGGTGCATTCAGTTACGGAGAGGAAGCTGTTTTAACACTTGTCCTGCACATTGCTTTGAATCTCTGTTTAATGTGCGATAAGGTTTGAATGCATTCACTTAAAAAATTACAAAAATCCAAATTACTTATGAAATCGAAATTGTATTTTGTTAGAATGCTGGTATATATAGGGAAGTTTTGGCCAAATTATAGAATTGTGTTAATCTTAGGTTTTTGGATGGATGTGGCAATATATATATCAGATTATATAAAAAATGCAAATTTTGTTGTATTTTAAAATATATACATAAATATGAAGGAATTGCTTTACGAATTCAGTTCAAATATTGTTTGATAGAACATTCTTCGATTTTTCCAGTGGTGTCAAGATGGAAACTCTGTGATTATATTTTAAGTCATTAAGGAATTGATTTGTGTAAATATCGTGTATTTGTGTAAACATAAAATAAACAAAAAAGTTAAAAAAATAATGTTGAAGTGCACCTGTGTACGTCGAGAAGTACCAGTCTACTAAATTTCATGATCAATGCTTAGATTTCGCAGCTAGAATCTGCACAGACATCTCGATTTTTCCAGTGGTGTCAAGATGGAAACTCTGTGATTATATTTTAAGTCATTAAGGAATTGATTTGTGTAAATATCGTGTATTTGTGTAAACATAAAATAAACAAAAAAGTTAAAAAAATAATGTTGAAGTGCACCTGTGTACGTCGAGAAGTACCAGTCTACTAAATTTCACGATCAATGCTTAGATTTCGCAGCTACAATCTGCACAGACATCTTCCTTTATTAAGTAAGATTTAGGTGAATCGACATGCCAGGAGAAAAGCAAATAATTAACATACTCACCTTGTAGTCCAAAATACCAAATAATAATTACTTGTAAGTTCTGCTTAAAACAAAAGCGTAAAGGCTACCTTCTTCTTTACCCTTCCTGTACTAAATTTGGTTAATACAAAATCTACATTTTAAGTAGTGCCATCTAGGATACTTAAGTGTCATAAATCCAAAAAATACTGGGAACAATTTTCAATTGGCCATGAATTATATATGGTTTGGGATTATAATTATAAGAAATATAAAATAATAAAGCATTTATATCTTTGTGAAGGAACAATATTTTTATTTTAAAATTAGAAATTTAACTGAAAAAGGTTGTGATTAACTAAATTTAACGAATATATAAATTAAAACACAATGAAAGATATGTACTTAAAATATAAATGTAAGTAGAAAATAAAAAATATTTTTCTAAACACACTACTTTTCATGTAAATTTTTAGGGACATAATTTTGTCCTATTTCATGAAAAAGACCCATATCTATGTGTCAGAGGTGCCAATCACTACAGATTTGTTGTAATTTGTACAAATTTCTATATAAAATTGCAGACTACAGAAGGGACTTCAAAAATTACAAGAGACACTTATTCTGCACCATGCACTTTCAATTTGTGATCTCATGTTTTATCCACTGCTAAATGCATTTCAGTTGTTACTAGCAGCGTGTTGATTTGCCTCATGGGAAATTAAAAGACAAACAAATAAACAAATTGAAGGAACAGATGTAGTATAATCCCTTTCTGATTCTTGGCGATTTTAGGTGAGATTCTGGCAAACTCTGCTATTATTTGTAGGACATTCCTTTCTGGAAACCCTTTCTGCATCTTTTGTCGCATTTTTGTCACTGTTTGTGCAACAGTTGATCTGTAGCAATTCAAACATGGGCCTACGCCATCTTCGCAGGCTTAACTTGCTATGCTCGCACACTAAACACAGAACATCACAGAATCCAGCCCCACTGGCTGTTGGAGGTCGCATGTATCAACAGGTGTTCTGTGACTTATAGAGCACGACATGAAAATCAAAAAAATAAAACTTTTTAATTTTTACCTTGGCAACAAAAGATGATAAAAGGGTGACAAAAGATGCAGAAAGGGTTGCCAGAATGGAATATTCTCCAAATCGTAGGGATTGCCAGAATCTCACAATCTCACCTAAAACCGCCAAGAATGAAAAAGGGCTTATACATCTGTACCGAATTGAAGAATCATATCCCCCCCCCCTCCCCTAGAAGAAATATTGACTGTTTCTAATTTCAGTTCAAAGATCTGGAATTTTATTCCACTGTGTAAAGCATTTCAGTTGTTCAGTTGTCGCTAAAAGCATGCCTATTCTTAGTGTAGTCGGGGGACATCATATGATGAACAAATTAGAATTCTCTGTTTCTGTGCTAAGTTTTTACAGGAATGAAGTGTAAAGATTGTGATCTCTTAAAGCTTTGTTATTGGCATGTTCATTTATCAACCTTATGTCTGAGGATTACTTTTAACTGTGAAGCTATTTAATGTTTTACTTAAATTACGAAATGTTTTAGAACTTTTGTTTTTGAAGTTAAATTACTTCTTACAGTGAGTGCTACTGTGGAAGTTATCTCAAAGATTGGCTTTATTTATGAACCCTCGAAAATATTGAAAAATCACATATTTTATGAACTTATGACTGTGATTTTCCATGGGGCTATGACGATTGTTGCAGGCATGCCGAATCACAAAAACATAAAGAAAAATTCAAAGCAAATTCCCAGCTTATTGATGTTCATTTCCAAGTGAACAGTGTTATAAAGGCTGAACTTGTACACTCACATCGTGTATTGTTGGGCATAATTTACTGATAACACTGTAAAGTATAAAGTTATATGCTAAAAGTGCCATACATCATATTTGGTTAGTTTGTACTTTTTTTTCTATAAATATTTGGTTGTTGGTAAACTGACTAAGCACACAGAATATTTGACTATTACTGAGCAGAATATTCTAAAATTTTTGTTATTTTTATTGTTAAATATGTTTATGTGTATTTTAGGAACTGGGTTTGAATTACCTCAAGCTGCTGTTAAAGCTCTGCAATTAACGGCACAAGCACAGGCTTCTCCAATGGCTGGCAATCCATCAGTATCTGTTGCTACACAGTGTTTTGTATTATCTAATATGTTTGATCCTGCAAAGTAAGATTTAAGCCATTTTTTATCTGATATCTGTTTTTATTAATAGTACTAATAAAATGTTTAAAGCAATTAACAAAAAAATACCTCTGATATAAAACTATGGTCAAAGAAATTATGAATGAAACAATATATTGAAGAAATTTATCTCCTACCAATATAATAAAAAATATAATATATATATAGTTTTTTGTAATTTTAATTACTTATATTACCAAATACTTATGACTCATCTCCTATCAAATTCAAAAGTAGTGGGTGATTGATAAAATGGTTAAAAGTATTATTGATTTATTAACTTTATCAATTTATAGTTAATGCTTTGTCCCACCTTTCCAGTCCAACATACTAAATAATATGAAACATAGTAGAAGGCATAAAACTAAGTGATTTGTAATAGAAAAAAAAAAAAAAAAAGACAATTTGTATATACTAAGCCCCTTCACCTGGCAGAACACCCAATGAGAATTGGCAAGAAAATGAAATATGTGGAATTACAACTAGTAAAAATTGATAATAGTCATTTTGAAAATGTTTAGCATTACCCTGATGAAATAATGAAACATAAGACAGAAAAACAAGGATATATGCTAGTTTTAAAATTAGATATGAAAATCCCAAAAAGAGTATTTCTGTGACCATGGACACTCTTAAGGGCCAATCCTGGCACAGAAATACTAATTGGAACTGTGTTTCTATTTGCATACTGTAAAAATTATATATATATATCAGTGGTGGCTCATGAGGTGATGCAGGATAAGCGCTGCTTCACTTAAAGTGATCGGCTGAATGAGTTATTACTATTATTATTATTATTTGGTGAATTTTTCAGACTCGTTTAGGTAGTTTCAGATAATATTTGAAAACACTTGTGCCAGTAGCGTGAGTTTTTGATGATGTTCGTTATGGAGAAGGAATTCCTTGCTGAATCTGCTTCACCTATTTCTGAAGTCACAAGCCGCCACTGATATATATTAACTAGTATTTTGCTCCAAATATCAAAAGACTATAATTTGAAATTGAAGGTTGTTTTTGATCAATTCTAATTTTTTTTTTTTTTCGAGTCATCTTTCTGTACTTCCAAAATGTTGATCATAATAAATATCAATGACAACATTTTGGTGCAAGTTGTGAAGGAAAATTTTACACAACATAATCAAGTACAATAATTATAAATGCTAAAAGACTAACAAGCACATAGTCAAGTATAATGAAACAGCCCATCGTGTGTCTTTCTGACTTCTGATATGGTAGTACTGATGAAAGGGATCCGATGTATCTTTAGAATAGCTAACTATGCTGATTTTTCTTTAATTTATGCTTGATTACATAGGTTATTTTTTCTTATCCTTTGCATAGTGTTTTTACTTTTTATCAATTGTGAAGTTCTGCTACACTGGCAGGAATTGAACTTGCACCTTTTTGTTTTGAAATGAGTGCTGTCACTCTCAAGTTATGCAACATTGATTAAAATCTTACACATGCATACGCATTAGAATCTTAAGCATGCCTTTATATGTTAAAAAACATTTTTGTTCCTAAATAAATACATAAGTCGTTTTCTTGCATTTATAAAAATGAATTAGCTCTATGCACATAAAGTAAGATTAATTATATTTAGTAAATTTTATTATTCATATTCTCTTTCTCACCTATTTTTTAAAATTACAGTTTGCTTATAAATTATTGTGTAAATGCCAGCAGCTAGCTGTGGACACTGCAGCTCGTATTAATTTAAACTGCATTCTGCATGTCTCAAATGGCTGGCTTTATGAATTTTCTTTTGCGTATCAATTATTTTACCAAGAAGTCTAGCCGTTTTGAAAGTATGCTTTTCTGTGCATAATTCTATTCTAAACATGTCTTATTACAAGGTTTTGTATAAGTTATTTAAAATGTTTCAACTTAGCACAAATTTAAATGGTTTGCTTCATTTTATGTCGGATAGTTTTGCTTTGCCTCATTTATTATCTTTGTCACCCAAGGCAATGCATTTTTATATTTTTGATAACTTTTCTAATTATTAATCAAATTTAATAGAATTTTTAGATTTATAGTTTTAAACTATATAGATTAGATGCAGTAAAAATGTTACTGTTACAATATGTTACTGTATATTTTATTTTTTTTTAATCTTAAAATCTAATTATTAGAGCCTTATTCTGGCAACTACTCATTTTTATACAAAAAATATTTTATTAATAATCAAGAACCCAAAATTTAGCTTACCAACTGTTACAAAACACTCCTAAAAGCACGAAGCTTCAGATGTTGTTTCATTTTTAAATATAGAGTATTAAAATTTTTATAAAAAAATGACATTTTATTTCACAAAATTCAACCTTTGTTAAAATATAATAATAGAGGCTTGACTGTATAGTATAATAAAGTATAATTAGCCCCAGGATGTAAGGAATGCAACTCAAACAAAAATAATTATCAAACTTGCCCGTTTTTCAGAACTAGGTGTACAGTCATGTCATAAGCAATCGAAAGGGGAATACCCTGAATATCATATATTTTAATTATCCAATCAACATCTTTTTATCTTGTATTCATTTAAGCTGAAAGGACTCGACTTGGCTGCCTATAGTCAACTTGTTTCACTCTGCCCCATCACCATTATTGGAATACGTGAGAAATCTTAAAATAAAATGAAAAATGGGATAATAAATATAAATTAAATTATTTTTTTTTAATTTCTATTTCTAAAACTTACCGAGTTTAAATTTATTGAAATTTTATAATTAGAAGTTTAAAAATATATAGATTAAGATTCTGTAAAAAATTGGTATGCTATAATTCACTTTTCTGAATGACCTACTTCATGACTCGCTTTTCTGTAACAAAATTACAAAGATTGGCTAAAAATATTTTTGAATCATCACTCAATGTAACTTAATTTTATTGATACTTTTGAATCATCAAACTGCACATTTTTAAAGAAAAAACATTTTGAAACATGAACATTGCTTAGTAGAAAAAAAAATTATGCATTAATCAATCTGAGATATGTGATAGTTGAGTTAATGTTTGGCAATATGCAGCCTGTATCTGAATTACAGGTTCATGATCTGTTTAAATAGTGAGTTAGGTTAGGGCTATCCAACTAGCAGATCTGGCCAGTAAAAGCATTTTTGTGGTCTGCCAGCTTGGTACACCTTAATATGTAAAACAAAAAGTGTAAAACCCCTAACATATTAAAAACAGATGTGTGCTAGTATAGGGAATGTCAAAAAGCTTTACTTTATTGTTTCTAGTGTGATTTTAAAATCAATATATGATCAACTTAGCTTTAGAGCAATGTATTTTGAGTCAGTTGCCATTTAGTGCAATTTTAAATATATTGAAGTAATTCCTTTCATGTGGCAACTCTTACGAAATCCAATCATACACTATTTAATCATGTAGCACACAATTTCATTTGTGTGACGACTCATACTAAAACCATTGTTAAAATTGTAAATTAAATCATTATTCTAATGATGATGTGGTATCTACCAGAACGTTGATAATTTTTTAATATAAATATTCTGCTAATCCATCGCTAGACATCATTTTTGTCAATATAATTCCTCTTTCAAAAGTAATTATAGAGCATGCTAATGCCCCAGTCTCTCCATACTAAGTGCACCATGAATTTAATAGTTTCATCGCATTAGAATGCTCTGCTTTTAAAAATTTAATTCTAGTTCTGCTACTCTTAGTGTTTCCTTAATTTTTTAATGCAATATCAAATGTATTTCTGTAAGTTTAAAATAACTTTGATTAGAAGATAATTATTTAACAATATTCATCATACATTACTGAAATCCTTGAGCAAAGTTTTAATAAAACTTACGTGTTGGCATCTCTGTGTTGTAAAATACTATTGTAAATGTTTTTATTTTACTTAAAAAATTTTAAATATAAGTTAAAAATATTCTGTAGTTTGTATTTCACTTTTTGTTTTTCTGTTTTGCATTTCATCAGTCTAATTTTATTTGACATTTGTATTTTCTTGACATTTTATTTATTGTTACTGTCCACTTTATCATTTTATAACATGATGTTTTAAACTTTGTAAAATTGGTCAAAGAAAGAAATAATTATTCTCCTGTATTTATTTACAGAATGATATAACGATTGTACACATTAACTAGTGTGATGACCTGCTAAATTACGTTAATTCATGTTATAGCCCATAGCCAAGGATTGTTTGTCTATGTAAGCATTTAATTTTGTGCTTTCCTCTCCTAAGGATGGTTGCTGATAGATTTTATGTTCCAGATATTTATTGATAAACAAGTAACATTATCTTTAAAATTCTGAATGTGTAGTATTTCAATTGTCAATTTTCTTGGTTAACATTTTATCTATTTTATTGCACTATGTGTGTGGTTAATTGTTGAAATATTCCAATAGAGAATCTGCTCCAAATTGGGAGGAAGATATAAGAAATGATGTCATTGATGAATGCCGTAATCATGGAGGAGCACTGCATGTTTATGTGGACAAAAATTCCACAGATGGTAATGTGTATGTCAAATGTCCAAACCATACTGCTGCTGCAGCCTCTGTCCGAACTTTGCATGGCAGATACTTTGCAGGTAATTCCATTCAATGTATTTGCATTTTTAAATGTTTTATATATATATATATATATATATATAACATGGAGGAGATTCTCTAACATATCCACAATTTCTGCTATTTGGGTCAAACGAATCTTTGAGAGATCCCTTATTATTTTATTCTACTGTTTGTGCTTTAAAGAGTTCTCTTAAGATCATGGATGTAGTTCTGATTTAATGTAAAGCATGTATTTATTCCATGCATTCCATTTTATTACCTTTTATTTTTAGAAGTATTTAGTTTTATTCTTGCTTTTTTTGTGTGTGTAGAGAACCTTCGGTTTCTTTTTGTATTTCTAAGATTTTTCATAGATCACCAATTTTATTTCTGCTATTGGAATTTGCAGAATCTTGCCAATCTGTAATAAAAAGTATAGATGATTACTGATATGATAAAGCAGCCTAGAGTTTGCATAGATGTTTTCAGTGGTTCAGAATAATACATTTTAAGCTGCAGGTCACGGTCAAAATAACCTTGGTGTGCATAACAGGATCATATAGCAGCAGAATAACTAATTTGCAATGGTATATTTTTCTTAGCAAATTTTCTACAGGACTAAGATTTTGTTTTCACTCAGCATGCAAAGATTCTCCTCTACATCTGTTGTTTTATTTATATTTTTAGCACTTTGAGAATTCTTCACAGAATGGTTATTATTATTTTCTTTTTCATTTTCAAGAAAAAGCCACAAATGATCCACAATTTTGTGCATTTAAATAATCTTTCAGATTAAAATTTATTTTGTTGTTTTCGGAAAAGGCTGACATTATAGGGAGTATTCACTGTACTTATTTTTTCTTTATATAAATTGAGTTTTTAAAAATGCCTTTTATTTATGGTGATTATTCAGAATTTTTAAGGAATTTAATGGCAAGGGGAAAATTCCAAAAAAGTTTGTTGTTAATTTTTAGAATTTTTGTTCAGTTATAGTCCTTTTAGAATTCTTGATAGTTTTATCTTACCACAATGCTCCCAGTAATATTAATTGTAAACACCCTAATAATAATTCGTTAAATGACATTTCAATATGTAAAATTTAGCCATGAAATGCATGTATTGAAGGTCTTATATAAAATCATTGTTCGTTAACAGATCATTTTATGACTATTAAATATTTATATATTTTTAAGTACTTATAAAATATGATGGTAGCATTCCAAAGTTGAACTTTTTACAACGTAAAAGAACCAAATTTTTAACATTTTTCTTTCATAACTTTAAAAGTTTCTTTTTTGAAGTTAATAACAGTTTTATGACACTGATGGATGCATTTAGTATATCTGTAAAGGCATATCTTATTTGGCTTATCTTAATAAAACTATTTTAAACTATTAGCACCCTCAGTTATTGAAATTATCAATTTCTTCCTCGCAATATTAACTAATATCATTGTTTTCCATGGAAAATATACTATGAAAGCCTGAAAATTTAAATAATTTGAGTTCTAATCATGGGAATTAATAAATATTCTATTTAGTTCTAATCTTTTACATAATGTATCTACACATAAAATTTTATATAGATAAATGTAAGTTATCATCCACACCTCACACACAGAGATGGACTTCTTTCTAGTTCATCGTAAGTTCAGGAGATCTTAAAATGTGTTTATTCATTAAAACCTCAAATTTGAAAATTTTTGGGGAAACAATATATTTTACAATAACATGAGAGAGTAAAAATAAATGTTTTGTATAATTTCAAACAGTTTGTGCCAATTGAAGTGTATAAAAAATTGTTTTTAATTGTGAGAACCCTGTTGCAGGAATTATCTGATTTAATTCTTTTGCGAAATGTGAACTTTAATTGCATATTTCAACTTTTAAGTTCCAATCAAGAAATAAATTTTGTTCCAAAGTTCTCCAATTTCAAAACATATTTCTTGACAGTGTAAAGCTTAATAAAAATATAACTTTATGGAATACTAGCATTTACTGTCCCCCCCCCCCCCCCCCCCCCCCCCCCCCATCGTATTTGTCATCCGTTGTTTTGAAAAAATCTACTTTCTAGTGGATACAAAGATATAACTTTTAGAATAAAAGTATAATGCATTGATAGTACATGAAACAGTTGCAAAATGTTAACATAATGTTGATTTTTATTTTTCCATCTTTCTAAAATTTACTGTTATTTGGATTAAAAAATTTCCAAGTTTAATTGAAATTCAAACATAATTTTTAATTCAGAGATAAATATTAATGATAATAAAAGAGATTTTCACTAAATGTGATTAGTAATCACAAAAATAATTTTTTAGTTCAAATTATGCAAAATGCAATCAACATTGCATACCCTGGCATACATTAAAACTAAAAGGCAGTACATTAAAAATAAAAGGCAAAATTAAATTCTTTATTCCTTCTCCTATTTATTAGAAATATTATTAAATTTCTTCATTTTAGCTTTGAATCTACTTTATTATTATGCATAGCCTAGCTATGGAGAAAACTCGAAAATTTACAATTTTATTTTAGAAACAAATTTTAAATGATTTTAAATCATGAAATATAAGCATAGAAATAATTTATTTTGAGTTTGTATATTATGTATGATAATTATATGAACCAAATTTCTCATTGTTTTAATATTTTTCTACCTATTGTTTTATTATTTCAGGCCGTGTGATAGTTGCTGCTTATGTACCAGTTGTGAATTATCACATGTTGTTCCCAGACTCAGCCACAGCAGTAACTGCCCTATAAAATTAACAAGGATATTTTGTTCCCTCTTTTTATTAGTGTGTGACTGTTTCATATTCTGCTGTAAATGTCATAAGTCATTTAAAATAAAAAAGAAATGTATCATTCCATGAGCTTTCTTTTGAGTCATTATGAATAGAATTTCATTGGAATTTTGATGAAATGTACAAAAAAAAAAAAAAAAAATGCAACTTTACTGCTTCAATGACAAATAATTCACTTTATCGTAGTATTAAAGTTTTATATACATTTTAAAGAAAAGTTAAGTTTAATAATATGACTCAAGTGATAATTTGTTTTTTCTTACACTTTCATTTAGATCACAAAATGTTACAGCTATCAAGGTACATTTATCAAATCCTAAAATAAATCGTTAGGACTAGATGCATACGTAATATTCATTTTGATGAAAATAAATAAAATTAATGATTTTAAGATTGAAACAAACTTATTTATGAGTAAAATTTAAATTTTATCATCTGTAAGGTATACACAGTTTGTTGGATTTTCCTATTTTTATTAATTAGTTTAAAGACCCAATAACTAATTGAAGTTCTTAGAAACTACTTTTTTCTGTGACTTGCCAAGGAATTTCATATGTATAAATTTGAAAATATCAATGACTTTCTGCAAAAAGGGATCTGCTTCAATTCATTGCACTCACCAATCTTGTTTTCAATGTGTGCATACCAAAAATTTCAAAAGCAATAAATGTATCTTTTCTTTTTTACCAGATTTGTTTAGGCCATGCCAATCTGTAATAATGAATGTATCCATTGTAGTAATTCAAATAAAATGTGTATTTTGATTTATAAAAGATCCTCCTTTACTTTAATCTTATATCTACTTCACTTTTTATTCATTCTGTCTGATTTATTTCAATAATTTAATGTAATTTATCATCTTTAACTACTAAACTGTATATAAAAAAATAGCTCAAAACTATTATTCATAGGCTATAATACATTCCATGCCAATTCAACAAAGGGTTGTTGCTGCACAATTTTTATTTTTTGAACAGTTGTTTGTACATGTTTAGAGTTGAAAATATTTTTTTTTTTTTTTTCAAAATTTTGTCACCACTATTTGGCTAGGAGGTCTATAGGCGCTTGAAATACCTTTATTTCTGCAATTGCATTATAGCATTTGCAAAAACACTATAACCTTTTTAAAATGTTTTATTGAATTCATCATGACCAATGGTTGCTTTTGATGGCATTTTTAGCCTACTGCCCTATGTCCTAAACATCTGAAATTTGGCACACAGCTTAATTCAGTAGAACATTTTAATCTTTCAATTAAAATTCAAACAGATCCTTGAAAAATAGAATTTGCATTTTTTCATTTTTGCAAAATATCTCCCTCACTTCTATAGAAGTATATAATCCCATTGTTGTAAGATAGTTAAAAATGAGCCTAATATGCAACCTTGCTTATATATATATATATATATATAAAAGAAAAAAAAATTAAAAAGTTTTTTATATTTCCTTGTTCCTAATTGAGCAAATTATAAAAACATTGGACTCCGAATAAAATACTGATACCTCTTTTCATTTTACTGATATGTTTTTGAAATATTAACTAATCAAAGTTATCTGATAAAATCGACATTTCTGTGTTTTTTTTTGTTTGTTTTTTCTTTCCAATTTTCAATCTAATTTTTTACTGAGAAGGGAACAAAGCAGTCAAACCAATTTTATTTTGTAAAAACTATACTAACAGTAGATATCATATATGAAAAAAATGTCTTGGAACACTTCCAAGTTTTTTCAGCTGATTAAAATGTGAAATTTTCAGTGACAACATGTCCCAGTGGGGGACAGAGTAAAAAATCTAATTTCAATTTTTGACCCTGTCACAATACTCTCTCTATCGAATACTATCCTGACGAAATAGGTACCAGACAACTTTAAAAATGTATATTTCAATGTATTTAAAAACTAAATAAATAAATATGAAGGAATTGTCCTATGGATTTGGTTTAAAGGTTGTTAGAAAGAATGTTCTTCAATCTTTTCGATGATGATACGGAAACTCATAATATTTTTGATTGATAAGGAGCAGTTTGTGTGATTATTACACAAAATTGCGCTTTAACATGAAATAACTAAAAAAATTAATTTGGATCTTTAAAAATACAGGTATATTGTACAAGGAGTTCAGCTAAACCTGTATCAAATTTTACGGCTGCCCAATCCAAAGCTTAGATTGTCTGCTACAAGTGACACACACACACACACAAACATATTTTTATTTTTTCCCGGTGTCACCTTTAGCTTGTATGCCGACAACACGGCCCTGATTGCACAACACATACAAACACAAGTCGTGCACAATACTCTTCAAAACTATATTCACATCTTGACGCAATGGCTAATTAGATGGAGAATTAAAGTTAACAGTAAATGTGCTGCCATCTACAAATGACACACACACACAAACATATTCTTTAATTTTTTCCCAGTGTCACTTTTGGCTTATACGCTGATGACACGGCCTTGATTACACGACACCCTTTAAAACTATCTTTACATCCTGACACAATGGCTAACTAAATGGAGAATTAAAATTAACATTAGTAATGTGCTGCCTCCCCCCCGTACTCCAACCACTAACTTAATACTAAATAACAAGCTAATTCCCTGGCAATCTAGCTACAAGTACCTTGGAATGTACTTGGATTCAAATTTAACGTGGAAACTTCACATTTCTGAAATTAGTAAGAAAGTGAAGTCTTCATTTGCCCAACTGCGTCCCCTATTGGCTAGAAACAGCCGCCTGTCAACCAAAAATAAGTTATTTCTATACAAGTCCTGCATAGTTCAATTATGATGTACGGATCCCCTATTTGGGGCACCGCAGCCGAGATTCAGCTTAAGAAGCTTCAAGTCCTTCAGAATAACACAATGCGTATGTTTATCAACTATCCAACCTATGTCTAGTTAGAAGTCCTGCACAAAGACCTCAAAATTAGGCCATTCTTGGAATACATTAAAAAACTTTCACTAAAATTTCACTGTGGTCTTAGAAGAGTAAATAATCCCAGGCTAGAGACAGTATCCCACTGTACCACCCCAAGAACCAGGGTTAAAAAAATTCTACATGCCCTTCGGGCATGTTGTCCAAATAAATAAATGCCTAAAATAAAATTTTACATGCCCAACATTTTTCTGATGACATTTTTCATTGCTGATAGCTTTGGCACCCATGAAAATAAATATATTAAATATCATTATATGGTTGATTTTCAAAATGACAGCCTGTTTGATGTCTGAATCTTTGAACCCATATTTCATGCTAGTAAAATTATTTTTTTTTATACTTTTAGAACATGTATTGGTGCATTAGTTTATAATTAAAAATGTACTCATTAAAGTGTTTATGTTTTAAAAATATTAGCTATTTTCTATTATTTTTAGTTTTCAAGTAATAAATTTGCATGTCCCAACTCAAAATACCACACTTAAAGAAGTCTCTTTTTATACTTTCAAACTAAATTAGCTTTTGTATATGAATTAAAAAATATGGTTTTACATTTTAATTAACAAAAATGCAAGTGATTCCTTTAAAATATAATTATTAATATTTTAAAATTTAAATTTAATATGTATCCCCTGTACATCTCATGAGTGTTACCTCAGGAGTGTTACTACTATTATTTTAAATAGGTTTCGGTTTCTGCAGTTGGCAACAAAGCTAATGGAAGTCATATTGTTCCTTCTTATCTACTATAAAAAAATATTACAAAAAATTAATAACAGTATAGTTTATTTTTAATCAGTCAAATTTTTATGTGATGTAAAGCTTAAAAATGCAATTCATCAGAAAATCACCCATATACGTAGCCTATAATTAAATATCAAAATTAGATACTTTTAATGCAAGTATATCAAAAATGGGAATTTAATACTATTTATGTTAAAATAATTTTTTAAATAATCATTTAACAATTTATGCCAAATTAGACTAGACAACTTTTGAAGAAGCATACATATTTATTGCTTCAATAAAAAAGCGATCGCGATCTTAATTTACATCACATGCGGCTGTAAATCCCCATCGTAACGATTGACATTACTGGGCCGTAAATTTACATTGACCTAGTCAGAAGGGATTTTTTTGTAGGAAACTATGCAAATTTTGTACGTAGTATTAGGATGTTTGCCGTAGAAACTACGGAGATCCCATAGTAATCGGCATCTTTGCTTATCAACACATGTGCACTTCGCAAATCTACCAAAGCTGCACCATGAATCAAGCGCAAATGAATGAATGAGAGAAGAGAACGAGGACCTGCTTTGGCACTGTGCCAGAGGCTCTGCTTGTTTCTTTTAGTGACGTCACTGTTGCCCGTAAACTGTGAAACTTTGTTTTTTCCCCACAGTTATCAACTATCGAGCTGCAAAAGCCATTCATAGTCCATCGCTGAATAATTAAGACTTTTTGTTTTCATCCTCTTCTCTTATATGGCTTTAAATGTTGAACAAAAAATATTTGCAGTGGAGTACTGGTTACTTGAATCTGCTACCGATTGACCGAATCAGGTTAATGTCGAATAAATTTTTATTACATGCCCAACGAATACATGTCCGATTGGAATTTTTTTTATGTCCCGGGCATGTCGGGCAATAGATTTTTTTAACCCTGCCAGGAATGCAAGAGCGTGCAAGTGCCCTCGGTCGTTACCTGGGCGTTAAGTATGGAATATCTGTCTCCGCTCTAAGTGGACTCATCCATCATAGTTTTATGTCTTCTCACGTTATTTAGGTTGTGACTTCTAATCATTTTGTTCCTTTCCATTTATTTTGGGAACACAATTTTCATTGGTTAGCCCTTCCCCCTTTGTCCCCTAATGTAACTCAAGCTCAAGGACCTGCGGCCCTCTCATGTCTTATCTTTCTCTACCTCTACTGGACGTCCACTTGGGCTCCAGTTTATTCCTTTCTGAAGACATGGGGACAGGCGATGACAATCACAGTTTAGATGTAAACTCTATCCTTTATTCGTATGAGGGTTCATATTTTCATATTTATTATGCAAAGTTTGTCGTAATAAATTTTTGGAAAATAATTTTTTGCCATTTTCTTTTGGCGAAAAAAACACTGGACACATCTCATCGATCTAATCTGAAAAGAGCAAGCCCTCCGTAATTTAAGAGATGCTATACGGAGGTAACAATCTCAATGGCCCATTTAGCGATTTATTCGTATGAGGGTTTGTATTTATTACGCAAAGTTTGTTGTAATAAATTTTTGGAAAATAATAATTTTTTGCCATTTTCTTTTGGTGAAAAAAACACTGGACACATCTCGCTGATCTAATCAGAAAAGAGCAAGCCTTCCGTAATTTAAGAGATGCTATACGAAGGTAACAATCTCTGAAAAACTAACATTTTCACATTTTCATTGGCTAAAAAAGTTTGGAAGGGCTCAAGACACTCTTTACTCCCCCTCCCCACCCTTATATATATCTCTAGTGTTAGTATGGTTCTTATAAAATAAAATTGGTTTAACTGTTTTGTCCCCTTCCCAGTAGAAATTTAGCTCAAAAATTTTATTAGTCAACTTTGACACCTAATGAAATTACAGAAAAAAAAAAACACTAAACCAGACTAATCAGCATTCTGACTACAGTGATTTTTGAATTTGCTCATATAGGAAAAGTTCATTTTGCAGCTGAAAAAAAAAAGTCTTTTGATTGCCATATAGGGACCAATTCTTACCAAATGGTAGAGTCATTTTTTAAAAAATAAATTGGTTTTGTATTATTTGTAAAGCAAATAGCAATTTGCTTTACAAACTGCTATTAAAAAATGAAAACAATGGCTATTTAAAAATGAAAGTTGTTTCCTTACAAACTGCAAAAATTAAAAATCGTGCAGCAACTATTTTAATAAAAATTTACCGCAGGAATGACTAATCTATGGAGGCAAAAGTAAAATGTTTTGGTACTGTTGCCCATGCATTTGTACCATAAGGACCGGTAAAAGGATTATCAGTCAATGCCTTCATCTTATAGTGAATTACAAATTTTGTAACGTTAAATATGACACTTTTAATTGTTTCTTTTTATGAAAAAGTAAGACAAAGTTTGAAAGTTAGTAAATATTTAAAATAGCTTAATACAACTGAAAATTTTAATGCTATAGTATAATCATATTGAAAATTTACATCAATAAGAGTAAGGCATTGTAAACTAGCTTTAGAATCTCTTTGAAACCAGTCACACCATCTCTAAAAAGTGTGTTACAGAATTCAACTGAGCAATATTAGCTATAAATAATTTGATTGCTATATTTGCCTAAATGTAAGGTGCCATAGAACCCAGCTTTCTAAAGACTTGTCAGTATCGAAGGAGTTGTAAGTTTCATTTATACATTCAATCTGTTAAGTATATGCATTCTTTGAAGAAACAAACAAAATATAATGTAAATTCCTTTTAATGAATAACAATATATAAAAAATATAAAATATATTCTTCACATCTTCATGAAAATATAACAATATGGAAATGCATATTAACTTTTAAAAGCTTGTAGTCCTGTGATACTTCTTCCCAATATCAAAGCATGAATATCATGTGTGCCTAGAAAATTGATGTACATTAGATATTTCTGACTTGAAAACAAATTGAATGAATACCTCAAGTACTAGAAAAGAGATCTTATAGCAGATCTTATAGCAGTTTTTGGTATAAAAAGTTAGGATACTCAAGAAGAAATTCGGAAGTGCCTAAAAGAAACTTTGCTTCCACCAAGTGAAAACATGTTTGATTACTGGAAAAAGAACAGTCTGTATCCTGGCTTGAAAAAATTATCTTTGACATATTTAATTACTCTACTGTCAACAGTTTTTTCTGGCAACTTTTCAGCACCTTTGATTTAATTTGCAATAATAAAAGGAAGCAGATTAGAACTTAATATGTGTGAATGCTTGTTTTCGTAATTAAAAATCTGCAGTAAGAAGTATTTCTAATTATTCAATTATTGTAGCTAAGAGTACCTATTATAAAAGCTACTGTAAAATAAAACTTTTCATTTAAGTTAATATGGTTTTGCTACACTTTTTACATTTTATTTTATTTATTTGTTAATAATTAATACATTTAATAAATATATAATATTAATTAACAATTTGAAATAACTATTCAGGGTATTTGAAATCTGGTTAATATTCAAATTCAAGAAAGGTGCTATTTGCCCATATCTATTACAAATCTAAAAGATTCTGAAAATGTCAAATATTCAATCATAATAAATTATATATAGTCCCAAACAATATTGCAGTTATGTAGCAACATTTATAAAGTTTACATGCAGTTTAGTATATGTAAAAATATAAAAAATTTTAGAAATTTCAACTATGAAAAATAATAGTATGCAATTAAAAATAGAAATCAAGTAGCATTTAGTTTTAAGTACAATTTCAGTTTTTTTTTATTATTATTAATCAAAATAGTTAAATTACTGGACTGTTGAGTTACACCTAATTCCCAGAGAGCTAAGAAATTGAAAGGTAATTTTTTCTATATGCCGCTTATACAATAGAACCTTATTAACACAAATTATTTTTAGAACAAATTAGTTCAGTATTCCTCCTTGAACTACAATAATGATTGATATTGCTTAGATAACATGAACAACTATTTTTAATGTAAACAGTTTTTCTTTCTACTTGGTTGTTTATATTAACAAGGTTGGACTGTACATCAAAATACTAGCATTATAAAGACTGCTGTTTTGGAGTTATTGTGCATTTATTTCAGTAGAAAATATACTACATATTGATAATTATTTATTTTCTAGATCTTTGCTCACCAAATATTCATATAACCTAGAATGATTTCACAATGGTTCAAAATATTTTTTATTTTAGTTTCTACATTTAGTTGACTTTTTATTTTCTCTGCAATACATGACAGATAAAGTATTGTGATTGGGTCAAAAATCCAACTGTAATATTAATGAATTTACATGATTTGGACATCCTTGAATACAAATAAGTATTTTTTTAATGATGCCTGTATGTGGGCACAATTCTCAAAAATATGGATGATTCAAATGAAATTGTGCATGATTATTTAATTCAGGGAGCATAGAGATGTATTCATTTTCCGCAAAATCAGAACAAACTAAGGCCCTCATTTCTTCGAACATTTTTAAATATTAAAGAAACTGATATGTTATATAGGGTGTTTTAAAAATATTGCATAACTAGATATCTCTTGGACAATTAGTCACAGACCCATGGTTCCAATTTAAGAAATGCTTCACATAAGATAGATGATCGTAAATAAAATACAAAATTTAACTTTTTATATGGCCCTCTACAAAGGAAGTTCCAATTAGCAAGCTGTTCCTTATTCATTTGAAGATTTTTTGGGAAAAAGAAAACCTGGTTCCATAATATGCAAAATTAGCCGTGAAAAAATTGTACAAATTATAGGACTTAAACTACTTTGATTCGATTAAAAGAGGAAAAAATTGTGAAACATAGATTTTATGGGTTGAATTTTGTTAGATAAAATTTCCACTTAAAAACTTATATCTGTATCTATCTCTAGCAAAAATTTTATAAACTTTGTAGAGCACATAACATGCATTATTCTTTTTTTTTTATCTAAATTGAAAAAAATCAAATTATGCTCATTATAATCCAATGCTTATTATGCTCATTTAATGCTTCTTAAGTACTTTAATTTGAAATAAATTTAAGCCACTGCTCAGAAGCCTGTTTTAGAATTATCCTGTTTTCTGAAAATTAGTAATTATACTTTCTCCACTGGAAGTGCAAAATCTCTTAAGAGTTAAATGAAACTTTTATATGTTTATTTTAATCATTAACTGCATCAATGCTTATGCTCATAGATTTTCAGCAAAATTATGTTATAAGAAAAAAAAATTGTTTTATTCTTTAAAATTAAAATTTGTTAAATTGTAGGAAAGTCCTGTGGTGAACACAAACACATCAGATTTTTTTATTTTTCCGTAGCATTTTCTTCACTGAAATCAGATTACATGTAAACTCAAGATCATCAGTTAAAGTTGCTGGATTCCAGATAGTAATTGTTGCATGTGAAATTTGTATTATTAAGTATACAGTTTGAATGGCTTCTGCCAGTATACTAGATATAAATACTAAAATTTCTATAGTATATAATACACATTTTAAAAAAAGATTTAAAATATCTGAGTCATACCTTCATAAGTGTTAACTGCTTCTAAATTCATAACATGCCTTATAATGTGGTATTCATCACAAATTCCATTCCCACCAAGCATATCTCTGGCTACTCTAGCAATGTCGAGGGATTTACCACAAGAGTTTCTCTTCAGCAGTGAAATCATCTCAGGGGTAACACTGAAAGAATATTTTTAAATCGAGTCAAATTAAAAATATCAATGGTGAAAACAGTATAATGTAAATTATTTTACTGAAATATCTTGTTAAACTATTTACTTCTAGAATGCACATAATGCATTATTATTTCCTCCTATTTTGTTACATTAAAATTCTAATAAAGCAGTGACACTGCACTGTGTTACTTCTGTACATATTTAAATAATTTATAGACATTTTATCTACATTCAAAAGTTCTTAAAAATTGAAATTAATATCAATCAAAGCAGAAAATTAAGCTTTTGAATGGGTGTCTGAATGCATGAGACATTGCAATTAATTTATGAAACTAATTATGAAATTAATTTATGAAAGTTTCTTAGTTGAAAGCTCAGAATGTCTGTGTGTGCTGTTACTGCACCCAAAGATTGTATTTGTAATCAGTGATCAAACATGCCTTTATAAGAGCTAGGCACCCTTTTTTGTATCCTTGTCAAAGGAATAGCTAAAAATTATTAATACAGATTTTGTATCCCACTTTTGTATTTAAAAAATAATAATTTTCAAAACATTAAATTATTTTTAAAGCACTAAATTGCACTTAATTTTTGCTTCATATTACCATAAATACCATAGTAATTATGATGTAGAAATAAAATACTCATTTATTACGAATAGAAATCAAACACTAATTCCTTGTGTGAATTTTGGTTTTACATAGAAAATCTTTCCTATTAAAGAGCGACCATAGGTGCATCATAACATTTAAAGCCCACAAAAGATAACCAAACTAAATTCAAGGTAACAATGAAGTGACTTCTAATCTATACCAGGTCGTTGCATATAAACTAGAAAGTGGTTATCCTTTCACCATTCTTGGACCATGGTTTTGTAGTTTTTGCTGATCATCAGTAAGGAGTGGGCAATGAGATAACAGAGCACAAAGATCCTTTAAATTAGGGATTTTAAAATTTAGAGCAGAAATCTATTCATTCATTCTAAACATAGGTGTTCTGATTATAGGCAAAAATATTCTGAATTGTTGTACAGAGAAAGTAATTATTGTAAAACTTCCAACAGAAAGTTACTTTAAAAGAGCTTTATGCTTTCTAGTCATCTTATCACATACTCCTTAATGGTGAGTGACAAAAATCTTGAAATCACGATACAAAAGTGGTAAAAGGATAACAAGGTGAGCACTTGCTTAAATGCAAGGAGAAAAATTTAAGTTGGAGAGTTTCCATCATGAGAAAGAGTACTTTGATAAAACTTGATGTGAATCATTTGGGGATACATTTATAACATATTAATTACATACTCTCCTAAATCTTTCAGTCTTCCAACATGCAAGCAGGACTGCAGTCCAATAGAAATTTCAGTAACCATATCGGCAAGTTTCTTTTGAATTAACTGATTTTTAGCTAAAGGATTTCCAAACTGCTTCCTAGAAAATACATTGGTAGAACATTACATTCAAATATGAATCAATATATTTATCATAATATTTAATAATTTATAAGAACTCAAAACTATGCATATAATGCTAGTTTCCTGAAAGAGTATTTTACAAACCTATCGAGCACATAATTCCTTGCTGTTTCTAGGCAAAATTCAGCTGCACCCAATGCTCCCCAAGCTATGCCAAATCGAGCATTATTCAAACATCCAAAGGGACCCTATAATGAATTACTTATTAAAAAGTGTGACACTTTAAATTTGGCTGCACTTATAATCCTCTTGCACTACAATAAAATAATTTGAAATAACTTTCTTATATAAAGGATCTATCCCTTGGAAATTTTGTTATACAACATTAATAGTCATTATTTGCATACATAAAAAAATGTTTACAGAGGAGCAGGGCCCCCACAAAGGGTGAGGGAGGGGGTCAGTTGGGACCACGGCACTAGGGGCCCAGGAACATTGCTGAAGATAAAATATTTATTATAGTACATCTGTGTATGAATGTATAATTTTTTTTCTTAAATTACTTGGAAGATTGTCCAATTTCCGAAACAGTAAAAAAAGGCTGAAGGAAGGTCTCCTTAGTTCAATACAAGTCGTCTGGGTAGAGATAGCTTTACAGTGTCTTTGTGTTTAATGGCAGAATCTGTCATTATTTGTTGTTAAGAAAGGTGATGTCGACACAACAATAAAAAAAATGATCCCTACAGGGAAGCAGGAAGCAATTTTCTAGAATTGCAGTGCTAAAATAGATATGTTTATAACACTAGTAGGTAAGTTTCATTCATTCAGGTTTACAGCTCATATCAATCACATCCAGCTGACTACTAAAATGATCCTTGTCTACAGGTTTCTTTTGTGAAATTATAAGGTTGGGATGGGGTATCCATGGTGCCCCAAGATCCTTTAAACAAGGTGTCCGACTCTCTTTGGTCGGATTGAATGCAGGGCTATAGAAAGGAAAAATTCTAGTTTCTTTTTACAGCTTTGGCATGGCACAAACTAAAGCAGATTAAATTGCTCCTTCCTTGAAAGCATGAACTTGCTTCCCACATTTATTTCAGTGATGTAATAGTCTATATTACTTTAAAGAAAGTGCAAAAAGCAAGTTTTGTAATCGGTGCTAGTGCATCTAAATTTTATAAAAACAATAAATTATTTGCTGAAACAATAGATAAAAAAGGAAATATTGATCCCAATGTTACCATCTAAGATATAAGGTATGTTCAAAATAATTGTCTTACATTTTTCAAATATTAATTTTAGAATAAATTAAATTTATTTTATCAAATTTCTATACTGCTTTGCAAATGTATTCCTTTAAAATAACTATAGTTAAATATGTACAAAACTTCAGGCAAAATATTGCATTATTAAAGAAATATGAATGCTTTAGTGTTTATAATAATGTGTTTTTAAACATTCACTTTATATTGTAATGTTGAACTTGGTAATTAGTAGAGAAAAACCATTGAAAGAGAAAATTCACACATTCACTATTATATATTACATTTTGCCAAGAAGTATCCTGGAGAGGAGGGAGAAGATTTGGGGGTATGCCCCCTCTCCCGAAACCCTAATTAGTAAAAGATTTTTTTATTATATGGGATCTTTTGTACATACGCATTTGACATTTAATCTCATAAATATCGGAATTGATACATTTTGGAAGAAATATTTTATAAATATAATGAATGAGTTTAGAACAGATGACAATATAATTTCGAATTAACTTCATGTTTCCATTCTCTTAATGTAATTATAAAAATGAATTAGAATAGAATAATTAGTTATGAAACAAGAACGTTTTCGATGAACTTCATTTTATCAACATTATATTGGCAGATTGTCCAAATATGGGAGTATCTAGGCAGTTTATACCACTGTAGTTCAAAAAATATTCACTAAATTTCCTTGAAATTTGGTAGCTATGTTGGTTAGGCATTACTCTGGCGCTCATTTGATTTTTGTTGAAAATCAAACAATAATAGTGGTACTTAAAAATCCAAAAAATGAGAAGGTTCTATAAAACTGTGTACTTTGTGAAGTAGTTGTAGTGCTACAAAATAAAATAAAATGTTACTGCTCCTGCTATGTTGGTATAAACCGTTCTCAACACCATTTTTTCAATTGTGGCACAATACTTGGCAAATTGGTATTCAAATAGAGTTAGTTTACCATATAAAAAATGAAATTCAATGAAAAACTGCAAAATCAATGTAATTTAGAAAATATAATTTTGTAATAGACTGATGTAATGGATTAAATCAAAAATGATCTCCATCGTTAAAGTTTTCAAAAATGTGTCGATTAAAATCTCTTAGAATAATTTTAGTAGAGCATTTGGAAGATACAAACGTTTTACTGCTAATTGTTAAAAAATGGTTTTTGTCAAAAGCAGAGAACTTACTTTGCATCTTAGGATTTTTCAGTGAGTTAAAACGATTAATGCATAAAAATGGCATGTATCTGAACATGTGCTATTTCCATCTAAAAAGTTACAAAACAAATGAAAGTTGATTGTCTAATAAAATCCCCAGATATTTCTGACATATTTTATTTTATTTATATGCTGCATATGCATGTTAATTAGGGATAATTCGACTATAATACTGGTAACTCTTTTTGTGTGGTTGTTGACCCCAGAAATGTTGCAATGCCATTGTTTTTACAAAAATTTTTTTGAAGTATCAATTTCTCAGGATTTATTATAGATGAAGCTTAGATACGGCCTGATATGGATCGAGCATTAAATTCTGGAAGAGGTAGGGAGGTTCACTAAAGATTTCCATATCTGGTTCTTTTTACATTTCTAGTTCAAAGTTTTCCCTTTTCCTAGAAGCATTCATTTTCTAAGATTGGCTGTAAATAGAGCTTTGGTGATGGAAAGTAGAGGGATTGAGGAAGAATTTTTAATTCGGATTTTTTCCTACTTCCGGTTCAAAAAATTTCCCTTGTAGTATCTACTTCTTGGAAATGACTACAGATAAAGTTTAGACGATGACTGATGCAGTCACATTTTGAAGAGGTTAGAGGAAATCAATAAGAATTTCAATTTCCGAATGTGGAAATGTCGCATTCATTTAAAAAATTTACATTTTCCTTGCAACATCTCATTTTTTTTTTTTTTTTTTTTTTTTGATGAGCTTAAATGATGACTGATATGGATTCAGTATCAAATTCCAAAGGAGGTAGGGAACCTCCTCTGTAATTTGGTTTTCTAAAGATTTCTACTTGCGGTTTTGCATCTTATAGTTCAAAATATTTCCTTGAAATGTATATTTCGATTGATTATAGATAGAGCTTAGGTGATAACTGATATGAATTTAGCAGCAAATTTCAGGGAACATGGGGATTCACTAAGGAATTCTACTTCTAGTTCTTTTTCCAATTCTGGATAAAAAAATTTAATTTTTCTTCAAACATTTATTTCTCAGAATCGGTTATGGATAGAGCTTATGATGACTGATATATTATAGATTCAGTATCAAATATTTCAGAGGTTAAAAGATTCATTAAGGATTTCTAGTTCTGGTTCTATAGATGTCACTTTTGATTAAAAAATTACAGTTTTTTACAATACTTATTTCTCAGGGTTGGCTATAGAAATGGCTTGAATGAAACATATTTTATTTTATTTATATGCTGCATATGCATGTTAATTAGGGATAATTCGACTATAATACTACAAATTATAGATAGTATTGCAATTTTATTTATATGCTGCATGTGCATGTTAATTAGGGATAATTCGACTATAATACTGCAAATTATAGATAGTATTGCAACGTGCAAATTATAGATAGAGCTTAGGTGATAACTGATATGAATTTAGCAGCAAATTTCAGGGAACATGGGGATTCACTAAGGAATTCTACTTCTAGTTCTTTTTCCAATTCTGGATAAAAAAATTTAATTTTTCTTCAAACATTTATTTCTCAGAATCGGTTATGGATAGAGCTTATGATGACTGATATATTATAGATTCAGTATCAAATATTTCATAGGTCAAAAGATTCATTAAGGATTTCTAGTTCTGGTTCTATAGATGTCACTTTTGATTAAAAAATTACAGTTTTTTACAATACTTATTTCTCAGGGTTGACTATAGAAATGGCTTATATAATGACTGATTCAGCATTGAACTTTGGAGGTGGTCACTAATGATTTACACTTCTAGTTCTGGAGATGTCGCTTCCGATTGTTCCAAACATGTGTATGACTATGCGAGATACGCGAGCAAAAAGTATAAAAATATTTCTTCTAAAATGAAATGTACACACCACTTGCCATCATATGATATATCCTTCACGAATTTCTTATTTTTCAGTGTTATATTATTGTTGTGGTTGAGACCCAGACCGTCCGACCTACCAGAAAAGTATAAGGTAACTGTTTGGATGGCCAGGAAGTGCCACCCAATTTAGAGCGGAACCCAGTGGGGGAGGCATCCACAGGGACCATGCCCTCCTTCCCCTACCACCAACCTCTCGGAAGGACTTGCGGACTCACATATTTAACGTGATCGTACTCCGCATGAATACGGCGGCAGGTGTTGCAACGTGCAAACCACCGCGCCCGAAATGTGGCAACAGCATGCGGTGTTCCCAGGTGGTCAGCCACCCAAGTACTAAGTGTTATATTGTTGAAGACCCAGACCGTCCGGCTCGTCCTGAGGACTTGAGCATCTATTTGGACGGCCGGGAAAAAAGTGTTATATTGTGTAAAACCTTGTACTTATTTTATGAAATTCAACTCTACCCCTAAATAATACAGAAAAAAGGGGTACCCTCCCCCTTTTTTTTTTTTTTATCTAGGGCCTGCGGCTCAAATCGGTCACCGGGCCCAAAATTGGATGTGGGGGGGCCTGCAGAAGAGAGAGCAAGTAAGCTGGATGGGCGAGTTGGTAAGAATTGAGTTTTTTGTCACTAAATAGAAGGGAGTGGAGGGCTAGACAAAAGATTTCTATGTGCTTCAAGACATAATAAATCATACAAATTGTCCATACAATGAACAGCTTTTCAGTTTGTACGGGTGATTGAAAAAGTGTACAAATGTTTAAGAAATTGCAGAAAAAATAGAAGATAAAAAAAAATTTCAGACTGCAATGTTGCTCGAAAACCAGAGCGGAAATAGTCATGCCACTTCTTTCATTCTAGAAAATTGTACACATTACATGGTATGTTGAAAATACAGTTACCTAAGTAAATATCTTCTAATTGAACTTTGATTGGTGAAAACTTGATAAAAATTACAAAATTGAGTGAGAATAAAATGCTTATTGGCTTTAAAATTTTGTTGTATATGCATAAATAGGGGTCGATGAGCACAAAAAACAAGAGGCAGAGTCCTATAGTAAATATTAAAACTATTTTAACAATAATAATTTATGAATTAAAACTAAGCTTTTAACTTGAATTTTTTCAGAGTTGAGTGACATTTATTAATTATTGTGATGGAAACTAATTCCATAGTTCATGTTTCCTTCATGTTGCATTTTATGTAATGTTTTATTCACATTTTTGTAATATTGCAATGTAAATAAAAAACTTAAAATACAAAACCTGTAATCCTTCCACATTTGGGAGAAGATTATGTTCAGGAACTACTACATCTTCCATCACAATCATCCCAGTTACAGAAGCCCTGAGTGAGAATTTGCCTTCAATTTTGGGTGCACTCAGACCCTTCATGCCCTTTTCAAGAATGAAGCCTCTGACTTTACCATCACATTTCCCCCATACAATGAAAATATCAGCAATAGGGGAATTTGTAATCCTGAAATGTATTAATTTAAAATATAATCTGCATTATATATAAAATGATATCCTTATGGTCTATATAGACATTGTCTTACAGTAATGTTAAATTTAAATATATACAGTTAGGTAACTCGCGCATAAAGTAAGACTATAAAATTTTTAGTTGATTTATAGTTTAGTCTGCTTCAATATGGTATATCTGAGAAATTTTATATTGTATTCTAAATTAAATTCAGAATATAATTGGAAAAGGCCCTAAAACTTGGCTCTAATTTCAATGCTCAAAACACAACCAATCTAGAAGCTTTGATCAGTTACCATAATAAAAGTTATGTTAGTCATTCTTCAGCCATGGGAATACATGAGCAGATTTTCAATAAAGTAGTTAAATAAATACAAAGCCACACTGAGTCTTAGCAAATTAAACAAGACACTTTTATTTAGAGGGAAGAGCAGGGATATATCTGGTCCTTACCTAAAATATATTCATTTTTTATAGGCAAGGGCATCCTTCTAAAGAAGGGATGTCTTCATGGAAAACATTCAAAGATACTTAAGGATAAGGGAATTAGAGTACCTAGATACCGATAAAATTATCCTACTTTTATCTTCTAGCAAACAGAAAAATAAGAAAGCAAATAGTCTTTTGAAGCAATAGAAACATGCTTAAGGGAGGGTGAGGCACTCACCAAATCCATGCCATTTTCTAGAGTCTTGCGAAAAGAAAACCTAGGGCCCAAGCAGATATCTAATAGAAAGGAAAGAAAAGATAGGAGAGATGGCAGCATATATGCTTAAATATGTGGGAAATAGATGAAAGCTAAAACCAGCGAAACCCAAAATACTAGGGATGAGGATGAAAATAATTTAGAAGTCAAGTAGCTAATAAAATACAAGTAGCTATAACACTATGCTCGAAACAATTCCGATTGGAAACAGGGAGAAAGACATCTTCAACATGTGGGGATTCTTTCATGCCCCAAGTTGACACAAGTTGTACATTGGAAAGCCATCAAGCATTAAGCTATTTACTTTACTAAAACCTCTGTAAAATTTGTAAGATTAATTTGCAAATATGGTTAAAAACTGATAGAATATTGAGGTTCTCAGAATACATGTAGTTTATAGTGATACATGTAGTTTATAGTGGTATGTGTAGTTTATATATATTATGTTTATCCTGGGTTTCCATTGGCCTTTTTTAAAGTATCATCTTCGGACTAATGACAATCCAGGATGATTTCACCAGTGAATATGAAATCAAAATCAAGAGGAGAAGGGTGTTTTAATTTTTACTACTGAAGCTCATGGAGTATATGGATGAAATTTTTTAACATTCTTATATGGCATATTTGTGCTATATTGTAGCACTATGATAATATGCACATAAATAAATACTTAATTGAATATAAATTATTTAGAAATTTACACCAAAACAATGAGAAAAGTAAAACAAGTTTGTTGGTAGTACACTGTTATTCGAGGGATTTCTTATATATTTTTTCTACTTAAATACAATTTGTTAATTCAAACAGGGTATACATTTATAATGTGACATAGTTTTCATAATGACATCAAACATTTGAGCAGACTTAACACACTTGGTTTGAATGGGACAAATAACAAAATATGTATTATAAATGTGCATCTAAGTGCTACTAACAATCTTAAAACATTAGATAAACTATATTTCTTTATTTGAATACCTTTTAACAAACAGTGCAGAATAAAAAGTTTGGTCCAATAAAAATTTGAATTTTACCAACTGAGCATGTGAAGTTTAGATAAAATGTAATTGCATAACATAAATCTTCATTTTTGAATTTCTCACATCAAATGAATATACACAATTTGATAAAAATTGAATAAAATTTATCCTTTTTCTAAATGAGCATGGAAAGTTTGAGTGTGGCTGATTCATGCAGCCATGTTACATTAAATATGACTTTATTTTTCAATTGATCATATCAAGTTCTTTTAGTTTGAAAATTTTCATGTGAATTGGATAAAAATCAGTTTAGTAGTTTCAGAGATATTTCAAATATGTATGCATAACCTAAGCAAAACACAAAAATCACATTTCATATTCATGTAGCAGTCTACATTTGTGCCAAATTTGTTTGTAATCAGTTGAGTAGTTTTGGAGTAAAAAAAAGTTACTGATTTTGCATAGACTGACCAACATACAGAATACTAAAAGTTTTTTTTGTGTGTGTGATGAGCACCCTTGAAAACAAATGGATATTCAATTTGGCTGAAATTGAAATTTTGGTTGAATAAAACTATGAATTTAAGTGGGTATTGATAAAATAAATGGGAAAACAATAGATTTCTAAAGCTGCATGAACAGCAGCATCAACTAATAAAAAAAAAAATGCACAAATACTTGTGAATAAATCACCATGAAATTACGTAGTATGTAACAAAAATGAAAGAAATAGGAAGTTTGGGGAACTAAAAGAACTATATAAAAAAATAAAATATCTGTTAATTTATAAAACTACAAATTAAGAAAATAACAAATATAAAAAAACAAACAGCTTTGGACAGCTGCATGAGCTACTTTAACTAAGTTCAAATAATATTTGATTAAATTACTTTAACTCTGGAAAGCCATGCAGTACCGTTTGGTACCAGTGAATACGACTAATAATAAATTATATAATAATAAATTGTAGTGGTAAAAATCCAATGATTTGAAAGTTTATTAACAGACAGCTCATTATAAGAGTGTAAAGAAGAACTTACAAGTGTTGAACAAGATAGACGTTGTTGTTGTTAAGATCCAGACTGTCGGACCTACCAGAAAGGTGTAAGGTAACCGTTTGGATGGCTGGGAAGTGTCTCCCAATTTAGACCAGAACCCAGTGGGGCAGGCATTCACAGGGACCGTATCCTCCTTCCCCTACCACTAACCTCTCGGAAGGACTTACAGACCCACATGTTTAAAGTGATCGTACTCCACATAACACGGCGGCAGTTGTGGAAGCGTGCAAATCTAGCACGCAAACCACTGGGCTACCGCGTCTGAAATGTGCCAACAGCATGCAGTGTTCCCAGGTGGACACCCACCCAAGTACTAACCGTGCCCGATGCTGCTTGACTTCGGTGATCTAACGAGAACCGGTGTTTTCCGCACAGTAGGGCCATTGGCTATAAGATAGACATTGTGGAAAACCCAGGCCGTCCGACTCATCCAGAGGACTTGAGCAACTATTTGGACGACCGGGAAGAAGAGAAGATAGACATTGTGTTGGCTATATAAGATAGATATTGTCGAAAGCCCAGACCATCCGTCTCGTCCGAGGACTTAGAGAAACCATTTGGATGGCCGGGAAGATAGATATTGTGTAAATGCTCCAACTAGGTGGTAAAAAGATCCTATATATCATCAAGGGGGGGAAATAATTCCATAATTCCAGTTTTGTTTAGTTAAAATGCTAATAAATAAAAGACTGCAGAATAAATTAGAATATAATAATAATAAAAAATGAAACAACCATTTTGGAAGTTGTATGAGCTATCTTTATAAACTAAATTTTTAAAAAATGGCACAAACTACTGTATAAACTGTCAATGCAGAAAATAAATGCAGAATTAAGAAGGATAAAATAAAATTGAAGGAAATAATGAGTTTTGGAAAGCTACATGAGCTATTTTATTTTATCAACTAAATTAATAAACATTCAAATAAACTACAGGCGGCCTTCGACTTTCGCACATAATTGGTTCCTGAAAATGTGTGCGAATGTTGAATGTTCAAAAGTAGAGGGATGTAAAAAAACATCAAAAATTGTATTTTAAAATATTTATTTATCAATAATATTTATTTATCAATATACATAATTAAGTTAACGAGGCGTGTTTAAGTGCTTTTAGGTGTTTTCTTTATAAACTTGTCAAGAGTTAGTTGAATAGCATCCTTTTTTTCTTTTCTTGATAAAGAGTTCTATAACATGCTGTGTCTTTCTCAATAAGATCCTATGTACTTGAGATATATGTTCCCCATTGAGATAACATTCTTCCATGATAGTCAAAAATTTGTCAAGATGCATGAAGGCTTCATTCATATTTTTGATTGTCAAAGTCTTGATGATTTTATCAGCTTCTTCCTCACTTTCATTGTGTATTTCATTTAACTCTTGTTGCTCAATTAAGTATTCATTTGACAGAGGTAGTGAATGAGATTCAATCAACTCATTAACACCTACGTTGTTGACGTCCAAGTTTAGTTCATTCATTAGGCTAATTATTTCATCTGTGATAGTTTCCAGAGTTTCTTCAGAATTTATAAAATCACTCATCATTTGTGGGCATAATTGTTTCCAGGAACCTTTCATTGTTGACTCTTTTATTTCAGCTCAGAGTCTCCAATACTGTTTATTACATTCCATATATTATAGTTCTTCCAAAAACCTGTTAACGTAAGCCTACATTCCCTGTCAGTTGCCTTGATGGGCTGATTCATTATTGCCCTCATATAATATCATTTAAACATAGCTGTCACTGTTTGGTCCATGGGCTGTATAAGACAGGTAGTATTGGGAGGAAGAAACACAACATTGATTTCTGGGTATAAATTCTGCAGAGATTTTGGGTGTCCTGGAGCATTGTCTAAGATTAATAATGCTTTAAATTGCAAATTTTTTATCTTTACAATCAATATTGCTTAACTGCCGGCACAAAATGAAAAGTGAACCAATCTTTAAATATTAACGCAGTAACCCAGGCTTTTTTTATTTGATTTCCAAATGACTGGAAGCAATTCTTTTTCTTTCCCTTTCAATGCTCTTGGATTTTCTGCTTGATAAACTAACATTGTCCTCAATTTTAAATCACCAGCTAAGTTTCCACCAAGAAGCAATGCCAATCTGTTTTTAGGAGGTTTATATCCAGGGGCAACTGATTCTTTCTTTGATAAAAATGTACGATTAGGCATTTTTTTCCAAAATAAATCCATTTCGTCTACATTGAATATTTAGCGAGGAGAATATTCTCCATTTACAATAATTTCGGACAATGAAGAAATAAATTCTTTTGCAGCATCTTTATCTGCATCAGCCGATTCTCCAGTGAATTTAATATTATGTAAAGAATACCTCATTTTAAATATGTCGAACCACCTATTACTTGCTTGAAACACCATGTTAGAATCTTCTTTTAATCTAGTCTTCCAATCTTCATGCAAATTAAGAGCCCTAGCTTGAATAATTGAAAAACTCAGAGGGACATAGTTTTAATGTTGATCATCAATCCATGATGACAAAGATCTTTCTATTTCATCCATCACTATGCCGTGTCTTTTGGAAACAATCTTTGAAGATATATTTCCACAATTTTGAACATTAATTTCATTCTTAATTTTATTCTTGTTTTTCAAAATTGAACATATCGTAGACCTGTTTATGTCGCATGAGCGGCTGATTGAAGCAAAAAATTCACTGCTTTCAGAACGTTTAATTAAGCTTTTATCTAATTAAGCTTTTTTTCAAACATCTAATTAAGCTTTTAATTTATTATCTGCTTTCAGAACGTCCATCTTTGTCTCGATCATATGAAGTTTATGAGTCCTTAATTTCTTTTTGTTCATATCAACATTGCAGTTTCTCTATTTCTTGCTCATGTTTATACATTTATAAGGGTGAAATATTTAAACATACATAAATAAATTTGCAAAACACACAACACATTAACACATGTCCTAACGTAAGCCGAACTGAAGCCGAATGTCAAATACATACAATGTATTAAACCTGTTTAATACATTGCATGTATTTGACATTCGGCTCCCGCCACCGCGGATCGGAACCTTAGTGATATCACAATGATTCCAAGAAATCTGCTACTCTAGGCAGCAATATATGAGTGAGTGCGAGCTACTGCGCTCTGTGGGAGCGACTACATGGAAGCGAACAATTTTTACATTATCGACAAAAATCTTTAAAAAATTGAATTTTTAAAAATCTGCAAAATAGCGAATTGTGCGAAAGTCAAGGCCTGCCTGTACTTTAAAAGTACCAATAAATAAAAGACTGTGATTTCCTTAAAGAGTTTTCAATGATTTTTTTCTAGGTCATGTGATGCAATTATAGATTGACAGATGTCTGTGTAGCAAATGCTCATTAAGCAGTATTAAATGCATTGAGTTGGAGGCATCTTTAGCTCAATGCTATGATGCTGGCATACCATGCTTTGGCCTTGGGATCAAACCCCAAAACTGTCAAATTGGTGATTTTGTGTTCATGCTATATCTGTCTTCTTTTATTGGTGTAGTTACAGCCTAAAGAAGGAGGCTGTTTTCACCTCTAAAACTGGTTCACAGTATTATAAATTTCTTATTATGCAGTGTTTTTAACAGATAACACATAACATTTTAGCTATTTTTGAAGCAATTTGGGCAATTTATTTTAAACTTTTTAATAATGTTAAATAGAGATGTGGGTCGGAAAATTTTCCAGAAATGGGAACATTTTTGCAAAATTTTCTGCTATGTTTTTCAGGAAAATTTTCCACTCTTGTTTTTCTTCTTAATTAATTTGAAAATAGAATGTAATACTCTTTCCAAACTGTTGTCTAAAAAGCAAGTAGCTTTGCAAGGAAGTTTTTGAATGTTAAGTTTTTTAATTTAAAAAAAAAAATGGATGAGGGCAGGGCAAATGTGTGTATTATTTTAAAGAAAAAGATTGGATGAGAACCAAGAGGTTACAAGTGGCATTTTACTTATTCTCAGAAAAAAGCAAATAAACTTTTAGCCTATTTTTTCAATATTAAGTTCTCCAAAATTTGTAAAAATATAAAAACAAAATGAAATGTTTTCGCAAGTTCTTCTGAGGGAAAATGCTTTAATAGCACTAAATAGATGCTTAACTCATCTTGCAAATTATCTCTTCCTTTTCATGATACTCACTCGTTCAATTACAAGGAGGTATTTTTTAAACTATTTTGAATATTATATAAAATAATTTAATTATAAAAGTGCTTAATTACAAGCATTTCTTTAATTTTTTTGTCATATAATATGTTTATATATTTAAAAATTTATTTATTTTTGTTAATTTAATTTTTATTTTTGTTATTTTTTAAGAAGTCGGTAAAATGTTTCCCTTTGAATTGTTAGTAGGTACTGATGGAAATACAATATAATAGTTAAAGCATTTTTCAATTGTAATCAGTTTTTAATTTTTTTTCTTCAGAATATTATATTTTATAATCTATTTTTACTTTCCTTATATACATAATGTATAAGGAAAGTATTGAGATGGGGTCGAAATTTCGAATTCGAGTTTTCAACGGGAGAGCACGTTTCAAGCATCCCTGATCACGAATCAAACATTTTTGAAGTGATGTCTGTGTGTGTGTGTGTCAGTGAGTCTGTGGAGACGATAACTGACGAACGAATGGACCGATTCAAACGAAATTTGGTACAAAAATCACAATCCGTAAACACTGGAAGCCTATTGTTCTTATACGCAATCGAATGTTCAGAACCCCCCCTAAATTTTCGAGGGAAATTTTAAAAAAATCGTCAAAAAATCAAAACCACTAATAAATTTGAGCAAATAGATATTTCTTATGTAATTTTTTATTAGAAAACGATTAACAAATTTTAAAAAGCTAACATGAACCGTTCTCGAGATATTGCACATTTTTCCAAAAAATTATCAAAAAGTTATATAAAATAAAAAAAATATTTCCTATTGAGAAACATGTTCACTTTTCATATGTAATACTATGTGATAAATTTGGTGACATCATTTTCGTGGAACTAGCTCATTCCATTCATGAAAAAAGATACTTTGAATAAGACTTTTGTATTTGAATGCCAATAGTCATTTATCTGCTGTAAGAATAACTTATTTCTCCTTCCATAACGCTTGGCGATATTTTGGCGACGAATTTGGCAGAATGTAGCCAACTTGGCGACATTTTTAATTGTTGCCAAATTAACAAAAATCTCGCCAAATGGATAAAAATGACGCCAAATCAATGAAAATGACAACTAATTGAAGGAAATTCAATATCTTGGAAAGAATATAAGTATCTACTATAAGAATAACATTTTTTTAACTGTAAAAGTAGTAAATTCATTGCATTATATAAGGAAAGTCATGTGTTGCCCACATCAGATTTTTTATACCTATAAACAGTAAATTATTGGTGATTCTGATAAGGTTTAACTGTTTTAAATTATTTCTCATGCTATTCCTTTTGTGCAATGCTTAAAAATTGGATTTTTGAAGATAAAAAAAAAACATTACTATACATGAAATAGAATTTTTTTAAAATAAGTATTTAAAAAAAGCATACTTAAGTCAAATAATAAATTGTAGCTGCTAACTGCAGTATACAGATATAAGAAATTTTCATGCATAGAATTTTTGATATATTTTTAGATTTAACCCTTCTTTTAGCCTTGTTATGTAATATATGTTTTACTGTAGCTGTAATATAAGAATAAATACTTTTAAAAGTCATCAAACATATTATTCCAGCTGAAATGTAATATAGAGAATAATTTGAAAATTTTCAGGAAAATCCACATATCTAATGTTAAATGATTAATATTATAGGAATCTCATTTGAAGACTACATACTTTTAGAACACTTAAAGAATTTTAATTGAACCCTTTATAACACTCAAGTAAAGATATTGATGTAAAAAGAAAAAAACTAATAATTTTAAGTGCATTTAAGCTCTTACCATGTTTTCGATCCATTGATTGTGTATGTTTTGTTTTGGGAGTTATAAACAGCAGTGGTTTCCATTCCTCCAGGGTCACTCCCATGATTTGGCTCAGTTAATCCAAAACACCCTATGAGCTCACCTTTTGCTACAGAGTCAAAAGTAAACCTCATGTACTTTACAATAATTAAAGCGGAATATTAAAAACCAATGTTCAAAGGTTCAAATTATATCACTGTTGTTATAGTAGTCGCTGGCTACTGGAGTTCAAGTGTTTTATTAAATCATAATTCATTACTATACATGTTTAGAGTAATAAATAACTGTTATCTGACATTCAAGGTTTTGTTTTTCTCCTCAAGCAGATGCATTTTATAATATTCAAGTCGATTGTACATATAATTTCAATAACTTCTTCATATACACCAAAGTCCGAAATACCTTTTTAATGTATGACAAAATATTTTCATATATAAACGAGTCTATCATATTACAATGTGACAAATAGAAAGTTCTTTTGCCGCCATTGCAGGTATTGGTTATTCAAGTTAATGTGCTTAAAAGGTTCAAATCCGGTCCACAGATGCTGCTACTGCAATGGTGCAATAGGTGTACGATCGAAGCTTTTAAATCCCCTTTAAGTGTATTCAGTTAGTATGAGGTACATAAAGTTATGTAAAAAATCCTATCCTATTTACCTGCCTGCAGTACTTGCGTTCCTCCTCATGCAGATTACACACTTCTCAATATTATTAATTAGTATATGATTTAACAAAACGTAAATACTATATAACCTTCTTAACAAAATGTAATTACTTTATAACTCCCAAGATGCCCTAATAAAAAGCAAATTCTATATGAACTTTAACAAAAGGTATTTTCCACACAAATTTAATTTTCACTATATTTTGAATGAAGAATATAAAATTAATTATTCCCACATAACAACAGAAAAAATCAAAGGAATTAAATTTAATTCTGATATATTGAATTAAATCGCCAACTTGAAATTTACAAAAGTTGCTAATTTAATAATATGGTGCCAAAATTTTCACTAAGCATGATAGACAAACAGGCAGGGATAGGTATCGACTTTTCTTATGTATATGTTACTATCATAGTCACAGAACCTGTTGATATAGGGCATTCTAAAAGCTAAGATTCATTCTCAGAGCTTTAGGAAGATCTACCACAGATGCTGCTCACTGCTTTGGGAGCATGATTCGTATATTAGTCTCATTTTTGCCACTGTTTACCACATAGATAAATAATGCTATTAAGCATCTTAACAATTGAATTACAGTTCTAAGTATTGTAAATTACATATTTTATCTAGCTCTGGATTTTGATATAAAGTACAGGGTGTTTACAAAAGAATACCCCAACTTTGAAGGGCTATATCTTCTTAACCATACAAGTAAGCACACCATTCTACGAATCGTAGTGAATAAGAAGTTCATAAGTTCTTTATTTGGTGAGAGATGGCATTACATGCCTTATGAGAGCCCGGCCTTACGTCCCGCCCATCCTAACTATGCAAGTTCATTTAGTCAGTTCACACTGAGATGATAACCACACAAAAAAAGGCATTCTGTGTTATTGAATTCATTAAAAGTGATTCGGTTATGACTGTTCAATGAGCATTTCGTCGCAAATACACAATTCGTTCTCCCGATAGAGAGTATCTTACATTGGTTTCATCAGTTTTCTGAAAAGAAGTGCATTTGCAAAGGCAAAAGTTCTGATCGGCTACATGTGCCTGAAGAGAATGTGGAATGGATTCAACAAACATTCACTAACAATCTGAAAAAATCAACTCGACAAGGCGGTCAGGAACTGCAAATGCCTCATTCAATGGTATGGAAAGTGTTGAGAAAGCAATTGATTTTCAAACCATACAAGTTACAGCTGGTACACGCTCTTACTCGAAATGATAAAGAACAGAGAATTAATTTTTGCAATTTTGTTCTTGATGAGCTCGACAAAGACGATTCCTTTATATCTAAGCTTGTCTTTTCTCCACTTAATGATGTCTGTGCCTTGTCATGGTGGTGGAGCTTGAGTGTTTCAATGATCCTAAGAGCTATGCCGGCGGTAGCTTTTGCTACTGGTAGGGTCTCCCATGCTGGACAGGTCAAAGGTGAGGTTCCAGAGTAAAAGAGACATCCTGGTCCTCCAGGTTGGGGGTTGGGAGTGAGGCATCCAGCCTCATCCTGTAAAATCCTCAGGGGTACACATCTTGTGTGGATACGGGTGTAGCAATCCCGAGGTACCTGAGCTGTCTTTACTTTTTAGACTGTCATATACAGAGCCCCTAGTAAACATCACTTCTGCTTTTGGACCCTAGTACCACCCTTTGGCCTCTGCTGTAAGGTATATCATTTTGGGCTCGGGAATAGGATCATGTGGCCATGGTGTGAAAAGGGCAAAGCGGCATGTATCTGTAGTATTGCTTTTAAAAAGAGTTTGCAGTAAACGGTTCCAGAGGCTGAGTCCCTTGGTTGTGTTGGTTAGATGGTGGAGAGTGTTTCATATCAAGAAATCTCCCTTGGATCTTTGTTGATCCTTGGGCCCTGTGCACCAGATGCACGTTATGGCCCACTCTTCATTATCTAGCTTTGTGAATGACTCCGGCAGTTACACTTCATGTTAAAAAAGTGTGGGGAGACGGAGCCTAGCGAGGGCTCCGACTGAACTGGAAGTAATCCATGGTTTTTCTCATTTAGTGGATACAGCATGGAGGAACTAGATGTACCATTACCTAGCCCTCCATGCTGCCATAGAGAAAGTGTAAATAAAGGATTGGGTAAACCTTCGGGTGAATCCCAATCAGCCAATGAAACAACCCCTTTGGGGTTGGATCTTGGTGAAAAGGGGGAAACCTGCAGCCTGGCTGTAGAAGGAGGTGTTGTTGCAAGCTTTGGTGAGCAACACACTAAAACCATGGCTGGAATGCAAGAAGTATTCACAAAGTCACAGAGGCGCAAGTGGAGGAGCACTCACGGGCAGCAAGACCAGAAGCTTGCAAAAGCTGGTGCTGTCAAAGGGAAGGTAGGAGGCACCAAACAACTTAGGTCGAATGGGACCACACCTTCTCCAAGAGATCTGGTCATGAATCATTCTCATGTTACTGGGAAGATCACCTCTTCCTAGTCTGTTCGCTGCCCTTTTCTTGTTTTTATTTATGGGTTGCCTTAATGCTGTGCAAATTAATCTGCATCATAGTCGATCTGCCTCTGCTATTCTTAGTAAGAGGTTGATGAATGGTAGAGCTGATATTGCTCTAATTCAAGAGCCCTGGACCTGCAATAGCAAAATCTTGAGTTTAGGGATCAAGGACTATAACGTCTTTTATGATACATCTTGTACAAGACCTAGAGCCTGTATTGTTGTAAGCAACAGGCTCAATGCCTTTCATCTCTTGAAATTCCTCGATGATGATAATGTTGCCATCAGTGTGAATTTTAAAACCAATGAGCATAAGGTTGAGTATAAGTTTGCCTCTGCTTATCTTCCTTATGAAGAAAAAGAAACTCTTACCAATGTCACTACTAGTCTCATTGAGTACTGTGGTGGGGTTAAAAGACTGATTATTGATTGTGATGGCTAATGCCCATAACACTGTTTGTGGCAGTAGTGACTGCAACCGTCATGGTGATGATCTCTTAGAGCAGATCATTCACTTCAATCTCTTTATTCTTAACAGGGGCAATTCCCCTACCTTTGTTATGGTGAATCGCCGCAAAGTTATTCATCTAAGCATCAGTAATAGTATTGCCTTTGACAATGTTTTTAACTGGAAGGTTTCAGGTAATATATCCTTTTCTAATCACCAGTTAATCACTTTTTCTGTTAAAAGTCCTTCAAACCTAAAAACAGCAGAAAGTAGGAATCCCAAAAGAACTAACTGGGGTTCCTACAAAGAAGATCTTCTGGCCAGCACTGCTAGTCAGACTGGTGAGTATTCTTCAATGGCTAATTTGGATTTGGCTGTTGACTCTGTGCAACACTCTATTATCCATTCTTATTTCAAAAACTGTAAGGTCACTAAAGCTGACTCCCCAAGGATTGTTCCTTGGTGGTCGGATAAGCTCAGTTGTCTTAGGGGCAAGTGTAGGAAGCTCTTTAATAGAGCTAAAAAGAGTGGTGAATGGCAGGCTTATAAATCTGCTCTCACTTTTTATAATAAAGCAGTTAGAGACTCCAAGAGAAACTCCTGAGAACTTACTGTGAAGGTATTAATGACGTTTCTGCTACTGCAAAAATTGTCAAGTTGATGTCAAAAGACAAGAATTGTAATCTGAATACTGTCAGGCTGCCAAATGGTGGTTTTTCTGGGACTGGGGAAGAGACCCTGACTGAAATGTTCAGGGTTCATTTTCCAGTTTCTGATTCAAATGACCACAGCTACATACCTGATGCTTGCTCCACTTCTACATGTGATAGCAGTAGGTGGAGCATTGCTAGGAGTGTGGTCACTATGGATAGGGTTAAATGGGCAATTAACTCTCATAAACCCTACAAAACTCCGGGGGCTGATGGCATCATTCCAATTCTTCTTCATAAAGGAATTGAGGTGCTGGCTCTAATTCTCTGTAGAATATACAGAACCTGTATTACCTTTGACCACGTACCATCCGCCTGGAGGCATACAAAAGTAATCTTTATTCCAAAGATTGGCAAAGACAATTATTATGAGGCCAAATCCTTCAGGCCTATTAGCCTTATGTCTTTTCTTTTAAAGACTATTGAAAAGCTTATTGACAGGTATATTAGGGAAGTGATTCTGGCTTCTATGCCTCTGTCTAACTCTCAGCGTGCCTATCAACCAGGTAAATCTACGGATACTGCCCTCTATAGTCTCTCCTTTATTCTGGAGAGAAATTTAAATGCTAAGGGAATTGCTCTTGATAGGAAAGGTGTTGATATGACAGTCTCTTGCTGGATCACAAACCTGTTATCTAATAGATATATCTGTGCATCTTTACTTGGTGATAGTATGACGGTGAATGCTCTGGCAGGCTGTCTGCAGAGAGGTGTACTTTCACTAATTCTTTGGTGCTTAGTTGTTGACTCTCTTTTGGAAAGCATCACTGGTTCTGGTGTATCCTGTGTTGGATATGCTGATGATGTTGTTATCATTGCCAGGGGCAAATTTGGCAATACTGTCTCAGACATGATGTCCACTGCTCTTTGGAGTGTTGAGACATGGTGCAAAAATGCTGGTCTTTCTGTTAACCCACAGAAGACTGCTATGGTTGCGTTTACTAAAAAACGTATTCTTAATCTTCGCTTCGAGACATTCGCTTCTTTGGTCAGAAGCTCACTTGCTCCAAGGAGGTTAAATTCTTAGGAATCTATTTTGACAAGGGACTCAATTGGAAGAGACACTTGGAATATTGCATAACTAAAGCTAGAAGAATATTCTGGTCTTATAGGAATGCTATTGGGAAAACCTGGGGTTTGAATCCCAAGGCTATCCATTGGATTTACTCTATGGTAATCTATCCCATCATTTCCTATGGCTCCATTATTCGGTGGTCTAGAATCAGATGTGAAACTGCTAAATTAGATCCAATTAAGCTTCAAAGAATGGTGTGTACTGCGATCTCTGGATGCATGAAAACCACTCCCACTGCAACTCTTGAACTTCTACTTGGATTGCACCTTCTTTACATGCATATTGAAACTGAGGCTCTCATCTGCAGGAACAGACTTAAATATCTGAAACACTGGAAAGACTACTCAAAATATTTATCTTGGAGTGGTCTAAACAGTAATGCTGTAAATCACCCTTATTTCCATATGCCATCTGATGGCATTCATGTCAAATATACGTTTGATAAGCCTTATGAAATTCAGGTCCCTTCACGGAATGACTGGAAGAGGACTCCTACCTACAATAAATGGGATTGTACTGTTTGGTATACGGATGGCTCGAAGATAGGCACTAGTACTGATGCTGGTGTGTGCTGTCCGGATGATGGTACAAAACTGTCTTATCCTCTCAGCAGTTATGCTACTATCTTTCAGGCTGAGGTTTTTGCCATTCTCATGTGTTATAGAATTTGCTATGACAAAAATTGCAAGAGCAACCAAATACTTATCTGTTCTGATAGTCAAGCTGCTCTTATGACCCTAGGGAAGTCTACAATGACGTCTCCCCTCATCTGGGAGTGCTATAATTCACTTTGTAAAATTGCTAGCAATAACAGAGTCATCCTTTACTGGGCCCCTGGACATTCGGGCATTCCAGAAAATGAATTGGCTGATGAATTGGCTAGGAAAGGTTCTTGTACTCCTTTTGTTGGTCGAGCCAGCTTTGGGTGTTCCCAATGAACTTATCAGAAGAACTGTTTATGACATCTTCAGAAAGCTTCAGTGCAAGAACTGGCGTAATACAAAGGGTCAAAGGCAGGCAAAAATACTCAACTGCAACTGCCCCAGTATACATCAGAAGGAATTATTCAAGCTCAGTAGAACTGGCATCAGAAGGGCTGTTGGGCTCCTGGACACTGCACCCTTAAAAGACACCTACACATTATGGGTGTCACTAAGGATTCACTTTGCAGAGGCTGCAATTATAGCGAAGAAACTGCTGCTCACATTCTTTGTGAATGTGAGGCTTTCTCCGCCCATAGGTTCAAACACATAGGTCAACATGTGATTGAACCCTGGGAGCTGAATGACATTCCTGTCAAGTGCCTGCTTATTTTTGCTTTGGCTACTGGTCTCTTTTCGTAGAGATCTTCACTTTTGGGGTAGTACAATAGACCTCTGGTTGATGTGTTGGGAATCACCTGCCTTCATTTCATTTATTCATTCAAGCTTGTCTTTAGCAATGAAGCGACATTTCATACCAATGGTAAAGTCAACAGACACAATGCTCACATATGGGGTGCAGGTAATCCTCATGCAACCATTGAAGTGAAGAGTGATTCACTGAAGGTTAATGTGTTTTGTGCCATATCATAAGACAAAATTTTTGGCCCATTCTTTTTTCACGAGTCTACTGTTACTGGCATTACTTACTCGGATATGCTACAGATTTGGATGTTTTCACAGTTAGAAGAAGAAGCTGGAGACTTCATTTTCCAGCAAGATGGAGCACCACCACATTGGCACTTATCTGTTTGTGGATACTTAAATGACAAATTGCTGCAACGATGGATTGGTCGCAGAGCAGATCACAACCTCACTCTTAATCAGTGGCCCCAAGAAGCTCTGATTTAACTACCTGCAATTTTTTTCTTTGGGGCTACATAAAAGATAAAGTGTTTTTTCCGCCACTACAGGCGCACATTGACGAACTGAAGATGCGAATAACGGCAGCCATCCAAACTGTAACTCTGGACATGCTGAAAAACCTGTGGGATAAGTTCCCTTATCGACTGGATGTCATTCGTGTTTCTGGTGGTGGTCACATTGAACATTTATAATTTTATAAACTTTAAAATATTATTTTTGATTTAATTTGTCCAAAAAGGTTGTAACGTCTTTAGCTTTGTAATTGTAGCTCTTCAAAGTTGGGGTATTCTTTTGTAAACACCCTGTATTTAAATAAAAAAAATCTCAAGCTGATACATGTATTCATGCTTAAGTTATTCTGACCAGACTATACAGAAGGACATTATGTAAAAAGTATTTGTAATAAGTTATGGTGATTTTAAGATGTATATTTCCACCCAAATTTGAAATTATAAAATTTGAGAAAACAATACTTTTTATTTTCCTAACAATACATGGTAATGTATAGGGAAAGTATTAGAATCGTATCAAAAACTGAAATGTAAATTTTCGAGGATTTTACATGTTTTGAGCACTCTAGAACCCGAAAAAACTATTTTTAGCATGATGTCTGTGTGTGTTTGCAATGTTTGTATCTGCTCAAAAACTAATTAACCAATTTTAACAAAATTTAATAGATAAATCCCTTGTAGGTGACCCTGGTGCTGATTAAATTTTGGTGCGATTTAGAAAAAAAGAACCTTCCTTTTTTGTAAAAAAGCCTGCAAAACTTGTCAACACATGCTCAAATGTATCAATTAAATGCTTGTCTCAAACATAATATTTGACAAAAAATAATAAGATCAACCTCATAACTCTTAAGACTAACCATTCTCAAGTTTAGTTTTTTCACATTTTTGCAACATCGAATTTGAAAATATGTCCAGTCCAAATTCAGTGTAATTTCAAATAATTATCCATGTAATTTTGTGCAATTAAACTCACTTTAACGAATTATGACAGAAATAAAGAGAAAGTGAATTTGAGTCTGTAGGGAAAATTATGTGTTGCCAACATTATATTTTTCCATACTGTAGTATAAAAAATTAATAAATAACTGAAATAATGTTGAAATAAATAACTGAAATAATATTGAACCTAAAAAAACTTCATTTAAAGCAACATCTAATAGAAAATTAATAATTTCGACCAGTTTCAAAGGCAAGGAACTTCATCAGGAAGCAATCATCACAAGAAATTTCATCAGGACTAACAAAAAACTTGATCTTCACACATCAAAGCAAGATCGGCAATGAATATTAGAACATCAAAAGTTACTAAAGCAAGCAAAGGGGTTGCTAATGGTAAAAGGAAAAAAGTGTGATAATAAGCTATGGGGAAAGGAATGAGAAGTGAAGCATTGTGAATTAACGGCAAAATACTATAAAGAAAAGTGAATGTCCAATTCAAAGCATTTGTTCAGTGAGTAAAACTACAAACATTCATAGGATACTTATCTTCGGACAATTATGTTTGTAGTTTTACTCACTGAACCAGTCCTTTTGTTGGACATTCAACTTTTTTCTCTGGTATTTTACCATTCATTTATAGTATCTTACTTTTCATTTCTTCCTTCATAGCTTTTGCCTCTTTTTCTCCTTTCACTTTTGACAACCCGTTTCTCTGCTTCAGTGACATTTTCTGTTTTAACATCAATTGTTGATCTTGCACAAGTGAAGGTTGGACATCTTATTTGTCCTGATAATAACCTTTCTTGCCTTTGAAACCAGTCAGCATCATTGAAAGGACTCCTAAATTTCAAAGTCACATAATTCCTTTGATAAAAATGACTCTAATACGTAAATTACTGAAAGCTCATTTTTTATGTATCCTCAAAAAAATTAAATTTGATCTTATAGAAATTGTAACTGTCTACTTCTCTTCATGACTAGCACTGCTAGAAGCATCTAGACAAAAATTAGTTAGTCACATTTGAAAGTTATTAGCCAGTGACTACTGCATAATTTAAGCTATAAACAAAATACATGTTAGTTCATATGAATTAAAATCAAATCAGTAAAAAACGATATAAAAAATCCTCCACAACTCAATCTGAGAGTTTTGACAAAAGGTTATTTTTCTCTTTTCAATAGTGGTCATTTCGGAAATATTTAGGCATATACACAATATTTATATACAATTTTCACAAAATATTTAATATTTTTACTTTCAGTTTCTGTATGCAAAGCACAAAAGTATTAGAGATTAGTCAATATGTAATACTTTTACAACAAGTAATTGTGATAATAAAGTTCTTCTGAATATTTTATCTACTATGCTCAATGATCCATAGCTTAAACAAGAAAACAACAGTTTCCATAGCTAACTGTTATGTATATCTATCTATGGTGTGCATTTTCATTTAATCTGCTGAGTGGCTTAAATGTTAATGAAGAAACCACAGTTGAGCCTATAGTAATCATAATTATTTAGCACAAAGGTGATATAAAACTCAATAAATCTTTAATATATATATTGAAATAACTTACCAAGTTTAGGCAAGTATTTTTCTTTTTGCTCATCTGTACCATAGGCATTGATAGGGTGCATAACAAGAGATGATTGTACACTCATGGCAGAGCGATAGCTGCTATCAACTCTAAATTACAAAACAGTTGTTTCAATTATGGAAATTAGTAGCTAAATTTAATAGTTTTAATAAAAACTTAGATTATAAGCAATGGTGAATTTACTAATAAGCAGACTTAATATTTGTTTATGGCCTCAGCACACTCGGTTATAATTCTTTACCCTATGGAAAATACCAAATAAAGGGCCTACCAAACCCCATTACTGCTTAAGTACCTAAAAGGAATAGATCTATTACTAAGGGGGGAAGAAAAATATACAAAGTTTTTATGTGCATGGAAAACATGCAAGTATCACTAATCAGCTCAACTATCTGGCCTGATCGCTTTTGAATGACTGAATGTCTGATGACTTTTGAAGGCTTTAACTTTTAAATGTATACTCTAATTGACACTAAACTTTGAAGATTGATTTATTTATACAAAATTGTTGAAAAAAAATATGTTACAGGTTATGTTGATAATTGCAGGGAATCACAATCAAAAATGTTGAAGGAAGAATTGTGGAATTTGCTTTTCGTAGATAATAGGCACAGGTGAATTTTATTACTTTATTACAAGCATGCAAATAGTCTATAACCTTTAAACATACACTCCAATTGACACCAAACTATGTAGATCAATTTATTTAAATAAAATCTTAGTTGGAATTTATTTTCAAATAGATTGAAAAAAAAAATGTCAATGATCTGGTAAGCACTAATTCAACTTCAGTAAACTAAACTTAAAAGCAATTATTAAATTTAAATATATGCAGAAAATGATGCCATATTATAAATTAAAATTTTTATATAACTAGGTGTTATGTCTTCTGCTCAATGACACTTTCCAAACTCTATAACTCACTTCACAGGTTGGGAGGCCTTTGCCCCTTACTAGCTGGCACTCGTTGAGCTATTTTCTGCTGCCTACTACGTAGGCATAATATACTCATTGAAGGTTCATTCCTTCTTTTCTGGCACTCAACAACCCCAGGAGCTCGATGATGCTCGTCAGCTTCTAGAGCTTGGTGGCTCTGTCTCTTGTTTGCTTCCACTAACAAATCAATAGAGCTCACTTCGCAAGCTCTTTAGTTCCACTTGCTATGCAAAATGCAATACGGCCATTGGTGCTCTGTTCCTTGTTTGCTGATGCCCTTCAACCTCTAAATCTCACTTTGAAAGCTCATTCACCCCATCTGCGAAGTGTAAATATATAACTTTCAGTTACATATTTACAGCAATAAGAGATTAAAAATCTAGCGATAATGATTGACAACAATAACAAAAGTCTCAACGATAGCTTCAGTATTAGAGCTCTGAATAATAAATTTATTTCGAATTATTTAAATCATTTAAATATTACTTCTTTTGAAATGGCAAAATCATTTTGAACAATGAAAGTTAAATCATTTAAATATTACTTCTTTTGAAATAGCAACAGTGTTTTCAACAATAAAAGGTTAGATTTTGAAGATAAATGAAGGAAAATAAAATTTTAACTTTAAAAATAGTAAAAATTAAATTTTTAATTCAAAATTGTATAAAAAATGAAAATTTTAATTCAGTTGTAACCAAAAGAGGAGAAAATACATGGCACATTATTTTAAATCATCATGTAAAATTGCAAATCATAAGGTCATAGGTCCGGGGTTAGCTTTAACAGAAAATTTTAAAAGAACTTTGTTAGTTGTTGCGGCAAAGGCAGTTAGCTTTTTACTTTCCCTGCAATACATGGTAATGTAAAATATTGGAATCATGTCAAAAATAACAACTCGAGTTTTCAACAGATCTACATGTTTTGGGACCTCTACCAGAACACTAAAAAACTATTTTTAGCATGACGTATGTGCGTGTATATGTGTACAATGTATTCACTCTAGTTAAAAATCTAATTGACCAAATTTCACAAAATTTGGAAGATAAGTCACTTGTCACAATAAGTCATGAACTACCTATATCCAACTTTTTATTATTAAAAGTTCATGTATATAAAATATATATTTACATTAAATGAAAGAATTGCATTACCTTTCACATTCTCTGGTGATAAGACCATATGCTACAGATGATACACCAGCACAACCATATCCTTTTATTGTAGGACCTAATACTCCAAAAGAACCCATTTCCTTCATAATATCTTTATCAAAAACTAAAAAATATTGAAGATTCTTATTTTCATTTGAAATACAAATCTATGTAATATATAATTTTATACACATATTACTTTTAAATATATGTATTTAGTTTATCTGTATATAAAAATAATGTATTTTTTTTTCTATAAATAAGTGGTTCTTAAAAAGGTTCGATATAGTTAAAGATATGAATAAAAAATTATTGTTACTAAGCTGCAGTAAATAAAATATAGTTTTGAAAGCAACATGAGTCTCCTTTCTCAGGAGATGAAAAATAGCAGCTGAACCAACAAGGTTGAACTCAATTTCTCCAGTAACTCTGAGATATGACTGTACCATTCTGCTCACACTTGCAAGATCAGGTTTTTTAAAGGGCAGTGGTCGAGATCACAAGATTGTAATGCCACTGGGATAAACTAAATATCTAAACAGAATCATTTAACAGACATTGTGGCTGCTGTCAGCAAGAACATTCATGAGTGTTCAATAAGTTAGTTGTGTTTTATAATAAGTAAATAAATTTAATGTATGCTAGTTATTTTGTTACATTTGTAAAGCACTGAAACAAGAATCACAATACAATTTAATAATTTTTCTACACAGTTAATGTAAGTTTTTGCTAAATATCCTCAGTGCAGATTTTAAATATCTTTCCCTTCTCTCTATTAAAATGTTACATTTTCTAAATGTAGTTGTTAGCTTTTAATTTAACACTACAAAATACTGACTTTGAAGGGCCACTTTCTAGAAACCCCTGAACCTATGAATTTTTGATTTCCCCTCTTTGAGGGTGGAGAAAACAGAGAATTTTTAAAAGGTCTTTTTAGACCCACCTAGAAGAACTGACCTAGAAGACACAACCTTATCTTTAATACTCTTATAGTATCAACCAGAGAACAGAACTTTACGAAGCCAGATTTTCAACTTTTTCCTCAGAGGTAGTCAAATTAGAAAGGACGAAAAGCTTCCTAGAAGCCCCCATGGCCTAGAATGGTATTTTTCAAACCTCTTTTGTTGCGGAACCCTTTTGTAAGTCAATTTAATGGTGGAACCCCAAACTGAGGAGAAGTTTACTGTGGTCCAAATTATGCATTCAAAATTTTGAGCTTTTTTGTTAATATTTAAGAAAATCTACATGATACTATGGAACTACTACCTTTGAAATACTGTTGTGGAACTCTAAGGGTTCCACAGAATACACCATAAAAAACACTGGCTTAGAAGAATGAATGCACACTTAGTAGCAGTATCAACAGCGATGCAGAATAGAACCTAATGTAGTGGATTTTTCTCCTCCCTGAGAATAGAGAAAATGAAGAGTTTTTAAAGAATCTTTCCAGACTCATCAGAAGCACTCCCCCCTCTTCCTGAGAACCTAGAAGGCTGCATCTTATCTTTGCACATTCATAAAATGGACCACGGGACAGAACTTAATAAACACAGATTTTCGATTTCTTTCCCAGGTGCGAACAAAATGAGGTGGGAGTGGTCACTTATAGTATCACCCAAGGAACAGAACCTAATGGACACTGATTTTTGATTTCACTTCCCCAAAGACAAAGAAAATGGTAGGTTTTTGAAAATTCTTTCCAGACCCTTCAAAAGCATCCACTCTTCTGATGACCACCTAGAAGGCTGAATCTTATCTTTACAACCATATAGTATTGACTACAAGACAAAACCCAATGGCACCAAATTTTTGATTTCCCCTCTCCTGAGGGTAGGAGGGAGCAGTTTTTTTAATAAGACTTCAGATTATCCAGAAGCTCCCTGTGACCCCAAAAACTGAATCTTATCATTACATATTTATAGTACCAATTGCAGAACATAACCTAACAAAGTATGTTTCAATTTCTCCTTCCTCGGAGTTGAGATGACAGATAGCTTTTAAAATGTTTTTTCTGATCCTCTGGAAGCCTCCTGATGATTTAGAAGGCTGACTCTTATCTTTGCACACTTATAGTATTAACCACAGGTCAGAACCTTATGGAGCCAGGTTTTCAACTTCTTCCCCAGAAACAGACAAAATAGGGAGGACAAAAAGTGTTTCTAGGAACTGCCCACCTTCTGCGGCCTAGAACATTGAATATACACTTATAGTATCAACTGCAGGATAGAACCTAATGTTGCAGATCTTTGATTTCCCCTCACTGTAAGTGGAAAAAACAGTTTTTAAAAAGCTTTTCTTGACACTGCAAAAGCACTCCCTCCTCCCGGTGACTTAAAATGTTGATTCTTATCTTCACACATTTATACTATTGCCCATGGGACAGAACTTAATAAAGATGGATTTTCAATTTCTTTCCCGGGGGTGGACAAAATGAGGTGGGAGTGGTTTTTCTAGAAGCTCCATTCTCTGGTGACCTAGGACACTTAATCTTTGTACACTTACAATATTGACCAAGGGATAATAATAGATATTAATTTTTGATTTCACTTCTTAGGGGTTAAGAAAATGAAGGGTTTTCAAAAATTCATTCCAGACCCTTCAGAAGCCTCCCCCTTCTTGGTGACCACTTAGAAGGCTAAATTTTATATTTGCAACCTTAGAGTATTGACTACAAAATAAAACCTAATGGAGCCAGATTTTTTATTCTCCCTTCCCCACTAGCCCTCAGGGGAGATGGAATTGTTTTTTCTTTGATAAAACTTTTCAGATACTCCAGAAGCCTCTTCTCTCTATGGCCTATAGAAAGCTGAATCTTATCACTGCACATCATTATATTCTCAACTATAGGACACAACCTAATGGGGCCAGAGTTTCAATTTCTCCTCTAGGGACAGACAAAATAGGGGGTAAATTGTCCTTCCTTTCAGAATTTCCCAGTAAACTATGTCGTCCACTCACATGTTTTAACTATGTCGTCCACTCACACTCAGATGTTTTACTAAAGATCATTTTTGAAATTAAAATATATTTTAAATAGAGTTCATAATAATCTAAGTCAATGTCGTTTGGAAGCATTTATAAGGTCAAAATCTCAAACATAGAACATTCATGTCATCGGCCCATAAATGATAATTTTCACATATAATCCTTTTTAAAATAAAGTTTTTATATAATATGGAATGTATTCTATCTAAATATATGTTTAAACTGAGGCAAGTGATTTACTTTAATATTTTTAATCACTGTGAAATCTCCAAAACATCATGGTGGTCCCGTGACTCCCGTGTCCCACTTCTGATTTTTTTTGTGGTAAAAGTTATAGCCAGAAAACCGAAGGAGCTACTGTATATAAAATTTAAAATTACATTAACCAAAGTGGGTTATCTCAAAATGATGAGTGTCCAATTATGAGTGTCCTCAAGCAAATTAAGAGTTATGTCCACTCAAATATAATGGAATACAGCCTGAACAATTTGTCTATGCTGGTTGTTGAATGTGAAATCGTAGTGTCTTTGGATGTCAGTGACATGATCACCACTTTTGCACACTCTAAAGCTTGTTGAGGTACTAAGTTTGGACTTAATTCAAAACAGGAGTGGTTACTTAACTTACATTACATATTTTCCCGTTTTATATCTTATTCATTTAGTTAAGATTTTTCTGCTGGTCACCACTAATGGCCAGCTGGAGTGGTAAGGACTGGTGACTCACCAGTCCTTACTGCTGATAAAATAAAATATGTTATGCATTCAATTTGAATTGTGTTTGTTTTTGTCATGTAAATGCCTGCGTACAGGCTGTACGCATATTTAATAAGCATGCATAGTAATTTCTTGCATTTATCTCCATCTACGTTGTTCTAGCTAGGTTACTAGTAGAACAACGTAGATGGAGATAAATGCAAGAAAAACGACATATATTATGTTTATTTGAAGCATAGTTCCAAGTATCTCATTTTGATTCTAGAACACTCCAGAACACACCTGTTACAGCGGTCAAAATTAAAATCTTGAATGCGTAACTAGGTATCGCATAACTAAGACTTGTTATTCTAACAGCAGAGGCAGATGGCAAATAGTGGAATGTGTTTTTGCTTAAGGCAGGGCCAGGTGCGATATTTTGGTGTAAACACCCCTTTCAGTAAGAAAGCACTTAACGCGGGGCGGCTTCGCGATGGAAGAGTCCCAGTGTGTTGGAAACTTGGTTTTGTTTATGTCGCGATTCTCGTTTCGCGGGAGCGTGACGTCATTATTTAAAATGATTTTTCCGTTCTCGTGAACGAATCGTGATGTGGACAAAACTGGGCTTATCATGCAAATCACCTTTCTCGCCGCTCACGCATCCTGTTTTGCATATCCAGAGGGCGTTGCCGGCAACGGTTATGTTCCGGAACGCTCCCATCGTCGGATATAAAGGCTAGACACTTTTCTGGTTTAATGTAGATCGAACAGAACGGATCGAACGGATAGATCACGATTTGATCAGCAGATTGATTTGATCGACGGAAGGATCTAGAAGGATCTAGATCGGGCAGACGGATCTACATAAAGTCTTGTTCGATGTAGTCGAAGGTTACAATAAATGTTTATCGGTTGATGCGGATGTTTAAATTAAACTAAGTAGTTTTTGTGGTTCTCAGTTATGGAGACCATGTTTTCCGTGTTGTGGACTTTATATAGTGTTATTCCGGGAAGTTAAAAGTTTTGCCATAGCGTGTGCCCAGCTAGTGGTGGCGTCGGAAATTGCACATGGTTACGTAAGTGTGAAATGTTTTATTCTACTTACTCGTGTAAATACTGCTTAAACCAGAAACGTGTCTAAGCATGGAACTTTTACTGAAACCTTTCGAATGAGCTGTAGAGCTCATGCTTTTGTACATAGTATGCTTTGATTTGCTTTACTGTTTTCATAAAATATATTGTAAGCAAATGCAACGGATTCACTCTTCAATAAAAGTGATTTTGAACTAAACTGGAACTGTTCTCCTTTAACACCTCTACAGCTACTTGTATTTCTACAACTACCATTTGACGTTGTTATAGCTGCAACACTACTTAATTTTCAACGAAGTTGTGCAACTAGAATTTCGTACCTCATCGTTCTTCTATCACCAGCTTCTAATTAACCTTTAAATTTTAATATTATATTACCAACATGTATAATAGCCAACACAGTGCTATAAAATATAACGTAAGAAGAGGGAATTTATTCCACTGCCTATAAATATGCCTTGCGCAACTTTAGTAGAAATCTGTTTGAAATCTGCTTAGAAATCTGCTTGAATGAATGATATGAAGGTGGGTGGCTCCAGAAGAGCCTAGTACATCGACCAGAGGTCTATTGTACTACCCCAAAAAGTGAAGGTCCCTAAGAGAAGAGACCAGTAGCTGATGCAAACATAAGCAGGCACTTGACAGGAATGTCGTTCAGCTCCCAGGGTTCAATCACATGACGACCAATGTGTTCGAATCTGTGAGCAGAGTAGGCCTCACATTCACACAGAATGTGAGCTGCAGTTTCTTCGCTGTAATTGCAGCCTCTGCAAAGCGAATCCTTGGAGACACCCATAATATTAAGATGTCTCTTGAGAGTGCAGTGCCCAGTAAGGAGCCCAACAGCTCTCCTGATGCCAGTTCTACTGAGCCTAAAAAGTTCCTTTTGACGTGCACTAGGGCAATTACAGTTGAGAATTTTCGCTTGCCTTTGTCCCTTAGTGTCACGCCAGTTCTTGCATTGAAGCTTCCTGAAGATGTCAAAGACAATTCTTCTGATAAGATCATTTGGAATACCCAAGGCTGGCTCAGGGCCCACAAATGGAGTACTAGAGCCTTTCCTAGCAAGTTCATCTGCCAATTCATTGCCAGGAATGCCCGAATGACCAGGCACCCAGTACAGAATGACACTATTATTACTAGCAATTTTACAGAGAGCTTTATAGCATTCCCAGACAAGGGAAGACGTCACAGTGAATTTCCCCAGAGCCATAAGAGCAGCCTGACTGTCAGAACAAATGAAAATCTGGCTATTCTCGTACTTTCTGTCATAGCAAATTCTACAACACATAAGAATGGCAAATACTTCAGCCTGAAAGACAGTAGCAAAATTGCCAAGCGGATAAGATAGCTTAGTGCCATCATCAGGGCAACAGACTCCCGCACCAGTACTTGTGCCAATCTTCGAGCCATCAGTGTACCATACAAAGCAATTATGTTTATTGTAGGTTGGAGTCCTCTTCCAATCATCCCGCGAGGGGACAAGAATTTCGTAAGGCTTATCAAACGTAAATTTGACATGTATACCATCAGGTGGCATACAAAAATAAGGATGCCTAGCAACATTACTGTTAAGTTCACCCCAAGATAGATACCTTGAGTAATCTTTCCAGTGTTTCAGATATTTGAGTCTGTTCATGCAGATAAGTGCTTCTGCCTCAATACGCATATAGAGCGGATGCAAGCCAAGTAAAAGTTCAAGAGTTGCAGTAGGAGTGGTTTTCATGCATCCGGAGATTGCAATGCACACCATCCTTTGAAGCTTAACTAAATCAAGTTTAGCAGTTTCACTTCTAATTCTGGACCACCAAACAATGGATCCATAAGAAATGATAGGACAGACTATCATCGAGTAAATCCAATGAATAGCTCTGGGATTAAGGCCCCTAGAAATCTGCTTAGAAATCTGTTTGAAAAGGGGTCAGTGTGAACGCACAATAATGGGGGTACTTTAATAGCCTGAGGGAGCGAAATCTCCCACGACCATTTGAGATCGCCAGCAGCTGACAGACCCGCCAGATGGTCAAAGGTTCTAGAGGCCGTGGGATTGAGAAAGTGTAAACAACAAGTCAGGTACTATATATATTGGCCCGAGAGGATATCACGACACATTAACATTAGACTTACACTCACGTACTTGTAGAGTTCACCATGCGAATATATATGTTGTGACAACTTAGCGAGTTTGGTGCAAAGAGAAGTTTGGTGCCCGACCTTAGTGAAGGTAAGAATTCTCATCCATGTTGTTAATGGGTTTTAAAACATGCTAGATTGTGGGGAATAATTAGGGGCTAAAATTTGTGATGCAATGTATTGCCTAAATTACACACTCTCTCTCTATCCCTACCCGGCCATCCTCTTTCCTAGTGAAAGGAAAGGCCCAATCGCTGTCTAATGAACACGAATGTATAAAATGAACCATGTAACTAAGTGTAGGAATAAATAGGTATTTTAATTTTATAATTTCTCTTTATTTAACCATTGATGCCTTACGTGTCATGTCATTGTAAAGCAGAAAAGAGCCGCCAATCCGCGAAACCATTACTTCGCCGATTGAGGTGTCCTCCAAGTGGGCATAGAGACTGTGGCAGTATGTTTACCTATAGAGTGGAGGGCAGCGGCGTAACACACCTTTTGAACTCTATATTTCAAAATTTTATCGAGGCTCCACCCAGAACAGGGCCTCCGGACTATAACCACTTGACTCAGGCAGTGTAGACAGTATTGTATTAGGTAGTGGCATAGGCAAGATTTTTTCCCGAGGGAGGCATTTAAAAAAACCACTTAAAACAAAAACAAACTGGTGGTGGGGGGAAGGGGTCCCCGGCTCTTCTGTGCCTCTCCTGCCTACGCCACTGCATTAGGTTCTACTAAGATTCTTGTTTACTGCACCATTTCCCTTAAATCCCCCTCTGGGATAGAGACTAATGAAAGCACAAAATATAAACCAGAATTAGAAAAGGATTGACATGATAAATTTAACCATTTTTAAAATTATAAATTTGAGCAATAAGGATGAAAATGGACTAATGAATAAATAGTGGCACTGAAGAGAGAGAGAGAGAACTTATAAACAGCATCACATCATTAAATGGAGTATAAAATAAATTGATTTAGTGAGAAGCCAACTCTCAAAATGATAACACGAGAACAAACAGGTAGAGTTATCTATTACATGTTTAAAAAATTAATCAACAAATATGAAAGAAATAGTGATGAAAAATGTAAATAAATTATGAAATAATTAGATAATAATTGGAACATTTATATAATAAATTATAAATTAATGAATATACATAACGATAAAAGATAAAGTATTATTTTATTAATTACTTACTTTAAATTATTAAGAAGATTAATTTTTATTTTTATTAAATAATATACTATTAAATAAATAAACACTATTAACACTTAATACAAATCAAGGAAAATTAAGTATGTTGGTTTTATTAAATAGTATACCTTTAATAATTTAATGAATATAATATTAACAATTACAAATTATTTATTAATATCAATTTTATTACTTTATTTATTATAAGGATTATTGAATTTAAAGTTACTAATATGAAATTGTACAAAATTTTATCGCATAACTAATTAATACTGTGTAACTGATTTAAAATATTTCTACACCTCTCTGTAGTCAAGTTAGCTTTGTTACAAGTATACTGTATTTGCTAGAATTTTTCATAAAATTAGCATTGTGGAAAAAAAACCTGTACAGATCTTGCTTTATATTAGGTCACCTCATTATAAAGCATCTATGTTTTATAATAGGTCACCTTAGCTTACATTACCTACTATAAAGCATCTATGCTTTATAATAGGTCACCTTAGCTTGTATTACCTACTATAAAGCATAGATTCAACATGACGGTATGGAACCAGTAAAAAATTATATATTTGCCTAATTTAATTGAAAATATTACAGAAGATGCAAAATAATTCAGCCCTCTCATAAATATAAACAATTTTCAAAAATGATACAAAAAATTTTCGGGAATAAAATATGTGTTAATAAGCAACATAAATCCCAATATATAGCTATATCTATTTCTTTCAGTAGCAAATGAGCATTTTCTAACATTTATGCAATGTCCTGTCAAGAGATAGAAGTCATTGTCTTTTTAACAATGGCCAGGAACTTGATACATCATCATTCGCCTATACATCCACTAGCATTATGAACCATTTAGCCCTCACATGAAGTTACCCAGGTGCACCAGTGTATGTGTGTGTGTGGGGGGGGGGGGCGAACACACTGCACCCAACAGCATAACATCTATGCTCGCAGGTGGGACTCGAGCCGACAACCCTACAGCCGAGCGAGCATGAGGAAATCCTTGCCTTGACTGTTCAACCACTAAGTTAGCTAGAAGTCATTGTAATATTGAAAACTTAAATGATATTGAAACTTTAATGACAGAAGCAGTGCACACATTCTTCCTTAAATGTAATGTTAGGGACACGACAACAACAACAACAACAACAACAAAACTTAAATGTTTTTCAAATGATAGGCAAGGTAAAAATCATGAATAGTTTCTGGTTTTAAAGTAAATACTTCTATTAGAAAAATTCTAAAATCTTTGCTTTAAAGTGTTTCGTACTTGGTGGTCATTCCACCACCTGCCCCACACTGACAAGTGGCAATAACAAGAAACTATGGTCATATGTGGTGAGAATGACAAGTTGAACATTTTCTTGCTTCTTTTTAACAAGACAAATAGTACAAGAACCATCCCTGTATTAGAGGCTATACATATCATATGAGTATATCCAGAGGCTATAAATATCAAGAATATGATACGATGTTTTATATTTTACAAAGCAAGATGTAAGCACAAATCAATGATAAAATGATTATTAATACTGAATTTAAAATTACTTTCATTTCTGTTGGCAAGAAGTATTCTTGGCATCAATTTTTCTTGACAATAAGTTTTAAACTGATCCTGAATCATAATTTCTTCATCAGTTAGTTGACTTTTCAGAAGCAAAGCATCTTGCCAATCAAAAGTTGCTAAATTATTAAAAATTATTTATCAGTTTGAAAAAAAAAATATACATTTCTGAAAAGTCTGTTGCATAATATATTAAACTATATTTGTACAAAATAAAAATAACATTCATTTTACTGAAATAGATGTAAATACAATGCACTAAAATTCTGAACAGCTTGGCAAAAGTTTAAACACAGATTTAAACTTTGTTAAGCTGTTTTGATTATAATTTATTAGATAATAAAATAAATTGAATATAAATAATATTTAAAAAAAATGAGTTTTATTATTTATTGAAGAAATATCAATAAAAATATAAAAAGTGATGAGAATACCTTTCTTTTCAGATATTGGCTTTGAATCTTAAATATGTCAAGGAAAAAGTTATACGACTTTAAATTGCATATTTTAAATGTTCGATCAAAGTGGCAAGTAGTAAATGAAATAAATAAGGAGTAACTCTGCAGTCAGCGATTGGAAAGACATTAGTTACCAGAAGAGGCCTAAATGTCTTTGAATGTTAGCAATTTGAGAAAATTATTCAAAAATTTTAAATAAAATAAAGTGTTTATGAATAAATTTATAAACACATTGTTTATATCTTGATTTTTTAAATCAATTTTATTCTATTTTACTAATATAAAAGAAATTAAATTCTTATAAGTGCCCTTTCTTGCCCTCCCCTATGGGTGCCCATGATTTGCTCACATTTTGAATTTTAAAAATAAATATTTGAAAAGTGAAATATATATTTAAAATGATCATATAATTGTAAATACTTTTCAAACTTTAAATTTAAATAATTAAAAAGTGGAACATATACTTAAAATTACTTAAAATAATAATATTTAAAATTATTATTTTAAGTAATTTATTTTAAGTATAATAATTACTTAAATTAATATACTTAAAATTTATAAGATATTGAAATAATTTAAAAAATTAAATATGTAAACATGAAAATAATTATATTTAAATTTAAACATAGAGCAGATACAAAACTTTCACTTGTACGCTACAGATTACAACACATTTTCACATTAGTTAATGATTTACTTTGCCACTGTTGGCAACCCTATCACATCAAAATAAATATTAAATATCATTAATTTGTGGTGAATCCTGGTCAAAAAAGTAGGTAGAAATACATCGTACCCCCCCCCCCCCCCCTCAATTTACATCACAATGTTCAAAGGTTTTAATGGCAATAATACTAATAGTAATAAGCAATAATGTTACTGTTATTGTGTCATATATTATAACTAGGCCAGGAATTCACGGATAAAAAATAACAAAATTCATGGAACATTCTTTAAAAGTTCCATAAATTTGTACATATTCCATGAAAAATTAAATTACATTCCAACAGTGAATGAACTTCAAATTATAAATGTTTAAGGCAGTAATTAAAACTGTGAATATTTTAATTAACTTTTGTTTCATTTTACATCTAAAGTAAAATTCTGTACTTCAAATAATATGATTTTCATACATTTTTAATAATTTACAAAAAACAGAGGACTAAGCAACCTTCAGAATTCTTTTAATAAATTTGGTATTCTAAATTCAAACTGAAATGATTAGGGCAAAGGGGGCTTTAGCATCTTTCAGTGGGATATCAGTGCAGCTAAAGAAAATTTCTAGCTCTGTCTGTTCGAAAAGATTATGACCTCCCAATTTGGAGTTTTCAAATTTGGCAAATAAATAAAAAATATCCAGAAGAACACAATAAAAATTTCAGATATTTTTACGAATTATATTTCTGTATCAAGGCAATACTAAGTTAAGAACTATAGGTCTATTTAATAGTCAATATCAATATGTAATAATTAATATTGATGCAACTAATTAATATTAACTGTTAATTTAGTAGTTTATTTATAGATGTTGAAGCTAATAGTGAACATTCAATCAGCAGTGCAGCTAAGGGAGGGTTAGGAGGGTTTTAAACAGTGATAATCTGCCAATATAAAATGCCAAAAAACAAGTATGCTACAGAACATTAACTGATATGCTTTTAAATGTCATATTTTTCATTCAAATTTCATATTATGTGATGAACTAATAAGTATTTATAATGCACGTTTATTGTGAGTTTTATTTGTGGGTTTTTTTCGGGGTGGGGTTGCTAAATTATATCTACTACTGTAAAGTCCTCAATTGATCAACTCCTCTTTCCTGAGATTTTACTTACGCCTGTGCACTGAAAGTTCATTGGATAAACCAGCCAACGTTAACAGAAGAGAAATTAATTTGAACTTGATTCAGTGGGAATTTCTTATGCAACATGCATTTTAAAATATTATATTTCCATTAACAAAAAGCCGATCAATAAAATAAATTTTAAAGGATACAATTAAGTTCACCAGTTGAAAATAATACAGACTGGCTGTTAACTTTAATAACTTTGGAATACAACAGTGGTAAGTTCATTAAGCGTGATCGAAGGAACTGCATTATAAAAATACTATTTTATTTTCACTACAAAAAAATTTTGGCGATCAAACCAAAGGCTTGTGTTTCACTTTAATTTGTGAAAAATACGTTCTTAAATTAGCTAATAAAGTAATCTGCGGAACAAACTTGGCACATTACATAATGTAAACATAAACAGCTGAAAACAAAATTTTGATGAGGATTATACTGCTTCATGAAATCGATTCTATATTGACATGGAGTAAGCAATTTGACTTTGTTATTCCTGTCGAACCATTACCTTTCCAACTGTCGAAGTTCCTGCATTACGACGCTGTAAGCATGGGTGAGCGCCAGCCAGCCAGTAATTTGTAGATAGCAGGGCGCCTGGAACAGAGCTCCGTATCCCTAGTCAGGTAACCTATATGTGGGTCACAGTCTTTCACTGAACCTAGTCCTTCGATAGGGGCCAATAATGCTGATGAAACAAGTTAGTAGTAAACAAAGAATACTGTAAACAGTGGTCTTATTGTAGAGTTTTGAAGATAAGGTGGGTGGGGGAACAGGCGAATATCCTTTACTGGGATGCAGAAGAGATTCAGTCAGGAATCAGCATGGGACGTCTAAATCGGGATTTAGGATAGCTCTGGGTCTTTTTGGAAATTCACGGAAGTCGTAGTTTGTCATATTATAAATCAGTTCGTTGGGGATCCTAGCGAGGTTATCATAGAAATTGTTAGAGAGTTTTAGCATATCTTGCAGTTTTAATTTTGAAATCGTGATGTATTACAAAGTTTTTCAAGTATCTTGGGGCTTTTCTAATAGAACGTGGAATTTTGCTCTAAATGATTTGGACTTTTTTTACATTAGATTTCGAGACCACCTGGGAACACCGCGTGCTGTTGGCACATTTCGGACGCGGTAGCCCGGTGGTTTGCGCGCTGGATTTGCACGCTGCCACAACTGCCGCCGTGTTCATGCGGAGTACGATCACGTTAAACATGTGGGTCCGTAAGTACTTCCGAGAGGTTGGTGGTAGGGGAAGGAGGGTACGGTCCCTGTGGATGCCTCCCCCACTGGGTTCCGGACTAAATTGGGTGGCATTTCCCGGCCGTCCAAACGGTTATCTTACACCTTTCTGGTTTTTTCCCGGCCGTCCAATTAGATTCTCAAGTCCTCAGGATGAGTCGGACGGTCTGGGTATTCTACACCTTTCTGGTAAGTCGGACGGTCTGGGTCTCAACAACAACAACATTAGATTTCGCAGCGTAGCCCCAAATTGGGGAGGCATAGAGAATGATGGGGCGGATAACTGATTTGTAAAGTAGGATTTTGTTTTCAATGCTGACATCATTCGAAAACAGGAGGGAACTCAGTTCTGCTTTTATAAAATTTATTTTATGTTTGAGTTTTGCAATGTGAGGTTTCCATGTTAGTCTGCTGTCAAGAGTGACACCCAGATATTTGCATGTCCTCTCAAAGCAAACTGGCTGATCGTTAATTATGATTGGTTGGAGCGGAAAACATTGATGTGAGAAAAATGCAGTTTAACATTTGTTAGGGTTTATTTTGGTGCGGTATTTCTCTAACCAGAGTTTGAGAGTGTCAATGGGATGTTGTAAGTATCGATGTAGGTAGTTGGTGTTGTGGTGTGTGGCAAGAAATGCAGTGTCGTCTGCGTACAAACAAAGAATAGTGTTGTTGGTTCTAGGGATGTCGTTTATGTAAATGTTAAAAAGAATTGGACCAAGTTTATTGCCCTGGGGGACTCCAGACAGGATATGTTTGGTGTGTGAGTGTGTCTTGTTCAGACGGACATGAAAGGTTTAGTCGCTGAGGTAGGAGTATAAAATATGGGCAAGAGAGTGTGGCATACGGAGCTGAATGAGTTTGTATATGAGTCCGATGAACCACATCCTATCGAAGGCCTTAGCGACGTCAGTAAGTATACCTCCAACTGCTGACCGGTTTTAGAGTCCATCAAAGATGAACTCCACCACGCGAAGCAGTTGGTGTGTTGTAGAGTGAGGCTGTCTAAAACCAAATTGCCCTGAGAATATTGTTATTAGCAAGAAAATTGTTGATTTGGATGGCGATGAAATATTCAGCCAGTTTGCCAAGAGAGGACAGCAGACTTATGGGGCGATAACTTTTTGGGGAGTTTAAATTTTCATTTGGTTTAAGGATTGGAACAATGGCGGCGTGCTTCCAGTCAAGGGGGATGTACTTGAGATCGAAAATGGAATTGATTACAACAGTGATGTAAAAGATTATATTATTAGTGCAGTATTTAAGAGCTTTGTTAGAAATATTGTCAGGGTCGGGACTTTTCTTGTTTTTGAAAGTGTTGATGTAGTTAACTATGTCAGTGGGGAAAATGTGGGGAAGGGGGAGGAAGTATTTGGAACACTAAGAAACTGCTTCACGGTATCCTCGGCTTCTTCCATGAAATTTGGGCAGAAAATATCTTCATGTGGTGTGAATTGTTTTTCATATACATCAGCGAGTAGATTAGCTTTATCTTGTTCTGTGTAAGCAGTGGTATTATTGTAAGTGAGTAAGGGAGTATTTTTGTGCTTTTTACGAATACGTTTTAAGAAGTCCCAAAGTGAATGATCAGTAGGGGAGAGGGATTCGACATATTGCTTCCATTTGGCTTGTTTATAGTTAGAGATTAAAAGTTTTATTTGTGCCGTCAGGTGATTGTATCTAGTTTTGTGGGCAGGATTTCTTGTGTGTTGCCAGTGTTGGCGAGCGCGGTATCTGAGTTTAATTTGGCAAATGATAGAATATGGGAGTTTTTGGTAGAGTTGTGGAATGTAGGTGGCGGTGCTGTCGGAGAGTGCTGGGCTAAATGTTTGGGTTAGTGTTTTGATCGCCCTGTCAACATCTTCGGTGGAAGTGATGGTTGGGAAGGGTATGGGGGACTCGTTTAGAAGTTTAACAAAAATTTTCCAGTTAACTTTAGTAGGGAGAGAGGGGGCGGGAAGAGGGGTATTTAGTTGCAGCGTTAATAAGATAGGTAGATGGTCCGAGGTAAAAAGATTAAGTACATTTACAGAGGCTGGAAAGGGACAATTTTTAAATAATGCAAAATCAATGGTGGTAGGGTTGGTGTGATTACTATGTCTGGGGGGGAGGGGAGGAAATTTAATGTCTAAATGAATATCAATACAAAAGTTGTTAAGTTCTCTTCCTACCCGGCTAGTCCTGAGTGCATTCCATCTAGGATGGTGTGCATTGAAGTTACCTGCTAGGATAGTAAGGGATGGGGTTTTAAGTATGAGGTCAAGATCGTTATAAAGGGGGTCGGGAGAGTTAATTCCGTTGTATCGAAAAGTCATGAGGCACCTGACGCCGAAGGCGTCTTAATCCTCGATTTCCTCTTTACTTGTGCTGAGTCTGTGACATTAGCTGAATTGCCGTGGGTCTGTCCATAAGAGCAACCCAGATGGGCGGGGCGTCAGTTGGGTCCTGAAAAGGGACTGGCGATGGCACTTGTGGAAATCCGTGGCGGTGGCACGTGGTATTGGTGGAAGTATTCTGATCAACCTGCTGCTGGCCCTGAATACACTAATTCTGGGGAGGGCTGGGGTTTTTGATATCTGCGACCATCTTAATGATTCAAAAAAGTTTTGCCATGGGGTCATCGTCAGAGATTATGATTTTAAGGATGTTGTTTAATAAGTCCTGCAGGTTACTCAGATCGAAGCGTTTTTCTTCCTCCTTAAAAATTTAAGGAAGTCAGGAAATGCGTTCGAAGTCTGAGGGGGGCGTCAATTCCTGTGTCAAGTCGTGCCTGGGCAGAGTGCTCTCCGGTTTTTCCTGAGACCGTCTCAGCACTCGCCTGCACTTACTGAACAGAGGGATGCTTTTAAAAGGGAGGGGGGAGTTTTCCTCACCAAGGTTTGGTGGGGGGTCAATTTAGAATTTGGAAGGGGTTTTTTAGTGGCCTGGAACTTTTTACGGTTCCAAGGGTTTTGGGGACAATGCCTAAAATTGGCGGGGTGATCTCCACCGCAGTTGCAACATTTTGCAGGTAACTCTCTCGATTTCTCACATTCCCTACTGGGGTGGACTTCGCCACACCTTAAACAGCGAGGGGGAGGGTACATTGATCACTGTGATGGTTGAAAAGTTGGCAGTTATAACACATTTTGAAGCCCTTGCTTTTAAATGTTTCAATTTTAACCTGCATGTAGAGTATACTTTTTATTTCATGGATCCTCGCCCAGTCTTCTGTAGGCTCGAGACCTACCAGAAAAATTGGGAGGGGCTCCTATCTTTCCTATTTCTAGGTTGAGCAACTCTGATGACTTTGAATCCTTCACTAGCAAAGGCAGTTTTTACTTTTTCACTATCGGAATTGGACGGCAGTCCTTTAATGACTATCTTTTTAGGTCTTTCCTGTTTCAAATTGATGGCATTGAAGGGGATTTTCTTAAGGGTCAGGTGGGCCTGCACACTCCTGAAGTCCTCAACGGACCCAGGAGTGATTCGGATCACCCTTCCCATAAGAAGGCCCTATACTTTATTCTCTAGAATATTATTAAGCTCCTCTATGAGGGCTCCCCAATCACTTGAGGAGTCCACATAGAAGGAGGAGACTCTATCCTTAAGGGGGGGGGGGGTCAATAGCCATAGTGGCTTCCTCACTCTTAAGTTCTGAAAATTTATTTTGAGTCTCAGGTTTTGGCTCAGACTGGGCCGAAAGTTTTGGCTTCTTCCAATTACTAGGGGTAACATAACCCTCAATTTTCTTGTACATCTCGTCTTTAAAAATTATATACAAGTCATCATCGGTGTTTTTTTCCAGTTTTTTACCATATCGTTTATGAAATTATACGTATCGCGATTAACTAACGTATGGGGGTCAGGGTTTTGCAGCAGCGCAGAAGCATCAAGAATACTACCTGTGATGATTTTCTGTAATATCTTGGTTTGTCTCTATTCAATGTCCTCGTCCTCGAGTTCCTCTTCAAGTCTGGAAATGACGTAGTCATAACAGATGAAATGGGTTACTATCTTCCAGATGATAGAGTCTCTAGGAATTACATCTTTGGGGATATCCAGAATCTTTAGATATTCATTTTCGAAGGTCTCTGCAGTCTCGTAGCGGGTTTCCTGTTGCACCAGCTTGCTTGAAGTTCCGGTTGCTTGAACATCCATGTCATTCGGTCCAATGTCAGCTTGGAAGTATGCCCCCGGGACATATGGCTTCTTCTTGATAGCACTCTTGATCTTTTTGCTTTTAACTAGACTTTTAGTCTTAAAGGAGACTTTCCTAACACACTTCCCATCCGCACTTACGGTCCTCCCATCCTCAGCCATGTTGAGCGTACGAGGCAGCACAAGCATGTACTGACAAATAAAAATACGTAAAAATCACCACGTGGCACTGGTTAGGAGCGGAGCACGAACAGGTCCGAATATTTTGTTCATTCCCAAAGCTAGGATCGCACTCCCATGAGAATTAATTCTGTTGTAAATGGAACCAATTATGAGTTTTTGCTGCCTAGGAAGTAGGATTTCCACCAATGTGTTTTCAAGACGATGTGTGTTTGAACTTGGGAGATGTGTGTGTGGGATGTGATTTTTGATGTAAACAGCTGTTCCGCCATAGCTTAGTGGCTGACCAGTGGCGCTGTGTCTTAGTGTATAGTAGAGAGTAAAGTTTTGAATTTTTAAACAATCTGGGCGTTTTGTTTTAAGTTCCTGTATTAGAATGATGTCAGCGAGGTGGTCAGTTAAGTGGTTTCTTAGGTCGTCGATTTTATTGCATAAGCTGTTAGCATTCCAGCAAAAGATACTTAATTTGGATGGGTGTCTATACATGATTGGTAGGATTTATCTGGGTACCGAAGATAGATTCAATAGCACGGATAAATAAAAATAGTTTGTTGAGGGGACCCTCAACTTTTTCCATTTCGGTGATAGCTACTGTGATTTTATTTATTATATCCTGAATATTGAATTTTGAGAATATTTTTTGAATTGCAGTAATTAAGTTCATAATTTCACTGATTCCTCGGAGGGAGGGCGGACTATTTGCTTCCTCATGAATGTCCACAACTTCCATTGGGAGGGTGGGGTATGGCAGGTTTTGCTGGTTAGTTTGATCATATGATTGGTTGTTTTGAATGGATTTACTAGTTTGGTTATTTGATTTGGTTTTATTGTTTGCTGTAAAATTATTATTTAATTCAGTTTGATTTTCAGGTGGGAGAGCTACAGGAGTTGGTGAAGCATACTGGTTATTTTCAACAGGAGGCAGAGTATAAGGAGAGGAGGTGGGCTTAGTTTTTTTGATAATGGAGTTAGAGCTCTTTGCAAAATAAGATTTGTTTTGGTTCTCTGTGAGGCTAAGTTCACTGGTTTCTTTTTCTTTCTCCTCAAGTTTTCTTTTCCTATACCTTTCATGTATGACTGAAAAGGGTTCTTGCTCAGGGTAGGCCGTGCTAGTGGAGGGCTCTGAAGGAGGGGTGGTGGTGCAGAAAGGTTTCTGCACTGAAGTAGTTGGTAGGATGGGAACAATTGGATTTGATTGTTTATAGGTATGGGTGATACTAGGGTTAGAGTTTTGATGGGAAGAGGGTCCAGGTTGATTGTTTTGATTTTTATTGCTGAGGGTACTTGCAGTTTGGATTTTGGGGAAGGGTCCCTTGTTGGTTGGGGTTTTTGGGTATCCTAAATAGTGGGCCGGGTGGGGTTCTTTACAGTTTATGCATTTTGCTGAGAGGTCTTTTGATTTAGTACATTGGTTTGGTGGGGCTCTGCACATTTTAGACAGGCGGGGGAGGTTACAATTGTCAGAACTATGTCCCCATGATTGACAGTTGTAACACTGAAACCAGGGAAAGGGATCGTAATCTGTTATTTCGACATTGAAGCCAACCACTTCCTCTAGTTCATAAATTTCATCAAAGTTATTGGAGTTGTAGATATTCACAAGGAAGATTGAAGTCGCTCTTTTGTTTTGAATTTCCTTAGTTGGGACACACGTTGGATGTCAAATCCCTTAGATACTAGGTCCTCTTTAATTTCTTGACCATTAGTGTCAATGGGAATTCCTTTTAAGAGGATCTTCCTGGGCCTTTCCGATTTTATGCTCACACTATGGAATTGGATTTTATTTGCTAACAAGCATTTTTGTAGTGCTCTATACTGTTCGACATTTTTAGGTTTTAGTCTGACGTACTCGCCTGCCATCTGGAGGGGGGTTTGAAAACTAAGTCTTTGGTGGCATTGTTTAAGAGTGCCTACCAGTTTTCTACCATCTTTATGTAGAAAGGTTCCGGTTTAGAGGACTAGGAGGGAGATTGGTCATTACTAGAGTCATAGTCAACAGGACGGTTAGTATTTATGGTATTGTTTACATTAGATTTTTCAGCATCAATTGACTTGTATATATCATTGATTGCATTAGAATTGTCAACATTCTTTACGCTAGGGTTATCAATTGTAATTAAATTGGAATTCTCAACTTCATTAGAATTTTCATTAGTAAGTTAAATCTGTTACTGGTTTCAATAGTAATATTTTCAATATTTTGAGTATCTCTAGTATTTGAATGTTTAAAATATGTACGTTTGTTACTTTGGATGGGGGTGGCACTATCACAGTGTTCACGTTTATCAGCATCTTTGAATTTTGAAAGGTCATCAGTCAAGTATTTAAAATTGGGTCCAATATTAGCTATATTGTCAATACAATGAGTCAAGTTAGCAGGGGAAGGACTAGAAATCAGTAAGAGAATATGATCGCACATATCTTGGAATCCAGCTTTCAGCTCGTGGACCTCACCAGGTTGTTAATCGCTGTTTTGGGCTAGGAAGATCATTAGGGAAAGCTTGACGAGGTTTTCATTCACTGTCCTTTTTACTTTCCTTATATACATAATGTATAAGGAAAGTATAGTGACAGGGTCGAAAATTCGAATTCGAGTTTTCGACGGGAGAGCACGTTTCAAGCATTCCTGATCTCGAATCAAACATTTTTGAAGTGATGCCAGTGTGTGTGTGTGTGAAAGTATGTGTAAGTGTGTGAAAGTAGGTGTGTGTGTGTGTGTGTGTGTCAGTGAGTATGTGGAAACGATAACTGACCAACGAATGGACCGATTCGAACGAAATTTGGTACAAAAATCACAATCTATAAACACTGGAAGCCTATTGTTTTTATACGCAATCGAATGTTCAGAATCCCCCTAAATTTTCGAGTAAAATTTTGAAAAATCGTCAAAAAATCAAAACCAAGAATAAAGTTACGTAAATAGATATTTCTTATATAATTTTTCATTAGAAAGCGATTGACATAAATTTTAGAACGCTAACATGAACCGTTCTCGAGATATTGCACATTTTTCAAAAAATATCAAAAAGTCATATAAAATAAAAAAAATATTTCCTATTGAGAAACATGTTCACTTTTCATATGTAATACCATGCGATAAATTTGGTGGCATCATTTTCATGGAACTAGCTCGTTCCATTCAGGAAAAAAGATACTTTGAGTAATACTTTTTTATTTGAATGCCAATAGTCATTTATCTGATGTAAGAATAACTTACTTCTCCGCCCATAACGCTTGGCGAGATTTTGACGACGAATTTGGCGGAATGTCGCCAACTTGGCGACATTTGCAATTGTCGCCAAATTACCAAAAATCTCGCCAAATGGATAAAAATGACACTAAATCAATGAAAATGACGACTAATTGAAGAAAATTCAATATCTTGGAAGGAATATAAGTACCTACTATAAGAATAACATTTTTTTAACTGTAAAAGTAGTAAATTTATTGCATTATATAAGGAAAGTCATGTGTTGCTTACATCAGATTTTTTCAATCAGTAATCCATCACGTCCTAAATCTCTTAGTTTATTCAGCAAGTTCATAAAATTAGGGTCAGGAAGTTCCTTTGGCGAATTTACTAAATGGTCGTGGTAATCCAGGAGATTTTCATTATTAGCACAGTCACTGGATGCCAGTTTCTTGATATATTCACCCACGATAGAGTTTAAATTAGCAATAACACTATTCACAAGATCAGTAGAGTCCATGTTAATGTCTCTGAGCACATGGAAGAGTCATCTACTGGGGAAATGACGCTGGACATATCTGTCCTAGGGAGATCCTTGAAAGCAACCTGCAATTCAAATGAAATCCCCTCCACATCATGGAAATGGAAGCATACTTTTCAAATGGCAATACACTTATCTCTTGATATACACGGCACTTGTTTTACACGATTTCGCTTTTACACGGTTTATAAATTAACAGATTTCAAAAAATTGATAAAAATGTATATTCCGCTCCATATACGCCTATACAAAGATTTGATGACATTTTTTAATTTTATTCCTTTGGTAACACTGATGAAAACAACAGGGGATTCCCGGTGTTGTAAAATATATGCATTTAGGGGAATCCCCGTAATAGGGGAATAGAAAAGACTAGAAAATAGAAAGGACGTAATAGAAAAGACTGATAGTACATGAAAGTGATGCCAGTGATTAAACTTATAATTAATTTTTAAGGATATTTTTGTTCTTTGTTCCTAATGTAAAATAAATTAAATATGGTATATTACTACATTCATATGTTTGTTGTTTTATAAACTAAGTATAATTTTAAGTTTTCTAAGATGTCTTACTTTTGTTTTACATAAATAAATGACTGAATCATGCACATTTTCGGGTTATTTTCGTTTTACACGATTTTACTTAGCAAAATCTAAGATTTCAATTTACACGGTTTTGTGCAGAACCTATCTTCCGTGTAAATCGGGGGACAGGTGTATCGATAACAGTAGAGGCCGCAAAGAGCAGAAGAAGCGCATATACTATCGAAAAAACACAAGTCGCAAATCAAAACACGTGGGAAAATCAAAGCACTGGGTCGCTGACCTGGGTGAGCGCAAGGCTAGCCTTGATGATTGCAGCCAGGTTACTTGAGTGATTTGTATCGTGCCAATGATTCCTTTATAAAAAAAATTCCGAAATAAGAAATGGAAAAAGGTTAAAACTTTTGAGTGTACTCAATAGTAAGATCATACACACAACATGCAAAGAAATGCTTTATTTCCCGAAAGATTCTGTGTGGCGTAAGGAAAAGTTTTATCTGTTCACATCATTTTGCTACAAATGAGTACATAGTCCATTTCTGTTTTAATTTATTTATGTTTATTTAGTTTAAAATCGCATGACACTATACTGTTTCTGGTCCGATTGTTTCCACCCTAGGAAAAAATCTATGTTATAACTGTCTAACGTATTTTTATCTTTATAGGCCTTCCAGAAGCTCCAGGTGACCTAGAAAGCTGAATATTTGCACAGTTATAATATCATTAACCACGGTACAAAGCCATACAGGCAGGGCCTGATCAAGTCAAAGTAGGACCCAGGATCCCCCTACGCATACCGAACACATGCAAAACTTCAACACGTAACAAATTTATAGGGGTTTAGGATCATAGCTCCAAAGGCTCTTTTGTGCATGTAGAAAATTTTCAAACTTTTTACTTTAAAGTAATATATTAAAACTTAAAAATATCTATAATATTTAAAGCTAGTAACATATTTAACTATACTTAAGCTCTCTGCATATAGGGATTCACGCGATTCAATATTAAATAACTAAAAACCCATTTGAATCTAAAATCCCGACAAGGTCCGTTTCTTCTCGGAAGTCGAGGTAATCTGTACCAAATTTCATAGACGTACGTCATTTAGATTTTCGACTACAGGTGACATAAACAGATGCACTGAGAGGCGAGACCCAGACCGGACCGCGGACCGTTCTGACGTCTTTTTCTGTGCTCCTGTTTCTCGCGCCCTGGACGCGTTATTTCTTCGTGTTCGTATATGCATTTTGCGTTGTTTTGTGCTCCGTGGTATTAGCTTCACATTGGTACCAGTATTTTCGTTTTACGTGCTTCGGTTGGTGAGATATTCACTTATATGTTTTTAGAAATTTATATTTTCTTGCCATGCTTCAACATATCGCCATTGTATTGGGAAATCTTCTCCAAAAGTGACCAAATTGGCCCTTTTGTACATCTGTAAATTAGACTATTTTTGCTGTTTTTGTTTTAAAATTTGTGAATTGTATATCCTTAAAGTGTACTTATTGTTAAATGACATATATTTTACCCCCTGGAACAGTTTTATAAGTGTATTTAACCCTTTGGCAATGTCTGTTTTCCGGTCGCTTCGGCTCGGATATGCGCGACACCCCTCTTTTCATTTTGGGCTTCTTCCCTCTCCCTCCCCGTACCTATTTTCCCTTGTTTTGTTTTCGCAGTGCTATGCGGCTCCCTGCTTTTTTTCTCTTTTGTATTTTTATGTTACATTCCTGTGTATTTAGTGTTTTGCTTTTACTTAATATTATCTAATATTTATTGTTTATGTACTTAAAAGGTGTTTTTTCTTGCTGTTTATTGTCCTTTTAATAATGTCTTCTATCGGTGCTGTAAATTTGTCAGACTCAAATTTTCCCCTCCCCCTCTCCTCCCCCTTGTATGCCTACTCTCCCCCTGTTGCATCTGAAGCTTCCGGTGTGCATCCCTCTGGTGACTCTTCCTCCTCCGACATTAGCCAACCCGTGCTCAAGCTCATTGATCTCAAGGACAGTAAATTTTCAGCCTCTCTCAGGCCTACTTACTCTAACGCTACTGCTAACAGATCTGCACGCTTCCGAGCTGCCTATGGTTTGCACACTCAAGGCTCCTTCTTCGGCTCCGCTGGCACCATCAGTCCGACCTCTGCTGGTACCTCTGCTCTTTCCAACAGAATGTCTCCAGTCTCCTCCCCTGTTCACTGTGCAGTTGACTCCGAGGAAATATACTCTTCCACCATTCTCGCCGAAACTCTCGAGGAGGACAATTATTGCTCCCAGTATTTATCATCAATTCAAAGGCGGATCGGCTTGATCCAAAATTACATCAATCGTTACAACAAACCGAATCTAACTCAGAAATCCTACCTGGAACAAAAATTCTCTGATATTAAAGATTCATCAACCCACTTCGTATGCCAAGTCAAGATCGCCTCTCCGCCCGTGATGCCTGCCTCGGAAGCCTCCTTTGCCGTATTCAAAAACTCAATGAACGAGGAGCTACTCAACCTAAAAATCTCTATAACCCACAGCCTTGAAACTTTCACAAATACCTAAGCGACAGTCTTCCTGACCTAATCAATAAGACTGTCAAAGACCAGCTGGCTGATACGTTACCTTCCCTCCTTCCTCGGACACCTGCCTCTGCTTCATCCCCTCTACCTCCAAGCTTAGTGACTTCAGCATCCTCCTCCAGGGTAAGGACAGAATGAAAAATAACATCCAATTAAAACAAGATCTCTTCTCCCTTCCTTGTTCGAAGGGAGTAAACCTAAAAATATCTCTGCTCTACCTAACGGGACCATAAAGTTAACCTGCCTCAACGACAGGAATGAAAACTTGCTTCCTCTGTTTACCAACTCTGCAATTAGCGAGAAATTCACCATCCGGAAGGAACCTCCTAGGAAGCAGGCACTGATTCTCTTTAATGTTCCCCCCGCTTTTAAGGAGGACGACATGAAGATGCTTATTACCAACAACTTCTCATCTATTAAACCTGATGAAATAACTTTCATTCGTAACTTTCCGAACCAGAGAGGAAACCTCAACTGGGTCCTCTTGTTGGATGCTGCCATAGCCAAACAGTTGGAGGCTAAAAAACTTTTTCACCACTTTTCTTACTTCCTGGTCAAAAAGTACATCAGACTCAAGATCTGCTACAAGTGCCAAGACTATGACTATACAGCAAACTACTGCGTATACCCTTCTGGAAACTGTAGCCGCTGCAGCAGCAGCGATAACACCCACAGGAACTGCAAGGCTATAATGCCTAAATGTGTTAATTGCTACACAGCCATAGACGATGATCATTCACTTAATTGGAACTACAACCATAGTGCACGCGACCATGCTTTTTGCAATGCATATAAGCGTGCAATTGTTCAGGTCAAGAAACTGCAGAAAAAACAGTGAGGATGGTACTCCTACAACTCATTTCCGCTGACTCTTTACTATGTCTACTTTGCTATACTCTGTTACTATACTGTACATCATTTGTATATAGTTTACTGCTTTAATTTTGTGTTTTCCCTTCTCTGTGTCCTGGATTTATTCTCTCCGAAATGGTTCTGAAAGTCATCCAGGTTAACGTAAACCATTCATTACCAGCCCACAATAATCTTCTCCAATTCGCTTTGGAACGCAAATTTGACATTGCCTGTATTCAGTAACTCTACCTCCTTAAAAATAATATTCTCAGTCCCCCTTTTGGTTTACAACAATTCCACTCTAATTCACAAAAAGCTGCAATAATTATACTCAACCCTGACCTCAAGGCTCACCTTAAATTCCAATCAGACTCCTTTACTTTGATCGAATTTCGCTCCCTGGAGGCGTCTCCATTAACTTAGCATCAGCTTACGTCCCCCTTCACGACGACATTGCAGACCAGCTTTCAGAATTTTCAGAGCTACAACTCCTCTCCTCCGACTACATAGTACTTGGTGACTTTAACACCAGGGCTCAGATGTGGGGCTATGACTTCATTGACCGTCGGGGTTACAGCGTGATAGACTTATGCCTTGAAAACAACCCCATTGTTGTAAATGATCCCAAGCGTGGTCCCACTTTTGTTTCCCACTATGGCAAGGGTTTTCCCGACTTAACTTTAGTATCTTTCGACCTTTATGATAACATCCAGAACTGGGAGGTCCTCCCAGACGATACTTTAAGTGATCACAAATATATATCCTTTTCCATCAATGTAGATACTTCCTTCGACAATACATTCTTCCTTAAAACCAACTACAGCTTAGGTAAATTTCTTTTCAACTTTAAATCCCTTATTCCAAATTTTACATCATTAATCAATCCCATTAACGATTCCACTTCGCTTGACTCCTTTATCGAATTTTTCATTAGTAAATCCCAGGATGTGCCTACAAACACATAAGGGAAAAGAAATCAACCAAAAACTTTAACTTCAGATGGTGGAACCCAGAATTAGCAAAATTCCGTAACTTTGTCAACGCCTTGTATAAAAGAGTTAAATCGCTCGAGAGGGCCTCAGCGCTCTCTGAAACTATCTCCGAAGCTCTAATCGAATACAAGCTCAATAGAGCAAAATATAAAATCATGATAAATAAAGCCAAGTCTAACTCTTGGAAAAGCTATTGTTCTAGCTGTTCCTCTAAAGTCGGTTCCATATTCAAATACACTTTCCAAATAAACAAAAAATGTAATAATATTAACCTTCAATTTACCGATAATATTAATCTTAATTTCCATGAAAAGGTGAAACGCTTGTTGGACCACTGCTTCCCTGTTGACACTGACTTTTCCTCTTTCCCCTCGTTAAATATCTCTCCTGACGGGTTGGGCCCTGTTTCGGATGTAGAGCTCTCATCATCTTTTACTCGTGTTCTAACATCTCTCGTATCTAACATCAAATACTCGTGTTCAACCACCTCCCTAATGTCAAAGCACCCGGTATTGATAACCTCGACTATAACATCTGGAAAAACGTATGTAAATCTTTCCCTTCTCTTATCTCAAATTATCAAAAAAATCTTTAAATTATGTCACTTCCCTACCCCTTTAAAAAATTCCAAAATTCTATTCATCAGTAAACCTGGTAAAGACCCTGCCCTCTGCAACTCTTATCGCCCTATTTGTCTACTTCCCACTTTCGGTAAAATCATTGAAAAACTCTTTATTAATAAATTAAATTTTTGGTTGAACTCGGAAGGAGCTCTCCATCCCCTGCTGTTTGGGTTTCGGGAGCTTCACAGCTGTGAGGACGCTGCGCACAGGCTTGTCACTCGCATTGAATCACTTCGATCAACTGGTCACGTTTCTTTTACCACGGTGGACATCTGCGGGGCCTTCGATAATTTTAACTGGAACATCCTTCCCTCCGCTCTTGAAAACATCGGTCTTCCCCTTCCCCTCACTCCTTTATCTTTTCTTACCTTTCCAGCCGTTCAGTTTCTTTTACTGGCAATAATGTCTTCATCACTAAATCGGTCTCCATGGGCGCTTCCCAGGGCTCGGTTATCTCTCCGATCCTGTGCAGCATTTATTTCAAAAAACTTGTATCTTAAAACTTAATAACGACCTTTTCTACCTGTAGTCCCTCGCAGATGATCTAGCCGTGGTTACTTCAGGCAATGACATCAAGACTGCTTCTCAAAATACCAATCAAATTCTCGCCCTTCTTTCCGACTCCCTAAATTCCTTAAAACTTTCGATCTCTCACTATAAAACAAGATGTATCATTATAAACAAATCTAGAACTGAACGCACAAAAAATCGCCCCATAAGAATTCAAAACAAATCAATAAAAATTTAAAATATCTAGGTATCATTATCGATGACAATTTAAAATGGAGCCCCCTCATCTTTTACCACAAAGAGAAATGTTTTAAGTTGTCCTCAACCTTTACACAAATCTCAGGTAATATCTGGGGAGTCAATAAATCTCTCCTAAAAATTTGGTATCTTGTGGTCATCGAAAAGATCGTTGTCTACGGTTCGGGGGTCTGGGGCAAAAATCTCACTCGGGACCAAATTTCAAAACTTCTATCACTGCAGATAATCTTCCTACTAAAAATCTCTACGGGCTACCGGACAACTTCGAACATCTCCCTTTACTCACTTACGGGTTTCCCACCAATTCATTTAGTAATAAAAACCTTTTTCCAACAAATACCAGTTTTGGAAACAGAAAATAAATTTCTTCCCAGACCCTTGCCTTCCTTCTGTTGACCAGTTTGACACACTTTGTTCTACCTCTAGCATCCCTCCCTCCCTTCGGGTTATAAACCTTCCCTCTTCGTTCTCACACATTAACATATTTACCGATGGTTCAAAATTAGACAACATGTCGGCTTCTCTTTTTGCGTTTTTGAGCGTGATCGGCCTGTCGAGTTATTTACTTTCAAACTTAGGACGGGGAACACAGTTTTTCAAGCAGAACTTGAAGCCATCAACCAAGCCATCCATTGGGCTGCTAAAAAAACCTTCAGTCAACATATTCTCAGACAACATACCCAAGTCAACATATTCTCAGACAGCTTGTCTTCTATTTCGGCCTTAAAATCTATCAAAAATAAAACGAAATTCCTGTCCAATATCAAATCCTCAACTCACTCTTCAAAGCCTCTAATCAACCTCTCCTGGGTCAAAGCTCACTCTGACATCCAGGGTAACGAAGTTGTAGACCAAGCAGCCAAACAAGCAACTACTTCTGAGGTACTCCACTTCTTATCCCCTTCCCTTACTCATTTTTAAATAACCACTGTAAATCCTTCCTTTTAAATAATTGGCAAACTTACCTTAATGATTATATCTCTCCCCGGACCCATGACCCTGCCAGAATTTTAAATTACCTCCCTAAAGGTAATCCCAACTTCCAAATTTTCAATAAATACCTTATATACTTTCTAACGGGTCACGGTCCATTTTTAGACTATCTTTACTACTTCAAACGCAAAAAATCATCTAACTGCCCCTGTAACTCATACGGTGACATTGACCATTACGTCTTCTCTTACCCTTTTACTTCAAAATTTCATTTAACCCGCCCTCCCAACAATCTCCGCGCGACTTAGTTCTCGGGTGTTAGAAAAAATAAAATTTTAACAAATAAACTGAAAAACTGTGTTCTCACTGCGAGTGAAATCTCTGATCAAGCTCAGTGACAAGTTTGCGCCCACTGCCTTCTTTCTCCCTCGGTCAATGACTTCTCGGCTGTTCCAGGTGTCTCTTTTGCTTCTTTTCCTGCTCATAGTATCTTGCTTCTTGTATATATGTATATAGTTTTCCCTTTTATCTGCCTTTTATCTTTCCTTGTACATCCCTTTCTTTTGTTTTTCTACTTTCCGCGGTTGCTTATTTTCCTTTCGGCCTTTTGGTTCCAACCATCGAATATGTTTTTCAATAACTTCAAAAGAAAGAAGAAAAAACCTGCACTTAATGGCAACATTTTTCGCCATTTGGTCCTCCTCTTTCACCGCAACCCTCACAAATGTTAAACTGTATGTATAACAATATTTCTCCTTTGTATACCCTTGGATTTAAATAAATGCTGACGAGGCGGTGACATTGACCGTGGAGGTCGGTCTCGGCCGATTTCCTTCCCGTCCACTCAAATACCTGCTGCAAGCCTTAGAGCCAGCCGAGTGGCCTGGGCCTTCAGACATTCTCAGATGTACTGAGAGACAGCGGTGTGGGGCTGACCTACCTCTCGGTTTACAGGTTTAATTCCACACCAGTGAAGATCGTCTACAGACGACACAGCTGAGGCTCAGGATATGACAGGTGGTGATGGAGCCAGTCGGATTACCATGTAAAGACTTAACGCTGAGAATGGAAATCATGACCTAAGAACCACACAAACCACACCCCCAGGGAACAGCTCAGGAAGTAGAAGCCCAGAGCTTCATGGTTCCAGGAGCAGTCAGGGGGCCTCAAGGGAACTTCCCTTAATTGGGGAAGCCTGAGCGAAAAAAAACGCCCCAACTCTATAGGGAATGCATGGGCAGCCACGGGGATCGATAGATGTCGAATGCAGGGACTTGCCTAGAGGAACCAGAAGAGCCAAGGAGGTTTGGGGCAGATAGCTTAATTTGGATAATTTTGCAGAGGATTTCGACTTTCTACCGCTAGATAGTTATGAAGAGGCAGCTTAAAGAGGCGCTATCGTTATCTGGGCTTAAACCTGTACTGCCAGGTTAACTTAACCTAACGAAAAAAAGAAGGAGGGAAGACTAAGATACTTTCCAAAGCATGGAGAGCTATGTAAAAAGGGGAAGACGGCGGGAGGGCGAAGAACCTAGGAAGACGAGACTTGGTAATTACGATAGATGAAGAGACAAAGGAGGATGAAGGAGCCTAGGACGATGACCCTCGCGCTGACCCGGAACCTCGACCGCAGGCAGAGCCCGGACCAGGAGGAAAAAACTGGCCAAAGAACAAAAAGAAGAGAGAAGACCATAGCTTGAGAAATTTACATCTCTAAAAAGACTTACAAAGCTAAGGTACTAAAACGAGAGAAATGCAAGGGAAGACAGTCAGGGAGAGTAGGCCATAAGATAAGGAGGAGGCAGGGGAACACGTGGAAGAGAGGCAAAAGCCGTTCTAGTCAGATAAAATGAATAAGCGGGGCAAATAGGACACTGGGAAGCTGTAAGCATTAGACTAAAAATAAAGTTAACATAAATAACTAAGATTAAACTCGGGGTATAAATTAAAGCAGCTAGCTCATCTTAACTAAGAAGAGCTAAAGCGAGCGCGAGCGAAGACACTTACACTGCAGCGATGGCTGTGGCCTAGGGGGGGGGGGCTCCTAGGCTGGATGTTCGAAGAGCTTGGAGTAACCTGAAAAGTAAAGCTGTAGGGTAGAAAAACAGGGGAGGCAGGGAGAAGCTGATTAGAGCCAAAACCATGAACCTGAGCAACCCGAAGGTGTCCTGCTAACTTGCGGCTACAGGGTCCTGATCTCCATGGTCTCTGCTCGCTTCTTCCTGAAAAGAAACGTGGTAAGACAAATTAAACCATGGGAAGGAGGAAATCGGATGTGGGCGGTTGAAAGGGAAGGAGAGAAAAAGAAATGATTAAGGCAGAGCTGAGCTGGAAGTACTGAGCCGAAGAAACCACCAATTGAGTGGGAGGACACCAGGAGAACAGGAGGCTGGGACAATACCCCAGCAACGCGGGAGAACATTAAGCCTCAACAAAAGACAACCACTACTGAGGTGAAAATACACAAAATAAGAAGGGAACTGCTGGGACAATACCCCAGCAAGCGGAGAGAAAAGGAAAACTCGAGATTTACAGACCCAAAGGGCTGGACATCACAACTTAGCTGGCCAAAACACAGAACTGATACAAACTGGGACAATCTCCCAGTTGCCGGGAGCTGAAAAATAAGCGAAAAAGAAGGCATTCGCGCAGTCAAAAGAAAAGATTTAAGAGGGGACCTGCTGGGGAAGGAAGGAGAGAGAAGAGAGGGGAGAAGGAAGAAAGCGTACTTGCCTAGGGACAGCTGGAGGTGAAAAGTCCTCCCGTGGCGGAGTGCCAGCCAGAAGTAGAGGTCCTCTCCTATCATGGTTGGAACATCCTTCCACCGATTCCCAGCCTCATCCTCCTAGTAAACAAAAGTACTACTATTATGGAATTTTGAAGGATTTCAAAAATCGACTTCGTATATTCCGCGAACAATCCCAGGATTGTTATAAATTTGATAATTAATAAAATGAATTCAAATAAGAATGCATTTTCGAGTTAGTCAAAAATGTTGAGCACATCTAAATCTCGTTCGTTTTCTGGTATTATCAGGCGGTTTTCAATAAACAACATTTTTACTTTCTCATACTATGGAATATACAAGCATGTTTAAAAGTTGAACAATAAATGGAAAATTAACATATTCGGCGAAAGAAACAACGCAGTGCATGACAAACGAACACATGTGGAAAAAATCTGATGTGGGTAGCACATGACATTCCTCATATAATGCAATGAATTTACTACTTTTACAGTTAAAAAAAAATAGATTATTTTTATAGTAGATATTTATATTCTTTCCAAGATATTGAATTTTCATCAATGAGTCGTCATTTTCATTGATTAAGAGTCATTTTTATCCATTTAGCGAGTTTTTCGTTAATTTAGCAACAGTTAAAAAGTCGGCAGGTTGGCGGCATTTCATCAAATTCGTCGCCAAAATCTCACCAAGTGTTATGAACGAAGAAATAAATTATTCTAACAGCAAATAAATGACTATTGGCGTTCAAATACAAAAGTATTACTCAAAGTATCATTTTTCATGAATGGAATGAGCTAGATCCACGAGAATGATTTCACCAAATTTATAGCATGGTATTACATATGAAAAGTGAACATGTTTCTCAGTAGGAAATATTTTTTTTTATTTTACATGACTTTTTGATAATTTTTTTGAAAAATGTGCAATATCTTGAGAACGGTTCATGTTAGCGTTCTAAAATTTATGTCAATCGTTTTCTAATGAAAAATTACATAAGAAATGTCTATTTGCGTAACTTTATTAGAGGTTTTTATTTTTTGACGATTTTTTCAAAATTTTACCCGACAATTTAGGAGGGTTCTGAACATTCGATTGCGTATAAAAACAATAGGCTTCCAGTGTTTACAGATTGTGATTTTTATACCAAATTTCGTTCGAATCGGTCCATTCATTTGTCAGTTATCGTCTCTACAGACTCACTGACGCACAAACACACACACACACATACTTACACACACACACACACACACACACACAGACATCACTTCAAAACTGTTTGGTTCGTGATCAGGGATGCTTGAAACGTGCTCTCCCGTGGAAAACTCTAATTCGAATTTTCGACCCCTTCACAATACTTTTCTTATGCATTATGTATATAAGGAAAGTAATAATGGATTCTGGTTAATTTTTATCAATAATTCAAATATTTATTAATATTAGTAGCAGCAGTTAATTCTATCAATTAATAGTATTGTCATAACGCATCCTCCAGATTAATGGATGTATTCTCAAGATTTAAGAATGAGTTTAAAGACATGGACAACTGTAAGTTGCAATAAGCTCAGAAAGGAACAAAATGCAGTTAATAACGTTTATGATTCTTACCTATCTAACAAAGTTACAAAATAAAAGACATTTATAGTAAAACAGCCATTAAATGATCAACTAATTAACAAACAAAACGATGCCAACGGCCCTACCGTGCTGATAACACCGGTTCTCGTTAGATCACCGAAGTCGAGCAGCATCGGACGTGGTAGCCCGGTGGCTTGCGCGCTGGATTTGCACGCTGCCACAACTGCCGCCGTGTTCATGCGGAGTACGATCACGTTAAACATTTGAGTCCGTAAGTCCTTCGGCGAGGTTGGTGGTAGGGGAAGGAGGGTACGGTCCCTGTGGATGCCTCCCCCACTGGGTTCCGGTCTAAATTGGGTGGCACTTCCCGGCCGTCCAAATAGTTACCTTACACCTTTCTGGTATGTTGAACGGTTTGGGTCTCAACAACAACAACAAATAAAACGATGTCCACTTGGGAACACCGCGTGCTGTTGGCACATTTCGGGCGCGGTAGCCTGGTGGTTTGCGCCCTGGATTTGCATGCTGCCACAACTGCCGCCGTGTTCATGCGGAGTACGATCACGTTAAACATGTGGTTCCGTAAGTCCTTTCGATAGGTTGATGGTAGGGGGAGGAGGGTACGGTCCCTGTGGATGTCTCCCTCACTGGGTTCCGGTCTAAATTGAGTGGCACTTCCCGACCGTCCAAACGGTTACCTTACACCTTTCTGGTAGGTCGGACGGTCTGGGTCTCAACAACAACAAACAAAACGATTATATTCTCAAAACACTGACGTATTCATGGTTAATTCACTGTTATTCAATCACAAAACTTCACTGTCTAAACCATGAATATATTCTCTGTTTCAAGATATAGAAGCACTTATGAAAATCGTTAAATTATTGGCTAAATACTCAGATTGCCGAATTTTCTTAAACCTGCTTAAAGTCGCTATGTTGGCGATATTTTGCTAAATGTATCGCGTAGGGTCAATTAACCCAAACGTTTCTATAATAACAATTCATAATTGTATGTCATCTCATCAAGGACACATTTAAGAGAGTTATTAAATATTTGCAACAGTACTTTATTTAATGAAAGTTCTTAACATTTATTAACATTCACCACTTATACATAATAAAAGTTATCAATTTTACAATGCATTTTCAAATAAAAGTAGCGACATGTAAATTCCATTAAATAACTAAATTTCCATAACTTTCATATGACATTTTTTTCCCTTTTGGGGGATTCTACCGATTTCAAAATAGATGGGTTGTAATTATGTAGATATAATTATTTCCATCTATCTTCCCGAAACTTAGATATGTATAGCTATGTATATATATGCGAATAAAGTAATAATTGGTGCTAAAATAGCTTTACCCAAAGACTCAACTGATTTTACTCGACTCTGAAAGCAGTACAATTAAGTGAAAATTTGGGAATTGAATTTCATTGGAATTTATATTTAGAAGCAAAAGCTTTATATTTACCGTATGTAAAAGTTTTCCCCTAAACTTTTACATACGGTATGTGAAAGTTTAGGGGAAAATTGTATCTTGTCTGGATCTGAAATACCCACTGTCCGAATACCCACTTCAATCTTTCTTGTATATGTTTATTAATTTATGTCGAGAATAAGGTTCCAGTTAACTATTCCATATATAAACATTGTATTTTACTTCTTTACATATATTTATTTTTTCAAATTGACTGACTATCCCATAAAAGAACATCGCATTTTGTTTTCTTAAATGTATTTATTACTACAAATTAACTTAAATATATATGTAAAAAATCTGGCAACACATGACTTTCCTTATATAATGTAATGAATTTACTACTTTTACAGTAAAAGAAATAGGTTTTTCTTATATTAGACACTAATATTCTTTCCAAGATATTGAATTTTCGACAATGAGTCGCCATTTTCATTGATTTAGCGTCATTTTTATCCATTTGGCGAGATCTTCGTTAATTTGGCAACATTTCAAAAAGTCGCCAAGTTGGCGACATTTTGCCAATTTCGTCGCCAAAATCTCGCCAAGCGGTATGGACGAAGAAATAAGTTATTCTTACAGCAGATAAATGACTATTGGCGATCAAATAAAAAAGTATCACTCAAAGTATCTTTTTTCATAAATGGAACGAGCTAGATCCACGAGAATGATGTCACTCAATTTATCGCATGGTATTACATATGAAAACTGAACATGTTTTTCAATAGGAAATATTTTTTTTTATTTTATATAACTTTTTGATAATTTTTTCAAAAATGTGCAATATCTCGAGAACGGTTCTTGTTAGCGTTCTAAAATTTATGTCAATCGTTTTCTAATGAAAAATTACATCAGAAATGTCATAAAAAGAAATGTCAGAAATGCATAAGAAATGTGCAATATCTCGAGAACGGTTCATGTTAGCGTTCTAAAATTTATGTCAATAGTTTTCTAATGAAAAATTACATAAGAAATGTCTATTTGCGTAACTTTATTATTGGTTTTGATTTTTTGAAGATTTTTTCAAAATTTCATTCGAAATATTAGGGGGGTTCTGAACATTCGATTGCGTATAAAAACAATAGGCTTCCAGTGTTTACAGATTGTGATTTTTGTACCAATTTTGGTTCGAATCGGTCCATTCGTTCGTTAGTTATGGTCTCCACAGACACACTGACACACACACACACACACACACACAGACATCACTTCAAAAATGTTTGATTCGTGATCAGGGATGCTTGAAACGTGCTCTCCCGTCGAAAACTCGAATTCGAATTTTCGACCCCGTCACAATACTTTCCTTATACATTATGTATATAAGGAAAGTAAAAATCTGATGTGGGCATCACATGACTTACCTTATATAATGCAATGAATTTACTACTTTTACAGTAAAAAAAAATAGATTATTTTTATAGTAGTTATTTATATTCTTTCCAAGATATCAATTTTCATCAATAAGTCGTCATTTTCATTGATTTCTTGTCATTTTTATCCATTTGGCGAGTTTTTCGTTAATTTAGAAACATTGAAAAAGTCGCCAACTTGGCGTCATTCCGTAAAACTCGTCGCCAAAATCTCGACAAGCGTTATGGACGGAAAAATAAGTTATTCTTATAGCACATAAATGATTATTGGTGTTCAAATACAAAAGTATTACTCAAAGTATCTTTTTTCATGAATGGAATGAGCTAGATCCACGTGAATGATGTCACCAAATTTATCGCATGGTATTACATATGAAAATTGAACATGTTTCTCAATAGCAAATATTTTTATTATTTTATATAACTTTTTGATAATTTTTTGAAAAATGTACAATATCTCGGGAACGGTTCATGTTAGCGTTCTAAAATTTATGTCAATCGTTTTCTAATGAAAAATTACATAAGAAATGTCCATTTGGGTAACTTTATTAGAGGTTTTGAATTTTTGACGATTTTTTCAAAATTTCACTTGAAAATTTAGGGGGGTTCTGAACATTCGATTGCGTATAAAAACAATAGGCTTCCAGTGTTTACGGATTGTGATTTTTGTTCCAAATTTCGTTCGAATCGGTCCATTCGTTCGTCAGTTATCGACTCCACAGTGTCACTGACACACACACACACACAGACATCACATCAAAAATGAAAATGTTGGTATGCAAAATGTTTTCCGCTAGTTACTTTCCTTATATACAATAATGTATAAGGAAAGTATTGTGACGGGGTCGAAAATTCGAATTTGAGTTTTCGACGGGAGAGCACGTTTCAAGTATCCCTGATCACAAATCAAACATTTTTGAGGTGATGTCTGTGCGCGTGTGTGTGTTGTCAGTGAGTCTGTGGAGACGATATCTCACGAACAAATAGTGCGATTCGAATTAAATTTGGCACAAAAATCAAAATCCGTGATTACTGGAAACCTATTATTTTTAAACGTAATCGAATGTTCAGAACCCCCTAAATTTTCGATTGAAATTTTGAAAAAATCATCAAAAATCAAAACCTCTAATAAAGTTACGCAAATAGGCATTTCTTATGTAATTTTTCCTTAGAAAACGATTGACATAAACTTTAGAACGCTAGCATGAACCGTTCTCGAGATATTGCGCATTTTTAAAATAAATTTAACAAAATATTCCATAAATTAAAAAAATATATATTAACTCTTGAGAAACATGTCCACTTTTCATATGTAATATCATGTGATAAATTTGGTGAAATCATTCTCGTGGATCTAGCTTATTCCATTCATGAGAAGAGATACTTTGAGTAATACTTTTGTATTCGAACGCCAATAGTTATTTATCTGCTATAAGAATAACTTATTTCTCCGTCTATAACGTTTGGCGATATTTTGGCGCTGAATTTGGCGGAATGTCGCCAACTTGGCGACTTTTTAAATATTGTCAAATCATAGAAAATCTCGTCAAATGGATAAAAATGACATTAAATCAATGAAAATGACGACTAATTGACGAAAATTGAATATCATGGAAAGAATATAAATATCTACTGTAAGAATAACCTATTACTTTCCTTATATACATAATGTATAAAGAAAGTATTGTGACGGGATCGAAAATTCGAATTCGAGTTTTCGACGGGAGAGCACGTTTCAATCATCCCTGATCACGAATCATACACTTTTGAAGTGATGTCTGTGTGTGTCAGTGAGTCTGTGGAGACGATAACTGACGAACGAATGGACCGATTCGAACAAAATTTGGTACAAAAATCACCGTAAACACTGGAAGCCTATTGTTTTTACACACAATCGAATGTTCAGAACCCCCCTAAATTTTCAAATGAAATTTTGAAAAAATCGTCAAAAAATCAAAACCGCTAATAATGTTACGCAAATAGACATTTCTTATGTAATTTTTCATTAGAAAACGATTAGCATAAATTTTAGAACTCTAACATGAACCGTTCTCGAGATATTGTACATTTTTAAAAATAAATATTAAAAAGTCATATAAAATAAAATAAAAATATTTCCTATTGAGAAACATGTTCACTTTTCATATGTAATACCATGCGATAAATTGAGTGACATCATTCTCGTGGATCTAGCTCGTTCCATTCATGAAAAAAGATACTTTGAATAATACTTTTGTATTTGAACGCCAATAGTCATTTATTTATCTGCTGTAAGAATAACTTATTTCTTAGTGCATAACGCTTGGCGAGATTTTGGCGACGAACTTGGCGGAATGTTGCCAACTTGGCGACTTTTTTGAAATGTTGCCAAATTAACGAAAATCTCGCCAAATGGATAAAAATGACGCTAAATCAATGAAAATGACGATTAATTGTCGAAAATTCAATATCTTGGAAATAATATTAGTATCTACTATAAGAAAAACCTATTTTTTTACTGTAAAAGTAGCAAATTCATTACATTATATAAGGAAAGTCATGTGTTGCTCACATCAGATTTTTTTTACTGTAAAAGTAGTAAATTCATTGCATTATATAAGGAAAGCCATGTGCTGCCCACATCAGATTTTTTTTTACAAGGAAACGTATTAGGTATCTGTTTTGTGCAGAGTCCGTATATCCGCATTATGAATTCCAGAAGAAAAATTGAAATAGCGAAATTTTGAAAAATGAGTAAACAATATCATCTAAGTAACACCAGGCGATGGGAGGTAATAGGACGTCTCGAAGTGTGTCATCGACAGTCGAATGTAGCCCAAACTTTAAATGTCAATCGTTCCGAGATTTGCCGCTTGTGGAACCGTTATCAAAATGAAGTATGTTTCAATGAATTCGAATAAACACTTTTCTTTTTATCTGCTTTTTTCTTTGTTGTTTAACCTTGTGCACAGGTTCACCAAAGAGACCCTGGATGGATATTTAAAAAACTTTAAATTTACTTAAAAAAAAAAAATGAATAAAAATAAAATAAATGAATAAATGGAATTAAAACAACCAGGGGAAGTTACAAAAGGGGGGGACAAAGAGAGACCAAGGCAAAGAACAGAGGGGAATATACAAAAGGAGGGGACGAAAGAGAGAGCAGGGCGCATAAAAGAGCAAAAAAAGAGTTACATAATGCCAGCCAGGACAATAATGCTGGACAAAAATAATATAGACATTGAAGGATATTTAAGTAACAGAAATATAAATTATCTGTTAATGATACAAAAGTAAAACCTTTGTGTTTGTGGACTATCTGTATAATCCATAATTTACAATATTTATAGATGTGTACAATATTTACAGATGTATAATTTGGAAGTAATATATGAGATTATAAATATTTACAGAATTAAAGTATAAATTAACAGAAATGTATATAAATGGGGTGATTATAATTTTGTTGTTATATTACAGACAGATATGAGTGATTATGACATTGTAGATGTATATACAGACAGAGACACAATTTTGTATTGAGAATATATGTACAAAGGTATCACTTCAAAGTGTAAACATTTTACATTTCCATATATAAGTCGCTTATTCACATTGTTTGGCAGGTTTGTATAACAAGAACAAGACTATACCGTTTTCAGGTGGTGACGAGACAGTTAACACAACGATAAAAAACAGCAAAACACAAAAATAAAAACAAAACAAAGGGGAACCCAGGAACAGCAAGGGGAGGGGATTGATCACCAGAGACACGGAGATAGTAGGTACTCACAAGCTTTTCAGCGAACACGGTTCGAAATACCACGGGCGACGAGAACACAGTTCTTGAGTTTATTAAGTAATGTCGGATGTCGGCAAACCCCGGAGAACCAAGCTGCACGGGAAGCGGGGACAGGTTTAATTAAATGGTATTCTTTAGAAAAGGGACAAGAGAATAAATAAATAGATTCGTTCATGGTGTTGCAATTTTTACAAACATAAGTTTATTAATGGATTTTCACGAAACTTTATATCCAGAATTGTTATTGAGAAATCTAGAACTAGATAGAATTTTTTGAAATTGAATCAAAAACTTCGAAACTTATTTGAAAATTAGAACAAAATTTAACATAATTATGCAGAAAAGGGATTATTTATTTTTCAAAGATCACGAAACTTCATAATTTCAATCACTGCATTGAAAAATAGCCAAGATCCAATTTTTGTGTTCGTGATGTCATTAACCTCCTTGTGTGTGTGTGGGGGGGGGGAGGGGGAGAGAAGTGAGTTACCTCCCCGAGGGGTATATTGTCAAACTTTGTATCGATTGAAAGACTTTTTCAAACCCTTGAAGGGTAACCTGCTCTAATTGTGATCATTTGTGCTAACGAAACATATTTTTCGAACTTTCGTATGAGTTGACGTCAAATTGTTTCACATTCCAGTTAATTCTTATTTACATGAATTCTCATTTACATGCACACGTGAAGAAATATTTGACGGTAGAAATATTTGAAGAATATACTGAGCGGTTCTGCGACAGGCTGACAAGCCATATGAACAGTCCCGGACAGTAGCATCCAAAGAAGGTAGTGGACGACATTTACACTGAGAGAGTGCCTGAGCATTTCATTGGTTGCCTCCGGTCAAGAGGCCCATTTGTGGGGATGTCAGTCATGTGCATCACGTGTCAGTAAAGTTCACCACCATATGTTTTTGCTTATGCTGGTGTCGAAAATTATGGCTTCCAACTGCTAACATAGAGTCAGGAGTTGAGTATCTGACGTCTAAAGATTCCTGATGGGGACTTCAACACAACTCCTGACTCTATGTTAATTGGTGGAAAAAATATCGTCTGCATAATGCTATATAAATGATTTAATTGTTCGTTTTTAATTAATATCTGGACAACCCCTGGTCTTATAAACTCAAAACATGGACTACATTTTAAGTCAGGCTATTTCCAGGCTACCCACAAAATTTCATTTAAATTCGGTTCGGTTGCTCTCCTGTGATAATGAGACAGACAGAATTTCAATTTTATTTATATAGATTTAGAGAAATAGATTGAAAATCAGCAAAATAAGTAAACTTTTAGTTATCATTTGGATAATTTTAATCCACAATCAGTCATTCATAAATGATATGTTTCATCTGACAAATGTAAATATGTCAATAGCTAGGAAGAAATTGTTATCCACTCTGAGTGTGTATTTTTGTTATTTTCTTACATATCATTATCAGCTTATGTAGGAATGTACTAAAATTTGTATTTACGCAAGACTTTACACTTATGTGCATATTTATATTATTTTATATTTTTGACATAACATTACATAATCTATATAAAAAAAACTGAAAATCTGTCTGATTATTATGGGAGAACGGCTGAACTGAATTTATTGAAATTTAATGGGTAACGGAACCCTGCACTTAAAATTTAGTGCATATTTCGAATTTCTAAGACCAGGGGTTGTCTAAATATTAAAATATTAATTAAAAACGAACAATTAAACCTTCCATAGAGATAGCATTATGCAGACTATATTTCTTCCGCCAATTTATTTGATGAAAATTATATCATGTCACTTAGCAATGGATTTAAATCCAATGTGTTTATGTAGCAGAAGATTTTTATTAAATCTTTTCCGATTTAAATAATAAAGATATGTATATGTATCAAATAAATTTCACCGATATTGCATTTTTGACAGAATTATATATCAATTACGGTCATTATTATTATTGATATTTTTGGGGAATGTTGTAATTCATAATCATTTCAATTTATTACGTCATTGTTTTATTTTGGCAAAAATTGTTGAAACTTGTAGTTAATAGTACGGAAACTCTTCCACGAATGCATGAGTATATTTTCTAATCTATGAGAATATAGTAGTACAGGTACAGTGGCATATATTTCGACATATACTATAATCAATTACGGTCTTCTGATTTAAAGATTACGGAGATTATTGATATTTTCCATTTATTATGTCATGTGTTATGTCATTTATTATGTCATTTCGACAAAGATTATTCAAACTCATATTGCAATACGGGTAATCTTTTACTAACAGACGGGCACATCTTTTAATATACGACAATATAAATAGTTCGGGAAATTGTATAATCCCTATACAATTTTAGTGCTTTCTTTGAGGCATATATTGGAATCAGTTATGGTCTTTAGGTTTAAAAATTAAGGGATTAAGAATATCTTTAATTCATTACGTCATCTGTTTTATTTTGACGAAGATTTTAGAAATTCATATGCTGTAGTATGTGTAATCTTCTACTAATACACAGGTATATCTTTTAATATTCACGAATATAAGTAGTACGGGTCCTATACCATTTGAGCACTTTTATTTTGCACTTATTGATTCAATTTCATGTTTATTGTAAATTTGTTTACAAGCGGGGTCAGGATGTTTTATTCTTCCAATCTGCCGTGAAGAAAATTTTGTATAACGAGAACAGAGATTCTTAAAACTTTTTTAGGACCATTAAATTAAATATTTTAATAGAATATTTTGATTAACAAAGTATACTATAGGGATTTGCACATGATTATGAATTATAAGTTTCTTTACATTATATACTCTGTATGAAGAAAGGGTATACTGCTAGTTGCACATAAATTTTAAAGTAATTTTTCATGATAAAAATGACAAATATGTTATTTATATTTACACTTGCGAGTAAACTTTGAGCTGAAATTTCTTTTCCTAGACTAATTGATAATAGAATAATTGACAAAGCTGTACATTCAAATACAGCCATAAAGAAAGAGAAGGCCAGATAATGGTTGAGAAAGCCAGACAGCAGCGTATGTTATTTCTGCAAGTATTAACATTTTGCATACCCATGATAACCGATAGATATAGCAAAACTTGCACAAAATTAACTTAACATGCTTTGTTTGGAACATTAGTATTAAAATATTTAACTAGTTAAATTTTGCAAAAGGTACAGAAAAAGATAGGATCTGTCACATTTCCCAAATAAAAGGAATGTAATTCTTCTCACTAAATTTATTACAAGTTACTTTATTTCTGTAATTTATTTAAAACATGAATAATTTTCTACAATTATAAAATTTATTGTGAACATTATGTGAGCATATTGTGAATATTATGTTTATTATAAATAATTTATTACTCTATGTATTATTGTTATTAAGTAGATCGTGTTATTACTTTAAATTAAAATGCTGTAATAATTTATTTTTAGTTTATAAACTAAAACAAATCAATATCTTAAATGATAAAAATGTTTTAAGTAGGAGGCGTACAACATATATGTAATTTAAATTTTAGTAGCTACCATATTTATAGAGTATGCAGACCATCGATTGAGATCATGTGAAAATAACTATTAGTGTGATGAGCTTGTCCATATAAATTACCGTTTTAGATAAATTTTAATACAAGATCTCGTTATCGTATGATCATTAGTTTTATGGCATTTCATTGATTCCGAAAGATCTGTCTGTCTGACATCGATCTTCAATTTCATGTATTTATTCACTTCTATGAAAATTACTAATTGTAAGATTTAACAATTTTCAAGACATTTTTTTAAGGCTTTATAAGACATAAATTGAGAAATGGAGTTGTGCTAAAAAATGTATCAAATATTATACTTACCCTTATGTAGAAAAGCTTTATCAAGCTAAAACGTTCGTGTTTACTTTCTGAGCTAGGGTTGCCGTTCCCAATGTTGACAAGCATTGGCTGCAATAATGGCCGGCTATTGTAAATCTGATGAACATATGTGAGAGTTAATTAAGGTATAAAATGTCAAAAGTTTGGTGTGAATGATAAAACTTTGGTATTTTAATCTTTTGGCAGAGGAAAATTCAAAATAACTGGATTAGAAAACCAGTAACAGTTATCAAAGCATCCTGATAGCTATGAGACGGCACTAATGCGCCATCTATTGAAGAATTGAAGAACTACAAATTACTTAGTTTGTTTCAGTTTTTAATTGATAGTTTATTATTTTATTAACCTTCCTCGTATTTCCCTCTGCCAAAAGATGCTTCATTTTCCCTTCTATCACCCCCTGCAAATTGCAAAGAGATTTGAGCCCGCATTATTGCGTGGGTATGTTCAAGAGAATGTCCTATACTTTAACATGGACGGAGAATAGTCGAAGTCCACCTTAAAATATTTAGTTTGAACAGTGGTGTTGTCATCCCCCCTTCAGGAACCCATAGGGACATATTATGAGCAATAAGAGACCACAGAACTTTTCTCAGGATAAGGCAAACTCGAATTAGTCTGATGCCTGCCTTTGTGACCTTGAACGTCCAGGGACCGCCCTTTCTTGCCTTCTCCCGTGGGCACCCATATAATAGTTCGGAGAAATTATATTTGGGGAAATGGGAAATAAAATATTTCATTAACCCCCATTACCCTTAAATATTTTTCTGGCGACACTACACAGTTCGAATTATGAGCGGCTGCATTATTTTTTTTTAGAAATTGAGTACTTTTTCATTTTGTTATAAGTGAAGTACTTGTCTTTTTTACGTATAAATTAATTCAAAATTCAATACGAAAATTTGTAATTCTGAAGGTCATCTAATTGACCTAAAACAAAAAATGAACTATAAGTGTGATTACGGATAATAAAGAATTTGGGATTTTACCACAGTAAACACAATCCACAACATGTCAATCCCTTTAACTATCAACTATCACTGAATGAGATGCCACATTAGATGATCAATTTTGAAGATTATTAATTCAATTTATGCATTTTTAATACAAATGAAAGATTATTAATTATGGTTTGATCGACTTTAGCTTTATAAGGCAAGGTTGTGATGAAATCTGGCAATGACTATTTTAATCTCTACTTGTTTTCAACCAATATGCCGGATATTGGGGTGACTGAAACTGCGCAGGAGATAGAATTTGTATGGGCGATTTCTAATGTATTTTATCATCTTCGGTGGAAAAATTCAGTTTAAAAAGCATTCTATAATTTTAATTGTTTATGAAATACATAAAAGTATACAGTACTTAAGTCGGTAACCTTAATAAACTTATTTTACCTTGACGTGGCATTCGACTCATACCGAATATCAGTAATGTCTCGTCATGAAGGTGAGTGGAATTTATTTTAAATCTCATTGTAAATATCTCTTGAATTAAGTAGAAAAATTATTTTTTCTAAAAAGAAAAAAGTTTGAATTGTGTTAAGCCTAATTTTGTTTACCTGTTATCACTGCGATCGGAATTTTGCTCGAAGCTAACTGATAGGATAGGTTTAAGTGAAAATTAGTTCCATTTTTAAATATTCTTTAAAACATTTTCGACTTATATACAACGAGTTAATCGGTTAATTTATGACATTTGAGGGCTTAACATTTCTTTTATTATGTTTTTCTTGATGTTGTCAAAGTGTGTACTATTATCGTATCAATTATAGAATTTTTTTAAAAATATTTTGTTGGTTTAACTTGTTAGTTGGTTTAGATTTTTATTAATGCAATTTTTCAAATACATTTCGTAGAATATTAATTATGTAATATCGCATTGTTCGGTATTCAACTAAAAATAACAAGAATTGGAATTTTCGTTAACGTCCTTAATATGGGCAATTACCCGTCTCTTTAAAGAGCTGTTTGTCAAGTTTAAATGGCTTCATTCGTTCTGTTAGATAAAGTTATTGCATTCTTGAATAAAATCATTTTATTCACTGTATTATTAAGATTAAACATTCCGTATTTTTACTCAATTAAGTTTCTTTCGTAACGTAAAATGTCCGTTTTTTTTAATGTGAGTGTTTTCTTTGAAAGCAACTTTTTACAAAGAATATTGGTTAAAAATGTCTTTCTTTACTTTCCTCAGCAATTTTTAAAGTTTTTGTTGTGTAAAATTTAAAGTTAGTACCTTAAAAATTTTTTTTTCTTGTATTAAAAATTTCCCTATTTTATATGAACATTAGATACTAACTAATATTATCGATTATTTAAAAAAAAATGTATAGGTTGATACATTTTACATAAATTCTTTGATTTTAACAAACGTCTTATCGTTATTGTCATAGGTAGCAGATGTTTAGTGACAGTAAGCCCAAACATTTTCTTTTGGTAAAATATATTTATCTTTAATGGAATTGTATATATTTCTTAAGGTCACCATCTCCTATAAATTATCATGTTAACGCATGCCATTTCACTGTTGTTATAAGATATTTATATTTCACAGAGAATTGGTAATTCAGCATTTTACTTAAATTTTGTATGAGCATATGAACAAAGTTCTATAAATTATCTGATTAACCATTGAAACAAAATTTGCTACAAACATGCAAAGAATAGGGTAACAAACTAAAGATAGTTTAAAGAAAATATTCTGACACAAATTTGAGTACCTATTTAAATGATATAGATTAAGAAAAGAAGTATGTCATATAATGCAGCAATAAATCAATTTCAATCAATTTTCATGTAGATACTGTAAGAAAACAATTTTACATTTAAACAAATGTACATAAAAATGACTATCTTTGTAAATGCATAGTCTACACGAGTACCTACAGAATTTTATAAGCATAATATCTAAGTTATATTTTTATATATAGGTATTGAATATAAAATAGTTGTGTATTTCTGTTAGTTTAAAATGTTATTAATGCGAATTATACTGTAGCATTTATAACACTTCTAAAATTTCTGATATTTTCTACAGTAATGAAAACTTGAGCAATGTATTTGAGCACAAATAAGATAATGCAGCATACATCTGTTTCAAGGATATGCTGGATCCCCTTCATCAGTGCAAGAGAACTATCAAACCCTAAGTCATAAGGATGAAATAGGCTCTATTTCGACTTAGGGTTTGTTGGTTCTCTTGCCCCGATGAAGGGAATCCAGCGTATCCTCAAAACAACTGTATGCTGCATTACCTTATTTGTGCTTATATATGTTGCTCAGGTTTTCCTTATCCTTTGTGCAAAGTGATTAGACTTCCTACAGTACTTTTAGTAATTATAACAGCTTATGTCTCTGATTTATTGTCAAATGAAAAGTATTGTTTTAAATGGTTTCATTGCCTTTCATAAAGCTTTTGATATTTTAATAAGAGGTTATGAATTATATAACATTTAATATAAAATAAGGTTAAGCCATAACTAAAAGATTTTAGTCTTCACCTTTTTTTGTTATTGCTCTTATTTTTTATATTTTATTTGTATAATATGAATATTACGTTAAAATTAACCAAATTAGGTTAAACTAAGTTGAAAATAAATAAAATATTTCTTATGGGAACTGATGAATTCAGTTCTATCATACAGCCATCTATGTGGTAGGACTGAATTTATCAGTTTTCATATTTGCAAAAATGTGGCATACACAGTGCATCAAAGAATTTTTAAGACTGGGTCTGTAAAATGAAATTGAAACAAGAAATTATGATTTGTTTTGGTTTTTTATTCAAAATAAGCCCCTCCGGCTTCAATACACTTGTTACAGCGATTTAATAATGGTTCGAATGCCTGTTCCAGGTCACTTTGCGGAATGGCTTCCAAAGTATGCATCGACACTGTTTGTATGGTCAAAATATCATCAAAATAACACCCTTTTAAATTAAGTTTTGAGAATAAAGAGAAGTCACAGGGTTCTAAATCAGGCGAATACGGTGTATGATTCAACACACAGATGTTATTTTTTGCCAAAAATCTACAAACAATAAGTGAGGTGTGACTGGGTGCATTATCATGCAACAAACACAAACTGCTTTCATCCCGATATTCACCTTAAACGTGTTTCATCAATTGGTATATTTCCGATGCACTTTTACCAAGTTTTGTGTTAAATTTAATTACAGCTCATTGTTCCATCTCAATAATTCAACACGAAAAAATTTTACTTCTGTAATGAACGGCTTATCTTTTGAGTTAGTTTAGCAAATGTGTCAAACTTTTGGCAGTGCACCAGCAGATGGTCGAGGTTTATCAAGCATGTGCGATTACACTCATGGAGCCACTGTAGCTGACATCTAGCGCCAGTCTTAAATTTTCTTTGATGCACTGTATATAGTAGACATGAAAACTCAAATTTTCATTTAGTAGCAAGTGGCACAGTTTTAGTTTAGTGACTATTACAAATTTTTTGTAAAATTGATAAGTATGGTTATATATACTTTATATGTTATATATATATATATATATATATATATATATATATATATATATATATATATATATATATATATATATATATATACATATGATGGATGAGAATTGGGGAAATAAGAAATGTACAGATGTCAACTCCTGGGTAGCTTTCTGATTAAAATAGAATGGAGTAGGGGAGTGGTGGCCAGATAGTTGTTTCATTTAATTGCCACATTGTTTTGTTTATTCGACCTGTGGTGAGTGCCTATTTTCACGTCTAGTATATCACAAGTTTTCTTGCTGCCATTGCAAATATCGGCTATTTGATGATAATGGGCACATAAACACTAAACTGTCCCATGGATGCTGTTTTTTGCAATGGAAATTCTATATTCAGAAACATCATCTATTGATATATTTGGTCGTAGGGTAAGTGCTCCAGTTTTGGCCGCATTGTAACAATTTTACAAATAATTAACAATTGAATGTGTTTATTTAACCAATAAATTTTGTTCTTTCATTTCATAAACATTGTTTTGATTATATGTGCACTGTTGGTTAATTACCTATACTATGGAACTCAGCAGAAAAATAAATCTGTGAATGTGTTCTCTTTTTTCTTCTATTGTTTCGAATCATCAATTTCACAAAACTTTATTTTAACAATTAAAAGGGAAGATTTGTTTCTTAATTAATTCTAATAAGTAAAGAAATGTTTTTAGAGAGAGAGAGAGAGAGGCTTTATTCTAAAGGTGGCCAAAACTAGTACAATAAATTCCACATACTTGCCACTTTTGGCCATGAAAAAAATGAAAAAGTGGGATAACATGTGCCCCAGTTTTGGCCATGTACATTAAGTACTTTAATTTGGCAATTTAATTATTTCAAATAGCGCTACAATGTAAATTTATGTTGGACAATGTAATTAGTAGTTTTCATGGTTTTACACAATTTGCATATGGTGAGCCAAAGTTGGCTTAGGTATATAAATGAAAAAATTGTACTGTTCTTATAAAGTGTGATAATTAAGCAATTAAGGATAGTATGCAAGTTTTCAAAGCTTATCTGCACCTGGCCAATCGGAAGTAGATACTATTTCAGACTGGATGGAAAGACATTTTATGAGTATTTTGCTAATGTTTTTTTATCCCTATTAGTTGAAAAACAGGCAGCATTTCCAGTAATAATTTTTGTAGATGGGTATAATTCCCACATTACTTTACATCTTGCAATTTTTGCAGAGAAAAGAACATCATCGTAGTTGAATTGTTACCTAATGCAACTCACATTCTTCAACCTTTGCCAAACTCAGATGATGATTGTGTTTTATGCATGAATTATGCCAATCTAAATGAAGATTCTGATGCCTATAATGAAGAATTTGAATAATAGTAAATTTATAACCCATTTTGTCATCCTAAATATATTGCATTTACCTCATTATGAAATGTCTTCAATATCAATTTTGTGATTAATATTTTTGCAATAACTTTTTAATTTTATTATTTTACAACTACTAGATAGGCCTACAGTTATTAAATACTCATTATGGGCATCAGAATCTTCATTTATCTACGATTTTATAGGTCTGTAAATAACATTTAATTTCCAAAACTGGTACATTTAGGTGGCCAAAACTGGTGGCATGGCATGGTGGTCAAACTGGTACAAAGTGGAAGATTTTGTTTATTTTTAAAAATTTCAAGGAAAACAGATTTTGTAAATTGTTATTATCAGAAAGTAAATTAAATTTACTGTTAAATGTTGTGTGTATCAATTCATAGTGTTTATTCAATTAAACAGGATAAATGTTTAAACTTCCTTGTTTTTTAATTGTGGGCATAACTGGAATACTCACCCTACATCTATATTTTCTAGCTCTGACTAGAATGCAAGTTAAAAGCATAAGCCTTGATGTCATATTAGAAACAAATAGTTACCTGTAGCTAATGAGCAACATTAAGCATTTGTTCTTATGTTTCGATTTCTTTTTTCCTATTGTCAATGTTTGATCAACTAGATTTATAGTAGTAACTCAATGAAAGGAGAATCTTGAAAATTCTCAAAAATTGAGAAATTGTATCTCATTGCTTTTCTTTGTGAGATACTAAATTTAGTGTGAATATTGGTGTGTGTACTAAATTTAGTGTTTTGAAATAATTTTAGTGAATATTGGTCTACACATTATTATATACAAGTATATATGGGATTTCAGAAGAATAATGGGCTTTTTAGGCAAATTTTGATTTTAAGAGAAATTCAAGTCTCTTTGTATATATCCCTGTGTGGTCATACTAGAACAGTTTGAGAGTAAAAATTTAAATTTTTTGTCTGGTTTTGATGAAACTTTATATATTTCTTTACAGTCAATTCAAATGTAAGAGTACATTTGATATATATGTTTACAATGCATATGCTTATTTTGAAAAATAATATTGCTTTTCGATTTAAAAAAAAATAAGGTACTTCAAATAAATGTAGTAGGATATGCAATTCGAAGAGCAAAATTTTGATCCTTATAGATATCAAAATGCAAAGGTAGCTTTGAGAGCAATGATGTACTACATTATACTTGTTTTTATAGTTTATTTATCAACCTCAAATTTCTACAAATTAATAGAATTATTTCCGGAGGCAGACATGAAGTGAACAGTGTTATTACCCTACCTGAAAAAGAAGGAAAACTAGGAATTAAAGGCAATTAAAGTTATAGAATTGTCAAGGAAATATTTTAAAAAGTTTAGAATTTTTAAATTTATTTTATGGCTATCATATATATGTGTTTTGCTTGTCTACCGACATTTACATGCCATAATTGTCTGAATGCGCTTGTGTTTTGTTATTATTTTCAATTTCTTTGATCTTTTAGTTAACAACCTGAAATATGTAAAAAAAAAAAAAAAATCCAAAAAGTTGGAATTTTATTATGTTGTTTGTGTTCAAAGAAATAACATGGTCTAATCTAGATTTATATGCCCAATTCACTTAAAATCAGACTTATACTTTATAAATTTTCGAAAAATCCATTTTAATTAATTTTTTTATCAACCATGTTTTCATGAGTTCTCAGTATTGAAATTGTTTGTGTGAATTATGTTTTAGAAACTTCTGGAATATAACTATCATGCAATATAGCAACATATTTTTTTAATTTAGTTTTATATATTGAACTTTCTCGTATTAAAGAATATTTTAAATATTCATGTTCTGTTAAAGATCTGATAAATATTTTTACTAGTTATAATTTATGGTTATAGATTTTATAAGCACTTTTCCTTTAATTTATGAATAAGCATTCGCTATTAAAATACATGTTATATTTTGATTATTGGATTCACCATGTTGTTCAGTCATGGCTAGTCAGTATGTTTGTGGAAACTATTTTACAAACATGGTGTCTTTTTCAAAGTTTTAAAACTTGTTACATTCATTTTTCCCTTTAATTAATATCAAGTGTTTGGATCAATTTCAATCCTTATTGAGTTTAGTACCCTCTGTCCGTGAACTTGTCAGTTCTCCATCTCATAAACAGCTCACCATAGAAAGTTCATACTTTGGGAAGTTGAACTATTATTAGAGTAATGATTTTGTTCAATGATACGCTTCTAACAACCCTTAATGCATCTATCAGTGTATAAAGTTGTTTGCATCATCTATATATAGTACAAACTGTGTAGTATATTAGAAACACATAGTTTAATTTAATTAGTCACATTACTATATAAAAGGAAATATTTAATTAAATATTTTTAGATAAAAGTATCTACTTTATTTAATTTTTTCAAATATATAAAATATTTATATATATATAAGTGTTTATCACTTCATTTGAAAAGGCATCTAACCTTGCTTTTGTATTTAGGTGTAAGCTGCGATTCTTGCTTAAAAGGGAATTTTAGAGGAAAACGGTATAAATGTTTAGTTTGCTATGATTATGATTTATGTGCAACTTGTTATGAAGCTGGGGCATCTACTACTCGACACAATGTTGATCACCCTATGCAATGTATTTTGACAAGATCAGATTTTGGTAAGTATAAACTTTTGGTTCATATATCTATTAGCATTTGTTTTTCATTCAGCTTTGTTAAAATATGCTATCATTTAAAGGTTTTCTTTTGTTTAATTATGTTTTCAAGCTCAAAAAAATTGTTGCTGTATCTTACTATTAAAATCTGGCTATATGTTTTTCTTATTACAAGGGTCACACTGAAATTTTTGAGATACTGCTAAGTGGTACAAGTTAAACTTATCAACTCTTAGGAGTGTTCAAAGTACTCTCCTCCAACATCATTGTTATTTTGTAAGCGAATTTTCCAAAAATTAAATGCTTCAAGCCATCCATTTCTTGGAATCGAAAAATATGCTTTTCTAGCCTCATCAATCTCGTCTTCAGAATCAAAATGACGCTCACGTAAATTTTTTCTTAGATTAGAAAATAGCCAAAAGTCACACATAGCAAGGTCAGGAGAATAGGGTGGATGTTCTATCACTTTGATGTTTTTTTGTTCAAGATATTTGATTATCATTCTTGCTGAATGAGAAGATGTATTGTTATGGTGAAGCCTGAGTCCCCTAACATTCACTTCCTGAAGAATTTCTGAAAGTCATATAGTGTGGTGTACTAGTTAACTGTAACTATCTTCTGTCCCTCTAGCATTATGGCTTTGACCAGACCTGTACTTCTAAAGAACACGGCATACATTACTTTTTCATTGCATGTTGTCTTTTTACCATTGTTGGTTTGGAGTCATCTTCAAAGACCCATACTTTACTTTCTTGACTTGTTGAAACTTCAAGAAACTGTATGTGCGTTTCACCACCAGTTATGATGTTAGAAATAATGCGGTGTTCACCATCATTAAGTAATTTTAGTGTTTCTTTACTGATTCTGACACACACTGCTTTTCCCTTCCTGGCCGTCCTTCTGGTTGCTAAAGTCCTCGGATGAGTTGGGCGGCTTGGGTCTTCAACACTCTGCTTTTCGGTGATCTGTTAAATTATGGGGAAACCAACGACAAACTAATTTTTTCATATGCAGTTCATGAATTTTATGTATAGCTGCAGATCCAATGTTAAGTTTCTTCTGCATCATTTGGTAGGTACAGCGATTATCATAGATTAACATTTTTCAAATGGCCGATACATGTTCTGGGATTATGGCTGGCAAAGGTCTTCCTGTGTATTCTTTATCCAGGAGAAAATTTCGACCTCTTCTAAACTCTGTAAATCATCTGAATACAGTGGCACTACTGTCCTACCGCCACGAGAAAGTCCCCAGACAGCAGACGTTTTGGTGGCGGTCGCTATGGAAACAGGTTATTCCACTGCATTTTAGGTGTGGCAGTAAGCGCTTTTTTCGATTTGGCGCAGATAGAACCGACGAAAGTCGCATTTCACTTTGTACTGGGGTTAATGCTAGACGCTCGCATTCTGTGATTTTTAAAGCTGTGAAGTAACTTGTACTGTGTTGCACATTTTGTGGATTTTGTCTAGTTGAAAAATGACTACTTTTAAAAGTGGAAAGACTTTGCATTCGCAAGCATGTGCAATAGTCCACAATGTTACGGCATTTTTTGAAGAGGAAAAACCGTAAATTCTCTAAAAATACCAATTTCAAATGCAATGAAGAGAACTGCGGAAGCGACAAAAGTTTCAGCGTCATCCGTTAAAAAGATAAAACGTGAGGGAAAATCGCTTAATGACACTGAGATAAGTATTTTATCTATTTGAACAATTTACAATTATTGCTTAAAGAAGCTATTTTAAAAGTAACACAAAATGAATGGAAAAAAACACTGTGAACAAACACATTGAAAAAATAGAGAATATTTATTGGAAGAAATATGGACTGATAGAAGATATTGTGAAGAAATTAGTGATAAATCTGTCGGATAGCGATTCAGACTCTTCAAGTAAAAACATTTCAAGTGATTCGGACATAGTAGATACTAGTTATTCCAATGAATGTGAATGAATATTTTATAATTGATTGAAAAATATGAAAAGAATGAATATTTTAAAGTCATAATTTTGCTTATTTATCCTTTATTTTTTTTCCTTTTTGCTGGCTAATAGTGTAACTTGCTGTTTGAAAACTGTAATAAATTTCATTTAATTCGAAATTTAGTTTTAAACAAAATGATATAAATTCTAGTTTTAAATTGTAAGCTTTTCTCTTCCAAAATCACCCGAACCTAAACGAAAATATCTAAAACTACTTTGTTCTAATAGATTGACAGCTTCCCGTAGCCGCTGTGCCCTATAATAACAAATTATTTTCTGAGTTTAAATGACGAGAAAATTTTAAGTTAATTTATAATTTAATGTCATTTAATACTAAAATTTTGTTTAACTGTTGGATAAAAAACATCTACTAATTTCTTTTAGTACATCATGATAAACGAAACGGATTCTTCGCTTAGCGAAGTGCGCTTGATTTGCCAAATGTTGCAGTCGATTTTAAACCTTTCTCCCTCCTTTCTTCGACTCGTCTACTTGCGGCAACCCTGTTCAGAGACTTTCTCGTGGCAGTAGGACAGTAGATGGAGCATCATGATTTCCATATGCTAATTGTAGACATTGAAGATATTTTTTTTTATTTAGCCCCACTTTAAAAGCCCCACTTTATTAGCCCCATTTTTTGTGTGAATGGAGCAGCTGGAATTTTTATCAATATATTTAAAATCCTAAATTTGTCAACTTTTTACTTATTTGAAATATTTAGAAAAGACACATTTAATAACATAAGAATTGTGTAAAAAAATTGCAATTATCTCAGATTTTTATGTAGCAGTTTGTGTTTTATTGATTCACCCAGTTCAAATGGGACTGTGCAAAAATCTTTTCTTCATTTATCTTCTTGAAAGGTATTTTTCAATGTTTCATTGATTAATTCAATACTAGAAAATATACCCGGAACTACCTGGGAGTTAAAGCAGGGATGAATTGAATTCATTAATCCAAAAAAATTAGCAAAGTAAATGAATTTTTTTTATATAAATAACAGTGAAAATTGCATACAATCCATGTATACCAGAGCAATGATACAACTGCACCCAAAATAAAAAAATTATACCTTTACCTAGAAATGTGGGTTGAAAATTTTTCCGATGAAAATTTCTATGTTTTTCTGAAAAATTTTCCACTTTATTTTATCAAATTCATTAAAAAAAAAAAAAAAAAAAATGTAATACTCTTTCCAAATTATTTCCTGAAAAGCAAGTAGATTTACAAGAAGATTTTGACCATTGAGTGTTCTAATTTTGGAAAATATGGAGGAGGGTGGGGACAAATGTGTGTATGATGTGTGCACTTTATTTTATAGAAAAAGAATGGACATAAGGGTACAAGTGACATTTTACTTATTCTCAAGAAAAGCAAATGAAAGTTTTAAGAAGGCTATTCTTTCAGTATTAAGTTCTCCCTAATTTATAAAAATATTAAAAACATGAAATGTTTTCGCAATTTCTGTTAAGGAAAAATGCTTAATAGCACTAAATATTTGCTTAACTTCTCTTGCAAATTATCTTTTCTTTCACATGATACTCACTCGTTCAATTACAAGCAGGTATTTTTTAAACAATTTTTAATATTATATGAAATAATTTATTTTTAAAAGTGCTTAGTTACAAGCATTTTTTTAATTTATTTTTGTTGTATAATATAATTATATATTTAATAATTCATTTTTATACATATAATAAACTAGTATCTTTTTTGTTATTTTTTAAGATGTTAGATTGTTTCCCTTATTATCAGTACTAGGTATTGAAAGAAATGCAATATAATATTTAATACATTTTTCAGTTTAAACAGTTTTTAATTTTTTTTAGAATATTATATTTTATGATCTACTTTTTTATACCTAATAATAAGCAGTAAATTATTTGATTCTGATAAGGTTTAACAATTTTTAATAATTTCTCATGCTATTCCTTTTGTGCAATAGCTTAAAATTTTGAAGATGAAAAAATCATCATTATAGATGAAATAGAATCTTTTTATAAGTTTGCAAAAGCAAGCATATTTAAAGAAATTAATAAATTGCAGCTGCTAGCTGCAGTATACAGATATAAGAAATTTTCATGCATAGAATTTTTTACGTATTTCTAGATTTAAACCTTCTTTTTAGCCTTGTTATAATAACATGTTTGACTATAGCTGTAATATAAGAATAAATACTTTTAAAAGTCACTGAACATATTATTCCAGTTAATATGTAATATAGAGAATAGTTTCAAAATTTTCTGGAAAAATTTTTCGTTTCAAAATTTTTCAGAAAATCCACATCTCTACCCTCACCTCTATAAACATCAAAGCTCATTTTGATATCTCATGAAATTGCAAAACAATCAAACAAAATGACCCCTTTTCCACATGAGCTCAGAAATGAATCTCCCTTCTGTAGGCATGCTTTAAACCTGTCAGTTGGGTATGCACAGTTCACAGGGAAATGACCACAAGGGAAAAAAAAGAATTAAAAATTTTAAGTTTGCTTGCTTAATAAATGACCAAAATCAAATTACTCTTGAAATAAAATAATTTTTTTTTTTTTTGTTAGAATCCTAGGATATAGCTTTCTGCAAAAGTATAGAATAGTACTAATCTTAGGTTTTTAGATGTGATGAAAGAAGTATCTGATGACTTAAAAAAATGTAAATTTCAATATATTTGGAAATTTTTTTTTAAAGGAATTGCTAACAGATTCGGTTCAAACATTATATATAGAATGTTCTTCAATATTTTCGGATATCAAGTTGGAAACTGTGTGATAATATTTTTGGTTGCTAAGGAATCAGTTTACATGTTAAAATACTAAAATATAAAATAACCCCAAAACTAATTTGAATTGAAAATAAAAATACCAAGGTGCACCTGTGTATGCTGAAATGTACCTGTGTCCTAAATTTCATGGCCGTATGACACTTATAATTCCCATTACAGATTGTGTGAATACACACATACACACAAAATCTTCCTTTATTATGTACTAGCCACCTTTGGCGACCAGCCTGTTCACTACCCTTGAAAATTCTGACCATGGCAAACTCGCTGGCGCAACCTACCAGAAAGGTGTAAGGTAATTATTTGGGTACCCAGGACGTGCCACCCAATTTAGACCGGAACCCTGTGGGGAGGTATCCACAGATACCATACCCTCCTTCCCCTACCACCAACCTCTCGGAAGGACTTACGGACCCACATGTTTAATGTGATCGTACGCCGCGTGAACACGGTGGCAGTTTTGGCAGTGGCTGGAATCGAACCCAGGCCTACCGAGTGCAGTTCCCATGCGCTAACCACTGTACTACTGCTCCCTCCGCGACAATCTCCATAACTTTCTTTTTATTCACTTAATTTAGACCGGAACCCAGTGGGGGAAGCATCCACAGGGACCGTACCCTCCTTCCCTTACCACCAACCTCTCGGAAGGACTTATGGACCCACATGTTTAACATGATCGTACTCCGCGTGAACACTGCGGCAGTTTTGGCAGTGGCGGAAATTGAACCCGGGCCTTCCGAGTGCAATTCCCTTGTGCTAACTTCCCGTGCGCTAATTTAAAAATTTTAATTTGACAATATGCTAAGCTCTTAATTCCATCATTTAAAATATAATGTAATGTCATTTAAAATATCCTCATTCCATTGTTCCATCATTTAAAATATCCATAAAATTAAGATATGCATTTAGAGTATCCATAAATTAAAATCTCCATTTAAAATGACCATATGCTAAGCTCTTAATTCCATGATTTAAAATATCACGTAATTTTCTAACTCGTCTATAGGAACATGTGACGTCACCAGCGGGAGAAAATCGCACCTTCTGAGAATTATCAGAGAAATTTAAAATCATTAGTTCTTTAAAATTCCAATCCTGCTGCCATTTTCTATTATTTCTTCGCCAGATTGGGCTTGTAGGAATCCCTGATGTTCTTGCTTTTTAAAAATGTAAATTATTAGTTGAAATTATGAGTACTTTTTACGATGTGAGAATTTAAAAACCAAAGTTCGTTTTTTTGAGCTGAAAGTGACTTTAAAATCTTTAAAAGATATTAGAATTTGTCTCTGAGATTTGAAATTGATATATTTTTACTCACAATTGTCTGCTCTTTTCGGTGGTGTTTTTTTTTTTTTTTTTACGATGTCTGGATCGTGAAGAAAAAAGGAGAAAAAGGTGAAAAAATGGTCGAAATCGCATAAAACATTAAATAACTAAAAAAAATAATTCAAATTTTAAAAGTCGGTTTTCACATGTCCTCTTCCCTCCCATCCCCCAGGTCTCCGATTGCCAAATTTCGTAGCTCTCTGATGCGCGGTCGCTGAACGTATAGTGTATAAGACACACAGACAGACATTGCCTTTTATTATGCAAGAAGATTTTTAGATACCCAGGGCATTACAAGGGTGCAGTCATTTGTATTGGTCAAATTTGAGCTATTGTTATGTCTATCACTTTGTTGTGACTTGCCTATATAAAAAAAAAATAATTGACTGCTAGAAAAATGTTTGCTTGCTATGGGCACTGCAGCTGGTTGTATTTTTCTCTAGTTCAGGAGTACACAACCTTTTTACACCTATGGGCAAGTATTACTGCAACTGAGTAGTATCGGGCCATACGGAACACCTCCTCTCTGCACATAAACTAAAGGAACAAGATTCTAAAACCAAAAATTGAAAAAAAAATAAAATAAAAAAAAACCTACGCAAAACATCTCGTTTATTGTAGATTTAGTGAAAAACTTGACATTGTTTTTTTACAAGTCTATCAATATCTGGTTTAATGGTGGACACAGCTATTTGTTCCTCCAAATGTTCATCAGTCAGATGAGAATAACCTCTTGATTTTGCTTTTTTTCATTAATGAAAATTATTTTTTGTATAAGTAGGTGAGATTGAATAATGTTGCAGTTTTCTTAACAGGATTGTTTAATTGCTCCATTTCCTTGTGCAAGTAAATTTTGTAAAAGTCTAGTAGGGAAAACATGATTTTACAAGCAGATTTCATCTCGAATTATTCTGCAGATTGATTGAAGCCATTTAGAAATAGATGGGCACTGTTTTAATATCATGGGCAAGAATGGTATTGCAAGTATATTAAATTATTTTTCACACTTTTAGACAACTTGAAATCTGCATCAAAACTCCTGCAGATTGGTGATCAATGGGTTTTTCAAAACTTACAAAATTTTCCAACAATGGTTAATTTTGCATTTGCCCAGACTTTAGTTGTAAATGCTATAACATCAACTTTAATTTCAGTGGCTTTAACATGGGCCCAACTACATATAGTAAGGTTACTAGCCACACTTGTGTGTGTGCTCTAGTTACTAGTGTGTTTGCTCTAGTTATTAGTGTGCTTGCTCTAGTTACTAGTGTGTTTGCTCTAGTTATTAGTGTGCTTGCTCTAGTTACTAGTGTGTTTGCTCTAGTTGTTTTCGTTAAAAATCAGTCAAGGAGACATTAAGGGTTTCTGAAATAGTGATGAACATCAGATATAGGGTTGTATGGAAGGAAATGGTAATAATTTATTTTACAATGAAGCTTGTAATTCAAATTTTAATGTGTTGAAGACCCAGACCGTCCGACTCGTCCAAAGGACTAGGAGCAACTATTTGGACGGCCGGAATTTGCAATATTTGACAATAATGTTGGAAATCTGCATGTCAAGATATCTCATTTTAAAAATTTACTGAATATCAGCTATGTGGATTCTAATAATGCTCTGGAGACGGTTTAATGTAATAAATGGCTATAATTTAAATGCATTCTTAATGAAGGCCTTTAGACCTTTTAAATCTGAAAGTCAAGGCCTTTTGTTAAAAATCAACAGAATGAAAATCAGAATAAAAATCACTAAAGTATATTTCAAAAACAAGAAGGATCAATCATGCATAAAACATTAATTATGAAACACTTTCCAACTGAAATGCAATTTTATTTAAACATCTCTAATATATGATACATTCAGTGGTGATATTTTTTAAATTATTACAGAACTACAGTAATTTATTTTACTTGAAAACTTAAAACATCATTGAAAAAATTAACTTTATTCAAATGTCATTGAAATATAAATCGTCTGGCTCTGTGTTGTTGTTGAGACCCAGACCGTCCGACCTACCAGAAAGGTGTAAGGTAACCATTTGGATGGCCGGGAAGTGCCACCCAATTTAGACCGGAATCAGGTGGGGGAGACATCCACAGGGACTGTACCCTCTTTCCCCATCACCAACTTCTCGGAAGGACTTAGGGACCCACATGTTTAACGTGATCGTACTCCGCATGAACACGGCGGCAGTTGTGGCAGCGTGCAAACCACTGGGCTACCATGCCTGAAATGTGACAGCAGCACATGGTGTTCCCAGGTGGTCACCCACCCAAGTACTAACCGCATCCGATTAGTCTGGCTATGTGTTTAAAAGCAATGAATATTTCATTCATACACTTTTTTCCCAGACTCCAGAGTTAAACAATTTTGCATGAAAAGAATTCAGCAATTCTTATACAACTCACTTTACAATCACTTGTTGACATTCTGCATCCATTAAAATTAGGCTTCTTTGTAGAAATAATCAAAGTTTGATGATCATTTAAACTAAAAAATATTGTAATTGCATTGGCACCGAATATAGATGTATAGAAAATAAGCAAAAATAAAGTGGTTTTAGGACTTATGCAACACTAAATATAAATTTAAAAGAACTTTAAAAATCACGATTTTTTCTCTGGGAAAAAAATATGGATGCAATATTTTATTTTCAAGTGGGTTACATGATCTCTTCATATTATATGGGTATAATTATTATTTTAATTTTTATTTAAAAACTACCAAACATATGTTACTGAATTTTTTTTATATATTTTATAGGATAATTCAAATATTTCCTAAAATTTTTGAAGCAATTTGTGAATTTTTACTTCCCTTAAAAAATCTTTGAAAAATTAGGTCCCATAGGATTCAGTATATTTCATTTTTTCAACCCAGGTTCAATCCAAGACTATTTGGGTGATGCTATTTATTTACATTCCCATATGTCCCACAGACTGTCTCAACAACATACTAAAATTTTATTTTGATAAAATCATTTTTATGGCAGTTATCATGCGAATGGATGGACAGACAGACAGACGGACAGAATAAACAAAGTCATAAACACTTTTCAACTATGTTAAGTGTTAATAAGCTGGGGACAAAACTAACACCAGAACTTGATATTATCTATGATTTTAAAATGTGTGTTTGTTTACAAATTATTGTTTTAATTTGCATAGTTTTTACATCTGACAATTCAGATAAAATTGTTGAAATTTCATCATTCAAGCCATTGTTGAAATTATGTTCCAGAATCGTCATCCAAATTAAAATTTTTTTTACTTTACAATGCATAATATATATGTAAAAAGAAGGTATTGTGATGTGGTCTAAATACTCGCAATAATATTGTAGTAATGTAGAGAAAAATGTGTTCAACTGAAGTATGTAATTCAAAAATGTTCAAAGCATTCAACTTTAAAATTTAGTTTAATAGAATTACCCAATACAATATAGTGGCTCTTTAAAAATTGAGTTTAAAATATGTATTTTTAATTTGTTTTGAGTCTTCATTGTAACTAAAGAGTCATATATTTTTTTAAAGAGAGATCCTATATTTTTTTAAGTGTCTTTGGCTAGTACTGAATATGATAAAGAAGATTTAATTAAACTGTTTGTTTTCAGATTTGTATTATGGTGGGGAGGCAGCATCTGTGGAGCACCCCCAGTCTTTTACATGCCCATTCTGTGGTCGTATGGGGTTGACAGAATCTGCCCTTACAGAGCATGTGGCTGCTGAGCACTCTGAAGCATCTGTAGAAATTGTAAGAAATGTTTAGTTGGTATTGTAATTTGTGTAGTGCTTGCTTGTGGTGCCCTTATACATGTTTTCAGCTTGTCTCAAATTAATTTAATTATCAGTTTAGTTATTGTGAATACTTCTTTTCCAAATATGTATAGCTTAAACTGCTGCTAAAGTAATAAAGCTAAAATAATTTTGTTAAAAGTAGCATATAACACAAAAAAGATAGTGTCTACTGGTTCTGAAGTCTTCTTTATTAGGATCACAAGAAGCACAACCTTTACTTGTGAGAGCTAGATCAGAAACTAATGTTTGAATAGCAAATGTGACAGAAGCATGAGGTTACCAATGGTGAAAGTAGAAAAAAGAGATAAAAACCAAGGAGGAAGAAACAGGAGGGTGGACATAATGAATCTGTGTTCTGATGAAGGAGGCTATTTCTTGCTTTCGAAATTGGTAGACACTATTATTTTTGTTTGCTGCTTGTAACAAAGTTGTTTTAGTTGTACCCTTTTCTTCCACTTGAAATTTGGATTTACTAAGAATTTTATATTGCAGATCTTTTAGGTAGTAAAAGTAATAAGCTAATGCAAGGTTTTTCTCTCCCTTTATTGGGAATATTAAAAATTTTAATTTATTTTGAGATATCTGACTTATTTTGATAATTTTTTCGTGCAACATATTCAATTTTTCTAAATATCAAATTTAGCTGAAAGTACTTGCTTCTGTTTTAAATCATGGCCTGTAATTCTAAGGAGATTCATCAGAGTTTTAGTAAAGTTTCTTATCTGGGTATTTTATAAGAATTTAGCCATTTATCTTTCTAGTCTTCTATTACTTCATGGCAATGTCCTTCTTATAAGAAGTTAAGCATTTTTGCATAAGTGTTTTTGCGAATTTAGCAAGTAGCATTTAAATAGGTTTGAAGTAGCAATTTGGGTTCTTTTTAGAGCTGTGTGGTTTGTGTTCATGAATTGTTTGAATTGAATACAATCATTAGAAGGTATGCCCATCATATGATGGGAAGGAAAAAGTTGCAAAGCCACACCTCTCATCCTCCTGTTGGCAGAACAAGCTCTACTATCCATGGACTCATACGAGTCATGTCCTAATTTATATTGTTATATCCTATATAACTCTCTATCGAAACATACTTGCTATATTTATATTATTCCCTAATAAAACGTAAACTACAGGGATTATCAAAAAAAGTAAACTTATCTTTTCCAAGATATTGAATTTTCATCAGATATCAATTTCATTGATTTAGTGTCATTTTTATCAATTTGGTGATATTGAAAGAAATCACTAAGTTAGGGATATTCCGCCAAATTTCCTGCCAAGTGTTAGTGGTGGACAGACGGAGAAATGGGTTATTGTTATATTCTTTCCAAGATATTCAAATTTCATCAATTAAACATCATGTTTACCAATTGGCGACATTTAAAAAAGTCACCAAGTTGGCAATATCCCACCAAGTTCTTTGCCAACTTTTTTTGTCTTGTGCCGATAGACTGAGAAATGGGTTATTTTTATAGTGAATATTTTTTTAAATTCCATTTTCAGTTTGAAAACACAGTTTTGGACAAGTTATTGACATAGTATTGTTTACTTATATTGGGGTACCTTGGGATACTTTTCAGTTACTGTTTTTTATATAACTTGCCTTTCTGAGGGGGGGCTAATAAGGTCCCGAACACAAAAATTGTATTGTAGCTATTTTTTATTACAATGATTGAAGCTATTTCATGACCATTTAGCTATAAATAACCACTTTTATATATAATTATGCCAAATTTTGTCTTATGCTATCATATATTTATTCAAAATATAAAATTTTGAATAAATATTGTAAAGTTTTTGTTTGAATTTCAAAAAATTCTATCTAGTTCTAGATTTTTTTGTAAACAAAGCTTGATATAGATTGATAGCTGCCACAAGCTATCATGTTCACAAGAAATCGACCATAAACACACAGGCAGGCGACATAATTTTAGAATAAGCAAAACATGTTCAGGAGTTTCTAAAACATATTGGCATTAAAATCTTGAAATCGAAAATTTTTGTGAAAATAATACTACTTTTTCTATACTATATTCTATAATATGAGAAAGTAAAAATTTATGTATTCTTGAAATTGGAGACAATAGACAATTTTTATGCATAAACTTTTCATTGGAGTTTTTCTACAAATTAAATGCTTAGAAAAATTAATTTTATAAATGTGCTGCATCTTTTGCATTGTGTTCCATTACTTTCTCATACTATAGAATATAGTATAGAGAAAATATTTATTTTACAAAATTTTCAATTTCAAGGTTTTGATGCCAATATATGTTTTAAGGCCTCCTGAGCATCCTTTGACTATATAGGGTGATGTCAGCCTGTCTGTGGCCGATTTTTTATGTACACTATAGGTGTCACAAATATTAATGGATCTTCATGAAACTATATCTGGCTTTGTTATTAAATACTCTGGAACTAAATAGAATGTTTTGAAATTGGAGCGGAAACTTTGAAAACTATCTGCTAATACTGAAACTACTACTTTAGCAGAAATACTAAAGTTCCACAAATCTCAACTACTTTCAGTACTTCTGCATTACTTTCATTACTCTATGATTCGGTTACCATGTGAATATATTCTGCCAGAGAAAGAAAATGTCTTGATCCAGCCATTATTTTAACCAAAATGACCCAATAAAAAATTTAACTTCTGCCACATCCCTCTAAAAGCCAAACGTGAAAGAAAACTCTCTTGCATTCCAATAATTTACCCACACAATCATTAAGCTAAAATCAAAATGAGAATCCATACTCAAGTATAACACAGAGTTTGTGAGAAATGATTTGTTTGTTTTTATTACAAAACCCTGTTTCATCACTCTAGATGAAGTGATTCATTGGGACTCTCTATACCAAGGCCATGTATTGGCAAAATGCACTGGAAGTGTTAAAATGGACATTTAGCATGACCTAGTGTTCAAATAAGTTTGAATAAAAATGTTCCATATGAAAACGTGCATATGTGTTCATCGCCCTTTAGGATAAATATCTCCTCGATGCGAATGCTTGAGTGAGTATAGGCTTAGCATGCAGATTCACAGTCAATGCACAGGTGTGTTTTTCATCCGCACAGGGTTAAGGGTCTGGAAAGACTTTGACTCCTACCTCCCATTTTGTCCACCCTCAGAAGAAAAATCAAAAACCTGGTTCTGTCTCATGGTTTATGTGCAAAGTTTTAGCCTTGTAAAGGGGGGGGGGGGGGACTTCCAAAGGGTCTAAAAAGACGTTTTGGAATTGCCCATTCCCCCCAAGGAGGAAATTGAAAATTTGACTATGTTAGGTTCTTTACCATGGTTAATAATATAAGTGTGCCAAGATTTAGTCTGAGGTTTCCAGTAAGCTTCTGGAGGGTCTAGAAAAACACAAACACTTTAGCTAATTATTATATAGCTATATTTGTTATGGCTATTTATTCTAAAAGTTAATCAATAATATTTTTTTACATTAATAGTCAATAAATCAAAAATAAAACATTTTATTTGGTTAAAATCGAATTATAAGTGTTTCAAAATTGTAGTTTAGTGATTTTTTAATTTAGTCATATAAACAATTTCTGCTTTTATTATAATCTAAACCATTGGGTTTCCAAAAATATTTACACACAATTTCATACATAGACATAATTTGTCACAATTTTATTATGCTCAATCGTTAATAACGTGAGTAATGTATAACAAGAGTGAACAGGCTTGTTTGGGTATGCAATGGTTATTTTATTCACACAGGTCTACTTTGGGTCATAAGTGTGCACAAATGGAAGATTTTTGAGACCAGAGTATTATATCTGTTTATAGAAGTACTTTTCAAAAAAAGTCCCCCTCCACCCCCAATGCATAAAAATTAGTTTGATTTTATTTTTTGTATTTTATTAAATATTGTGATAAATAGTATTTCACAATTTGTGAAATAAAATTATTTTGCTTGAAAGTTTTTAATCACTGGAAATAATTGCACCCACTCCTACATAATAATGACTAAAGACAATACACTAATAAACACTGTCTTAAATAGCAACTGAATTTAGTATAAGGGAATTTGGATGGGATGATATGCATATTTGTGATGTTTTATGTGATAATCTGCTGCTTAGGGAAAGAACAGATGCAACAGGGAATTTCACAATAATTTTTCTTTTATCTCCCTGTCAATAAATATTTTTTAACCCTTAATAAGATGAAAAAATATATATAAGTACTATTCAGAGTGACAGTGTAATGCATATAAATATATAATATATACTTCAAATAAATATTTTAACTGCGCCAAAGCTTTTGAAATTTGTTTCAAAATTACAATTATGTTACTTTGAAGATGTTAACTGTTGTTGTTACATATGTCTTTATTGGAAATCAATTTATTACATAACTGGCATCTCACATGATACAAAAATAGAAAACAATTAAATAAACTAAACAAAACAAGAATATTACAATTTGGACAAACACAAAGACCAAAAATGCTGAGAGATACCATAGCCATTAGTCTTTACTCATTTAGAACCACCCAAGAGGCATGTATGATTTAAGGTTTGTCACTGACGAGAATAACATTGCCAGTAAAAAAACCCTAGAAACTTAAGAAAAGTCCCACTTAAGATACAGAGTTAATCATAACAGCAAATGAGAAGGCCAATACTAATATCAAGATAAAAACTTCGAATATTAAGACAAAATTAATTCATATACATAAAACAAATTTTTCATTATTAAACAGTGTTAATTTGCAAAGATCAGTAATACATTGGCAATCATGAAGAAGTTTATTGATGTTTTAAGAGTAAATAAATTGGAGAAGGCTCTTCTAACAAAGGAGAACCACTGCACCACAGAAAATATAACGAAAAGTAAATGTAATTTATCTGAAAAAAAAATTAACATAACTTTTTACTGAACATATTTTAATAGAACGAAAGTTAAAATCATGAGGTACTAGAAATTTCAAACAAAACAAAGGTACTAGAAATCTTCTATTATGCCAATTTTGTATGGTTTCTGGTAGAACAGGGGTTCACTTCCTGTCTATGGCAACATTTGGGTGATGTTAGAGCTTTTTGAATGAACCTTTCCTACATCCAGAACGTCCCCTCTTTTTGCTGGAGAGACGCTTTCTTTGTCGACCAGTTGACTTGCCTCTTTTGGAACGGCTTCTGCTCTGTTTGCATTTAACCTTAAAATTCCCTCCTTCTTTTACAAGTATTTTACAATCCATAGCATTTTTCAAAGATAATTTCAACATAATATCCTGTACTGCAATATCCACTTTTTTCTCTTCTCTGAGAAATTTCTACAAATCATGAATGGAAACACCTATTTGCCTTGAAGTTTTCATTACAAAATATATTCACAGTGTTCTATAACTTGTTTGGTGTATTTTATCACCATATTTTTCATGATATTGAAATTGGTATTGCTTATCAGCAATTCAGAACATTTGCTATGTTAGATAAAATTAAGGACAAAACATTTTAAAAAAGGAAAGGTCTTTTATTTAAGACATCCTAAAAGACGTACAAAATATATATTAAAACTGCCAGAGCGCTTTCGGACGTATATACGGCCTTCATCAGTGGCTACATGAATAACATATTCATGTAGCCATTGATGAAGAGCGTATATATATCCAAAAGCACTCTGGCAGTTTTTAATATATATTTTGTACGTCTTTTAGGATGTGTTAAATAAAAGACCTTTCATTTTTTAAAACGTTTTGTCCTTAATTTTATCAATTGAATGCAGACGTGATACCAATCTTGATTATTTGCTATGTTGTTTGAATGTTAATAATACTAATTTTACATTTATTTTCTTTTGTATCATTTGAAATATACGTATGTCATTCTTTCCATAGGTATGTCCTGTTTGTGCTTCTCAACCTGGAGGCGAGCCGAACCATATGACTGAAGATTTTTCTGCCCATTTAGCACTAGATCATAGAAATAGAGATATAATATCCTTTTGTATGTATATATGTAGAAGTGCTTAAAATACTCTTTTAATTGGAGATCTGAAGGAGAAAAAAAAATTATTTTTCTATTATCTCTTTTGAAAGTTGGTTTTTACCAATTTTAGTACAATAAACAGATATTTAGTCTGATTATTCAGATGACAGTAGGATTTGTAGAAATTGTTTATTTTATTAATGTTTGTTCCTAGTTGTGTTGGTTATACAAGAAATGCGCATGGGCTCATCAATAAATATCAAGCCTGCTCAAAGTAAAAATATTTTATTTAATTTAATACTTGGGTCGGACAGACACAATTTTAATTTCACTAATCTCAGCACAATTATACCATTTTATATATTGCTTATATCTTCCATAAACAACATAATTTTTATATTTCCAATACTCAATTTAATCTCCATTTTGATCATGAAAATAACAATATCCCTCCCCCCCCCCCTTACATGATCACACATCAAAACGTTTCCAGTCAAATGCCAAGAACACAATGGTCCCCACTTATAGGTGTTCATGTGCATGTGTAAAAGGACTTGATTTTTCGATCAATCAACCTTCTGGCGTGAAAATGGGCAACATTTAAAATTTGAAAAGTTCGCTCACTTAAAAAATTTATAATCGATGAATGAATGAATGGCTTCAGGATTTTTTTTGTTTTGGGGCAGTGTGTAATATTTAAAGGAGCTGCTGTTATATTATAAACATCGGATTGCTAGTTACTTTTTTTTTTGTAATATAAAAATCAGGGACATTTTAAACATAAGAAAAGTATATAATTTTTAAAAGTTCATGAAATTCGTCAATTAACCATATGGTTTCCATATCAAAGGTTGTTTGAAAGAGTATTTTTTTATCTTTCTAATGGTGTCAAGATGGAAACTCTGATAATATTTTCTGTCGCTAAGAGACTAATTTGTTTGAATATCACTGAAAATCAGGTTAAATCAGGCATAATGTACATTTATATAAAATAACGGAAAACTAATTTGATTTAAAGAAAAAAAAACACTAAGGTGCACAATTCCGGGTCCTTGAAGCACTTGTGTACCAAATTTCACTTTTGTATGATGCTTAGATTTTCCGCTACAGACTGCACAGATACAGACTGCACAGATTTAGGTAAGGGAGGGGGTAAGGGGGGATTAAGGTAAGGGAATGATGATTGACAGTATATCATTATTTCTATGATTTCCCTAGTATTTTGCCAGTTTTGCCTTTTTATGGTGTCAGTTGAGTATAAAACATATATGTTACAGTAAATCTAATTTCAGTTTTAAATTGCTCTTATCAAGTTTTCTTAGAATGCTTAATTGATTGCAAATGAGATAAAAATCCAAACTTCAATTTGAATTGCAAATTATATGTTGTTGTTGAGACCTAGACCGTCCGACCTACCAGAAAGGTGTAAGGTAACTGTTTGGACGGCCGGGAAGTGCCACCCAATTTAGACCGGAACCCAGTGGGGGAGGCATCCACAGGGACCATACCCTCCTTCCCCTACCACCAACCTCTTGGAAGGACTTACGGACCCACATGTTTAATGTGATCGTACTCCGCGTGAACACGGCGGCAGTTTTGGCAGTGGCTGGAATCAAACCCGGGCCTATCGAGTGCAACTCCAGCGCGCTAACCAATGGGCTACCGCGCCCTGCAAATTATATCATTATATGTGTATGATATGTGTAAATTTAACAATAAATCACAATATTGTTTTTATTTAGGAATTTGACTTTCTATTTTTGCTGAACTAACTTGAATAAGTGAGATTGAACTTCCTGTCTGTCTGAAGAAGATTGTTTTTCTGCCTTTGACACTGGCTGGCCTGCATATAAATGTTTGTCAATGTGGTCCAATTGGTGGTTCACTATGTCTCTTCTATCACCCTGGATTGTACTCATAAAAGCCAATGTTGCATTGCTAAAAAAATTGAAATACTATTACAAATTTGTAATCAATATCCAATAGCTATTTGGTAATAAATATTATATTTAATTAATGAGTGAAGAAATATAGGTCAAATTTTGTTCTTCACATCTTCCATTGTTCATGTTTTGAAGAAGACAATGCATTTGGAAAACAAAAGCATTTATTGCTTCTGTTTCAAAGAAATCTGTCTTAGGGTCGAGTTAATCATGAGCAAAAGAGCAACTTGTGTGTGCCACAAGTTTCATTATGAGTTTAAGTATGTAGGCTAGTATTTAAGTTTCTAGAGAATAATATACAAAATATTTTTGTATGGAAATGAATTGTTTTATTGATTTTTAAAATATTCGCCTTTAGCGTCAATACATTTTTTCATTCAAATAAACCAATTTTCGAAACAGTTATGTTATTCAGAAGTTAACATAGCAGAAATGTGGGATTTATAAGCTTCACCAGCTTCTTCTGGGTTGTTAAATTGTTGACTATGCATTTTACTTTTGATTGTTGGAACAAGAAAAAATCATTGGGTGCTAAATCATGCAAATAAGGACAATGGCTCAGCAAATTAATTTTTTCATGCTTTAAATAATTTATAGTTTGAAATGCAGTGTGTGGGTTTGAATTGTCATGATGAAAAATGATGCAACATTTCACATTATTTTTTTAATTTGAGCAACTATTTCTGACAAACAAATTGACATATACTAATCAGCATTTACTGTTCTATGATTTTTTAAAGCAATGCTTGCAACATGGCCGGATTTACCAAAACAACTAAGCAATAATTTTCTTTGAAACACTTAATGCCCGATCAACTTTGGTAGGATTTGGTTCATTTTGAAACTCCCAAAAAGTAGATTGTTGTTTTGCTTCGGGTTTCTAGAAATAAATCCACATTTCATCATTGTTACAATATCATGGACATGTTTTAAGGCAACAGAGTTGAATTTTTTGACATATTCCTTGTGCATTATTTGAAACAAGCATTCTTTTGAGCTTGAGTTAAATTGTGTGAAATTCAACACACACACATACCTTTTGAATTTTAAATGATCATGTAAAATTGAATGTGTTTGGGTCTTTGAAATGTACAAAGATGCCTCAATTTCATTATATGTGACATGACCATCTAAAATGATCATATGTTTTGCAGCATCAATGTTTTCTGACATTTACAGCAGCTCTTGTTTGAACTTCATGAAATTCACCACTGAGACTCCTACATCTATTCTTTAAATCAGTTGTAAATTGTATCTTTGTATATTGTTTCATCACCAAGAGTTGAATTCATTTGATCAATGCCATGTTGCTGTGTCAACCCTTGTCATAATAAATCAAAGCACAAAAAACTTTTCGACTAAATCCATATTTTGTCATTATTAGGGCCCTATAAAAAATGCGGAAATGTGCATAATTTGAAGTTTTCCACATAATTTGCAATTTTTTTAAATTTTCGCATTTTTTCGAATAATTTGCAATTTTATGTGCGATTTGCATCTTTTTTTTTGCCTTAATTTTACAATTGCTATGCAATTTTATTTGTTTCCTTTGTTTAGTTTAACTCTATTACATATTTTTTGTAAAATCGATAAGTATGGTTATATGTACTTAATATGTAATATATACTATTATATATACAGGGTGAGTCAGAACTCTTGGGCCAAACTTTAAGGGGTGATAAATCGCATCTAAACAATCAATTTTTGTCATACAAAGCAGGGTCGTATCACAAGAGGTGAACCCCTAGATGGTAGCTCATGAAATGAGAAAATGATGACTCTCTCATGAAAAGAGGAAATACAAAAATGACAGAGTAGGCACGAAGTATGTTTTACTGACAGAAATTGCAGAACGCACGGACAAAGTTACAGAAACTGCTCAAAAGTACTACCACTAGCAGTAATGCAGGCTTCATACCTGCGATGTAGCGAGCGGTGCACATTAGCAAAAACACCTAACATATCTTGGACAATGCCGGCAGCAACTGCAATCCTAGCAACAAAGTCTTCGTCGGCGTCGATGGGGCTATCGTAGATGAGACTTTTCATATGGCCCCATAAGTCGAGACAGGAGAGATCAGGTGATCTTGCCAGCCAAGCTGTGGGACCACCCCGGCCAATCCATTGCTCTGGGAATGTAGCATCTAAGGTGTGCCGCACATCCACGCTGAAATGGGGTGGTGCTCCATCGTGTTGGAACCACATATATGTTTTTATGTTGGCAGGAACATGTTGTAGTAACTGTGGCAATACCTCTTGTAAAAATAGGAGGTATGTTCTGCCGTCCAGTTGGCAAGGTAGAAGATATGGGCCAATCAAATGATCATGGGCGATTCCAGCCCAAACATTTACGGAGAAACGCTGTTGGAAGGAATGTGGACGTGTGGCTTGCGGATTTCTAGATGTCCACACATGAAAATTGTGCATATTAAAAATGTCCTCACGAGTAAAGGTGCATTCGATTGTGAATAAAACATGTGTACTAAAATCAGACTGCGCTGCCATCTGTTGCAGAAACCAGCGTGCAAAATCGACACATGGCTGATAATCTTCAGGTATCAAGGCTTGTACTTTCTGTGCATGGTAGGGGTGTAATCCTTCGTTCCGTAATACCAAACTGTTCTTTGGGACACATTTAAGGCATAGGAAAGTGCCCTCATGCTGCTTTCTGGACGATCTTCAACCCTCTGCAGAATGTTCTCTTCAACTTGTGGCGTCCTCACACTCCTGGAATGTTCTGTATCATCCATGCCGCTGACAAAGGAGCCCCTTTCACACAGACACTGATGCAATCGCTGAAAAATTTTTCGGTCTGGCACGCGTCTTGTCAGGAAACGTCCCAGGTATAGTCTTTGGGCTTTATGAGCATTCCCGTCCACAGCACCTTACATTTTATGTATGGTGCTGCGGACGGTAATGCTCGTTGTCCGCCTTTTCCTGATTTGTGAAACCAGCCATTCCTTCTACAATCCACTGTAGAAATGACAGTGAGTGAGAAAAACCACCGCTTTTTGTGTTTATTTCTTCCAAGCTTTTATTCTTTCTACCGTTTAACCAAAATTCCATCAACTAGAATAAACAATTAAAAGCTGTTGTTACAAGTACATAAAAATCGTCTGCAAACAAAATAATTATTTTTGATTACTTTACAAGAGGATAACAGTGGCGCTGCAAGTTGAGGTTCGTTCGCTAGTTCTAATGTTTCCGCTACGATCGCATTTTTCGCAAAATGCTAAGAGACTATGCAAAATGTGAAAATGAAACAAGAGGTTTTAGCTTTTTTGCTAAAGAAATTTTAAACTCTGCTTAAACCTTGGCTAGTTCTGATGCAGTCGTCACTGCGTTCAATGTCAATGACGTCTAGCGGTTCACCTCTTGTGTTACGACCCTGCTTTGTATGACAAAAATTGCTTATTTAAATATGATTTATCACCCCTTAAAGTTTGGCCCAAGAGTTCTGACACCTTGTATATACATATGAGGGATGAGAATTGGGGTGAGAAGAAATGCACAGTTAGTAAACTTCTTCTGGGTAGTTTTCCAATTAAAATAGAATTGGGAAGGGGAGTGGTATCTGGTTAATTGTTTCACAGCATTATTTAATCGACTTGTGGCTAGTGCCTATTTTCAGGACTAAAGTGGTGTCAGTAATGAAAGGACGTAATATTTGTCATCATTATGATATGATACATAAAGTAAAATGCAGGAGTGTTAGTGGCAAAGCACGACTACATTTGGTCGGTGAACTGAAATGTAAAGTGAAAGATAAAAATTTTTTTTTCGAAACAATGCGCATGCAAAACTTCAAATGTCATTCAGACTGTGTGAAGTGAATAAGCAGTATCCAATTAAAATGATTGTTTTGACAGGAATTGTGGAAATAAGTGACCAATTTAATGCGCAGTTAGTAAAGAAATTGAAATAGTGTATGTTTTTTAATCCTTTTGGATGAAAACACTGACCTTACAGATATATATTAGCTATTAATTTTTGCAAGAACAGTTGATGATCAATCTTTTGTCAAAGAACTTTTTGATTTGGTACCACTCCCTACTAGTATGAAAGGCTTAGATATTTACATTGTTTTGGTGTTGGTTGTAGATAAGAGTATGGTAGATTTTCCAATGTATAGTGACTGATGGTGCAAAATATGACTGGTAATAAACAATGGTTTAGTAGGGTTGCTGAGAAGAATTGATGCCAATTTTTCTGTCTTTCACTGCATTATTCATCAGGAAGTTCTCTATTATAAAGTTGAATGAAAGATGTTACTAGAATAGTGAATTTGATAAGAGGTGACAATGAAGCTCAGCCACAGAAAGTTGGTGGAATTTTTTCAGCAACTTTCTGTAGTATTTTATTATATTCCCCTGTATTCTGAAATTCATTGGCTAAGCGCAGGTAAAACTCTTAAAGCATTTTTTGCATTAAGAAATGAAATTTTTCAGTTTTTTGAAACTGATACAAAGGATAATTTTGACACTTGAAAAACTTTAAAATGAAAGATGGCTTTACACGTTAGCTGGCTTGTTTTACAGATATCACAGAACATCTGAACAACATAATCTGAAAGCTTCAAGGAAAGAAACAAAATATTTATCAGCTGATGAGCCATATTGAAACCTTCAGAATAAAAGTGACAATTTTGCAAGATCTAAAACTGTCAGATCTAAAATTCCTCAAATCATGTGATGAAATCAAAAGTGAATTGAATTGTTTCTATTTCACACAGTTTGGTTAATATGCTGTTATAATTGCTAAACTGAGGGAAGAATCCAATTTTTGTGGACTTCAACAATTTCATGACTATATTCCATCTTTATGGAGACCCTATGGCAGCCAAGATTGAAGATCAAGACTTTGAATTTCAGATGGAACTTTCTGAGCTTCAAAGCAACTTCTCGATATCTTCAAAACTAGTTTGAAATGTCAATAATTTTGGAAATTTGTGATGCCTGATAAGTATCCCAAGCTTTATGATTTTGCCTCAAGTGATTTCTATGTTTGGAAATACATACATTTGGGAATGTGCTTTCTCAACAATAAAAATGTCAAAATAGAGGAATAAGTTAATACAGGATGTCTTGAAGTCAAGCCTCTGAATCGTGACAACAGAGAAGGACCAGACAGACATCCCTGCCCTTGTCTGTGAATGCACTGCCCAGTACTCTCATTGAACCAGAGATAAAAGCAAAACAGAACCAATAATGATGTAACAAATTTAAATGGCTTGTAAATATTGTTTCTATAATATAATAAAGAAAAAGTCTGTGTTGTCTGTAGTGGAAAATCTGAGTGACATACAGCCATGAAATTTGGTACACAGGTACTTTAGAATCCAGAAAGGTGCACCTCAATGTTATTTGTTTAAAATGTGAATTAGTTTTTAGTTATTTTATGTTTTTGTACAATTTTCACACAAATGCTTTTCTTAGAGACCAACAATGTTATTTCAGAGTTTCCATCTTGACACCACCAGAAAGATTAAAATATTCTTTCTTCAAACAAAATATGAATGGAATCCTTATGAGTAATAGTTGAAATTTTGTAAATGTTTAAAATATATATACTTTTGAAATGTTGAAAATTCTTGTATATTCTTTTCCCGAAGTATTCTCACAGAGTTTGTAACTTAACATCATCGACATAGTTTTTTTTTTTTTTTTTTTTTTTTTGTAATTGTTGTAATAGCAAGCATATTGTTAAAGCTTTCTTTAGTTTTTGAGAATTTACTGTGAGTTCCAATGTGATTGTAATCAAAAGTTTACATTCTAAATTCCTGTCAATGCCAGACACATTTTCTATAACTCTCTGCCATTGCTAAGAATTTAAGATACAAATATCTGATAAGAACTAGACCAGAACTCGCAGGGAATTCTCGTAAACCAAAGAGTGTTTCAACAATAATATTGCTTATACCAAATATAAAATTAAAAAACTGTTGTGTAGATGAATACATGGTTGTGTGGTGCAGCCATGTGTTCACCTACAACTGCTCAACTTAAATCCTGTGCAACACCGGGTACATTTTGTCTGGAGAAAAAACGCATTATGATATTCTAAAAATATTCTATATGCTTGTAAAGTTCTAAAATTCCTGAAAATCATCTGAGTTCTAAAGTTTCTGAAATTCTAAAAAACTGTAAACATTCTAGAAATAAACTGAAAGGGGACCATTTGACCAGTTTTTCCTAAGTTTACAAATATGTAACTACATAAAATAAGAACACTTTAAAAGAAAAGAAAGAACACAGAATTTTAAGTTTTCAAAAGTCTAACGTTTATTAAATTTTAAACTTGATTTAAAGAATTTTCAAAACATTTTACATCTTTTAAAACATCTCATTAACTAAACAAATCAAATTAAACATCTTAATTAATTTAAATAAATTGAATGGCCTGTTGTAAAGTGGTAGTAAAAACGTTAGAATATTAAAATTTAAAGTTAATAATATTAAAATTATTCAATTATTTGCCAAATTAGAATTTAGAATACGAAGAACATCAGTTTGCCAAAGGAGAATTTCAACTAAATTTAAAGAAAATCTTAGGTTCTGGAGACCTAAAATATATAGGTCCAGGAGTCTTATTCATTACCAACTTAATTAATTTTTAAATAATGCAAAAAAATAGAATTAAAGAAAAGATATCACCCATAAATTGGAAGATGCCGAACGGCAGAAATAAAGTCTCGAGGAGGAAATCGATGTCAGTCATCATCAGCTTGGGTGCAGTCCTCTTTTGCTCCAGAAAAAGCTAATGGAGAGGTATCTTCCGTAAAGCATTGGTACATCAAGTGAGTCCAACCATTCAAATGGAATATAGTGCTCCAAAACTACACGAAAAGAACACTCCCGAAACTTGATCTGCACAAAAACGGGCAGCTCCTTTACATCATATAAAATTCTCAGCCGAGAGTAGCAGGGTGCCAGTGGACATCGCTCTGAACAAAAGCATAGACAGTTCCTTCATCAAAACATAAGAGGTAAACATTTGAAGGTTTGGTCCTGTGACTCGGAAAAATTAAATGACTCAGATCATCATGAAAGATCAAATCTGACCTCCGGAACTAAACAATTATTCAAAAGGCGCAGACGTTCTTTGGTATACATCAGCCACTTTGCATGCAACATTATTTCGAATAAATAACTCTGCCATTCAGGATACAACACATTCAAAGGCTCTTGAGAGTTTAGACTAAATAAACATAGTCTTCACAGCAGGAAAATAAACAACAAAATTGATAGGCCGGGAAATAAAAAATTTTCGTTCCTCAGAACGCGTGCCGCATTCGAACTTCGTCTCGCTCCGAAGCGCTAAAAAAAACTTAAAAGGACTATATTTCCAATTCTAATCAAGAGAAGAGAGGCTGAAAAAGAGCACGATTTTACTTATATACCGTGAAAACATTGCTGCCATACATTGTAAATAAAATTATCGATGAACGATAAAATAATTGACAGACGATTTTAATATTAGTCATCCAATTAAAAATTCGAAATTTTAAAGAAAACTGGAATTTTAAAGCAGACTAAAATTAAAAAGAAATTAAGTGAAACGATTTGGAATATACGAATTCGGCAATAATTTAAAAATGAACGATTCTGAAATATTTAAAAAGCTGAAAATAGAATAAAACTGAAAAATCGCGATAATTTAATGAATTTTTAACAGAGAACAACAAATTTGGAATCAAATTAAAGGGGGAAAAGGGGCAAATAATGGAATCACAAATTAGCAATTTTAATAAATTTAAATTGCTGAAACCTAAACAGAACGAACTTTTGCTGTTTACAACACAGTAACTATAGAAAAGAACCTATTTGAAACAGAATATCAAAAACCTAAACAATTGGAAAAAGGATAACTAAAAAAAGAATGACTATGTAAATAAGATGCCTGAACACGTTTAAATTAAAAACAAAACTCCTAAAATTATTAAATAGCTCAAAATAACCTAACAGGAACTCACAGGGAATTCTCGTAAACTAAAGAACGTTTCAACAATAATTTTGCTTATAACAAATATAAAATTAAAAAACTTGTGTAGGTGAATACATGGCTGTGTGGTGCAGCCATGTGTTTGTTCACCTACAACTGCTCAACTTAAATCCTGTGCAACACCGGGTACATTTTCTAGTAATAAATATTGACATCATTTGTGCAAATACATAATAATTTTATGTTAGTATTTAACAACTTTATATATTAATAATAATATAAAAAAATCTGATGTGGGCAGCACATGACTTTCCCTGCAGACTTATATCCACGTTCTCCTTATTTTAATTAAATTTATTTCACTTTTAATTCAATTTTCTTTCTCATTCGGTAACCGGACTTATTTTCAAAGGTGGCGTAGGGAAAGTACGAAAAACTAAAATATCTCGAGAACGGCTAGTCCTAGTGAAATGGGGTTGGTCTTATTCTTTTCGTCGTTAAACATTACGTATTAAACGGGCATTTTATGGATATATCTGAGTATACCTAGTTCTTTAGTTTAGATTTTGAAGATTTTTGCGGGCCGTTTTGCAAAAAAAGGCAGGTTATTTTTTTCCGAATCGTACCAAAATCTAATCAGCACCAGAGTGACCTATACGTGACTCATCTACCGAGTTTTGTGAAATTCGGTCCATTAGTTTTTCAGCTAGAGTGGATACAAGCTTTTGCGGGCCATTTCGCAAAAAAATGCGGGTTCTTTTATTCCGAATCGTACCCAAAACTAATCAGCACCAGCCCCGCCCACAAGTGACTTACCTACCAAATTTTGTGAAATTCGGTCCATTAGTTTTTTAGTTACAGTGGATACAAAATCTGCACAGACAGACAGACACACAGACAGACAGACAGACAGACAGACGTCACGCTAAAAATGGTTTTTTCGTATTCTAGAGGTCTCGAAACGTGTAGATCCGTCGAAAACTCGAGTTGTGATTTTCGGTATGATTCCAATACTTTCCCTATACATTACCATGTATTGCAGGGAAAGTAAAAATTTGGCCCTCTACTAAGAAATAGTAAAAAAATCTAACCTGCGACTGAAAAGTAGTTAGTAGTAGACCACACTGATTTATGTTTTTGTTGTATTTTCAAAGTTTTCATAATATTTCGTATATAATACATATTTCTTGGAAGTTTTTGGAGTAATAAATAGTTAGATTAACAAACTTTGAGATTTAAGTGGCAAGAAAAGCACTGGATAGATATTGTAAATGATAATAATTCATTTGATATCAAGCTAAAGAATTTTTTCAGTTTTTTTAGTGTGACTGTTGAGGTTATTTTATATTCCACTTGAGCTTAAATAGGAAAATTGTATTCTTTATTGTTTTGTGGTTGTACAAAGTGTGTATACTTGTAATTACTGGTCTTAACAGGCCTTTTTTTTGTTGGGTATTATTAAAATAAATAATTTTATCTATCAAAATATTTGGTGTGAGTATAAAATATTTGAGCATTTGGCGATTTGGTCTCTTTAGAAGTGATCCACTTCTAGCCCTGTGATTGTTTTGAAAGTTTGATTAACTATCCTTGGCTGGACTCGAATCAGGAACCTTTGTATTAGTGTCCCGACATCTCTTACCATTAGTTCAGAGGGACACATTCCTGTCACCTTTTGGTACCGAACTGGTTCAAATCACGTGCACAGAATGGCAGAGCAAGTGTTGATTCCCACAAACAATTTAAACCCATGGTATATATAATCAACATTTAGTAGTTATGAATTATTTTAGTCCAGCCAGGGATGTGACAGTTATATGAAAGAAACCACATTGATTTGATGTGTATGATAACATACCAGGTAAAGGAATGAAGAATGCTGTTAAGCACGATGAATTTAAACTTTAAAATATGTTTTTTTATCTTTGATTTTTATTTTTGATTCTTTTTAAGTGCTTAAATTTTGGAATATGTTTCTTAAATGTTTAGATTTCGAAATATGTTTTTAAAAATGTTAAGGTTTTGAAATATTTTTTAAATTTTGAAGTGTTTGTTTACTTTTAAATAAATTATAAATTTTTTTGAAAATGTATTATTCACTATTTATAATGTATCTTTTTTAGAATAATTTTTTGTAATGTGTAAATTTTAAATGTTTGTTTACTTGGTCACATGCATGGCTACCTCTAAACATAACTAATTATATGAGGTAAATATGTCATATTTCATGCATGTGATTTTTGGAGTCACTTTTCACTACAGTATACTAAATGTGAAATTTATTATGTAATTAAAGGAAAGTTTTATCATTATAATCCATGATAGATGTTTAAAACTTGTGTATTGAATAAATAATGTGCTAGTTAAATATGTCAAAATTTTTTTGCAGTTTTTTTTATGTGCATGAATTATTGATTTATCCTTAATACTTTATCACGATGAACCTACTGGTTCTCGGCATATGAGAAGGATACCACAGGCTGGAAGAGGTATGAGTACCAATCGAACTAGACGCTCTCAAATGCAATTTACTTCAGCTGGTGGTCTTGCTTCACTTTCCCCAAACAGTAGAGATTCCATGGATCCCATTGCTGGTATAATTTACTTGATTTCTAGTTTAATTTAAGTCTTAGATACAGTGAAAAGTTTTGGGACCATAAATTATGTCTACTATTTTGAAAATGTGAATATTTTAATACTTCCTCGTCTGTTTGAGCCTTGAGAGCCACACTTTTCTCTATTTATTCAATGACATTTTGAGTGCAGCTTTATAGCTTTCTTAGTTTAATTTTCTCATATCTTTTTCAAATTTAGTTTTTCAAATATATACTTTGTTCCCATAGAAGAGTATAGATGGTGGCACATGTAGATTTTCTTATTTTTCAAAGCACTTTTGCAAGTATTTTTAGTTCCATGTCAGTGGCTACTGCATGATGTTTGCATTGCTCTCAATTTATGAAAATGTACAAAATGTAATTAAATGATATAATAAGGTTGATTCTGTAGTTATGCACTTTTTTTTCAAAATTAAAACTTAGTAAATTAATATTTTTTTCCAAAAGTTTTAATACAAATACTATTAAATTAGAATATTTATAAAAAATAATTGACTTTTGAAGTAAAAAAAAAAAATTGAAGTTATATGAATAAGTTTATGAGATATATAATTATTGACCAAGTATTTTGTTTAATGTCAGTTAATGTAATCAATAATCTAAAACTCACTTTTTAAATATATATTAAGATAGATGTATATTATTTTTAAATATACTCGATAACTGGAAACATTTATTGAAATTATACATACATGAACAATTTATTTTTACATTCAGGTGATATTAGATACATAATAATTTACTATATTATCAAAATTGGAGTTTGTGTAAATGTTAAGGTTTTTATATAAATATTGGATTTTACATTCTAGTGTTAAAGATTTCAGAATGTTAATGACTTTTTAGATTTCAGGATTTCAGAACTCTGATCTTTTCATAATTTTAATTTTACTTCAGAACAAATAATTTTGGATACCCTAAAACATAGGTACATATTTTTTCAAGTTCTTCAGTATTTTAAATAAATCTATATGTTAAGTTTTAAACATAATCAAGTATTTGAAATTTTATTTAGCAAGTTAACCTAGGAGGAGCACATGATTTCTATGTGTTTGTGTTGGAGTGTGTGGGCATAATGTTTCCTGAACAAATTGAGTTGAATTGAATGAAAATTGGTATACTATTCATTTGATAAATTTTGGTGGTTTATTAATTTGAGAAGTTTATATCAGAGAAATGCCCTTACTTTTTCAAACATTTATTTATATATAAGAAAAATGTTAAATAATAGACATTTTTTATATGCAATTTTTTAATTTCATAAGACATTGATGTTTGTTCACCAGATATTGCATATTTTTAATCAAAAATGGAAAATACCAAAAAATAAATATGCTCTTTATTGTCAAATGAATGAGTGCTTTTTAGTTAGTTATAAGTACTTTTATGCTGAAATAAATTGAGTTATCACGGACGAGCCTTTCTTGAGATATTATAAGTTTTACTTTTCCACAGGGAGTTTGAATCTTGAGACTCGAACAAATTTCATAAAATTTTGTATGTGTATTTTAATTGTTAACAACAAAAAGCCTATTGATTTTAAGTTGGAATTATTAAAAAAGTGCTAATTTGTGTTATCACTATATCTAAAGTTCTTAATTTTGAACTTGTGTTATTGAAGGATACATAGATCACCTTAAAATGTTTTATTCCAGTTGGGATGCTCAAAATGCATTTATTCATAAGAAAGTGGAATTGAAATTTTTGACTGTTACATTACATCCTGTGTTATGTGCGTAGGGAAAGTAAAAAATCTTTCTGTTTAATTTTTCCTATTAAATATCTCCAGGTACTAATGGGCCACATCTTGAGGTGCTGCTGAGGCATTAATTGCTGATGACTTCTCTACAGAAATATGTTATTAAATGAATTTTGCATAATTTTATCTCAATTGTTTTTATGTTTTAAATGTTTTTTAATATTATAAAGATAAAATATATTACAGCATCATGTCTGAAATGTGAAGTACTCTGGCTTTTGATGATTTCAAATTTTAGATTTTTCTACTGTCTTAAAAATTGAAATCTGTTTTTGTAAATATATCCCATGAAACCTATTTTCCCAAAAAATGTTTTTATATTATGCTTGTTTTTACCAATACAAGTTGTAAATTAAATAGTTTTTCTAGTTAAAATATATTATTTTCAATCATAAACAAATGTACTTTTTTAGGAGATTTAAGAATAATAAGTTTTCGTCTCTTTAAAGTAACAACACCTTTAGTACAAAGGATAAAAGAATTAAGCAACTTAATTAAGTATAAATTAAGTTACAATGTAACATGCACCTGTATTGTGGATACATTAGTTCTCCTTTTTTGGTGCTAAAATGACCAATGAACTCTAGAAAGTTTAGAAAATGAAATAGGTAGAAATGTAAGAATTAGACGGATATAGACTGCATTTGTGAAATAAATAAACAAACCACCCGCAACCGAAAACACACCAAACACATTTCTGGTAGCCATGATTTTAATTTGAGAACTGTGTTTTGATTTCATTGCACTTCTTTTGGCTACTAGATGACTATTTTATACTTTATTTCTTTAGATGTACATAGTAAAGAATGTTATTTGGAGAAATTAAGATTTATGAATGAACCTTTCCCTGATCCATTCGATAAAGATGTGAAATATTACCTTTTATTAACCTTGATCTGCTGTTTGTCAGTGTGATAAAAATATTTAAGGCCCTAACTAATCAGGTTCCATTAATAATAGTAACATGATATTTGATATGCCATTGTCTTTCCATGCTAGATCCATGGATGGTCTATGCTAGATCTTTGGATTTTGTTCCTTAACTTGCTTATCTGAGCCTGAAATAGGAATATATTCAATTTTGGAGAATAATTCGAGAGCAGAAGTAGCTAGAAGTACAAATTTGTTGTGGCGTTTTCTTTTATAATATATTTTGATTCTTTAGAATTGGTATCTTATCAGACTAGCTCATCCAGTGCTTACCATAAGAATGTATTTGTTTTCTCAGAATAACTCGAGAACTGAAACAGTTAGAAAGTTCAAATTTGTCTTTTGTGGTGTATTTTAATTCTTTGGATTTTGAACTTTATTGGGTTAGTTTGTAATAAACCTACTATAGGAATGCACTCAGTTTCCAGGAATAACTCAAAATCCTTGCAGCTAGAAAGATCATATTTGACATGTCGCTGTCTTTCATGGTATAATTTAATGTTTTGGATTTTGAGCCAAACCGGATGGGCTCGCCATAGAAATGTATTTATTTTTTAAGAATAATTCTAACTGGAGTACCTAAATTCCAAATTTAGTATGCTGTTTTTCATACATTTAAATTACATACATTTTAATAAATATATTTTTCATACATTTAAGTTAATACAAATAATAAAAGGGTACATACAAATAATAAAAGGGTGTGCTTAAAAAAATATGTTTTTTGCATTTACTTATTGAGGAAAACAAAAGCAAAAAATGTATTTGAAAGATATATTTTAAAATGCATGTAACTTAAATGCATGAATGACAACAGCATATCAAATTTGAACTTTCTACCTGCTCCGGTTCTCTTAATTTCCCTCGATAATGAGTAAATTTTTATGGCGGACCCAAGACGGGTTAGTCTAATAAGCATGGTTCGTGTGCACTCTGAAAACCGGGAATTTACAGGGAATTTGAAAGTGGACTAAAATGTCAGGGGAAATGCAAGAAAAATCGATTTTTTGTTCATAATTCTGGAAAACTCGGGGAATTTTTAACTTGCTGACCTGCTGACAAAGATGCCGATTACTACGGTAAAGATGCAGATTACTCTGCAGTTTCTACGGGAAACATCATACTACAATTTATGGAGTTTGCATTACTTTCCTATACAAAATTGTCGTCTGTGAAGACAAATGTAAATTTACGGCCATGTGCATGGTCATGCCAATCAGATCAACATAACGAGAATTTATGGGCGTTAATACCAATCAAATTAACTTGACAACAGGGATTTATTGCTGTGCGCATGGTAATGCGAATCAAATCACCGTAACAACGGGGAGTTACCGCAGATCATTGTTTTCATAGAAGTAATAAATATACTTCTTAAAAAGTTATTAAATTTGGCATAAATAGCTCAACCATTAATTTTATAATTATTTTCGCATAAATAGTGTAATTGCTCAATTCAGTTTATATTCTCTTAAATCGCTGAGCGTCGATTAGTATACTTTTCCATCTGTTCTGATTATGAATTCACTTTATGTTCCCGTGAATTTCCAAGAGTATCCTAAAAAAAAATACCTATTGCATAGCTGCCAACTCTCTGGTTTTACTGGGAAACTCCCGGTTTCCCGATTTTGGACTAAAATCTCCCAGTTTTTGATCAATTTTTTAGAATTCCCTAAAGTTAGGGTTTTTTAAATAAAAATTCTCTGTAGAAGGGAATTTCCATCGAACTTGCAGCTGCTATTTTGTTTCTTCTGTATATGACCCAGTACTAAGTTGTGTCATTTTCACATTATTGATCGATTCTACTTTAAATAAGTGTGATTTCACGTATTTACTAGTGTGATTTCATGTAAATTTTTAGAATTCCCTAAAGTTAGGGATTTTTCAATTAAAATTTTCTGTAGAAGGGAATTTTGATCGAACTTACGGTTGCCATTTTGTTTCTTCTGTATATGACCCAGTCTAAGCTGCGTCATTTTCACATTATTAATAGATACTACTTTAAATAAGTGTGATTTCACTTATATAGATTACATTGCTGTGTAATATTGAAACATCCGTTTCCATCTATATTTAATTTCAAATTATGTGAATGAAAATTACATAACATTCATTTCTTTGTAGTAGGTTTCATTATTAATCAATATTTTCATAAAATATTGATTATTTTTTAAGTACGATTTTGCGGGTATGGGTTACATTCCCGTGCAATGTTGAAACATCCTTTTCCTATTCAAATTATGTGAATAAAAATTACACAACATTCTTTTCTTTGTAGTAGGTTTCATTATTAATCAATATTTTCATGAAATATTGATTATTTTTTAAGTACGATTTTGCGGGTATGGGTTACATTCCCGTGTAATGTTGAAACATTCTTTTCCATCCATATTTAGTTTCAAATTATGTGAATTAGATAATGCACAACATTCATTTCTTTGCAGTACGTTTCATTATTAATTAATATTTTTGTAAAATATTTATTTTTTAAGTGCGATTTCACAGGTATGCATTAAATTTCCATGTAACATTTAAACATCCTTTTTCATCTATCTTATTTTTGATAAAATCTCAAATTAATTAAATGGTACTATCACATTTTTGTAGTTTACATAAAAATGAAGGATTATTTTCTTAAAAATATGATCTTTTTTCCCCTTATTTTCTAGGCAATAGAGTCCCTAAAGCATTTCCCCATCCATATTCATCTAATTAACTAAATTACAACTGAACATCTTTTGTTTCAGTGAGCCCCCTTTCTGAAATTGCTCTCTGTTTATGCCATTATGTTTTTTTTTATACACTATGTAAAAATGTTTTTCTTATGCAGTAGGCATTTTCAGTGTCATACTGAGTTATTATATTTTGAAAAAAGAAATATACATTTTTTGTGATATGTAAAAGAAATCCCTACTTTTTCCTAAATGATATTGAACAGGTTATACGCTGACTTGTAGAGTACTGTAGAAATGCTCACCGCTCTATCTACTCGATTTTTATTCTCTAATGTTGACATGTATGCTATTGATAATCATGTACAAACAGTTGATCATGACATTAAAGGTCATGAATGAAGAAACTTTGTCACCAAACAGGAAATAACGTCCCTCTACCTACAGGATAAAAGAAAAACTGCTTTCTCACAAACCAAAATAAATGAAACAACAAACATTAGTTCAAATGTTTAAACAAAATGATAAAGTGTAAATTTTCTTTTTATTTCTTTTATATGTTTATTTCTTCTTAAAATCTCTTTTTTTTCCATCCTTTTTTTTTGTAATTAATAGTATTTTTTAATGGGTTAATTTGACTTTTTATTATTATTTTTACTAAAAATAAGGTTTTAGTATATTTAGTTGGTATTAGGTTTGAGTTTTATCCAAACTCTATAATCCGGAAAATTCTAAAATCCAAAATTGGCAAAATCCAGATTTTTGAGGTATAATCTGTATGACTGTATAATCAGATAAAATTGTATACCGATATAGAAAATTTTGAATGTTTTTTTCTCACTGTCGTGTATTCACAGTAAATATCAGTTAAATCTAATTTTTTTTTTTTTTTAAATTTGTCTTTAAAATAGTAGTACAAAGTACCTGGAATTTTGATAAAAACAACAGGGAAAACCTGGAAAACTTAGGGAATTTTACTTCCGAAAATGGGCATTAACCCTGAATAAGGTTCAACATCCAAAGATTTAAAATATACCATAAAACACAATGACATACCGAATTTGAACTTGCTAGCTGCTCCAGTTCTTGAGTTATTTCAGAAAAAAAAATGAATGCATTCCTATGCAGACCCAGAACATGCTAGCCCGATAAGGTTCAAAATCTAATGAATTAAAAAATTCAAATAATGACATTCCTATACCAAATTTGAACTGTTTTGTTACTCGAGTTATTCCCAAACACAATTACATTCCTATAGCAAGCCCAGTGTGGGCTAGTGCGATAAGGTTCAAAATCCTAAGAATTAAAATATACCACAAAAGACTATACCAAATTTGGATTTTCTAGTTGCTACTGTTCTCGAGTTTAAAAGAAAATAAGGGTGCATTCCTATGATGAGCCCAGAATGGGCTAGACTGATAAGGTTCAAAATCTAAAGAATTAAAAAAATACAACAAAAGACAACCACATACCAACTTTAGACTTTCTAGCTACTCTGGTTCTTGAATTATTCTCCATCAGTACATTACTACGGCGAGCCCAGTATGGGCTAGCCTGATAAGTTTCAAAATCCAAAAAATTAGAATATACTAAAAAATACATCCATATACCAAATTTAGACTTTTTGCTGTTCCTGTTTTTGAGTTTTACCTAAAAAACCAGTGCATTCTTATGGCAGGCTCAGGGTGGTTTAGCATGCTAAGGTTCAAATCCAGAGAACTAAAATATACCACAAAAATTAACCATGCTTTCATTTATTCATTTCAATATATGGAAAATGAAAAAAATATTAAAATATTTTTTTATTGAAAATGTTTTGATGCTTAAAATTCCACTAAGGTCTTGACAGAAAACAGTAGAGTCAATTCGAAAGCAGAGAACTAATACAGATTGAAGTAAGCAACTAGATCACAATGTAAAAATATGATGTGCAAATAAAGTCGTAAGCATAGATTATAAAGGACCAGTGACGTTTGTACCTATGCATATCATCAAGAACATTGCTTAATTTATAATGTTCTATTGCAATTGCAAGTTAATAATATGTCTGGAGTAATATAGTCTGGTAGCTGTCTGTGGGTGGATAGGGTGGAAGTAGACCCATAAAGTGTAAAAAAAAGTACAAATAAATAAATAAAATTACACCATTTTATCAAAGCTGAATTTTTGTTTTTGTTCAAATTAGATTCTCATAAGCCCATGTTTGCAATGGCAGATTGGTAGGTCGGTGGTAAAACACTTTTAGATGACATATATTTGCATGGAAATGGCTGATATGTACACAATAGTATCAAAGCTGAAATCTGTGTGTATATATATATTTATTTTAAGAATTTTATTTACTTGTATTTTAAATACCAGTAACTTATCTTTTATTGAAAATGGTATGAAGAGCAAATGTGAAAATAAAATAGACTCAACGTTAGGTTCGAGAAAATTTCCATTATAAATAGAACAGGTACTAAATAAATATTGATTACCCCTCTTTCCCTGTTCCATATATAAGGTAAGCAATTGAAAATTGGATTTCACTTTTGTGAAAGACTGGTAAATATAAGCCATACCCGATGATTAAATGATTTTGTAACTACACCCAATGATTAAATAATTTTTTAAGTATTATAAATCATATATAATACAGGTACTAATCCCCTTGTTCCCTGCATTAATATACATGGTGTAAGTGCATGAATAGTGTAATAGATTAAAATATTTAAACTGAAAAACTTCACATGGAACTAGGCCTTTCCTGGCTCCCATAATTTTTTAACATACATAAAAAATAATTATAAATGAAAATTAATGAAAAATTAGTAAAAGTGAAAAGTATTTCTGAAACCATGTACGTTTTCAAGGGCCATATTCTACATTTCTGTGTGCATAACTGTACATTGTATTACAGAAATTATGCACATGGCCTGACGTAGAAGAATGTAGAAAATGGATCAGAATTAACAATAATATAAAATAAATAAACCAAATTAACCAGCTAGATGTTATAATAGAATGCAATTTAATAATTATAAATTGAAAAAGAATAATTATAAAATAACATAAAATGAGTTACCACTTGCTCTGGAAGCACTTGGGTGAAAAAGTGATTATGACTTTGCATTGAGCCAACTCAAAAATGCTTACAGTTAAGGTTACGCTCTAAGTGTGTAACTGGTTGATTATATAATGTATATATACACATATGTGTATGTGTATCATAGAATATATTCCAGAGGTTGATATTTAGCAAGTATTTTAGCATAAATAAATACATTTATTATGCTCATTGAAAAATTTAGATAATATGTAGAATTTTCACATGTAAATTTGTGATATGAATTTGCATTGCTACAAATGATACAGATTATGCATTGGTTTAATACTAAACTTAGATTTACTTGCTATGAAACTGATATGAAGCTTAGTTTTATTGGATATGAAATGTGATACGAAAAAGAGTAGCAAGAGTGATTCCTGATATTCTGTACATGTTGATGATTTTCATGTAGTTACATGCCAGTCTGGCATTGCAAATATGGACTTCTGGGAATTTATATTAAATACTAGAAAATGTACCCTGCCTTGAGTCGAGGTATATAAATTGAGTGGTTGTGGCATAGCCGTGTGTGCACCCACACCGTAGTTTATTTGTTTTATCATTTTGTGTTATAAGCTGGCATGTATTGATAAAGTTTTCTTTAGTTTCCAAGAATTTGCTGTAAGTTTCGGTGAACAAAATTAAAAAAACACTTTAATAATACATCCCATTATAACAGCCACAACTATAATGAAAAAAATCTTGCTCAGGCATATTTTCCCATATCCTGAAGTACCCATGTACCAAATTTCATGGCTATACAGCTCTTAGATTTTTTGCTACAGATTGCACATATACATAGACATCTTCTTTTATTAAGTACAGCTGTACCCACTCGGAGCATCTGTGCTCTACTAGGCATCTGTGAAATTTTTTATCAATAGTACTCTGAAAATAATTTAATTGGCTCTAAGTTATGTATTTCATCTTTGGCTGAGACTTCATTTCAATATATTTTTTTCAGCTTGTCGAAATCTATTAGCTTAATTTCTCATAGGTTCATTAACAGTTTCATTGGCTTATACATGCCAGACATATACATTGGCTTATACGTCATGCCCTTATGCATGCAGTATAGAAAACTATGTTAATACAATCATTTTAGCTTTAATTATGTATATATCTACAAAAATAAGCCGCAAGTTTAAAAAATAAGGTTGTTCTCATGTTTGCAATTATTTCTGGCTCATAAAATGTATATCGGCACGCGGGGAATGATCAGACTTTGGTTCTACTAGGTTTCATTAGTCTGAAAGAAAGGCATGGGAGTCAAACACCTTAAAATACCTCTTTTTGCTTTGTCACATGCTAAAAATATATGTAGAAGCAAAGCTGGATGTTGGACTCTTTCTTAACTAACTTGGAACAATGGTTATTATTTTTTTGTGTTGTCACATGCTAAAAAGACGCATGCCAGGGAAAGATCATCCTTATTATTGGTGGTAAACAGCTGATTTAAGCACTTTGAAATTTTTTTTAAAAAATCTAATTACAAATTTGCAAAAAAGTCTTCAAGGTACATTAGTTTAAGTATAGATGGTACTGTGTAAAAAACCTGTGCGGTAGATATCGCGAACAGACACAGATGATTCTTTCTTTTATTAATATAGATAAAATATATTAAGTTTTAGTACTAATATGCAAATATCAGTCATTTCCACTCAGTTATATATTGGTTCTGCAGTACCCTACAACTGACTTACTGATCTGGCATTGCAAATATAAACATCTGGAAATTTATTAAAAAAAAAAGTCAGTTTTGATACTATGAGTATTATATAAAAGTCAGTTATTTTCACAAAGCTATATGCTAGTTTGCCAATACTTTACCCATGACCTATTGGTTTGGCATTGCAAATATAGACTTTTGGGAATTTATATTATAAAAAAGTTTCAGCTTCGATACTACAGTGATCTCCCATAAGGATAAACAGACAAAGGGCAAACATACATTTATTATAGGTATTGGCGAGAGTTCATTATAGCGTGTCCATAAATTTGAAGTAAAATAGTAATGAAATATGTAAAATGGTAATAAACTTTTGTTTTCCTAAACTTTATATAACACACTACATTGAAAAATGCAACTTTGAAACAAAACTACAAATTTTAATTAAAATAATTTAATAATATGTATAATGAGGAAAAAATATAAATATATTAACATATAAAAATATAAAATTGTAAATCCAATGTTAGAATGTAAGTAGTAACTCATAATGTTATTATTATTAACATATATATATATTATATTAACATATATATATATAATATTAACATATATATATATATATATATATATATATATTAACAGACAAAATGTAATTGTATGTATTTCTGTATTAAAAATGAAGTAATTTTTTTTTATTTGTTTCTTCTGGATAAACAATCCTCTTTTTACATCATTCACAATTTTAGTCATTTGCTCAAAGTATTTTCTGGAGCATCCTCTACTGATTGACAAAATGAAATAAATTTTGTCTATCTTAATGAATGAACATATATGTTAAACTATGTTTATAACCTGTAACATCCATAGACCTTAACTGGGTTATCAGTATTTGTACACAATAGCGGGAAATCTATCTTAAACAAGTGCCCTCTTAAACAGGGTCTGTTGTGTTATGTAAATGTCTATTATTTTCACATAGATGTATGTCAGTTTTGCGGTATTTTACGACTAACCTACTGGTGTTGCATTGTAAATATACACTTATGAGAATCTATTTTAAACATGAAAAATATTTCAGCTTTGATAAAATTATGCAATTTTAGGCTTAGCTTCTGCATTTCAGCCGTTTGACATCTTTCTTTCTTTTTAGCTTTTGACTCTAAAAATGAGTTAAAATAATCTGTGGGATGATACTTTATATACATAGCTAAACATAATTTTAAAAATCTGATGTGGATAGCACATGACTTTACCTACAGAATCAAATTTATTTTCTCTATCCCATTCCATTACATGAGTTTTAATTTCACAAAATAACATGGATAATTACTTGAAATAAAACTGAAAATTCAGTGTAATTTTTATTAATTATCTATGTATTTTGTGCTATTAAAATTCAATTTAATGGATTGAGAAAGGGAAAATAAATTTGAGTCTAGGTAAAGTCATGTGCTGTCCACATCAGATTTTCTGAAATATGTTTAACATGTATATAAAGTATCGTCCTGCAGTTTATTTTGAGTCAAAAGCTAAAAAGAAAGTAGAGTCCAAAGGTAAAAAAAAAAGAAAGATGCTAAACTGTTCAAATACGGAAGATGAGCTCAATTTTATTATTTTCTTTACCACTTTAAGGTCTACCTCCACCCTACCCACCCATGGACAGCTACCAAACTTTCATGTTATGAACTTGCAATAAATTGTACTAGAATATTATAAATTAATTAATTTTCGTAATGAAATGATGTAGGTTCAAATGTTGTTGTCTTGCAGTCCATTAGTTTATCAAGGATTAATGCCTTTTATCTATGAATTAGATGCTTATTCCCATTCTTATTTATATTTGAAATTCCTATTGTAACCCCATCCAAGTCCCTCTGGTTCTTTTTCAAAATATGCGATTATAACCCCTCTGCACTTTTTTCTTTAAGAAAGAGGGGCTTAGCAGAATTCTACTATAATGAATGCAAGAAGAAAAAATTAAAACTATGTGCTAAAGAAATGCAGACTAACAGGTTGGTTTGCACAAAAAGCCAAAAGCACTGTTTAGGTAGTTGATTGAACTTATATGAAGATTTCATTTTTATAAACTGATTTTCCAATGGCATACAGTTCCATTTTCAAAATTTTGTAAAGTATTTTATAAAAATGAGAAATTTATTGAATGGCTCCCTTTTAATAGAGAGAACTTTGTGAAGACGTCGAAAATAGTCCCAATTTTTTTAATAGACTCCTGAATATGAACATAAATTGTTGATATTATCTTAACGTATATGTAGTAACAATAATTAAATATATTTATTTTAAATTTCACTTTATTTTTTCCTCCCGTAGAACTTCTTTCTCAACTGTCCTCTGTTAGGCGTTCTAATCTTGCTCAATCCAGCACGACTTCTCAGCTGCAGCAACTTCAGATGCAGTTGCAGATGGAGCGTCAGCAAGCACAGGTTGCCCGACAGCAACTGGAGCGCCTGCCTCGCCGACAAACAGCAACCACTAGCATTTCTACTTCATCTGGTTCAGGGGGAAGCAGTTCTCTTCAGACTCACTATACAGTTTCTCTTGAGTCTTCTAGTCCTTCATCAGCTTCTTCTGGACCCCAGTTCCTTTTATCTAGGTAGTATTTCAATCAATTTATATTATTTCTTAGTAGCTATTTTGACTTTGTTTTTTGTTAAAAAAGTAAAAGTATTGCTTTTGTTAAAAACATTCTTTGGCCATATCAAAACTATATGTTTTTAATGTTTGTGATTATGAAAAATGTATTTGGTTGGTCTGTCTATAAATACAGCCTACTTAATGATTGCATTAGCTGTTTGGATTTTAGGATTTCACAGAACTGCTATTTTTATCATCTTGTTTTGTAGATTGGAAACAAATGTACTAATTATAAAATTTATGAAAACTAATAAAATTGATTGCTTTAAGAACTTTTGCAATCTGCCCTATTTTTTTTTCAGTAAAAGTGTGAAGTGAACAAAACTTTAAAAAAAAATTAGGAATGAAGAAGTATAATTCAGGCACTGAGTGGAAAATGAAAATCTTACATAATAAAAGATGTCAGTGTTTCTGTTTTATTTATATATTTATTACCCATGCCATCCAGCACACCAAAAGGTTGTATAGCAGTTACAATGGATAACCGGGAACAAAAAACAACACATATATAGACTGTATACACATACATACAAAACATTAATTAATACAAAAATGTAGAAAATAATTTTGAAGGGTTTTAACAGATAAAAGAAAGGAAAATATTAAAAAGTTAAGAGAAAAAAATATACAAATAAGAAGTTGAACAGTGCAAATATTTAACCCATGTTCAGAAGATAATATAGTAAATATATTTTAAATATTTAACCCATTGATCAAAAGGTAATTAAAAGCATAGGCAATTCATAAACCAGTAAATCAATTATTGCTATCACAAATCCTTTTTGCAATAAAACTACAGTTTTTAATTTGGTCCATAGATATTTTCTATTTTTGTAAATACTTTAAAACCATAACTATTGATTAGCAGGAGATGGTTTAAATAAATGAAATTTTTTAGCATGGTGACAAGGAAATATATAATGGTCAACATCTCCAAAGTAATTGCAAATGCAATTAGAGTTGATTTAATATAGAAGTAATATAAGCAGTGGCGGCTCGCGTATAGGCACTGTGGAACTGCACAACCCCCTATTTCCACTTGATATTATTGATAACATTTAATATAATGAGTCCTTTTTTCTTTAATTTTTTTTTATACTTGTACAATATATAATCCTTAAGCTTAATGTCAGTAGCCATCCCTCAGTTTATGAAAAATATAAAAAAATCTTTGTATGGAACTGTGCGCTTCACAGTTCCAGCCACATGGTGTTTGACATAGGAAGCTGTACGCGATGCTGTGAGGGAGAGAGAGCACTGTTGCTCCCTTAGTGCCAACCCTGGTGTGCTAGTGGAAGGTAGTTTTTTTTTACTCTACAAGTGTTGTGCTGTGAAGCTTTGCAGCTGTGAAGTAAAAAATGCACTGTTTTGCTTTCCGTGTTTGCTGTTTGGAGGTAATGTAACGTGCACAAAAGATGGTTTTAGAAATATAAACAAAATGAAAGAAAAAACTGAATGGATTTTATTTTTAAATGAATAGATCAAGCTTGAACTGTAACAATTTAGGTTAAAGTAAGTAAAAAATGTTTGATTTTATTCTTTTAGGATTTTATCAAGTTTCTGAATAAATTTTCTATTTATAAATGTTTGTTTCCTTTTACACAATTTTAAAACAAAGGCTAAAAATTTTCTGGAGCAGCACTCCCACTAATTTTAGCTATGAGCCGCCACTGAATATAAGTAATTTAAAATAGGTCTGTGACTAATTAGAAAGTATTTTAAGAATTTATCAGAGATTTTGTGTTTTTGTTTGTCAGTGTCGTCTGAGTGGAAAATTGAAACTTTGGACAGTGACAAACTTCGGTAGAGAGATACTTTGAATCCCCGGATAATACATGCAGCTTGACAAGATTTTTAAAAATTTAAGTTAGTTTAATAGTAATGAACATTTGAAACTAAATATTCATTAAAATTTCAATTTTAAAATTAGTTTTTTTCCGGGCAGATGATAAAAGGCTGTCACTCGCATTTCAGAAGCAGGTGGCCAGCGAACAATGATTTTCTACATTCATGAATTTTCTACATTCATGAATTTAATAGATACATTTTCATGTTTTGGAATATATAACTATTTTAATATTGTAAGTGTTCTTTGTAAATTTGATTTTAATTGGATGAAAAATTTCTGAGATAACAATTAGATTTTTGAATTTTATTTTTGAGGTAAAAGAGCTTATTTTCTTTTTGTGATTTCAAGTGTTTTCATTTATTTGAAATTGAGTGGTGTTATCCGTATTATTTAAGTAGCGGGCACTTATTTAGCATCCGGGCAACACTGGGTAATTCATTTCAGTCTGAAATAAAATACTAACTATTCCAATATGTGCTTGTTTCAAATGTTGTTTTGATAACAAAGTTAATTAGACCAACTTCAGTGCACTAACATAAATTATTCTATATAGAACAGGCATTTCTTTTTAAATTGTCCACACAACTTATCACATTAAAGAAAGAAATAAACTAAATACATTTTAAAGTATTAATTAAATGATTGCTCTATATGAAATTTTTGATGACAAAACAAATGAGACCAATCCCATTACCTTAGGATAAACTTTTTTTTTGGGATATTTCAGTTTTTAAAAATTAGGGTGAGTTGAAAATAGTTTTAAAATGCCACCAAATGAAAGTGAAAATGTTTTTAAACTGCAAATTGGATATAATGTCATATGTATTCATTTTATGTGTTATTTTGTACAATAAAACTTCAATTAATGCATTATTGAATATATTAAGAAAAATTAATGTCTGAAAGGAAAGTAACATGCTGCTGATATTTGATTTCTTTAGGGTATCAGCAATCCTTATTAAGCTTAATCCCTTCTGACGGTCAATTATAATGCTGTTCGGTGATTTGTTTTACAGATTGCAAATTATCAACAAAATTAAACTAGTCTTGAATTTGAACTTATTTTAGAGTGATATTCTGAGGACATTTCTTGATTTATGTTTATTCTGTTAACTATTTATAAAATGGATATAAATCATTGAGCTATAAATAGAAATAAAATGGTCAATCCCCTACCATTCAGTTTCCCTACCATCCCCTACCTTGAGGTTTCTGTGGCAAAAATTGGATCACTATGAGAAATATAAACAAATTATATTACAAAACTGCATTTTACCACTCTAGATGAAGTGATGACTCATAGGGACCCTCCTATACCAAGGTCAAGTATTAGCAAAATATGTTGTAAATGTTTGAATGGACATTTAGCATCATCTAGTATTCAAATAAATTCAATGAAAAATGTTCCACTTGAAAAGGCACATTTGTATCCATTGTTCTTTAGAGTAATTTCTCTGATGCGAATGCCTGAGTATTGACTTTAAATGCAGTTTCACAGTCAACGTGCAAATGCGTCTGCTGTTCTCAAAGGGTTAAAGTCATTGTTACATTGTTGGTTCACATGAATACATGTATAGTCAGAATTTATTCTGTAATTTAGATCATATTCGTCCTTGTTTATCCTCATTTATTAAGGTTTAGCTGTAAAATCTTTTTAGTTAATTTACTTATTCACACTGGTACATATAAAATTATATTTATAAGTTGAATGTATGCTTTGATAATTTCTGCTTTTTACAATTTGAAAAAGACTTGTCCATTTTTAAGGTACATATTAAGGTACGCTTTTATAAAATGTGTTTTATGATAAATGTAAATATGTGTTTATTGCTGAAATTGTCTCCAAATGTCCTCATATTTGCATCCTCAAATCCTATTTCAAACATATGGTTACCTTAGTGTAGACACAATTACTAAGGAATGAATACACCTATTGTTATAAGCTTTTATGTGTAGTTATGTTGTTGTTGTTGTTGAAACCCAGACCGTCCGACCTACCAGAAAGGTGTGAGGTAACTGTTTGGACGGTCGGGAAGTGCCACCCAATTTAGACCGGAACCCAGTGGGGGAGGCATCCACAGGGACCGTACCCTCCTTCCCCTACCACCAACCTCTCGGAAGGACTTTCGGACCCACATGTTTAACGTGATCGTACTCCGCATGAACACGGCGGCAGTTTTGGCAGTGGCTGGAATCGAACCCGGTTAGTATACGTGTATTAGTATAATGTGTAGTTATGTGAAAAATCTGATCTGGGCAGCTCATGACTTTTTGTATAGATTCAAATTCATAATACATTGAGTTTAATTGACACAGATATTTACTTGATATTATCAAGTAAATATCTCATATTGACACAGATATTTACTTGATATTATATTCAGTTTATGCAGTTTAAATACAACTTTTTTTTTCATTATGCAACATAATGCATCTAAGATGTCGTTACCTCCTCAAAATTGCAAAAACTTAAATATCTCGAATACTGTTCATCCTAGAGTAATGGAGTTGGTTTCATTCATTTCATTATTAAAGAATAGTACTTATAAAACAAGCATTTAATGAATACCTTTAGAGGTTAGTTTTTTTTTTAATCGTACCAAAATCTGATCAGCACCAGGGCAATCTACAAGTGACTTACGTACCAAATTTTAAGAAAATTAATTGAATAAGTATTTATTTAACAACAGTGAAAACATCATCAGTTCCTCAAAATTTCAAAAACTTTAATATCTTGAGAATGGTCCATCCTAGAGTAATGTGGTTTGTCTTATTCATTTTGTTGTTAAAAATTACATATAAATCAAGCATTTAATATAATACATTTCAGCATGTTTCATATTATATTTTGAAACAGCATGGTAAACACGTCAACCAATAAACTCTAAAATCAAAGACAACCAAATAAGTGGTTAAAAAGTCATTTATTAAAATCTCCTTATGATGTACATAATCACATAGCCAAAGCGCTTTCAGATATTATCATGCCCTTCATGTGTGGCGAAGTAAAATAAAGTGTGAACAAGTGCCTAAGTATACGCCATACCCGCCAGGCAAAATTTACATATATCAACTACATACAAAATTACATGTATCAATTTATATATTTTTAATCTTTTAAAAAATGAGAAAATAAATAATCATAAAAATGCATATTATAATAAGATGTGTTTACCTTGCTGTTTATTGAAAACCTGTGCTATTGGTTATTATCGACTTGCTGACTAGCTTAATATATAAAGCAAATCAATGCTTGACACATTTTACGCTAATTGTAACCTGTTGTTGTTGTTGAGACCCAGACCGTCCGACCTACCAGAAAGGTGTAAGGTAACTGTTTGGATGGCCGGGAAGTGCCACCCAATTTAGACCGGAACCCAGTGGGGGAGGCATCCACAGGGACCGTACCCTCCTTCCCCTACCACCAACCTCTCGGAAGGACTTACGGACCCACATGTTTAACGTGATTGTACTCTGCGTGAACACGGCGGCAGTTTTGGCAGCGGCTCGAATCGAACCCGTACCTACCGAGTGCAACTCCAGCGCGCTAACCAATGGGCTACCGCGCCCGCTAATTGTAACCTGTATCTGATTTCTAATTTCTAAAAGCTTGTTGCCTGATTTCAACATTTGGTAGTTGCATGTTATTGTATGAGGTGTATAAATACTGTATCAAACATAATCTCTTGAATTTTATGCTTTGGAAACAGGATCTATTGATTTTCTAATGTTTGACTGCTTTATTTTGAGAGAAATATTTCTGCGTTTGACTTTGCGCTTGACAGCGTGAGACATTGCTTTATTTTGAGAGAAGTATTTCTGCGCTTGGATTGTAACCTGATCAAGAAGAGATCTATCGTTGTTCTATCCTTTGACTTCAAGTTGCCCTTTTTGAATAACTTATCTTTGAGCTGTGACATATATACTGATCAAGAAGTAATCCAATGAATTTTTTCGTCTTGCTTTCAATGCCTGTTTTGTGGAAAGTATTTATAGCATGTTTTATGCATAATGACTAACGACAATTATTAAACGACTTTGGAATCAAATAACTTTATTGACTTTGTACCAATTTACTGTTGAGTCAGTGCCTAACATTTTCTGTGTCAATAATTTCCTGTGCTAGGCTCTTCATGAACTAGTGTCATCTATGGCGTATATACTTTTTAACATTTTAACAAATATTTTTTGAATTTTTTAATTGGTTTTAACATGCTTATATGTTTGCAAAGAATGTACTTCAACGTTTTGTAAGTTCATTTATGACTTTATTATGAACTATAATTTCATTGTAATTATAATTTAATTTAGCCTTTTTGGTTTTATTGTAATTTCCCTAATCTATCATATTTTGTACACTAATTTTTGATATCATGCAATCTTATGTTTTTTTTTTTCTCTTAATAAGCTATTCAAATTCAAATTAACCAATTTGTTGTGTCACCTTAATTTGTTAATGTTATGTAAACATTTTTATATTATCCCCCCTCTTGTCATATCATTTAATTAGCTGTAATAACCCCCACAATATTTTACTTTATGAATCGCTTTTTATTTATATTTATCATAATTCTATTTGTAATTTTGACCCCCCTTCTGACCCTTAGTTATGCTTAGCGACTCGTTCTCGACTCTTGAGGGTCAAGCCTTTACATGGTTTTCTAAAATTTCAATAGCAGTTGCTTTTCAATTTTATCGACATACATGTTGGTTATTAAATTCTATTTCTTATTGTAATATGCATTTTTATGATTATTTTATCTTATTTTTTAAAAGATTAAAAATATATAAATTGATGTATGTAATTTTGCATGTAGTTGATATGTGCAAATTTTGCCTTGCGGGTTTCGCATATATTTAGGTACTTGTTCGCACTTTATTTTACTTCACCATTGATGAAAATGATAATGTCCGATTTGCATGATAATGTCCGAAAGTTCTTTGGCTGTGTGACTGTGTACGCCATAATAAGGCGATTTTAATAAATAACTTTTCAACCACTTAATATGGTTGTCTCTAATTTTAGAGTTTATATTTCAGATTTTAACAATATTGGTGGGCCTATTCGTAAAAAAGGTACACTTCCCCCCTCCCAAATTATACCAAAATCTAATCAGCACTAGGGTATCCCATAAGTAATTCATCTACCAAATTTTGTAAAATTTCATTGAATAATTTTTCAGTTAGAGTGTATACATGCATTGCACAGACAGATTGACTGACTGACAAACAGAGCCACAAGCCATGTTAAAAATTGTTTTTTCATGTTCTAGAGGGCTTGAAACCTGTATATCCACTGAAAACAAGTTCCGAATTTTTGACATGATTTCAATACTTTCCCTATACTTTACCATGTACTGTAGGGAAAGTAATAATTAGAATTGGATGTAAATTTTAGTAATTTTCATGATTCAAACTCGAATTGTTTAAAGTTTAAGACTTTCATAGCATTTTTTCCTATGAAAAACATTTCCGGAACAATGATGGTAATATATTAATATAATGTGTGGGGAGGTATAATAATTTGAACTATGCTATGGATATTAATGGTCTCACAATAGTTTTTATTAATTCAGTTTGTCCATATACAATCAAAACCTGTTTGTCAAAACTACCATCAAACTACCATAAAAACTTTCAACTTAAGTTTCCTTCATTTTGTGACTAGGAAGAAAAGGCCCCCACTATTGTAGGCAAAGTGAAAGGCATGTTAGCCTGCTTAAGAGTTAAAACAAGAAAGATCAATCATGCATAAAGCATTGATTATGAAACACTTTCCAACTTCAATGCAATTTTATTTAAACATCTCTAAAATGCGATACATTCCTTGGTAATATTTTTAAAATTATCACAATACTACATTAATATATTATATTTAAAAACTTAAAACCTCATTGAAAAAAATGAACTTCATTCAAATGACGGCATTGAAATATAAATTGCCTGGTTTAAACATCTCTAAAATGCGATACGTTCCTCGGTAATATTTTTAAAATTATCATAATGCTACAATAATTTATTATATTTGAAAACTTCATCAAAAACAAATGAACTTTATTCAAATGATGTCATCGAAATATTGTCTGACTCTCTATAAAAAAGCAGCATTTCATTCATAATTTTTTTTTTATTCCCTTCATTCATCACAATACTATAATAATTTATTTTACTTAAAAACTTAAGACCATGGAGGTACAAGCAATTTAATTCTATGCTTAAAACTTCATCGAAAAAATAGTCTTCTTCTCTGTGTAAAATCAATGAATGTTTCATTCATATCCGCTATATTGCAGACTCCATGAGCTAAATAATTTTGCGTTAAGAAATGCAGCAATTCTTATACAACTCATTCTACATCTTTTGGTGTTTACATTCTCTTCTCCATAAGTGAAAATTAGACTTCGTTATAGAAATAATCAAAGTTTGATGATCATTTAAACTCAAATATATTGTAATTGCATCGTTTCAGTATGTAGATGCACAAAATTTAAGCAAAATTAAAGTGCTTTTAGGATGGATACAACACTAAATATGAATTAAAAAGAACTTTAAAAATCACGATTTTGACACAAGATGGATGCCATATTTTATTTTGAAGTGGGTCATGTGATCTCTTCATATAATGGTCGTGATTTCTTCATATAAAGGGTGTAATTATTATTTAAATTTTTATTTAAAAAACTACTGAATATATTTTGCTGAAATTTTTTTTATATATTTTATGGGATAATTTGAATATTTCCTAAAACTTTCAAAGCAATTTGAATTTTAAATTCGCTTAAAAATGTTTGAAAATTAGGTCCCATAGGATACAATCCAAAACTAATTGTGTGATATTATTCATTTATATTTCCATAGGTCCCACAGATCATCTGAACAACATACTAAAATTTCATTTTGATAGTAATTTTACGCAGTTATCATGGTAACGGACAGACAGACAGACAGACAGATAGATAGAATGAACAAAGTCGTAAACACTTTTCAACTGTGTTGTACAGTGTCAAAAAGGATATTTCTTACAGCTTGCTCTAAATAATTCATTTCTCTGAATTACTGAAACATTTTTGAATTTTTTGAAAAGTGCATATATAATCATATATGTCTTTGTAACAACGTAAATTTATATCTAACAGAGACATATAACATCTATTGTTTTAGAAATCTTATAATAGAGGAAATGGTTTTTATTTATATTTTTTTGCAATAGAAAGAATGGTGTTAAGATATTTATGCTTGATTCCATCAAAAGCCAAGGGATTCATTTATAACGAGTTCAATTCTCTATTTCTATTAATGTTTTATATAATTAACACTTTACAACATAGTTGAAAAATGTTTGACTTTGTTCATTCTCTGTGTCTGTCCTTTAGCACTATAACTGCCGTAAAAATGATTTTATCAAAATGAAATGTTAGTATGTTGTTTAGACCATCTGTGGTATCTATGGGAATATAAATGAATAATATCACCCAATTAGTTGTGGATTGAACCCGGGTTGAAAAAATGAAATACTTTGAACCCTATGGGACCTAATTTTTCAAACATTTTTTAAGCGATTTTAAAATTTACAAATTGCTTAAAAAATTTTAAGAAATATTCAAATTATCCCATAAAATATATAAAAAAATTTCAGCAAAATATATTCAGAAGTTTTGTTTCTTAAATAAAAATTAAAATAATAATTACACCCTTTATGATTATTATTACACCCTTTATGTTTTTTAAATAAAAATTAAAATAATAATTACACCCTTTATATGAAATTTTTCCTGACCGTCCAAATAGTTGCTCAAATCCTAGGATGAGTCGGACGGTCTGGGTCTTCAACCCTTTATATGAAGAGATCACGTGACCCACTTCAAAATCAAATATGGCATCCATCTTGTGTTAAAATCGTGATTTTTAAAGTTCTTTTTAATTCATATTTAGTGTTGCATCCGTCCTAAAACTGCTTTATTTTTGCTTAAATTCTGTGCATCTACATACTGAAACAACGCAATTACAATATATTTGAGTTTAAATGATCATCAAACTTTGATTATTTCTACAACAAAGCCTAATTTTCACTTATGTTATTACAGTTTGTTTATCTATATAATAAAAGGCAATGTCTGTGTGTCTGTGCGTCTGTCTGTCTTATACACTATACGTTTCGCGACCGCGCGTCGGAGAGCTACGAAATTTGGCAATCGGAGACCCTGGGAGGTGGGAAGGGGACACGTGAAAACCGATTTTTAAAATTTTAATTATTTTTTTGTTATTTAATGTTTTATGCGATTTCGACCGTTTTTTGATCTTTTTACCCTTTTTTCTCCTCGATCCAGACATTGTAGAAAAAAACAAATCACACCATCGGAAAGAGCAGAGAATTTCGAGTAAAAATATATCAATTTCAAATCTCAGAGATAAATTCTAATATTTTTTTATGATTTTAAAGCAAAAGTCACTTTTGACTCAAAAAAACGATTTTTGGTTTTTAAATTCTCGCATAGTAAAAAGTACTCAGAATTTCGACTAATAATTTACATTTTTAGAAAGGTCAAACATCTGGCATTCTTACAAGTCCAATCTGGTCAGGAAATATTCCGTATTGCCCACAGGATCGGGATTTTAAAAGTTTCCGAATTTCAATTTCTCGGCGTGCCGCTTCTTAACCGGCGTTTCTCCCCCGCAGAAGAAGGGAAGGTGGTGGGTGGGGACGTCAAGGTGGAGGTGACGTCACGGTAGCGCTCCTTTACTCCATATAAATTATTATATTTATATTTTAAATGATGGAACGATATGGATTTTTTAAATGTATATTTTAACTTTTGGATATTTTAAATGGATATTTTAAATGATGGAACAATGAAACAATGGAATGAGGATATTGGAATTAAGCATATGGTCATTTTAAATTGCAAATTAGCGCGCGGGAAGTTAGCGGTAGGCCCGGTTTCGATTCCCGCCACTGCCAAAACTGTCGCCGTGTTTACGTGGAATACGATCACGTTAAATATGTGGGTCCGTAAGTCCTTCCGAGAGGTTGGTGGTAGGGGAAGGAGGATACGGCCCCTGTGGATGCCTCCCCCACTGGGTTCCCGTCTAAATTGGGTGAATATATAGAAAGTTATGGAGATTGTCGCGGAGGGCGCGGCAGCCCAGTGGTTAGCGCACAGGAATTGCACTCAGTAGGCCCGGGTTCGATTCCCGCCACTGCCAAAACTTACGCCACGTTCACGCAGAGTACGATCACGTTAAACATGTGGGTTCGTGAGTCCTTCCGAGAGGTTGGTGGTAGGGGAAGGAGGGTACGGTCTAAATTGGGTGAATAAAAAGAAAGTTATGGAGATTGTCGCGGAGGGCGAAGTAGCCCAGTGGTTAGCGCACGGGAATTGCACGAGGTAGGCCCGGGTTCGATTTCCGCCACTGACACGAGTCCGATCACGTTAAACATATGGGTCCGTATGTTTTTCCGAGAGGTTGGTGGTAGGGGAAGGAGGGTACGTTCCCTGTGGATGCCTCCCCCACTGGGTTCCGGTCTAAATTGGGTGGCACATCCTGGCCGTCCAACCAGTTACCTTACACCTTTCTGGTAGGTCACGCCAACGAGTTTGCCACGGTTGGAATTTGCCACGATCAGCATTTTCAAGGGTTGCGAACAGGCTGGTCGCCAAAGGCGGCTAGTTTTACATATTTTACAGTTTATATTACAGTTTGTTTATTTTACAGATGCACCGATCCAGTCATCACTGAAGGTGAACAACAAGCATTAGAGATTGAACACGCTGAACGTAGCCTGTTTGTCCAAGAACTGTTACTCAATACTTTAGGCGAACAGTTTAATGTAAACACCAAAAGATATAGAATGAGTTGTTTAAGAATTGCTGCATTTTTTTTAATGCAAAATTATTTAGTTCATAGAGTCTGCAATATAGCTGATATGAATTAAACATTCATTAATTTTACACAGAGAACGAGACAATTTTTTCGATGAAGTTTTAAGCATAGAGTTAAATTACTTGTACCTCCATGGTTTTAAGTTTTTAAATAAAATAAATTATTATAGTGTTGTGATGAATGAAAGGAATAGAAAAAAATTTATGAATGAAATGCTGCTTTTATATAGAGGCGATTTATATTTCGATGACGTCATTTGAATAAAGTTCATTTGTTTTCAATAAGTTTTCAAATATAATAAATTATTGTAGTATTATGATAATTTTAAAAATATTACCAATGAATATATCGCATTTTAAAGATATTTAAACCAGGCAATTTATATTTCAATGCCATCATTTGAATGAAGTTCATTTTTTCGATGAAGTTTTATGTTTTAAAATATAATAAATGAATGTAGTATTGTGATAATTTTTAAAATATTACCAAGGAATGTATCGCATTTTAGAGATGTTTATATAAAATTGCATTGAAGTTGGAAAGTGTTTCATAATCAATGCTTTATGCATGATTGATCTTTCTTGTTGCTTTCCCATTGAAATACTCCTATTTATACATCTTAATATTTTAAATAGTTCAAGATTTCTAACTTTAATAAGTTCAAGTTATTGGATTATTAATATGATTAAGTGTGTTTCAAAACTATTTTATTCCTTTTCTCAATACTGATTATATTATTGATGTTTTATTCCCGAAGAGCAGAAACATCAGAATTGAAAATTTTTGAAAAGAAAAATACCCCAACTTTTAATTAAAAATTAAACTATTGTGAAAAGAAAACTATATACATTGACTTTTAGAGATATAGCAATTTCTCTAGTTTCTCATGCCTAGTGAGGATAGAAATCTGCATAAATTTTGTAACAAATGCTTTTACTTTGAAGGCTGACTCATTGTGTCAAGCCACTCATTTCAGAGTACGAACTTCCTCCGCAATTGTAAGGGAAATGTTTCAATCACACGGACTCCTATCCTCTCCATTTCTATGTATATCTTGATGAATACTAGACTCTTTACTAGAGTTGTTTATTTTATTCCATTTTTTTAGTTTTATGTGTTGTGCACCTTTTGAGTCCTTACAGTTTGTTTATTTTACAGATGCACCGATCCAGTCATCACTGAAGGTGAACAACAAGCATTAGAGATTGAACACGCTGAACGTAGCCTGTTTGTCCAAGAACTGTTACTCAATACTTTAGGCGAACAGTTTAATAATGAAGAATGGGACACTCTCGTTAAAGGGATTGATCTTAATTGTGGTGGAGAGGAGTCTAACCAGTGCTCCGGCGTCAATGATAATCATGACCCTCGACGGGGTCAGATAAGTGCCATAGTAGAGTCTGGCTCCCCTTCTGTGCAGTCTACCAATGTCGAAGAAGTTCGTCAGTCCCAGCCTAACCCTAATCCTCCAGCCCAACAACGTACCAATACTCAAGGACGGGTTCATCCACGTGGTGCTGGCAATAGCTATAATAATCCAATTGGTAGGGGAGCAACCTCACAACGAGCAAATACACGTGACACTCTTAACACTGGGGGACGACCTGTCAGCAGGACGACTAATCGAGAGAGGGGAACCTCACCTTCTAGGAGAAAAGCCCTACGCCAAGTTGATGATAGAAACAAAACTACTGAGCCACCTCCACCACATTGATATTAGAACTTTATTCAGGGGGTTGGACTGCCACTTTTTCATGTGTTTCTCAGTAACAAGACTTAATTAGAACTTGGGCAACTTGCTTTCTAAAATATTTGGAATAAGAGATTATACACACAAAATATTCATTTGGCATGCTGTTGTTTAATTTTTCTCAGCATGCTACATGTTTAATGCAAATATGTCCATATGAAATCCAGAATAAGTATTTAAATAAAAGTTATGTTATAATTCTCCTCTTCTTATTGCTAAAGTAAATATTTTTGAGTGAAAATGGTTTGTTGCAGTATAGTGAGAATGTATTTACATACCTGTAAAGCCTTGTATACTCTAAATTATAAAGTTATGCTTTAAAAATCAAAATAAACAATGAAAAAAAATATTTTTGACATTGTCTTTTATGATGCTGAAAAGAAAGCTTAGTTTGAGTAGATAAATATTTCAAGGTGTCCATGAAGTCATTGAAACCTTTTTTGTTTGAAGTTTTAAATTTTAAAATTTATTTTGTATCACTTAAAAGTAAAACTTTTAAATATTAAAGTTGATGGATATTTTTATTAAAACATATTTTGTTGTATAACTAATGACTTCGACTATACTTTTATAATTGTTTTTTCAGGTAACCATGCAAAATTTCCCAATTACACATTAACTGTCTGAATTTAAAATTTGTGATTTTAGTAATTTATACTAGGTTATTTTACATCTATTTGACTTCCGTGTTCTGTTATGTTCTGGCACATCTTGAAAACTATCTTTTTTTATATCAAGAAGAATAATAATGCTTAAGCTTTGAAATTATGATAATATATAAATTTTAAAGTACATCTTAAACCATATTGAGGTATTTTGTAAAATTATAAAATAATTTATGACATTCATGTTGCCATTTAGAGAACTTTCCATATGTCACTAAATTATCTGAAAACTGGTTACAATATAGAAAGTTATAATATAGAAAGTTACAATATAGAAAGTTATAGTTAAGTAGATTAAAAGTTTTAAATTCATATTTTTAGTAACACTAAAATGCATAAGCTTCAGTGTCTGATTTCTTTTTTATTATCCAGCACTTAGTAATTGCATCTGTTCTCTGCGTATTGGTAACTAACTTGATTTTAGCAAATTTTTCCATCATATAATACTAGGTATTTGCATAGTTCATCAGCATGTTTGTGTCTATATTATATGCTTTATAAATTTTTATTTTTTTTGGCTTATAAGTATTTTTAAATATTAATTAGAAATAAACATATTTTGATTAAATAAAAAATTTTATTTTTGAATCAGGATTTAATTGTTCAAACTGCAAAGTTTAGTGCATGCTGTCAAAAGTCCCCATACAAACAAAGTAAATAGTTAACCTGAATAGTGATACTCACTAATGTCAACATAAAATGAAGAGATAAAGTTCACCTATGTTTATTACTTACAAAAATACCACACCTTTTCCCTGTAGATTATCGAGCGTTATTCCCTGTAATTATCAAAATTCCCAGCAAAAGCTTTTCAACTGATAATTTTGAAAATCAATACCAATTAAGATTTTGTATAAATAACGTAATTTCCAAAGTTTGTGGATTGGAGTGTATGCATTTAAGAATTACTGCCTATACAAATGGTTGAGATAAATAGTGCCACTCACATGCTTTGTATGTTCGTAACTAATCTGTTCACAATGTAATAAATACAGAGACTTGGTGTACTAAAATTTATTTTCATTGTCGAAACTTATTGAAGCCTTAATTTATCAAAATTTTTCTTGCATATTTCTCAAATTATTAAAAAAAAAAAAAAAATTCATAATACAGCATCGGTTTTTGCCTACATTTAACACATTGCTTTTTGCCTACATTTAAATCAATATCAATTATGATTTTATACAAATTGTTCTGCAAAGTTTGGTGTCAGTTAAAGTAGTTCTTGAACTCTTTAGTCTAACAAATCCCCTTTCACACCTAGAAATTACAAAGGACCCACTGCCTCCCTCCCCTCCCAAATCCTTTACTTCAAAACTTTTATTTTTTGATAAACAGTACTAACAAATATAATAACAATGTATAGCAGTACTAACAAATATAATATTTAATTTAAATTAAATATTCGTAGTATTGATTACTAATAAATTTATTTTCAGTATAAAATACATAAGTTTCATTGCATAATAAGCACAACGGTACTTGTTCATCATAATTACTGGTAGAAAATGTAAATCTAAATTGCAAGTTATTCATGATGCTCCTCTTTTTCTCATGAACTGCTGATGCTGGTTTAATTTCAGTAATTTTACTTAATCCTGCATTAGTAAGATCTTTTGTTTCCATAACCTTCCTCTTCAACCATTTGTCCATATTTGGGGAATTAAATTTAAAATAAATTTAGATAAATTTTAAAAATAAATTTAAATGGTAGTATTATCAAGCACCAGCCAACTTACTCAATTTGACAAACATTGTAGACCCCAACTCTTTCCACAGTGCCTGTTTACGTACTTATAATCATAAATATACCAAAGACGAAACTTATCAACACCATCTAGCTAGCTGACAGCTCAAGCAAGATTGCCTCATTGCAAGATTCATAACCTGCCCAAACCATGTGATATGGTGGTCTTTCTCTTTTTCTCATTTGCATCGCACATATGCCTGATGCATGCTTTCTTGTAAATTAAGAAGCAACTAGCAAAATATATATACTTTGTAGTTTTGTGATTGCGATCTTCGGGGAACGAACAATTGAATTAAGAGTTTGAGAATGTTAGAGAGCATGCAAAAAACCAAATGGTTGAGCTTTCGAGGATACTCGCATGCTCGTAATAACAATTTCAAATAGCAGTTTCACCATTTGTTTTGTTAGAGAATCTATATTTAGTTTCCCCAGCAGTTTTATTTAGAGAGCCACTATGACCTACAAGCAGTGCTAAACAAAGGCCTTGATTACTGAGGGGTTGAGGTAAAGTTTAGAGGATAAATATTGAATAGAAATAAGCTGCATACACTATTTTCATATTTTACTTTATTTATATACACAAAATAAATAGAGTGGAATATTTCATATGTAGAGAAATCAGGATTCATGTGCACTTTGGAAAATGGGAAAACCAGAATTTACAGGAAATTTGAAATTGGACTAAAATGTCAGGGAAATTGCAGGAAAAAATCGGGAATTTTCAACTTGCCGACCTGCTCACGGAGATGCCCATAACTATAGGGGAATTCTACAGGGAAACTTCCTCATACTGTGGAATACGGAATTTGCATAGTTTCCTATGAAAAATTGTTTTCTCTGAAGGCCAATGTAAATTTATGGCTGTATGCACGGTAATGTCAACCAAATCAACGTAACAACTGGGATTTGCGGCCATGTGCTCTTTAATGCCAATCAAATTAACGTGACAATAGGGATTTACGGCCGCATGCATGGTAATGCCAATTAAATCATGGTGACAATGATGATCTCTGTGTAAGAAAGTTTTTTTTCTTTCATGGATGTAATAAATGTATGTTAAATTTCGCATAAATCACTAAACTGTTAATTTTATAATTATTTGCACATAAACAGTGCAATTGCGCAATTCATTTTATGTTCTCGTGAATCGCTGAGAGTCGATTAGTATCTCTTTCCATCTATATCTTCTAAATATTGCATATTAGATTGACTAAACTAGCTTATTTTTATATTCTGATTAATTATATTAGGGTTAATTTTTTAATTATTTTCTGATAAACAGCATGATTACACAATTCACTTTATGTTCCCGCGAATCGCTGAGAGTTCATTAATATCTTTTCTATCCATCCCCATCTTCTAAATATTGCATATTAGATTGACTAAACTAGCATTTTTCATATTTTGGCTATTATTAAGGGTTGATTTTTTAATTATTTTCGCATATGTTCATGTGAATCGCCGTGAGTCTATTAGTATCTTTTCCCATCCATCTTCTAAATGTTGCATATTAGATTGACTAGACTAGCTTATTTTTATATTCTGGTTACTTATTAAGATTAATTTTTTTATTATTTTTGCATAAAACATATTTTCCTATTTTGAAAAATGGGCATGAATCTTTTGAAGGGATATTTTCCACAAAGTGGTATTAAAATAATGATTTAGGCAAATAAAGAAGCATCCATTTTGGCAAGGATATGTTAATATTGATATATTCACATCTGTAAATACATTGCTATATTTTATTTTTTATAAAGATTAATATTTTTATTAAAGATTAATATTTGTTATTATCATTAGTGAAAACTTATGCTTTATCAAACGGAAAAGTTTGTTTTCAATGTAAAGTATTTTTAACTGGATAAAAACTTATATATAATTATGCATTAATATATATATTTATATGCTTAAATAATTTTATGTATATACATTTTTATATTATGTGAGCATACATATTTATTTCACTGTGTAATCTGCCTACTGAAAAAGTCTTAAAACTACTGATATTTTTTTCTTTCACTACTGAAATCTTCATCAGCTGAGTAGCATCACTATAATGATTGAAGCTGTTAAGTTTCGTGATCATTGAATTATAAATAATCCCTTTTATACGTGATTATGCAAAATTTTGTCTCATGCTGGCATGGAAAATATGAAATTTTATTCGAAAAAGTTTTCACTTGAATTTCAAAAAATTCTATCTAGTTCTGGATTTTTCGGATTTGCTAGATTAACCGGATATAAAGTTTCGTGAAAATTCATCAGTATTTATGGCAGCTATCGTGTACACTAACAATCAACAGCAGATGAACATTACTCTAAAATAGTCAAAATGTGTTTAGTAGGTCCTGAAACATATATTGGCATCAAAATTTTGAAATAGAAAATATTCATGAAAACAATACTTTCTCTATTCTATAGTATGAGAAAGTAAAAATATGGAGCGAATTGAGGTGTGTGTGTGTGTGCAGGGGGGCGATAGAAAAAATATCTATTAATAATCATCATGCAATTAAAGGTCTTGAACAAAAAAACTTCGTAACCAAACAGGAAATAATGCCAATCTACCTACAGGATAAAAGAAAAACTGCTTTCCCACAAACCAAAATTAATGAAACAACAAACATTGGTTCAAATGTTTAAACAGAATGATAAAATGTAAACTTTCTTTTTTTTTTATTTCTTGTACAGTACAGGATTTATTATCTGGAATGCTTGGGACTTCAGGCATTCTGGATAAGGGGTTTTTCCGTAATTCGGAACACTTTTTCTGAAACAGTAAAACAGTTTTCTAAACAGCGTACAGTTAACAAAGCAGTTAACTGGAAATGCCAAAAGTTAATTTTTATGTTAAAAATTTCAAAAATATGTGAAAATGAAATCCATAAATTGAAAATTATAAATTTACTAGTACATGAGAAAAAAAAAATTAAAAATCTCTGCAAATTTCTTTAGATTCCGTAGCTTTTTCCAAAAGCCCCAGTCACTTTGCAGTGAAAAACGCTATGACGTCATTTTACCACAACGAAGTCATCGAGGCATCAAACGAACGCACACCCATTCTAAAAAAGAAAATATGTTTTTTTTTTCTAAAAATATAAGTGTTTTATATCGTTTCACAAACAAACTGTTTTGTCATTCGTCGAAAGTATGTTTATCTGACATGGAACAAATATATCCACCATGGAGGTAGGGTTCACTTTTACCTCCATGATACTTGTAATTTTCCTCCTCCTCCAGAAATATTTTTAGCAACATTTCTGGTGTGGTAAGTTGTGGATTCAGCCAGACCTTTGTTTATGTCAGGATCGCAAACAGTTGAAGTGAAAAAAATGCAGATTTCAACGCATTATTTTATAATATTAATATTGCTAATTAAGGCAAAAAATCATTTGGTGGGATTTTAAATAAAAAACCGCTATTTAGCACAATTTTTGGCAAATAATTGAGTGTTGGCGCAGAATTTGGCATTATTTTGCCGCATTCCGGTTTTGGGAAAGTCCGGATATTGGAACACCGGATAAGAGGTTGCGTACTGTATATGCATATTTTTTCTTAAAATTTCTTTTATTCCATTGTTTTTTTTTGTATTAAATAATAATTTTTAATGGGTTAAATTGGCTTTTTACCGTTATTTTTACTAAAAATAATGTTTTATAGTGTATTTAGTTGATATTAAGTTTGAATTTTATCTAAACTCTATAATTCGGAAAATTCTAAAATCCGAAATTGGCAAAGTCTAGATTTTTGAGGTTGTACTGTATATACAGATAAAATTGTATACAAATATAAAAAATTTTGAGTTATTTTAAATGTTTTGTTTTTCACACTGTCATGTATTCATGGTAAATATCAGTTAAATCTAAAATTATTTTTTGAAATTGGCATTAAAATAGTAATACACAATACCTGGAATTTTGATGAAACAGGGAAAACCTTTAAAACTCGGGGAATTTTATTTTGAAAAATGGGCATGAACCCTGAGAAATGTTTGGATAAAGTAATCACAGAAAAATATAATATTCTATACATCTTAAAAAGAGATCATACGTTTTTAGTTGTAAAATCGGCAGATATGTGTGCTATTTTCAATGTGGTATAAATGTTCACTTATGTATATTTTGCCACAGAATTATAGCATATATTAGAAAGTCCACAGATTATATCAAAAAAAAAAAAAAAATGATTGATTTAAAATATGCAGGCATGTAACTTTTCTTTGGAACTATTTTTACTTAATTTGGTTTTACCGATTTCTGCTTTTTTGCTTATTTTACAAATCAGTGATTTCCTCATGTTTTTTTTTCTCTCAATTTCTGCTATTTTTCACAAGTTCTAGAAATTTTCGAGTTTTTCCTTACAGATTATGATTTTGTTCATCTTTATTCTAGACTAGAATCCTTTATTTGGAAACTGCGGCTAATCAGATTCTCAATTCTGTTTGTAATCTTGTGTGTTGCTGAGAGTATACAATTATCCTTTCCCATTCATCTCCAAATCATTGCACATTAGATTGACTAAAATAGCTTAGTTTCATATTTTGGTAACCATCATGGTTAATTTTAAATTATTTTCATATAGTGTGATTGCGTAATTTAATGTGCATTCTCGTGTAGTCTCCAAGAGTCAATAAATATTTTTTCCCATTTATCTCCATCTTGTAAATATTGTACTTATTGACTAAATTAGAGCATTTTCATATTGGTTACTACATATTAAGATTAATTTTTAATTATTTTTACATAAATGGTGAGATTGTGAAATTTAGTTTGTATTGTCATGCATTGCAGAGAGTCTACTAGTACCTTTTTTCAAAGATCTCCATCTTTTAAATATTGCACATTAGATTGACTAAATTAGTATATTTTTATATTGGTTAATTTTTAATGTTAATTTAATTTTCACATCGATAGTTTGATTGAGCAATTCTGTGTGTATTCTGATGTAGTTCTGAAGAAGTAGTGTCTTCCAGTATTATTGAATTTTAGTGCTAAAATAACTTTTTGTGTATAATTTCATAAAGAATTGTGTATATATATATATATATATATATATATATATATATATAATGGAAAATTCAATAGAAATTAATCTTAATGAAAACAATAAAATTGACTGATAATTGGAGTAACACATTGGGAATGAAAAGGATTTAGGAGAACTTAGAAGCAATAATATATGAAAAACTAAAAATTGGACATTTTAGAAGAAACCAAAATTATAATACTTTTAGGAAAGACTGCATTTGCAAATGTAAAAAATTTGCAGATGAAGCTATAAAAAGAAATTATCCAGTCAATTTTATACAACATTATTACAAATCGTTTTTTAAAGAAAATTTGTAATTTGATTGTTGATATAGAGATTTAATATTCATGACTGCGAAACTATTATCCTGATATTTCTCTGCGCATGAGCAACTTTACTTATATAAAGAGACGTTCCATCGGGTTGGACTAGCGGATGTTTTCCCTTCATGGATTCGTTAACTTCTTTGTTCCTGAGTCTGTTCTGGTGCTTTTATTTTCGCACATTTGGGAGGCTGACCATGGAATTATGTTGGTTCCGCGAGTGTTACCCGGGTAGTAAAAGCTGCTTTAAGCGGGAAAGGGGTGTCGCAATCCACCCCTACCATTCTTATGTAATTCATATGGTCACTCCCGTTCTTTTCTACTTTCATTCTTATATATATATATATATATATATATATATATAATGGAAAATTCAATGGAAATTAATCTTAATGAAAACAATAAAATTGACTGATAATTGGAGTAACACATTGGGAATGAAAAGGATTTAGGAGAACTTAGAAGCAATATATGAAAAACTAAAAAATGGATGAAAATTAAAACACAGTGCTGATAAACTAAATTAACTTTAGATGAAAAAGTAAGACAGGAAACCGAAAACTAAATGAAAGAGGGGGGGAGGGGGTTGGAAAATGGGTTATGGATGAATATTCAAAATGTATGATCTAAACAGGACACACACACACATATATATATATATATATATACACAAGGTGGCCAGTGCTATCTGTGCCCAATGGCTATTTCCTTAACCGTTAGTCACAGAGATAGATATACTTCCAATTGCAAAAATGTTTTAAATTTTAAAATCTATTATCTTAGAAACAGTTTAAATCAATAAATGCATTTTTGAAAGAAATATGAAATATAAATTTTTATATGGTTCCCCGGTCCTACCAGTTATCTTTAGGAAAATCATCCTCATACAATGTCATGCAAAAAAAAAAAAAAATCATCCTTTTACGACCAAAATTCAGGGAGTTATGATGCATTAAACTTTGACTTAAGTCTCATTTGTACTCGTAAAAATGTCCTGTTTCAGGCAACCGTTAAGGGACCGTATAAATATTGAAATTCCGTATTCAAAGTTTGTTTCAGTTGCATTTGCTGACATAATGTCGAGAATGAAGCAAAGCTTTTTATCGAATAGTAATTCATTCAGAAGAGTATTATAGTCAGGGCTAAAAAAAAACTAAGATCTTCTAGGGGTCTTTCTAAGATCTTTATTGTAAATGAGGTAACACATTATTGTTTAAGTCAATAAATGTATTTCTGTAAAAATTATGACATTTGAATGTTTATACAGTAATAAGACCAGTTGCAGCGTACCTGCAGATGAAAATACGCACATTAAATCTAAAATAATAAAGGCATATAACACGTAAAAAATAACAGATTTGTGTATATCATTATTTTCTGTATAACCCCCATTTCTCAGCACAAAAAGTACTCTAACATTAAACAGCTATAAAGTCGGTCAATTTTGGCTGTAAAAGGATGATTTTTTTTTTATTTTGCATGAAATTGTATGAGGATGATTTTCCTAAATATAACTGGTAGGACGGGGGTACCGTATAAAAATTTATATTTCTTATTTCTTTCAGAAATGCATCTATTGATTTAATCTCTTTCTAAGATAATAGATTTTAAAATTTGAAACATTTTTTCAATTGGATGTATATCTCTGTGACTAATGGTTAAGGAAATTGGGCACCGATAGTACTGGACACCCTGTATATATATATATATATACTTGTAGTTCATTGGTTATTTAATTTTAATTATATATATATATATATATATATATATATATATATACATTGAACTCGGTGACGACTGTGTCAGAACTAGCCAAGGTTTAAGCTGATCCCCTGATCTCTCCTGTCAATCTTGACTTTTTCTTATGGGGCTATATGAAAAGTCTCATCTATGGTAGCCCCATTGACTTCAACGAGGACCTTGTTGCTAGGATTGCTGTTGCTTCTGGCTTTGTCCAAGATATGACGTGTGTTTTTGCTAATGTGCATTGCTCGCTACGTCGCAGATGTGAAGCCTGCATTACTGCTGGTGGTCGCACTTTTGAGCAGTTTCTGTAACTTTGACCATGCATTCTACAATTTCTGTCAGTAAAACGTACTTCGTGCCTACTCTGTCATTTTTGTGTTTCCTCTTTTCACAAGAGAGTCATCATTTCCTCATTTCATGAGCTACCACCTAGCGGTACACCTCTTGCGTTACGATCTTGCTTTGTATGGCAAAAATTGCTTGTTTAGATGTGATTTATCACCCCTTAAAGTTTCGCCCAAGAGTTCTGACTCACCCTGTACATATATAATTAAATCTATGTATTGAATCTTCTAATAGAATTATTTATAATTTATATGATAAAAAATGCCATTTTAATTTTAATAGCAATAAATTATTACCTTTTACTCCTTGCTTGTAATTCGCTTCAAATTTTTTGTAACATCATTAAAAATCAAGTGTATCGAATTTATACATTATTTTATCCGATAAAAAGTCTCTTCAATTATACAGGCTGTCCAGTGCTATCTGTGCCCAATGGCTATTTCCTCAACCGTTAGTCACAGAGATACACTTCCAATTGCAAAAATGTTTTAAATTTTAAAATCACTTATCTTAGAAACAGTTTAAATCAATAAATGCATTTCTGAAAGAAATACGAAATATAAATTTTTATACAGTCCCTCAGTCCTACCAATTATATTTAGGAAAACCATCCTCATACAATTTTATGCAAAATAAAAAACAAAATCATTCTTTTACGACCAAAATTGACCGACTTATAGCTGTTTAAAGTTGAGCACTTTTTGTGCTGAGAAATGGTAACTGAAGTAAAATTTACTCTCAGGGATTTGTCATGTTAAAGATGCATATTCAGGTGACATGTACAAATGCTACTGAGACTACAGCCGCTATCGGAACAAAAATCGCTCAATTATGAACAGAAATGTAAAATCGTGGAGGATAGTTAAACTAAAATTTACACTCACAAAAATACACACATAGGGTTGACACAAAAATATGTATATCTAGGTGACATGTACAAATGTTGCTGAGATTATAGTCACCAGCAGAATCAAAATCGCTCAATTAGGAACTGATAATGTAAAATTGTAGGATCTAGTTAAATTAAAAGTTACGCCCAGGGAGTTGACACTAAAACGTATGTATATTATATCCATCAAATATGTATATCAAGGTGAGACGTACATATGGTGCAGACTACAACCATCAGTAGAATCAAAATAGCTCAATTGGAGGCGAGATTGGAAATTTGGGGGGGGGGGGGCTAACTGAAGAAAATAGACTATAGCCACTAGCAGAACTACAATCGCTCAATTAGGAAATGAAGTGAAAAATTGTGGGGCTAGTTAAACTAAAAGTTACACTCAGGGGGCTGGGCGGCCGTCCAAATAGCTGCTCTTAGTCCCCCGGACGAGTCGGACGGTCTGGGTCTTCTACTCAGGGGGCTGGCACAAAATATGTATATTCAGGTGACACGTACAGAGGGTTCAGAGATTATAACTATTATCAGAATCAAAATCACTTAATTAGAAGCAGAGATAAGATATTTGGGGGCTACCTCAAGTAAAATTTACGCCCAGGGGGTATCTGAGCAACATAATCACCAGCTGCCAGGGTCAAACGTTTGAGGGAAACGACATCAGTTAAAAGGATAATGTTGAAAACCTAATTTTATAAAGTTTTTTTTAACAAATATTTAGAATTTCTTTAATTTTTAGGTATTTTGAATGTTAAATAGCTGAAAAAGTAAAGCAGCTGAATAGATCAAGTGACCCCTGAAACTAAATGTCCGAAACAACACGTTTCTGAAAGTGTCACTAAAAATAACCTATCGGTCATGGGTATGCCAAAAGTTGGAAACTCTGATGTTTAAAGACCTAATTTTAAATCAAACATTGGAATTCGTCGCCGGCAGATTAGCAATGCAGATTAGCGGCCCAATGACCGGCCCAGGTGTATAGTTAAATCATTGTTTGGTTTTTGAGAATTTGGTGTAATATTAATCAGAGGTTTATATCTTAAATTTTGAGCAATGGTAAGTATTCATGTTAGTACATAATGAAATATGTTGTCTGTCTGGCTGTGTGTCTCCTATGGATATAATAAACCTTGGTCGCCTATAGCAGAAAATGAAAGCTGCAAAATGTAGTGCATGGGTAACTGAACTCCTGAGATGATGTACTTTCACAAGATTTTTGTTTAAAAGTTAGAATTAGTTTAAGAGTGATGAGCATTTAAATTCAAAATTTCACCATATTAAAATCAAATTTAACGAGCAGATGATTTTTTGAGTGCAAGAGATATGAGACAGAGACGGTTCATCAAGAATGCGACAGCTGGAGCAGAGTACAGGGCTCAATCAAACATTCAAATTTCTTGAATCTTAGGAATATCACTTAGTTTCTTTAAAAGCTTAATTTATAAGTATCATTAAAAGATCAGAAAGATGTGATGAAAATTGTTAATTTTAAGTAAGTTTAGCAAAGGATAGATTTAGGGCATATCAAAGGAGCTTATTTAGGGTGTAATTCGCAGTAGTATTAGCGCATAGTGGGCAAAGGCCTGGCGGGTGGATTGATGAGTGTTTGCCTATGCGGCAGGAATACCACTTTTGGAAAAATTGAATGAATGAATTAAATAAAATAATTCCCTACTGTAAATCCCAGGTAATGCTGGGAACATTTTCTAGTCTTATATAGTAAAAGATGTGCCTGTGTATGTGTGTGTTATGTATAGCAGAATATCGAAGCTATCTGACAGTCACAAAATTGGTATAGGGATATTATAGCTAATCTCCTGAGACTATGTATCTCAGCAAGATTATTTTAAAAATTTGAATAAGTTTTCAAGTTATTTTATATTGAGACATTTGTAGCAATTTCTCCCAAAGTCGGTACCTTAGTGATCGAAAATATTATGATAGAATTTCCAACGTGACATCATTGGAAAGATCAAGAGACGTTCTTTCCAATGAGTTCTTTCAAAACCGAATTCGTTCAACAATTCTTTCATATTTCTTTTTTTTAAATTCATTGAAATATGTGTATTTTGTGCATTTTCATTTTGTTGCATTGGACAATTAAAAATTCGCAGGATTCTAATTTTTGGAATGAATATGGATCGACTACTATTCGCATTTTAAATTGAAAAAAAAATAATAATTACTTTATTTCTAAATTTGCTATTAATTTTTAATTGGGTCTATAGAAATTGACTTTCACAATTTTGACATTAAAAAGCACTCCTTTTCTTGCAAGGCAGCACATCGTAGTTGCTATGCCAACACACTTGGGTTTCTTTCTCTTGTGTTAATCTATATAAATAAAATTGAAAATCTGTCTGTGTCTGTCTGTCTGTTTGTCCCATCATCACGGGAGAACGGCTGAACCGAATTTGATGAAATTTTGTGGGTAGCCTAGAAATAGCCCCACTTAAAATTTAGTCTTTGTTTTGAGTTTCTACGACCAGTGGTTCTCGAGATATTAGTAAAAAACGAAATTTTCGTTTGTCTCATCATCACGGGAAAACGGCTGAACCGAATTTAATGAAATTTCGTGGATAGCCTTGAAATAGCCCCCCATAAATTTTGTCCAAGTTTCGAGTTTCTAAGACCAGGGGTTGTCGAGATATTAATGAAAAACGGAACTTTTTCTTAGGAGATCTACTCTCCAACTCCGTGGTTTATCCAAACGGAAAGGATGAAAATCGTTTGTTTTAAACGCCAAAATGAAATAAAACTTTATTTCCGAGTTTGGTGCAGGATTTTTGCATTAATTAGTCACTATAGGAAAACATAAATTGTTTGAAACATGAATTTAAATGGAAAAATCTACCTCCATGGTTCATCTCTCACAAGATTTTACTCAACGATGTAAAGTATAAAGAAATCAAAATGGCTATTTAATTTCGCATTTTATGAGGAAGATTCTATCTTATATCATGTTGCTCGGCAACGGAATGAAATTAAATGTGTTGTTAATATCTATTATTATTTTTTTTATTTGTATAATAAATAAATGGATGTAAAAATATATTTTATAAATGAACGGTTTGATTGTTCTTTTAATTATATACGAGGCATGTTTTTTAAGTAAGTACCGTTTTGGAATTAAAAAAAGACGTGCAAAGATATCGCAATAATTTTATTTCTACATGAAAGCCTGTACCTTAATCTACTTTTCTACATAATTTCCGTGAATATTGAGGCACTTGTCATAACGTGGCACCAGTTTTTGAATACCCTCCTCATAAAATTCTGCCGCCTGACTTGTTAACCACTGTATCACAACTGTTTTGACTTCGTTATCGTCTTGAAGACGCTGACCACCCAGGTGTTTCTTCAAGTGCAGGAACAAATGGTAGTCGCTGGGCGCCAGATCAGGGCTGTATGGAGGATGATCTAGAGTTTCCCATTTAAAAGATTTGATGAGATCTTTGGTCCGATTAGCCACATGTGGACGGGCATTGTCATGCAGCAAAACGATACCCTTACTCAACTTGCCACGTCTTTTGTTCTGGATTGCACGACGCAGATTGTTCAATGTCTCACAATAAGACGCTGCATTGATTGTCTCATTACGAGGCAGAAACTCCACTAGCAATACTCCTTTTTTGTCCCAAAAAACTGTGCACATGATTTTCCGGGCAGAAATTGTTTGCTTAAACTTCACTCTTTTGGGTGATGATGAATGTCGCCATTCCATGGATTGTTGTTTTGATTCTGGTGTGACGTAGGCCACCCATGTTTCGTCACCAGTAACAATTTGGTCTAAAAAATCTTCACCTTCATTGTGGTACCGCTCAAGGAAAGTCAATGCACTGCCTAAACGTTGGGTTTTGTGCAAATCCGTCAACATTTTTGGAACCCAACGTGAACACAATTTCCGGTAATTCAAGTTCTCGGTCACAATGCGATACAAAACACTACGAGAATATTGAGGAAACCAGTCGCACATTGATGAAATTGTAAAGCGTCTGTTTTCTCTCACCTTTTCTTCCACTTTCTGCACCAAATCTTCATTAAAGACCGAAGGACGCCCACTCCGTTCTTCATCATGCACATTTGTGCGGCCATCTTTAAATGCTCTCACCCATTTCCTTACCATTCCATCACTCATAATGTTTTGTCCGTAAACTTCACAGATCTCACGATGAATATCGATCGGTTTTACGCCTTTAGCACTAAGAAATCGTATAACAGCCCGTACTTCACAATCGGCGGGACTCACGATTGTCGGAGGCATCTTAAACACTCAGTAAACAACGTATACAATGAAGAATCAGTCTGTAATGGCGTCAGTGCGTAGACAAGAGATGTAGGTAACCAGCGCGCATGCGCGGAACGCCGACCGTAGCGCTGCGGCGGCGGAATCGCAAAACGGTACTTACATAAAAAACATGCCTCGTATATTGCGGACTGCGTACTTCACTTTCATTTATTTTAGCAAAGAGGTTTCAAGCTCATATATTGTGTTTAACTAATAAACTCATATATTGTGTTTACCCAATAAATTCATTTAGCCGATTGTTGAAGCAGAAAAAGAGTAGAACGGGTGTATGTATCTTCTAATACAATTTTACTGTTTTTATTTAGTGTATACAAACGGGATCAGGATATTTTATTCTTCAGATCTGCAAATTCAGAGCTACGAATTTAGAGGAATATCTCTAAATAACTTGGTAACTTTTCTTAAACTTTACCAAATTAGTGGAAATGTCTCCAAATTAATAAAAATGACCCAAATCAATGAAATTAAATTTGTTTTTTTTTAATAAAGTACTGAAATGATGTTTCTGTAGCATTTGTCGGTCAGTCCATCCATCCTACTTAGTAACACATTTAAGGAATTTTTTTAATATCACCAAATTGGTAAAAATATTTCTAAATCCATAAAAATATCATGAAATTGATAAAATCGCGCTTAATAAATGAAATTAATTGTGTTTTGTTAGGGGATAGTATTGTGATGATGTTTCGTCAATTTGTCGCATAATGGGATTATCAGTTCTACTGTCCCACTTGGCGATAAATTTGGCGATTTTTTAAGTTATAGCTAAATTGACGAAAATGTCGCCAAACCTTCCATGGAGATTGCATTATTCAGATGATATGATTTCCATCAATTTATTGAAAGCAATTGATATCATGTCGCTTAGCAACGGATCCAATATGTTATGCGGCATATGATTTTAATTAAATCTTTTCCGATTAGAATAGTAAAAATATGTATATAAAATAAATTTCATTGACATTGAATTTTTGACTGGATAATATCAATTACGGTCTACAGGTTTAAACATCATTATTATTGATATTTTTGGGGACTATTGATTCAGGGATAACTGATATTTTCAAATTATTATGGAATTGTTTTATTATGACGAAAATTGTTGAAACTCATATATAGTACGTTGTACGAGTATTCTTCTACAAATGCATGGGTATATCTTCCAATCTACGAGAATATAAGTAGTGCAGGTATATTGGCATATATTTTGATATCTATTGGCATATATTCGAATCAATTACGACCTTCTGGTATTAAGATTACGGGGATTTTTGATACTTTCAATTTTTATGTCATCTCTTTTATTTTGGCAAATATTTTTGAGACACATATTGCAATACGGGTAAACTTCTACTAACACACTGGCATATTTTCTAATCTGCGACAATATAAGTAGTACGGGGTTGCATATATTGATTCAATTCCTTTTTTTTGTAAATTTGCATACAAAAGGGGGCAGGATGTTTTATTCTTCAGATCTGCCCGAGAAGATAATTTTGCATAGTGAGAACAGATATTCTTAAACTTCTCTTTATGAGCAATAAATTTAATATTTTAACAGAATTTGCACCTGATTGCGAATTATAAATTTCTTTATATTATATACTCCGTACGAAGAACGGGTATGCTGCTAGTGTTTTATAATATAGAGAAATACGCGTATTTAGGCCTTTTAATTTTCGTGCATCGGAGAGTCGAAGATTCACAAGATTCTAATTTTTTGTGTAAATATGGAGTACCTTACCTTATATGGAGTGTATTACTTTAGCATTCTAATAATGTTTTTATTTATTTTCCGAATTTTTCTTTATAAAATTTTAAGTGGGTCTGTAAAAAATGTGATTTTCCAGGCGAATGTTCGCTCCGGCTCAGCCCCGAATGAAGTTCTCCCGTTTAGAAATAATTTTACCGCGGAGCCCTTATTTTCTTTTCACTTTTAATACGTGTGCTTTAGGTAGCGCCTATGTAAAAAGGTTAGTATTTAACTTTTTAGAAAAATTGATACTCAATATTTTTTATGGAAATAAATCGTTTTATTGTTTTTAAAATATTCTCTTTTGGCATCAATACATTTTTTCATTCGAATAAACTTGCATTATCATGAGCTTGCATTATCAAGATGAAGAATGATGCGATGTTTCGCATTATTTTTTCTAATTTGAACAACTATTTCTATCAAACAAATTGTATATCAATCAGCATTTAGTGTTCTACGATCCTCTAAAGTAACATTTGCAACATGGCCGGATTTACAAGAAAACGAAGCAATCATTTTCTTTAAAACACTTCGTACACGAACAACTTTTGTAGGTTTTGCTTCATTTTGAAATACCCAAACTGCAGATTGTTGTTTTATTTCGGGTTCATAGGAATGAAACCCTGTTTTGTCACCTGTTACTACAATATCAAAGACATGTTTTAAGAAACCAGAGTTGAATCTTTTGAGATTTTCATTGCACCATTTGACACGAGCATTCTTTTGAGCTCGAGTTAAATTATGTGGAATCCAACGCTCACATATTTTTTTGACTTTTAAAGGATCATGTAAAATTGAATGTACTCGGGTTCTTGAAATGTTTAGCGATGCCCAGTGGGTGTATTTTGAAATTCGATTTGAGGGGGGGAGGGATTGTTGTTGTTGAGACCCAGACCGTCCGTCCGACCTACCAGAAAGGTGTAAGGTAACCGTTTGGACGGCCGGGAAGTTCAACCCAATTTAGACCGGAACCTAGTGGGGGAGGCATCCACAGGGACCGTATCCTCCTCCCCCTACCACCAACCTCTCGGAAGGACTTACGGACCCACATGTTTAATCCCGGTCGTCCAAATAGTTACTCAAGTCCTTTGGATGAGTCGGACGGCCTGGGGTTTCCACATGTTTAACGTGATCGTACTCCGCATGAACACGGCGGCAGTTGTGGCAGCGTGCAAATCCAGCACGCAAACCACCGGGCTACCGCACCCGAAATGTGCCAACAGCACGTGGTGTTCCCGGGTGGTCACCCACCCAAGTACTAACTGCGCCCGATGCTGCTTGACTTAGGTGATCTAACGAGAACCGGTGTTTTCAGCACGGTAGGGCCGTTGGCTGAGTGGGGGGGGGGGGGGGTGTCATTCTAAATATCAATCTCATGGAGTCCAAGTTAGAGGTTTCCACGGGATACGGCCTGGCTCAGGCTACGCTTTATTAAATTCAGGTCGGGGTTTGGCCTGGTCAAAAAAAATAGAAAACCCAATTTACTTATAATTTAACACTGATATTTTATTTGAAATTTTTCCTGCGATTTTAATTTCAATTATTGGATTCCGAATGTTTCTAAATTATCAAAATTAAATAATTATATTCTTAAAGTAAAACTTTCGTCGATTTCTTTCCGATGGCAAATATTGAATGAAAATTTATTTGAGAAATTGTTATAATTTAAAATTAATATATCGATAAGAATTATTGTCCGGGAATTTATTTATATTTACATTCTAAACATCTACCACTTTTAATTTGAAATTATTAAATTTTAAAAATATTTATAACTATGTCATAATCAAAGAAAATATCTATATACTTGCATAGAAAATTTAATCGCATAAAATTTTTTTTTTAATTTCTAACAATTGTGGCATATGACATATTTGTTTTGTAACTACTAAAGCAAAAAAAAAGAAAACTGATGTGGGCAACACAGGACTTTCTTCATATAATGCAATGGATTTACTACTTTTACAGTAAAAGAAATAGGTTTTTCTTCTAGTGGATACTTATATTCTTTCCAAGATATTGAATTTTCATCGATGAGTCGTCATTTTCACTGATTTAGCGTCATTTTTATCCATTTGGCGAGATTTTCGTTAATTTGGCAACATTTTAAAAATTCGCCTAGTTGACGACATTCCGTAAAATTCGTCGCCCAAATCTCGCCAAGCGTTATGGACGGAATAATAAGTTATTTTTATAGCACATAAATGATTATTGGTGTTCAAATACAAGAGTATTACTCAAAGTATCTTTTCTCATGAATGGAACGAGCTAGATCAACGAGAATGATGTCACCAAATGTATCGCATGATATTACATATGACAAGTGAACAAGTTTCTCAACAGTTAATATATTTTATTTAGTTTATGGGATTTTCTGATAAATTTATTTAAAAATTGTGCAATATCTCGAGAACGGCTCATGCTAGCGTTCAAAAGTTTATCTCAATCGTTTTCTAAGGAAAAATTACATAAGAAATGTCTATTAGCGTAACTTTATTAAAGTTTTTGATTTTTTGATGATTTTTTCAAAATTTCACTCTAAAATTTAGGGGGGCTCTGAACATGCGATTATGTTTAAAAACAATAGGTTTCCAGTATTCACGGATCGTGATGTTTTTACCAAATTTCATTCGAATCGCTCCATTCGTCCGTGAGATATCGTCTTCACAGACTCACTGACACACACACAGACATCACCTCAAAAATGTTTGATTCGTGATCAGGGATGCTCGAAACGTGCTCTTCCGTCGAAAACTCGAATTCGATTTTTCGACCCCGTCACAATACTTTCCTTATACATTATGTATATAAAGAAAGCAATATTTGGTGCTGATGAGTTCTAACCAAAGGGCATTGCTTTGTTTACTGATACTTGGGTGAATAACGCATTTTTACTTTCCCTGCAGTACATTGTAATGTATAGGGAAAGTATTGGAATCATGCCGAAAATCTGTGTGTCTGTTGTCTGTCTGTCTGTCTGTCTGTGCAGATTTTGTATTCACTCTAACTGAAAAAGTAATTGACCGAATTTCATAAAATTTGGTAGGTAAGTCCCTTGTGGGCGAATTTAGTGCTGATTAGTTTTGGGTACGATTCGGAATAAAATAACCTACCTTTTTTTGCAAAATGGCCCGCAAAAATCGTAAAAACCCAAACTAAAGAACTAGGTATATTCAAATATATCCATTAAATGCTCGTTTAATACGTAATTTTTAACGACAAAAATAATTAGACCAACCCCATTACACTAGGACTAGCTGTTCTCGCGATATTTTAGTTTTCCGTATTTTCTCTACGCCACCTTTGAAAATAAGTCCGGTTATCGAATGAAAACGAAATTTTAATTACAAGTGAAATAAATTTAATTAAAATATAGAGAACGTTAATATAAGTCTGCAGGGAAAGTCATGTGCTGCCCACATCAGATTTTTACTTATATTTTTTTTATTCAATTTCAAAAAGGTGGCAAACTGTAGTTTTGACTTTCCTTATATACATAATGTATAAGGAAAGTATTGTGACGGGGTCGAAAATTCGAATTCCAGTTTTCGACGGGAGAGCACGTTTCAAGCATCCCAGAACACGAATCAAACATTTTTGAAAATGTCTGTGTGTGTGTGTGTGTCAGTGAGTCTGGAGACGATATCTCACGAACGAATGGAGCGATTCGAATAAAATTTGGTACAAAAATCACAATCCATGAATACTAGAAGTCTATTGTTTTTAAACGCAATCAAATGTTCAGAACCCCCTAAATTTTCGAATGAAATTTTGAAAAAATCATCAAAAAATCAAAACCTTTAATAAAATTACGCAAATAGACATTTCTTGTGTAATTGTTCCTTAGAAAACGATTGACATAAACTTCAGAACGCTAGCATGAACCGTTCTCGAGATATTGCACGTTTTTCAAATAAATTTTTCAAAAAATCCTATAAATTAAAAAAAATATATATTAACTGTTGAGAAACATGTTCTCTTTTCATATGTAATATCACGTGATAAATTTGGTGGCATCATTCTCGTGGAGCTAGCTCATTCCATTCGTGAGAAAATATACTTTAAGTAATACTTTTGTATTTGAACGCCAATAGTCATTTATCTGTTGTAAGAATACATTATTTCTGGTCCATAACGCTTGGCGATATTTTGGCGACGAATTTGAGGAATGTCGCCAATTTGGCGACATTTTTTTCGCTAAATGGATAAAAATGACGACTAATTGAAGAAAATTCAATATCTTGGGAAGAATATAAGTATTTGCTATAAGAATAACATTTTTTTTAACTGTAAAAGTAGTAAACTCATTGCATTATTATAAGGAAAGTCATGTGTTGCCCACATCAGATTTTTTAAAAACATAATCTCACTGAAGAGCCGTTTGTTTTCTCATTTACTTTCTGATATTATCATTCCAAAATAATAAATGAAAACACACTTTACAGTAACCTGCCGTCCAAACAGCTGCTCATGTCTCCGGACAAGTCGGACGGTCTGGGTCTTCAACACTTTACAGTAATGTTCATTCTTGATTTGTACAGATTTTTCAAATTTGGGTTCTTTATAATCTATCTATCTATACTAATTGCCAAGTGTCCGTCTGTCTGTCTGTCCTCCGTCTATCACGCTTTTTTTAGACACTTCCCCAATAGATAGAGACTTGCAATTTGGTATACGGCTCGGACGTTCGATACTCCCCCCCCCCCGGAAAAATCGAATTTTTCGAAAACGTTCTCTAGAGGGGGTGCTCCACATTAAAACGTTCGAAAAGTGAAATGATAGGAAAGCATGCTTTGCGATAAGATAGAGACTTCAAATTTGGTGTATGGGTAAATCGATCGAAAGGAAGAAAGTGCGCAATTTCAGATTTCCAGTATTTTATACTTAAGGGGGTGCTGCACACCAAATTGTTCGATTTACCGAATAAATTAGGAACGGCTCCTTTAAAATTTGATAGAGGCTTGAAATTTGGTATATGGATTAATCATTTGACGAAAACACCTAAGACGAATATAGTTTTAAAAACTGTTCGTTTAAGGGGGTGCTCTAGTGAAAAACGCTCGAAAGGTGGATTGAAAAAAAAACATACTTTGGGATAAGATACAGATGTCAAATTTGGTATACGAGTGGATAGTTCAGAAGGAAGAAAGTGTACAATTTCAGATTACCAATATTTGCTACTTTAGCGGGTGCCACGTACCAAAATGTTCGATTTTCGGAATAAGGGACAAACGCTCCTTTTAAAACGTGATAGAGGCTTGATATTTGGTATATGGGCGAATCATCTAATAGAAAACACAAGATGAATAGAGTTTTTCAAAAATGTATATTTAAGGGTGTGGGTACTCCGCACAAAAAAATACGAAAGGTGAAATGATAGAAAAAGCATGCTTCGCTATGAGATAGAGACTTCAAATTTGTTGTACGGGTAAAAAGTTGGAAAGGAAGAGAATGTGCGATTTCAGTTAACCAACATTTGCTATTGTAGGGGGTGCCGCTCGATAATATTCGATAAATACTAAAATATTCGATTTGTCAAATAAATGAAAAACGTCTCCTTTACAATGTGATAGAGGCTTGAAATTTAGTATATATGCTAAACATTTGATAAAAAAACTAAAGATGAATACGGTTTGACAAAAATGTTCATTAAGGGGGTGCCACATGGAAAGACGTTCGAAAGGTTAATTGATAGACAAAACATGCTTCGCGATAGGACAGATACTTCAAATTTGGTGTAAAATAGTTTGAAATGAAGAAAGTGTGAAATTTCAGATTTCCAATATTTGCTACTTTAAGGGGTGCCGCATACTAATATGTCCTATTTCCGAATAAATGAGGCACGCTTCCTTTTAAATGTGATAGAGGCTTGATATTTGGTATATGGACCAATCATCTCATAAAAAACCGAAGACGAACTGAGCTTTTCAAAATTGTTCATTTATGGGTGTTCTTCGCAGAAAAACGTTCGAAAGAGGGAATGATAAAATAGTTCGGGGTGAGATAGACTTTAATGTGGTGTACGGGTAGATAGATCGAAAGGAAGAAATGCTCAACTTAAGTTTCCCAATATTTCCTTCTTTATGGGGTTCTGCGCACTAAAATATTCGATTTGCCGAATAAATGTGAAACGCGAATTATTCAAAGATTTACATTATTCAGGGGTTGTTTATTGTGAAACCGTTGATTTTCAACGGGTATTCGGCTAGTATATACTAATTGCCAAGTGTCCGTCTGTCTGTCACGCATTTTTTAGGCACTTCCCGAATAGATAGACTTGCAATTTGGTACATGGGTCGATCGTTCGATAAAACTCTCTGGAAAAATCGAATTTTTCAAAAATGTTCTGTAGAGGGGGTGTTCCACACCAAAACGTTCGAAAAGTGAAATGGTAGGAAATCATACTTTGCGATGAGATAGAAATTTCAAAATTAGTGTACTGGTAAATTGTTCTAAAGGAAGAAAGTATGCAATTTCAGATTTCTAATATTTTAATATTTTCTACTATAGGGGTTGCCGCACACCGAAATGTTCGATTTGTCGAATAAATGAGAAACGCCTCCTTTAAATTTTGATAGAAGCTTGGAATTTGGTATATGCGCTAATCATTTAGTGAAAACACCCAAGATGAATAGAGTTTCTCAGAAATGTTCTATTAGGAGGGGTACTCCAGAGAAAAACATTTGAAAAGTTAAATGATAAAAAACATTGAACGGGATGAGATAGAAATTTCAAATTTGGTGTACGGGTAGAAAATTTTGAAGGACGAAAATGTGCAATTTCAGATTTTAAATATTTACTACTCTAGGGTGTGCCGCGCACCGAAATGTTCGATTTGTCGAACAAATGAGAAACGCTTGCATTAAAATTTGATAGAGGATCGAAATTTGGTATATGGGCCATTTGATGAAACGCCTAAGAAGAATATATTTTTTCAAACATGTTCGTTTACGGGGGTGCTCCAGATAAAAACGTTCGAAAGGTAAATTGATAAAAATAGTTTCGGGATGAGAAAGAAATTTCAAATTTGATGTACGGGTAGATTGTTTGAAAGGAAGAGAGTGTACAATTTCAGATTTCCAATATTTTCCACTTTAGGGGATGTCGCACTCCAAAATGTTTGATTTTCGGAATAAAAGAGAAACGCCCCTATTGAAACGTGATAAAGGCTTGATATTTGGTATATGGGCGAATCATCTGATAGAAAACCCAAGAGGAATGGAAGTTTTCAAAAATGTTCAATTAAGGGGTGTATGTATACTCCACACAAAAACATTTGAAAGGTGAAATGATAGAAAAAGCATGCTTCGCGATGAGACTTCAAATTTGGGGTATGGTTAAGGGTGAGTGTTAGTAAATCTTCTGCTCTATTCGCGCTTTATTAACTTTCGCGGTACACATTTTTCGCCGAAATTCTGCTCAAACAGTTGCGAAATATTTTCTGATAAATAAAATGCAATGCTTAGATTATATTATAACTAAATTTAATACCCAATAAAACATACAATATATTTCTTATTTTAATTCAAAATATTTTTGGTGCTGCTATCTGTTGTCGCAATTTAATTCATACTGATTATTTTTATATTTTAATGAACATTTTTAAATATCTATTTCTTCTAATACAGTATTAAATACAATAACAGATCATATATGATAATTCCACAATCACGGAAAGGTAATTTCTCATTCTATAAATTTGATAAGGGGATCTGAACGTACATGACTGAAGACTGCAGCTTTGTCTTCAAGTTCGTTTGTCTTCAAGTCCAAGTTCAATTACGTTTCCGTGATTGTGGCATTATTATATATGATCTGTTGTTGTATTTAATAGCGTATTAGAAGGAATAGACTTTTAAAAATGTTCATTAAAAAATAAAAATAATCGGTATGAATTAAATTACGATAACAGATGGCAACACCAAAAATATTTTGAATAAAAATAAAAAATATATTCTATGTTTTATTGGATATTAAATTTAGTTTTAATATAATATAAGCATTGCATTTTATCTTTCAGAAAATATTTCACAACAGTTTGAGCAGAATTTCAACGAAAAATGTGTGCCGCGAAAGTTAACAAAGCGCGGATAGGGTAGAAGATTTACTGACGCTCACCCTTAAATAGTTGGAAAAGAAGAAGGTGTGCAATTTCAGTTTTCCAACATTTGCTATTGTAGTCGGTGCCGCACACTAAAATATTCGATTTGACGAACAAATGAAAAAATGAGAGGCTTGAAATTTGGTATATGGGCTAATCATTTGATATAAAAAGCCAAGGTGAATACGATTTTTCAAAAATATTCACTTAAAGGGGTGCTACACAGAAAAACGTTCGATAGGTGAAGTGATAGAAAAAGCATACTTCGCGATAGGATAGAGACTTAAAGTTTGTTCTACTGGTAAAGAGTTAAAAGGAATGAAGTGTGCAATTTCATTTTTCCAAACTTTGCTACTGTAGCGGGTTCCACACAACAATATGTTCGATTTTCCAAATAAATGAGGCACGCTTCCTTTTAAATGTGTTAGAAGTTTTGTATTTGGCATATGGGCCAATCATCTGATAAGAAACGCAAGGAGAACAGAGTTTTTCAAAAATGTTCATTTATGGGTGTGCTCCACAGAAAAACGTTCGAAAAGGGAAATGATAAAATAGCATGCTTCGGGATGTGACAGAGACTTTAATTTGGTGTACGGGTGGATAGTTCGAAAGGAAGAAGTGTGGAATTTAAATGTTCCAGTATTTTCTTCTTTAGGGGTTCTGTACACCAAAATATTCGATTTGCCGAATAAATTTGAAACATAAATTATTCAAAAATTTACATTATTCGGGTGCTGCTTATTGCGAGACCTTTGATTTTCAACGGGTATTCGGCTAGTTTATTACTATATGTAATATAACTTGTGTTTTATTCCTTAAATGCAAATTATACGGGCTTCAAGGTCCGCGTTGGGTCAGACTTTGAGTGCTTTCAGGACGGGTTAGGCTCGGGTGAAATATTTTAAAGAATTCTTGGGCTTTAGCAGAGTCAAATCTTCATATTTTCGGGTCGGGTGCAATTTTAAATTAGACCCGTGCAGATCTCTAGCCACTAAATAACTGGTTTTTGGTCTTAGCTTCTTCTGCCTGCTATAGGAACAGAATTTTTTCCAAATTTTCAGACTTCGGGTTTTACTGCAGTAGGAGAATTTCCCTCCTATTACGACGCAGTAGCCGAAAAACTTCGTTTTCAATTCTTTGTTATTAAAATCTGATAATTTATTCCATTTTTACTTTCCTTATATACATGGTATAATGTATAAGGAAAGTATTTGGACGTGGTCGAAAATTCGAATTAGAGTTTTTGACGGGAGAGCACGTTTCAAGCATCCCTGAACACGAATCGAACATTTTTGAGGTGATGTCTGTGTGTGTGTGTGAAAATATTTGTGTGTGTGTGTCAGTGAGTCTGTGGAGACATATCTTACGAACGAATGGAGCGATTCGAATGAAATTTGGTGCGAAAATTACAATCCGTGAATACTGGAAGTGTATAGTTTTTAAACGTAATCGAATGTTCAGCACCCTCCTAAATTTTCAAATCAAATTTTGAAAAAATCATCAAAAAATCAAAACCTTTAATACATTTACGCAAATAGACATTTCTTATGTAATTTTCTCTTAGAAATCCATTGACATAAACTTTAGAACGTTAGTATGAACCATTCTCGAGATATTGTACATTTTTCAAATAAATTTATCAATAAATCACTGGCGAGATTTTGGATATGAATTTGGTGGAATATCGCCAACTTGATGACTTTTTTAAATGTTACCAAATTAAAGAAAGTGTCGATAAATTGATAAAAATGACGCTAAATCAATGAAAATGTCGACTCATTGGCGAAAATTCAATATCTTGGAAAGAATATTATTATCTACCATAAGAATAACCTATTTTTCCGTCCATAACGTTTGACAAAATTTTGGTGACGAATTTGTAAGAATATCTCCAACTTGCTGACTTTTTAAAAATTGCCAAATTGACGAAAATGTTACCCAATTCATGGAAATTGGCCAAATTGATGAAACCGACACTAAATCAATGAAATGTCGACAAATTGATAAAAATGACGCCAAATGGGAAGTAATGCTTCGCAAATTCCGATTTCCTTCATATGATGGCCTCAGTGGTTGAACCAAACAAATTAAATTTTTAAACAGGAATAGGAGCAATTTCAGGGCTACTGTGGTAAATGTGGTAGAAAGTAGATGTTTTTTTTTAAAAAAAATTATAACTACACAGATTTTCGTAAATGGAAGAAATTTTATTATACACTGGTGGAAAAAGGTTTCAAGACAAAATATAAATTCTGAAAATTTGATAAATTTCAGATTCATATTTATACACAAAATAGAACATAAATGAAGCAACGATTTGCATATTCTTTATAATGCAAAATTCTTTGTAATGCAAAATTATAACAAAAATGAAATAATAAAATTACACTTCATGAATATAGATTGAAAATAAATGGGAAAAATTATAACAAATACAAAAGAAATAAAAAGACGACAATACAAAAGAAATCTGTTGTGGGTAACACATGACTTTCCTTATATAATGCAATGAATTTACTACTTTTACAGTAAAAAAATAGGTTTTTCTTATAGTAGATACTTATATTCTTTCCAAGATATTGAATTTTCGACGATTAGTCGTCATTTTTATTGATTTAGCGTCATTTTTATCCATTTGGCAAGATTTTCGCTAATTTGGCAACATTTAAAAAGTCGCCCAGTTGGCAACATTCTGCAAAATTCGTCGCCAAATTCTCGCCAAGCGTTATGGATGGAGAAATAAGTTATTCTTATAGCAGACAAATGACTATTGGCGTTCAAATACAAAAGTATTACTCAAAGTATCTTTTCTCATGAATGGAACGAGCTAGATCCACGAGAATGATGTCACTAAACTTATCGAATGATTATCGCATGATTATCGCATTTTTATATTACATATGAAAAGTGAACATGTTTCTCAACAGTTAATATATTTTTTAATTTATGGGATTTTTTGATAAATTTGTTTGAAAAATGTACAATATCTGGAGAATGGTTCATGCTAGCGCTCTAAAGTTTATGTTAATCGTTTTTTAAGGAAAAATTACATAAGAAATGTCTATTTCCGTAACTTTATTAGAGGTTTTGTTGTTTTGATGATTGTTTTTTAAATTTCACTCGAAAATTTAGGGGGGTTCTGAACATTCGATTACGTTTAAAAACAATAGGCTTCCAGTATTCACGGATTGTGATTTTTGTACCAAATTTTATTCGAATCGTTCTATTCGTTCGTGAGATATCGTCTCCACAGACTCACTGATACACACACACACACACACTCACGCACACACGCACACACTCTCACACACACACACACACATACAGACACACACTCACACACTCACACACACACACACACACACACACACATACACACACACATACAGACACACACACACAGACAGACATCACTTCAAAAATGTTTGATTTGTGACCAGGGGTGCTCGAAACGTGCTCTCCCGTCGAAAACTCGAATTCGATTTTTCGACCCCGTCACAATGCTTTCCTTATACATTATGTATATAAGGAAAGTAATACTTGAAAAATCCTTAATAGTTAAGAATATTACCCATATTTTCAATTATTCTGGTTGCCATGGATTGTGTAAGTGCATTTAGAGTTTCTGAAGGGATGTTTTTCCAAGCTAGTTTGATGGCCGAGGTCAAGTTACGTTTATTACTTTCCTTATATACATAATGTATAAGGAAAGTATTGTGACGGGGTCGAAAATTCGAATTCGAGTTTTCGACGGGAGAGCACGTTTCAAGCATCCCTGATCACGAATCAAACATTTTTGAAGTGATGTCTGTGTGTGTGTATGTGTGTGTGTGTGTGTGTGTGTGTGAAAGTATGTGTGTGTGTCAGTGAGTCTGTGGAGACGATAACTGACGAACGAATGGACCGATTCGAACCAAATTTGGTACAAAAATCACAATCCGTAAACACTGGAAGCCTATTGTTTTTATACGTAATCGAATGTACAGAACCCCCCTAAATTTTCGAATGAAATTTTGAAAAAATCGTCAAAAAATCAAAACCGCTAATAAAGTTACGCAAATAGACATTTCTTATGTAATTTTTCATTAGAAAACGATTGGCATAAATTTTAGAACGCTAACATGAACCGTTCTCGAGATATTGTGCATTTTTCAAAAAAATTATGAAAAAGTCACATAAAAAAAAAAATCCTATTGAGAAACATGTTCACTTTTCATATGTAATACCATGCGACAGATTGAGTGACATCATTCTCGTAGATCTAGCTCGTTCCATTCATGAAAAAATATACTTTGAATTATACTTTTGTATTTGAACGCCAATAGTCATTTATCTGCTGTAAGAATAACTTTTTTCTTAGTGCATAACGCTTGGCGAGATTTTGGCGACGAATTTGGCGGAATGTCGCCAACTTGGCGACTTTTTTGAAATGTTGCCAAATTAATGAAAATCTCGCCAAATGGATAAAAATGATGCTAAATCAATGAAAATGATGACTAACTGTCGAAAATTCAATATCTTGGAAAGAATATTAGTATCTACTATAAGAAAAACCTATTTTTTTACTGTAAAAGTAGTAAATTCATTACATTATATAAGGAAAGTCATGTGTTGCCCACATCAGATTTTTTTCATATTGCTGACCACTTTTATACACACCATGGACTAAAATAGCCCATAAATTTTCAACAGAGTTCAAATCTGGACTATGCAACAGTTAACAATAAAATAAATTTTATATAGTGTTCTATAATTATTGCAATACGTTATATTTCACTGCAATTTTTTTCAGAATGAAAACTTCTTTATCTTTTTTTTCTGGAGGAATATCTTCGGATGTTTCCTGTTCGAACACTCTTTTGAAGTATCGTTGTCGTTTAGCTTTTAGTCCCACCTCTCGTGTCTGTCTTTCTTTCGCGTTGAGCCAGTTTGCCGCTGCTTTCTTTGGGTTCCAATTTTCACAACTTGGGAGATTAAAGTGGATGAATAAATAAGTATTTTAAGTTGTAAGGTGAAGAGAAGATCTTGAAGATGTTCTCAACAAATTATTGGCGCGTATGCATCTTTCAACATCTGCTGAATGTGGTGTAGCTGCAAGTAGTCGCGATAATACAACAAGAACATGTTTATGCGTATTAGTCGAAATCTTCGCAAGATATGAGAAAAGGATTGGTAAGTTCTTATTCTTCACAAATGCTTGCTCACAAAGCTCGTCGAACTCCATAGAAAGTTCTGATAAATCTAGATCACTTCCTAAAAGTGAGTGGACAGACCGAATGTTGGTTTCTTCTTGTTTTGTGATGGGATGAATGGGATTACCACGTCAAGTAACGGCTGATCTGCTTTGAACCTCCGGTCTAGAAATTCAGCTAGTCCACTTATAATCTCTACTTTCACAGCTTTTACATCTCTTCTGTCGGTAACATACAGATGGTGTGTCTTCCGTCAAAGCTGCTGTTGCTCCAGAATAAAGCCTTTTAACGTTTTCTTCTCTCCATTTTCCTCCATTTGTTGGTTCATAGTTTCCACCCGACCAATAGGATGATTTTGCTTTTCCAGTTTTCTAATCGCAACAGTTACTGTTTTAACATTTTCTGACAAAGTGATTAACATTAGATCAATTTTCTGGATGTTTTTTTGGGAACCTCGTGAAGACATATAGGATGTCTGCCAGAACGCACATGAGTTGTAAATTTGCCAGATTGCATAAGTAAACAAGAAAACCTATGGCTTGTCTTCCTGTTGATTCCTTGAAGTATGCATGCTACGACAGCAGACTGTTGATTAAGTCAAATGTGAATTCGGACCATGTTACTTCGAAGAATTTTGGAAAATGAGTGACGTGCAAAGTTTCTCTTTCGGTGATTTTTTTTTATATCTTTTGTACGAATTCCAGAGATCCGGAAATATGTCACAATGCTAATAAGATTTTTGAAAAGGTGTGCGACTTCATTAACATTTTCGCCAACAGATTTCCACGTAAGTTGTGAACGATGTGCAGCACACCATAATGACAGAAGTTTTTCAGTACCACCCTGCAGTTTAACTTCATTCTCCAGCAATCTCCATAATCCGTTAATTTCACCAGTGTTTAAGGATGCTCCATCTATTGTAACAGATGACACGGTAGATAATATACTGGTAAAGTTGTCACATGTGTTTGCAATAGCCACCTTAATTGCATTGAAGACTCCAATTGCTTCTTTCTCTTCTGGCTCTGCTGCTCCTAAAAACAACAGTTCTCTGTCATCATTCTTCAAAACAAATTTGCCGTAACATATATTTTATCAACCTGCATTTTGTTCACTAACCCAAAAATTCGTAGGGACACTGCCAGACTTTGTTTTAATTTTTCTTCTACTTCTGTTTGATGAGAAGAGGTAATGCATTTCATAAGTTCCAAATGAGAACTTGAGGAATTGGGGGTTGTTGTTGTCGTTACCCAGACCGTTCGACCTACCAGAAAGGTGTAAGGTAACTGTTTGGACGGCCGGGAAGTGCCACCCAATTTAGACCGGAACCCAGTGGGGGAGGCATCCACAGGGACCGTACCCTCCTTCCCCTACCACCAACCTCTCGGAAGGACTTACGGACCCACATGTTTAACGTGATCGTACTCCGCGTGAACACGGCGGCAGTTTTGGCAGTGGCTGGAATCGAACCCGGGTCTACCGAGTGCAACTCCAGCGCGCTAACCAATGGGCTACCGCGCCCCGAGGAATTTGGGGTGACATAACTGAGCTTTTGGTTACTGATTCTTGGCAAAGACTTTTCATTGAAGTTAAACTTCTCAGCCATAACAGATGTAGCTATTTTTGATGGCTAATTTCAAGTAGTTAGAGTGAGTCGCTTTTCACCGTTGCGTATTTCCATTATGCGTTTCGGAGTGACAAGCTTGGCAAGTTGGCGACATTTGCGGTAAAGAAATTTTCACGCCAAGTGTGCCGTAAATATCTCTGTTGTGATCTGCGCGAAATGGATTCGTATTTACACGTTGTATATCAATATGAATTATTAAAATTCTTTACAAAGGGTTGTCAACATTCCAATATTCACTTCAAGTCATTATTTAGATTCTGCAATCGCTTGTATCACAATGTTATGTACTTGTAATTATAGAATTTCACACTGTTCTTAAAGTGTTATGTATGTTCTTAAAATTCTTAAAGTTAAATGTTCTTCAAGTGTTCACTGTTAATAAAGTGGTTTAAAACATTACATTTAGAATAAATGATGACATTTAAAATAGTGTGCATTTGGTTATTGTATAAAATCAAACGAGCAAATTTTTTTTATTGCAGTGAAATAAAATTTTTTGTCCAAGTAGTAAATCACTAAAATCGTCCCTAATAAAATGTAAATTAGCAAAACATACTTATTTTGATGGAAATCTTGTTGTTTACACAATTTCCTTATAAATCTGTGCAATTGTATTTGCCCTTTCAAATAAATATTCAATGTGTTGTCATGGATTATTTATTTACTAACAGAATTTATATTTTATAATGATGAAGTTTACATATGTTATAGTTAGAGTGTGATTCTTTAATAAACCTCTAATTTACACATATAAATTTATAAAAGATATATATCTCTTATTTACATATGGAGATAAGAAATATATGAAGGTTAAATACACGCAGTTACATATGTAGATTTCCTCATAATTACTATAATTTTGTATTGCATATCTCAACTTGTAATACAATGTAGGAAGAAGTAAGCATAATTTATGAAAAATGTTACCAATAAATTTATTTTAACTAATAATACCTGTTATTGAGTCAAAACTTTAAATTTTTAGATGTAAATTATAAATTTTTACTTTCTATCTTGTTAAATTCATAATTAGTGACATTGAAAATATATTTCTTAAAAAGTGCTGTCATGTAGTATAAGCTTAAAAAAATAATTTAATATTTATGCATGTGCTTCACACTTGTCATTCAGATTCAATCTTGAAAGCTACTGTCTTTTGTGCATTATAAATGTTACTTTTATCCGTATAAACCCACAAATTTAAAACTTAGATATGATAACTTAAAATAGGTATTTCCCAGAAAATAAACTTCTGCAATAACTGGTTTATCATATGGGAGAAATTAGCATATAAGCCATATTCATCCTTGTGTATGGAAGTTCCTAGCAATGTAAATGTGAAATAAGTGTTTACTTAATCATACTTGAACCAGTTTTTTTATAGGTTTTGGTATAGAATGGGTAATGCAGATAACTATGGTATGGAAAGGATCATATAAAAGTGATAGAATCCCAATATGTGAAGGAGTTTGTGATGTATAGTTATACTGTTGCTTACTTCTTGTAAAACTGTGGAGCCAGTTCAATGATATTGATGGCAAGATTGGGAGTATTTTAGAAAATTTATTTTCTATCATTTGCACCCACATTCAAAGCCTACACCACAAAATTAAAATATCGTGCTTTAACAACTTTGTATCATAATATGTGTGTAGAATCTGAAACAAAATATCACTGATATTTAATTAATATAGTAAAACTTCAATTTTGTTGGCGTCAAAGCACAAGATTTGTAAAATGTCTCTTTTCTAAGGAATAATGCTACATGTGCATTGTTAATAGAAGTTACAATATTGCATTTGTTAAATCCACTCATTTAACCATATTTAATGTATTTTAAATTTTATGACTTTCAGAAAATTTCAAATAATGTGGTGCAATAGTAAGAACAATCATTTTAAAATTAGTGTAATTCCATATTTTAATGTAAAGTTTCTCGAAACTGAATTAAACAGAAATATTTAAAAATTTAGGCATTTTGAATATTTGATTTCAATCAAATTCAATAGTTTCATTATTCAATGATTCTAATAATTGTACACGATTGTTTGATGTGAACAGCATCCATGCTTGGGGATCTATATATCTGTGACAGAAATTGGAGCGTTACAAAAAATGTAAACATTTCGGATGCTAATATCTCTGAACCTATTATATAAAGATGTAAATAATTTTTCTTATTTTGTTGAAAATAAGAAAATTATTTACATCTTGTCCAGATTATGAATATATATATAAATAATCTGATGTGGGCAACACATGACTTTCCTTATATAATGCAATGAATTTACTAATTTCACAGTTAAAAAAAATGCTATTCTTATAGTAGATACTTATATTCTTTCCAAGATATTGAATTTTCTTCAATTAGTTGACATTTTCATTGATTTAGCGTCATTTTTATCAATTTGGCGAGATTTTTGTTAATTTGGCAACAATTAAAAATGTCGCCAAGTTGGCGACATTCCGCCAAATTTGTCGTCAAAATCACGCCAAGCGTTATGGACGGAGAAGTAAGTTATTCTTACTATTGGATAACTGACTATTGGCGTTCAAATACAAAAGTATTACTCGAAGTATCTTTTTTCATGAATGGAACGAGCTAGATCCACGAGAATGATGTCACCCAATTTATTGCATGGTATTACATATGAAAAGTGAACATATTTCTCAATAGGAAATATTTTTTTTTATTTTATATAACTTTTTGATAATTTTTTTTGAAAAATGTGCAATATCTCGAGAACGGTTCATGTTAGCGTTCTAAAATTTATGTCAATCGTTTTCTAATGAAAAATTACATAAGAAGTGTCTATTTGCGTAACTTTATTAGCGGTTTTGATTTTTTGCCGATTTTTTCAAAATTTCACTCGAAAATTTAGGGGGGATTCTGAACATTCGATTGCGTATAAAAACAATAGGTTTCCGGTGTTTACGGATTGTGATTTTTGTATCAAATTTCGTTCGAATCGGTCCATTTGTTCGTCAGTTATCGTCTCCACAGACTCACTGACACACACACACACACACATACTTTCACACACACACACACACACACAGCCATCACTTCAAAAATGTTTGATTCGTGATCAGGAATGCTTGAAACGTGCTCTCCCGTCGAAAACTCGAATTCGAATTTTCGACCCCGTCATAATACTTTCCTTATACATTATGTATATAAGGAAAGTAATAATTTCAATATTTTAATATCTTGAAATTTTTTTTCGAAATAACTTAAAAAAGTATGTCCGAAAATTGTTTTTCAAGATTGTAATGCTTGCATCTCATGAACTGAAAGTGTTAGCAATGGACAATAGAGCATCGGCATGAGCGTAAATAAACAGCCTGCATGGTAGAAAGCGCAGAAAAGTAAGGGCATTATTTTATTATAGCAGATAATGATAAACTGATGATGATGCCAAATAAAAACTAAAACTAGGGGCCCATTAAACATCGAAATTTATCTTTGTGCTAAAATAAGTTATTTAGAATACTTGAGAAACGACATATGTTTAAAAATTTCATTTACTAAAATGCACTTTAAGTGATTTTAAGTGAATGTACAATACCACTCAATTTTACTGCAGTCCCTAGCTAGCATTCTGAAGATGTATAACATTTACTAGCAAATTCGGCAGTGTATATGTGAGCTAGAAGTGAAAAGTACATAACAGATTTTCTTAAAACTCTATATATTTTATTGAAAGTGAATAATTTATTTTCCGGAAAATTAAAAATATCCATAGAAGAAGATAAATTTAGATATATTCTAATTAGGGGTTTAACGATTATAAATTTCTAAAATAACCATTTTTAATTCAGGAAACAATGGAAATTTCCATACTGTTAAGCATACGAATATTTTGTTTCGGAATAAGGGCAAGTATAAAGGTAAAATTTTATGCGTGACGTCACATGCCCATGTTCTATAATCAAGAATTTATATCTTTTTGAAATCCCTACAAGTGTATGTTATTGAATTTGGGATTGAACTCATAGTTTTCAAAGTACATTGGTTATAATTTTAATATTCTAGTATTTTAACCTAGGTTTCCCAATGGGTGGGAAAGGTGTAATATATATTTAAAATATCACAATTGTTGCAGCTCAGTCTATTTACTTACTGCTTGGTGAAGATTGGTGCATAAGCACGAGATATTTTATTTAGTTTAAAAAAATTAGGAGGTTAAATGAACTTGGGGATTCTATAGATGTTTAATGATTGGAGAGTTTTGACTACAATAGATGGAAATATACGTATTCAAGTACATATTTATGTGATGCCAGGCAAGTTTATAGATTAATTTGAATGTAAAATCTCATCAGATATATTGCATAAGTTTAATTTATTAACCGCCAAACAAGTTAGTAAAATAATTTGGTATTTTAATGTGAAGTCCATGGCCGAAGTATCCAGATGAAACCCAGGTGAAACCTAAAAGTGCTAAGTAGCTATAAATTGTTAACGAGTAACTTGTAGCAATTTGAAAGTCTGTAAATGAAGCAAATGAGTCTGAAAAAATTAAATAAACTTATTCAACTTTACAGTTTTATTTTACAAAATGCTATTCACGCAAAACCATTTCGACTCTGTAGGACTGGAATCACTGAAGATTTTTTTTATTTTTTTATTATTTGCTTAATATGTTTTCAAAATATGTTCATTTACTGTTATATATACCACATCAAACACATTCAATTTCAGTTCAAGAATGCTTAAAGTATGTCAATCTGTCGAAAACTCTGAATAGAATTTTCGACCACATAATAATACTTTTATTTTTAGGTATATGAGGAAAGAAAAAAATTGCTAAACATATAAAAGAAATATAATAAATTTAATTTTAAATTATATCGATAACTACATACTCTGTGCACTCAATGAGCAGCAGTAGAATCATCAGAAAAATATTTTAGTGGGGTACCAGATATTGTGTTCCATTGCTTTACTGTATACAGTGAAGCGACTTCTGCCAAGTGATAGGACAAAAATTACTGAACTTCAAATTTTATCAACAATCAACAGAGTTAAAATAATGTCCAGTACTGTTGATGGTTATAAGTAAATATTTTAACAGAAAAACAAAATTATCACTTTAAGGAATTTCGTATTCGTCTACCACGTTGCTGATGAGCAGTAATGATTGTGAAGCAATAGTCCAGTAAAGGGCGACAGACCAGTTGAGCATTTTCTTGCTTATCTGCTCTAATTGCAGATAACAGAATCCATGGACTAGTTTTGCACTTATTAAGCACTTGTGAGCATGGACTATTTATAATGGTATCTGTAATAGGACCAAGAAAACATGTTAAGTGTTACTCCCCAAACCTCTATGGGGACCGACAATTTCAATTCTACAAGCAGCCTGCTTTAAATGTCTTAAAGATTGAGCTCAGGTTGCAACGACCAAGTTCATACTCATAAAGTTGTCTATAAAGGGCATTCCCAAAGTAATAATCATGCTCCCATTGCAGATATCAGGATCCATGGATCTGTTTTGTGTATATTATACACACATCAGCTTGGAATAGTCGATAACTGCAATGTAAACAGAAACTATGTGCCATTGTTTTACAAGAAGCCGTATAAGAAATTAGATTCTGTGGTTTTACACTAACACCTTCTCCGTTTTTGAAAATATTTTATATAAGCTTTTCTTACGATTCAAAAACTATTTATTCATTTGGAAGTATGGGCCTAGCATTAACAGTACAGAAGCTGAAATCTGATCAGTCTTTTTAAACACCCTGTATACAAAATTTTCTTTTTACAGCCAACAAGGGAAACTTAGTGGCATTACTTTTGTAGAAATTTTGTGAATAAGGATATTTGAATCATGATAACTTTTTATGCTAGAATGTTAAGTATATCTTGGGTGTTATTTGTCAGATTTCATCTACGTCAAAAGTAATTTTCTGCAGTTGGAGGCATTTCTGAGTGAGTGCAATCTTTTGCAGGGATCAATCTGGTACTTAAGAGCACAGATCTTACAAGTATAGATACTCTAAGGTGAGTTTTTTCTGCTATCTAACATAGAACTGGTTACGTGATCAAATACTCTTAGTTCCAGGACGTGAGGAGTAGAAATGGTTGTTGGACAATGCTGTAGTGAGTGGACTTGTTTAAAGTATTTTGAGTGGACCCTACTCTAGGTTAGCCCAATCTTCATGGTTAGCTGGAGATTCTCGGAAGCAGGAGCTCTGGACTATTAAAGTGGGTTTTAGATCACGTAACAAGTTCGCTATGTTGGATAGCATTGCCTCAATATAACAACAGTAGCAAGCACCGCCTAATAGTCGGTCTAGTATATAAGGTCTATGTCTAAGAGGAGGGGGGGGGGAGGTGTTGAGGAAGACAGTTGCTATATCTCCTTAGGGCCCGATTTAAACAGTCTAGAGGCCTAGGCACAGCAATCTCTCGGTCCCTCCTCATACCCACTTTCCCAGTTTTCACAAGAGAAGAACAAAAATATTGTACTTTTCTCCATATTAGTATTTTTACACAGATGAAAAATAAAGTCGTTTTCATAGTGTTAGTTATAAAAATACAATGCAGTCTTAAGGGAAGCAATAACTGCATAATTTCAACTTTAAAAGATATCTAATTTTAATAGACATTAAATTGTGCTGATTTTGCAGAAACTAAAATTTTAAATGGAATGCATGTCTTTCCTTTCTTGGATGAATACCATGCATAAAAGTTGCATTTAATAAGATAAATATTATGGGTACGAAATGTAATAAGCAATGATTAATTCAGAAAACATTTTTTATACTTTTTTCCTTCTGCAATTACCTTCATAACATCTTCAAAATCAAGTCTTGAAGTTATATCACACTCAACAGCTAATAAATATTAAACTGCTGAGCTTATGATGTCTTAAATTAGAAAGTTTTTATTCTGTTTAATGCAGAGAAAGGACATTTTCTAGAAGAAATGCAAGAGACAAAAAAACATTTTTTAAGATTTTAGGATACAATTATACTTATAGGATGATTTTGCGGTTCCCTAAAATATGGAGGCGTTCGGCCCGGGCTTTGCTTGCCGAGTCCGTGATCAGGGTCCGTGATACATTTGCCATAAAAATATTTCGCCAATTACAGACTTTGCTATAAGAAAATTTCATCGTTCACAAATGTGCTGAAACACTGCCCAGAAATTTAAAGAGTCTTGTGTCAAAAGCACCTTATACCATTTAAAGCGTCTTTGCAAAAAGTTTCCACAATCGTTAGAAAATATTTTAATCAACTCAATAGACACATACATTATGTCAACTTGCAGTCAACAAAGCGGAGACAAATGTTGATACAAAACGGAATAAGTTAGAAATACGAGGGTAAGTCAATAAGTAAGCCACAAATGATTATGAAACATAACATGCGAGAAAAAAATTACGCAGAAAATAATCTCCTTCTTCAGTATGTTTATCTTTGTTGAGATGTCTAGCCTCTTTCCCCGTTTACAGATATACGTAGAAGTTTTTTGCTTATGGACTCAGCTGCAATCGTGCATCATTTTAAAAATCTTTATTATCAGAGAAGTATTCTGTAGGGTTCACTTTAACTATAGAAGAAAAATTATCAATGGATACATAGTCGTCTGGCCAGACTGAGATAAGGGACTCGAATCCAGGTTGGGACATGAGATCTTTACGATGACACCCTGCAGTTTAAATGCAGAAGATCATCAAGGTTTCAAAACAGCCGAGTTTCGATTTTTCCTAATGACCCTATGGTAGCCATTTTCATTTCTCGAGTGTCACGGTGTCATTCTATCCTGGATAAAAAAGTAAAAGCAGAGGAATGAGGATGCAGTTCAGATATGAAGTTCAACCGTAATAAACAGGAAAATCAGTCGAAAATTCTAATTCAAATTTTCGATATCATCGTGATACTTTGCCTGTGTTTTATATTATTCACGTAATGGAAGTGAAAAAGCAAAATAGGTCGTTTACGCTTTCACTGGTGGAACATAACTTTTCTTTATCTTCAATAAGGAAATCAATTTTGCTTCCTATAAACCACTTGATATAATTAGTTTTTTTTAATGCTGCTATTTTATAACAATGCATTTCTTTCATAGGTACATTTTATCGTTGTGGACTTCTCTAACATAAACTGCTGTAAACAGCCGTGTCTCACGTGCATGCATATTAAACTATGATCACATGATACCTCATAGTGGGACACATCTTGATAGCCTATGAAATATTTGAATCAAAATAGTTCCAACTGAGGATTCTCGAGATTTTTTTTATTACTCATTCAGCGCCATGGCGTAACGTGTTAAGATTAAGTACTCGCAAAGTTAAAATTTTGGGTCCCCTTCCCACATTTTCATGATCATTATTAAATTTCTATTCCCTTTCGCGGGCTACTTCATAGATCTGGCCCCCTACATTTCAGAATCTGCGAGACCACTATTGAGAATTCTTCTACTCAGCAAACAATACGCCTCGAATATTTGAACAGGCTAAATACAATAAGTTGGACCATTATGCTAGCTGTCAATCAAAAACAGTAAAACTTTCTTCGTTACTAGGCGAACAATTGGAGACATTACTGGTTTAGGAAATGGCCGAATTTTGTTGGTAAAGCCCTTGTTCTGTAATTTGATCTGCGTCCATTTGTGAACTACTTATTGACTTTACCTTGTACGATGACCAATTTTTCATTCACATGTAATAGCAGTTGATTGTACTTTATTCCATATAAAGTTCTCTCTTTCACAAGCACTCTCACTACCTTGTAAACATAGATATCAAATATATAGAAATCTTCATGTTCTAGATTCTTATTTTGACACTTTCTTTGATATCAGCAACAGCAAATCACACCGAAGGAATGGACTGAAGTGCCTGAAGCACCGTGATTGTAAGCATTGCGACACAAAGAAGCCAGTCTTTAACCGCAGTTAGCATAGCACCTGTAGAGAAAAATAACAGTGATTAGAGTGATTAAGAATATAATATTTTGCTGTATATTGAGAAATGCTATAAACATGGAGTTAGAAAGGACTTTTAAGGATGAAAAGTTTGAAAATACTGTAATGCTTTGAGAATTATACCTAGGTGTTGCAAGTGTTAGTAAAGTTTCACCTGTGTTCATTTGATACAACTGCTGACTGGGTGGAATAAAACTGTTAATTTTTAGAAAATATGTACTGTTGCTCCAGATGATCACAATTATAGAGTGTTACCGCCCATTTTAAAGGGCTTGAAAAAATCTTTCGATTGACGCCAAATTTGATAATGTACCTTTTCGTGTGAGGGGGGGGGGACTAATGATGTCACGAACGCAAAGATTATATCACGGTTATTTGTCACTACAATGGTTGAAACTGCTATGTCTCGTGATCATTGAGCCATAAATAACTTCTTTTATGCATAATTATGTCAAATTTTATCGTATGCTGTCACGTTAAGGGTGAGCGTCAGTAAATCTTCTACCCTATCCGCGCTTTGTTAACTTTCGCGGCACACATTTTTCGCTGAAATTCTGCTCAAACTGTTGCGAAATAGTTTCTGAAAGGTAAAATGCAATGCTTAGATTATATTAAAACTAAATTTAATACCCAATAAAACATAGAATATATTTTTTATTTTTATTCAAAATATTTTTGGTGCTGCCATCTGTTATCGTAATTTAATTCATACCGACTATTTTTATTTTAAAATGAACATTTTTAAAAGTCTATCTCTTCTAATACGCTATTAAATACAACAACAGATCATATATAATAATGCCACAATCACGGAAACGTAATTGAACTTGGACTTGAAGACAAACGAACTTGAAGACAAAGCTGCAGTCTTCAGTCATGTACGTTCAGATCCCCTTATCAAATTTATAGAATGAGAAATTACCTTTCCGTGATTGTGGTATTATTATATATGATCTGTTATTGTATTTAAGGTTATTGTATTTATTATATATGATCTGTTACTGTATTAGAAGGAATAGATATTTAAAAATGCTCATTAAAATATAAAAATAATCGGTATGAATTAAATTGCGACAACAGATGGCAGCACCAAAAATATTTTGAATTAAAATAAGGAATATAGTCTATGTTTTATTGGGTATTAAATTTGGTTTTAATATAATCTAAGCATTGCATTTTACTTATCAGAAAATATTACGCAACTGTTTGAGCAGAATTTCGGCGGAAAATGTGTGCCGCGAAAGTTAACAAAGCGCGGATAGAGCAGAAGATTTACTGTCACTCACCCTTAAGGAAATATAAAATTTCGAATAAACTTCGAAGTTTTAAATTACCTCAAATTAAGAAAAATTCGATCTCGCTCTGGATGTTTCGTTAACGAAGCCGGATAAAAAGTTTTGTGGAAATCCATTTATATTTGTGGCAGCTATAGTGTACACAACAAATTGACTACAGGTAGATGCCAGACAAACGGACATCCGTCCAAAAATAGTCAAAACGTGTTTAGGAGGTCCTAAAACGCGTATTGGCATCAAAACCTTGAAATTGAAAATTTTCGTGAAAACGATACTTTCTCAATACTAAGTATAAGAAAGTAAAATATCTGATGTGGGCAGCACATGACTTTCCCTGCAGACTTATATCCACGTTCTCTTTATTTAAATTAAATGTATTTCACTTTTAATTCGATTTTCGTTCTCAGTCGGTAACTGGACTTATTTTCAAAGGTGGCGTAGAGAAAATACGAAAAACTAAAATATCTCGAGAACGGCTAGTCCTAGTGTAATGGGGTTGGTCTTATTCTTTTCGTCGTTGAAAATTACGTATTAAACGAGCATTTAATGGATATATTTGAGTATACCTAGTTCTTTAGTTTAGACTTTGACGATTTTTGCTGACTATTTCGCAGAAAAAGGAAGGTTACTTTTTCCGAATCTTACCAAAATCTAATCAGCACCAGGATAAACTACAAGTGACTCATCTACCGAATTTTGTGAAATTCGGTCCATTAGTTTTTCAGTTAGAGTGCATATAAGCTTTTGCGAGCCATTTCGCAAAAAAAAAAGCGGGTTCTTTTATCCCAAATCGTACTCAAAACTAATCAGCACCAAACTCGCTCTCACGTGACTTACCTACCAAATTTTGTGAAATTCGGTCCATTAGTTTTTTAGTTAGAGTGGATACAAAATATGCACAGACAGACAGACAGACAGACACACAGACAGACAGACAGACACACACACACACACACACACACACACACAGACGTCACGCTAAAAATGGTTTTTTCGTATTCCAGAGGTCTTGAAACGTGTAGATCCGTCGAAAACTCGAGTTGCGATTTTCGGCATGATTCCAATACTTTCCCTATACATTACCATGTATTGCAGGGAAAGTAAAAAATCTGATGTGGGCAGCACATGACTTTCCCTGCAGACTTATATCCACGTCCTCTTTATTTTAATTAAATTTAATTTCCTTTTAATTCAATTTTCGTTCTCGTTTGATAACTGGACTTATTTTCAAAGGTGGCGTTGAGAAAATACGAAAAAACTAAATTATCTCGAGAACAACTAGTCTTAATGTAATGCGGTTGGTCTTCTTCTGTTCTCGTTAAAGATTACGTATTAAACAAGCATTTAATGGATATATTTCAGCATACGTAGTTTTTTATTTTAGATTTTATCGATTTCTGCGGGCCATTTTGCAAAAAAGACAGGTTATTTTTTTCCGAATCGTAACAAAATCTAATCAGCACCAGGATCATCCACAAGCGACTTATCTTCCAAATTTTTTGAAATTCGGTCCATTAGATTTTCAGTTAGAGTGGATACAAGCCTTTGCGGGCCATTTCGCAAAAAAAGGTGGGTTCTTTTATCCCGAATCGTATCCAAAACTAATCAGCACCAGACTCGCCCACAAGTGACTTATTTACGAAATTTTATAAAATTTGGTCAATTAATTTTTTAGTTAGAGCGGATACAAAATCTGCCAGACAGACACACACACAGACGTCAGGTTAAAAATGGTTTTTTCGTATTCTAGAGGTGTCAAAACGTGTAGATCCGTCGAAAACTCGAGTTGCGATTTTCGACATGATTCCAATACTTTCCCTATACATTACCATGTATTGCAGGGAAAGTAAAAATGCCGATCCGGTGGTCGAGCCGTCAGGGGCAAGCGTTTCCGTCTGATCCCTGGATTGCCGGGTTGTGGGTTCGAGGGGGTCGATGTCAGACTTCTGCCCTTGGGGAGCCTTAATAAAAGTGAACCTGCATTCTCTCTCCCCTCTGCCATGGGACCAGGGGTCTAGTGGACGTGGTGCATAGGCGCTCCTTTACCACGGGGGATTAGTAACAACAACAGAAAGTAAAAATAAAATTATAGCGAAATCTGCTGATAGCATAGTTACTTACATCCCCGAAAAATCTGATGTGGTTAGCATGTGATTTTCCGTACATATTTAAATTAATGTTATCCTTCTTCCTTTCATAATTCATTAAACTGAGTTTAATTGCAAAAAATTACACGGAGAATTATTTAAAATGACATTGAAACAGCAAATTCAATGTCATTTCAAATAATTCTCCGTGGAAGACCCAGGCCGTCCGACTCATACTGGATGAGTCGGACGGCCAGGGTCTTCCACTGAGAATTATTGATGAGTCGGACGGCCTGGGTCTTCCACGGAGAATTATTTGAAATGACATTGAATTTGCTGTTTCAATTCAATTTTCATTTGAAAACTGGATGTACTTTCAAAGACCATATTGATAAAATGTGAGATAATTGATATATCTCAAGGACAGTTAGTCCTATACAAATGAAGTTCGTTTTATTCATTTCGGCGTTAAAAATTACGTGTAAAACGGGTATTTAATTGATACATTTGAGCATATATAATCTTTTACAGATTTTAACCTTATTTGAGGGCTCTTTCGCAAAAATGTGAGGTTCTTTTTCTCTGAATCGTATCAAAATCTAATCAGCACCACGGTAATCCATTAGTGAATTACCCACCCAATTTTATGATATTCTGTCGAATAGTTTCTGAGCTAGAGTGGATACATACATTTCATAGACAGACGCACACGTACGTCAGGTTAAAAACAGTATTTTCATGTTCCAGAGGTCTCGAGAAGTATTTTCATGTTCCAGAGGTCTCGAGAAGTATTTTCATGTTCCAGAGGTCTCGAGAAGTATTTTCATGTTCCAGAGGTCTCGAGAAGTGTTTTCATGTTCCAGAAGTCTCGAGAAGTATTTTCATGTTCCAGAGGTCTCGAGAAGTATTTTCATGTTCCAGAGGTCTCGAGATGTATTTTCATGTTCCAGAGATCTCGAGAAGTATTTTCATGTTCCAGAGGTCTCGAGAAGTATTTTCATGTTCCAGAGGTCTCGAGAAGTATTTTCATGTTCCAGAGGTCTCGAGAAGTGTTTTCATGTTCCAGAGGTCTCGAGAAGTATTTCCGTGTTCCAGAGGTCTCGAGAAGTATTTTCATGTTCCAGAGGTCTCGAGAAGTATTTCCGTGTTCCAGAGGTCTCGAGAAGTATTTTCATGTTCCAGAGGTCTCGAGAAGTATTTTCATGTTCCAGAGGTCTCGAGAAGTATTTTCATGTTCCAGAGGTCTCGAGAAGTATTTTCATGTTCCAGAAGTCTCGAGAAGTATTTTCATGTTCCAGAGGTCTCGAGAAGTATTTTCATGTTCCAGAGGTCTCGAGAAGTATTTTCATGTTCCAGAGGTCTCGAGAAGTATTTTCATGTTCCAGAGGTCTCGAGAAGTATTTTCATGTTCCAGAGGTCTCGAGAAGTATTTCCGTGTTCCAGAGGTCTCGAGAAGTATTTTCATGTTCCAGAGGTCTCGAGAAGTATTTTCATGTTCCAGAGGTCCCGAGAAGTGTAGGTCTGCTGAAAACTCGAGCTGCGATTTACACGATTCCAATACTTTCAATCTACATTACCATGTATTGCAGGGAAAGTAAAAGGAATTTCGTTTGTATTGCTTACATGCACTCGCTATACAGGGTGTCCTAAAAAGATTGAAACGCGCTTTAATTCTTCACCTGTTGGAGATAAGTGGGCAATGTAAATTGCAAAAATGTTGAAAGTAAGGTAGGAAATAAGACTGCGTTCATGAAATAGTCCTCCTATTAATTTTGAGAAAGTTACACTTTTTAAATATTTATACGACCCCCTTAGACAAATTGGGTCAATCAGAAAATTTTTATTTTTAATGCAACAAGATCATTAAAAAACCGCTTACCTGTATCTTTAAAATTGAGCGAGTTATATTTAATTGAAAATTGAACATTGGGAATGGGGACCCTATATCAAATTAGAAATGTAAATTTGTGACATATCACAAAAAAGATTGCTGCAACATATCACAAGAAAATGACGTATCACAACAAGATCATTAAAAAAACCCACATATCTATATCTTTAAAATCAACTGAATTATGATAAAGGAAAGAATCTGAGTTATGCTACTTTTCTGCACCATGTGAAAGGCTGTTTCATCAGTGAAAATAGGGATCATAAACAAATTGACGATAGAAATTGTTTAGATCAAAAATACGTTTATATGTGTCAAATTTTTTAATCACAAATGCATCCAAATAAAGCATTACACAGACAGAGTTCATATAAAGCAGTGGTACTCACTACGCGGTTGGATATCCTATGTATTATCATCCAGTTTTATCTTTTTTGTGATATGTTACAAATTTACATTTCTAATTTGATCCCCATTCCCATTGTTCAATTTTCAATTAATATAACTGGCTCAATTTAAAAGATACAGATATGCGGGTTTTTTTTAATGATCTTGTTGCATTAAAAATAAAAATTTTCTGATCGACCCAATTTATCTAAGGGAGTCGTATAAAAATTTAAAACTGTAATTTTTCGAAAATGAATGGGAGGACTATTTCATTTACGTAGTCTTATTTCCTACCTTACTTTCAACATTTTTGCAATTTCCATTGCCCACTCATCTCCAACAAGTAAAGAATTAAAGAGCGTTTCAATCCTCTTGGGACACCCTGTATATGAGTTGTGTTATTTAGCTGCTCCACCGAATTACTACTTCACAAATACCTTCTCATTTTAATCAAATAAATACGTTTTATTTTGAAATTCCAATCCTTTTGTAATTAAAGAGCGCAATTTTCATTTAGATTCCTGGGTAAATTGTTATTATAAAGATATTTCTTAAATTGTTCTTGATGACTTTCCAGACCATTTTGTTAAAAACTGTTTTGTGATTTTTCTAGAGATTTGATTATTTTGTCAACATTTCATACTGATACATAGATAAATTATATAAATCCAAAGGATATTATATCACAAATATCATAAATATCATAAATGCAATTGTGTCGACTTACGAATAAATTCGGTCTTCGACGAGTCGGAACCTAACTTGTTCGTGAGTAGAAGACCACATGCATTATATCAATAAGTAAAAACCCCTTTGTGCAGAGGATAAAGAAAACTTGAGCAATTTAAGCACAAATAAAATAATAATGCAGCATACAGATATTTCGTACATACGCTGGATCACCCTTCGTCAGTGCAAAAGAACCAACAAAAAAGTCAAAATCACGAGATGGGTAAAAATAGAAGAAACAGAGGGGTTTATATACCTAAGTCCCGGATTAAGAGTCCACCTGCGAGAGCCAGCCAGAAAGCAGAATGAAGATCATTTCAGCCAATCCGAAACGAGAAGTATCACATAAGATTGGCGGGTGCTACTAAATCATAACAGCAATACCCTATCAAGGTGAGTCAAATCCAAAGGTAAATGAGATTCAACAAGATGAAAAAACAGTCAAAACTTCTCCCCCCCCTAAAAAAAAAATCTCACAACCACGAAACAGTTGTACCCTGCATTATTATTTTATTTGTACTTAAATACGTTGCTCAAGTTTTCCTTCGCCTGTATTATATCGTTGTAAAATGATATAATACAGGCGAATATCGTTGTATTGTATGGTTGTAAAATGAGGTGAGTTACCTTCGGCTCTGATTTCCTTCACCGTCTCTGCATGCATGTGCTTGAGTGTTGCCACACATTTGAGCGTAACTCTACCATTGTGCAGGACATCGGGTTGAAGACGGAAGTGAAGGGCTAACCGAGAGCTTTCCAGCTGGTCTGGATACACGACGGTCTCTTGGTCGGATAGCTCAGAAGGGGCCTTCAAAAGAAAACATTTAGAACTTGTAATCAGATCAAGAACAGTGGAAAGTGGTTAAGTCAAAGTTGGTTAATTCAAAGTCTAGGATAAATCGAACATGATATCAAGCCTTTTGACGTTATTCCTCACATTTACTTTAAACATTATCGAGGAATCCAGACGTGCGCGAACAATGTTCGTTTTTATAATTCTCCTCTATATAGCATTTCAAATTTCTAGTTCCTCTTAAGGCTCTCAAATATACAGGCTAACCATCTTCCCGGCTGTTAATTCAACTGCTCCATACTCTCGACCTCAGTCGACCATACTCCTTCCACCAGCACGCCAGGGTCGACACTGCGGGAGCGACAGTGCTCTCTCTCTCTCGTATGCAGCTTCCTATGTGCGCATGCGCACAACAGTTAAGCACCACGCCGCTGAAACTGTGAAGCGCACAGTTCCATACAAAGATTTTTGTATCTTTTTCATAAACTGGGGAATGGCTACTGACATTAAGCTTAAGGATTATATATTGTACATGTATAAAGAAAAAATGAAAGGAAAAAGGACTCATTATATTAAATGTTATAGATAATATCAAGTGCAAATAGGGGGTGCTGCAGTTCCGCAGTGTCTATACGCGAGCCGCCACTGCTCTCGAGTGAGCTGGGCGGTCTGAGTTCTCAGGCTGGCGTAACCGCCATTTTGCCTCCAATCGGTCGAGGCTGTCATCATGTACCGGTGCTATTTCAATGGCTCGCGCATGTTACATGGCTGATATTTAATACGCAATTTAGTTGTAAAACAGGTGCTTCTGCTTCCGAAAGATTGTACCAACCATTCAAGAAAGCAGTCTATAATGTTTTGTTTTCCTTGAGATTCCGAGAAAAGGACGAGAAAGCACCCTTCTTTTCGACGTGTACATCCATCGCTTCAACTGGGAGTCAAGATGGCCGCCGTTGCGCCAGCCTGTATATTTAGGAACCTTAGTTCCCCCAGTTCGCTTTGAACATCCGCTTTTCCCTACAAACTTCGTTATAGGAAGCAATGACTCCAACATCACCAAATAGAAAGAAATACTAGCGAGTAATTCTGTGACTTGCTATATGTTGATGTGAAATACCATTCTTTGGATATTTTGGATGGGAAAAGGTTAATCTATGTTGTGTGTGACGATAGTACAAAATATTTAAGGGAAGGATATCGATATATATTCTTTTAAATAATTTATTTACTTATTTACAAGAAAATGTACCCGGCATTAATTGCATTCATTCATTCACATTTTTCAAAAGGCAATTTTTCAAAGGAGTCTATGCGTTCTTTATACCTTGTCTATTGATAGCACATGTTCTGCTCAAGGCTTTTTTTTGAAAGAGAATTTTTCGGTCTTTCCGATGGTGTTAAGATGGAAACTCTGCGATAACATCTTCGATCGCTAAGGAATAGATTTGTGCAAAAAATCACTCAAAATGACGCTTCAACACTTATTAAGCATGATTGATCTTTTTTGTTTAAATTAATAACTATAAAATTAATTTAAACAAGAAAGAACAATAATGCTTAAAGCATTGATTATGAAACACTTTCCAACTTTAATGCAATTTTATTTAAACAAGTCTAAAATGCAATACATTCCTCGGTAATATTTTAAACTTATCACAATACTACATTAATTTATTATATTTGAAAACTTAAACCTTCATCGAAAAAAATGAACTTCATTCAAATGATGGCATTGAATAATAAATTGCCTGGTTTAAACATCTCTAAAATGTGATACATTCTTCAGTAATAATTTTAGAATTATCATAATACTACGTTAATTTATTATATTTGAAAACTTCATCAAAAACAACTGAAATTCAAGCAAATGACTTCATAAAAAAAATAACACGCCTGGCTCTCTCTATAAAAGCAGCATTTCATTCATAAATAATTTCCCATTTATGTCATTCATCACAATACTATAATAATTTATTTTATTTAAAATTTAAGACCATGGAGCTGCAAGTAATTAAACTCTATGCGTAAAACTTCATCGAAAAAAATCGTCCTTCTCTTTGTAAAAGCAATGAATATTTCATTCATATCAGCTATGCAGACTCCATGAACTAAATGATTTTGTGTTAAAGAAATACAGCAATTCTAATACAATTCATTCTACATATTTTGCTGTTTACATTTTACATAAGTGAAAAATAGGCTTCGTTGTAGAAATAATCAAACTTGGATGAGCATTTAAACTCAAATATATTGTAATTGCGTTGTTTCAGTATGCAGATGCACAGAATTTAAATCAAAATAAAGTGGTTTTAGGACGGATACAACACTCAATATGAAATAAAAAGAACTTTAAAAATCACGATTTTGAGACAAGATGGATGTCATATACCATTTTGAAGTGGGTCACGTGATCTTTTCATATCATGGTCACGTGAGCGCTTCATATACGAGGTGTTATTATTATTTTAATTTTTATTTAAAAAACTACTGAATATATTTCGCTGAATTTTTTTAACACTTTCCAACATAGTTCAAAAGTGTTTATGACTTTGTTCATTCTGTCTGTCTGTCTGTCTGTCAGTCTGTCTGTCTGTCCGTTAGCACGATAACTGCCGTAAAAATGACTCTATCAAAATGAAATTTTAGTATGTTTTTCAGACGGTCTGTGGGAACTATGGGAATATAAATAAATAATATCACACAATCAGTTTTTTATTGGACCTAATTTTTCAAACATTTTTAAAGCAAATTTAAAAATCACACATTGCTTCGAAATTTTTAGGAAATATTCACATTATCCCATAAAATATATAAAAAAAAATTCAGTAAAATATATTAAATAGTTTTTTAATTAAAAATTATTTAATATAGGGAAAAACACAAATTAAATTAAATTCTGATTTTTGGGATATCCTCCAGAAAGAAAAAAGAGATATACTATATAATAAATATCTTTCCAAGAGTTTAATCATTTTGTATATGAGAGAGGCTTTACATTTTAAAATAAATTTGGTAGATAACAATTTTTCAATTTTTTTTTAATTCTTTATACTCTTCGTGATTTACTTATTTGGTGGCATTTTTAATGAACTTTCCTATGTCCTAGAGAGTTAAAATTTGGGACACAGCTTAAATTTGTTGAACATTTTATTCTACAAAAATTTGGTGGATCTTTAAATGTAGATCATACATTTTTTTCGAAATAGCCTGCAAATAATCCCCGTTCGCTTCTATAAATCATTGTTGTAATATTGTTAAAAATTCTGATGTGGGGAGCACACGTCTTTCCCTGCAGACTCATATTCACGTTCTCTTTATTTCTTCAATAATAATTTGAGTTTACCTGCTCAAAATAACAGCCATAAGTATTTTAAATGACATTGAATTTGCACGTTAAACTTAAATGTGTTTCTGATTTCATAGATGGACTTATTGTCAAAGGTGGCGTAGCGAAAACGCGAAAAAACTAGAATATCTCAAGAACGGCTAGTCCTAGAGTAATGGGGTTTGTCTTATTCTTTTTGTTGTCAAAAATCACGTATAAAATAGGAATTTAATTGATATAATTGAGCACACGTAGTCCTTTATTTTTATATTTAAAGATTTTTGCGGGCCATTTCGCAGAAATAGCCCGTTCCTTTTTCCCGAATCGTACTAGAATAACCTACAAATGATTTATATACCAAATTTTGTTAAATTTGGTATATAAATCACTTGTAGGTTATTGAAATATTATACACCAAATTTTGTTAAATTTGTTCCATTAGTTTTTAGCTAGAGTGGATAAAGGCAATTTCTGCCGGCCATTTCGCAAAGAAGGCCGATTCTTTTATTATTACGAATCGTACTATAATATAATGAACATCAGGATTTCCCACAAAAAACATACCTACCAAATTTTAAGAAATTCGGTTCATTAGTTTTTCAATTAGAGTGGATGTAATATCCTCACAGACACACAGAAACATACACAGATACACCCTTACACACACAGACGCAAATATGAATTTTAAATCCGCTTAAAAAATGTTTGAAAAATTAGGTCCCATAGGGCTCAATGTATTTCATTTTTTCAACCCGTGTTCAATCCAAAACTAATTGAGTGATATTATTAATTTATATTCCCATAGGTTCTACAGACCGTCTGAACAACATACTAAAATTTCATTTCGATTAAGTCATTTTTACGGCAGTTATCGTGCTAACGGACAGACAGACAGATAGACAGACAGACAGAATGAACAAAGTCATACACACTTTTCAACTTTGTTGTAAAGTGTTAATAAAAAAGAATCTCAATGTACCCTGTATCAAATTTCAGGGTCGTACGAGGCTTAGATTTTTCGCTACGTACGATATAGGCATTTTTTATCATTATAGATTTATTTATTTACTAGCAGCATACCCGTTCTTCGTACGGAGTATATAATATAAAGAAACTTGAAATTCATAATCATGCCCAAATTCTTATAGTATACTAAATGACATGTTTAATCAAAATATTCTGTTAAAATATTTAATATAATGCTCCTAAAAAGAAGTTTAAGAATCTCTGTTCTCGCTATATAAAATTATCTTCATGGACATATCTGAAGAATAAAACATCTTGGACCCCTTATGTAAGCAAATATAAAAAAAAATATGGAATTGAATCAATATATGCAAAATAAAAGCGTTAAAATTGTATGGGACCCGTACTAATTATATACGCGAATATTAGAAAATATAACCTGTATTAGTAGATTACATGTATAAATTGAAAATACCAATAAACCCGTAATCTTTAAATCTGAAGACAGTCATTTATTCCAATATATGTCAAAATTAAAGTGCTAAAATTATATGGGAAGATATACACGTACTACTTATAATGTCCGATTATTAGTAGAAGATTACCCGTTTTGCAATATGAGTCACAAATGTTTTTTGGTAAAATACAACAGACGACGTAATAAATTGAATATATAATTAATCCCCTTAATCTTCATACCAGAAGACTGTACTTGATTCCAATATATATGCCAATATATGTCAAAATATATGCCAATATACCTGTACTACTTATATTCTCGTAGGTTAGAAGATATACCCGTGCATTCCTAGAAGATTACTCGTACAACGTACAATATGCGTGTGTCAGCAATTTTTGCCGCAATAAAACAATGGCGTAATGACTTAAAAATATCAATAATCCCTGAATCAATAATTCCGGAAAATATCAATAATAATAATGTTTAAACCTGAAGAGTATAATTGATATTATCCAGTCCAAAATGAAATGGCAATGAAATTTATTTTATATACATATCTTCATTATTCAAATCGGAAAGGATTTAATAAAAATCGTCTGCCGCATAAACACATTGGATTTAAATCCGTTGCTAAGCGACATGATATCATTTGCTTCAAATAAATTGGTAGAAAAAATATCGTCTAAATAGTTATATTTCTATGGAACATTTGGCGACAGTTTCGTCAAATTAGCGACATTTTAAAAAATCGCCAAATTTATCGCCAAGTGGGACTGTAGAACTGACAGTTCCACTTTGCGACAAATTGACGAAATATCATCACAATACTATCCCCTAACAAAAAACAATTAATATCATTTATGTAGCGCAATTTTATTAATTTCAAGATATTTTTATAGATTTGAAAACATTTTTATCAAATTGATGACATTTTAAAAATTCGCTAATATGTATTACTAAGTAGGATGGTTGGTCTGACAGATAAATGCTAACCAAACATCATTTCAGTACTCTCTTCTAACAACAACAAAAAAAAATTCATTGATATGTAGAAGACCCAAGCCAAACGACCAACCCGAAGGTTTATGGCAGCTGTTTGTGTGTCGTTTATATCAATTTGGGGACATTTCCGTCAATTTGGCAAAGTTTAAGAAAAGTTGTCAAATTAGCGATATCCCTCCAAATTCGTAGCTTTGAATTTGCAGATCTGAATGAAACATTCTTATCCCGTTTCAATATATTAAATGAAAACACAACAACTGTATTAGAAGATATACCCGCTCTACTCTTTTTCTGTTTCAACAATCGGCTATATGAATTTACTGGCTAAACACAATATATGAGTTTAGTAGCTAAATACGATATAAGCTTGAAAACTCTTTGCCAAAATAAATGAAATTGATGTACGCAGTCAGCAATTAATATAATTAAAAGAAAAATCAAACCGTCCATTCATAAGATATACTTTTATATCCATTTATCCATTTATTTATTATTTAAATCGAAAAAAAAATAATAAAAACATTAACAAACACATTTAATTTAATTGCGATGCCGAGCAACATGATATATCCTCCTAAAATGTTAAAATTTATTAACCACTAACAGCACACCCGTTATTCGTACGGAGTGTATAATTTAAAGAAACTTAAAGTTCGCAATCATGTGCAAATTCTGTTAAAATATTAAATTTATTGCTCCTAAAGAGAAGTTTAAGAATATATGTTCTCACTATGCAAAATTATCTTCACGATCCGATCTGAAGAATAAAACATCCTGCTCCCTTTTGTAAGCAAATTTACAGAAGAAAAAATAGGAATTGAATGAATATATGCAACCCCGTACTAATTATATTGTCGCAGATCAGAAAATATGCCAATGTGTTAGTAGAAGATTACCCGTATTACAATATGCGTCTCAAAAATATTTGCCAAAATAAAAGAGATGACGTAATAAATTGAAAACATCAATAATATCCGTACTCTTTATACCAGAAGGTCGTAATTGATTCCAATATATGCCAATATATATCAAAACATATGTCAATATACCTGCACTACTTATATTCTCGTAGATTAAAAGATATCCACGTGTATTTGTAGAAGATTCGTACAACATACAATATATGAGTTTAAACAATTTTTGTCATAATAAAATAATTGCATAATAACTTGAAAATATCAATAATCCTTGAATCAATAATCCCCGAAAATATAAATAATAATAATTTTTAAACCTGAAGACCGTAATTGATATTATCCAGTCAAAAATGCTATAAGAAAAATCAAATCGTTCTTTTCTAAAATATATTTTTATATCCATTTATTTATTATTCAAATCGAAAAAATAATTATTAAAATTAACAGACAGATTTAATTTAATTGCGTTTCTGAGTAACATGATATATGATAGAATCTTATAACATGTTAAATATGTCATGTCTTTTAACATAAACTGCGAAATTAAATAACGATTTTGATTTCTCTATACTTCTCATTGTTCCGTAAAAGCTTGTTTTAAATAAACCATGAACCATGGAGATAGATTTCCCCTTTAAATCATGTTTCAAACAATTCATGTTTTCAGAAAGTGACTAATTAACGCAAAAAATCTCCCATCAAACTCAGAGATTAAATTTTAATTCACTTTCAAACGATTTTCAAGCTTTTCGTTTGGATAAACCACGGAGTTAGGGAGTAGAACTCCTAGGAAAAAGTTCCGTTTTTCATTAATATCTCGACAACCCCAGGTCTTAGAAACTCGAAAGTTGGACAAAATTTATGGGGGGATATTTCAAGGCTATTCACCAAATTTCATTAAATTCGGTTCAGTCGTTTTTCCGTGACGATGAGACAAACGAAAATTTCGTTTTTTACTAATATCTCGAGAACCACTGGTCGTAGAAACTCAAAACACGGATATAATTTTAAGTGGGGCTATTTCTGGGCTACCCACAAAATTTCATCAAATTCGGTTCAGCCGTTCTCCCGTGATGGTGTGACAAACAGACAGACAGACAGACAGACAGACAGACAGACAGATTTTCATTTTTATTTATATAGATTTATTTTTGAAAATTATACAGGTTTAATAGATTAATTGAATGCAGTTCGTGAATGTCGTTCGAATCGGATCACGAACGTTGAAGTTATCGATGAGGAAACGTTTGGATGTAACTTTTGCAGTCGCTCCACCGGATGAGCGTGCGGTCGGCTCAAGCGATATTGGCAGATGTCGACGTACAGATGTCGCAGATCTACAAATTAAATTTTTTACACTTTGTTTCATAATTCAGCCTAAAGGGTATCTATAATCAGAAGAAAAATAACACATTGGGTTCTGTATTGAGTTCGGTAGTGCAAGTACAATGGTACTTCCGTTATATAATTTCGTTTCATTCCCGTCCTTTCATGATTTACTCATGCACTGATGTATTCGCAATTCACATTTATTTGTATCGCGTCAACAATTCAACTGAACAATGTCGAGTTTGCATACACTCCTATGGAAAGACCTGAAAAATTCTTGCTACGCATTGAATTCTTAGCCAATCTACAAAGTTTGAGAAGTTCAAGAACTCGCCATATCACCGTTTTTTTTCATCACCAAGATAACCGAATTTATTGGCACGGTCACGCGATTCGAACTATGAAATAATTACAATGGTTTCCTATTAGGTATTTGTAACAATGTGCTGGCATTTCCGTTACATACTTCCGTTTCATCTCCTTCATACTTATTTCATGATTTACTTGGCACACCACGTTCCAAGATGTTTCACATCAAAACCATTAGTTCCAGTGCCAGGATATACTTATCCCAGTGGTTAAGGCTTTGGGATCGTACACGATTGACCTGAGTTCGATCCCCGAAGCCCAAAAGTATCATCGTTTCTACGCGGAATATGGCCAGGTTAAGTATGTAGGTTCTAAAGTCCATCTGATAGGTGATGGGCTAGGGGAAAGATGTTACGGTACCTGTGGGTGATATCCCCATTGAGTTCCGGTTTAAATTGGGTGTGGCTAATTGGGCACTGATGGCTAATTGGGCACTAATGTCTAATAGGGCACTGATGGCAAATTGGACACTAATGGCTAATTGTATACTGTATTGGTCATCGAAACAGCTACCTTATTCTTTCGGGTAGTCGGATAGTCTGCATAGGTGGCGTAACGGGGGGGGTGCTAGGGGTGCTTCAGCACTCCTATTACAAATTGCGCAAATACCCCTTTTTACTTAACAACTGCCCCTTATTCCAACAATTTTCAATTTCTCTCTCTTTCTCTCTTTTTTAAGTCGTTATTTTATCTATTTTTTTACGAATTTTTAGATCTGAGATCAGATATTTTTAGGGTTTCTGGCTAAACCCAGTTCCAAATGACTGCACATGCGCAAGATTTCAATAAAGAAATCTGTCGTGAACTTTCGCCTATATGGGAAGGATACAGAGATGTTAGTTTCGTATCGAGTTTGGCAGAACATTGTCAATATCCCATTGGCGTCTGTGCTAGCGTGTTCATAGTTTTCAAATTTCTTTTTTAGTATATTTTTACGAAATAAAACCATGGCTATATCGTGCAGAAATCGGTGGACAAAATATAATGAATTAAACTTCCACCAGTAAAATATCTGTTATTTTTAAACTATATATGCTTCACATTAGCACCGCCAATTGTGAGTCCCCCGAATGGATAGCATCCCTCCAATTGCAAAGGCTGGCGCAAATTGCAAAGGCTGTTTCTCGCACGGTGGGTTCGTTAAAGCGGACGAAGGTATGGCTGTACCGGAATTCGATGAAACAGTACTCGTACCATCCGACATGACTGAAAATGACTTTGCAGAATGGATGTCTATAGATGAGAACGCCCAAGTGGCTACAACAATGACTGATGAAGATGTATGCCGAGCTGTATCTTGTTCTATCGAAGAAAACGATGAAAAAAAGCATCGGATGAAGATGAGGAGGAAGCTGAAAACCTTGTTGAGAATCCTCCAACTGCTACCGAAATGAGAGAGGCTCTCCGTGTTTTGGGACTCGTGGTGCAACACAGAGGCACTGCTGGGGACTTGCGAGAACAGTACAGGTATGAAAGTTTTATAAATAATTTGCTGAGACAAAATACAAGGCAGACAACTTTGGAAGACTTTTTCTAATTGACTAATTTTATTGACCTATTTAAAAGAGGTGTTACTTCACTTATATTGAAACCTAATCACCTTTTGTTTCGATGTTGGTATGAAAACGTAATCTTATATTAAAGAACCTTGCGTGCTTGTACCTGCGAATGATAAGTTTACAATAAAAAGCTATTTAGTTTTGATTTATGATTTATGCACATATTTCGGTTTCTGCTTGTCTTAAGCTATGTAGTGATAGGTGATTTGATACAATGGGTCCTTTATTACAGTTATATTTATTTTATTTGGTTCATCTTTATTTTGTTTATTGCAGCTGTGTGGGCCGCTGAAAAGAACGTGTCGCACTGCCTGCCTCGAGTTGACCAATTCAAATCTAAAAGCATATTTCTGTGCCCGTCATTGGAAGCATAATATAGAAAAAAATCGATCTGTTGAAGTTTGTTTTCAGAGTCTGTATAAGTGTGGATGAAGTTATGATCAATATGAGGTAAAAATTGGAGTTTCAAGTTGTCTGCGAAAGCATTAGCTTTTTCCTCCGCAGTCTGGGCGAATCCATGAAGGCCATTAATGGGCGGAATTGCTCGTTTCGTGGTTCTCAGGTTTTTAGTTGTTCGCCAAAGACTGTGATTCATTGCTGTGAGTCCTCCAAGTTAAGTTCACCAGCGCTGCTGGGTGTATGTTTTAATCAGAGCCTTAATCTCGTTATGGAGTTTACGGAATTTTGCGCCTTAAACAGGGTACCTAGTGCGCTCGCAATCCATCCGTATACGGTTGCGTTGCTTAATTTTGTCCCTAATATCACCTGGAAGAGCGTGATAGTTAGATCGGGAATGATTTGGTTTCGAGGCTGCAGCCACTGCCTCCAGCAGTATATGGTTCATATTAATGACACAATTTTCTACATCATCAGTGTTGCTAATTTTGAGGTGGGGGGGGGGGGCGCCTTAAAACTTTGAAGAACATGACGAAAGGCGTCCCAATTTGTACGTAGCTCCTCTGGGTGGTCCAGAATTAAATTATCAAATTTGCGGGTTAGTATCACAGGAAGATGATTAGAGGTCAGATTTGTGTCTGTTCTGATAGTATGATTAAAAGGAATATTCTGAAAATTGCCAGATCAATAATAGAGGAATTCTTTCCTGGAGAATAGTGAGTCGGGGTGGGCGGAGCTACGATCCTACAGTTGGCGCACTGTGCCAAACGTTTTAGAGTAACGCTATAGTGGTTTGAAGCTGTGTTCCAAGTATTATGGCGTAAATTTAGGTCACCAGCTATGACCATATTACTGCAAAGTCCTAAAAGTGCTTCGAGCTCGTTGGGTGGAAAGTGCCTCATATTTACTGGAGAGATATACACCGAAGCAAATGCAATCGGGACAAGATTTGGAATAGTGATTTTAATGAGCGTGGTTTCAAGCTTCGTGAAAACCGGGACGCTCAGTCGGTGATGGGGTATATTATTTTTGATATAAGTGCAGTGCCGCTACATAAATAGGTTTGGTTGGTCATGGGTCTATACGAGAAATATCCCCTATTGTTGCAGATAGCAAGGGCGTCAAATGGGTCTCACTAATCATGAAAATATCGAAGTTAATATTTACAATTTGGTTGAGCTTGGAACGCACACCTTTGGCGTTCCAGAAGCCGACTTTGAGAGACTGCAAGTTACAGAAATTCGAAACAAAGAACATGGCGAGACCAGAAAATGGAAGGTGGGCGGGGGTTACCTGAGACTTACAGTGACGTCAGGCCCTGTTCCTCTTATTGTATGAGCAAGCCGTGAAGCGCTGCTAGGTGGTTGCAGGGCCGTAGTCAGAGGCGAAATTGAAGGGGGGTTGGAGTGAAATTAAAGGGGGCTCAACAGTTTTGAAGGAGGGACTCACTGAAAACACAGTTAATTATTAGCATTTATTAACCATAATAGTTAACTATTATATATTTCAATCTATATAAATTATTAACAACTAATTGCATATTTATACCTGTAAGCTAGGAGTGGATTAGGAAAGTCTATATAGTTAATACACACTAATAATAATATGTAAAAAAAAATCTGATGTGGGCAGCACATGACATTCCTTATATAATGGAACGAATTTACTACTTTTACAGTAAAAAAATAGGCTATTCTTATAGTAAATACTTATAATATTTCTAAGATATTGAATTTTCGTCAATTAGTCTTCATTTTCATTGATTTAAAGTCATTTTAATCCATTTGGCGAGATTTTCGTTAATTTGGCAGCATTTAAAAAAGTCGCCAAGTCGGCGACATTCCGCTGAATTCGTCGCTAAAATCTTGCCAAGCGTTATGGACGGAAAGATAAGTTAATCTTATAGCAGATAAAAGAATATTGGCGTTCAAATACAAAACTATTACTCAAATTAATTTTTCTCATGGATGGAAAGAGCTAGATCCATGAGAATGATGTCACCAAATGTATTGCATGATATTACAGGTGAAAAGAGAACACGTTTCTCAACAGTTAATATTTTTTTTTAATTTATGGAATTTTTTGATAAATTTATTTGAAAAATGTGAAATATCTCGAGAACGGTTCATTCTAGCTTTTTAAAGCTTATGTTATCGTTTTCTAAGGAAAAATTACATATGAAATGTCTATTTGTGTAATTTTTAAAGGTTTTGATGATTTGATGATTTTTTTCAAAATTTCATTCGAAAATTTAGGTGGGTTCTGAACATTCGATTGCATTAAAAACAATTGACTTTCAGTATTCAAGGATAGTAATTTTTGTACCAAATTTCATTCGAATCGCTCCATTCGTTTGTGAGATATCGTCTCCACAGACTCACTGACATAGACACACACACACAGACATGACCTCAAAAATGTATGATTCGTGATCAGGGATTCCTGAAGCGGGCTCTCTCGTTGAAAACTCGAATTCGAATTTTCGTCCCCGTAACAATACTTTCCTTATACATTATACTATGTATATAAGGGAAGTAATTATAATTTATTTTAATATAAGCATTAACTAGTTGCAAAGTTATTAATTAAACAAAGAAAATTTCTGAAAGTTAATACAAGTTAACGCTTAATATTAACGCTTCTCTACTTATCAGTTGATTTTAACTCTAGATTGTATCATAGCAAACCCTCGCAATAATAAAAAAGTACCCAAATACCATTGTTTTAATGTTTCAATTTTTTAAACTATATAAAAAATCTGATGTGGGCAGCACATGACTTTCCTTATATAATGCAAAATGAATTTACTACTTTTACAGTAAAAAAAAAATAGATTATTTTTATAGTAGTTATTTATATTATTTCCAAGATATTGAATTTTCGTCAACGAGTCGTCATTTTCCATGTCGTCATCATCAATGAGTCGTCATTGATTTAGCGTCATTTTTATCCATTTGGCGAGTTTTTCATTAATTTAGTAACATTTAAAAAAGTCGCCAAGTTGGCGACATTTCACCAAATTCGTCGCCAAAATCTCACCAAGAGTTATGGACGAAGAAATAAGTTATTTTTACAGCAGGTAAATGACTATTGGCGTTCAAATACAAAAGTATTACTCAAAGTATCTTTTTTCATGAATGGAACGAGCTAGATCCACGAGAATGTCACCAAATTTATCGCATGGTATTACATATGAAAAGTGAGCATGTTTCTCAATAGGAAATATTTTTTTTTATTTTATATGACTTTTTGATAATTCTTTTTAAAAATATGCAATATCTCGAGAACGGTTCATATTAGCGTTCTAAAATTTATGTCAATCGTTTTCTAATGAAAAATTACACAAGAAATGTCTATTTACGTAACTTTATGAGCGGTTTTGATTTTTTTGATGATTTTTTAAAAATTTCACTCGAAAATTTAGGGGGGCGGGGTTCTGAACATTCGATTGCGTATAAACACAATAGGCTTCCAGTGTTTACGGATTGGGATTTTTGTACCAAATTTGTTTCGAATCGGTCCATTCGTTCGTCAGTTATCGTCTCCACAGACTCACTGACACATACACACACACACATACAGACACACACATACTTACATACACACATCATTTCAAAAATGTTTGATTCGTGATCAGGGATGCTTGAAACGTGCTCTCCCGTCGAAAAATCGAATTCGAATTTTCGACTCCGTCACAATATTTTCCTCATACATTATGTATATAAGGAAAGTAATAAATTGGTCATCAGTATAACTATAAATTCTTCTAAATTAAAAAAATCTTTAAAATAAAACAATTTATAAAAAAAAATCTTAAAGAATCTTTTTATACAAAATTTGGATGACATGTTGAATGAAATTTCCTATCACTATTAAAAATGTAATTTTCTTATCAGGGAGGGGTGGGGGAGCTGAGTATACCTCTTGGGGTGCTTAGCCCCCTCTGGCTCTTGCCTGACCACGGATATGGGTGGGTGGAATGGAAGGAGAGCATCAACTGTTAATTGACCGATTGTAGCCATATACGCAATCCTGTGAAGCTCCAGCGAATAATTCACAGGATATGTTACGAACATATGCCGTGAATTATTACTGGTAACCCTCACACATTCGCTCACTGTTTATTGCATATTTATTCGTAGTACTTGTAAATTTTGTTATATATACTGAAATTTGTTATATATACTGTTATATATACTTTTAAATTCACATTCGTTTTAATCATTGCAAATATCAGTGTATGTATCAGTGTAGTATTGAAAGCTATGGTAATCTGTGAGATTTGTATGTATATGTTGTATATATAGTTTTGTATGTATGTTTGCATAAGTAGTTTTGTATATAGTGTATATATTTTGTATATATATATATATGTATATATCTTTGAAAATTATTCGTGGCATTTTGTATATGTAAAAACCAATTAACCATTTTAGAAATTACTTTCCTTATATACATAATGTATAAGGAAAGTATAGTGACGGGGTCGAAAATTCAAATTCGAGTTTTCGACGGGAGAGCACGTTTCAAGTATCCCTGATCACGAATCAAACATTTTTGAAGTGATGTCTGTGTGTGTGTGTGTGTGTGTGTGTGTGAAAGTATGTGTGTGTGTGTGAAAGTATGTGTGTGTGTGTGAAAGTATGTGTGTGTGTGTGAAAGTATGTGCGTGTGTGTGTCAATGAGTCTGTGGAGACGATAACTGACGAACGAATGGACCGATTCAAACGAAATTTAGTACAAAAATCACAATCCGTAAACACTGGAAGTCTATTGTTTTTATACGCAATCGAATGTTCGGAACCCCTCTAAATTTTCGAATAAAATTTTGAAAAAATCGTCAAAAAATCAAAACCGCTAATAAAGTTACGCAAATAGACATTTCTTATGTAATTTTTCATTAGAAAACTATTGACTTAAATTTTAGAACGCTAACATGAATCGTTCTCAAGATATTGCACATTTTTCAAAATAATTATCAAAAAGTAATATAAAATAAAAAAAAATATATTTCCTATTGAGAAACATGTTAACTTTTTATATGTAATACCATGCGATAAATTGGGTGACATCATTCTCGTGGATCTAGCTCGTTCCATTCATGAAAGGAGATACTTTGAGTAATACATTTGTATTTGAACGCCAATAGTCATTTATCTGCTGTAGGAATAACTTATTTCTCCGTTCATACCGCTTGGCGAGACTTTGGCGACGAATTTGGCGGAATGTCGACAACTTGGCGACATTTTTAATTGTTGCCAAATTAACAAAAATCTAGCCAAATTGATAGAAATGACGCCAAATCAATGAAAATGAAGATTAATTGAAGAAAATTCAATATCTTGGAAAGAATATAAGTATCTGCTATAGGAATAACATTTTTTTTAACTGTAAATGTAGTAAATTCATTGCATTATATAAGGAAAGTCATGTGTTGCCCACATCAGATTTTTTTATATATATCGTTGCTCCCATTTTAAACAGTTCTGCACATAAGTGTTTATGGATGTAAAATATTTGTGAAATACTATATTTAGTATAGACAAACATATTATATATAATTGTTTATCATTTTTAACTTGGCATTAAGTTTTGTTTTTTGGTTTTGGCAGAGAAAGATATTCCTCCACCATAGGCTGTAATTACTGTAAACCTTCGTGTCGGTGCCCATAGATGTTTAATCTATTAATCTGTTTCAAAGCTCTCATAGACCTTCTATTGAAAATGAATAGTTTTTACGGCGATATTTTAACGAGAAAAAAAATGCAGCTGACTCGAAATTTCGGAAGATTAATGTTTAATGTGCATTCACAATTATTTAATGGTCTGTGAAAAAATAGATTGCGAATTCAAGTTTTATTCACACATTGAAAGCGGTCGTAAATTTAGTTACTTTCGAACGTTTACACTCAGATTATTGTAAAATAAATATTTCAATATTATAAAACAAAAGCAAAAAAAAATGTAGTTACGTTATTAAAAATATTTTAAATCACAGAGAATGTATAAAATTCAGTGGCATAGGCAGAACTAGGGTCATAACTCCGTTCCCTCCCCTGCTGGTGAAAAGCTTGCAATAATTCTTGAAAGGGACTCATATTGGAAAACGATATTCAGCACTCGACCATTCCACTTTGCGAGTTTTTGGCTACGCCTATAACACAACTTGAGATTGTCATTTTAATACATAGTTTAAAAGATATATTAAAAATAGGCATATCCATACATATAATAACTGAGCCGTAGTTTAGATTTACCCCCCTCAGATGACGAAAGTGGGGAGGCAGATAAAATGTACTTTTAGATTCTCCAGAAGCCCCTCTTTTCACCTAAAACTTATAATCCTCCTTGTTGGTTGGTCGTTATATTTGTGGGAACTCCATCTCACGAACAGTGCACTTTAGAAAGATAGCTTGGCAAAATGACAAAGTTGTAGAACTTTTTACATAAAATCTCCTTTCATTTGACATCGAGTATGTCGGATCAACCCTTATTGAATTTGGTACAGCTTTAGTATAAATACTTTTTATTTGGCTAATTTTTGACGTAATTTTTCCGTGATCTGGTAATCCCGTTTTATTTCTGGAACCCCCTCAATCTTTTCCGTGTTGTAAGAACAAAGAATATAACATGTAAGAGTGCGTATTTGGTTTTGACTTTTGGTTTTCCATTTTTATGTGTTTTAAATTTTATGACTTTTATGTTACGGCCGCTGCCCGGACGTTAGCCTGTGCTCTATCAGCCACAGAACAGCCATTGCACAAACAGCTGTTACTACGTGCGACCTCCGACAGCCAGCGGGACCGGATTCTGTAATGTTTTTTTTAGCGAGCGAGCGTAGCGAGATAAGACCGCGAAGCGATCGTAAGTCTATGTTCAAATTGCTACGGATCAACTGTTGTACAAACGGATGTTGCCACATTGTAGCCTTCGACAGAGAACGACCATTCCTATGTACATATTTTGTTTTTACATTATTTTATCCATTTTTACAGTGTTGACATGTGCTATCTTTTCTTTTTGTATGATATTTATGTTTTTATGCATATTTGTATTTTACTTCTATTTTCAATATTTAGCCGCTAAGCCTAACATGCCCTTAGTAGACACTATCTTCCTTGGCGACGTTTTTGGTTGTCAAACAATGGCGAATTTTGCCAAAAGTCTTTATACTGAAGCTGTTCCTTGAATTTAACACTCTCTCTAACATTCTTTAACTCTCTCACAGAACTTGTCTGTATTATCACATACGTGACTCACCCTAGGAAGGTCGTGCTTTGGGCTAAGTTGAACTACTATTGAAGACGAATAGTATTATGTTCATTGACATCAACATTTTTCGAGCAATCCTAAACGCGTTTAGCGCCATCTATCGATCTATGAAATTAGTTACATTGATTTATAGAACGAATTGTGCTTCCTAGAATTTTATATTTTGAAAAATATAGTACTCATAGGTTTCTACTTATGAGTACTATTTTGTCAAAAATACTGTTTTCATTGAGGTCAAATTTTTTATGAGCTACCCTTCTCGATTGGCGCTTGTCCTGTTGTATTCTAATTAAATATCGATATTTGTTTCAAATTATATATACACTTCACACGACTAAAGAAAATCTATAGTACAGTCAGTAGGTATGGAAAAAGGGGCTTGCCGTGCAAAAGGTGGAGTAGAAGATTTTATTTTTTGTATTTGTATGTATTGCTGCCAACATGAAAAAACCAAGTTATCCAACATGGCCGACCTCGGGAGAAATTTTGGCAGCCAAAAAACCATGAAATTTTACGACTTTTTTTGATTTTTTCGAAATATCTCAGAAACGATCGACTTTTGCAATTCTTTCTCAATATAAAATTTAAAGATAATTAAATTTCCTGCAATTTTTACAATTACAACTTTTTTATAACACGAATAGTAAGTGTTGAAGACCCAGACCGTCCGAATAGTAAGTGTGCAACAGATTTTTGAAAGTTAACATTTTTTTCTCAATTTGATAAAACTCAAAATAAAAATCGGTTTTATTTTACTCTTAATTTCTATTTACTTCTTCTCCAAATGCACAACACTTCTTTTGCTTATATTGTTGATGCGTGAAATATTGGATGCATGAAAAGGTGTCGGAGGATGGGGAGGGAGATGGGAAACGTAGCTAGTTGGGGGTGGCCTTGAGGAATGGCGGCTGCTTCCCAGCTGAAAGCGAGATAAGCCATATTACTCACAACCTGCACCAATAATGCCTGTCTAATGGGTATTGCTGGAAAATTTAGACAAGCCTTGTGTGTGCTCGAATGTAAGGGACCCACAGCAAAATTATGGGTTCAATATTTTCGTATAACAACACTCCTCAAACAGTTCACCGAGGCTGAGCGTACAGGCAACTGGAAGCTTCATCTTGACTCCATTCAAAAAGCACTACCATTTTTCCATGCAGCTGGCCATTTCTTATACGCCAAAAGTGCGCATCTCTACCTTCAAGACATGTTGAAACCAGAACAATTAATGGACCCAACTGAATTTCACGACTTCTCCACTAAAGGGAAGTTCACCATAAGACGCTCCAATAAGTGCTGGTGTGGAATTTCGTCTGACCAGACCATTGAACAGACACTTATGAGGAGTATGAAAGCCTGTGGAGGGGTCACACGTGGGAGAGAATTTTCAGACGGTGTTTGGGCAAAATGGACTTTGGCAATGATATTCATGCAAAATGTTTGCGATGAAATTGAACAATTCTGAGATGTACATTATGAAACATCAGAGCAGCATGTGGACATGCGAAGTTCTCGTATCGACAGAGACAGAAGTGACTCAATTAGACTGCGAGAGTTGCTTTCTCAACATCCCCCCCTTTTCAGACATTGATGCCATAATGTCATTAAGCAGTGGTATTGTTGGAGGAGCAGATGTAAACTGTCATTTGGCTCAAGAGGTTGACATGGAAAGGGTTATGACAATGGTCGCTCATGGGAAATTTTAAAAATGTGACCTTCAAGAGGAAAGACAAGGTTGTAACCCTTGCATCGGTTGTCAGCAGTATTAAAGCAGGAACCCTCAAAGTAATTGCTATTGATCCGCTGACACTTTTCCAAAGATTGTGTCTTTCGAAACAGTCTGATGAAGACTTAAAAATGTTTTTTACTTATGAACTTGCACCCTACCCGATATCACTTTTCTCCAAAGAAGGCATACGGAAAGGTACAAAGTCTTCATTATACATGGCTTTCACCCCAGTCGATTGCAAAGAAATTGCAGGGAAGAAACAGTTTGCTGTTATAGATGGAGGATACCTCCTACACAAAGTTATTTGGCCTCAAAATGCTTCCTTTGCTACCATAACTAAACATTATTCTTCATTTCTTAAGAGACATTATGGATCGCGAGTTGTGGTTGTATTCGATGGGTATCCTGCACGTACTGGCACCAAAAGATCTGAGCGATTGCGACGTATGAGGATGCACCATTCCCCTGAAGTAATCTTTGATGTGAATACGATCAACCAAGTCGCCCAACAAAATTTTTTGGCAAATAATCAAAACAAGAGTCGTCTGATCGAACTTCTGAAAGCCAATTTTGAAGAGTGTGATATTGAAGTCAAGCATGCTCAAGAGAACGCTGACTTACTGATCGTCAACACTGCCATTTCGAAGGCAAAAGAACTTGAAAATGTGATCGTAGTTGGGGAGGATATCGATCTGCTAGTTCTGATGACAGGGTTAGACCAGTCATTCAGCAACTTATTCTTTCTTAAGCCTAGGAGAGGGAATGCTGGCAATGTGTTATTTTCAACTATATCATTTAAGTTCGACCCAGGCAATATCCTGTTCATATATGCATTTAGTGGATGTGATTCCACATCAGCCATCTTTAGTCAAGGCAAAATTAAATTGTGCAAGATTGTCAATAAATCGCCTGAAGTGAAGAAAGTCACTAAAACATTCATGGATCCACTCAGCAGTCACGATGACATAGCTGCAGTTGGAGAAGAAATTCTGGAAACATTATACACAGGCGACATCCATTCCGACCAATCCTTGAACACTTTGCGATTTAATCTGTTTGCAAAATCAGTCTCCAACAGAAAAATAAATCTCGCACGACTACCACCTACGTCCGATGCTGCACGCTACCATTCCTACAGGTGCTACTATCAAGTTCAAAGCTGGTTAGGCAATGGCACCAACCCGGAGGAATGGGGTTGGGCGTGCAGCATAGAAGGTCTATTGCCTGTTGACACAAAAAGAAATTCAGCATCTGAGAATCTTCTGAAGAGTGTGTCTTGCGCTTGCAAGAAAAGATGTAGTGGACCCTGCTCTTGTCGCAAGGTAGGTTTGAAATTCTCCAGCAAGTGCAAGCACTGCAGTGAAATGGGGTGTGACAATGTCGTACCAATTTCATCTTTGGATGATACTGAAGAGGAAGATGACTTACTCCACCAGCTCTTGGAACCACTGCAACACGTGGATGAACAACTTGAGGATGACAACTTCCTTCCACCTCCGACGGTTGCTGAACCCGAAGAAGAACACACATCTTCAAAACGTCTTCGAAGAAGATAAATATGTATGTTTTCAGTTTTACTTATTAATTTCCTTTCTTTAATTGTTTCAAACCTGTATGAATCTTCTTGTAATTTGTATATAAATGTTAAATTTTTGCAATTTGTGTTTTTGAAGATAATTATTTGTTTTTGTACTTTAAACAAGTTTGGCCATTTGTGGAGATTATTTAAATTTAATTTGGTGCAATGGTATTATTATTCATTATGTTAATGTATCATACCTAGAAAATTAGTTGAATTACAACACACACATCATGAATTTTTGCTTATTAATGCTTTATTATTATTTCGCTTATTATCACCCCCCATATTTATTCATTCACATTCAAATATCGCTTCTGTGTAGGTAGAACATCAGAATAAAATGTAGTGTGAAGTATAATATATGTTGCAGTTGTACAATATGAACATGTGCTGTTATTGGGATCTGATCGAGTCGTCTGCGAAATTTGAGGGGGAGAATTGTGACTGCGGGGTCAGGTGGGCAAGGGGTGTTAATGCGTTTTTTTACTAAGTAGAGAAAAAATGTCAGATTTTAAGAAGCTGTAGTGCGCCTACTATTTGTGCTATAAAATTGTTGTAATAGTAAAAATTGTAGGAAATTTAATTATCTTTAAATTTTATATTGAGAAAAAATCGCAAAAGTCGATCGTTTCTGAGATATTTTGAAAAAACCAAAAAAAGTCATAAAATTTCGTGGTTTTTCGGCCGCCAAAAGTTCTCCCGGGGTCGGCCATGTTGGATAACTTGGTTTTTACTTTCCCTGCAATACATGGTAATGTATAGGGAAAGTATTGGAATCATACCAAAAATCACAACTCGAGTTTTCGACGGATCTACACGTTTCGAGACCTCTAGAATACGAAAAAACCATTTTTAGCGTGACGTCTGTGTATGTGTCTGTCTGTCTGTGTGTCTGTCTGTCTGTCTGTGCAGATTTTGTATCCACTGTAACTAAAAAACTACTGGGCCGAATTTCACAAAATTTTGTAGGTAAGTCACTTGTGGGCGGGGCTGGTGCTGATTAGTTTTGGGTACGATTCGGAATGAAAGAACCCGCCTTTTTTGTGAAATGGCCCGCAAAAGCTTGTATTCACTGTAGCTGAAGCACTAATGGACCGAATTTCACAAAATTCGGTGGAAGCGTCACGTATAGGTCACCCTGGTGCTGATTAGATTTTGGTACGATTCAGAAGAAAATAACCTATCTTTTTTTGCAAAATGGCCCGCAAAAATTGCCAAAATCTAAAATAAAAAACTGGGTATACTCAAATATATCCAATGAATGCTCGTTTAATACGTATTTTTTAACGACGAAAAGAATAAGACCAACCCCATTACACTAGGACTAGCCGTTCTCGAGATATTTTAGTTTTTCGTATTTTTGCTACGCCACCTTTGAAAATAAGTCCGGTTACCGAATGAGAACGAAAATTGAATTAAAAGTGAAATAAATTTAATTAAAATGAGAGAACGCTAATATAAGTCTGCAGGGAAAGTCATGTGCTGCCCACATCAGATTTTTTCTTGTTGGCATCAGTATATACAAATGCAAAAAAAAAATCTTCTACTCCACCTTTTGCAAGGTACAATGTATCTACTGACTGGACTACTAATTGATTATCACATTTTAATACTTTTTATTACTTTCCCTGCAATACATGGTAATGTATAGGGAAAGTATTGGAATCATGCCGAAAATCACAACTCGAGTTTTCGACGGATCTACACGTTTCGAGACCTCTAGAATACGAAAAAACCATTTTTAGCGTGACGTCTGTGTGTGTGTCTGTCTGTCTGTGTGTCTGTCTGTGTGTGTGTCTGTCTGTCTGTCTGTCTGTGCAGATTTTGTATCCACTCTAACTAAAAAACTAATGGACCGAATTTCACAAAATTTTGTAGGTAAGTCACTTGTGGGCGGGGCTGGTGCTGATTTGTTTTGGGTACGATTCGGAATAAAAAAAACCCGCCTTTTTTTGCGAAATGGCCCGCAAAAGCTTGTATCCACTCTAGCTGAAAAACTAATGAACCGAATTTCACAAAATTCGGTAGATAAGTCACTTATAGGTCACCCTGGTGCTGATTAGATTTTGGTATGATTCAGAAAATAATAACCTGCCTTTTTTTGTAGAATGGCCCGCAAAAATTTCCAAAATCTAAACTAAAGAGCTACGTATGCTCAAATATATCCATTAAATGCTTGTTTAGTGCGTAACTTTTAACGAAGAAAAGAATAAGACCAACCCCATTACACTAGGACTAGCCGTTCTCGAGATATATTAGTTTTTGTCGTATTTTTCCACCCCACCTTTGAAAATAAGTCCAGTTTTCAAATGAGAACGAAAATTGAATTAAAAGTGAATTACATTTAATTGAAATAAATAGAACGTGGATATAAGTCTGCAGGGAAAGTCATGTGCTGCCCACATCAGATTTTTACTTTCCTTGCAATACATGGTAATGTATAGGAAAGTATTGGAATCATGCCGAAAATCGCAACTCGAGTTTTCGACGGATCTACACGTTTCAAGACCTCTAGAATACGAAAAAACCATTTTTAGCGAGACGTCTGTGTGTGTGTCTGTGTGTCTGTCTGTCTGTGTGTCTGTCTGTCTGTCTGTCTGTCTGTCTGTCTGTCCGTGCAGATTTTGTATCCACTCTAACTAAAAAACTAATGGACCGAATTTCACAAAATTTTGTAGGTAAGTCACTTGTGGGCGGGGCTGGTGCTGATTAGTTTTGGGTACGATTCGGAATAAAAGAACCCGCCTTTTTTTGCGAAATGGCCCGCAAAAGCTTGTATCCACTCTAGCTGAAAAACTAATGGACCGAATTTCACAAAATTCGGTAGATGAGTCACGTATAGGTCACCCTGGTGCTGATTAGATTTTGGTATGATTCAGAAAAAAATAACCTGCCTTTTTTTGTAGAATGGCCCGCAAAAATTGCCAAAATCTAAACTAAAAAGCTACGTATGCTCAAATATATCCATTAAATGCTTGTTTAATGCGTAATTTTTAACGAAGAAAAGAATAAGACCAACCCCATTACACTAGGACTAGCCGTTCTCGAGATATATTAGTTTTTTCGTATTTTTCCACCCCACCTTTGAAAATAAGTCCAGTTATCAAATGAGAACGAAAATTGAATTAAAAGTGAATTACATTTAATTGAAATAAATAGAACGTGGATATAAGTCTGGAGGGAAAGTCATGTGCTGCCCACATCAGATTTTTTCTTGTTGGCATCAGTATATACAAATGCAAAAAAAAAAATCTTCTACTCCACCTTTTGCAAGGTACAATGTATCTACTGACTGGACTACTAATTGTTTATCACATTTTAATATTTTTTATTACTTTCCCTGCAATACATGGTAATGTATAGGGAAAGTATTGGAATCATGCCGAAAATCACAACTCGAGTTTTCGACGGATCTACATGTTTCGAGACCTCTAGAATACGAAAAAACCATTTTTAGCGTGACGTCTGTGTGTGTGTCTGTCTGTCTGTGTGTCTATCTGTGTGTCTGTCTGTCTGTCTGTCTGTCTGTGCAGATTTTGTATCCACTCTAACTAAAAAACTAATGGACCGAATTTCACAAAATTTTGTAGGTAAGTCACTTGTGGGCGGGGCTGGTGCTGATTAGTTTTGGGTACGATTCGGAATAAAAAAAACCCGCCTTTTTTTGCGAAATGGCCCGCAAAAGCTTGTATCCACTCTAGCTGAAAAACTAATGAACCGAATTTCACAAAATTCGGTAGATAAGTCACTTATAGGTCACCCTGGTGCTGATTAGATTTTGGTATGATTCAGAAAATAATAACCTGCCTTTTCTTGTAGAATGGCCCGCAAAAATTTCCAAAATCTAAACTAAAGAGCTACGTATGCTCAAATATATCCATTAAATGCTTGTTTAGTGAGTAACTTTTAACGAAGAAAAGAATAAGACCAACCCCATTACACTAGGACTAGCCGTTCTCGAGATATATTAGTTTTTGTCGTATTTTTCCACCCCACCTTTGAAAATAAGTCCAGTTTTCAAATGAGAACGAAAATTGAATTAAAAGTGAATTACATTTAATTGAAATAAATAGAACGTGGATATAAGTCTGCAGGGAAAGTCATGTGCTGCCCACATCAGATTTTTACTTTCCCTGCAATACATGGTAATGTATAGGGAAAGTATTGGAATCATGTCGAAAATCGCAACTCGAGTTTTCGACGGATCTACACGTTTCGAGACCTCTAGAATACGAAAAAACCATTTTTAGTGTGACGTCTGTGTGTGTGTCTGTCTGTCTGTGTGTCTGCCTGTCTGTCTGTGCAGATTTTGTATCCACTCTAACTAAAAAACTAATACACCGAATTTCACAAAATTTTGTAGGTAAGTCACTTGTGGACGAATCTGGTGCTGATTATTTTTGGGTACAATTCGGGATAAAAGAACCCGCCTTTTTTTGCGAAATGGCCCACAAAAGTTTGTATCCATTCTAGCTGAAAAACTAATGGACCGAATTTCACAAAATTCGGTAGATGAGTCACGTATAGGTCACCCTGGTGCTGATTAGATTTTGGTACGATTCGGAAAAAAATAACCTGCCTTTTTTCGCAGAATGGCCCGCCAAAATAGTCAAAATCTAACCTAAAAAGATACGTATGCTCAAATATATCCATTAAATGCTTGTTTAATACGTAATTTTTAAAGAAGAAAAGAATAAGACCAACCCCATTACACTAGGACCAGCCGTTCTCGAGATATATTAGTTTTTTTCGTATTTTCTCCACTCCACCTTTGAAAATAAGTCCAGTTATCAAATGAGAACGAAAATTGAATTAAAAGTGAATTAAATTTAATTGAAATAAAGAGAACGTGAATACAAGTCCGCAGGGAAAGTCATGTGCTGCCCACATCAGATTTTTACTTTCCCTGCAATACATGGTAATGTATAGGGAAAGTATTGGAATCATACCGAAAATCACAACTCGAGTTTTCGACGGATCTATACGTTTCGAGACCTCTAGAATACGAAAAAACTATTTTTAGCGTGACGTCTGTGTGTGTGTCTGTGTGTGCAGATTTTGTATCCACTATAACTAAAAAAGTAATTGACTGAATTTCATAAAATTTGGTAGGTAAGACACCTGTGGGCGAATCTGGTGCTGATTAGTTTTGGTTTCGATTCGGCATAAAAGAACTCGCCTTTTTTTGCAAAATGGCTCGCAAAAGCTTGCATCCACTCTAGCTGAAAATCTAACGGACCGAATTTCACAAAATTTGGTAGATAAGTCGCTTGTAGGTTACCCTGGTGCTGATTAGATTTTGGTATGATTCGGAAGAAAATAACCTGCCTTTTTTTACAAAATGGCCCGCAAAAACGACAAAATCTAAAATAAAAAACTACGTATGCTGAAATATATCCATTAAATGCTTGTTTTATACGTAATTTTTAACGACGAAAAGAATAAGACCAACCCCATTACACTAGGACTAACCGTTCTCGAGATATTTTAGTTTTTCGTATTTTCTCTACGCCACCTTTGAAAATAAGTCCGGTTACCGAATGAGAACCAAAATTGAATTAAAAGTGAAATAAATTTAATTAAAATAAAGAGAACGTGAATATAAGTTTGCAGGGAAAGTCATCTGCTGCCCACATCAAATTTTTTTAATTGGCCTCAAAATATTATACAGTATGAAGTGGCTTATGAAACTTAACCATCGTGATTAAGTATACGCATGCAGAACTAGTTAAACTAATTATGGATTACACGCATATCCCACTAATTAGATGAAGATAAGTAAAGATAAACTCTTCAAAAGATTTTCAGACACCCGATAGGCGCATTTGATGTATTATCTAAGAAGCGATAAAGTTGAAATTTTTAATAAGATTCGCCTTGATAAGTAGTCTAAGCCCCTCTAACACTTCTGCCATTGCTTTAGTATTTTTCTCCTTAAGGATGAACGAGAATCATTAATATAGCATCTCTCATCGTTAAACCCCTCTTAAAGAAACTTAAATAGTATATAACAGCAGAGTGATTTCTTTCGACTACTTGACTTTAACCCAGCTTTTAAAAATGTTCAAGTTTCTTCAAGATATGTTACATTATGTTTGTCAGGAGCAAGGTTTAAAACGGTGAAAAAAGTACTTTCAAATGAGTCGAGTTTTGAATACAATGGAACCCACACATAACGAAGTCGCCAAGGGCTGAAAAAACTATTACTTATATTCGATATTTGAAATCACCAATCCGAAATAATTATCAATATATGTATAAAATTGAAAGTCTGTTTATTTATTTATTTTTTTCCTTTTAGTTTGTCCGTTTCGTATACGAATCCACAGTTTTTGACGGATTTTGTTCAAATTTGGCATTGTTATTCTCTACTACAATGTGGGCAATTCAGCCTATGTTTCCAGTTTAGTTGTTGAGATATATTAATATAAAACGCTTGCATAGGAATAGTAATGTGCAGACGATTATTTTATCAAACTTCATTTGAAAAAAACAAGAAAGATCAATCATGCATAAGCATTGATTATGAAACACTTTCCAACTGAAATGTAATTTCATTTAAAAATTTCTAAAATGTGATTCATTCAGTGGCAATATCTTTTACATTATTACAGTACTACAGTAATTTATTATACTTAAATATTTAAAACTGTATCGAAATATAAATCATCTGATCCTTTATGCAAAATCAATGAATATTTCATTCATATAACTTGTATTCCAGACTCCAGAGCTAAATAATTTTGTGTGAAAAAAATTCAGCAATTCTTATGTAATTCATCTTACAATCGCTTGAGATATTTGCATTCTGCATATGTTAAAATTAGGCTTCCTTGAAGAATTAATAAAAGTTTAGGGATCATTTAAAATCACAACTATTGTAATTGCATAGGCACGGAATTTAGATACACAGATAATACACAGATAATATATATGTGTATGTGTATGTACTCAAAGTATTGGAATCGTGCCGAAGATCGGAACTCGAATTTTCAAAGGATCTACACGTTTTGGGACTTCTAGAACACGAAAAAACTACTTTTAGGAAGACGTCTGTGTGTGTAAGGGTGTATCTGTGTATGTTTCTGTGTGTCTGTGTGGATATTACATCCACTCTAATTGACAAACTACTGGACCGAATTTCATACAATTTGGTAAGTATGTTTTTTGTGGGAAATCCTGATGTTCATTAGATTATAGTACGATTCGTAATAAAAGAATCTGCCTTCTTTGCGAAATGGCCGCAGAAATTGCCTTTATCCACTCTAGCTAAAAACTAATGAACCAAATTTAACAAAATTTGGAGTATAATATTTCAATAACCTACAAGTGATTTATATACCAAATTTAACAAAATTTTGTATACAAATCATTTGTAGGTTATTCTACTACGATTCGGGAAAAAGGAACGGGCTATTTTTGCGAAATGGCCAGCAAAAATCGTTATATATAAAAATTAAAGACTACGTGTGCTCAATTATATCAATTAAATTCCTATTTTATATGTGATTTTTGACAACAAAAAGAATAAGACTAACCCCATTACTCTAGGACTAGCCGTTCTTGAGATATTCTAGTTTTTTCGCGTTTTCGCTACGCCACCTTTGACAATAAGTCAAGCTATCAAATGAGAACCAAATTTAAGTTTAACGTGTAAATTCAATGTCATTTAAAATACTTATGTTGTGCAGATAAACTCAAATTATCATTGAATAAATAAAGAGAACGAATATGAGTCTGCAGAGAAAGACATGTGCTGTCCACATCAGAATTTTTAACAATATTACACCAATGATTTATAGAAGTGAACGGGGATTATTTTCAGGCCATTTCGAAAAAAATGTATGATCTATATTTAAAGATCCATCAAATTTTTGTCGAATAAAATGTTCAACAAATTTAAGCTGTGTACCAAATTTTAACTCTCTAGGACGTAGGAAAGTGCATTTAAAATGCCATCAATTAAATTTATCAAGAAGAGTTATATAAAATTTAAAAAAAAATGAAAAATTGTTATCTACCAAATTTATTTTAAAATATGAAGCCACTCCCATATGCAAAACGTTTAAACAAATGGAGAGATATTTATTATATAGTATATCTCTTTTTTCTTTCTGGAAGATATCTCAAAGTCAGAATTTAATTGAATTTGTTTTTTTCCCTATATTAAATAATTTTTTTAATTAGAAAACTACTTAACATATTTTACTGAATTTTTTTTTTATATATTCTATGGGATAATGTGAATATTTCCTAAAAATTTCGAAGCAATTCGTGAATTTTAAATTTACTTAAAAAATGTTTGAAAAATTAGGTCCCATAGGGTTCAATGTATTTCATTTTTTCAACCCGGGTTCAATAAAAAACTAATTGGGTGATATTATTTATTTATATTCCCATAGGTCCTACAGACCGTCTGAACAACATACTAAAATTTCATTTTGATAAACTCATTTTTACGGCAGTTATCGTGCTAACGGACAGACAGACAGACAGACAGACAGACAGACAGAATGAACAAAGTCATAAACACTTTTCAACTTTGTTGTAAAGTGTTAAGAACAAAGTCATAAACACTTTTCAACTTTGTTGTAAAGTGTTAAAAATGGTAAGTTTCAAATGCGTTTATACAACAGACGATTTTCATTCAATCTCTCCAATTTAAAGAATAAAGAAATTGATACAAAAATTCCTGTTATATATGACTGATATTATATTTTTGATTGTGTTATGAAGGTGCTGTTTTTGGATTCCTGGAATGATTGATATTTTCAATATCTCAAGTCATCTGTTTCGTTTAGGCAAATATATTTTTCAAATTCATATATTTTCTATTGTGTTTAACCGATTGTTGTAACTTGATAAAAATAGCACGAGTGTAACTTTATTATGACCATTACAGCTGGGTAAAAAATGTTCAGGGGATAGCTTTTGCTGTCATTTTAAAGACATCATTTAGCCGTGTATTTACCAAACTTCATATGATTGTATTACAATGGTTTACAAATGAAACCAGAATGTTTTATTCTTCAGATATGTCTCCGCTCAAAACGTTTTTAATATTTTATAAGGGAAGACTTTAATGGAATTCTTTTGAAAAGCAATATGAATACGGTTAGAATTTTCGCATATTTCAAATCACGAGAAGCGGCGGGTATATCTGCTAGTCTATAAATAAAGTGACAATTAATGCTTATAATTAGTTTTAATTTCTTATAATAATGGGCTGTGCATCAAACAATCGACGAAATATGACAGATATTTATTTTTTGTTTCTATATTTGCATTTTGCACGTTACTGATGCCGATGTCTATTAACTAGACAATGCTGTATAATTTTATAGTCGATATTTTCATTTATTTCGGTTTGTTGGCGAGTTTGTGTTTCTAACTTTTTCAACTCTCCTATAGGGCCGCTGCAAATACTTTTATTCAATAGGGCAGGGTTACTGAATTATAACTATAACTAATGTGTACATTAAAGAACTTTTTACTCCGTTTTTGGAGTACTTAAGGACTTTAAAAATAATTTGAAGGGGTGGAGTAGCCCAGCGGTTAGTGCGCGGAGATTGTACTCGGATGATCCGAGTTCGATTCCGGACTCTGCCCAAACCGCCCCCTTGTTCACGCGGAGTACGGGGACGTTTAATATGTGGGCCCGTAAGTCCTTCCGAGAGGTTGGCGGTAAGGAAAGACGATATGGTCCCTGTGGATGCCCCCCCACTGGGTTCCGGTCTAAATTGGGTGGTATTCCTTGTCGTCCAAACAGATTCCTTACACCTTCAGGTAGGTCGGACAGTCTGGGTCGAAGAAGAGGAAAACAAACTGAATACATCGCTAAGTACTATGCACTTTATGCGAAGGATAGGAAAACTTTAGCAAAACTTTTCTTTTAACAAAAGCACAAATAATTATTGGTTATTTGTACATTTATACGTTGGTCAAGTTTTCTTATTCTTGAATACATCGTATCTAATATTTAAAATAAACCGAACTGTTCTTGGTTAATGAAACTAGTGTAGCTAGTAGATATTATTGGTTCAGATGCCTAAGTGGTAAAGAAATTGGCAAAAAATTGATAATTCCTCTATGTTGGAAATATGAACTCTGTTGAAAACATTGACGAGTTAAAGTTGATTACATGTTATGCATTTTCTTGTTTTTCCATTTTGTACTCCCATTCTTAATTAAAAGTAATTAATACAATGTTACATTTTTATCCTTGCCATTTTTATCACTTTTCAACATAGTTGTAAAGTGAAAGACTTTGTTCATTCTCTCTGTCTGTCTTGCCGTTCGTACGATAACTGCCGTAAAAATGATTTTATCAAAATGAAATTCTAGTATGTTGTTGATTATTACATGAAGAAATCATGTGACTCATTTCAAATAAAATATGGCATCCCCTGTGTAAAAATCGTAATGTTTGAATATCTTTTAAATTTATATTTAATGTTGAATCCGTCCTAAAACCGCTATATTTTTGCATATTATCTGTGTATCTAAATTCCGTGTCAATGCAATTACACTATTTTTTATTTTAAATGGTGACTAAACTCTGATTATTCCTGCAACGAAGCCTAATTTCTATAGCATACAGAATGTAAACAAATTAAGAAATTGTAAGATGAGATGTATAAGAATTGCTGAATTTTATTCGCGTAAAATTATTTAGCTATTTAGCTCTGGAGTCTGAAATATAAGTGATATGAATGAAATATTCATTGATTTTACATAGAGAAGCAGACGATTTATAGCATTGGCTTTTTTGATGAAGTTTTAAGTTTCCAAGTAAAATAAATTATTGATAATTTTAGAAATATCACCCCCCCCCCGAATGCATCGTATTTTAGAGATGTTTAAATAAAATTGCATTTCAGTTGGAAAGTGTTTTATAATCAATGCTTTATGCATCATTAATCTTTCTTGTTTATTTTATTGTAGAATACGTATCGTATACGATAAGCAATCTAATATAGTAAAAGAAGGTATATTTGTTTATTTGTTTCTTCGTTCGTTTGTCGATCGAGTTGCGGAAAATTTAGACACTTTTAAGAAATTCGACACAAAGATTGTATAGATCACATCCCAAGACATCTTCTAGCGATTTTTAAAAATTCAAATTAGCATTTTATTTATTTTATGTTGAAGCGCAATTCTGTGTGATTTTCATACAAATCTGTTCTTTAGAGATCAAAAATAAAATAAAGAGTTTCATTTTAACACCATTAAAAAAGATCTCTCTCTCTAGGAATGTTCTTTTAAATGAGATTTCAACTGAATCCGTAGGAAAATTCCTTCATATTAAAAATGAAAAAAGATGAAAATTCACTGAAATATGCACAATTTATGCAATTGAATTTTTACTTTAGCGTACCGCCGAATGGAAAAACCATACGATTCCAATTTTCGGCACAAAAACATGAAGTGACATCTTAGCATTTTTTAATTACATTTTCAAAAATTATTATATTTCTGTGTTTTTTGTGAGGTTTAAAGTGGGGCAATAGAGTGCTATAGGATCTATAGGGTCTATAGGTTAAAGTGGGTCTATATGGTTCTATGAGGTTTAAAGTGGGTGTAAAGTGGTGTCCAGTTGTGACTTTCAGTCTCCCTTGTTGATATCACAACTGGGGACGTGTTCATTGCGAAGTTTTACTACAAGTTTCACGTACGAATGCAAATAGGGAATACTTAGTCAGGACGTTAAACTTGTTTATTTATTTTTGTTTTAAACGGGCGTGTTGTTAAAGTGTTCTTTACTTTTTGAGAATTCGCTGTGTGTTCCGGTGTAATTTTAATCCAAGGTTTGCGTCTTAAATTCCGAACAACTGCGGGTAATTGTTCTACTAACCCACACCTTAAACGGAACCGCACAAGCTTCTGCAAAAATATTTAAAAGTAAAATCTTTGTTGAAAATGCAGAACAAAACAATTTTTTCTACTTCTTCTTTATATAAAGACGTAGCGACCACACCTACATAGGCAATCAGGCACCTGTCCGGAAATAGTTGCACCACGTGACCTGTGATGGAAATCGTTACCAAATGAAAAATAAAAAAGATGAAATGAAAATATTTGGACGAAATAAAAAGTAAAACAGAGTGATTCAAAACACTTTCCTAGCAAATAAGACTTTATACGCAAGTTCCCTGTTATAAAATAAATAGGTAAACAATCTGTTTTTGAAGCTATATAAACGACATTGTCAACCACCTTAAAATATTTTATTTGGCTTAAAATACTTTATTTGGCAATTACATTATCATTAATAACATTTAATGTAAATAACATTTAAATAGCATTTAAATAACATTTAACATTTATTTAAGTAACATTTTTAGCATGTTTCTTTTGCATCTTTTTGCTTATAAAAATGCTTTTTTCATGTGTCGCTTTGCTTAAAATGTTGAGATTTATTTAATCCCGATACTGCAATATGAAATGAAATTGCACTGAAAATATAAAGCTGTATCATATGGAATATGATTTTTCTAATCCCATTCATACCAAAAATTTTCTCGCCCATTTAAACTTTCGCAAATATGGATTAAATGGAGCAAAATAAATTTTTAACAATTAATAGTTCTGTGAAAACACTTCTTCACAATTCTCTTTGCAGGGTATGAACACAAGTTTGCTTTTAAAAGATTTACCTGGATTTTCGTATAGCATTAAACTGAAATGTTTTAGCTCGCTTCATTAGCCTCTAAGATTTTTATACACGGAATTTGTCTAATTCTCGGAAGATGAAAAAAAATGAGATGTATTTCTTGGAGCGAGTAAATATATTTTTGGAAACTTTTATCTCTAAAAGTAATGTGCAGATAGATCATTTTGTTTGGCGGCTGTTTTCCCATTTCAAGTCGAAACAAAAAGCAAAGCTCTGTTATTAATCCCCAACTTATTTTGATATGAGTTTCAAGGAATAGGTAACTCACAGATGACAGCATTGCAATTCAGAGATATTTTTTTTAATTTTAGGTATAGAGTAGACAATATTTATTTGAAATTTCTGAACTTAAAGAGTTCTTTTTTCTTTGAAGTATGGTTTGAAGTGAAATAAAATTTCAAAGCTCTCCAAGTTATGAGAAATTTCGAGAACAAAGGATATATAACAGACAGTTTTAGAATTAGAAATTTGAAATGAACAACTGTGTTTGGATAAGAAGGATAATTTGCATAAGCGAGCACAATTTTAGATGTTTGGAATCAAATACAATATTTAACGAACTTGGTATAAAAAAAGAAGATAATGAGGTTAATATTAACCTTTTAAGGTTAAATTTATGTTCCCCAAACTGCCTACCTAGGTCCTATTTAATTTTGAAAGACAATGGGTAAAAACACATATGAGCTATAATGATGATTAATTTATTTAATATTATTATTTTTGTTCATTTTATCATACTCTAAATAATTAATTTCACTGTCACTTATTCGGTCATGACTTTCAGAACCTATATTTAACCAAGAGTGACTAAAACGCCAAATTTCACCAAATTAAGTTGGATAGTTTTTGAGCCAGAGTGAAACATACATTTCTCTCTACACACAGACGTCACGATCAAATTAATCCATTCATCTTCAAGAATGCCCAAAATATGTACATCCTTCGAAAACTTAATTCCAATTTTTTATCCCCGAGGAGCGAAATAAAATGTTAACAATTAATACTTTTATAGACGCGTCTTCACAATTCCTTCTGCAGTATACAGACATAAGTTTGCTTTTAAAGGATTATTCCTAGCTTTTCATTGCATTAAACTGAAATGTCCCAGCACGCTTCATTACTCCTACACTTTTATATACCGTATTTGTTCAGTTCTTAGAAGATAAAAAATGTGATTTGTATTTCTAAGAGCGAAGAAAGAAATTTTTGTAAACTTTTTCTCTTAAAAAGTACTGCAGAGATTTTGTTTGGTGTCTATTTTCCTATTTCCATTCGAACTGAAAAAGAAGCCTTTGTTATTAATCCCCGACTTTCTTTGGTATGTAAGCATCAGAAAACAGGTATATAGATGACAGTAGATTTACAATTCAGAAAATTTCTTACGAATTTCAAGTGTTGTGTGGACGATAATTTATGCACTTGAATGTTCTTTTAATTTGAATCATGGCTGTGGTCGGGGTATTCGGCTGAAATCGGAGCGTTACGAAAAATGTAAATACTTTGGACGATTGCATCTTCGAACACAATTGATAAAAATGTAAAATAATTATACTTGCATTGTCAGAAATAGGAGTACCATTTATTAATTTACAAAATTGCTTTCATTATTTTAATATTCATTAAATTACTGAAATAAATCGCATTCAGTCAATATTACTATTCTTTATACGACTCCCTATCAAAACGCAATGAATTTTTGCTCCCCTGGATCTTCTAATAAACCAATTTATCAAGTTTAATAGTTAAAACATTTTATCTCCGGGTTTTAATTTTTGGTCACCATGGAAGAAAAGGGATTAGCTTTTAATTCAACTCCAACCAATCTATCTATAAACAAAGTTTGCATTAATTACATTGTTTAAAACGCGAATTTGAAGATGTCTCTCTAACTCCTTGGTTTAAATACTCATATTCGGAATTTTTAAATTGGAATGGTCTTTCAATATTAACTTTCTTACTCAGCTGAATCACAGAGGACGTTTTATCTCTAATTCCATGAGATGAATACAGTTTTCTGTGTATTCCTTCAGGTTAAAGTCTCGCGATCGTGCAATTGCATTATGTTGTGGCTACGGCTTCGTCATGAGATTATATAAAAAAAAAAGCCAAACTTTAAGAGGCTATTTCTCTAGATCAAAGGATTAATTTAGAAAACGGATTGCAGATTAGGATTCAGCATGATCAAATTAGTATAGATGAGTTTTGTCAAACCCTCGGGTTTGCATTTGGTGCCCTGACATAACTGACACTGCGCTTTTAGAGAGATGATTGTGCCCAAAGCCGTGTTTTTTACTTAATTATGCTCAAAATTATGTTTTTTACTTAACTGTGCTCAAAGTCATGTTTTTTACTTAACGGTGCTCAAAGTCATGTTTTTTACTCCTTTCTAACTTTCTAATAAAGAAATTTCAAGCAAGTTTCTCACAGTGTAGCAAACGCACACAGGATCCATATGGGCTGCAAATTTATTTCTTGTAGGGGGACCCATATGGCCTGCAACTTGATATCGTGTATGGGCCCCATATGTACTACCCGTTCACTGTCCGATCATTTTTATACAATGCATTTTTACGGTTCTGAGAAGATAAGAAATATGTTTCATTTCTGAGATCAGAGAAAATAAAATGTTTGGAATATTTTTTTCTCTTTAAAAGTATTGCGGAGACGGATATATGTTTGGTGGCTGTTTTCTTGTTTTTTACTGTAAATGAAAAACAAAAATAACTCTTTGTTTTTAATCCGAAACTTGTTTGATATGAGTTCAACAAAACAGGCAATTCATAAATGGACATACGTCTGCAATTAAAGTGTATTCGGTTCGAATTTCGAACGATTGTAGACGATATTCATTCAAAATTATCAGTGTAATCCAAATTAGAATTCAAACAATAAAAGAAAAATCTGATGTGGGCAGCACATGACTTTTCCTACAGACTCAAATTCGTTTTCTCTTTATTTCTTTAATAATTCATTAAATTGAGTTTGATTGTGTGAGACCAGAAATAGATCTCACATGTGTTTTCGTGAGACAGTTTTATGCTAATTATTTATTGATCTGAAATATCGAACAATACCTCCAGTCTTAGTGGCACCGAGGTTTACAGCAAACCATAAATTGAGGGGCGTCAAGACAGAGGGGGTCGAGCGGGCCCTTACGAGGATGTTAAGTAGCGACATTGGATAAAAGGTTAACCAATGGTAAAGCTGCTTGTTGCGTCACTCTCAATGCTGCAAATGAAAGCAAAGGGGGAGTGACACCCTCGAGGGAAAAAGAGAGCCACAGCCTGTGATCGAAGAAGGACACTAGGAACAGACTTTGACAGATAATTTCGAGACGATGGCTTAATAACGATTTGTGGAATAACAGTTCGAGTTTGGCATTACAATTATGACTTAATGACTTGTGCAGAGACTAGAGAGATGCTTGTGCGACATGATGACTTGTTGATGTGCGGGTGTGTACGCCATAAGTACAAGACAAGTACAAGACACAAAGTACAAGACAGATTTGAAGGTCGTCAAAAGATATCTAGGTCTAAACAAATATATTAGTCCAGTTAGGTGGTCTCACATGTTCCTCCGCCAAAACTAATAATTAATTGTGTAATGAATTTATAAGTGTTTATGTTGTTAATAAATGTTTTACTGTTAAAGTTTAAATGGTGTGATCCATTTAGTATTATATTAATTAATAATTCCTTTACAGAACTCGCGGCAGAGTTAAATAATTAGAGGGTTTTATATAGCGGCACAACAAAGCAATGTACAATAAAAAAAAAGTCCACTATGTACGATTTACGGCCATGTTAAAAAATAGATATGAATAATGACAATTAAGCTAAAAGTTCAACTTTAAGTTCTATTTTTTAAATGTGTACCACAGATTGCACAAAATCATACTGTATTTGCACTTTTAGTTCAATTTCGTTTTTATTTGATAACTGGACTTTTTCAAAGGTGGAGTAACAAAAATGCGAAAAAGCCGAAATATCTCGAGGACGGTTAGTCTTAGAGTAATGGAGTTGGTCTTATTCTTTTCCTCCTCTAAAATATACGTATAAAACTAGCATTTAATGGATACATTTCAGCATACGTAGTCTTTTAGTTTAGATTTTGGCGATTTTTGCTGAGCATTTCGTAAAAAAAAGGCAGAGATAGTCCTTTCAGGTTTCAAGTTTCTTCTAAAGCAGGCAACTAACATGGTCTAGTTTATTTAGTTTTGCATGCCACTTTTAGTTATAATACGGATTATTTTCCTTGTTCCTTTTCCTTTCAATGGCGTTAAATTTTATTGAATTAAATGGAATGGAAAATATATATCTGATTTGGATACTGAGGAATCGGGTTCAAGTTTAGTCCTCATTATATTTAAGTACCTCAGGGCAGTGGTGAGAAATTTTTGGATCGCGATCCCATTTGGGGTCGCTGAGCATTTTTTTATGGAAGACAGAAATGATACAAAATATATATATTTCTTGTTTCAATATATAAATTTAAGCCCAAATTTCAAATTAGGATCAGTAAGCATTTTGTGTAGTTTTTTTACATTCCTATACTATATAATATAGTATATTTTACAGTATAAGAAAGTATTGTTTTCACGAAAATTTTCGATTTCGAGGCAAATATATGTTTGAGGACCTTTTGAATATGTTTTGAATATTTTTAACTGATGTCCGTCTGTCCGTCGTTTGTTTGTGATCGATTTGTACCTAGTGTACATGATATGACAGCTGCCACAAATATTAATGTATTTTCACGAAATTTTATATCTGGCTTTGTGATATCTAGGACTATATAGACATTTTTGAAATTCGAAGGAAGACTTTGAAATTTATTCGAAATTTTATACAGGATTAATATTACGAAACATGGACGAAACATACATGCGAAATTGTGAACAGCAATACTTCGTAATATAGCATGAGAAGAGTAAATATTATACAACAGAAGCCATCTCTTCAATAAATCCCTATTTACAATCGGACTTTTCTGGGCAAAATCTGTCAACACTTGATACACGGCAATTTGAGAGAAATCTATTTTCGCCTTGCAGATAAATCTGTCGAAAATCATTTAAAAAAAAAGTTTTCTATCAAAGTTCTACATTCTTTCTAACTCTAGGCACGTTTTGACAAAAAAAAAAAAAAAAAAAAAAAAAAAGGAAGAAAGAAGAGGTTAATTTAGTTTTGAACGTCAGTTCTAGTTAACCGGGGTGTATTTTTCCTGTTCGCACATTTTCTTCCACTTCCGTTTAATTTAATGAAATTAAACGGAAATGGAAAAAAAGTGGGAAATTTCCGTTTAACTTAACGAAGGTATGTATTTTACTGCGACTTTGAGAGGAGACGCGAAGCTGTAAAACCGAATTTATTATGGAAGGAGGTTGAAAGAGACGACTTACAAAAGAGAATATCAGGATAAACATTTTATTTATTTCTTTTTCTGTTAAGAAGTCCTTTCAAAGAAGTACTTTTTGTTTTGTGAATTTGTTTCTCATTCATTTAGTAACGATACGGCAGCAATCAAATTAACTGATGCATTAGAAAATGACAAATATTTTTTAGGTGCATCATTTAATTGAATTGCCATTTATTCTTCTTGATTGCTATATTAAAAGAAATAAGGTGAGTCTTAAAATGCCCTCCGTCATCAACAACGCGTATTTGAAATTCGAGATAGAATAATGCACAATTACTTACGATTATCCGGCGTTGTCTGGGTTCCAAATAAGTGCTCGCTATTTAAATAATACAGATACAGATAATTCCACTCAATTTTCAAATCGTTTGTTTTCTTCTTCGATCCAGACCGTCCAGACTACCCGAATGTGTAAGGCATCTGTTTGAACGGCCGGGAAGTGCCACCCAATGTAGACCGGAACCCAGTGAGGGCGACATCCACAAGGACCGGAACCTCTTTTCCCTACTACCAATCTCTTGGAAGGACTTACGAACCCACATATTTAACGTGCCCGTACTTCGCGTGAACACGGGAACAGTTTAGGTAGGACGGGAATCGAATTCGGGTCATCCGAGTGCAATCCTCACGCGCTAACCATTGGGATATCCCACCCCTTAATCGCTTGTTCTGACCTAACATCATTACTGTGCTTCGTTTCTTCCATGCGCAACCATGCCAACTGTATAACGCGGACGTAATGCGTCCTTTGATACGCCATAAATAAGCCCTCGATCGCTAATCGTTGAAAATACGCGACGTCGCAAAAATGAAAAAAGTTCCTTTACCCCAGAAGTAAAAAAAAAAAAAATGGCATCTTAGCGAGTTTTCATCCAATTACTAAAATTTTAATGCAATACTCGTGATAATATAATACTAAACACACTTTTTTGCAAACAAAAAACGAAGCACCATGAAGAAAGTGACTGTTTCTATTGAAATTAAATATGCGTATGGCTCATATGAAGGTAATGAAGTGATTACAAAATCAAGGCCGTAGGCCCAATCAATGGTTAGCCATTGCACATTGAATTTTCAAATCAGTAATTGGTGAAACCCCCCTTGGCGGCAATGCGTGCTTGTATACGTCTAGGTAAGGAGTGATAAAGTTTCCTAATATCATCCTGCGATACATTTTGCCAGGAATTCCTCAATTGTTGCTCCAGATCTGCTACATTTTGGGGTGCCCGAATCTGGCGGTCTAGCATGTCCCATACATGCTCGATTGGCGAAGGGTCTGGTGACCTTGCTAGCCAAGGAACAGTATCAATAGCACGGAGTTAGTCCACAGATATGCGAACCGTATGTGGCGTGGCATTATTTTGTTGGAAAATGGCCTCAGAATGACATGCCATGAAGGGTAACGCAAACGGCCGCAGGATTTTATCAACATATCGGTGAGCTGTTAAAGTTGTACGCAGGATGACTAGGGGCGACCTGCTGTCGTAAGAGATAACACCCCACACCATCACACCAGGTGTAATGGCTGTGTGCCTGTCGAAAGCCCAGGTCGACCGACTCATCCTAAGATATAGAGCAGCTTAATGGGCGGCCGGGGCTGTGTGCCTGTGCAAAACAAAGGCTGTTTAGGGCCGCTGGCCCTGGCGCCTCCACACAAGTACCCAGTGGTCATCTGCTGAAAGACTGAAGCGTGATTCATCATTGAACACTATGCGATGCCAGTCTGCTGGTAGTCATCATGCTCGGCTAAGACAACACTTCAAACGACTCTGTCGATGCTGTGGGGTTATGGGCAGACGTCTTAAAGGCCGCCGTGAGCGTAACCCCACCTCAGTCAAGCCTTGTGAGATGGTGAAAGGTACCACGGGAGGTATGGAAGAGGCTGTAGCACTTTGGATGGCGGACAATGATGCCGTTGGGCCAGTTCGGGTCTGTCGCATAATTATCCGATCTTGCCTCGAATTCGTACACCTTGACCTTCCAGAGCCTTCATTCCGCCGATGAGTTCTTTGCAGCAACCATTGGTACCAGCACCTTTACACAGCAGTGTCTGTTCGGTGCAGGTGGCGGCCTATTGCTCGGTATGACCCGCCAGCTTCACACATCCCGACTATATGACCACGTTCGAACCCGTCTAATTGCTTGCAAGATCTTCGGCAACATAGTAACAGCATTATTGGTTGTGTCTTCACGGAACTGCAACGCCGATAACGAGCAAAGATAAACCGTCCACATTTTTAACCTGTTTTATAGAATGCTACTTGCGCAGTAGAAACGCATGCTGTGGCCGAAATTAACACTCATTTGCATTGAAAATTTAATCATTTGCATACTTGGTATAAAGGAATTTGCATGCAAAATTTTGAGATGATCGGATTACTTTTTAGGGGTGCTTCGTTTTTTTTTTTTTTTTGCAAAAGAGTGTATATAAAAAAGAAACGAAATCTTTCGTATCTTTTCTATCTTCGAAATCTTTTTTTAAGTTTAAAACCGATAAATTAAATCCACATAGTTTGTAAACAGTTGTTCTTTCATCGAAATAAAATGTCTGCCATTTAAATGAAGCACCTGTTCTCGAATATCGCCTTCAGCGGTGAAAAATCAATATATTTGATTTGATGAAATGGTTGAATGGCCAATTCTAGGCTTTAAAACATCGTAACGTTTAAAGTAATTGGAATTAAAAAATAAAAATAAAATAAATAAAAAATCCCCTGAAGTGCATCTTACGGGAACGTGAAGCACCTCTGTAGCATGTTTCGCTGTTGCCCGATGATTTGTTTTTTCGTTACAGAAGACACACACACAGACATAAAATGGAACGAATTAGTCGTTGCGCAACTAGCAAACGGTAAAGTTGGATAGACAACTTTTGCCTTCCATATACGCGTTTCGCTCGTTCCTGATGTCGATTCCTGCTAATAAAACCACACGATACAACTTTGTAATTGGCGTTTTTCATCCATCTCACTGTTGATGAGTTCGTTATCCCAACTTTTCAAATAATTCGCTAGGGACACTGCCAATCGCTTTTATTTGCTCGAGCATGGTCACTTTACTATAGATAGGCCTAACGTGTACACTTATCGACCTTTCCTAACAAATTTATTGGAAGTGCTTACGGACTTTATTAGGGACCATATACGTATAAGCAGCAACTAAATGTGCAATGTTTTTACAACGAAATTAGTGTGGACCAACTTGGCTTTCTCATATCAGAACTCAGTTTTAACCAGCGTTTTCTTTTTTGTACAAGAAAAACTATAAAAAATTTGTATCGTTCTACCAAATGATCACAATTATAGCGTGTTACCGTTCATTTTGAAGGGCTCGAAAAAAGTCTTGCGATTGATACCAAGTTTGATAATGTATCCCCCCGGGGGTGACTTTTACCTGTGGGGAGCTAATAACGTTACAAACATAAAATTTGTATCGCGGCTATTTTTCACCACCATTAGTGAAGCTATTAAGTTTCGTGATTATTGAGCATAAAAAACCCCTTTTATGCATGATTATTCCGAATTATGTCATATGTTCAGGAAATATAGAATTTTGAAAAAAAAAATCTTTTAAATTAAAAAAATTCTATCTATTTCTAAATTTTCTGTTCACAAAACCTAATGTAAGTTTTCGTGAAAATGCATTAATATTTGTCAGCTATCGTGCACGTGCACACACACACACAAAAACACGCAGACAGACAGACATCACTCTAAAAATAGTCAAAAAATGTTCATGAGGTCCTAAAATCTATATTGGCATCAAAATTTTGAAATCGAAATTATCCTTGAAACAATATTTTTTTTTACATTACATATGAGAAAGTGAAATTTGAATACTAAGCACTGTCAGTTTTGTAACATCGTTGTTGCTATTTCACGCTCTTTGTTACATCTGGTATAAAAATACCTGATGTAACTGGTATAAACTAGATAAAGATACCTGATATACTGTATCTGGTATAAAACTACCTGAAAAAATGCTTTTTTTTTCTGAAACTTAGAAATAATTGGATTTGTTTGGAAATTTTGGCCAGCCTCATTCATTGCCAGTTTTGTATGAACTGTAAAGCACTGCAACACCCTTGCTATTAATTCATTGCGGGTTACATCTAGTGCTTTAAAAAGTTGGAAACTTTGAAATTCTCGGAAAAAATTGTTTGTTCCCTGAAACTTTTTAAAATGTTAAAAGGATTTTTTAAAAAATTATGGCAGGCTTCAAGAATCGTCAGTTTTTCACAATTTGTAAAGCTCTGGTAACACCATTCCCTGTCACTTGATGGTCATTGTATGCAAAATCTAGGGTTCTGAAAAAGCCGAAAATTTTGAAACTGACAGAATATTTGAAACTCTGAGAGAAAAAAAAAACAGGAATAAAAAATAAATTAACTGAGAATAACCGAAAAAACTAATAAACCTTCTCCAGTTTTTTGGAAATTTTGGGTTTTTTCGATTAGTTGCATTTGTTTCTTTACGGGCATGTTAAAAATGTTATTTTTAAGCGAAAAAGCTTCGGTCAAGTTTGTAAAACTTTTTGCATATTTTTATTATTAAAAAGTGACAAATACAGTCGTGATCAAGTCCGCTATTTAGTGCAAACTACCGTAATTACTGTTTAATGACCCCTGGACAACTATATGTTTATTATATATGTCTCTCTATGAAAGCGTAAGGCTAAATTATTTAGGTGTATTTTCCTATCACCACTTTTTGTGATACTTCTATTTAATGCCATTAAATTAAACGTATACCAAAAAAAGTAGAACATTTCCGTTTAACATTACAAAGGAATGCAGTTTATATCAACTTTTATTTGGAGTGTGAAGCTATAAAACCGAATCTATTATGGAGAGATGGCAAAAGAGATTACTTACAAGATTCGAAAAAATAATTTCTGGATAAACAACTCTTTCAGAAGTTGTAACGAAGTACATTTTTTTTTGTGAATTTGTTTCGTTTAAATTTGGTTAAAATATGGCCCCAATCAAACTAATTGGGGTAAAAGTAAATGACAAAAATTCTTCACCCAGAATTTTTGACTGTCATCCGAAGAATAAATGAGCTCCGAATCCTTCGAGTGTGAATCTTTAAACATAAAGAAGATATACTCTATAACAAAAAAATCGACGCACCAAGAAGGAGTTGCCCGATTGTAATGAAATTTCGTATGCAAAGACATTTTGAGCGAACATGCAAATGAATAAAATTTGGTGTTCAATGAATAAATAGTGGGAGCATCAGCGCATCAGAACAGCGCATTCAGCAGGTGTATATAAGGAGCGATTCTGAATCTGTGGTCAAAATTTCTGTTGCATTTCGACTGCGGATATCTTAAGTCTTTGATAGTCATTTCTGGCACACTGACAGCACATGGTACGTAGACAATATTCTACGACCGATTGTGTTACCGTTCCTTTTGCGACATCCCGGACTTACTTTCCAACAAGATAATGCCCGGCCGCATACGGAATGTGTTGCTATGAATTGTCTTCAAGCTTGTCCAACACTTCCTTGGTCAGCTAGGTCTCCTGATCTCTCTCCCATAGAGCACATTTGGGACGTTATGGGAAGGCGATTGCAACCATCCCGGAATGTTGACGATTTAGGCCGACAGTTGGAGACAATTTGGCAAGACCTTCCGCAGGACACCATCCGTGAACTTTATCAGTCTATGCCACGCCGGGTGACATCTTGCATCCAGGCCAGAGGTGCACCAACGCCTTATTGACTTCCTCGCTTTGTATAAGGTCAAAATCTAAATTATTAAATTGTTCTGCAATTTTAATCGTTTCCTTTTCTATATATGTTCTTCAAATCCACCAATTTTTATCACAATCGAGCAACTCCTTTTTGGTGCGTCGATTTTTTTTGTTATAGAGTGTATATTTTTTTATTCTATCGTTTTCAACATCATTTCAACATGATCGAGATTATTCACTTTTGTTTACATATTGCATCGCCTCGTCTACTTATGATGTAAACACATATAAAACACTCGTATAACACATTCTTTGATATATTTATGAGATATTTATTGCAAAAAAAAATCCCAGAACAATGAAATTTATAATAATTACAAACCATCTTATGTGACAAACCGTCATAATTGCAAACCGTCATAATTATAAACCGCCTTAAGTGACAAACCGTCATAATTGCAAACTGTCTTAAGTGACAAACCGTCTTAAGAGAACCATCTTAAGTGGCCGGCTGTTCAAAAATTATTTTTACGTTAACGAAGAGAATGAAATTTAATTAAGAAACTGGCCTTGCACGATTCTAAAAAATCTTCAGCGGCTTCAGCCTGATGGAGCTGAAATAGTTTTAACGGAAATAATGTATGGCTGCGGTATCTCACGAATGAATAGTGCGTTTTGAACGCAACTTGGCACGATTATTACAATCAGTGAATACTGGAACCCTATTGATTTTAAATCCGATCGAACGTTATGAAGCCCCCCCCCCCTTTCAAATTTTCGAATAAAGTTTTAAACTAAATCATGAAATTAAGGACATTCAATAATGTTAAATTAACAATCCTTTTATGCGTAATGTTTCATTAAAAACGAATGACACAAATTTCAAAACGCTAGCTTAAATCATTCTCAAAGCATTTCACGTATTTGAAATAAATGTATTTAAAAAATTAAAAAAAATCTGATGTGGGCAACACATGACTTTCCTTATATAATGCAATGAATTCACTACTTTTACAGTTAAAAAAATTTGATGTGGGCAACACATGACTTTCCTTATATAATGTATAAATTCACTACTTTTACAGTAAAAAAATAGGTTTTTCTTATAGTAGATACTAACATTCTTTCCAAGATATTGAATTTTCGACAATTAGTCGTCATTTTCATTGATTTAGCGTCATTTTTATTCATTTGGCGAGATTTTCGTTAATTTGGCAACATTTCAAAAAGTTGCCAAGTTGGCGACATTCCGCCAAATTCGTCGCCTAAATCTCGCCAAGCGTTATGGACGAAGAAATAAGTTGTTCTTCCAGCAGATAAATGACTATTGGTGTTCAAATACAAAAATATTACTCAAAGTATCTTTTTACATGAATGGAACGAGCTAGATCCACGAGAAAGATGTCATCCAATTTATGGCATGGTATTACATATAAAAAGTGAACATGTTTCAAAATAGGAAATATTTATTTATCATTTTATATGACTTTTTAATAATTTTTTTTGAAAAATGTGCAATATCTCGAGAACGGTTCATGTTAGCGGTCTAAGATTTACGTCAATCGTTTTCTAATGAAAAATTACATAAGAAATGTCTATTTACGTAACATTATTAGTGGTTTTGATTTTTTGACGATTTTTTCAAAATTTTATTCGAAAATTTAGGGGGTTTCTGAACATTCGATTACGTATAAAAACAATAGGCTTCCAGTGTTTATGGATTGTGATTTTTGTGCCAAATTTGGTTCGAATCGGTCCATTCGTTCGCCAGTCATCGTCTCCACAGACTCACACACACACACACACACACACACACATACTTTCTCACACACGCGCGCGCGCACACACACACACACACACACACACACACACACACACACACACACACACACACACACAGACATCACTTCAAAAATGTTTAATTCGTGATCAGTGATGCTTGAAACGTGCTCTCCCGTCGAAAACTCGATTTCGAATTTTCGACCCCGTCACAATACTTTCCTTATACATTATGTATATAAGGAAAGTAAAAATGTTATTCTTATAGTAGATAATTATTTTCTTTCGAAGATATTGAATTTCCTTCAATTAGTCGTCATTTTCATTAATTTAGCGTCATTTTTATCAATTTGGCAAGATTTTTGTTAATTTGGCAACAATTAAAAATGTCGCCTGGTTGGCGACATTTCGCCAAATTCGTCGCCAAAATCTCGCCAAGCATTATGGACGGAGAAATAAGTTATTCTTCAGCAGATAAATGACTATTGGCGGTTAAATACAGAAGTATTACTCAAAGTATCTTTTTTCATGAATGGAACGAGCTATATCCACGAGAATGATGTCACCCAATTTATCGCATGGTATTACATATGAAAAGTGAACATGTTTCTCAATAGGAAATATTTTTATTTTTATTTTATATAACTGTTTGATAATTTTTTTGAAAAATGTGCAATATCTCGAGTACGGTTCATGTTAGCGTTCTAAAATTTATGTCAATCGTTTTCTAATGAAAAATTACATAACATAAGAAATGTCTATTCGCGTAACTTTATTAGCGGTTTTGATTTTTTGACGATTTTTTCAATATTTCAATCGAAAATTTAGGGGGTTCTGGACATTCGATTGCGTATAAAACCAATAAGCTTCCAGTGTTTACGGATTGTGATTTTTGTACCAAATTTCGTTCAAATCGGTCCATTCGTTCGTCAGTTATCGTCTCCACAGACTCACTGACACACAAACACACACACACACACACACACACACACACACACACACACACACACACACACACATACAGACATCACTTCAAAAATGTATGATTCGTGATCAGGGATGCTTGAAACGTGCTCTCCCGTCGAAAAATCGAATTCGAATTTTCGACCCGTCACAATACTTTCGTATTACATTATGTATATAAGGAAAGTAAAAAAGTAGCAAATATTGTCATTTTCCATATTTATGCAATAAATCTAACATCATTATCGTAGACCTACTTCATATGCAAGAAGAGTTCCCCTCAGTCCGTTTGTCTGTCGGTAACGTTTAACCATAAATTTGGAGATCTTATCGACTAATTTGGTAAAATATTGCCAACTTGGCGATTTTTTTAAAAATGGCGCTAAATTGGGACGATGAATACATGAAAATGACGCTAAATTGATGAATTAATTATTAAACTTATGAGCTCAATTGATTAGAGGATGCTAGCAATATTTTTAACTCTCAAGTTAGATTTGCGCGAAATATAAGTTAGTTTGGTACATTAAAAAAATCTGATGTGGGCAGCACATGACTTTCCTTATACAATGTAATGAATTTACTACTTTTGCAGCAAAAAAAAATCTGATGTGGGCAACACATGACTTTCCTTATGTAATGTAATGAATTTACTAGTTTTACAGTAAAAAATAGGATTTTCTTGTAGTAGATACTAATATTCTTTCCAAGATATTGAATTTTCGACAATTAGTCGTCATTTTCATTGATTTAGCGTCATTTTTATCCATTTGGCGAGATTTTCGTTAATTTGGCAACATTTCAAAAAAGTCGCCAAGTTGGCGACATTCCGCCAAATTCGTCGCCAAAATCTCGCCAAGCGTTATGCACTAAAAAATAAGTTTTTCTTAAAGCAGATAAATGACTATTGGCGTTCAAATACAAAAGTATTATTCAAAGTATCTTTTTTCAAGAATGGAACGAGCTAGATCCACGAGAAGGATGTCACTCAATTTATCGCATGGTATTACATATGAAAAGTAAACATGTTTCTCAATAGGAAATATTTTTATTTTTATTTTATATGACTTTTTGATAATTTTTTTAAAAAATGTACAATATCTCGAGAACGGTTCACGTTAGCGTTCTAAAATTTATGTCAATCGTTTTCTAATGAAAAATTACATAAGAAATGTCTATTTGCGTAACTTTATTAGTGGTTTTAATTTTTTGACGATTTTTTCAAAATTTCATTCGAAAATTTAGGGGGGTTTTGAACATTCGATTGCGTATAAAACCAACAGGCTTCCAGTGTTTACGGATTGTGATTTTTGTACCAAATTTGGTTCGAATCGGTCCATTCGTTCGTCAGTTATCGTCTTCACAGGCTCACTGACACACACACACACACACACACACACACACACACACACACACACACACACACAGACATCACTTCAAAAATGTTTGATTCGTGATCAGGGATGCTTGAAACGTGCTCTCCCGTCGAAAACTCGAATTCGAATTTTCGACCCCGTCACAATACTTTCCTTATACATTATGTTTATAAGGAAAGTAATAGGTTTTTCTTATAGTAGATACAAATATTCTTTCCATGATATTGAATTTTCGACAATTAGTCGTCATTTTCATTGATTTAGCGTCATTTTTATCCATATGGCGAGATTTTCGTTAATTTGGCAACATTTCAAAAAGTCGCCAAGTTGGCGACATTCCGCCAAATTCGTCGCCTAAATCTCGCCAAGCGTTATGGACGAAGAAATAAGTTGTTCTTCCAGCAGATAAATGACTATTGGTGTTCAAATACAAAAATATTACTCAAAGTATCTTTTTACATGAATGGAACGAGCTAGATCCACGAGAAAGATTTCATCCAATTTATGGCATGGTATTACATATGAAAAGTGAACATGTTTCAAAATAGGAAATATTTATTTATCATTTTATATGACTTTTTAATAATTTTTTTTGAAAAATGTGCAATATCTCGAGAACGGTTCATGTTAGCGGTCTAAGATTTATGTCAATCGTTTTCTAATGAAAAATTACATAAGAAATGTCTATTTACGTAACATTATTAGTGGTTTTGATTTTTTGACGATTTTTTTAAAATTTTATTCGAAAATTTAGGGGGTTTCTGAACATTCGATTACGTATAAAAACAATAGGCTTCCAGTGTTTATGGATTGTGATTTTTGTGCCAAATTTGGTTCGAATCGGTCCATTCGTTCGCCAGTCATCGTCTCCACAGACTCACACACACACACACACACACACACACACACACATACTTTCTCACACACACACACACACACACAGACATCACTTCAAAAAAGTTTGATTCGTGATCAGTGATGCTTGAAACGTGCTCTCCCGTCGAAAACTCGATTTCGAATTTTCGACCCCGTCACAATACTTTCCTTATACATTATGTATATAAGGAAAGTAAAAATGTTATTCTTATAGTAGATAATTATTTTCTTTCGAAGATATTGAATTTCCTTCAATTAGTCGTCATTTTCATTAATTTAGCGTCATTTTTATCAATTTGGTAAGATTTTTGTTAATTTGGCAACAATTAAAAATGTCGCCTGGTTGGCGACATTTCGCCAAATTCGTCGCCAAAATCTCGCCAAGCGTTATGGACGGAGAAATAAGTTATTCTTCAGCAGATAAATGACTATTGGCGTTTAAATACAGAAGTATTACTCAAAGTATCTTTTTTCATGAATGGAACGAGCTATATCCACGAGAATGATGCCACCCAATTTATCGCATGGTATTACATATGAAAAGTGAACATGTTTCTCAATAGGAAATATTTTTATTTTTATTTTATATAACTGTTTGATAATTTTTTTGAAAAATGTGCAATATCTCGAGTACGGTTCATATTAGCGTTCTAAAATTTATGTCAATCGTTTTCTAATGAAAAATTACATAACATAAGAAATGTCTATTAGCTACTTTATTAGCGGTTTTGATTTTTTGACGATTTTTTCAATATTTCACTCGAAAATATAGGGGGTTCTGAACATTCGATTGCGTATAAAACCAATAGGCTTCCAGTGTTTACGGATTGTGATTTTTGTACCAAATTTCGTTCAAATCGGTCCATTCGTTCGTCAGTTATCGTCTCCACAGACTCACTGACACACACATACACACACACACACACACACACACACACACACACACACACACACACACACACACACATATACTTTCACACACACACACACACACACACACATACAGACATCACTTCAAAAATGTTTGATTCGTGATCAGGGATGCTTGAAACGTGCTCTCCCGTCGAAAAATCGAATTCGAATTTTCGACCCGTCACAATACTTTCCTATTACATTATGTATATAAGGAAAGTAAAAAAGTAGCAAATATTGTCATTTTCCATATTTATGCAATAAATCTAACATCATTATCGTAGACCTACTTCATATGCAAGAAGAGTTCCCCTCAGTCCGTTTGTCTGTCTGTAACGTTTAACCATAAATTTGGAGATCTTATCGACTAATTTGGTAAAATATTGCCAACTTGGCGATTTTTTTAAAAATGGCGCTAAATTGGGACGATGAATAAATGAAAATGACGCTAAATTGATGAATTAATTATTAAACTTATGAGCTCAATTGATTAGAGGATGCTAGCAATATTTTTAATTCTCAAGTTAGATTTGCACGACATATAATTTAGTTTGGTACATTAAAAAAATCTGATGTGGGCAGCACATGACTTTCCTTACAATGTAATGAATTTACTACGTTTACAGCAAAAAAATAGGTTTTTCTTATAGTAGATACTAATATTCTTTCCATGATATTGAATTTTCGACAATTAGTCGTCATTTTCATTGATTTAGCGTCATTTTTATCCATTTGCCGAGATTTTAGTTAATTTGGCAACATTTCAAAAAGTCGCTAAGTTGGCGACATTCCGTCAAATTTGTCGCCAAAATCTCGCAAAGCGTTATGCACTAAGAAATAAGTTATTCTTGCAGCAGATAAATGACTATTGGTGTTCAAATACAAAAGTATTACTCAAAGTATCTTTTTTCATGAATGGAACGAGCTAGATCCACGAGAATGATGTTACCCAATTTATCGCATGGTATTACATATGAAAAGTGAACATGTTTCTCAATAGGAAATATTTTATTTTTATTTTATATGACTTTTTGATAATTTATAAAAAAAATGTACAATATCTCGAGAACGGTTCGTGTTACCGTTCTAAAATTTATGTCAATCTTTTTCTAATGAAAAATTACATGAGAAATGTCTATTTGCGTAACTTTATTAGTGGTTTTGATTTTTTGACGATTTTTTCAAAATTCCATTCGAAAATTTAAGGGGGTTCTGAGCATTCGACTGCGTATAAAAACAATAGGCTTCCAGTGTTTACAGATTGTGATTTTTGTACCAAATTTGGTTCGAATCGGTTCATTCGTTCGTCAGTTATCGTCTCCACAGACTCACTGACATACACACACACACACACATACTTTCACACACACACACACAACCACACACAGACATCACTTCAAAAATGTTTGATTCGTTATCAGGGATGCTTGAAACGTGCTCCCCCGTCGAAAACTCGAATTCGAATTTTCGACCCCATCACAATACTTTCCTTATACATTACGTATATAAGGAAAGTAAAAATAGATTATTTTTATAGTAGTTATTTGTATTCTTTCCAAGATATTGAATTTTTTCGTCAATGAGTCGACAATTTCCATGTCGTCATCATCAATGAGTCGTCATTGATTTAGCGTCATTTTTATCCATTTGGCGAGTTTTTTGTTAATTTAGCAACATTTAAAAGTCGCCAAGTTGGCGACATTCCACCAAATTTGCCGCCAAAATCTCGCCAAGCATTATGGACGAAGAAATAAGTTATTCTTACAGCAGATAAATGATTATTGGCGTTCAAATACAAAAGTATTACTCAAAGTATCTTTTTTCATGAATGGAACGAGCTAGATCCATGAGAATGACTTCACCCAATTTATCGCATGGTATTACATATGAAAAGAGAACATGTTTCTCAATAGGAAATATATATTTTTTATTTTATACGACTTTTTGATATTTTTTTTTGAAAAATGTGCTATATCTCGAGAACGGTTCATGTTAGTGTTCTAAAATTTATGCCAATCGTTTTCTAATGAAAAATTACATAAGAAATGTCTATTTGCATAACTTTATTAGCGGTTTTGATTTTTTGACGATTTTTTCAAAATTTCACTCGAAAATTTTGGAGGGTTCTGAACATTCGATTACGTATAAAGACAATTATCTTCTAGTTTTTACGGATTGTGACTTTTGTACCAAATGTTGTTCGAATCGGTCCATCCGTTCGTCAGTTATCGTCTCCACAGGCTCATTGACACACACACACACACACAAACACTTTCACACACACACACACACACACACACACACACACACAGACATCACCTCAAAAATGTTTCATTCGTCATCAGAGATGCTTGAAACGTGCGCTCCCGTCGAAAACTCGAATTAGAATTTTCGACCCCGTCACAATACTTTCCTTATACATTAGGTATATAAGGAAAGTAATAATGTTACATGTTGCCATCCAGAAAGGCGCCAAAAGTTAATATATATAATAAAATTGTATGAAAATACGTCAATTTAGTAAAAACTTTAAAATAAAATAAAGCCAACCAACCAAAATTGTTTAATTAAAATACACCATTAATGACGGTCTTACGAATTACACAACCACAGCGCTTTCGAATATTATTACGTACTTCATCAGTGGTAAAGTAAATTGTAGGTGACAAACGTGAGCTCTAATATACAGGCCACACGATTCAATTTGCAATGCGGCCTGTAGAGCTCATGTTTGTCACCTACAATTTACTTTGTCGCTGATGAAGGACGTACTAATGTCCGAAATTGCTTTGGTTGTGTAATTTATAAGTACGTCATTAATGGTGTTTTTATTTAATACATTTTAATTAACCAATTCTGGTTGTCTTTATTACTTTCCTTATATACATAATGTATAAGGAAAGTATTGTGACGGGGTCGAAAATTCGAATTCGAGTTTTCGACGGGGGAGCACGTTTCAAGCATCTCTGATCACGAATCAAACATTTTTGAGGTGATGTCTGTGTGTGTGTGTGTGTGAAATTTTGAAAAAATCATCAAAAAATCAAAACCTTTAATATAGTTACACAAATAGACATTTCTTATGTAATATTTCCTTAGAAAACGATTGATATAAACTTTAGAACGCTAGCATGAACCGTTCTCGAGATATTGCACATTTTTCAAAAAAAAATTATCAAAAAATCTAATAAATTAAAAAAAATATATGAGCTTTTGAGAAACATGTCCAGTTTTCATATGTAATATCATGCGATAAATTTGGTGACATCATTTTCGTAGATTTAGCTCGTTCCATTCATGAGAAAATATACTTTTTGTAATACTTTTGTATTTGAACGCCAATAGTCATTTATCTGCTATAAGAATAACTTATTTCTCTTTCCATAACACTTGGCGAGATTTTAGCGACGAATTTGACGGAATGTCGCCAACTTGGCGACTTTTTAAATGTTGTCAAATTAATGAAAATCTCGCCAAATGTTTAAAAATGTCTCTAAATCAATGAAACTGATGACTAATTGACGAAAATTCAATATCTTGAAAAGAATATAGGTATCTACTATAAGAATAAGCTATTTTTTTGCTGTAAAAGTAGTAAATTCATTGCATTATATAAGGAAAGTCATGTGCTGGCCACATCAGATTATTTATTTTATAGTTAATGTACAATTTAACATTAAAAACATTGCGGAGTAAATCTTGCCCTTGCATTACGCAGAGAAAGTCATGTGCAGCCTACATCATATATTTTTTTGCACCACCCTGTTTTAAATGTTTTATATTTTTCAAACAAAGAATAGGGTTGCACATGCTACGTTTCAGTTTAAAAATAGCGGTTTTCCCGTTCTAGCACAACCTTTTACTTATTTATATCGTGATTAGTTTCAGCATTTTTCAAGTCTCAAATTTTAGTAAGTGTACCTAATTACTTTCACAGTAACGATAGTTTGTTTTTGAAAATCAGGGCTCAAAGAAGAATAAAGATAAACCCATGATCCTTAACCTTTAAAGATAATTATTTCAGGTAAAAAGAATTTACTGCTGATCGCCACATAAAAAGAAGCTCCTTTAAAAGCCTGGGGGTTAATAGTTTTCTTTCTAAATGCATGGAGCTAAACTTTCGTTTAGATTAAGATATCTTGTTTCTTAATAACTATAGTAAGGAAAATATCTATGGTGCTTGAAGATTTTATATTCTTTTGTTATCTACATAATTTATCAGAATATACAAGTATCGTATGGAATTGAGATACTTGTAAAGGTTAGATATTAATACAATAACTTGTACTTAGCAGTATGGCCATTTATGGCCTCCTACTTCACAATATGATCCCCTTTTGTTTCTTTTTTAGAAACATTTTACCTTTCTTCCTAAAGACTTTTTACTTTCCATATATACATAATGTATAAGGAAAGTACTGTGATGGGGTCGAAAATTCGAATTCGAGTTTTCGACGGAAGAGCACGTTTCAAGCATCCCTGATCACAAATCGAACATTTTTGAAGTGATGTCTGTGTGTGTGTGTGTGTGTGTGTCAGTGAGTCTGTGGAGACGATATCTCATGAACGAATGGAGCGATTCGAATGAAATTTGGTACAAAAATCACAATCCGTGAATACTGAAGCCTATTGTTTTACAACACAATCGAAGGTTCAGAACCTCCTAAATTTTCGACTGAAATTTTGAAAAAATCATCAAAAAATCAAAATCTTTAATAAAGTTAAGCAAGTAGACATTTCTTATGTAATTTTCCCTTAGAAAACGATTGACATAAACTTTAGAACACTAGCATAAACCGTTCTCGAGATATTGCACATTTTTCAAATAAATTTATCAAAAAATTCCATAAATTAAAAAAATATTAACTGTTAAGAAACATGTTCACTTTTCATATGTAATATCATTCGATAAATTGGGTGACATCATTCTCGTGGATCTAACTCGTTCCATTCACGAGAAAAGATACTTTGAGTAATATTTTTGTATTTGAACGCCAATAGTCATTTATCCTCTGTAAGAATAACTTGTTTTTCCGTCCATGACGCTTGGTGAGATTTTGGCGACAAATTTAGCGGAAAGTCGCCAACTTGGCGACATTTTTAAATGTTGCCAAGTTAACGAAAATCCAAATGGATAAAATGAAGCTAAATCAATGAAAATGACGTCTAATTGAAGAAAATTCAATATCTTGAAAAAAATATAAGTATCTACAATAAGAATAACATTTTTTTAACAGTTAAAGCAGTAAATTCATTGCATTATATAAGGAAAGTCATGTGCTGCCCACATTAGATTTTTTACATAGTGTAATGGGTAACATCAGTAGGATGCCACTGAAACAGTCAATTTTCTGGGCTAATTTTTTGCAATGCGTAAAAGTCTTCCTGGAAAAATTTTCCGGGAAAGTATGATATTGAAAGATTGAATGATCAGTAGCTTGAGTTGTGTAAACAAACAAATGTTGAAAGATGGAGAGGGGGACTCCGTTAAATTAAAACTCTTTGGATTTTTAAACTTTCTGTTTACACAGTCAATTTGTTGGGCCATTTTCGTACTACGTGTATCAATTGAGTACGATCGTGACTTAAGGAATTAGTGGTTTGTTGTCTAGAAGCGTGGTTTTCACTGACGACGAATGGATTTTCTAAAAATTTTTACTGTTCACTGGTAAAATTTTCTCCTGGTATTCAGAACGGTTCATTTATTATTCCACCTAATTTAAAAGCAATCGGAATATTAAATTTATATACTTGTAAGAAACTTAGATTCTCGAAGAGAATGTGCAGGGATTTATTTTAAAAATACTACTGTGATTACTTGTCACTTTCCTTATATACTTTATAATGTATAAGGAAAGTATTGTGAGAGTCGAAAATTCGAAATCGAGTTGTCGACGGGAGAGCACGTTTCAAGCATCCCTGAACACGAATCAGACGTTTTTGAGATGATGTCTGTGTTTGTGTGTATGTGAAAGTGTGTGTGTGCGTATGTACGTGTGTGTATGTTTGTATATGTGTGTGTGTATGTGTGTGTGTGTGAAAGTGTCTGTGTGCGAAAGTGTGTGTGTGTATCAGTGAGTCTATGGAGACGATAACTGACGAACAAATAGACCGATTCGAACAAAATTTGGTACAAAAATTACAATCCATGAATACTGGAAGCCTATTGTTTTTATACGCAATCGAATGTTCAGAACCCCCTAAATTTTCGAGTGAAATTTTGAAAAAATCAACAAAAAATTAAAACATTTAATAAAGTTATGCAAATAGTTATTTCTTATGTAATTTTTCATTAGAAAACGATTGACACAAATGTTAGAACGCCAGCATGAACCGTTCTCGAGATATTTTACATTTTTCAAAAAAATTATCAAAAAATCATATAAAATAAAAAAAAAATTACCTATTGTGAAATATTTTCACTTTACATAAGTCATATCATGCGATAAATTGGGTGACATCATTTTCGTGGATCTAGTCATTCATGTGAAAATATACTTTAGATAATACTTTTGTATTTGGACGGTAATAGCCATTTATCTGCTACAAGAATAACTTATTTCTCCGACCATAACGAAATGTCATACGAAAATTAACGAAAATGTCGCCAAATTAATAAAAATGGCGTTAAATCAATGAAAATGACGACTAGGGGATGAAAGAACAATATCTTGGAAAGAACATAAGCGCAGACTATAAGAATAACACATTTCTCCGTCCTTCCGTCCGTAACGTTTGGCGAGAAATTTAGCTGGATGTCGCCAACTTGACGACTATTTTAAATGTTGATAAATTGACAAAAATGTCGCCAAATTGATAAAAATGACGCCAAATGAGAAGCAATGTTTCGTAAATTCTGATTTCCGTCATAGGACGGGCATACCTTATAGTATATAAGAAATACTCTTCTCTCCGTTTGTCTGTAACACTTTGTGATGCATTTGACAATCTTAGGGAATAATTTAGCAAAACATTTCCAACTTGGCGATACTTCGCCCCAGATTGACAAAAATATCGCCAAAATTGCAAAAATGACGTTAAATTAATGAAAATTACGCCTAATTGATGACGTAATTATTAAGGTATTTTAATATATGGACTATATCGCAGATTGAGGATACTATCAATATTGATGATTGTTTATTCAGCGTTGCGCGAAGTAGAAGTTAATTGAGTATTTTGAAATAGTTTTACATGTTGGCAATCCCGAAAATCGCCAAATGTACAATTCAGGGATTAAAACACACCGCCGTGGATCTTATACATTATTTTTCGACTGTAAAACTAGTAAATTTATTGCATTATATAAGGAAAGTCATGTGCTGCTCACATCAGATTTTTTTATGCTTTTGTAAGACCTAGATGGATGTGTAGTCTGGAGTTCATATAATAAATATTTTAATAGTAATATTAAATATGTTCAAAATAAATTTTCTGAGATACATTTCTTACAAACCTAATGGTTTTTGTAATAGTTTTATACCTTGTACTTTGCTCCGGTCAAAATATAATACTAATTTTACTTTTCTTGCAATACATGGTAATTCATAGGGGAAGTATTGGGATCATGTCGAAAGTAGCAATTCGAGTTTTAGACCGGATTCATACGTTCTGAGACTTCAAGAATACGAAAATATTATTTTTGGAATGATGTCTGTGTATGTTTGTGTTTGTCTGTGCAATGTATGTATCCACTCTAACTCAATAACTAATGGCCCCTATTTCATAAAATTTTATAGGTAAGTTACTTGTAGACTATTTTGGTGCTAATTAGATTTTGGTGCGATTTTGTATAAAAGAACCTGCTTTGTTTTGCGAAATGGCCCACAAAAATCGTCAAAATCTAAAATAAAATACTATGTATACCTCAAATGTATCTATTAAATGTTTGCTTTATACGTAATTTTTGACTACGAAAATAATATGACCCCCCCCTTCCCCCATTGCTCTAGGATTAGCCGTTCTCGAGATATTTTAATTTTTTCCCATTTTTGCTGCGCCGCTTTTAAAAATACGTCCAGTTACTAAATGAAAGCGAAAATTGAATTAAAAATGCAAGTTCAGTTGTAATTTAAAATAACTACGCGTGTTATTTTATGCAATAAAACTCAATTTAATGAATCATAAAACAGATAGAAAGTGAATTTTAGTCTGTAGGGAAAGTCATATGCTATCCACATCATATTTTGGAAAGTAGACGTATTACTTTTCCTGCAATACATGGTAATGTATAGGGAAAGTATTGGAATCATGTCGAAAATCGCAACTCGAGTTTTCGACGGATCTACACGTTTCGAGACCTCTAGAATACGAAAAAACTATTTTTAGAGTGACGTCTGTGCGTGTGTCTGTGTGTCTGTCTGTCTGTGTGTCTGTCTGCCTTTGCAGATATTGTATCCACTCTAACAAAAAAACTAATGGACCGAATTTCATAAAATTTGGTAGGTAAGTCACTTGTGGGCGAATCTGGTGCTGATTAGTTTTGGTTTCGATTCGGGATAACAGAACCCGCCTTTTTTTGCGAAATGGCACTCAAAAGTTTGTATCCACTCTAGCTAAAAATCTAATGGACTGAATTTCACAAAATTTGGTAGATAAGTCGCTTATGGGTCATCCTGGTGCTGATTAGATTTTGGCATGATTCGGAAAAAATAACCTGTCGTTTTTTGCAAAATGGCCCGCAAAAATCGACAAAATCTAAAATAAAAAACTACGTATGCTGAAATATATCTATTAAACACTTGTTTTATACGTAATTTTTAAAGAAGAAAAGAATAAGACCAACCCCATTACACTAAGCCTAGCCGTTCTTGAAATATTTTCGTTTTTTCGATTTTACACTACGCCAACTTTGTCCAGTTACCAAATGAGAACGAAAATTGAATTAATAGTGAATTAAATTTAATTAAAATAAAGAGAATGTGTATATAACTCTGCAGGCAAAGCCATGTGCTGCCCACATCACATCAGATATTTTGTTCTGTTTTCATGTTTTTTTATAATTTACAACATAATAATATAGACTGTTACAGCGTACTAATTGAGATTAATTATTGTGTACCTTCTTGGAAAATAAATTAATCTATAGAGCAGTTTATCAGGGCGCTTAATAGTTTACCTTTAATTTTTGATATGTTTTATGATACACTAAATATTTTTAACTATTTCATGATGTAGGTTTTCTGAGTTTAGATATTCTGATGATTGCATTATGATGTGAAATATTATTTCGAATTATTTATTTTTAATCTTCATGTTTCAGACATTCATTTTATTATGTTTACATATTCTCTTGTGCATGTTTTTATATTGTCTGTAATTTGTTTTCCTCTTCTCTATATCTGGACGTGTGCTTGTTAAGAAGTGTATAAAAAATAACAAAATTTTAAAGGCAAATACTGAAATTTTGCATAGAAGGTTTTGGCTGGCTTCTCTTAAGAATTGAAATGCCTTACACATGGAGCTAAAATTAGAAATGTTACTTTAATCTTTTAACAACTGGTACAAAAATCTGATGTGGGCAGCACATGACTTTCCCTGCAGACTTATATCCACATTCTTTTTATTTTAATTACATTTAATTCAATTTTCGTTCCTATTTATTAACTGGACTTATTTTCAAAGATGGCGTAGAGGAAATACGAAAAAAACTAAAATATCTCGAGAGCGGCTAGTCCTAGTGTAATGGAGTTGGTCTTCTTCTTTTCATCGTTAAACATTGTATATAAAACAAGCACTTAATGGATATATTTGAGCATAAGTAGTTTTTTATTTTAGATTTTGACGATTTCTGCGGACCATTTTGCAAAAAAAGGCAGGTTATTTTCTCCAAATCATACGAAACTCTTAATCAGCACCAGGGTGACCCACAAGCTATTTATCTACCGAATTTTGTGAGATTCGGTTTATTATTTTTCCATCTAGAGTAGATACAGTTTTTCGAGGACTATTTCGCAAAAAAAGGCGGGTATTTTTTATCCCGAATTGTATCCAAAACTAATCAGCACCATATTCACCTCACAAGGGACTTACCTACCGAATTTTATGAAATTCGGTTCATTATTTTTTTAGTTAGAGTGGATACAAAATCTGCACAGACTGACAGACAGACACACAGACAGACACACAGACACGCAGTCACACAGACAGACACACAGACACACAGTCACACACACAGACTTTACGCTAAAAATAGTTTTTTCGTTTTCTAGATGTCTCGAAACGTATAGATCCGTCGAAAACTCGTGTTGGGATTTTCGACATGATTCCAATACTTTCCCAATACATTACCATGTATTGCAGGGAAAGTAAAAATCTGATGTGGGCAGCACATGACTTTCCCTGCAGACTTATATCCACGTTCTCTTTATTTTAATTACATTTATTTCACTTTTATTGAATTTTCGTTCTCATTCGGTAACCGGGCTTATTTTCAAAGGTGGCGTAGGGAAAGTACGAAAAACTAAAATATCTCGAGAACGGCTAGTCCTAGTGTAATGGGGTTGGTCTTATTATTTTCGTCGTTAAACATTACGTATTAAACGGGCATTTTATGGATATATCTGAGTATACCTAGTTCTTTAGTTTAGATTTTGAAGATTTTTGCGGGCCGTTTTGCAAAAAAAAGCAGGTTATTTTTTTTCGAATCGTACCAAAATCTAATCAGCACCAGAGTGACCTATACGTGACTCATCTACCGAATTTTGTGAAATTCGGTCCATTAGTTTTTCAGCTAGAGTGGATACAAGCTTTTGCGGGCCATTTCGCAAAAAAATGCGGGTTCTTTTATTCCGAATCGTACCCAAAACTAATCAGCACCAGCCCCGCCCACAAGTGACTTACCTACCAAATTTTGTGAAATTCGGTCCATTAGTTTTTTAGTTACAGTGGATACAAAATCTGCACAGACAGACAGACACACAGACAGACAGACAGACAGACACACAGACAGACAGACAGACAGACAGACACACAGACAGACAGACAGACACACGCACAGACGTCACGCTAAAAATGGTTTTTTCGTATTCTAGAGGTCTCGAAACGTGTAGATCCGTCGAAAACTCGAGTTGTGATTTTCGGTATGATTCCAATACTTTCCCTATACATTACCATGTATTGCAGGGAAAGTAAAAATCTGATGCGGGCAGCACACGACTTTTCATGCAGACTCAAATTCATTTTTTCTTTATTTCTTTAATAATTCATTAAATTGAGTTTAATTGCACAAAATAACACTAAATTTGCATTTTTAATTCAATTTCTGTTTCTATTTGAGAATTGGACATTTTTCCAAAAGTGGCATAACTGAATGCGAAAAATCTCAAATATCTCGAGAACGGTTAGTCCGAGAGTAATAGAGTTGTTCTTATTCTTTTCCTCATCAAAAATTACGTATAAAACAAGCATTTAATTGATATATTTGCACATACCTAGCTTTTTTTTAGATTTTGGTAATTTTTGAGGGCCATTTTGTAAAAAAAGGCAGGTTGTTCTTTTCCGAATAATACCAAAATCTAATCAGCACCTGAGTATTGTACAAGTAATGTATCTACTAAATTTTATGAAATTTGGTCAATCAGTATTTTAGCTAGAGTGAATATACGAAATTTTTACGGGCCATTTCGCATCGTGTTACCTTTAGGAACACTTCTAATGGGCAGATTGTGTGAGTGTGAACTTGGCCGTTACGAAATCCCACAGCTTGATCTCAAATTTGAAACTAGCTGCGTGATAAAACCTACGACTTGAGATATAAGTAAATAGCGCATGGTTATTGAGAGAAGCTTGAAAAAAAAAATGAGCACTGCATATACCACGTGACTGCTACTTGAGCAATCCCAGACTTGCTTTCTTATCGTCGTGCTTGGCGTTATAAGATATTTCTGGGGTAAAAGCGCACAATGTAAAATATTGAAGTTTTGTGGTATTAATTTGCATTTTATTACTTATTAATTGTTTTTAATTCAATTAATTAAATCATCTGTAACATTGTCCTTAATTTCGAAAAAGAAAATGAAAGCCCAAAACATTATGTTATTTAAGATCGTAGATGTTTGGTAATGCATCAAAATTTTATTAACAGATTACATTGTATAAAATTTGAGGTTTTAAAAGTATATATTCAGGCTCTGAAGGTGGGTGGGGGGCGGCAGGTTTTATGTTTGCATTAGATCCACTATACCATTTAGTAAAAGCGCCCCTTTATTTTATTATCTTGAATAAAAGCTTATTTCTAAAAAATAATTTTTACACAGTTTTATTTATTTTGGATTCTATGTTTATTTGTTTGTCTGGATAAAATATTGAAACCAATTTTTGACCCACTTTTACCGAGTCGATTTTTCTTGAAATGTTACACATATACGTTTTGTGTTTACAATACAATATTCCATCAAATTTGATTTGATCCCCCCCCCCCTATAAGTGAGAGAAATTAAAGAAATGTATAAAAAATTGTAATTAATAAACGGATTGCTTCATGAAATTATTTCTTGCTTTAGAACCTTCTGTAATATTTAGAACTTGGGTTAAAGATTTTAGAGCTAGGGTTTAGATTGACCAGCAATAATTTTATATCGCAATATAAAACTCGGGAGGTTTTAAACGCATGAAAAGTATATATATTTTAAAATTTCACTAAAATCCGTCTATTAACTTTATGGATTTTGTTTAAAGTTTGTTTGAAAGAGAATTTTTCGATCTTACAGATGGTGTTAGGATGGAAATTTTGTGATAATATTTTCGGCCACAAAGGAACCGAATTGCGTGAATATTGCCCAAAATATTTGTAAATCAGTCTAAAATGTAGAATAACTAAAAAATTAAATCGCAATTACAAATATAAAATAATGCCGAGGTTCACTTATTCGGGTCCCGAAGTACCTGTATGCCAAATTTCATGGCCGTAGGCCGTTTTGATTTCCCTCTACAGCCTGCACACACAGACACCTTCTTTTATTATGTAAGATAATATCACTTGTATATACCGTATACAATTATAGAAATTTAAAACACGCAGTGGAAATATTCTATATTTCGAAAATTAAACTCGCATGGATTTCCTGTCAAGAATACCTATGTTTAGATTAATTGAATTTTTTCCACAATTCATCACTTACTTCACAAATTACCTTTTGGCTTTAGTTCCATGGTTTGGAAGATAAATTATCTATCAGTTGCACTAAACAGCTCATGCAGGCAAAGAATATCAAACTGTAACATTTAAGTAAAAATTGTTCACTGAAATATTAATGCAATTTAAAGTATTGAAAGAGAAGAATAAAGCCATTATCGGAAAACATTTTAGTAAAATTTTAATACAAAACAAACACAGTTACAGAGTAGCTTCTATGCTTTGAATTCCAGAACATGTATTCTAATCATGACAGAAGCTGCCTTCGCATCGTCAGGGCAAGGGTTCCCACAGTTTTTCGCAAATAAAAATCAAGTACTTTTCAAGGACCTACATTTTATTTTCCAATCCCCATATATGTTACTTGTTTGTGTTAAATTGAACGCAACAGAAGGATTAAAAAGTTTTATCTATCCAACAAGCGAAACATATTTTAAAAGAAACAACAAATTATTTATATATATATATATATAATTGAAAATTTAGTGAAGCGATTGTAGCAAAATTACTCGGATGATCGGAGCCAGAACTAAAGTTGCTCGCCAAAACTAAAATTTTAAAATAAAAGAGTAAAAATCTAGCACTTCGAAGGACATATTGTAAAATGCAAGCACTTTCAAAGGCCATTGAAATTTCCCCCCAACCAAAAAAAAAAAAAAAAAAAAAAAAAAAAAAAAATCTGATGTGGGCAGTACATGACTTTTCTTATATAATGCTATGAATGTACTACTTTTACAGTAAAAAAAATAGGTTATTTTTATAGTAAATACTTATATTTTTTCCAAGATATTCAATTTTCATCAATTAGTCGTCATTTTCATTGATTTAGCGCTATTTTTATCCATTTAGCGAGATTTTCTTAAATTTGGCAACATTTCAAAAACTCGTTAAGTCGGCGACATTCCGCCAAATTCATCGCCAAAATCTCGCCAAGCGTTGTGGACGGAGAAACAAGTTTTTCTTATAGCAGATAAATGACTATTGGTGTTCAAATGCAACAGTATTACTCAAAGTATCTTTCCTCATCAATGGAACGAGTTAGATCCATGAGAATGAAGTAAGTCACCAAATTTATGGCATGATATTTGTCATAAGGTAAAATTGTCCTTATCAAAATTTACCAGTATAGGACTTACCTATGATGCCGCCACTAAGGGTGGAGCATGTAAGCTCCCGGTTCTCAAGCTCGGACTACGAACACACAAAACATAAAGAAGTACACATGCTTAATTGCTCAATTATTTTTAATATTTTGCTTAATATATATCCACTATAATCTGGAGTAATTATATTATGATTAAATCAATTATTTAAAGACACATAATACTAACAATATTACATTAATATATATTTACACACATAAAAAACATTGGCTTACATTTCTTAAATAACAGTTTCCTTTAAACAATCTATAAAGATAATTCTTATAGTTCAATATTTTCGAACTTGTTCATACGATCTACTCATACGAACTGGTAGTTAATTATCTTAATACTCGTTAAAGGTGTGCCTTCCGTGCTAATAGTGACAATTGAAATCGGTTACCTCTACTCTTTGTTACGTGCATATTCGTGCCATCTCACTGATGTGGGAAAATCGTTGCACTTCGCGTACTTGCGCAGGCTACCATTCATTCGCTCACAATCTACAGACATTTTTTCACAAAAACCAAAAACATGATGCTGACTCGTTCGAGGTTTTAAGACGACTACCAAAAACTTCAGGTGCGTCTAGGACGCTGTCGAAATCGCATCTGTTGGAAAGTTCTAGAACATTCTCTCAAACCTTTTTTCTTTTCACATTGTAGTGTCGTTGTTGATTCGTTGACGTGAAGAAGGGGATGCGCTGCTTATTTATGTTAGTATTGCCATTGGCTCCCTCTGCAGCATTTAAATAGCTCATTAACTAGGTTGGCATCCGTAATTTGAATTACGAAATGTCGTGCATGCCGTACGACATTTATCCCCCTCTGCATGAGATTAAAACTAGAATACGGTACAAAGCATATGCACTGAGAAAAATTGTCACAGGAAGTCACTAGTATCGTGTCCCACTGATACATCTATAAGAACTTGATGCACTGTTGTACTGAGGCACTAGAAACATATTGAGGTACCCTTGTCTGATACACTGCAAAGATATCTGTCACTAAAATGTTTATCACCGTACAGAAACACAATATTGTCACATTGGAAGTATCTTACCAGCACGGAAGACACATAATTGTCACCTGGAATTATCATGAGCACGGAAGACACCTTATTGTCACATTGAATTATCATGAGCACGGAAGACACCTTATTGTCACATGTAATTATCATGAGCACGGAAGACACCTTATTGTCACATTGAATTATCATGAGCATGGAAGAATGAGTCACCATCCTGTGACTTAACTTTCAAAGTTCCGGTACTTCAATATTTATATTTTCATTATGTTGCTTCGTACAGTCTATTGTACACTTCAAATGAAGACTATATCATAATTGTTATTTGCATTTCTATTTATATACAATTTCACAACATTACATTAAACTATACACAATTCATTACCTTGATTTCTCATTTCACAGACGTAAATAATTTTTCGACAATTTTTTTTAGCTGTATATATTTCTTATTTGTAATACACATACATGTTATATAACTGTTTAAGCGTGTATCAATCATGGGTATTTTGCACATCATAATTTTGTAACAGTAATTTTAGCAATATATGTTTTTCATTTTCTTGTAAGTGATCTAGTTTAAAATCTTGCGGTGTTAATTCCGCTTTTCGTAACGCTGAAATATCAATTTTTTGTGGGTCATTTAAGCTTTCGATATTGTTAATCTGTAAAATTTTATCAGTATCATGTTTTTCTTCACAAATTTCAAACTGCGGTGTTACAGTACCAAATATCATATTTTTATTTAGATGAATCTCTTCTTCTGTTTTGTTTGTTAAAAGAGTAGAAATAAATTTTCTATTATTTACATAATGTAAAGAATGCTCAGCGTGTAAATCTTTTAATGAATTTGTAATATTTAACAATACCTCCTTATCCTCAAAATGGTTTTCATTTAATTTTAATTTTATTGATTTTGTTTCTTTAGGTAGTAATTTAATTTTATGCGCTAAGCTTGCATTTAAGCATTGAATATGTTCAACTCTTGTATAATTATTTTCTGGTTCCTGTGCTTTTTTCTGATTTTTGTCTTGAAATGGTATAGATATGGATTCTTTGACAAACTTTAATATTAATTTATTTGTGTCAATTATGGCATGATGATTTTTGAGAAAATCAAATCCTAAGATTATTTCATAAGGGGTGTTATTTAATTGTTTAGTTATGAAAAAAGAATTTTTGCATCTTTTGTTTTCAATTTTAAAGCTAAAGCTGATGCATTTTGAAAATTGAATGTTTTCTTTGGTCATAGTCTGTATTTTTACTTGTCTAGATAAATAGTTAATTTTAATTTTATTTTTGATTTTTTGAAAAATGTTATCTGATAATAAAGTGACACTTGCGCCACTATCTATGAGAGCCACTGTTTTTATATTTTCTAAATTAATGTTAATCATTGGCAATGCGTCACTCTGTCCATATGTTGAATTCAGTAGATGTTCATTTAAATTTTGTGCATCCTTATTAATTTTGCTTGCAATTTTATGGGATCTCGAATCCTTATTTGATGCCTTATAACTTTCTGTTTGTCTTTTATTTCGAGGTCCCTTTCTTAGTTTAAATATTCATTATTCTGATATTGCCTATGATTGCTTTCATAATGTGGTCCATTATTCTGATATGATCTTCTGTTATTACTTTGAAATTGTCTGTTATTTCCTGCACGCCGCCGTATTCCCCGGTTATTTATGAAATTACCTCTTCTGAAATTCGCCCTACTATAGTGTGCATAACTATTTTGAATAGTGGGTCTTTGTTGAAAATTGGTAGTTTCTTGACTGCTGTTTTCATTTGTGAATGCCCTTTTGAAATTATTTTGTACTTTTTGCAGCGTAAAACATTCTGACATCCAGTGATTGTTGCGACCGCACGCTATACAGAATTTCTGTGGCGGCTTTTCTGCATTATTTTTAGTTTTTACATGATTTATTTCAACATTCTCAATTATTTTATTTTCTATTTCAATACTATTTATACAATCACTATCTTCCTCCAATGCGGATTCTATCACCTCAGCTATTTTCACTGCTTCGTCAAAGGTTTTCGGGTCATTTTTTTTTATTTCTGTTCTTAAATCTTCTCTGACTATCTGTAAAAATTTGGTGAGTTTAATTTTCTCTGTAATTTTTTTTACATTTGCGTCCATTGTTTCATCTACTTCTAGAAAAATTATCGCCTGGTTTTCGATTTCTTGTGCAAGCTCCTTAATTGTCATATTTGGTAAATGTTTCAGATTGTTAAAATTGTTGTGTTTTTGCACTAATGTTTGTTTCCTTTCAAATTTATTTTTTAATAACTCCATGAATTTTTCATATGATTTTTCCTTTTGCAGGGCAATATTTTCTGCTAGAAATTGCTGAGCCTTTCCCTTTAATCTTGATTTTACAATTATGATTTTCTCTTGTTCGGACCATGATGTTAACTCCGCTATTTCCTTAAATTGTATGATAAAGAAATTGACATTATTTTCTTTTTGTCCATCAAATGATGGTAACATCTGCATAATTGGCAACGATGTATTTTGCTGCGCTTGATTTGCGGGCATCTGTATCTGGATCGCGTTATTTGCCGAACTATCTGTTATACTGCTATTTACATTAATCGGCGGATCTTGCCTCGCTCTTTTACTTAATTGCCTAGTTTTATTCGGCGCCATGATTTTATACACTGTCATACAATTCTGACTCTATATTAAATATTTATGCTAATACATACATATATATACAATCATATAATACATATTTAAATTATCATTTTCATGCATTTTCTTATCATTCTACTGAGTTATATCTCATTATTAAATTCATTGTTAAATTCAATATTACATTCCACTTATTATTAAATTCACTTTTATATTCAAACTCATTATTAAATTTAATATTATATTCAAACTCATTATTAAATTCAATATTATATTCAAACTTATTATTAAATTTAATTTTGCCTTTTACTTATATCTTTTACTTTCTCTTATGCAAATTAATTCTCTCCGAGCTTGACCACATACGGCACCAATTCGCGCGGCGACATCATGTCATAAGGTAAAATTGTCCTTATCAAAATTTACCAGTATAGGACTTACCTATGATGCCGCCACTAAGGGTGGAGCATGTAAGCTCCCGGTTCTCAAGCTCGGACTACGAACACACAAAACATAAAGAAGTACACATGCTTAATTGCTCAATTATTTTTAATATTTTGCTTAATATATATCCACTATAATCTGGAGTAATTATATTATGATTAAATCAATTATTTAAAGACACATAATACTAACAATATTACATTAATATATATTTACACACATAAAAAACATTGGCTTACATTTCTTAAATAACAGTTTCCTTTAAACAATCTATAAAGATAATTCTTATAGTTCAATATTTTCGAACTTGTTCATACGATCTACTCATACGAACTGGTAGTTAATTATCTTAATACTCGTTAAAGGTGTGCCTTCCGTGCTAATAGTGACAATTGAAATCGGTTACCTCTACTCTTTGTTACGTGCATATTCGTGCCATCTCACTGATGTGGGAAAATCGTTGCACTTCGCGTACTTGCGCAGGCTACCATTCATTCGCTCACAATCTACAGACATTTTTTCACAAAAACCAAAAACATGATGCTGACTCGTTCGAGGTTTTAAGACGACTACCAAAAACTTCAGGTGCGTCTAGGACGCTGTCGAAATCGCATCTGTTGGAAAGTTCTAGAACATTCTCTCAAACCTTTTTTCTTTTCACATTGTAGTGTCGTTGTTGATTCGTTGACGTGAAGAAGGGGATGCGCTGCTTATTTATGTTAGTATTGCCATTGGCTCCCTCTGCAGCATTTAAATAGCTCATTAACTAGGTTGGCATCCGTAATTTGAATTACGAAATGTCGTGCATGCCGTACGACAATATTACATATGAAAAGTAAACATGCTTTTCAACAGTTGATATATTTTTTTAATTTATGGGATTTTTTGATAAATTTATTTGAAAAATGTGCAATATCTCGAGAACGGTTCATGCTAGCGTTCTAAAGTTTATGTCAATCGTTTACTAAGGAAGAATTACATAAGAAATGTCTATTTGCGTAACTTTTTTAAAGATTTTGATAATTTTTTCAAAATTTCACTCGAAAATTGAGGGGATTCTGAACATTCGGTTGTTTTTAAAAACAACAGGCTTCCAGTATTCATGGATTGTAATTTTTGTACCAAATTTCATTCGAATCGCTCCATTCGTTCGTGAGATATCGTCTTCAAAGACTCACTGACACATACACACACACACGCACACACATACTTTCACACACACACTTTCACACACACACACTTTCACACACACACACTTTCACACACACACACACATAGACATCATTTCAAAAACGTTCGATTTGTGATCAGAGATGCTTGAAACGTGCTCTCCCGTCGAAAACTCGAATTCGAATTTTCGACCCCGTCACAATACTATCCTTATACATTATTGTAGTATATAAGGAAAGTAAAAATCAAGCCCTTTTAAAGGATCTTGAAAACCCAAATACAAATCAAGCACTTTTCAAGGACTTTTAAGGATTCAAGGACTGTGGGAATCTTGTAGAGGAACTGCCTTCATTACTTATTTAGGACGTGCTGGTCTAATTACGATTAACTCCGTTCAACTTGCATTTATATCAGTTCAAAAGTAACACCATTAAGGACTAAGGCCAACGGCCGTACCGTGCTGAAAACACCGGTTCTCGTTAGATCACCGAAGTCAAGCAGCATCGGGCGCGGTTAGTACTTGGTGGGTGACCACCTCGGAACGCCGCGTGCTGTTGGCCATCTCGGGTGCGGTATCCCCGTGGTTTGCGCGCTAGATTTGCACGCTGCCACAAATGCCGTCGTGTTCATGCGGAGTACGATCACGTTAAACATGTGGGTCCATAAGTCCTTCCGAGAGGTTGGTGGTAGGGGAAGGAGGGTACGGTCCCTGTGGATGCCTCCCTCACTGGGTTCCGGTCTAAATTGGGTGGCACTTCCCGGCCGTCCATACAGTTACCTTACACCTTTCTGGTAGGTCGGACGGTCTGGGTCTCAACAACAACCATTAAGGACTAGAGTTCACTTTTCCCTCGCTGTCATATAATTGAAAAAAGAAGTAGGGTCTTGCTCTGATTGTATATTGTGCTTTTTGTGAACTTATCGATTAGTCACACACACAAAAAAAGTTACAATTTTTAAGTTTTGCGAGAAGTTTATTTTTTTCAGTTGGGAACAGAAATTTGAATCCTCTAATGTTAATTTTGCCACAAGAGATTTTTACTTAAACATTTTTTTTTAAATCTTTTCCGTTTAAAATAAATGATTTGGTTTAAAAGCGTGCAATTTGATGACCCAAAAGAAATGCTGTAATGAAAAATTTCCCAACTCGATTTTTAATTTAAATAAATTAAAAAAGTAGGTTATGTGGAAGTGTCTTTCAACATGTGTGACAAATGTTTGGAGAATCTTAATACTACAATGATAGTTGTATATAATCTTTCGCTTAGTACACCTTGGTTTTTCTTCTTTTTTTCCCTGATGAATGGGTCTCATAACACTTACTTAATTTTTATGCTTGCTTTGATTAAAGGCGTACGAATTATTTATATTGTTTGAATCATTTAAAATTTAATATATTAAAATAATTTGCTTCTTTAAATGTCATAGATGTAAAGGCGCGGAGCGTGACCTCCTTAAATTTGGAATTTAGAAAACACAAGCACCAGCACCAACAAACCCGTGATCGAAAAGGCCGAAAATAACCACAAAGGTTCACCCTCCCCCTCCTGTCCGGAAAGTAAATCTCCAAAATGACCTCCCCGACAACACAGAAGAACCAAAACATTTAAAAAACATTTAAAACCAAAACACTTACCTTTAAGGAACTTTTTCTTTAGCCACAAATATTAAATAAAATAAAATCAGTAAATAAACACACAGAATTTAGAAGTTAAAATAATAATATCATTTATTAAAATTATATAAGCAGTATCAAAAACATAAGCTGAATCTTTCAGCACGCCACTAGACTCAGGCGCAAAAGACATCATTAAACCAATGCCACAAGCTTCAAATAGTAATGATCCAATATAAAATTAGTGGCAAACAAAATAATTATAAATTTCATAAATACGTATGGTATGGTCAGTTAAACAACATGGGCGAGCACTCGAAAACACGTTATTAAATTAATTATAAAAGTAAGAATAATATAAAACTAAGAATTATATATTTGAATAATAAAATCCCTTAGATATTTCAATAAATTTTGTCAATCCATATATATATATATATATATATATATATATATCAATAAATATCGTAAATCAATATTTGGTGCTGTCGTACATTTATCTCTTCGAGCCGGCGATGAGCGCCAACGAAATTATAATAAGGCTCGTAAAGTTCGTCCAAGAGTCTTCGAAATTAGTAAATATTCAACGATGGAAAAAGGGGTTTACCTCAAGCCACGAAGAAATCATCATATCCAGAAGTAAAAAATCACGAGAAGTTAAAGACATCAGAAGAGTACCCAAACGGGATTATTTCCCGTTTTCCGTGAAGAAAGGTCGGCACACTCATGTTACTAGGCTGCGCTAGGCATGGCCCGGCCTGGGCATACAGCGTCATTTACTCAGGCACGGAATCGGACCTGGCATGGGCCTCGGGTCATTCCCACAGGGGTAACGATGTTAGTCTTTCGATTCGGTGGGCCTCGGATCATCCAGGACGTCGCCGGGCGGTAACACATCCCAATCGACGGATAATATCCATCCGCGAACCCCAAAGAACCGGCCGATTAAGACAAGCTCCCGGGATCCGAGATGAACGAAGCAATTCATCGTGACAAGGACCTGGATAGCAGCGTGATGTTTGGCTGAGAGGAAAGGGAAGTGCGTCCCGCAAAATGGCTCGGCCAGCTTTTATGCACAAGCCACACGGACCGTCAAGAGAGCTTCCAAATCAAATCTTCCCGCCAAAATCATATCCTATGCATCAACACCAGATGCCTTTCAGTCGCCCCAGCCAAAAAGGGAATTTCCCGCCGAGACGCGCAAGCCATCGCGACACAAACCACCACCTCTACACATTCTTTCTAGCAGAAACATATATATTGTATTAAACTAAACCTTTAGCTTCCTGTTGCATCAGCCAAAACGATGACCTCGAATTTAACGGAACAAATAACTTTCCGAGTACTCGCACGTTTGAAATAATACTTTAAGAAGGATCCAGATTAAGTTCTAAGTATAAATGTTCAGATTAAGTTCTATTCAGTATAAATGTACTAAATATTACATAAAATGACAAGGGGGGGGGGGTTCAAAGCAGAATTAAAATAGTTAAAAAAACTGTATATAAATTAGATCATTCGAAACACATTAGATAAATTTTACACAAAAGTAATGCGGGGGTTCGAATCCCGACATTACATAGCACTTATAACTTAATTATTATGAGATAAACTTATATGTAAAACTATTTTGGATACAATAAACCATAATTACATTGAATTATTACTACATTTATGTAGAATAAGTCGATGATAGATAGTATTAGAAGAGTGAATTATTGCAATATTATTACAGGAAATATAAATGTTCGAAAATTTATACTGCTACAATGCAAGAGGGAGTGGATCTGAATATTAATGTAAAATATTAATGCAACAATCTGTTCTAGATACATAACCATTTATCACAAATTTATATCCCGATAATACAATTGCATTTGAATATTAATATAGAATATTAAGTGACGCAAGCAGCCTTCGATTCTAAATATTCTACTTACAGAGTTGGAGTTGGAGAGAAGGAGATAAGGCTCTTATGGACGAAAAGCTTGAAAATGTCACTAATTTGAGAATTATAACGAGGTGTCGTTGGTGTTAGTCCCACCTGTTCTTATTTTACACAACAGAAATGCGTACTGTTTAGTATATACACGTTTAAATTTTTAACACTTTACAACATAGCTGAAAAGAGTTTACGACTTTGTTCATTCTGTCTGTCTGTCTGTCTGTTCGCACGATAACTGCTGTAAAAATGATTTTATCGAAATGAAATTTTAGTATGTTGTTGAGACGGTCTGTGGAACATATGGGAATACAAATGAATAATATCACCCAATTAGTTTTGGATTGAATAAGGGTTGAAACAATGAAATACATTGAACCCTATAGGACCTAATTTTTCAAACATTTTTTAAGCAAATTTAAAATTCGCAAATTGCTTCGAAAATTTTAGAAAATACTCAAATTATCCCATAAAATATATAAAAAATTTCAGCAAAATATGTTCGGTAGTTTTTTAAATAAAAATTGAAATAATAATTGCACCCATATTATATGAACAGATCACGTGACTCACTTCAAAATAAAATACGGCATCCATCTTGTGTCAAAATCGTGATTTTGAAAGTCTTTTTAATTTATATTTAGTGTTGCATCCGTCCTAAAACCGCTTTATTTTTTATTTTTCTCTGTGCATCTATATACTGCGCTAACTCAATTACAATATTTTGGAATTTAAATGATCATCAAATTTTGATCATTTCTACAACGAAGCCTAAGGGGCGCGGTAGCCCATTGGTTAGCGAGCTGGAGTTGCACTCGGTAGGCCCGGGTTCGATTCCAGCCGCTGCCAAAACTGCCGCCGTGTTCATGCGGAGTACGATCACGTTAAACATGTGGGTCCGTAAGTCCTTCCGAGAGGTTGGTGGTAGGGGAAGGAGGGTACGGTCCCTGTGGATGCCTCCCCCACTGGGTTCCGGTCTAAATTGGGTGGCACTTCCCGGCCGTCCAAACGGTTACCTTACACCTTTCTGGTAGGTCGGACGGTCTGGGTCTCAACAACAACAACGAAACCTAACTTTCGCGTAGGGAGAATGTAAACACATCAAGCTGTAAGATGAGTTTTATAAGAATTGCCGAATTTCTTTAACGTAAAATTCAGCAAACGTTGCGGCTTTGGAGTCTGCAATATAGCTGTTATATGAATTAATTGATTTTACATCGAGAAGCAGATGATTCCATATTATTGCTTTTTTGATGAAGTTTTAAGCATGGAGTTAGTAATTTTATCTCCATGGTTTTACGTTTTTAAGCAAAATAAATGATTGCAGTATTGTGATAATTTTAAAAATATCGCCGCTGAATGAAAGGAATGGAAAAAGTTTATGAATGAAACATTCACTGTTTTTATATAGAGAGCCAGACTATTTATATTTCGATGATATTATTTGATTAAATTTCACTTTTTTCGATGAAGTTTTCAAATATTACAAATTATTGTATTATTGTGACAATTGTAAAAATATCACCTCTGAATGTATCGCATTTTACAGATGTTTAAATAAAATTGCATTTCAGTTGGAAAGTGTTTCACAATCAATGCTTTACGCATGGTTGATCTTTCTTGTTTATAAATAAGATTGTTTTCGTGTCTACATGGAAATATGCATACGCTAGGTTCGAAAGTCTTCCTGAGAAGTGATGGGCTCGTGAAGGATAATACGAACCCTGTGATTGTCACCCTATTGAATTTGACCAAAATTGTGTGGTCATAAGGGTGCAATGTAATCCGTCTCCTGTGATGCACCGGAGCAAGGCCATATGACGGAAAAATGGTTCACGCATCTTCCCCTATATATGCGAATGATTTAATATCAAGTGCCTCGCCATTAAAAATACATTAAAATAGTATTTTAAATTATGAGTAGAAGTAATAAGTATTTTTCTAGCTGTAAAACATGGTACAGAATATATGGAGACAGAAATAAATTGAGAGGTGAAATAAATATGACTACGTAGAAATATTCTATTTTAAGTTCTAATTTGCATCGCAATAATAATTTTATTCTGCAGAATTAACAGTTTAAATAAATATTAGGTTAATTTAATACGAGCCTTTTACTATAGAAATATGCACTATCCGGTGGGGCTTATCCTACACCAGCGTCATCTGAATGATTGTTTCAAACGATTTCGGTGCTTTCCCGATATGGAATTTTAACTCATTCCCCTTACTTCCATGATTCTATGTACAATTTGCCATAGATTTCGTATTGGCAATGCACTTACGACGGCTGGAAGAAATAAATTTGATATGGGTAGCATATGATTTTCCCTATACAGGGTGATTCAGAACTCATGGGACAAACTTCAAGGGGTGGTACTACAACAAACATTTTAACTTTTCTTATATACATAATGTATAAGGAAAGCATTGTGACGGGGTCGAAAATTCGAATTCGAGTTTTCGACGGGAGAGCACGTTTCAAGCATCCCTGACCACGAATCAAACATTTTTGAGGTGATGTCTGTGTGCGTGTGTGTGTGTGTGTGTGTCAGTGAGTCTGTAGAGACGACATCTCACGAACAAATGGAGTGCTTCGAATGAAATGTGGTACAAAAATCACAATCCGTAAATACTGGAAGTCTATTTTTTTTAAACGCAATCGTATGTTCAGAACCCCCCGAAATTTTCGAGTGAAATTTTGAAAAATTCATCAAAAAATCAAAACCGTTAATAAAGTTATGCAAATAGACAGTTCTTATGTGATTTTTCCTTAGAAAACGATTGACATAAACTTTAGAACGCTAGCATGAACCGTTCTCGAGATATTGCACATTTTTCAAATACATTTATAAAAAAATCCTATAAATTAAAAAAATATATAAACTGTTGAGAAACATGTTCATTTTTCATATATAATATCATGCGATAAATTGGGTGACATTATTCTCGTGGATCTAGCTCGTTCCATTCATAAGAAAATATACTTTGAGTAATACATTTGTATTTGAACGCCAATAGCCATTTATCTGCATTAAGAATAACTTATTTCTCCGTCCATAACGCTTGGCGAGATTTTGGCGATGAATTTGGCGGAATGTCGCCAACTTGACGACTTTTTAAATGTTGCCAAATTAACGAAAATCTCGCCAAATGGATAAAAATGACGCTAAATCGATGAAAATGATGACTAATTGTCGAAAATTCAATATCTTGGAAAGAATATAAGCATCTATTATAAGAATAACCTATTTTATTTGTTGTAAAAGTAGTAAATTCATCGCATTATATAAGGAAAGTCATGTGCTGCCCACATCAGATTTTTTGTATAGGAATGTATAGGCGCAAGTGACGCGTTGAGGCACAAACACAAGAAATAGACATGAATGACAGCATCGTTGGCAAGTGCTTCTTTACAGAAATGTTTACAATAATTGCTCAAAATTACGTCCCCCAACAGTAATACATCGCCGATGGAGTGATTGGCGTGCAGTTTCAAAGATGCATAATATTTCTCGCATACGTACAGCCGAAACGGATATTTGATCGACGAGGGCCTTAACAGAGTCAACTTGATTTTCCTATACCAGGGCCTTCAGATGTCCCCATAAGGAGTAATCGAGCATGTATTACTGTTGGTGGACGCAATTTTGAGCAATTATTGTAAACATTGCTATAAAGAAGCACTTGCCAACGATTTTGTAAGTAAACAATGTATGTTTCCTTTCATGTTTATTTCTAGTTTTTGTGTCTCAAAGCGCACTTGCACCCATACATTCCTATACAAAAAAAATGTTTGTTGTAGTGTGCTCAACCACCCTTTGAAGTTTGTCCCATGAGTTATGAATCACCCTGTATCAAGGTTTCTAGATACTACAGGTTGGTCCATCCGCTAGTCTCACGGTATTGGCTGTCGGGAAAGTCGAGCAATGACGTCAAAGTTGCTCAAGTCTTGCGCTTCGCTAAGCGAATCAATGGTATCTTGCTAGGTAAAGTTTTAAAATCCAAACTTGTTTGGAGCTATTTCCGAATTGTTCTACTGTTATTACTGTAAGTATTTTTATTCTGAACATTAGAGAATAATAAATACAAATACCATGTAATTATTTTATAATTAAATGACTCAGTTTTATTAAAATATCATTTTTGCATGCACAAATACAAATAAATTGTTTACAAACACGTAATTAACTTAGTATATAATTATGCAAATATTTAGCTCAGTTTATATTTATATAAATATTTAGCCCAATTTACAATTTTACAATTATTTAGCTCAATTTATATGTATACAGATATTTAGCTCAATTTATATTTATACAGATATTTTGCTCAATTTACGTTTATACAAATATTAAGTTTAATTTACATTTATACGAATATTTAGCACATTTATATTTAAACACCCTGTATAATGCAATGAATTTACTTCCTTCACAGTGGAAACTCATGTATAAGATCTACGGCCCAAAGTTTTTAATGTACATTGAATGCTTTTTCTGATAACAACGTGTAAAACTATTTTTAAGTACAACATGAACTTTTATTTCACGCAAATCTAAATTGACAATTGTCAACATTGATAGCATCCGGAATAAGTAATATAGTCCATATATTAAAGTATTTTAATAATTAATCTATCAATTTAGCGCCATTTTTGCAATTTTAACGATATTTTCGTCAATCTGGGACGGCGAAATTTTTCCCAGATTGACGAATCTGGCGATATTTCGTAAACTGAGTTTCCAAGTTCGCCAAATTTATCTCCAAGCGTGGCAGGTAAATGCAGAGAGGTTGTCTGTACATATAAATGTCTTACATATACATGACTGTTGACGAAATGTTAAGCGCCAAAATACAAAACCATTACACAAAGGATCTTCTGTCTTGAATGGAATGACCCAGCTCCACGGCAATGATGTTAGTAAATTTATCGCATAATATTACATGTAAAAAGTGAACATATTTCATAATAGTTAATACTTTTTTAAATTTTATGTGATATTTTGATAATTTTGTTTTAAAAAAGTGCAATATCTCAAGAAAGTTTCATGGTATAGCGTTCTGAAATTTGTGTTAATTGTTTTCTGATTAAAAAAAAAACAAAAACATTACGTGAAAAATAGTTATTTATGTAACGTTATTGAAGGTTCTGATTTCTTGGCGACTTTTTTTGTAACAAAATTTGGTGGTCTTACGAACATTTAATTGCGTTTGAGATCAGTAGGTTTCTAGTATTAACGAATTGTAATTTTTACTTTCCTTATGTACATAATGTATAAGGAAAGTATTGTGACGGGGTCGAAAATTCGAATTCGAGTTTTCGACGGGAGAGCACGTTTCAAGCATCCCTGATCGCGAATCAAACATTTTTGAGGTGATGTCTGTGTGTGTGTGTGTGTCAGTGAGTCTGTGGAGACGATATCTCACGAACGAATAGAGCGATTCGAATGAAATTTGGTACAAAAATCACAATCTGTGAATACTGGAAGCTTATTGCTTTTAAACAAAATCGAATGTTCAGAACCCCGTAAATTTTCGAGTGAAATTTTGAAAAAATCATTAAAAAATCAAAACCTTTAATAAAGTTACGCAAATAGACATTTCTTATGTAATTTTTCCTTAGAAAACGATTGACACAAACTGTAGGACGCTAGCATGAACCATTCTCGAGATATTGTACATTTTTCAAATAAATTTATCAAAAAATTAAGTAAAATAAAAAAAATATTAACTCGTAAGAAACATTTTCACTTTTCATATGTAATATCATGCGATAAATTTGGTGATATCATTCTCTTGGATCTAATTCGTTCCATTCTTGAGAAAAGATACTTTGAGTAATACTTTTGTATTTGAACGCCAATAGTCATTTATCTGCTGTAAAAATAATTTATTTCTTTGCCCATTACGCTTGGCGAGATTTTGGCGACGAATTTTGCAGAATGTCGACAACCTGGCGACTTTTTAAATGTTGCCAAATTAACGAAAATCTCACCAAATTGGTAAAAATGACACTACATCACTGAAAATGACGACAAATTGAAGAAAATTCAATATCTTGGAAAGAATATAAGTATCTACTATAAGAATACCATTCTTTTAACTGCAAAAGTAGTAAATTCAATGCATTACATAAGGAAAGTCATATAACGTATTTCTCCATCCACTACGCTTGTCAAGATTTTGGCGACGAATTTGGCAGAATGTCGCCGACTTGGCGACTTTTTAAATGTTGTCAAATTAACGAAAATCTCGCCAAATGGGTAAAAATGACGCTACATCAATGAAAATGACGACTAATTGAAGAAAATTCAATATCTTGGAAAGAATATAAGTATCTACTATAAGAATAACATTCTTTTAACTGTAAAAGTAGTAAATTTATTGCATTATATAAGGAAAGTCATGTGCTGTCCACATCAGATTTTTTATATTGAATCTCGTTAGAAACTCCCTATTCGTACGTGAGATATTGTCTTCATACACACACACAGATATCACTTCAAAAAATGATAGATTCGAGATCAAGGATGCTTGAAAAGCGTTCTGCCGTAGTAAATTCGAATTAGAATTTTCCACCCCGTCACACTTTCCATATACATTATACTATGTATATGGTGAAAATAAAGAATGCTTTCAGAAAATAGCAATTAAGGTTTTGCATAGGCATCATTTACAAAAAACCCCCAAAATCTAAAGTTTTGTTTCGTCTTGAACTAGCAGGTATATTCTTTCTTGTTGGCTTTAGAGAGGTGCGCGTAGATTATTAGAAGCTTTTTAATTATCTTTTGCGTTTCGGAACCTTTTAAGGTAAGACTTGAAGATTTCCAAGTAGAGTTATATACTTTTAATACGCTAGCTGTTAAAGGATTCTTTAATTTTTCGAAGAAAGTTTCAAAGCGAAGATAAGACACTTTTCACTGTTTTTTCATGTAGACGAAAATTAATATTCGAAAACACGTGGGAATTACTTATTGTTTAGGATGATGCTTTAATGAAAGCGCTGCTTTAAACTTAAGAGACTTTTTATTCCATATTGCTGTAATTTTAATGTGTTTTGATGAAAGTCTCCAGCATTTCAATCATTTTAAACAAATATAGAGTAAGAAGTTATTAAACGTACATTTACCAGATAGTTGCCTTAGCAACAGAATTCATTTCGAATATTCATTTAGAGTTGGAATACTTGTATTATTGAAACATGAAAGAACACGAATATAATGAGTATAATTTTAAATTTTAATTCTAGGAATAAGTAGAGTTGAACTCGAACCTTTGCTTCAATACAGCAAAACTTGAGTTTTTATCGGTGGATACTCGAAACTTTGCCTACACGTGGGACTTGACTTATAAATAATGAGAAAAATAAAAAATCTGATGTGGGCAACACATGACTTTCCTTATATAATGCAATGAATTTACTACTTTTATAGTTAAAAAAATGTTATTCTTATAGTAGATACTTATATTCTTTCCAAGATATTGAATTTTCTTATACTGAATGTTAATTACTCGTCATTTTCATTGATTTAGCGTCATTTTTATCAATTTGGCGAGATTTTTGTTAATTTGGCAACAATTAAAAATGTCGCCAAGTTGGCGACATTCCGCCCAATTCGTAGCCAAAATCTCGCCAAGCGTTATGGACGGAGAAAAAAGTTATTCTTACAGCAGATAAATGACTATCGGCGTTCAAATACAAAAGTACTACTCAAAGTATCTTTTTCCATGAATGGAACGAGCTAGATCCACGAGAATAATGTCACCCAATTTATCGCATGGTATTACATATGAAAAGTGAACATGTTTCTCAATAGGAGATATATATTTTTTATTTTATATAACTTTTTGATAATTTTTTTTGAAAAATGTGCAATATCTCGAGAACGGTTCATGTTAGCGTTCTAAAATTTATGTCAATCGTTTTCTAATGAAAAATTATATAAGAAATGTCTATTTGCGTAACATTATTAGCGGTTTTGATTTTTTGACGATTTTTTTCAAAATTTCACTCGAAAATTTAGGGGGGTTCTGAACATTCGAGATTGCGTATAAAAACAATAGACTTCCAGTGTTTACGGTTTGTGATTTTTGTACCAAATTTCGTTCGAATCGGTCCATTCGTTCGTCAGTTATCGTCCCCTCAGGGATGTTTGAAACGTGCTCTCTCGTCGAAAACTCGAATTCGAATTTTCGACCCCGTCACAATACTTTCCTTATACATTATGTATATAAGGAAAGTAAAAATCTCAGAACTTTATTGAATAAATTTACAAATTGCGTAGTTTTTCGTTTTACTTTTTCCTGTATAAAACCGCTATGTGAGACTGATTGACTCTGATTGAGTTATGAATTACGTAGTCAAAATAACTAATGATAGGAACTTAACTCTTTTCAGACATTTGAGAGTTGGCTGAAAGTAAAGATAAAAATTCAAAATCTTGGAACATTGCTTAATAAATTTTGAATAGCGGAATTTTTCGTTCTAGCAATATTTCAGCTATAACTCGACATACAAAATTCCTTTTTATGCCACCATACACAGAAAAAAAAAATATCCTAAATTTTCTTTAATAACTCTCTTAATATAAATTCAACCGTTTTTGAGATATTTTAATTTATACTTACAGCAGACACATTTTTTTTTCATTATATGTTATCGATGAATGTATTTATAGGTTTTGATTCCATTGAGGTAACTACCGCAACCATATTACGTTTCAACTATAGAAATCGTTTGTTGGCTGTTCTTCAAATCAAACTAATGAAAAATAATGTTTTAATGAAGTGATTTTTTGCTTGAAATATTTGAAAACGTTCAAAATAAGGCAAGATACCGTGGTAGAGAATAAAATATTGTTTTACATACAGCAATTTCCAAGTCAGAGCAGAACTATAAAATCTGCACCTTTTTTAACACTTTACAATATAGTTGAAAAGTGGTTATGACTTTGTTCATTTTGTCTGTCTGTCTGTCTGTCCGTTAAATCGATAACTGCCTTAAAAATGACTTTATCAAAATGAAATTTTAGTCTGTTGTTCAGGCGGTCTGTGGGACCTATGGGAATATAAATGAGTAATATCACCCAATTAGTTTTGGATTGAACCCGGGTTGAAAAAATGAAATACATTGAACCCTATGGGACCTAATTTTCAAATATTTTTTTAGCGGATTTAAAATTCACAAATTGCTTCTAAAGTTTTAGGAAATATTCAAATTATCCCGGAAAATATATACAAAAAAAAATCAACAAAATATATTGAGCAACAAAATATATTGATTAAAATAATAATTACATCTTTTATATGAAGAGATCACGTGACCCACTTCAAAATAAAATATGGCATCTCTCTTGTGTCAAAATCGTGATTTTTATTCTTTTTAATTCATATTTAGTTTTGCATCCGTCCTAAAACCGCTTTATTTTTGCTCAAATTCTGCGCATCTACATACTGAAACAGCGCAATTACAATATATTTGAGTTTAAATGATCATCCAACTTTGACTATTTCTACAACGAAGCCTAATTTTCACTTATGGAGAATGTAAATACCAAACGATGTAGAATGAGTTGTACAAGAATTGCTGCATTTCTTTAACGCAAAATTATTTAGCTCATGGGGTCTGCAATATAGCTGATATGAATGAAACATTCATTGATTTTACACAGAGAAGCAGACGCTTTTTTCGATGAAGTTTTAAGCATAGAGTTTAATTACTTGTAGCTCCATGGTCTTAAGCTTTTAATTAAAAGAAATAATTACAGTATTGTTATGAATGAAAAAAAAGTCTATGAATGAAATGCTGCTTTTATAGAGAAAGCCAGGCGTGTTATATTTCGATAGCGTCATTTGAATAAATTTCACTTGTTTTCGATGAAGTTTTCAAATATAATAAATTAATGTAGTATTGTGATAATTTTAAAAATATTACCGAGGAATGTATCGCATTTTAGAGATGTTTAAATAAAATTGCATTGAAGATGAAAAGTGTTTCATAATCAATGCTTTATGCATGATTGATCTTTCTTGTTATGCTTACATTTGAAACGGTTTTTGATATTTTAAACTTAAGTGTGTAGGTGTTATATTTAGTGATTACTAGTTATTTCGCAGGCATGAAACGTGGGTGAATATGCCTAGTTTATTAATAGAATTAAGTAGATAAATTGTTTAACTCAGCGGAGGTTTACAATTTTTCCTATGCCTATTTAGTATTAAGTTAGGTTTGCCATAAGCATAGGACGAAATACAATTACAAAAAGACGGTTAAAATATTGGTTGTGGCCTTGGTGTAAGTCATTATATGAAAATAACTCAAATTTATAAAGTGATGCAGCCTTAACGGGAAGAATAAAGCCACTTAAGACTTTAATCATAGTTTAATTGTCTCTGAGAAAGAGATTTAAAGGAGATTAACATTAGTCGACTTATTTTGCCGAGTATATATACCCGGCACAGGAATATGAAAAGACGCAATTCATTTTTCAACCGTGAAAGGATTTTAAACGGAGCAATAATTTTCAAATTTTACAACATGATTTATTTTAAAACGGTGCAATAAATTTTAAAGTGTGTTTCTAGATTCGTGAATATTTATTTCAGCGGCAAAATTTCTTGGAATCGTAAAAATAATAGCTTGAGTAAACTTACCACCTTCTTATTTTAATCCTCTTCAACGTGCTCTCCATGAGATTAATTATATGTCGTCAATCAGCTCTTTTCAAAGTTCTGTTTTGATATGTTGTTTACCGTCAGCCTCGCTTTTGCTTTGAGTTTGGCACCTCCTGAAAATCATTCTTCCCCCTTTCAGTTCCAGCTTCATTCCACGGAACAAGAATAAATCACAAAGGAGTAGATTTGAAGATTAGGTGGATGACAGACGATTGTCATTTTGTTTTTCGAAAATAGACAACACTGCGTGTGTGGGTTCGTTGTCCTGGTGTAAAGGAAAACGCGAGTCTATTATGGAAACTTACGAATAGTCCAAGGATTATTCTTGTTAACAATTTTACGTATTTTACAAAAGAAAATTTCAAAGTTGTAAAGAACCTTGTTGTCCCAGTCGCGGTTCGAACCACGGATCTTCGTACTGGCCAGCCGATGCAATAGAGTGATTGGGGCGGAAGTGCATGTTACGTTGAAGTGGCCTCTGCATTTTACTCCCTCTAATATGGATTGGCATGCAAGTGACAGTTTGATTGACAACCTTCTGCTATTTTTATTTCAGGTTAGTCTCTTGATGTTAATTTTTTATTTCAGGTTAGCCACTTGATGTTAATTTTATCTTACAGGTGAGCCTCCGGCACGGTTGTTGGTTTCTTGATTTGAAATTGGCGCTCAATATCCCCAGAGTCCACTGGATCCGTGCTACTCAAACTAGGGTTATTTTTCGGCGATTATGTATTTCATCGATTTTTAAGATAAATTAAAAATTTTTGGAATATAGAATTATTTCAATGTTATACATGTGATCTAAAAATCTGAATTAAAGCAGACGTAAACTTGTGAAAATAGCATACAATTTTATTCTTACATTCAGCTTTAAAATCAATTTATTCCAGCAGACGAAAATAATTTTTTTTTCGGCCAGTTTTGAGTCGGGAATTTCAATTGCAGAAAATGGCGGGAGGCATAAGAAGACCCTCTTTTCTTTTTTGCTATTTCAAGTATTTCCAGTGTGTACAAAAGAAGCTTATTTATGGCTTATTAAGTCCAAGTTGTGCAATTGGAATAAAAAAAGTAGCGCGAGAGAATGGTTTTGGATCAAAACAAGCGATTTGAAAATTGAATTGTGCTATTTGTATATGTTACATTTATGTAGCAGTCAGTCTCTATTTAAGAACCAGGTAACGCAAGTTATTCTATTCTAGTGTTATACAATTTTTTTAATTTTTCTATGGGTAAAAGTGGATATTTTAATTTTCAGAACATCTTTCAAGGTCAAATGAAAAGTATGCTATTTATATATAATATTGCTTCTTTAAAATAAATGGCAATGTATAGGTAAGTATTTGAATCGTGTCAAAAATCGCAACTTGAGTTTTTGACAGAACTCTAGAATCCGAAACAATAATTTTAGAGTAATGTTTGTGTGTTTGTATCTGTCTGGCAATGTATGTATTCACTCTAGCTCAAAAACAATTTCACCAACTTTTACAAAATTCTGTAGATAAGTCATTTGTGGGTTATCCTGATCCTGATTAGATTTTGGCAAGATTCGAAAAAAATTTACGTAAATTTGGTACCATTCGAAATCTATTATTTTCCGAAAAGGTTCGCTAAATTCGCCAAATTCTGTAATAAAAGTCTACATATTTTCAAATGCATTAATAAAATATTTGTTTTATATGTAATTTTTGACGACGAGAAAAATAAAATCAACCCCATATCTATAGGACTAACAGTTAGTTCTCTAGATATTTTAGTTTTTTCCCGCATTTTTTCAAAATCGTCCTTGAAAATTTGTTTACTCACCAAATGAAGATGGAAATTGAATTAAAACTGCAAATTCAGCGTAATTTTAAATATTTATCCGTGCTATTTTGGGCAATTAAGCTTAATTTAATGAAGTATGGAAGAATGAGGGAGAAAATGCGTTTGAGACTGAAGGAAAAGTTATGTGCTGTTCACATAAGTTCTTTTCTTTTTTTCATGTAGTGTAGAGATGTTAATCTTAGGAATGCAGTCACAAAAATTAAAAAAATTCTGATGTGGGCAGCACATGATGTTCCTTATATAATGCAATGAATTACAACTTTTGCAGTGAAAAAAATAGATTATTTTTACAGTAGATATTTATATTCTTTCCAAGTTATTGAATTTTCGTCAGTCGTCAATTTCATTGATTTGACGTCATTTTTATCCATTTGGCGAGTTTTTCGTTAATTTTGCAACATTTAAAAAAGTCGCCAAATTGACGACATTCCACCAAATTCGTCGTCAAAATCTCGCCAAGCGTCATGGACGGAGAAATAAGTTATTCTTATAGCAAATAAATGACTATTGGTATTCAAATATAAAAGTATTACTCACAGTATCTTATTTCAAGAATGAAACGAGCTAGATCCACGAGAATGATATCATCAAATTTATCGCATGGTACTAGATATGAAAAGTGAATATGTTTCTCAATAGGAAATATTTTTTTTTTATTTTATATGATTTTTTGATAATTTTTTTGAAAAATCTGCAATATCTCGAGAACAGTTCATTCTAGCATTCTAAAATTTATGTCAATCGTTTTATAATAAAAAATTGCATAAAAAATGTCTATTTGCGTAACTTTATTAGATGTTTTGATTTTTTGACGATTTTTTAAAAATTTCACTCGAAAATTTAGGAGGGTTCTGAACATTTGATTGCATATACAAACAATAGGCTTCCAGTGTTCACGGATGGTAATTTTTGTACCAATTTTCGTTAGAATCGGTCCATTCTTTCGTCAGTTATCGTTTTCACAGACTCACTGACACACACACACACACACATACTTTCACACATACACACACACACACATACTTTCACACACACAAACACACATACTCTCACACATACCCCCCCCCCCCCCCCACACACAGACATCACTTCAAAAATGTTCGATTCGTGATCAGGGATTCTTGAAACGTGCTCTCCCGTCGAAAACTTGAATTTGAATTTTTGATCCCGTCACAATACTTTCCTTATACATTATTGTATATAAGGAAAGTAAAAATAAGGTACTTTTTTTGAAAATCAGAAATTTTTTTTTTACAAACGCAAAAACCTTTCTTACTTATGAATTTTGTTCAATTAAAAAAAAAATAGAACATTTTTGAGCTCACAATTGATTTTAAATTTCTATTGCAATCTTAATTGTATTTTTCGGGATGCCAAAATTCTAAAAAGGATTTGATTCGCTCCTAAGTGACAATGTTTTCTAGATAGTGCATATATCTAAGACGTCATAAAAGGCTTTATTAATCGATTAAATTTCTTCACATTACTGACAATATATATAACGTCATAGCCATACATATCACTCTAACGTCAAGTAATTATCGTATAAAATTATGGAAACTTTCGTAATTGTTATACTCAAATACGTTGGATTCTGAAGGTGACACAGTGATCGCTTCGTCAAAGTCCTATAATCTCCTCCTCCTCAAATTACTTAAAGTCATTCTTATCACTCATCTATCAAAATCGCCCAGGGGCGGATTCTGAGGGTGATGCGAGGATAGCCTATTTCATGTCCTATAATATATGCTCATAAACTAGTATAATGATGTCAGATTTATAAAATAAAGTGCAAAATTTGAAACATTCAATCTTATTGCCACCATTTATGTACCAGAAAGGATGTCCGGATTGTGGCTTCTAGTGCAATTAGCAATTACCATCATTTTGATGACAATGAGATCCGTGGTTGGTGGCATATCTGGTTGAAATCGGAACGTACGAAAAATGTAAACACTTTAGAAAATTATATATCTATACATAATTGATAAAAAGATAATCAATTTTTGTTTGTTTTGTCGGAAATAGGGTACCGATTATGAGAATATAAAAGTAATTTCAATATTTTAACATTTTGAACTGGAAAGATTTTGTCCAAGAGAGTTTTCCATTCAATTTGCTTATTTTCACTTAAAGTATCTTCGAAATTATAAAAAGTAGATGTAAATAGCAAACGATAAAAATATTCAGTAGAAAAATCCAGTTTCTGTATCTATAATTAATGTTTTACACAGCTCTTATAGTTTTCGAGGAATCGTCTTGTGAAGTTGAAGAAAATTGAAAAATTTCCGTTTCTATTTACTTGCCTTATATACATAATGTATAAGGAAAGTATTGTGACGGGGTCGAAAATTCGAATTCGAGTTTTCGACGGGAGAGCACTTTTCAAGTATCCCTGATCACGAATCGAACATTTTTGAAGTGATGTCTGTGTGTGTGTGAAAGTATGTGTGTGTATCAGTGAGCCTGTGGAGACGATATCTCACGAACCAATAGAGCGATTCGAATGAAATTGGTACAAAAATCACAATCCGTGAATACTGGAAGCCTATTGTTTTAAAACATAATCGGATGTTCAGAACCCTCCTAAATTTTCGAGTGAAATTTTGAAAAAATAATCAAAAAAATCAAAACCTTTAACAAAGTTACGCAAATAACATTTCATATGTAATTTTTTCTTAGAAAATGGTTGACATAAATTTTCCTCAGAAACGATTGACATAAACTTTAGCTAGCATGAACCGTTCTCGAGATATTGCACATTTTTCAAATAAATTTATCAAAAATCCCATAAATTAAAAAAAATATTAACTGTTAAAAAAAATGTTCACTTTTCATATGTAATATCATACGATAAATTTGGTGACATAATTCTGGTGGATCTAACTCGTTCCATTCACGAGAAAAGGTACTTTGAGTAATACTTTTGTATTTGAACGCCAATAGGCATTTATCCGTTGTAAGAATAACTTATTTCTCCGTCTATAATGTTTGGCAAGATTTTGGCGACGAATTTAGCGGAATGTCGCCACTCGGCGACATTTTTAAATGTTGCCAAATTAACGAAAATCTTGTCAAATGGATAAAAATGACGCTAAATCAATGAAAATGATGGCTAATTGAAGAAAATTCAATATATTGGAAAGAGTATAAGTACATACCATAAGAATAACATTTTTTACTTTCCTTATATACATAATGTATAAGGAAAGTATTGTGAAGGGTCGAAAATTCGAATTCGAGTTTTCGACGGGAGAGCACGTTTCAAGCATCCCTGATCACGAATCAAACATTTTTGAAGTGATGTCTGTGTGTGTGTGTGTGTGTGAAAGTATGTGTGTGTTTGTGTGTGTGTGTGTGTCAGTGAGTCTGTGGAGACGATAACTGACGAACGAATGGACCGATTCGAACCAAATTTGGTGCCAAAATCACAATCCGTAAACACTGGAAGCCTATTGTTTTTATACGTAATCGAATGTTCAGAACCTCCCTAAATTTTCGCATGAAATTTTAAAAAAAATCGTCAAAAAATCAAAACCGCTAATAAAGTTACGCAAATAGACATTTCTTATGTAATTTTTCATTAGAAAACGATTTTCATAAATTTTAGAACGCTAACATGAACCGTTCTCGAGATATTGTACATTTTCCAAAAAAATTATGAAAAAGTCACATAAAAAAAAAATTCCTATTGAGAAACATGTTCACTTTTCATATGTAATACCATGCGATAAATTGAGTGACATCATTCTCGTGGATCTAGCTCGTTCCATTCATGAAAAAATATACTTTGAATAACACTTTTGTATTTGAACGCCTATAGTCATTTATCTGCTGTAAGAATAACTTTTTTCTTAGTGCATAACGCTTGGCGAGATTTTGGCGACGAATTTGGCAGAATGTCGCCAACTTGGCGACTTTTTTGAAATGTTGCCAAATTAATGAAAATCTCGCCAAATGGATAAAAATGACGCCAAATCAATGAAAATGACGACTAATTTTCGAAAATTCAATATCTTGGAAAGAATATTAGTATCTAGTATAAGAAAAACCTATTTTTTTACTGTAAAAGTAGTAAATTCATTACATTATATAAGGAAAGTCATGTGTTGCCCACATCAGATTTTTTTAATTGTAAAAGTAGTAAATTCATTGCATTATATAAGGAAAGTCATGAGCTGCCCACATCAGATTTTTGAGTTAGCAATGCTTTTCAAAAATTAAAAGTGCTATGAAATATGAAATGTAATATATCGCCCTTTGAAAGCTCTACAAAGACGTATAATTAAATTTTAGATTGATTTTGTAGTTTTCGAACTATAGTGGTTATAGTTTCGATATATTAATATTTTGACCCAATGGAAGTTTTCCAATGAAAGGGACAGCTGAAACATTTTAAACGTCACGAGTGCTGCAACTCAATGTGTTTTTTTTTCTTGAAATATAAGTGCACAAGCACGAGATGTTTAGTTTTAAAGAAAGTAGAAAATAGACTTAGGGATTCGAAGTACGTTTAATGATGAATGAGTTTTGAATAAAAGAAATGGAAGTATGAAATTCAAGATCATAATTATGTGCTCCCAGACAAGTATATAGATTCTCCATCTTAAATTTTATCCGAGATATCATATAAGTTTAGTATATATGACATCTCGAAGATATAAGTTTAAATATATATATATATATAATGACATATAACAGAATCTACCATAGTACAAATAGTACAAAAAGAGATATCTAGACCAATAAGCGCAATGCAGCTTGAAATAGCCCAGAAAAATATAATAGTAAAAATTGAAAGATTGGACATGAAGTCAGCCAACAGGTAATACATAAAAGGCCTAGGGGGATTGTGACCCCTAGTTCCCGTTTACAAGTCGACTTTTCCACCAATGGCAACACTCACGGAGCCATGCATTACCTGCGGTTAAATTCAGTACAACGTCGAAACAGAAGACGCCCATACGAAGTATATATCAAACGTAAAAGGAAAAAATCCCCCAACATAAGAGCAATATAATTGAAACGACACAAGACTAAACCTACTTAAAATATACGAACTGCAAATACAAATACCCTACCTCCATCCAAATCACTCACGTCAATTTTACACGCTTAAATAGTTCCTCGCTGTATCGATGCCATTTTATTTCCTGAAATAAAGGTGTTGCCAAAATCCTTACTGAACGCATCGAAAACTTTACTATGTACCACATTGTAACACTGACAAATAAATATTAAAGGATAATTTTCTGTTATTGCTTCCTTAATAAATATAGAATCATTTTTGATCCTATCCTTTTCATAAGAATGCATTCTTTCACTACGTTTAAAGTGATTAATGACTATATTGCGAAATATCCTGATACTTAAACGTCTTCTGTTTCGACGTTGTACTGAATTTAACCGCAGGTAATGCATGGCTCCGTGAGTGTTGCCATTGGTGGAAAAGTCGACTTGTAAACGGGAACTAGGGGTCACAATCCCCCTAGGCCTTTTATGTATTACCTGTTGGCTGACTTCATGTCCAATCTTTCAATTTTTACTATTATATATATATATATATATACAAGATAGGACCAAAAAGTTCAGAGACTGTGCTGATATCTCCAACCCTGATTGGAGGAGAGGGGAACTATTTTACCGTGTCGTAGAGGCACATGTGAAGCGAGATGTGAAAAGGAAGAAGAAGGTGTTTTTACAGATAATGCATGTCAGTGAACTGTAGTCGTTCGCGTTCGTCGAAAACGGAAATGGCGTTTGAGGAACAACGTACTATTATCAAATTCTCGCTGACAGAAACATTCTGTTTCGGACAGAATTTGATATTGGCACGTTGTTCTTCAAACGCCATTTTCGTTTTCGACGATCGCGAAAGACTACAGTTCACTGACACGCATTGTCTTAAAAAACCCTTCACTGCGGACCTTCTTCTTCCTCTTCACATTTACCGGTACATATGTCTCTACGCCACGGTAAAATAGTTTCCCTCTCCTCCAATCAGGGTTGGAGATATCAACAAAGTCTCCAAACTTTTTGATCTACCTTGTATGTGTAAACTTTATAATAAATATATATATATAAACTGTGTTATATATATTTATAATCTTTATAATATATTTATATAATACTAGCAGAATACCCGTTTTTCGTACGGAATATATAATATAAAGAAACTTAAAATTCACAATCATGTGCAAATTCCTATAGTATACTAAATGACATTTTTAACACTTTACAACAAAGTTGAAAAGTGTTTATGACTTTGTTCATTCTGTCTGTCTGTCTGTCTGTCTGTCCTTTAGCACGATAACTGCCGTAAAAATGACTTAATCAAAATGAAATTTTAGTATGTTGTTCAGACGGTCTGTAGGACCTATGGGAATATAAATGAATAATATCACCCAATTAGTTTTGGATTGAACCCGGGTTGAAAAAATGAAATACATTGAGCCCTATAGGACCTAATTTTTCAAACATTTTTTAAGCGAATTTAAAATTCACAAATTGCTTCGAAAATTTTAGGTAATAGTCAAATTGTTCCATAAAATATATAAAAAAAAATTCAGCGAAATATATTCAGTAGTTTTTTAAATAAAAATTAAATAATAATTACACATCTTATATGAAACGATCACGTGACTATGATATGAAACGATCACATGACCCACTTCAAAATGATATATGGCTTCCATTTTGTTTCAAAATCGTGATTTTTTAAAGTTCTTTTTAATTCATATTGAGTGTTGTATCCGTCCTAAAACTACTTTATTTTTGGTTAAATTCTATGCATCTACATACTAAAACAACACAATGACAATATATTTTAGCTTAAATTCTCATTCAAATTTGATTATTTCTACAACTAAGCCTATTTTTCACCTATGTAAAATGCAAACAGCAAAATATGTAGAATGAGTTGTATTAGAATTACTGTATTTCTTTAACACAAAATAATTCAGTCCATGGAGTCTGCATGGCTGATATGAATGAAATATTAATTGATTTTATAAACAGAAGGAAGATTTTTTTCGATGAAGTTTTAAGCATAAAGTTTATGAATTGTAGCTCCATGGTCTTAATTTTTAAATAAAATAAATTATTATAGTTTTGTGATGAATGAAATGGAGAAAGTTATGAATGAAATCCTGCTTTTATAGAGAGATCCAGGCGTGTTATTTTTTCTATGACGTCATTTGAATTTATTTCAGTTATTTTCGATGAATTTTTCAAATATAATAAATTATCGTAGTATTATGATAGTTTTAAAAATATTACCGTGGAATGTATTGCATTTTAGAGATATTTAAACCAGGCAATTTATATTTCAATGCCGTCATTTGAATGAAGTTCATTTTTTTCAATGAAGGTTTAAGTTTTCAAATATAATAAATCAATGTAGTATTGTGATAAGTTTTAAAATATTACCGAGGAATGTATTGCATTTTCGACTTTTTTAAATAAAATTGCATTGAAGTTGGAAAGTGTTTCATAATCAATGCATGATTGATCTTTCTTGTTAATTAAAATGTTCTGTTAAAATATTTAATACAATGCTCCTAAAAAAAGTTTAAGAATCTCTGTTCTCGTTATACAAATTTATATTCAGGGGCAGAGCTGAAGAAATAAACATTCTGGCCCCTTTTGTAAGCCAATTCACAAAAAGAAGGAATGGAATCAATATATGCAAAATGAAAGCATTAAAATTGTATGGGACCCGTACTACTTATATAAGTGAATATTAGAAGATATAACCTGTATTAGTACATTACATGTATAAATTGAAAATATCAATAAACCCGTAATTGACTCCAATATATGTCAGAATAAAAGCACTAAAATTATATGGGAATATATATATATATATATATATATATACATACACACACACACACACACACACACACACACACACACATATATATATATATATATATATATATCCCCGTACTACTTATATTGCCGCAGATTAGAAAATATGTCAGTGTGTTAGTACCCGTATTACAATATGAGCCTCAAAAATCTTTGCCAAAATAAAACAGATGACGTAATAAATTGAAAATATCAATAATCCCAGTAATCTTTATATCAGAAGGTCGTTATTGATTCCAATATATGCCAATACATATCAAAATATATGCCAGTATACCTGTACTACTTATATTCTCGTAGATTAGAAGATATACTCGTGCGTTTGTAGAAGATTACTCGTACAACGTACAATATATGAGTTTAAACAATTTTTGTCATAATAAAACAATGGCATAATAACTTGAAAATATCAATAATCCCTGAATCAATAATCCCCGAAAATATCAATAATAATAATGGTTCAACCTGAAGACCGCAATTGCTATTATCCAGTCAAAAATGCAATGTCAATGAAATTTATTTTATATACATATCTTTATTATTCAAATCGAAAAAGATTTAATAAAAATCGTATGCCGCATAACGACTAAATCCGCTTCTAAACGACATGATATCATTTGCTTCAAATAAATTGATGGAAAGCATATCGTCTGAATAATGCTATTTCCATGGAAGGTTTGGCGACATTTTCGTCAACTTAGCGATAGTTTGAAAAATCGCCACATTTATCGCCCAGTGGAACTGTAGAACTCATAGTCCCATTTTGCGACAAATTGACGAAACATCATCACAATACTATCTCCTAACAAAACGCAATTAATTTCATTTATTAAGCACAATTTTATCAATTTCAAGATAATTTTATGGATTTACAAACATTTTTATTAATTTGGTGATATTTTCGCTAAATGTGTAACTAAGTAGGGTAGATGGACTGACCGACAAATGCTACTGAAACATCATTTCAGTACTATCTTCTAAAAAAGCAAATTTAATTTCATTGATTTGCGTCGTTTTTATCGATTTGGTGACATTTCCGTTAATTTGGCAAAGTTTAAGGAAAGTTGCCAAGTTACCGATATTCCGCCAAATTCGTAGCTCTGAACTTGCATATCTGAAGAATGAAACATCCTGATCATGTTTATATATACTAAGTGAAAACACTAAAATTGTATTAGAAAATATACCCGTTCTACCCTTTTTCTGTTTCAACAATCGGATAAATGAATTTATTGGTAAACACAATATATGGTTTATTAGCTAAACACAATATAAAAGCTTAAAAACTCTTAGTCAAAATAAATGAAAGTGATGTACGCAGTCCGCAATTACTACAATTAAAAGAAAACCAAACCGTTCTTTTCTAAATTATATTTTTATATCCATTTATTTATTATCCAAATCGAAAAAATAATTAAATTTAACAGACAGATTTAATTTAATTGCGTTTCTGAGCAACATGATATAAGATGGAATCTTCCTCATAAACTGCGAAATTAAATAACCATTTTGATTTCTTTATACCTTTCATTGTTGAGTAAAAGCTTATGAAATATAAACCATGGAGATAGATTTTCCATTTAAATTCATGTTTTCAGAAAGTGACTAATTAGCGCAAAAAATTTGCCACCGAACTCAGAGATAAAGTTTTAATTCACTTTTGAACGATTTTCATCCTTTTCGTTTGGATAAGCCACGGAGTTAGAGAGTAGAACTCCTAGAGAAAGTTTCGTTTTTCATTAATATCTCGACAACCCCTGGTCTTAGAAACTCGAAACTTGGACTAAATTTATGGGGAGGGGGGGGGGGCTATTTCAAGGCTATCCATATTTCATTAAATTCAGTTCAGCCGTTCTTCCGTGATGATGAGACAAACGGAAATTTTGAATTTTACTAATGTCTCGAGAACCACTAGTCGTAGAAACTTAAAACATGGACTAAATTTTAAGTGGGGCTATTTCCATGCTACTCATAAAATTTCATCAAATTCGGTTCAGCCGTTCACCCGTGATGATGGAACAAACCGATAGACAGAGAGACAGACAGACAGACAGATTTTCAATTTTATTTATATAGATTTATTATAATATATTTATAATATCTATATATGTATAAACTTTATAATAAATATATGTAAACTTTATTTATCATATGAGTTTAGTTCACATGTCGCCAAGCAAGTTAGTAAAATAATTTAATATTTTGACATGTAGTCTATGGTTGTTTGACATGCAGTCAAGATGGTTATTTAATTATCAGCATTTGATGACGAAGATTCTTTCTTATATCATGTTGCTCAGCAAGGCAATTAAATCAAATGTGTTTGTTAATTTTTATTATTATATTTTCGATTTGAATAATAAATAAATGGATATAAAATATATCTTGTGAATGAACGGTTTGATTTTTCTTTTAATTATATTAATTGAGGAGTCAAGTGCCTGGCCATTTGAAAAAAAAAAAATAATTGAGGACTGCGTACATCATTTTCATTTATTTTAGCAAAGAGTTTTCAAACTTATATATTGTGTTTAGCCAATAAACTAACTCATTTAGCCGATTGTTGAAACAGAATATGAGTAGAACGGGTATATCTTCTAATAGAATTTTAGTGCTTTCATTTAGTATATACAAACGGGATCAAGATGTTTTATTCTTCAGATCTGCAAATTCAGATCTATGAATTTGGCGGGATATTGCTAATTTGGCAACTTTTCTTAAATGTTGCCAAATTGACGTAAATGTCGCCAAATTGATAAAAACGCCGCTAAATCAATGAAATTAATTTTGTTTTGTTTGAGTACTGAAATGATGTTTCGGTAGCATTTGTCTGCCAGTCCAACTGCTTTGTAACGCATTTAGCGAATTTTTAAAATGTTGCCAAATTGATAAAAATATATGTAAATCCATAAAAATATCTTGAAATTGATAAAACTGCTCTAAATAAATGAAATTAATTGTGTTTTGTTAGGAGATAGTATTGTTCTGATGTTTTGTCAATTTGTTGCCAACTGGGACTGTCAGTTCTATAGTCGCACTTGGCGATAAATTTGACGATTTTTAAAATGTCGCTAAATTGACGAAAATATCGCCAAATTGATTAAATGACGCTAAATTTATCGAAATAACACCGATTCGATAAAAATTCAAAATTTTGCATAATTAAGTACGATTTTCTAGATAATCTCTGTCGTTTTGTGCGAATTAAAAAATATTTTTCCTAAATTTGTTTACAAACTGAACCAGGATGATTTATTCTTCACATTTGCCTGTGAAGATAATTTTGTATATCGAGCTCAGAGATTCGTATACATTTTTTTAGAAGAATTCAATTAAATATTTTAAGAGAATAATTTGAATAACAAAGTCATTTAGAATACTATAGAAACGTACACATAATTGTGAATGTTAAGTTTATTTATATTATATTTTCCTTACAAAGAACGGGCATATTGCTAATAATTTATATAAATAAAATTGAAAACCTGTCTGTGTGTTTATTTGTGGATATATTTGTGTGCTTATCTGTCTCATCATCACGGGAGAACGACTGCACCGAATTGAATGAAATTTTCGAGATAGACTTAAAATAGCCTCACTTAAAATTTAGTTCATGTTTCGACTTTTAAGACCAGGGGTTATTGAGACATTAACGAAACAAGAAAGATCAAGCATGCATAAAGCATAGATTATGAAACACTTTCCAACTGCAATGCAATTTTATTTAAACATCTCCAAAATACGATAAATTCAACTGTAATATTTTTAAAATTATCACAATACTACAATAATTTATTATATTTGAAAACTTAAAACTTCATCGAAAAAAAATGAACTTTATTCAAACGACGTCATCGAAATATAACTTGCCTGGCTGGCTCTCTATGAAAAAGCAGTAAATATTTCACTCATACACTTTTGTTCCATTCTTTTCATTTATCACAACACTACAATAATTCATTTTATTTAAAATCTTAAAACGATGGAAGTTAAAGTAATTTAACTCTATGTTTAAAACTTCATCGAAAAAGTCTGCTATAAAATCGTCTGTGTCTCTATGTAAAATCAATGAATGTGTCATTCATATCAGCTATATTGCAGACTTCAGAGCTAAATAATTTTGCATTAAAGAAATTCAGCAATTCTTATATAACTCATCTCACAGCTTGATGTGTTTACATTTTCCATAAGTGAAAATTAAGTTTCGTTGTAATAATAATCAAAGTTTGATGATTAATTAAACTTATATATGTTCTAATTGAGTTGTTTCCAAATATAGATGCACAGAAATTAAGCAAAAATAAAGCGGTTTTAGGACGGATACAACACTAAATATAAATTAAAAAGAACTTTAAAAATCATGATTTTGACACAAGATGGATGCCATATTTTATTTTGAAGTTGGTCATGTGATCTCTTCATATGATATGGGTGTAATTATTATTTTAATTTTTATTTAAAAAACTACCGAATATATTTTGCTGACATTTTTTTTTACATTTTTCTATGGGATAATTTGAATATTTTCTAAAACTTACGAATCAAGTTGTGAATTTTAAATCCGCTTAAAATATGTTTGAAAAATTAGGTCCCATAGACCCAATGTATTTCATTTTTTCAAACCCGGGTTCAATCCAAAACTAATCGGGTGACATTATTCATTCATACTCCCATAGGTCTGTCTCACAGACCGTCTGAACAACATACACAAATTTTATTTTGATAAAGTCATTTTTACGGCTGTTATCGTGTGAACGGACCGACAGACAGACAGATAGACAGACAGACATAATGAATGAATGAATGAATGAATGAATGAACGAATGAATGAACAAAGTCATAAACACTTTTCAACTATGTTGTAAAATGTTATAAACGCACTATTAGACTTTCCATTGAGATACCATTATGCAAATGATATTTGTTCCAAAAAATTATTTGAAAAAAAACAAGAAATATCAAACATGCATAAAACATTGATTATGAAAGACTTTCTAACTTCAATGCAATTTCATATAAACATCTCTAAAATGCGATACATTCCTCGGTAATATTTATAAAATTATCACAATACTACATTAATTTATTATATTTGAAAACTTAAAACTTCATCGAAAAAATGAATTTCATTCAAATGACGGCATTGAAATATAAATTGCGTAGTTTAAACATCTCTAAAATGCTATACATTCCTCTGTAAAATTTTTAAAATTATCATAATACTACAATAATTCATTATTTTTGAAAACTTCATCGAAAACAAATGAAATTTATTCAAATGACGTCATCGAAATATACCACGCCTGGATGTCTCAGCAGTATTTCATTCATACACTTTTTTCCATTCACTTCATTCATCACAATACTATAATAATTTATTTTATGGTATTAAACAAGTAATTAAACTCTATGCTTAAATCTTCATCGAAAAAATCTTCTGTTTCTCTGTGTAAAATCAATGAATTTTTTATTCATATCAGCTATATTGCAGACTCCATGAGCTAAATAATTTTGCGTTAAAGAAATGCTGCAAATCATTCTACATCTTTTGGTATTTACATTCTCCATAAGTGAAAATTAGGCTTCGTTGTAGAAATAATAAAAGTTTGATGATCATTTAAACTCAAATATATTGTAATTAAGTTGTTTCAGTATGTAGGTCCACAGAATTTAAGCAAAAATAAAGCGATTTTAGGACGGATACAACACTAAATATGAATTATAAAGAACTTTAAAAATCACGATTTGGACACAAGATGGATGCCATATTTTATTTTGAAGTGGGTCACGCTATCTCTTCATGTAATGGTTACGTGATCTCACCATATAAAAGGTGTAATTATTATTTTAATTTTTATTTTAGAAACTACTGAATATATTTTGCTGAATTTTTTTTTATATATTTTATGGAATAATTTGAATATTTTATCAAACTTTCGAAGCAATTTGTGAATTTTAAATCTGCTTAAAAAATGTTTGAAGGATTAGGTCTCATAGGGTTCAATGTATTTCATTTTTTCAACCATGGTTTAATCCAAAACTAATTGGGTGATATTATTCATTTATATTCCCATAGGTCCCACAGACCATCTGAACAGCATACTAAACTTTCATTTTGATAAAGTCATTTTTACGGCAGTTATCGTGCTAACGGACGGACAGACAGACAGACAGACAGATAGACAGAATGAACAAAATCATAAACACTTTTCAACTATGTTGTAAAGTGTTAAAAAATGATGTAATGCGACGGAGTTAAATATGCCCAGTGAGTTTATATTTGAAAAAAAAAATAATATATATCATGTTGCTACAAATGGAAATTAAACCCAATAAGTTATTTCAACAGTAAATATTTTTCGATTTAAATAATAAAGAAATATATATATAAATACATTTTTATTGGAATTGCATTCTTGATGGGATCTTTTATTTCATTACGGTCTTCGGGTTTAACGAGTTTAGATTATTCATATTTTCAAACTCTTACACAATCTGTTTTATTTTCGGGAAACATTTTAAAATCCATATATTGTAGTACGGTACTTCTAATACACGGGTATAATATTCTAATCTACGAAAATATAAATGATTACGTCCTTCCGTCCTTGTAAGGCTTCACGAGAGTCTTGGCCTTTTTATAATGTTGCAAAATTGATGAAAATGTTATCGAATCGCTAAAAATGTTGGCAAATTGATAAATATGTCCACAAATTGATAAGAATATTGCCAAATTGATAAAAATAATGCCAAATTAATGAAATTAAATTTGTTTTGAAAGGGGATAGTATTGTAATAATGTTTCGGTAGTTTTGGACTGTCAGTCCATCCTACTTAACAACAAATTTGGCGACTTGTTAAAATATGACCAAATTACTCAAATATCGTCAAATTAACGAAAATGTCACCAAATTGATAAAAATAATGCCAAATTAATGAAATTAATTCTGTTTTGAAAGGAGATAGTATTGTAATGATGTTTCGGTAGTTTTTGATTGTCAGTCCATTCTACTTTACAACAAATTTGGCGACGTTTTAAAATGTGGCCACATTACTCAAATATCGCTAAATTAACGAAAATATCGCCAAATCGATAAAACTGTTGTCAACTTGATAAAAATGACACCCAAATAAATGAGATTAAATGCGTTTTGAAAGATGATAGTATTGTAATGATGTTTCGGTAGCATTTGTCTCTTAGTCCAAGTGTCCCACTTTCTGATAAATTTGGCAACTTCTTAAAATGTTGTCAAATTAATGAAAATGTGGCCAAATTGATAAAATTAATGAAAATAACTCATAATTTATGAAAATTCAATAATTTTCAAAATTAAGTTCAATTTTCTAGATAATCCCTGTCGCTTTGTGGGAATTAAATAATACGTTTTGTAAATGTGTTTACAAACAACGGGATCAGGATGCTTGTTTTCTTCAGATCTGCTTGTGAAGATAATTTTGTATAGTAAGAACAGAGATTCTTATACATCTTTTTAGGAGAATAAAATTAAATATTTTAATAAAATGTTTAGAATAACAATGTCCTTTAAAGTATTATAGGAATATGTACATAATTGAAGTTTTAATCTCTTTATATTCCGTACGAAGAACGGGTATGCTGCTAGTATATTATAATGCTGAAATAACATCAGTGAATTCTACTCAATGCATGAAGCCTGCTAACGTAATTGAAAGCATTTTATTTTATTATTTTCACATTGAAACCAGGACTGTAATTTAAAAATTATTTTCCGGTTTTATTTTTTATTAACGACATTATGTTTAAGGGAGTTTTATTGTTAAAACTCAGCTTTTAAATCTTTTAATTTAAATTACAGGAATTATTCATTTCTCTATGTTAAATAAAACGTCGCCTTCGCTGTTTGACAAATTTCAGGTTCCTTGAGTTTTCCCGTCTCGTACCGTAAAAACTATAGCATACAAAAATATGAAATTCGGTACATTTGTAGAAAAATGTCAGAGAAACACGCCGAAATTCACCGTTTTTAGATTTAAATTGTAGTTTAAAAGATATTTAATGTCAAAATCAATAGAAGATTACTTGAGCTGCGAATTCTCGTCCTGAATAAATAGTAGAAAGACCACGAATTTTTGCAGACATATCCCTACATAGGGGAATTTTTGCACGACACTTCGTTTGTTTAAAATTTTATTTAGTTTATGAGTTATTCTATTTTTACGCATTTCTAAAGGAAAAAATATTCTTTATTATGGGCAAATATATAATTCGTTCGATCCAATTGGGAGAACGAGGGCCATTGATTGCGGTAGCCGAGGTGAAAGAGCTCATGGGGGTTAGTGAGTGTTAACGAACAAGGAGCTCGTGTTACGCCTACGTAACAAGCGGCACGGATGAGCTCGCGAACTCACCAACTCGCGAAGTGAGTTAAGGGGGTTGGCGAGTGTAGCGAACAGAGAGCGGAGCCCCATACATAACAAAAAAAAATGAGATATCTAATACACTTTTCCACAGGACTAAAATTTTCATTGTCTGGTATTGAATTAACCCCTTTTATCAAGTGGTAGACACAAAAAATAAAATAAAATGAAAAGTTAGAGTGTTTTTCCAGTCAATGAACTTACACAAAGCCCCTACTTTTTCTCTTAGGTTCAAGGAAAGTTTTCTTTATAAAATTCCCTTACAAAACATTACGTGCAGAGCATCATTGAGTAAGAACATTTTCGCATTCAATGAAACACTCTAAATAATTCTTTACGTCAAGATGTATTTTAAAATGCACAAAGTTTGAAATAAAAAAAAATACCGCATAGTTCCAAAATATGTTTAACCATAATTCTTATCGTTTACGAAAAGAAGCAAAATGAAATAATGCAGAGTATACGAAAAAAAACGTCGCCAAAATGTTTTCCTTTAATTTTTTACGTTTACGCCAGGAGGAGAACGTAAAAAATAAACGTTTTCTATTTAACGTGGATTGTGTTATAATACATAAAAGCCTTCACCTCCCAGAATCTTTTAGCTGATGCGATCAATACGTATTATCACTCTTAACACGTTCTCAACTAGTAAGAAAAAGGACAGAAAGATCCCGAAAAAAAATCACAGTTGGTTTTTTATCTGGAGCAGCCAATACAATAAGTTTTTTCCGTTGTCGAGATTTTTATTTCCTCATACTATAGTATGGAGTAAGTATTATTTTGACGAAAAGTTTAGAATTTGAGATTTGGATGGAATATCTAGTATGGAAATTTATTGAAGATATTTTAAAATCTGTGTGAAAGATGACATAAATATGAAACTGCTGCTTATGAGAATACTTTCAGTACTTCCTTTAAGAAAGCGGACATATGCAAATTACGTGACAACACTTTTTTCGAGGGCGTTTTGATCCCTCTTCATCAGATCAAAACACTGTAGATGGAACAGCCTGTTTTGAAACCTACTGAAGATATTTAGAAAAACTATATGAAAGACCACATAAATATAAAACTGCTGCTTGTGAGAATAACACTTTTGTACTCCCTTAAAGAAAGCAGACCTTCAAATTACGTGACAACAATTGCTTCTAGGGAGTTTTGATCCATCTTCATCAGGTCAAAATAGTGTGGATGGAACATCCCATTTTGAAACTGAAGATATTTAGAAAAAATTATGAAAGCTTAATCAAATATAAAACTACTGTTTGTGAGAATAAAACTTTTTGTACTTTCTTAAGGAAAGCAGACATTCAAATTGTGTGACAACAATTGTTTCTAGGGAGTTTTTATCCTTCTTTATCAGGTCAAAACAGTGTGGATGGAACACCCTATTTTGAAATTGAAGATATTTAGGAAACTATATGAAAGATTACACAAATATAAAACTGCTGCTTGTGAGAATAAAACTTTTAGTACTTCCTTAAAGGAAGCAGACATTCAAATTACGTGACAGCAATTGCTTCCAGGGAGTTTTGATTCATCTTCATCAGGTCAAAACAGTGTGGATTGAACATCCCATTTTGAAACTGAAGATATTTTGAAAACTATATGAAAGATTACACAAATATAAAACTGCTGCTTGTGAGAATAAAACTTTTAGTACTTTCTTAAAGGAAGCAGACATTCAAATTACGTGACAGCAATTGCTTCCAGGGAGTTTTGATTCATCTTCATCAGGTCAAAACAGTGTGGATTGAACATCCCATTTTGAAACTGAAGATATTTTGAAAACTATATGAAAGATTACACAAATATAAAACTGCTGCTTGTGAGAATAACACTTTTGTACTTCCTTAAAGAAAGCAAACATTCAAATTACGAGATAATAATTGCTTCCAGGGAGTTTTGAACCATTTTCATCAGGTCGAAGCAGTGTGGATGGAACATCCCATTTTGAAACTGAAGATATTTTGAAAACTATATGAAAGATTACACAAATATAAAACTGCTGCTTGTGAGAATAACACTTTTGGTACTTCCTGAAAGAAAGCAGACATATGCACATTGTAATCCCTTTTGTCAGTTGTAATCCCTTTTTATCAGATAAAAACAGTATTTTTACTTAACAAACGCCAAGCAAGTTTATTAAGTAAAGACACTGTTTCGACCTGATGAAGAGGGATCAAAACTCCCTAGAAGCAATTGTTGTCACGTAATGTGTATATGTCTGTTTTCTTTAAGGAAGTACTAAAATTGTTAGTATGAAAGATGCACATCTATTTTTGTGGATGTGTATATCTAGGAGGTCTACAACAGAAACACATATGTACGCAATGCTATTAAATTACATATGTAGATACATTATAAAGCCAGAAATAATTAGAATTATTACTTTCCTTATATACATAATGTATAAGGAAAGTATTGTGACGGGGTCGAAAATTCGAATTCGAGTTTTCGACGGGAGAGCACGTTTCAAGCATCCCTGATCACGAATCAAACATTTTTGGAGTGATGTCTGTGTGTGTGTGTGTGTGTGTGTGTGTGAAAGTATGTGTGTATGTGTGTGTGTGAGTCTGTGGAGACGATAACTGACGAACGAATGGACCGATTCGAACCAAATTTGGTACAAAAATCACAATCCGTAAACACTGGAAGCCTATTGTTTTTATACGTAATCGAATGTTCAGAACCTCCCTAAATTTTCGAATGAAATTTTGAAAAAATCGTCAAAAAATCAAAACCGCTAATAAAGTTACGCAAATAGACATTTCTTATGTAATTTTTCATTAGAAAACGATTGGCATAAATTTTAGAAGGCTAACATGAACCGTTCTCGAGATATTGTACATTTTTCAAAAAAATTATGAAAAAGTCACATAAAAAAAAATTCTTATTGAGAAACATGTTCACTTTTCATATGTAATACCATGCGATAAATTGAGTGACATCATTCTCGTGGATCTAGCTCGTTCCATTCATGAAAAAATATACTTTGAATAATACTTTTGTATTTGAACGCCAATAGTCATTTATCTGCTGTAAGAATAACTTTTTTCTTAGTGCATAACTCTTGGCGAGATTTTGGCGACGAATTTGGCGAAAAGTCGCCAACTTGGCGACTTTTTGAAATGTTGCCAAATTAACGTAAATCTCGTGAAAATGACAACTAATTGTCGAAAATTCAATATCTTGGAAAGAATATTAGTATCTACTATAAGAAAAACCTATTTTTTTACTGTAAAAGTAGTAAATTCATTACATTATATAAGGAAAGTCATGTGTTGCCCACATCAGATTTTTTTTACTGTAAAAGTTGTTAATTCATTACATTATATAAGGAAAGTCATGTGTTGCCCACATCAGATTTTTTTTAATTATCATTGTTACGGAAAAAATTATTTAAAATTTCATAATTTTATAGATGTTTTCCATTAGATGTACATATTAATTTTCAGACCAACTAGGGGTTGTACGGTTTATTCCAGAGAACAATTTTTTTAAACTACGTTATGTATAGATATATATGGTGTTGAAATAGTACATATTAACACGAATCATCTACACTGATGTCCACAATTATCTTTAAATGTATAGAAACACTTATTTCCCAACAACTGTTCAATAAAATATAATGACATTTTTGGGAGGTAATACATAGCATTACAGCATTTAAATATAAACTGAAAACTTAAATACGAATGCATTCGATGCGAAACTAATTATGAAACAATTTGCCACTTCCATCAATGTCTTCAATCGAACTAACATTTTTATGAATTGATAAATAAAAATCTGATGTGGGCAGCACATGACTTTCCCTGCAGACTCAAATTCATTTTTTCTTTATTTCTTTAATAATTCATTAAATTGAGTTTAATTGCACAAAATAACACTAAATTTGCATTTTTATCTCAGTTTCTGTTTTTATTTGTTAACTGGACATTTTCCCAAAATCGGCATAACTAAATGCGAAAATCTCAAATATCTCGAGAACGGTTAGTCCTAGAGTACAGGAGTTGTTCTTATTCTTTTCCTCATCAAAAATTATGTATAAAACAAGCATTTAATTGATATATTTGAACATACGTAGATTTTTTTAGCTTTTGGCGATATTTGAGGGCCATTTCGTAAAAAGAGGCAGACTATTGTTTTCCGAATAATACCAAAATCTAATCAGCACCAGAGTATCCTACAACTAACTTATCTACTACATTTTGTGAAATTTGGTCAATTAGTATTTTAACTAGAGCGGATAACTGAAATTTTTACGGGCCATTTCGTAAAAAAAGGCGGGTTCTGTTTTTACGAATCGTACCAAAAACTAATAGCACCAGGGTCATATTCAAGTGACTTACCTACCAAATTTTACGAAATTCGGTCTATTAGTTTTTGAGTTAGAGTGGATACATACATTGCACGGACAGACACACAGACAGACACACACACAGATGTCACGCTAAAATTAGTTTTTTCGTATTCTGGAGGTTTCGAAACGTGTAGATCCGTCGAAAACTCGAGTTGCGATTTTCAGCATGATTCCAATACTTCCCTATACATTACCATGTATTGCAGGGAAAGTTAAAATATGTTATGAAAACAACAACTTATGGGAAAAAAACTCATAATTATATTTTTATTTTTTCATTCTGATAATAAAATGGTTTAAAATAGCTAAGCAATATATGAATATGAATGCACGAGGCAGTCAAATAGAGCTTTACACTGAATCTTTTTCTTAAAGCTTCGTTCAATCAGATATACTTACTGATGGATATTAGGTTACACTTGCCGTGGAATGAATTGAATCGTAATATTCTCATGCTTAACCACGAATTAATAAAATTCATAAATGTAGCTTCCGATCCATCACCCCCTTTGGTGGACTGTGTTTCAGTCTATATCTTTATTGGTAGTAAGAAATTGTGCTATGAACCACAGTTATGAGAACCTGGGTAACCAACGAATTCAGTCATACAAAACAGATAGCTTCAAATTGGGAATTCAATTAAAGTAAATTTTTAAAAGTGAAAATACAAACTTACTCCTGTAATGCTAGACTTTTTTATACTTCAAAAATTTTAAAATCACAATAACCAGGGCGCTTGTTTGGCTGGGAGCAGAAGGGCTTAAGTTTCATTAGTTTCAGTAAAGAGTGGAACTATTCAGTAGTATTATTTCAGTAAGGCGGAGTACAATTGTATGAAAAGAATAAGAACTACTACGTTATTCTAGGTATTAAAGGTATCGCTAACCATTGGTTTCCACAATGGTGAGCTGGACAGAAAAGAAAACGCAACCAACACAAAATGGCGGCCCCACGTAGGGCATCAACCGTTCCTTTCTCCTGACGGTCAATGACTGACGTCGAGCACTCCCGGTAGCTGCTCGATTGAAATACGACCTTTACCCGCTAGCCCTGGCTGCTCCCGACGGAGTTATGCGTTTGAGAATAGGTGGGCTCTGGAGATCGGCCATCGAGGTAGTATTATACTAACTCTTTGGGACTGTTCTTCGCCATTTTCACCGACTCGACTGAGTTCTTTCTAGGAGAGAAAGTGTGTAGAAACACCGGCTTCGTGCCTTCCAACATCGACCGACCGTGCTAATTCCTCCTTCCAACACCGATTCGAACATCATGCTAATTCCTACTTGTGGTGTATCATTTTAACTTTAGCAATAAAACATTTATTAACAACATAACATATTTCTTAAATTCATTACACAATTATTCATATTATTTCAGCGGAGAGAGACAATGTAAGACAATTACTAAAAATACCTAAAATGTATTTAAGACCTGGTGTAGTATTTGAGGAACACATACCTTCAAGGCTGTCTTGGCCTGGTCACCAGCACGTACTTCGCCGATCATATTACTGAAATTAACTCGAAGTGTAATTCACCAACACGTAATTCGCCGATCATATTGTACTGCTGTCCCGAACACACGCATTTATGGCATTCTCTTAGTCTGTTCTCTGTAAGTATTCTCGCTCTGTATTTCCGTTCTTATATAATTCTTGTAGTCGGTTCTTTCTCATCGTTCTTAAGTCATTCTATCTCTATATCTTTCTGAGTGTCATGCTGTAAGTCTGTATTAACCAAGTGTCCTCGTTCTTATCTTTTCGTTCTGTCTTTGGTGGTGGTTCTTTTGTCTCAGGTCTGATACTCCTCCTTTGCTGCTAATGGTCGCCTCCATGGCGACGCCACAAGCATATTCTCAATTGGTCAATCTTTTTATCCAATGTCGTTGCTTCACCTTATTCTTAGATTCGTTCAACCCCTGTGTCTCGACACTCCTAAATTTATTATTTTCAGAACTTTGGGTCAGCATGCTGCAAACTTTGGCGTCATTGAGGTTGAAGGTATTGTCTGACGTTTCAGTCACAGTTAATGATGTACATAAAGCTGTCTCACATTAACTGGTGTGAGAACTATTTCTGGTCTCACACTACTTTCCAGCATCGATTGACCGTCGATACCCGAATTATAAGTCCGGACCCGAATCTATCTTTTAGTCTAACTTTATAGCATCGGGCTACACTGCTCGTGGTCTCGAGTTCAAACATAACGGGGACAAAACAAGCCGGTCCCCACACAAGTATTAAATTTAATAACGCCGTTTTACATGGAAGGGCCTTTTTAATATCAGAAATTATACTGTAGAAATTATATACTATCAGAAATTATAAGTAGGATAAAAGGATTTGTTTTACTCCATATATTGAACAGTAATACCACTTATTATACTTATAAATTTAATATCACTCATTAAATTGATTCTCCGAAGTAGATAAAATAAAACTTCGAAGTTTTAATTCTTCGTGTTGTTATTGCAGCAGTTTTTGAGCGATTATTTGAAATTTATTTCCATTGCAAAACACTTCATGCATAGAATCTTAGAGAATATAAATTCTAAAATGCTATGAAAAGAAAAAGTTTGAATCTTACTTTAAATAAGCTGCTTTAACTTTTCAGTGTGCAGTTTAAAAACGCCATTACAAGAACATCACAATGATTCTCTCCTTTTACTCAATAAAGTAAGAAATAAAATTACTCTTTCCATTTAACCAACAATGTGCTACATTAGGAACATCAACGCGTAGAATCTTTTAGGTGCGGGATCAATATATGTTATCACTCTTAACACGTTTCACTAAGGGCGCAAGGAACCCGAAAAAGAGCTTTGTTGGTTTTTATCTGGGTCAGCCAATACAGTAAGTGATTTTTTTCCCTGTCCCAACTTTTCTTCATTAACGTAAAATTTTATATATATAAAAAAATTGATGTGGGAAGCATATGACTTTCCCTAATCGTTCTGAATTTTTTTACTTTACATACATAGTGTAACGTATAGAGAAAGGATTTTGGCGGAGTCAAGAATTCGAATTTTAGATGGAAGAACATGTTTTAAGTATCCGTGAAATCGAATCGAACGCTTTTGAAGGGATGTGTTTGTATATTAGTGTGTGTATGTCAGTGCGTGTTTTCGTGAGTCTGTGTATATGTGTGTGTGTTTGTGAGTTTGCTTATATGTTAGTGTGTGTGTGTGGGTGTGTGTTGAAGGCCCATATCACTCGGCTGGCCCTAGCGCTTACAGCAGGAATCTGAGTGGCCGGGAAGGATGTGTGGAAGTGTGTGTGCTTGTGAGTCTTTGTATATGATAGTGTATGTGTGTTTGTGAGTCTGTGTATATGTTAGTGTGTGTGTGCGTTTGTGAGTTTGTATATGTTATTGTGTGTGTTTGTGAGTCTGTAATGTTAATGTGTGTGTTTGTGAGTTTGTGCGTATATGTTATTGTGTTTGTGAGTCTGTGTGTATATGTTATTGTGTTTGTGAGTCTGTGTGTATTTGTTATTGTGTTTGTGAGTCTGTGTGTATATGTTATTGTGTTTGTGAGTCTGTGGGTTTATGTTGGTGCGTTTGTGAGTCTGTGTGTATGTTAGTGCGTGTATGTTAGTGCGTGTATTTTAGTTAGTGTGCGTACTACGTTAGCCTATGTATATGCATGTTAATGTGTGCATGTTAGTGTGCATATGCTAGTGTGGTATATGTTAGTGTGTGTACGTTAGAGTGTGTATATGCATGTTAATTGTGTGTGTTATTGTGTGTATATGTATGTTAGTTATGTGTGTGTGTATTAGTGTATGCTTGTTCGTGAATTTGTATATATGTTAGTGTTATGTTCGTGGGTCAGTATATATGTTAGTGTGTATGTGTGTGTGTGTTCGTGAGTCTGTGCATATGTTTGCGTACTTGTGTATACATTTTTGTGTGTGCGTTCGTGAGTTTGTGCATATGTTTGCGTACTTGTGTATACATGTTTGCGTGTGTGTTTGTGAGTTTGGGCATATAATTGCGTACTTGTGTATACATGTTTGTGTGTGTGTTTGTGAGTCTGTGCATATGTTTTCGTACTTGTGTATACATGTTTGTGTGTGTGTGTTCGCGAGTCTGTGTATATATTAGTGTGTGTATCTATGATAGTGTGTGTATGTATGATAATGTACGTATTCGTGAGTCAGTGAATATGTTAGTGTGTGTGTCCGTGAGTCTGTGAATGCAATATCTCACTAACAAATAGAATGTTTCGAACGCAACTTGATACAACAATTACAATCAATGAATTTTAGAAATCTATAGATTTTAAATGCGATATAACGTACGAAAGATCTTCCTATTTTCGAAATAATCATTAAAAAATATGGATCTTTAATAATGATAAATAAAGAATCATTTCATATGTGATATTGCATTAGAAAACGAATGATACAAACAATAGAACGCTATCATGAACTGTTCCCGAGATATTGCTTATTTTCCAAATAAATATATCAAACATATCACATAAAATTAAATAAGTATTAACTATTGTTAAATATATTAATTTTTAATATGTAATATTATGTGATAAATTTATTAACATCATTCTCGTGGATCTAGTTCGTTCCATTCACGAGAAAATATACTTTGGGTATCTTCTCTCGTGAATGGAATGAACGTAGTTTTATATTTTGACGCTTAATAATATTTGCCAACTGTCATATATAAGAAATACCCTTCCCTCCGTCTGTCTGTAATACTTGGCAATAAATGTAGCGAACTTGCCTACTCATTTAGAGAAATATCACCAGCTTGGCGATGTTTCGCCCGAGATTGATAATAATCTTTGTTAAATACTCAAAAATGATGCCAAATTAATGAAAATGTCGCCAAATCGATGAATTAATTATTTATATATTTTAACACATATGCTATCAATATTAATAATTGATTCTAGAGGTACGCGAAATATAAATTAATTGTGTACTTCGAAATAGTTTTATGTGGTTTCAACGGGAAAATGTCAAATCTACAATTCAACGTCAAAAAATTGTGTCGTGGAATTCATTCATCATGTTTTTACTGTGAAAGAAGTAAATGCATATATAAGGGATTGAGGGGAACAAACACACACACACACACACACACACACACACATATATATATATATATATATATATATATATATTCATATATACAATATTCATACACAGAGAGAGAATACTTATTTTTGCTCTCACTTATCTACTTGAAAGGAGTTGAAAAACAAAATGAAAATTTAGAGCTTTGTTGTCCACATAAAGTCATTTATTTATTCACATGTGCATAATTCAACGCAAAATAGATTACTATTTAATTATTTAAGCTAATTAAGTGAAATTTGGTGAATTGGATGACATTGAAATATGAAGCTAGTATCTCTTTTCGTTAATGGAACATGTTCAATCCACGAGAATGACATGACGCGGATGAATTTATTGCATAATGTAAAACAGGGGGCGCCAACTTTTTAAACGATATTGAAAAGCTAGAGTCATATTTTAAGTATCGTTGAAAAGGTTGGAGACGCCAATCCATTTAACGATGTGATTACGGGGAATTCAAAGTCACCACAAAAACAAATTAAACAATGTAATTAAATGGGTTTAACTTGAAACCTTTTACCCTGTAACGTTAACCCCGCATTTTACTGATCGATTTTTCGGAAATAATAGTACACAGTAGTATTAGTTACAGTAGTATGAATAAGTAAAAGGGCCGGCCTGTAGCAATGAAACTTATTTTATTGAGCTGAGTGTAGCGAAGCTATTCAGGATTCGCCCCGATGTCATCCTTGCCACTGCAATTCTCAAGAACGGCTGGTGTTAAAAGCTTGAAATTTTACACAGTGGTCACAACTGACGTGGGCTAGATTTGTAGTTATAGAAATCGAAAATAGTATGAAAACTATAAAAATAAAACTTTCTTAAAAAAGGCTCCAATGATCCCGATGAAATTTTCTCTGATGTTAGTTCATATAAATACAAATGAAACCGTATTAGTTGCTTTCGCAGGAAATATCTTGTCCCCCACTAAACAGGGCTCCTCGTCTCCGCTTCATCCACAGAAATAAATAATTAAATTGGCTTCGCCTTATAATATATACAATCAACGCCCACCGAAGTCAAGGCATACCTCTCGACCAGTACGATGTAGTATATCCAAATTTGCATACGCAGTTCTCTAAAGAAAAGGCATAACTCTCGACGAATACGTTGCAGACATTGATAAAGTCGAATTTTTCCTTGACCTTATTTATATTGCTCTGTTTCGATTTCTCACATTCAAGGAATTATTAATCGGGACATTCCTAGAATCACGACTGCCTGATATCGATAACTACAGACTCTTTCCTATTAAGAAGATCGAATATGCGCGATTACAAACTTTACTAAATAAGCAATAGAAACTCTTATCACATCTTCGCACCTGAAAGATTAGAATCATCTATGTATGCAGGTTTCAGTACTCTTTAATCTGTGAGTTTCAGTTGCTAACTATCACTGTAAATCATTTGAAAGCATGTTACTGAAAGTTTTAGGGCAATCAGCTGTCGGTAATGGCGAGTAACGTTGTTTCTGATACTTATGATAATATATATATATATATATATATATATATATTTATATATATATATATATATATATATATATATATATATATATATATATATATATATATATATATATATATATATATATATATATATATATATATATATATATATATATATATATATATATATACAGAGTGTCCCAAAAACATTGACCTCGGCTTTTATTCCTTAAATATTGCTCTTAGACATATATAATAAATTACAAAGTTGCGGAAAAAAAGGTACAGAATTTTAGGAAATCGAAAAAATTTTCAGGGGATTAAATTTGAATAAGTACAAAATTTAAGTTTTTACACGGCCCCCGTACAAAAGCATTTCGAATGAGTAAGATGTGCCCCATACACTAATAAGGTGACGTACAGAATTTCAGCATTTTATCATAAAAAGTCCCAGAGATATGTTTAACCAAAGTTGGTGAGGGATTAATCACAAATTAAAATGTAAATGTTTACAGAAAGAGTGTAAATGACGCAACGCAGAAATGCATCATAGGCAAATAATATCTGCCTCTTTAATGGATTTTCGGCACGGATGGAAAACATTTTGAACAAGCTTTGTAATCTTTGTGTAAAGTTATTATTTCTACACAGTGTGGATACTTTTGTACCAATAAATAGAAAAATTATTATTTATTTATGTAATCATTGTTTTCTTTCGTAATTTGTGTATGACCCCTGAAACACGATCTGCCGACATGATTTTTCCCCTCTGAGAACTCATGTCCATGCATCGAAAAGTGGTTTAAATCATAATTTTTGTCTTTTCATATCTCTGAGACTTTTTATGATAAAATGATGAAATTTTGTACATCACCTTATTAGTGTATGGGGCACATTTTACTCATTAAAAATGTTTTTGTACGGGGACCGTATAATAACAATTTAAATTTTGCATTTCTTGAAATTTAATTCCCGTAAAATTTTAACCGATGTCATAAAATTATGTAACTTTTTTACGCAACTTTGTAATTTATTATATATGTCTAAGATCCAAGATGTAATTTATTATATATGTCTAAGAGAATATTTAAGGAACAAAAGACGAGGTCAACGTTTTTGGATCACCCTGTATATATATTTATAAATACAAACATAACGCTTCGGTAGACGATAATTGTGGTGAGGTGAATTATACACATATAAATACAAAAATAAAACACATAAATACACTACTGTTATTCACCAAATAGTTCCACCCAGCTCAACCGCGTTAAGTATAGTGGGGTCGGATTGGACCTAGCACATTGCATTTGCTAAAATAAAAAATCTGATGTGGGCAACACATGACTTTCCTTATATATTGTAATGAATTTACTACTTTTACAGTAAAAAAAATAGGTTTTTCTTATAGTAGATACTAATATTCTTTCCAAGATATTGAATTTTCGACAATTAGTCGTCATTTTCATTGATTTAGCATCATTTTTATCCATTTGGCGAGATTTTCATTAATTTGGCAACATTTCAAAAAAGTCGCCAAGTTGGCGACATTCCGCCAAATTCCTCGCCAAAATCTCGCCAAGCGTTATGCACTAAGAAAAAAGTTATTCTTACAGCAGATAAATGACTATTGGCGTTCAAATACAAAAGTATTATTTAAAGTATATTTTTTCATGAATGGAACGAGCTAGATCCACGAGAATGATGTCACTCAATTTATCGCATGGTATTACATATGAAAAGTGAACATGTTTCTCAATAGGAATTTTTTTTTTGTGACTTTTTCATAATTTTTTTGAAAAATGCACAATATCTCGAGAACGGTTCATATTAGCGTTCTAAAATTTATGCCAATCGTTTTCTAATGAAAAATTACATAAGAAATGTCTATTTGCGTAACTTTATTAGCGGTTTTGATTTTTTGACGATTTTTTCAAAATTTCATTCGAAAATTTAGGGGGGTTCTGAACATATGATTACGTATAAAAACAATAGGCTTCCAGTGTTTACGGATTGTGATTTTTGTACCAAATTTGGTTCGAATCGGTCCATTCGTTCGTCAGTTATCGTCTCCACAGACTCACTGACACACACACACACACACATACTTTCACACACACACACACATATTATACATTTCTCAAAAAAATTATGAAAAAGTCACATAAAAAAAATAAATTCCTATTGAGAAACATGTTCACTTTTCATATGTGATACCATGCGATAAATTGAGTGACATCATTCTCGTGGATCTAGCTCGTTCCATTCATGAAAAAATATACTTTGAATAATACTTTTGTATTTGAACGCCAATAATCATTTATCTGCTGTAAGAATAACTTTTTTCTTAGTGCATAACGCTTAGCGAGATTTTGGCGACGAATTTGGCGGAATGTCGCCAACTTGGCGACTTTTTTGAGATGTTGCCAAATTAATGAAAATCTCGCCAAATGGATAAAAATGATGCTAAATCAATGAAAATGACGACTAATTGTCGAAAATTCAATATCGTGGAAAGAATATTAGTATCTACTATAAGAAAATCCTATTTTTTACTGTAAAAGTAGTAAATTCATTACATTATATAAGGAAAGTCATGTGTTGCCCACATCAGATTTTTACTTTCCTTATTTACATAATGTATAAGGAAAGTATTGTGACGGGGTCGAAAAATTCGAATTCGAGTTTTCGACGGGAGAGCACATTCCAAGCATCTCTGATCACGAATCAAACATTTTTGAAGTGATGTCTGTGTGTGTGTGTGTGTGTGTGTCAGTGGGTCTGTGGAGACGATAACTGACGAACGAATGGACCGATTCGAACTAAATTTGGTACAAAAATCACAATTCCTAAACACTGGAAGCCTATTGTTTTTATACGCAATCGAATGTTCAGAACCCCCCTAAATTTTCGAATAAAATTTTGAAAAAATCGTCAAAAAATCAAAACCACTAATAAAGTTACGCAAATAGACATTTCTTATGTAATTTTTTATTAGAAAACGATTGACATAAATTTTAGAACGCTAACTTGAACCGTCCTCGAGATATTGCACATTTTTCAAAAAAATTATCAAAAAGTCATATAAAATAGTAAAAAATCCTATTGAGAAACATGTTCACTTTTCATATGTAATATCATGCGATAAATTGGGTGACATCATTCTCGTGGATCTATCTCGTTCCATTCATGAAAAAAGATACTTTGAGTAATACTTTGTATTTGAACGTCAATAATTATTTATCTGCTGTAAGAATAACTTATTTCTTCGTCCATAACGCTTGGCGAGATTTTGGCGACGAAATTGGCAGAATGTCGCCAACTTGGCGACTTTTTGAAATGCTGCCAAATTAACGAAAATCTTGCCAAATGGATAAAAATGACGCTAAATCAATGAAAATGATCACTAATTGTCCAAAATTCAATATCTTGGAAAGAATATTAGTATCTACTATAAGAAAAACCTTTTTTTTTACTGTAAAAGTAGTAAATTCATTACATTATATAAGGAAAGTCATGTATTGCCCACATCAGATTTTTTTGTGGCCATTGAACAATTTATTTACAGAAAACATAAAATCTCAAACATTAATAACAATATACACAATTATAATGAATTCCCAATTTACCTAAGCTTGACCTCGGGGTGCACAATTAACTTTGCATTAATTTGTATATTTTTTTTTATTATCCCAAACTTGTATTTAATTACTTTTTTAAGGAAAACCACAATATAATCTCATTTGGGCAAATATCCCATTTAGCATAGAGTTGCCCTTAACACTGTAGATCACATCAAAATATGTTTAGACATTACAATATAAAACATTTTAAAATCAATATATAATTTTCATACCTTCATTACATAAGAATGACTCTCAATTAGTGCTGGCAGCTATCCCTCTGCACATTGGAATGGGTGGCAAGATTAAATTGAAGGTTAGTACATTATTTGGGCGGTTCAGGAAAAACACTGCCAGTCTGAGAAGCTCGGTTGAGGATCATCAGCTGACGAAGAATTTAGCCAAGTATTATTCCGGAGATGGGCACACTGTCCACTTTCCTTCTCCCCCTCTTAACGTCGGCTTAAACCCAGCGGATCGTGAGAGCTGCGTACAGGCTTTACCACAGAGTTGAGATCGGATGCGTTTCTGCAGAGATTGTCTGCTGCTTAGGAGCCCGGGATTGATGCTCCGCAAACACTCCGTACATGCAGTATCACAGTTGCCACGGCTTAAATGCAGCTAAGGGAGCAAGGTCCCACACCACGCCGTTTTGGAGGCAGAGCTGTGTTGCACTGCAACCCAAAAAAAACAATGACGACTTTTTTCATTTTCGGAGATGGGCGCACTGTCCACTTCCAGTCTCCTCCTCTTAACGTCGGCTTACGCCCAGCGGATTTTGAAAAACTGCGTACAGGCTTTACCAAAGAGTTAAGATCAGATACATTTCCGCAGATATTGTCTGCTGCTTAGGAGCCCGGGATTGATGCTCCGCAAACACTCCATATATGCAGTGTCACAGTTGCCACGGCTTAAATGCAGCTAAGGGAGCAAAGGTCCCACACCACGCCGTTTTGGAGGCAGAGCTGTGTTGCACTGCAACCACAAAAACAATGACGAGAAGCTCCACTTCGTTGGTCGCTACCACCCGAAGAATTGCGCCCTCGCGCTGAAATTAGGCTCTGTCTCGTTTTGGCTACGAGTCGCCCCACTTCACCGGACTCACGACGTCGGATCCTAGCCGAAAGCATTGGCCGCCCTAGATAGGGGCCACGGATACCGGGCCTGAGATGCATCAAAGTGCATGCCGGATCGGACTTCACAAAACACAAGTGCCACGCACTTGGAGTCCCATTTTCTCGAGATCAGAAAAGCATCTGAATTTTTTACATTTCTAAAAACTTCCAGAATTTTAAAACAAGGGGAACGACAAAAACTAGGGAGGAAGTCCCTCCAATTACCATTCGCTGTTTCCCAAGCGCAATAAAAAAGGCGGTCCAAAAATGCTTCACACCATTGGTTTTCGAACCGACGCTCATTTTTTATGCGCTCCACTAAAACACAAGAACCAGAGGGCTCACCACAAACCGGGTGGTCCAGGGATCGGACCCCGACGCAAGCCACACCTGACAGCGCTATAAATTTTCAGAGATTTGTAGCTCAACTTTGACATTTTGCTGCAATTAAATCTTTGAATATTTACAATCCATGTCAGTGCGCATACAACCCAAACGGCTCCAAAAAATCCCAATTCCGTCTGTGCAAAGGCCTCGCTATATACATAATACAAACATCATTGTACACATTTCAATTATATTACATTGCCCTTTTCCGCCCAGGGTTACGTATAAAAATATGTGATTACTGTATCATAATAATTAGCTGCATATTTGAGAAATAAAGCTGGGATTTTCATGTACACCTGTAATTGAGGCTTTGCCGACATGATCAACAAAGTAGTGGAAAAAATTAGCAAAGGTTGCAGAATGTTTTTACAGTGTATGTTCATGGTAAGTTCCTTTTCGTTTATAAAACTCCGAAAATATTTTTTCTTTTCTATTATATTTAACTTTTGGCACAAAGCTACTTCCGATTACAAGAATCCCGAAAAATCAGGCTTAATTCGATAAAATGTAAGTTTAACAGCTTGTTCAACTCAATTGGTTTTCACTGTTGTCAAAGCTCAAGTAGTATTCTCAGTACAGGGTTTCTAGCGAGGCTCCCCAAAAGCTTTTTAGGGAAAGGCCCATGAGGGTATACGTCAGGTATATCTACTATAAAGTGATTACCCCCGATTAAATAAACGCAATTGCAGCGCGTCTAGAAGAGATTAAAACAAGAAAGATCAATCATGTATAAAGCATTGATTATGAAACACTTTCCAACTTCAATGCAATTTTATTTAAACACCTCTAAAATGCGATACATTCCTCGGTAATAATTTACAAATTATCATAATACTACATTTATATATTATATTTGAAAACTTAAAACTTTATCGAAAAAAAATGAACTTCATTCAAATGACTTCATTGAAATATAAATTGCCTGGTTTAAACATTTCTAAAATGCGATACATTCCTCGGTAATATTTTTAAAATTATCATAATACTACAATAATTTATTATATTTGAAAACTTCATCGAAAACAACTGAAATTTATTCAAATGACGTCATCGAAATATAACACGCCTGGCTGTCTCTCTATAAAAGCAACATTTCATTCATAAACACTTTTCCATTTATTTCATTCATCACAATACTATAATAATTTATTTTATTTAAAAACTTAAGACCATGGAGATACAAGTAATTAAACTCTATGCTTAAAACTTCATCGAGAAAATCGTCCTCTCTGTAAAATCAATGAATATTTCATTCATATCAGCTATATTGCAAACTCCATGAGCTAAATAATTTTGCGTTAAAGAAATGCAGCAATTCTTATACAACTCATTATACATATTTTGCTGTTTACATTTTCCATAAGTGAAAAGTAGGCTTTGTAGAAATAATCAAATTTGGATGATCATTTAAACTCAAATATATTGTAATTGCGTTGTTTCAGTATGTAGATGCACAGAATTTAAGCAAAAATAAAGCGGTTTTAGGATGGATGCAACACTAAATATGAATTAAAAAGAACTTTAAAAATCACGATTTGGACACAAGATGGATGCCATATTTCATTTTGAAGAGGGTCACGTGATATCTTCATATAATGGTCAAGTGATCTCTTCATATAAAAGGTGTAATTTTTATTTTAATTTTTATTTAAAAAACTACTGAATATATTTTGCTGAAATTTTCTTTATATATTTTATGGGGTAATCTGAATATTTACAAAAACTTTCGATGCAATTTGTGAATTTTAAATGCGCTTAATAAATGTTTGAAAAATTAGGTTCCATGGGGTTCAATATATTTCGTTTTTTCAACCTTGTTCAATCCAAAACTAATTGGGTGATATTATTCATTTATATCCCCATAGGTGCGACAGACCATCTGAACAACATGCTAAAATTTCATCTTGATAAAGTCATTTTTATTGCAGTTATCGTGCTAACGGACTGACAGACAGACAGACAGAATGAAAAAATCATAAAAACTTTTCGACTTTGTTGTAAAGTGTTAAAAATTAGGATAATTAACTCGGCAAGAAAGTGAGATAGACAAGAGAAATCTGATTATAAAGTTGCAAAGCATTATCTAACGAGTAGGAGTTAATAATACAACTGTTACACAAGGCATTTATTTGACTCTATATGGGTAATAGTGAATTGTTGTTCAATTCCGGAATGCTAAAATAAAAGATACTTATATGCACAGAAATCTAACGTGTAGTTTAATCAAAATGCATTCCGTCAGAGATAGTACACAACTGAATTCGAGAACGGATAAGACCGCGTACTTTGACAAGCATTGCAGGTATTACCGTGCAACAGTCCCTCATGAAAGCACATTTGGCAGGTATTTGCTGCCTTCCATATATGCATTTTGTGAGTCCTTGGATTCGATTCTTACTTTACAACTTTGTAATCGTTTTATTTTCGCTCTTTTCACTTTTGTTGTTGAGATCGTTACCTCCTTCTTCGTCCCAGACCGTCCGGCCTACCAGAAATGTATAAGGTACGTGTTTGGATGCCGAGAAGTGTTTTCCAATTTAGACCATAACCCAGTGGGGGAGGCATTCACAGGGACTGTACCCTCCTTCCCCTACTACCAACCTCTCTGAAGGACTTACGGACCCATATGTTTAACGTGATCGTACTCCGCGTACCTTCCAGAGAAGAATCTTCCAATTTGTCCCTCTTGAAGCAATTCTTCTTCAACGTTTATTTATCATACAATAGAATATAGCAATAGAGAAAGTATTATTTTCATGAAATATTTACACATTCTTATGTCATTATACGTTTTAGGACATCCTGACCATTTTTAGAGTGATGTCTGTCGTCTGTTTGTGGCTTATTTATTGTCCACACAATAGCTGCCACAAATATTAACGGATTTTCACAAAACTTTTTATTCGGCTTTGTTAACGGAAAATCTAGAACTGGATAGAATATTTTGAAATTCGAGCAAAGAATTTCGAAATTTATTCAACATTTTTATACTTTCTCATATGCGGTATTGAGAAAGTGTTGTTTTCACGAAAGTTTTCGATTTCATGATTTTGATGCCAATATACTATGTTTTAATACCTCCTGAACACGTTTTGATAATTTTTGGAGTAGTGTCCGTCTGTCAGAGGTCTGTGATCGATTTCTTGTGTACATCATAGCTGCTTCAAATGTTATTGGATTTTCTCGAAACTCTATATCTGGCTTTGTTACTGAAAAATCTAGAATTAGATGGAATTTTTTAAATTCGAGCGAAAATTTCGAAATTTATTTAAAATTTTATATTTTTTAACATGGCAAGCGCTTTTCAACTTCAACGCAATTTTATTTAAACATCTCTAAAATGCGATGCATTCCTCGGTAATATTTTTTAAATTATCACAATACTACATTAATTTATTATATTTGAAAACTTGAATCTTCATCGAAAAAAAAATGAACTTCATTCAAATGACGGCATTGAAATATAAATTACCTGGTTTAAACATCTCTGAAATGCGATAGATTCCTCGGTAATGTTTTTAAAATTATCATAATATTACAATAATTTATTATATTTGAAAACTTCATCGAAAATAAATGGACTTTATTCAAATGACGTCATCGAAATATAAATTGCCTGGCTCTCTATATAAAAGCAGCATTTCATTCATAAACATCTTTCCATTCCTTTCATTCATCACATTACTATAATAATTTATTTTATTTAAAACTTTAAACCATGGAGGTACAAGTAATTTAACTCTACGCTTAAAACTTTGCAGAAAACATCGTCTGTGTGTGGTTGGTTCTCTGTGTAAAATCAATGAATGTTTCACTCATATCAGCTATATTGCAGACTCCATGAGATAAATAATTTTAAATGCAGCAATTCTTATACAACTCATTCTACATCTTTTGGTGTTGACATCCTCCATAAGTGAAAATTAGGCTTCGTTGTAGAAATAATCAAAGTTTAATGATCATTTAAACTCAAATATATTGTAATTGCGTTGTTTCAGGATGTAGAATTTAAGCAAAAATTAAGCAGCACAGAATTTAAGCTAAAAGCAATTAATCCAAAACTCTAGTGCGCTATACACATTATGGAAAATTGGTGACGAAATCCTCTTTATTCTCCCATTATTTCAAACGCATTTCATCCTTTACAAAACAAAACCGTTCAACTTTCTTTTAGATTAATAGATTTTTTATTCTTTTCTGTAATTTTTTTTTTCATTAAAAAATTACTCCTTCTATTTTGACAACAAAGAACAGTTTCGAAACCTTTTTCACGGTGATTTAAAGTATTTTCTCATTTAATTCAATAAAAGAATTTCAAAGTTAATTTTTTTTTCACATCTAATAAGATTAAATGAAATAATTAAAGATCATTATTAATGATTTCTTTTATTTGAATCTTTAATGAGTATGGTAACTTATACCATAAAGAATATTTAATTGTCTGCAACGAGGAGATTTAATATTTAATTAGCATATCTTCAGATGTCTTTGAAATGAAATGGTAGTATTTCTGAACAAAAAAAAGTGTACCCGCGGTTGCCCAGGATTTAAAGCAAGTATTCAATGAATTCATGCATTAAATTTTTCAAAAGACGATAGGGCTGATACTGGATAAATGAATCTCTACCGTAAATTACAGGCAACGCTGGTTACCCCTTTGAAGCAGAATTTTCATTAAACGCAACTTTTTATACTTTTTTAACACTTTACAATAAAGTTGAAAAGTGTTTATGACTTTGTTCATTCTGTCTGTCCGTTAGCACGATAACTGCCGTAAAAATGACTTAATCAAAATGAAATTTTAGTATATTATTCAGACGGTCCGTAGGACCCATGGGAATATAAATGAATAATATCACCCAATTAGTTTTGGATTAAACCCGGGTTGAAAAAATGAAATACATTGAACCCTATGGGACCTAATTTTTCAAACATTTTTTAAGCGGGTTTAAGATGCACAAATTGCTTTGAAAATTTTAGATAATATTCAAATTATTGCATAAAATATATAAAAAAAATTTCAGCAAAATATATTCAGTAGTTTTTTAAATAAAAATTAAAATAATAATTACACCACTTATATGAAGCGATCACGTGACCATGATATGAAAAGATCACGTGACCCACTTCAAAATGAAATATGGTATCCATCTTGTCTCAAAATCGTGATTTTTAAAGTTCTTTTTAATTCATATTGAGTGTTGTATCCGTCCTAAACCCCCTTTATTTTTGGTTTAATTCTGTGCATCTACATACTGAAACACCGCAATTACAATATATTTGAATTTAAATGATCATCCAAATTTGATTATTTCTACAACGAAGCCTATTTTTCACTTATGTAAAATGTAAACAGTAAAATATGTAGAATGAGTTGTATAAGAATTGTTGTATTTCTTTAACGCAAAATTATAGCTCATGCAGTCTGCATAGCTGATATGAATGAAATATTCATTGATTTTACAGAGAGATGGAAGATTTTTTTCGATGAAGTTTTTAGCATTGAGTTTAAATACTCGTAGCTCCATGGTCTTAAGTTTTTAAATAAAATAAATTATTTTAGCACTGTGATGAATGAAATGAATGGGAAAATGTTTATGAATGAAATGCAGCTTTTATAGATAGAGCCTGGCGTGTTATTTTTCTGTGACGTCATTTGAATGAATTTCAGTTGTTTTCGATGAGGTTTTCATATATAATAAATTATTGTCGCATTATGATATTTTTAAAAATATTACCAAGGAATGTATCGCATTTTAGAGATGTTTAAGCCAGGCAATTTATATTTCAATGCCGTCATTTGAATGAAGTACATTTTTTTCGATGAAGGTGTAAGTTTTCAAATATAATAAATTAATGTAGTATTGTGATAAGTTTTAAAATATTACCGAGGAATGTATTGCATTTTAGAGATGTTTAAATAAAATTGCATTGAAGTTGGGAAGTGTTTCATAATCATTGCTTTACAATTGATCAATGCTTTGCAATTGATCTTTCTTGTTTATTTTCTATTTATTTAGATGAAAATAACTAAAAGGTGTTGCAATTTTGTGCATGTTGAATTTTTAAATATGAAGCGTGATATCCCTGTCCCAATCTGCCTCAACTATAAAAGTGGTAGGAATATTGAAACCCCATTCTTCCTTAGAGATAACTTTTTGAAGGGAACAAACAGAAAGATAATTTCTAGGTTTGATGATTAAATGAATGAACTTATCATGCAATCATGAAATATACACTTTGTTTACTACATGATGCAATCTGAAGCAATTTCTGGTGTTTATTAGATAGAAATGAATTGTGCAGAAAATATCCGCTAATTTCTTTTTCTGTCTAAACAGTTTCTGCATTTCTTTCTTTTTATTTGACTAATGCTCTTCTAGTTCAACAGCATCTACAAATGTTTTGTTGAAATTTTCAATTACTGGCCGAATTTTGAATGCTCGAAGATGACTCTTATCATGTCGCGGCTTGTTCTTGTCACTGTCAATGAAGTGTTGTTGTTGAGACCCAGACCGTCCGACCTACCAGAAAGGTGCATGGTAACTGCTTGGAAGTGCCACCCAATTTAGACCGGAACCCAGTGGGGGAGGCATCCACAGGGACCGTACTCTCCTTCCCCTAACACCAACCTCTCGGAATGACTTACGGACCCACATGTTTAACGTGATCGTACTCCGCATGAACACGGCGGTAGTTGTGGCAGCGTGCAAATCCAGCGCGCAAACCACCAGGCTACCGCGCCCGAAACGTGCCAACAGCACGCGGTGTTCCCAGATGGTCACCCACCCAAGTACTAACCGCGCCCGATGCTGCTTGACTTCGGTGATCTAACGAGAACCGGTGTTTTCAGCACGGTAGGGCCGTTGACATTGTCAATGAAGTGTTGTTGTTGTTGTTGTTGAGACCCAGACCATCCGACCTATCAGAAAGGTGTAAGGTTACTGTCTCTTAGTAACCTTAATTATCTTAGTAATAGAGGTAAGGTTACTGTCTCTTAGTAATAGAGGTAATCGCTTCATTTATAATCATTCTATCTCTTATTAGAGTAATTTTAATTATTTTATCAACTAACTCTTTAAAAGAAATTTCTTTTAATTCTATTTTAATTTTAATTATTGGACGGCCGGGAAGTGCCACCTAATTGAGAACGGAACGCAGTGGGGAATGTCAATGAAGTGTAAATTTCTTCTAACATCAACAAATTTTTCATAAGGAATTGTCTTTGTCATCAGTTTTAATTTCAAAACACCATAGCCCATAAATAGTCTAAACTTGGAAAGATTCTCTAACAAAGTATATACCCTGATAGGTATATATACCTCCACATAGATCCTCAAATACTTCCACCTTTCTGTTACACGTACAAATCAGTATGTGGAACAATGATATATATCTTCAACTGAACGTTTAAAATTAGGCACATGAAAAAAAATTGCCTTCTTTTCAGATTTTTCGAAAAATAAATTTACCTTATCCCATTCATCTTGAATATCAGCATCTGATCCACCGTTTCCGTTTTCTTTAATTTTGTTTCAATGCCGTGCTTGATTTTCAGTATTACTTTTTATATCGGACAGATGAAAAGGTAGATCACTTTCAGTAGAATTGTATAAGACTTTTATATTTTTCAGCATTATTGAGGATTACACATTCCTCATTTTCTATATTTACTTTTATTTTGTCAATGAAAAAAACATTTCCCTCTCATTTTTCAAATATTTTATTAGAAAGGCCACATCTTCCTCGTCTAATTTTTTACAATCACTATCACTACCTTCAAAATACAATATTGCATTAACTCGATCAAGTATCAATCCAAACTGCTTTATCTGCGATTTATATAGCATACGTAGGTGGTTTAAAAAGTAAGGTAAGAAGAGCTCTCACGGGTGCACAAATTCGGCGTGCGAATTAAATTCCATGTCTAGATAAGGTGTCGTGTTGTTGCACGACAACGCCCGACCGCATACGGACTCGGTTACACGTGATTTGGTATAGCGTTTCCGATGGAATGCATTGGAACACCAACCCTGCCGCCCGGATCTCGCGCCAAGCGATTTTCATCTCTTCAGATCGTTGGAGAAGCACCTGCCAGGTCGTCATTTCACAACCGATGCCGAGGTTCAGGAAGCCGTCGATGAGTGGCTCCGCGACCTGGACACTGATTTCTTCTATACCGGTTTCGATAGATTGGCTTACCGACGGAAGAAATTCTTCGACAACCATGGTGACTATGTGGGAAAGTAATATGTACCAGTGCCTTGCTAGCTTTGTATATCTCTTTAATTTCGTGAATAAACCTTTTCTCTCACAGGACTTGTTATCTTACTTTTTGAACCACCCTCGTACCGTTTGCAATGCTTAGAGCCTTACCGCCGAAACATTTTAGCAACACTAACACGATCCTTTAGTGTTAAACCTTAAATTGCATATGACCTTGAGATATCCTTGGTCAAGAATTATTTGCATAGAAACCCTATACCAAGCCTTTAGAGTTGTTCTATATGGAAAAAATCCAGTTTTTACTTTCCTTATAATGTATAAGGAAAGTATTGTGACGGGGTCGAAAATTCGAATTCGAGTTTTCGACGGGAGAGCACGTTTCAAGCATCCCTGATCACGAATCAAACATTTTTGAAGTGATGTCTGTGTGTGTGTGTGTGTGTGTGTGTGTGTCAGTGGGTTTGTGGAGACGATAACTGACGAACGAATGGACCGATTAGAAAGAAATTTGGTACAAAAATCACAATCCATAAACACTGGAAGCCTATAGTTTTTAAACGTAATCGAATGTTCAGAACCCCCCTAAATTTTGGAGTGAAATTTTGAAAAAATCGTCAAAAAATCAAAACCGCTAATAAAGTTACGCAAATAGATATTTCTTATGTAATTTTTCATTAGAATACGATTGACATAAAATTTAGAACGCTAACATGAACCGTTCTCGAGATATTTCACATTTTTAAAAAAAAATTATCAAAAAGTCATATTAAATAAAAATATATATTTCCTATTGAGAAACATGTTCACTTTTCATATGTAATACCATGCGATAAATTGGGTGACATCATTCTCGTGGATCTAGCTCGTTCCATTCATGGGAAAAAATACTTCGAGTAATACTTTTGTATTAGAACGCCAATAGCCATTTATCTGTTATAAGAATAACTTATTTCTCCGTCAGTAAAGCATGGCGAGATTTTGGCGACGAATTTGGCGGAATGTCGCCAACTTGGCGACTTTTTGAAATGTTGTCAAATTAGCGAAAATCTCGCCAAATGGATTAAAATGACGCTAAATCAATGAAAATGACGACTAATTGTCGAAATTCAATATCTTGGAAAGAATATAAGTATTTACTATAAGGAAAACCTGTTTTTTTTACTGTAAAAGTAATAAATTCATTGCATTATATAAGGAAAGTCATGTGTTGCCCACATCAGACTTTTTCCACTGCATTGAAATTTAGAAAAGACACACTTGCACAAAAATTGCTATATTTGGCAGCAATGATTGAAATTAATAAATCTCGGGATGATTGAGCCGTAAATAATCTTTTTAACACTTTAAAACATAGTTGAAAAGTGTTTATGACTTTGTTCATTCTGTCTGCCTGTCTGTCTGTTTGTTTGTCCGTTGGCACGATAACTGCCGTAAAAATGACTTTATCAAAATGAAATTTTAGTTTGTTGTTCAGACGGTCTGTGGGACCTATGGGAATATAAATGAATAATATCGCCCAATTACTTTTGGTCTGAACCCGGGTTGAAAAAATGAAATACATTGAACCGTGTGGGACCTAAATTTTCAAACATTGTTTAAGTGAATTTAAAATTCACAAATTGCTTCGAAAGTTTTAAGAAATATTCAAATTATCCCACAAAATATATAAAAAAATTTTCAGCAGAATATATTCAGTAGTTTTTTAAATAAAAGTTAAAATAATAATTACACCCTTTATGTGAAGAGATCACGTGATAATTATATGAAGAGATCGCGTGATCCACTTCAAAATAAAATATGTGATCCATCTTGTATCAAAATCGTGACTTTTAAAGTTCTTTTTAATTCATATTTAGTGTTGTATCCGTCCTAAAACCGCTCTATTTTTGCTTAAATTCTGTTTAAAAAATGCTTAAACAGTTCGACCCTCCGTTGCAGGCATTGGCGTCCATGGAAATCGCTGACAGAAACATTGCACCTGCTGCAGCAGGTGCAATGTTTCTGTCAGCAATTCCCATGGATGCCAATGCCTGCAAAGGGGGTAGAACTGTTTAGTATAGCATATGTCAAACATCCGTCTTTTTGGGAGGTTCTTCGTTTGGGACTGACGCTGTCCCACCCGTAGGCAAAAGGTTTAAATTCTATTTGAATCTTAAAATACAGATAATTTGAAATAATTTTCTTGATATCATTAAATGGAAGATTGAAAATTTTTATAGGATATGGCGTGGAATCAAAGTTAGGTAAATATTAGATATCAACTACGACTACAATGTTATTGTTAATCGATTTAGCAGTTATATTTCTTAATTTGTTCATTTGTGGAAACGAATAAATGAGATAATTTTAAACGGAAATTGTTAATTGTAAATGCGTTTAATCATCTACTATTATTTAAATATAATTACAATTAAATTTTAGAATTTGAATATTTTTTAAATTTTAATGTATTGAAAACACATTTAAATGTTCAAGTAGAAAATTATTAATGGATTCCTAAAGTATCGGATGCATGGTAAAAAAAATCTGAGTAGTAAAGGGGGTGGATTTTGGAGAGAGTGCGAATAATTGACGATGCATGATTATTTTATAACAATAATGAAGATGCAGGGAAGAAGTCTAAGAAATAATTGCAGGAATAATAAAAATTAATAATTGGAACTTACTAGTGTAATAAATAATTATTGGGGATTGAAATAAAAGGTAATAGCATTTCCAAGTAATTACTATTAACTTTTCATTATAATTACAATTTAATTTCATTATTTTGATTAATTAATTTTAACATGCACATAATAGCTCATTACATTTTAGTTCATTAATAACAAATTCCTATTGAAATACATAGAAGATTTTAATCTATTTCTTATAAATATCAATAAGGTAATACTTACAGGTGTAGTTAGTAGTATAACTGAACCCAAATTATGAGGTTATGGGTGGGTATTTTTTAAATGAATAACCACCGTATTCACCATTCTTATCGAACCACTTGCGAAATCATTGGTTTATAAGACCTTGGTCCGTAGCACTTTCACATTCACTAAAAATTCGTATTCACCACCCGATAAAACAACTCTAGCTAGTCGATGTTTGGTTCTAACCCCTGCTCGTTGACTCTTGCCAACTCCCGAAGCTTGCTTCGGGAGCTCATTTGACCCGCATGCTACGCAGACGTTAAACTTCAATTGGGGCTCTGCTCCTTGTTTGAATATGCTCACCCACTCTGTGTGCTCACCAATCGCGGATGTCGCTTTGCGAGCTCTTTCACCTCATTCGCGTAGCAGGCGGGGGTCTCCGATTCCCCGCTTCTTGAGAGAACACTCCCACACTCGTCTCCAAACTTGACGGCCCACCAGAAAAGCGTTCTCTGTATAGAGAGTTTTTGATTTTCATTCCTAGTACGAAACGATTGTTTATGCTTCGGTGGAATTTTATGATAATGCAAGGAACCGAATCTGAGCTATATTAGTAACCAGGTAAATATTTATTTCGAGATTTAACTAATTGTACAACGTACGCGGTTTGAAATGTAAACTCATTAAATTATTTCAATTAAACACCAAATTCTAACAATCGTAATTTTTCATGACAATAATAGTTGAAAAACGCCCTGGCACATCGTTGTCTTTGGCCATCTTTGTCACGTTTCTGCCACCAACCTATCAAGAAAAGTTGGAAATCGGTTTGATCCATTAAATTTTGGCTCATATTATTCACATTTCTCATTTGCTCGCGATAATTTTTATCAATTTATATTTAATTAACTAGGGCCTAAATGATAGTTCTAAGCTCGTTTTGTACAACTGCTTGTTTGTATCATGTAAAATTTCAGAATTGTGCATTTTACTGTCTGTTCGTAATGCAATGTCAAAAGATAATATTACTTTCCTTATACATAATGTATAATGAAAGTATTGTGACGGGGTCGAAAATTCGAATTCGAGTTTTCGACGGGAGAGCACGTTTGAAGCATCCTTGATCACGAATCGAACATTTTTGAAGTGATGTCTGTGTGTGTGTGTTTGTGAAAGTATGTGTGTGTGTGTGAGTCTGTGGAGACGATATCTCACGAATGAATGGACCGATTCGAATGAAATTTGGTACAAAATCACAGTCGGTGAATGCTGGAAGCCTGTTGTTTTAAAACATAATCGAATGTTCAGAACCCCCCTAAATTTTCGAGCGAAATTTTGAAAAAATCATAAAAAAAAACCTTTTAATAATGTTTCGCAAATAGACATTTCTTATGCAATTTTTCCTTAGAAAACGATTGACATAAAAATTTAGGACGCTAACATGAACCGTTCTCGAGATATTGCACATTTTTTAAATAAATTTATCAAAAAATCCCATAAATTAGAAAGAAATATTAACTGTTATGAAACATGTTCACTTTTTATATGTAATATCATGCGATAAATGTAGTGACATCATTCTCGTGGATCTTACTCGTTCTATTCACGAGAAAAGATACTTTGAGTAATACTTTTGTATTTGAACGCCAATAGTCATTTATCTGCTATAAGAATATCATATTTATCCGTCCATAACGCTTGGCGATATTTTGGCGACGAAATTGGCGGAATATCGCCTACTTGGCGACTTTTTAAATGTTGCCAAATTACCGAAAATCTCGCCAAATGGATAAAAATGATGCTAAATCAATGAAAATGACGACTAATTGAAGAAAATTCAATATCTTGGAAAGAATATAAGTATCTACTATAAGAATAACATTTTTTAACTATAAAAGTAGTAAACTCATTGCATTATATAAGGGAAGTCATGTGCTGCCCACATCAGATTCTTTTGTTTTTATATTAGCAAAAAGCCGGGCTTTGAATGAATTCGCGCCTATGAAGTATGCGAGTTGTGAAAGATTTCAAATTAAAACTTAATGCAACACATAAGTATGAAATTAGAAGTAAAAAATATTAATTTTAATATTTGAGAATCCTAATATAAAAGAGTGTATAAGTTTTTAGAATTTGAGTATTACATTAAACAAATTAGAATACAGAAACACAGTGAAATCAAAGTAACACATTTAAATCGCAGAAATGTATTTAATATACAGGAGAGAGTTTAAATCACAATGCATGGAAATGCACACGATTTGATTATCTATTTAAAAGTGGTTGTTTACTTCTAGGAAGCGTAATGAGCATGCGCAGTTCAAAAATGGACGTTTCACCATATTACAATTCGTTTTAATAATTGAAATTGATTCTGCAAATCTGCTTGCAATTTCACGTATGTGTGCAAAATTTTATCTTCCTACATGTTGTAGTTTCCTAGGAAAATAGACCAAAATATGCAGCAAATGTTGATTTCGCTTCGTTAGGAATGGAAAGATCAATCATAAAGCATTGATTATGAAACACTTTCCAACTGAAATGTAATTTTATTTAAACATCTCTAAAATGCGATGCCTTCAGCTCTAATATATTTTAAATTATCACAGACTTACAATAATTTATTATATTTGAAAACTAAAACTTCCCCCAAAAAATGAACTTTATTCAAATGACGTCATCGAAATATAAATGATCTGGCTCTCTATGTAAAAGCACTGAATATTTTATTCATACACTGTTATTTTAGACTCCAGAGTTAAATAAATTTGCGTGAAAAAAAAATTCAACAATTCTTATACAACTCATCTTACGATCATCATTTATCATACTTTTACATTCTGCATCCATTAAAATTAGGCTTCGTTGTAGGAATAATGAAAGTTTGATAGACATTTAAACTAAAAAATATTGTAATTGCGTTGGCGTAGAATATAGATGCACTGAAAATATACAAAAAGGAAGCGGTTTTAGGACGGATACAACACAAAATATAAATTTAAATGAACTTTAAAAATCACGATTTTGACTCAGGAAAAAAAGATGGATGCCATATTTTATTTTGAAGTGGGTCACGTGATTTCTTCATATTATATGGGTGCCATTATTATTTGGATTTTTATTTAAAAAAATACTGAATATATTTTGTTGAAATTTTTTTATATATTTTATGGGATAATTTGAATATTTCCTGAAAATTTCGAAGCAATTTATAAATTTTAACTTCACTTAAAAAATGTTTGAAAAATTAGGTTCCATAGGGTTCAATGTATTTCATTTTTTCAACCCGGGTTCAATCCAAAACTACTTGGGTGATGTTATTCATTTACATTCCCATATGCCCCACAGACCGTCTTAATAACATACTAAAATTTCATTTTGATAAAATTATTTTTACGGCAGTTATCGTGCGAACGGACATACAGACAGACAGACAGAATAAACAAAGTCATAAACACTTTTCAACTATGTTTTCAAGAATGTTAAAAGTGAGTATAAGTGGTTTGATGACGGCCGGAAGGAGCGGAACTGTGGTCGTTTCCTTGGCGTTAAAGAAGTTAAATCAAGATATTTTCTTCCACGGCTGGAGTGGTGCAGCTTATTACACAACTGTTTGCAATGCGGGAGGGGGGGGGGAATATTGCTCAAATTTTCGGATAATTAATGTTTTTATTTAAAGTACTAATAAGCGTAGACATGAACAATATACAGCAAATAAGTCTAGCTAGTTTACAAGAACACAAAATAATTATCAGGTCAGAACTATCACAACAGCAATGAAATGCTTAACATTTTTTTGCTTAACGTTTTGAAATGCTTAACGTGAAATGTTTAACTTTTTTTTAACGTAATGCTTAACGTTATTCTCAAGATGCTGATGTATTCAAATTATTCTTTTGCTTCAAAATCTACTACTCCTTCTAACTGAAGGATGACTAGCTTATATACACTCTGTGGAAATTTTTAGAAAAATCAACGAAGCTACAAAATTCGAGAAGTTTCCAGAGTTGTTCACCAAATTCATCACCGAGGTCGCTAAATGTGTCACCAAGGTCAAGCGATCCAGACCTTTAAATAATAACAATGATTGTCTTTTAATGTATTTTCTTTTGGGGACAGGCAATTTGCTGTGGCGTATTCCTAGAAATATTTTATATATTTTTCGAAATAAAAAGCGAATACGTATATCTGGTACAAAAATATTTTAATTTCATCTCAATGACATTTAAAGATCTGCAAATTAAATATTTTTTATTTTTTATTTTATGAGAATTAAATTGTCTTTAAAAAGTATAATTGATCATTTTTATGAAGGGTCAGAATGAAGGTAGACCTATCCTAATGACTTTCCTTCTATTCGTTTATTTTAATCCCATTAGCTACACAAAATATAATTTCCTTTGGAATCATTTCATTAAATTAGGAGAAGGTAAAAATAAAAGCTTCTGAGCACAATTAAGCTTTGAAAAATAACTTTGAAAAGATAATATAATGAGATGCTTCATAAATGACAGTGCAGTTCTCCATAAACAAAGTTATTCCGATTAATTTCGGAAAACATGAAACGAGTTTGAAATGATGATCAAATAACTCGATTTTAAACCATAATGCTTTGTTAGACATATATTTCGGTGGAACTTTGAATGGATAGAATTTAGATTTTATTTCATTTAATGGTGGACGTTGAAATGAGCAAAAATCGACAAAAAAGTTTTAATATATAACATTATTTTACACATTTAACATTTGCTTACGGGTGGGACAGCGTCCATCCCAAACGAAGAACCTCCTAAAAAGACAGGTATTTGACATACCCTATCCCAAACAGTTCGACCCCCTTTGCAGGCATTGGTGTCCATGGAAATCGCTGACAGAAACATTGCACCTGCTGCAGCAGGTGCAATGTTTGTCTTTTTGGGAGATTCTTCGTTTGGGATGGACGCTGTCCCACTCGTAAGCAAAAGGTTGGATGCATTTTTTTCAAAAGGAATTTTCAAAGGTTTTACATTTTTAAAATGCTCCATGCGTGGTAAGTTTTGTTTGAGATGCATTAAATTTGGCAAGAAGACACCTCTCGTACTTTTTAATGAAACTGGGTATGCATTTTATAATTGGACTTTATTAAGGTAATTAAAAGTGAATAAGAACCTAATTAAATGATGAAAATTAAGTTTTAATGCAGAAACATATTTTAAAAAAATTAACTTTCTAAGGGATTTAAAAATGAATACCCAAATTTGTTCATAATATGTTTTTGAGTGATCATAATGTAAAATTAATCAAAAATGTGAACAAATGGCACGCAAGAAGCATTTTCAAATTTTCGTTAAAAAAATTAAATTAAGAAAAAATACAAAATTATAACAGAATTGAAAAAAAAATTAATGGTATTGTATATAGTAATGTTAAGAGGAATATTTATACAAATTTTCACGTTTCTAAGTCAATAAATAAATAAAAAAAATTTCAACGTCTACCGTTCCCTTAAAGACACTATATAAAAACACAACAAAAATGTTTTTAATTTTAAGTTATGAAATTTCAAACTCTGATATTGCTATATATTATTCTGTACGTATGGGGGCAAACGTATTCAGTACTCATAAATAGAAATTAACTGGAGTTTGGCTTCACTCGACTTTCTCATACCAGAAACCATTTTTAACACTTTCAAACATAGTTGAAAAGTGTTTATGATTTCGTTCATTCTGTCTGCCTGCCCTTTCGCACGTTAACTGCCGTTAAAATGACTTTATCAAACGGAATTTTAGTATATTGTTGAGACGGTCTGTGGGATATGTGGAAATGTAAATGAATAACATCCCCCAATTAGATTTGGATTAAACCAGGGTTAAAAAAAGGAAATACATTGAACCTTATGAGGCCTAATTTTTCAAACATTTTACAAACGAAGCTAAAATTCACAATTTGCTTCAAGCATTTTAGGAAATATTCAAATTATCCCATAAAATATATAAAAATATTTCAGCAAAATATGTTCGGTAGCTTTTCAAATAAAAATTAAAATAATAATTACACCTATGATGTATGAAGAGATCACGTGACTATCATTGCAAAATAAAGTTGGACATCCATTTTTTTCCGATGTGTCATGATTTTTTAATGATGTCTTAAGATTTTTAATTGATGTGTCAATATTTTTAATGATCTTTTAAATTTATATTTAGTGTTGCATCCGCCCTAAAACCGCTTTATTTTTGCGTATTTACTGTGCATCTATATTCTGTGCCAAAGCAATTACAGTATTTTTGAGTTTAAATGATCATCAAACTTTGATTATTTCTACAACGAAGCCTAATTTTAATGGATGCAGAATGTAAAAAAATCAAGTGATTGTAAGATGAGTTGCATAAGAATTGGTAAATTGTTTTTTCACGCCAAATTATTTAGCTCTGGAGTCTGGAATGCAAGTGATATGAATGAAATATTCATTAATTTTACAGAGAAGCATACGATTTTATAGCAATGCCTTTTTTGATGAAGTTTTAAGTTTCCAAGTAAAATAAATTATTGTAGTATTGTGATAATTGAAAAAATATCACCGCTGAATGTATCGTATTTTAGAGATGTTTAAATAAAATTTCATTTCAGTTGGAAAGTTTTTCGTAATCAATGCTTTACACATGATTGATCTTTCCTATTAAGTAGCTTACTTGTGTTTATTTTTTATTTTGCAAGAAGCATTTTGAAGTAATCTGTATCGTTGTTTCAAATGATCATAATTATAGTGCACGGCGTTTCACTCGCGTTCGAATACCGGCAACAATTCGCCAATAGTTAATTATGTATATGCAAGGACGGTCCTTATTTCTGTCTGTAACGTTTGGCAACAAATTTGTCAAAGTCGGCGAGTTATCGCTAACTTGGCCACGTTTTTAATGGTGCCAAATTGACGAAAATATCGACACAATTTTCAAAAGTTACGTTAAATTAACGAAAATGACGCCAAGTTGATAAATTAAGGATTAAAATATTTTAATATATGGATAATATTGCTTATTGCAATATTGTCCATATTGGATGGTATTAATATCATGCGCTGCCCATAACAGATTTTTACAGTTGATCCCCCCCCCCCCCACACACAAATATAATTACTGCACAACCCCTAACTGTGAAACTATATATATTTTAAATTAAGAACAAGTCCCACAAAGTGACAGGGGTTGTCAAAGAAATAAAAATTAATTTTTAAAAAGTACTAAATTAATTATCATTTACATGGCAATATTTCTCCCCAAATCATCATGTTGCCAATATTTCGCTAACTGTATTTCCAATATCGCGAAACCGCCGCCAAATTTGTCAGCAGAGCCAGACAGAGAAACATCAAGGTTTCTTTTTTATACAGTATATATGCATGGAAGATAGCAAAATTAAAATGTGATGTGGGCAACACATTACTATTCCTACAGGCTACATTTTTTTCTCTTTTATGATCCATTAAATTGAGTTCAATTGCCCAGATACTTATTTGAAACTGTACCTAATTTGTAGTTTTAATACATCTCTTTCAGCTTTTCATTTGGCAACCTCACGTAATTTACAACGTTGCCAACTTTTCAAAATCAAGAAAAAAAAATATCCTGAGAACGGTTTATCATATAGTGATACGGCTGGTCTCGTTAATTTTATCGTTGGAAATTACGAAGAAAATTGCATTTACTTAATATATTTGAACCTATTTTAATCTTTTATTTTAGATTTTGACGATTTTTGAGAGTCATTTCGTAAAAATAAACCAGTTCCTATTTTTCTGAATATCTAAAATCTATTCATCATCAGAATAACTGACTATGGACTCACCGATTAAACTTTGTGACATTTTGTCGAATAGTTTTTGATCTGGACATATATATTGTACATACGCAGACAGACGTTACCCTAAAAATAGTGTATTCGTGTGGAGTGCAGTGCTAGAAATAATGCTGGAATAGTTTCTGCTCTTGAGTGAATACATACAATGTACAGACAGACAGACAGACATGCACACGCTAAACGACACACGCAACGTTATGCTAAAAATAGTGTATTCTGTTGTTGTTTCTTATCCCACTTGACCGACAGCAACATCAGATCAAGTCCATGAACCCCTGAGTCTTCAGAAGATGAAGAACTACTCCAGGACTGGAGTACAGTTGGCTCTTCTGGCATCCAATACATGTCAAGGTATAGGCAGGAGAGGCCTGAGTCAAATTGCATTTCGGGCAAAGGGGATATACCTTAGAACAAAACACATGCCGAAGAGCACGAAGATGGCCGCTGCGGAGTCTGGTCAGAGCCGTTTGTTCACCCCTACTGCCCGCCCCAGTCAAAGCAGCACCAGGACGGCTGCAATCATACCACTCATGCACGGGGGCCTTTATCCAAGCGTATTCTTGTGGAGTGGAGTGCTGGACTGTGTAAATCTGCTGAAATCTAAAGTTACGATTTTCGACACGATTCCGATACTTTCCTCATACATTATCATGCATAGTAGGGAAAGTAAAATAAGTTCCATTTAAATTCATGAATGAGTATTCTCAATGGCGTCAAGGATTGTAAATGTTATGAATTTTTTTTTTTTTTTTTTGAAATAATTTCATTCTTCAGATATATATAAATAATTGCTAATTAAATATCGAATTTTCCAGTTGCAGAGCTAAGTGTCTTTGACTGTGTAAGTGTTTATTTTCATGAAAGATAAAAATAAATATATACCGCTTATAATGACATTTAATTGCTTTATTTTAATTCTATTAGTATTGCAAAGTATCAACCTTTACGGATATATTTTGTTCAATTATCCGAGAAAAGCCTTTAAATCACTGTGAAAAAGGTTTTGAAATTTGCTTATAATGACATTTAATTGCTTTATTTTAATTCTGTTAGTTTTGTAAAGCATCAACCTTTACGGATATATTTTATTCAATTATCTGAGAAAAGCCTTTAAATCACTGTGAAAAAAGTTTTGAAATTATTCTTAATTGACACACACAGAAAAAAAAAAGGAATGATATTCGAATGAAAAAAAATTAGGACGAGTATTTAGATTTGAAAAGGAGTTATAAAATTAAATTTATATTTCATTTGAAAAAAAAAGTACAAAATATCTTTAAAAGGATGATGAAATAATTGGATTTTATCATGAACGGCACAACGTTCTTATATAAGAATTTCGTTTTGTATGGTTTCAATTTAAAATTTCACTAGAAAAATAAGTATAAAAATTGTATAAATGAAATGTTTGCAATGTTTAAGAGCAGGCTAAAAATAATTTAATGAATTATACAGTGAATTTATAGCAAACTGAATTTTATCTATTGCTGGATATTAAACGGTAAATATTCTTATGGTTAAATTGGAGAGATTTTAGCAATCGTTTTAATTTGAGTTGCCAGATGAAAAGTATAAACTTCAACCCTTTGCGATCCAGTTTCGGGAAAAAAGATATATCAAGGAATTTTTTTGCAGTGCACGCAATGTATTAATATTTTAGAAAGTTCTATTTTCTTTATATGTTTTAGAAAATTTCAACCTAGGAAAAAAAATGTTGATTATTTCTCAATGTTTAACTTTTCAAAAGTCTTTTGGAGTGGGGTGTGTGGGCGGCTTTCACTAGATTGATGAAATACAATTCATTTTGTTTGAACGGACGTTCTGGGTAGAAAGCTTAAAGGATAAATATAATTAGAAAAAAATATTAGGTTCTGCATTGAGATTTTCTGATACTTTTACTCGTATCACGTCAACAACTTAACTGCATAATACGAGATTATGCACACTCTTTGAAAAATTCTGGAAAAAACACTAACTTCAAAGTTCTTGGTCAATTTAAAAATTCAAGAAATTTCTATATTTAACCAAAAGTCATCAACTTAGCAATATTTAGTCAAATTCGTCTACAAGATCACTGAATGTTTCACTAAGGTCCAGCGACACGGATTTCCGAATTATAACAATGAGTTCTTTTGTTACGTATTCATAACAGTATGATGTCATGTACAATGTATACTTCTGTTTCATTTCAGTCGGATTTTTTCTTGATTTATTCCGTACTCCGCGCCTTAGGATGTTTTCATATCGAAAAAACAAAAATAAACGTTTAAGAATAGGTAATCAAATTATATGATAATTGCACATTTAGGAAAATAAAAAACATAATACACGAAGGTGAGGTGTAGAATGAAAAGATATGAACAGTCAGGTTGCAATCAGAGTCGCAATTAAAAGAAATGGCCAGTCAGAGGCATGCAGGTAAACATACTAACACCGTCTAAATCCGTAAAAAACATAATACAGGAAGGTTAGGGGTAGAATGAAAAGATATTGAAAAGATATGAACAGTCAGGTTGTAATCAGAGGTGCAATTAAAAAAATGGCCAGTCAGAGGTATGCAGATAAACATACTAACACCGTCTAAATCCGCGAAAAACATAATACGGAAAGGGGAGGGGCAGAATGAAAAGATATGAATAGTCAGGTTGCAATGAGAGGTGCAATTAAAAGAAATAGCCAGTCATAGGTATGCAGATAAACATACTAACACCGCCTGAATTAGTGAAAAATTTATACTGAAAGGTGAGGGGCAGAATGAAAAGATATGAACAGTCAGGTTGCAATCAGAGGCGCAATTAAAAGAAATGACCAGTCAGAGGCATGCAGGTAAACATACTAACACCGTCTAAATCATATGATAAATACATAATATAATGAATTTATTTGATTCTCTAAAATAATTTTCTGGGATTCGAAAGGACATTGTAAATTTTCAAGCAAGCAAAATTACGTTTCTAAAACGTTTCAGAAACTAGAATGATTTTTTTTCTTATTATAACTGTGTTCTTAGATTACACGAACATTCGATTTATTTGTTTTGAAATGCGTGAATGCGGCATGAAGAGTTTCAGGTAATGAACCGTTTTAAAGGGTTTTTGTTTAATATTTCGTAACATTTATAATCTTTTAAAAACAGAACTACTTTGCAAAAGAACGTTTACGTAAGAAACGGTTTGGAGAAATAATTTGATGCTTAAACTATACATATCCGCCATCGTTGTTATTGATAATGGAGAGTTTCGATTCAATAAAAGTGCTAAGCACATTTACGTTTCGATTAGCAAATTTCAAAATTTCTTTGATGAATAGAAAATAAAACAATATCCATTTGTCTTAATGTTTTAAAGTATTGTCAAGATGCATCCTCTGGAACCGTGGATGTACTTTAAGGATACACGAATGAGTCAAAAGTCCTGGATAACTAACACGCTTATTCACGAGCATGGCGTAATCAGGAACAATATACAGTAAAACATCGCTTAAATGATCCACTCATTTCATAAAATAACTGATACTATTGTCAAAACATTAGCGTAAATCGTTTCACAAAACAGCCTCTATTTTTTTCAAAACATTGACGAAAATCAAAGTTCAATGTAGTTCGTATCAGCTGCTCTCCAATGGAATGATGACTCAGTTATAGACTCTCTATAGAAACTTCTAGAAATCTCTCATACTTCGAAGAATATTCCTTAGTTCAAAGTGCTTCTCGAACCTTTGAAAAGCCGCCAAATGTCGTTAAATTGACGAAAAATTGCCAAATCTAGCAACTCCATTTCGGACTTTAGCATCTGGTAACTCTAGATTGACGTCTTAGGAAAGGTTGCCTGTAAGGGTGCTTTCTCCGTCTGATTTTCACAAGTGACTCAAATAAAAGTATTTTACGTGTTCACAATACTATATTATTGTACACTTTTTTCTTCATGTTTTGTTTTCCCAAATGCATGTTTCACGTCGAGTTGATATATGTATTAGGTACTTTCGAAAACATTGAAGTAATGAAACGTATTATGTAATGCAGAAAAAGTAATTACTTTTATATTATTATTATTTAATACTGAATTTTCTGTATTTTGATGTTAAGGGCATATGGAACATCTCGACAGAATGAAGCAATTTTTGCAAAAGATTCAACGACTTGTATTTGAATTAAAAATAGAGATAGAACTGAGATTTTTTCCACAGATAACATATATATTATAGCCCATATTTAAAGCAAAAGAAATTAATTAGCTGAATAAATTAGTTTTCTAGAGCTAATTAACTTTTTATATATCTATATGAAATTTTTTGAACAATATGTCCATTCGGTACGCTTTTCTAAATATCTATTGAGTTTATCACCTTAAAATTTAGTGTGGTAGGAGAAAATGTACTATTTGAGAATAATAAGAAGCAATTTTAATTTTGGTTAAAAAGAAATAAAATTAAAATTTATTTTTTTATTAAAGAACTTTGAAAATCCTAAAAATTTTAAGAACATATTTCTCATTATTTTAAAAATTTTTCCACCCAGATTTACATTGTTAGGTATTTTTAAAGAAATAAGTTTGTTATACAATTTTGGAAAATTTCAACTCTCTATCTTAAATAGATTTTTAGTAAAGTGTACCAAAGCATTTAAAAAACATATTTTGAGAAAAAGGCAAGAACTATATGAACACCCACAATGCTTAAAATATATTATTTTAGAATCTTCCATAATCATTTTGTTTTAACATTTCAGCATCATTTTTTTCTCTTTTATTATTTTATTTTTCACTCTGGCTGATTTAGAGAGATTTTGGAAACTTAGTGATGCTTCTCGAACTCGAGTCTCATCGATTTTTCGCAAAGAATATTTCATATTATGGCCGGGTTCAATTCCCAAATGTTTTAGAACTTTTGTGCGATTGTAAGCACCATCATTAAAACAAATCACAGCATCTAATAAACCCAATTTCAAAGTACTTATTGAAGCAAAAATAGTCTTGGGTAAGCGTTCCCATAAACAATGGTTGAAACTCTCATTTGAATTCTGAGTTCTACCATGTGTCGAAAGCCCTGGCCAGCCGACTCGTCCGAAGACTAAGAGCAGCAAGAGTTCTACCATGTGTGCATTTTCTCAAAAGTTTTCTGTCAGAAAGAGAACGGAAAACGTTTTTAACAGCAGAAAGTATAGCTTCTGGCAAAGAGTGTTTGTGATTATAATTTTCACCATTGTTTAAAGCTTTATTGTAACCACACGAAGTTTCCGAATCCATAGGACATAAACCATGTTGGGGTTTTTCATCAGTTGAAAGTTTGTGAAAATAAATTGCCCATATGGATTTTGCCATGTCATGCATGGATGTGCTTATATTGCGACGGATTGCCAAACCATAATAGTTCTGAATTCGCGTGATTTCAGCATCTGTCAAGCGACCACGTCCAGATATCTTTTTGACATCAGAAAGTTTTGTGGTCTTCAATACATTACGAATGTTTTTTAATAGAGTTCCCATTCTTTTTTGTACATGAGCAATGCATTCTAGTTTTTCAATTTCGACGTCAGGGCCATAAACTTTTGCTTCATTAACCTTATTGAAACCTCTCGAGTCACCGCCTCCAAGATAATTCACATATCGCACTCCTCTCAATGACTCGGAGCGTTCAAAGATTTTCATGACACCGTCAACCTCCATACCTCCACTATACCCTTCAAAATTCTTGACGCAGTTGTGGGGTCCTATGGATTTATTCCTACATTTAGTACAATATTTTGTGAGGCATTCAACGTCAATAACTTTACCATTAAAGTGAAGTAGCACATACGACTCCATTCAGTGATGAATGGCCACGCTTTTGCCATGTACCATCAAAAGCAGCAGATGTGTCAGTGTTACCATCATTATCTGCAATGGTTTCAGCAATAGCTCTTTTCATTGATTCATCAGCTACTTCGGATATTGCTGGGAGCAATGTTTTGCTAAATTTTTGAAATTTAATTGGAGGAGGAGGCAAATTCATCAGTGCACAAAAAGTGTCTGCAGCTTTTTTCCCCTTTCCTCTACATCTCATTCTATATGTGAGACGAATATTTATATAATAAGACTTTCTGGATATTTTAGCTGTCATTTTATTTGCTGAATGTCCACAAGAAGTACATATGTACGTTGAACTAATAGCAAGTCCTTTTCGACTGTTTTCTTCTTCAGTGACATCAAAAGTTTCAGTTCGCCCACAGTTTTTACACTTTGCAAAGCTGTTCAGTAAAGACAATAATAAATTCAAGTCAATAATAATATTTTTACTTTGCTTAGACTCTAAATCATCATCTTCAGCAGCAGATAAATCAATCTTCATTTCAGAAGCACTAATATTCATCGACGAATTGTCATCAATAGTAATTGTACTCTTACGAGTATGCCGGTTGCCTGTAAATTTACGTTTACAGAAACACTTTTTTCTAGGCATATTCTCCAAATATTTAGCAGATAAAAATATCTTTAAATAATAAAATTAATCAGAACTTTGTTCAAAAACAAAATTTGATGAATAAAATAGAAGCAAATGGACAATAGCAATAGAGATCAGCGAAATCGCAAACAAAACAATAAGCACCACGTTGTAAATAAATAGTGATCAAATCTGTTCACACAGCTTTTGAAAATAGTGAAGGGAAAAATGTAGTTTGGCAACTGGAGAAAGAAGTGGAAATAAATCATGGGGTTAAAAATAATAGGAGTTGCCCTTTTCAGTGAGGAAGAGCGCTTGAAAACACATGTTAATTTAAATGCGGTTGGCGTGGCACTGTTTGTTTACTTATTTAAATGCCGTATTTTGGGTGTTTATATATTCCAAATCTATACAAATTATATATTTCTGGAATCGTCTGAGTCTGCTCTATTTTTAACACTTTACAACAAAGTTGAAAAGTGTTTATGACTTTGTTCATTCTGTCCGTTAGCACGATAACTGCCTTAAAAATGACTTTATCAAAGTGAAATTTTAGTATGTTGTTCAGACGGTCTGTGGGACCTATGGGAATATAAACAAATAATATCACCCAATTATTTTTTTATTGAACCCGGGTTGAAAAAATGAAATACATTGAGCCCTATGGGACCTAATTTTTCAAACATTTTTTAAGCAAATTTAAAATTCACAAATTGCTTCGAAATATTTAGGAAATATTCACATTATCCCACAAAATTTATAAAAAAATTTCAGTAAAATATATTAAGTAGTTTTTTAATTAAAAATTATTTAATATAGGGAAAAAAACAAATTTAATTAAATTCTGACTTTTGGGATATCCTCCAGAAAGAAACAAGAGATATATTATATAATAAATATCTTTCCAAGAGTTTGATCATTTTGTATATGAGAGAGGCTACAAATTTTAAAATAAATTTGGTAAATAACAATTTTTCAAATTTTTTTTAATTTTATGTAACTCTTCATGATATACTTATTTGATGGCATTTTTAATGCACTTTCCTACATCCTAGAGAGTTAAAATTTAGTACACAGCTTAAATTTATTGAACATTTTATTTTACAAAACTTTGGTGGATCTTTAAATATAGATTATACATTTTTTTTCGAAATGGCCTGCAAATAATCCCCTTTCACTTCTATAAATCATTGTTGAAATATTGTTAAAATTTCTGATGTGGGCAGCACATGTCTTTCCCTGCAGACTCATATTCAAGTTCTCTTTATTTCTTCAATAATAATTGGAGTTTATCTGCACAAAATAACAGCCATAAGTATTTTGAATGACATTGAATTTGCACGTTAAACTTAAATTTGGTTCTCATTTGATAGCTGGACTTATTGCCAAAGGTGGCGTAGCGAAAACGCGAAAAAACTAGAATATCTCAAGAACGGCTAATCCTAGAGTAATGGGGTTAGTCTTATTCTTTTTGTTGTCAGAAATCATGTGTAAAATAGGAATTTAATTTATATAATTGAGCACACGTAGTCTTTTATTTTTATATTTAACGATTTTTGCGGGTCATTTCGCAAAAATAGCCCGTTCCTTTTTCCCGAATCGTACTAGAATAACCTACAAATGATTTATATACCAAATTTTGTTAAATTTGGTATATAAATCACTTGTAGGTTATTGAAATATTATACACCAAATTTTGTTAAATGTGTTCCATTAGTTTTTAGCTAGAGTGGATAAAGGCAATTTCTGCCGGCTATTTCGCAAAGAAGGCCGATTCTTTTATTACGAAACGTACTATAATCTAATGAACATCAGGATTTCCCACAAGAAACATACCTACCAAATTTTATGAAATTCGGTCTATTAGTTTTTCAATAGAGTGGATGTAATATCCTCACAGACACACAGAAACATACACAGATACACCCTTACACACACAGACGTCTTCCTAAAAATAGTTTTTTCGTGTTCTAGAAGTCCTAAAACGTGTAGATCCTTCGAAAATTCGAGTTCCGATCTTCGGCACGATTCCAATACTTTGAATACACACACACACACGCACACACACACATATATTTTCTGTGTATCTGTGTATTATCTGTGTATCTAAATTCCGTGCCTATGCAATTACAATAGTTGTGATTTTAAATGATCCCTAAACTTTTATTATTTCTTCAACGAAGCCTAATTTTAACTTATGCAGAATGCAAATATCTCAAGCGATTGTAAGGTGAGTTACATTAGAATTCCTGAATTTTTTTCACACAAAATTATTTAGCTCTGGAGTCTGGTATAAAAGTTATATGAATGAAATATTCATTGATTTTGCGTAGAGAATCAGATGATTTATATTTCGATACAGTTTTAAATATTTATGTATAATATATTACTGTAGCACTGTGATAATGCAAAAGATATCACCACTGAATGTATCACATTTTAGAAATTTTTAAATTAAGTTGCATTTCTGTTGGAAAGTGTTTCATAATCAATGCTTATGCATGATTGATCTTTCTTGTTTAAAACTATAATTGAAAATTTGAAAATTTAACCCATTTTATGTTCCATGTGCCCTATTTACAGTACAATTTAAAGCAAGAAGATGATAATGAAATCACCTGTTTTGAACTAAAATCATTTTCGTGACACAAATAAATTAAACTATTAAGTCACAAAAAAGTTTTTTAACCCTTGATTTATTGCTATCCGAGTCAATTTCTCTCCAATTTAAATAAAATGTTAACGCAATATAGCCCCTCATAATGATAATATAATACCAAATTAAAAAATCTGATGTCGGCAGCATATGACTTTCCTCATATAATGCAATGAATTTACTACCTTTACAGTAAATAAATAATGTATAAGATTCACGGTGCTGTGTTTTGTATAGCGGAATTGTATATTTGGCGATGTTTTGAATGGCAACATGTAAAACTATTTCAAAGTATCCAGTTAACTTATATTTCGCGCAACTCTAAATAAACAGTTATCAATATTGATAGCATCCGCAATAAGCGATATGGTCCACATATTAAAATATTTTAATAATTAATTTATCAATTAGGCTTCATTTTCATTAATTTAGCGTTTTTTTTGCAATTTTGACAATATTTTTGCCAATCTGGGCAAAATATCGCCAAATTGGCGATACTTTGCTAAATTATTCGCCAAGTTCGCTAAATGCACCACCAAGTGTTACAGACAAACAGAGAGAAGCGCATTTCTTATATATTAGAAGGTATGTCCGTTATAGGACGGAAATCAGAACATTACTTCTCATTTGGAGTCATTTTTATCAATTTGACGATTTTTTTGTCACTTTGGCGACATTTAAAATAGTCACCAAGTTGGCGACGTCTCGCTAAATTTCTCTCCGAGCGTTACGGACGGAGGGAGAAATGGGTTATTCTTATAATCTACTCTTATGTTCTTTCCAAGATATTGAACTTTTACTAATTAGTCGCCATTTTCCTTAATTTAGCGTCAGTTTTATCAATTTGGCGACATTTTCGTGAATTTGGCAATATTTAAAAAAGTTGCATAGTTGGTGATATTTCGCCAAATTTGTTGCGAAAATCTCGCTAAGTGTTATGCACAGAGAAATAAGTAATTCTTATAGAGGATAAATGACTATTGGCGTTCAAATACAAAAGTATTACCCAAAATATATTTTATCATGAATGGAACGAGTTAGATCCACGAAAATGATGTCAGCAATTTATCACATGATATTACATATGAAAAATGAACATATTTCACAATAGTTAATATTTTTTTTATTTTACGTGATTTTTTGATAAATTTATTTGAAAAATATGCAATATTTTGAGAACGGTTCATTTTAGCGTTCTAAAGTTTATGTCAATCGTTTTCTAATGAAAATTTACATAAGAAATGCTTATTTATGTAACTATATTAAAGGTCTTGATTTTTTGATTTTTTTCAAAATTTCACTCGAAAATTTAGGGGGTTCTGAACAGTTGATTTCATTTAAAAACAATAGGCTTTCAATATTCACGGATTGTAATTTTGTACGAAATTTCGTTGGAATCGCTCCATTCGTTGGTGAGATATCGTCTCCACTGACACACAAACACACACACAGACATCATCTCAAAAACGCTTGAAACGTGCTCTCCCGTCGATATCTCGAATTCGGATTTTCGATCTTGTCACAATACTTTCCTTATACATTCATTATACTATGTGTATAAGGAAAGTAAAAATTAGGGTGGTATATTTTAAATTCGCAAAGTTAAAAGAATAAACTCGCCAGATATCCTCAGTTGCTTCCTCCAGATGAAAATGAAAGAGAAGGAGGCGCGGCTGAAGCTCACCTTTCCTCGCGCATGCTTAGTGCGTCGACCGGAGAGAAAATCGCTGTCACCACACATCACAACAGAACGAAAATATCAAGTTTATTCTTTATTTAAAAATGCTTAAACATTAAAATGTTTGTTAGAATCTGAAGTATGAAAAACACATCTTACAAATATTTTAAAATACGAGTATTTTCTAGCAAAGACCACAAATACATTGTAAACTGCATTTAAAATCACCATTAATGACATCCACCAAAATTTTACATAGAGAGCCAGAGCGCGTTTGGACGTTATAATGTCCATCATCAGTGACAATGTTAATGAAATGACAGATATAAGTCTTTATATACAGCCCGAAATCGCGAATACAAAATTTGTCCAGTTGAAGAAGTATGATAATTCATTGTCTTTCACATTTGTAATGCTTATACCTTAAAAGTTAAAAGTGATAGCTATAAAGAATAAGCAAGAATTTGTAGCTCATTGAAAGCCCTTTAAGTGTATATAATAAGTTTTTAATTAGAGTTTTTTTTTCTTGATATTACAAAAGTTGAGTTTCATTACTTTTCTTATATACATAATGTATAAGGAAAGTATTGTGAAGGGTCGAAAATTCGAATTTGAGTTTTCGACGGGAGAACACGTTTCAAGCATCCCTGATCACGAATCGAACATTTTTGAGGTGATGTCTGTGTGTGTTTGTGTGTGTCAGTGAGTCTGTGGAGACGATATATCACGAATGAATGGAGCGATTCGAACGAAATTTAGTGTAAAAATCACAATCCGTGAACACAGGAAGCTTATTGTTTTAAAACACAATCGAATGTTCAGAAACCTCCTAAATTTTCGAGTAAAACTTTGAAAAAGTCATCAAAAAATCAAAACCCTTAATAAAGTTAGGCAAATAGACATTTCTTATGTAATTTTTCCGACATAAACTTTAGAACGCTAGCATGAACCGTTCTCGAGATATTGCACATTTTTCAAATAAATTTACCAAAAAATCCCATAAATTAAAAAAAAAATATTAACTGTTAAGAAACATGATAACTTTTCATATGTAATATCATGCGGTAAATTTGGTGACATCATTCTCGTGGTCGTGGTCCGCGTTGTGGGTTCGAGTCCTACGTAAGGCATGGATGTTGTGTTGTTGGGCGTAGTGTGTTCCGCCCCCTTCTGGTGCGCCTGGGGCAACGTTCTAGGACGGCTAATTGGTTCACGTTTCTGGACGATATATAGGTGGATGATGGAAGTCAAGTGCTTGGCCATTTGATTTGAAATCATTCTCGTGGATCTAACTCGTTCCATTCACGAGAAAAGATACTTTAAGTAATACTTTTGTATTTGAACGCCAATAGTCATTTATCTGTAAGATTAACTTATTTTTCTACCTATAACGCTTGGCGAGATTTTAGCGACAAATTTAGCGGAATGTCGCCAACTTGGCGATATTTTTAAATGTTGCCAAATTAACGAAAATATCGCCAAATGGATAAAAATGACACTAAATCAATGAAAATGTCAACTAATTGAAGAAAATTCAATATCTTGGAAAGAATATAAGTATCTACTACAAGAATAACATATTTTTAACTGTAAAAGTAGTAAATTCGTTGCATAATATAAGGAAAGTCATGTGCTGCTCACATCAGATTTTTTTTATGAAAACAATTCAAGCAAACCCATTTCGGCTCCACCGGAATTTAGCCACCGCGGATCTTCTATGCATAAAAAATATACATTTTTATATTATTTCGGTGAAATAAGATTACGTATAAGCTTCGGGTTCTTTGGGTCTTAAGTAAATAATATATTATTTTTGCCGCATTCTTAAAAATAAACTGGTGAAATAAATCAAACGAGGAGGAAAATAAACCAGTTATAGTAACCATATTTTTTCAAACTATTTCCAGCATTTTCAAATTTGTAATCCAATTTCATCTTTCATCTGAATGAGTGTATGCTATTTAATGTTTAAATGCAGTATTACTTTTAAAAGCAACGAAGCATTATGTTTGGTAATGAGTTTGTATATTATATACTTGTCGTTTAAAAATATTTAATATTGTAATTTTTTGAACAGCACGAATACGCGCACAACGCTCCTGTGTGTTTATTAATTTAATCTGCATCCCAACGACAGACATTACCTGCATTAATATAAATCTTTACCCAGCTAGCGTAGATATAATACTGCACGAATTGAGTGTAAGTAATAATGTTAATTATTCAGATTTCGACACCCTTAAGAAACTAATTACTAAAATAATTAATTTCGAGCGTGCTTATTCTACTGTTTCTATTTTATTTAATCGTATCCGTTCAGATAAATATAAGGTTAATAATAATTTCAAAGGACAGGCTGGGATGTATGTTGTCCCCCTTTTGTCTGCGGATAATAACTTCAAATTCTATATTTGCAGTACTAAACGTACTGTCGGCATTCTTTTAGTTGAACATGCTCACGATGTTAAAAATGGTAAACTGCCCACAACTCTTGCCCAGTATGTTATTAACGATAATTTTCAGCCTATGTTTGATAAAACTTTTCTTTTAATTAGCTGCAATAACCACCGTAATATTTTACTATATGAACCGCTTTTTATTTATATTTACCGTAATTCTATTTGTAATTTTGATCCCGTTCTGACCCTTGGTTAAGCTTGGCGACTCGTTCTTGACTCTCTGCGGGTCAAACCTTTACATTTTTCTAAAAATTCAATAGTAGTTGCTTTATCGGCATTCATATTGGTTATTAAACTCTATTTCTTAATGTAATATGCATTTTTATGATTATATATTTTATTTTGTTGTTTTAAAAAAAAGAAAAATCTGATGTGGGCAGCACATGACTTTCCCTGCAGACATATCCACGTTCTCTTTATTTTAATTAAATTTAATTCACTTTTAATTTAATTTTCGTTCTCATTTGCTAACTGGACTTATTTTCACAGGTAGCGTAGATAAAATACGAAAAAACTAAAATATCTCGAGAACGGTTAGTTCTAGTGTAACGGGATTGGTTTTATTCTTTTCTTTGTTAAAATTTACGTATAAAACAAGCATTTAATGGATATATTTGAGCATGCGTAATTTTATATTTTATATTTTGACGATTTTTGAGGGCCATTTTGCAAAACAAAGGCAGGTTATATTTTTTCGAATCGTACCAAATTCTAATCAGCACCAGAGTGATCCACAAGAGACTTATCTACCGAATTTTGTGAAATTCGGTCCGTTAGTTTTTCAGCTAGAGTGGATACAAGCTTTTGCGGGCCATTTCGCAAAAAAAGGCGGGTTCTTTTAGCACGAATCGTACCCAAAACTAATCAGCACCAGATTCGCCCACAAGTGACTTACTTACCTACCAAAATTTATGAAATTCGGTCAATTACTTTTTTAGTTAGAGTGGATACAAAATCTGCACAGACAGACAAACACACACAGACGTGACTCCAAAAATGGTTTTTCGTATTCTAGAGGTCTCTAGAGGGATTCTGAACATTTGATTACGTTTAAAAACAATAGGTTTCCAGTATTCATGGATTGTGATTTTTGTACCAAATTTCATTCGAATCGCTCCATTCGTTCGTGAGATATCGTCTTTACAGGCTCACTGACACACACACATACAGACATCACTTTAAAAATGTTTGATTCGTGATCAGGTATGCTTGAAACGTGCTCTCCCGTCGAAAACTTGAAATCGAATTTTCGACCCCGTCACAATACTTTCCTTATATATTATGTATATAAGGAAAGTAATAAATGGATATAAAAATAGAAATATATCTTATAAATGAACGGTTGGATTTATCTTTTATTTATGCAGTCTTTTGAAAAAAAAAAAAAGAAACGAAGCACCATGAAAAAAATGACTGTTTTTATTGAAATTAAATATGCGTACAGCTCACACACAGGTAATGAAATGATTACAAAATCAAGGCCGCAGGACCCAACAATGGTTAGCAATTGCACATTGAATTTTTAAATCAGTAATTAGTGAAACCCCCCTTGGCGGCAATCCATGCTTGTATACGTCTATGTAAGGAGTGATAAAGTTTCCTAATGGCATCTTACGATGCATTCTGCCTCAATTGTCGCTCCAAATCTGCTGCATTTCGGGGCGACCGTATCTGGCGCCCTAGCATGTCCCATACATGCTCGAATGGTGAAAGGTCTATTGACCTTGCTGGCCAAGGAACAGTATCAACATCACGGAATCATTCCACAGATATGCGTGCCGTATGTGGCGTGGCATTATCTTGTTGGAAAATGGTTCCAGAATGACGTGCCAAAAAGGGTAACGCAAACGGCCGCAGGATTTCATCAACATATCGTTGAGCTGTTAAAGTTGTACGCAGGATGACTAGGAGCGACCTGCTGTTGTTTGAGATAAGACTGCATGCCATCACACCAGGTGTAATGGCTGTGTGCCTGTGTAAAACAAAGTCTGATTGGGAACGCTGGCCTTGGCGCCTCCACACACGTACCCATGGTCATCTACTGAAAGACTGAAACGTGATTCATTGCTGAACACTATGCCATGCCAGTCTACTGGCAGACATGATGCTCGTTCTACAACACCACTCCAAACAACTCTGTCGATGTTGAGAGGTTATGGGCGGACGCCTTAAAGGCCGCCGTGAGCGTAACCCCACGACAGCCAAGCGCCGTGAGAGGGTGGAAGGTAATACCGGTGGTATGGAAGAGGTTGTAGCACACTGGATGGCGAACAATGATGCCGTTGGGCCAGTTTGGGCCTGTCGCGAAATCAATCATCTGATATTGCCTCGCATTCGTGCACCTTGGCCTTCCAGAGCCTTCATTCCGTCGATGACTTCCTTGCAGCAACCATTGCTGCCAGCATCTTTGCACAGCAGTGTCCGTTCGGTGATGGTGACGGCCTATTGCTCGGTATGGCCAGTCAGCTTCAAGCATTCCGACTATACGATGACGTTCGAACTCGTCTAATTGCTTATAATGTCTTCAGCAACGTCGTAAGGGCATTATTGGTTATGTCTCCAAGGAGCTGCAACGCAGATAACGAGCAAAGATAAACCGTCCACATTTTAAACCTGTTTTATCGGATTCTAGTTGAGCCGTAGAAACTCGCGCTATGATCGAAGTTAACGCTCATTGGCCTTTCAAATTTAGTCATTTGCATACTTGGTATAAAAGAATTTGCATGCGAAATTTCGAGATAATCGGATTATTTTTTAGGAGTGCTTCGTTTTTTATGCAAAATAGTGTATTAAATACGGACTGCGTACTTCACTTTTATTTATTTTGAGAAGAGTTTTCAAACTTATATATTGTGTTTAGTCAATATTGTGTTTAGCCATATTGTGTTTAGCCATTAAACTCATTTAGTCGACTGTTGCAACAGAAAAAAAGTAGAACGGGTATATCTTTTAATACAATATTTGTATTTCTATTTAGTATATACAATCGGGATCAATATGTTTTATTCTTCAGATCTGCAAATTCAGATTTACGAATTTAGCGGAATATCGCTAATTTGGCAACTTTTCTTAAACGTTGCCAAATTGTAGGAAATGTCTCCAAATTGATAAAAACGACTAAATGAATGAAAGTAATTTTGTTTTGTTAGAAGAGAGTACTGAAATGATGTTTCGGTAGCATTTGTCTGTCAGTCCAACCGTCCTTAGTAGCACACTTAGCGAATTTTTTAAAATGTCTTCAAATTAATAAAAATGTATTGTAAATCCATAAAAATATCTTGAAATTAATAAAATTACTCTAAGTAAATGAAAATTATTGTGTTTTTTTAGGGGATAGTATTGTGATGGTGTTTCGTCAATTTGTCGCCATGTGGGACTATCAGTTCTACAGTCCCACTTCTCGATAAAAGGTTTAAGATTTTTAAAAGGTTTAAAATTTTTATTTTTTGAAAGGTCGCTAAATGTAAGAAAATGTCGCCAAATTGGTAAAATACACTAAATTCATCAAAATAACACCTAATCGATGAAAATTCAATATTTTGAATAATTGAGTACGATTTTCTAGATGATCTCTGTCGTTTTGTGAGAATTAAAAAATATTTTTTCTGAATTTGTATACAAATTGGGACCAGGACGCTTTATTCTTCAGATTTGCCTTTGAAGATAATTTTGTGTATCGAGCCCAGACATTCTTATACATTTTTTTAGAAGAATTAAATTAAATATTTTAATAGAATATTTTGAATAACAATGTCATTTAGAATACTATAGGAATTTACACATAATTTCTTTATATTATATTTTTCGTACGAAGAACGGGCATACTGCTAGTTATTAATAATTTCAAGTATACATCATAACCTAAACTCTGTGTAGAATTGTTTAGTTATTTAATAAACATTTCATTTTATACGCATTTTCTATTATTGGTGGCAAAAATTTGGCCATATTATTGTTTAAGTATCTATTTCTCAAGATCTGCTGTGGATAAGCTTAAATGATAACTGATATGGATTTAGTATGAAAATCCAGGAGGAGCTAGGAGGGTTTATTTAAAATTTAGGGAGTTTACTAAAGAGATTTGAATCCCGATTTGTCAGTCGATCGAAACACAGTATGCATTTATAGACTCTGCACTGAACGGATTTAAATTTTACAAGAGTGGCCATGTATCTGGATTCTGATTAATAAATATTTCTATAATTAATTTATGTCTTTTTACCCTTTTTAAAAAATCTCCTGGAAAACCGACATTTAAGTTACCAATCGCCAATTCCGGAAGGTCCAGGCCGTTTAATCGTGTCGACAAATATGGAGAAATATTGCCAACTTGGCAACTTTTGGGGAAGTTTGAGAATCTAATTGATTATTTAAGAATATTTCGAGTTACGTAGGTTTTTTTGCATTTACATAGAGGGCAGATACTCCTTGAGAGAGCGATGTTATGTGATAACAAGAAAGATCAATCATGCTTAAGGCATTGATTATGAAACACTTTCCAACTTCAATGCAATTTTATTTAAAAAAAGTCGAAAATGCAATACATTCCTCGGTAATATTTTAAAACTTATCACAATATTACATTAATTTATTATATTTGAAAACTTAAACCTTCACTGAAAAAAATGAACTTCATTCAAATGACGGAATTGAAATATAAATTGCCTGGTCTAAATATCTTTAAAATGCGATACATTCCACGGTAATATTTTAAAAACTCTCATAATACTACGATAATTTATTATATTTGAAAACTTCATCGAAACAACTGAAATTTATTCAAATGACGTCATAGAAAAAATAACACGCCTGGATCTCTCTATAAAAACTGGATTTCATTCATGACTCTCTTCCATTCATTTCATTCATCACAATACTATAATAATTTATTTTATTTAAAAATTAAGACCATGGAGCTACAAGTAATTAAACTCTATACTTAAAACTTCATCGAAAAAAATCGTCCTTCTCCCTGTAAAATCAATGAATATTTCATTCATATCAGCTATGCAGACTCCATGGACTAAATTATTTTGTGGTAAAGAAATACAGCAATTCTAATACAACTCATTCTACATATTTTGCTGTTTATATTTTACATAAGTGAAAAATAGGCTTCGTTGCAGAAATAATCAAATTTGGATAATTATTTAAACTCAAATATATTGTATTTGCGTTGTTTCAGTATGTAGATGCACAGAATTTAAGCAAAAATAAAGTAGTTTTAGGACGGATGCAACACTCAATATGAATTAAAAAAACTTAAAAAATCACGATTTTGAAACAAGATAGATGCTATATATCATTTTGAAGTGGGTCATGTGATCGTTTCATATCATGGTCACGTGATCGTTTCATATAAGAGGTGTAATTATTATTTTAATTTTTATTTAAAAAACTACTGAATATATTTCGCTGAATTTTTTTTTTATATATTTTATGGAACAATTTGAATATTACCTAAAATTTTCGAAGCAATTTGTGAATTTTAAATCCGCTTAAAAAATGTTTGAAAAATTAGGTCCCATAGGGCTCAATGTATTTCATTTTTTCAACCCGGGTTCAATCCAAAACTAATTGGGTGATATTATTCATTTATATTCCCATAGGTCCTACAGACCGTCTGAACAACATACTAAAATTTCATTTAAGTCATTTTTACGGCAGTTATCGTGCTAACGGACAGACAGACAGACAGAATGAACAAAGTCATAAACACTTTTCAACTTTGTTGTAAAGTGTTAATAAAAATATTCTGTATTATTAACATGTAAGTGTTTTGAGAATAGGATTCCCTTCTTTATGATATAAATGAGCTTTTAATTACTGTTGTATCTTGTTGTAAGCTTTTAATTACTATTGCATCTTGTTGTGAGCTTTTAGTTACTGTTGTATCTCGTTGCGAGTTTTTTATTGCGTTGCTTAAGTGTTGCTTGTAAGAAAAATATTTTGAATTATTAATACGTAAGTGTTTTGAAAATTATTTCCTTCCTTGTGATATAACTGAGCTTTTGAGCTTTTAGTTTTAGTTGCTGCTGTATCTTATTTTGAGCTTTTAATTTTTGTAGCTTAATTACTATCTTGTTGAAGATAAGAGAAATGTTTTGAATTATAAATTCGTAAGTGTTTTGAGAATAGGATTTCTTTCTTTGTGACATAACTAAGCTTTTAATTGCTGTTTTATCTTGTGAGCTTTTAATTGCTGTTGTTTAATTACTGTTGTATTGCTGACAAGAGATATATTTTGAATTATGAAATGTGTTTTGAAAACATGATTTCCTTTTTTGTGATATAACTGAGCTTTTAATTGCTGTTGTGGCTCATTTTGAGCTTTTAATTGCTGTTGCTTAATTCTTGTCGTATTGATGATAAGATAAACGCTTTGAATTATGAATATGTAAGTGTTTTGAGAAGAGGAATTTCTTCTTTACGATTTTATCTTGTGAGCTTGTAATTGCTATTGTATCTTGTTGTGAGCTTTTAATTGCTGTTGCTTAATTACTGTAGTATTGCTGACAAGAGATATATTTTGAATTATGAAATGTGTTTTGAAAAGATGATTTCCTTTTTTGTGATATAACTGAGCTTTTAATTGCTGTTGTGGCTCATTTTGAGCTTTTAATTGCTGTTGCTTAATTCTTGTCGTATTGATGATAAGATAAACGCTTTGAATTATGAATATGTAAGTGTTTTGAGAAGAGGAATTTCTTCTTTACGATATAAATGAGTTTTTAATTTCTACTTTAGCGTATCTAGTAGTTGTTTAGTGACATTTATAGATAGCTGTATCTAGTTAGCCGTATTTAGTTAGTCATATTTGGATAACTGTATCTTATTCTTGTTTATGCTTCCCAGTGTTTTGAATAAAGTGTGATCTTTGAACACATTCTTGTATATCCTGTGAACATACCATGGAGTCAAGAGGATACGCTAATGAATAGAGGCAATATTGTTAATGAATAGAGGTAATATTGTTAATGAATAGAGGTAATAATGTTAATGAATAGAGGTAATATTATTAATGAAATTATTATTGAATTTCAATTATCATCAACAAAATACCTAATTGAAATTAATCACGATTCCACACGATTAATCACAATCCTCGCAATGCATGGTAATGCATAGGGAAAGTATTGGAATCATGTCGAAAATCGCAAGTCGAGTTTTCGACGGATCTACATGTTTTGAGACCTCTAGAATACGAAAGCACTATTTTTAGCATGACGTCTGTGTGTGTGTCTATGTGTCTGTCTGTGCAGATTTTGTATCCACTCTAACTCAATTAATTGACCGAATTTGATAAAATTTTATAGTTAAGCCACTTGTGGGATACTCCGGTGCTGATTAAATTTGGTACAATTCAGGATAAAAGAACCTGCCTTTTTTGCGAAATGGTCCGCAACAATTTTATGTATCCACTCTAAATTGAACAGAAAATTGAATTATAAATTTAAACAAGAACGATTAATCATGCATAAAGCATCAATTATGAAACACTTTCCAACTGAAGTGCAATTTCTTTAAACATTTCTAAAAAGCTATACATTCAGCACTGATATTTTTTAAATTATCACAAGTATTACAGAAATTTATTAAACTTGAAAATTTAAAGCTTCATCAAAAAAATCAATACTATAAAATCGTCTGCTTCTCTATGTAAAATCAATGTATATTTCATTGATATCACTTATATTCCAGACTCCAGAGCTAAATAATTTTGCGTTAAAAATTCAGCAACTCTTATACAACTCATCTTACAATCGCTTGATTTGTTTACATTTTGCATACCTTAAAATTTTGCTTCGTTGTAGTAATCAAAATTTAGTGATCATTTAGAATAAAAAATATTGTAATTTCGTAGGCACAGAATGTAGATACATAAATAATATACAAAAATAAAGTGGTTTTAGGGCGGATGCAAGACTAAATATAAATATTAACGTTCGTTAAAAGTCAAGATTTTCATACAGCGAAAAAGAAATGGATGCCATATTTTATTTTGTAATGAGTCACGTGATCTATTCATATAATATGGGTTTAATTACTATTTCAATTTCTATTTAAAAAACTACCTAACATATTTTGCTGAAATTTTTTTACACATTTTATGTGATAATTTGAATATTACCTAAAATTTTCGAAGCAATTTGTGAATTTTAACTCCGTTTAAAAAATGTTTGAAAAATTAGGTCCCATAGGATTCCATGTCTTTTATTTTTTTCACAGGGGTTAAATTCAAAACTAACATTCCCATATGTCTCACAGACCGTCTCAACAACATATTAAAATTTCATTTTGATAAAATCATTTTTACAGCAGTTATCGTGCGAACGGACAGACAGACAGAATGAATAAAGTCATAAACACTTTACAACTATTTTGGAAAGTCCCATGTGGATGAAAAGTTTCTTTCTTCAGAAGTTTGAGTTGTTTAACTAATCGCATAGTTAGTCGGTCAAGATCACACAACTGTAGGATATAGATTTGATATTCGAAATTCATTTTTTATGTCATACATTAATTTTCTGTATGCCATGCACATAGAAAACTAAAATATTCTAAGAATAAAGACTTGTATATGGAGTATAATATATTTTCTGAAAAGGTCGGATTTAATATAATATCACTCTTGTCATCTATTTAAAGGTTTATTCCGGAATAAGACGTTGAGACTTGTGCCAATGTTTACTTTGGTATACATCACCTTATTTATTGCGTCTTGTAGTTTTATCACACGTGAACACACCCGGAAAACACTAGACAGAATTACCAGGGGAGTAAACATACAGTATTCGCTTAAGTTATTTGTGTTTTGACTCTGTTTTAAATTTTTTTATTTTTTCTCGTATGTGAAGATTAAAGTTCACATTGAATTTATTTATACGTTCGTTATTCACACTTGAATTATGCCAAAGATACATGTAATCCATAATAATAAAAGATTATATCTGTTTGTTAGATTGTTGGCAGCGTAACGAAAAATACAACAGCCCCACAACTACAAAATTTTGTACAGTGATTGTTCAGGTACCTCTGAGCGACTTTTTTGCAATTCGAATTAGTTTTTTAGTTATTTCATGTTAAAGCACAATTTTGAGCGATTTTCATATAATCCTCAAATAGTGTTCGAAAACATCATTACAGTGCTCCCACTTTAACGTCAACGAGAAGATCTATGAACGCTCTTTCAAATAAAATTTGAACCGATTTCGTAAGAAAATGCTTTCATATTTAAATTTGTGTTTGAAAATACATCGGAATACGTGTATTTTCGACGTATTTCGATGTATTTTTAAGCCAATATAGTTGAAAAGTGTTTATGACTTTGTTCATTCTGCCTGTCTGTCCGTTCGAACGATAAATGCCATAAAAATGACTTTAAATGAAATTTTAGAAATGAATGAATGAAATTTTGAGAATTTAGTATGTTGAAAATGAAATTTTAGTATGTTGTTCAGACGGTCTGTGGAATCTATGGGAATATAAATGAATAATATCACCCAATTAGTTTTGGATTAAACCCAGGTTGAAAAAATGAAATACATTGAACCCTATGAGACCTATTTTTTCAAACATTTTTTCAGTAAATTTAAAATTCACAAATTGCTTCGAAAGTTTTACGAAATATTCAAATTATCCCATGAAAAATATAAAAACAATTTCAGCAAAATATATTCGGTAGTTTTTAAAATAAAAATAAAAATAATAATTACACCCATATCATATGAAGAGATCACGTGACCCCACTTTTAAATAAAATATAACATCCATCTTGTGCCAAAATCGTGCTTTTTAAAGTTCTTTTTAACTCATATTTAGTGCTGTATCCGTCCTAAAACCGCTTTATTTTTACTTAATTTCTGTGCATCTGTATTCAGAAATAGCGCAATTACAATATATTTGAGTTTAAACGATCAATACCATCCACCTTGTGTCAAAATCGTGATTTTTAAAGTTCTTTTTAATTTATATTTAGTGCTATATCCGTCTTAAAACCGCTTTATTTTTGCTTAATTACTGAGCATATATATTCTGAAACAACGCAATTAGAATATATTTGAGTTTAAATGATCAACAAACATTGATTATTTCTTCAACGAAGCTTAATTTTCACGTATGGAGAATGTAAGCACATCAAGCTGTAAGATGAGTTGTATAAGAATTGCTGAATTTCCTTATTGCAAAATTATTTAGCTCTGGAGTCTGCAATATAGCTGATATGAATGAAACATTCATTGATTTTACTTAGAGACGCATACGATTTTATAGCAGACTTTTTCGATGAATTTTTAAGCATAGAGTTAAATTACTTTTACCTCCATGGTTTTAAGTTTTTAAGTAAAATAAATTATTGTAGTGATGGGATGAATGAAAGGAATGGAAAAAAAGCGTATGAATGAAATATTTACAGCTTTTTCACAGAGAGCCAGACGATTTATATTTCAATGCCGTCATTTGCATAAAGTTCATTTTTACTTTCCTTATATACATAATGTATATTACTTTCCTTATATACATAATGTATAAGGAAAGTATTGTGACGGGGTCGAAAATTCGAATTCGTGTTTTCGACGGGAGAGCACGTTTCAAGCATCCCTGATCACGAATCAAACATTTTTGAAGTGATGTCTGTGTGTGTGTGTGTGTGTGTGTGTGTGTGTGTGTGTGTGAAAGTATGTGTGTGTGTGTGTGTGTGTGTGTGTGTGTGTGTGTGTGAAAGTATGTGTGTGTGTGTGTGTGTGTGTGTCAGTGGGTCTGTGGAGACGATAACTGACGAACAAAAGGACCGATTAGAACCAAATTTGGTACAAAAATCACAATCTGTAAACACTGGAAGCCTATTGTTTTTATACGCAATCGAATGTTCAGAACCCCCCTAAATTTTCGAATGAAATTTTGAAAAAATCGTCAAAAAATCAAAACCAATAATAAAGTTACGTAAATAGACATTCCTTATGTAATTTTTCATTAGAAAACGATTGACATAAATTTTAGAACGTTAACATGAACCGTTCTCGAGATATTGCACATTTTTCAAAAAAATTATCAAAAAGTCAAATAAAATAGAAAAAAAAATATTTCCTATTGAGAAACATGTTCACTTTTCATATATAATATCATGCGATAAATTGGGTGACATCATTCTCGTGGATCTAGCTCGTTCCATTCATGAAAAAAGATACTTTGAGTAATACTTTTGCATTTGAACGCCAATTTATCTGCTGTAAGAATAACTTATTTCTTCGTTCATAACGCTTGGCGAGATTTTGGCGACGAAATTGGCGGAATGTCGCCAACTTGGCGACTTTTTGAAATGTTGCCAAATTAACGTAAATCTCGCCAAATGGATAAAAATGACGCTAAATCAATGAAAATGACGACTAATTGTGGAAAATTCAATATCTAATAAGTTATATAATATATAAATATATAATAATAGTTATATAATATATGTCGAAAATTCAATATCTAATATGTTATATATATATATATAACTTATTTCTTTGTCCATAAAGCTTGGCGAGATTTTAGAGACAAAATCGGCGGAATGTCGCCAACTTGGCGACTTTTTGAAATGTTGCCAAATTAACGAAAATCTCGCCAAATGGATAAAAATGACGATAATCAATGAAAATGACGACTAATGGTCGAAAAGTCAATATCTTGGAAAGGATATTAGTATCTACTAGAAGAAAAACCTATTTATTTTACTGTAAAAGTAGTGAATTCATTTCATTATATAAGGAAAGTCATGTGTTGCCCACATCAGATTTTTTAAAATGAAGTTTTAAGTTTTCAAATATAATAAATTAGTGTAGTATTGTGATAGTTTAAAAAATATTACCGCTGAATGTATCGTATTTTAGAGATGTTTAAATGAAATTGCATTGCAGTTGGAAAGTGTTTCATGCATGATTGATCTTTCTTGTGATTATTTGTGGATCGCCTGTGGTTAATTTCTAGTACACACGATAGCTGCTCCAAATATTAATGGGTTTTCACTAAACTTCATATCCGGTTTTGATAAAGCAAAATCTAGAACTAAATAGCATTTTTGACATTTTCCAACATAGTTGAAATGTGTTTATGACTTTGGTCATTTGTCTGTCTGTCTGTCATTATTTTCAGGAAATATTCACACGTTTGTAACACTTTCTAACGTAGTTGAACAGTGTTTATGACTTTGTTCATTTTGTATGTCTGTCTGTCCGTTCACAGGATAACTGCCGTAAAATGACTTTAACAAATTGAAGTTTTAGTATGTTGTTTAGACGGCCTGGTGGAATATAGGGGAATGCAAATGAATAATATCACCCAATTAGTTTTGGATTGAACCCAGGTTGAAAAGGTGAAATACATTGAACCCTATATTACATCATTTTTCGCACATTTTTTAAGCGAAGTAAAAATTCACAAATTGCTTCGAACATTTTAGGAAATATTCAAATTATCCCATAAAATATATATAAAAAGTTTGAGCAAAATATGTTTGGTAGATCTTTAAATAAAAATTAAAATTATAATTACAACCATTATATATGAAGAAATCACGTGAACCACTTCAAAATAAAATATGGCATCAATATTTTTTCCCAGTGTAAAGATCGTGATATTTAAAGTTCTTTTAAATTAATATTTAGTGTTGAATCCGTCCTAAAACCGCTTTATTTTTGCGTATTTTCTGTGCATCTATATTCTGCGCCAACGCCATTACAATATTTTTGAGTTTAAATGATCTTGATTATTTTTATAACGAAGCCTAATTTTAACGTATTCAGAATGGAAACAAACAAAGCTGTAAGATGAGTTGTATAAGAATTGCTGAATTTTTTTATCATGAAATTATTTAGCTTTGGAGTCGGGAATATAGGTGATATGAATGAAACATTAATTGATTTTTTATAGAGAAGTAGACGATTTTATAGCATTGCCTTTTTCGATGAAGTTTTAAGCATGAAGTTAGAAAGTACTTTTACCTCAATGGTTTTAAGTTTTTAAGTAAAATAAATGATTGTAGTATTGTGATATTTGAAAAATATCACCGCTGAATGTATCGCATTTTAGAGATGTTTAAATAAAATTGCATTTCAGTTGGAAAGTGTTTCATTATCAATGCTTTATGCATGAATGATCTTTCTTGTTAAAAACGTGTATTCATTCGTTTTTTCCTGCATTTGAGAATTGAAGATGTGCACAATTATTATCTTAGGTATGAATATGGACTCATATCTTTATACACTAATTTTATTTAATTACTCTGTTTAGGAATTTTTTTTATGAAATTTTAAGCGAGTCTATAAAAGTTGCGACCTTTTATTCGAACGCTAGCTCCGAAAGGAGTTTTGCTGTGTTCATGTTGTCGCAACTGCCGTCGTGCCCGTTCATGGAGAGTTGTGATGTATTTATATAGCCGGTGTTAAATTGCGTTGTACAACTGGCATGATTGCGCAAGCAAAAATAGAGTAATGGAATGATTTTTTGTTCAAAACATATTTTGGAAATTGAGTGGTGTAATCTGTTTAACTTGTGATTGATATCGGAAATTTTTCCCATTCATACATTAATTTTCCATATACTACGCTCACGGAAAACTAAAATATTCTAAAAATAAAGACTTATGATATGAGAATAATATCCTCACTGAAAAGTCAGATAGAAAATAATCTCACTCCTGGCATCTATTCAAAATTTCATTCCACAACAAGACATTGAGATTTGCGCCAATGTTTACTCTGGTTGACATAACCTCATTTATTGCATCTCCTTGCAGTTTCACCACGTGTGAAAAGACCTGGAAGAATGCTAGAAAGAGTTGCCAGAGGAGAAACATTCAGTATTCGCTTAAAATGTTCTTATTATTATTTTTTTTTTAGTAAGTTTTTATTCTTGCTTGTTTGTGAAGATTAACGTTCACGTAGAATTTATGTATACGTCATTTACACTTGGAAGAATAACATTAAGTTTAATATACATGTCATGTAAAATAATAGTGGAGCGTTTCTTGAAAATGTTATTCCAGAACATTTATCTGAGTTATATTGCAAGTATGTAAGTTATATTTCATTTGTTGTGGAGAAGTGTTTGCTCCAATTGCAATTTTAATCTTAGAAACTGCAGGGAGATGGGAAAGTTACTCACATTAAATTTCAAAATGTACAGAGAAATTGAAATATAATTTTTTTTTTCAGTTATATTTGCGGCGAACCTGACTTGAATATATTATGGAATCTACTGGAGTCTTTTTACTCTCTTTATTTGTTCCTACGCACATTCAACGAAAGTGCTTAAAACTGCTAGATTAAACTATCTATCGTTAAATTTGGCAAGAATGTTTTAAAAAACACAGAGAAGGAAAATTTTGAATACGAGATAGGATGTGCATGGTAGAATAGAGGCTTTCATGATCAGAAATATCTTTTTAAACGTCGTGATCCTAATTTTAGTACCTAAAGTAAAGTTCTTATGAGGAAAATATATGCGAGAAATGCACCAAAATATACAAATGATTTTATAAAATGCTGTTTCTGCCGTTGATTAGCAAAATATGGTTATAAAGTAGTTACATGTTTTGAATCGTCTGCAATATTTTTATTCTTAAAAATAATTATGGAATTAATCCTCTAAAAAGGAGTTTCTAAATCTGGGATTGGGTTGCCATAAAATTAGATTCGTCAAATAATGCCAAACGAATTCTTCCAAGTTTTGAACGGCCATTGGTTTTGAAAATGATAAAGACGTGTTTTATTCAAATATGGTTAGAATTTGAAATGTAGTTTTAGAAACTGATTGATTTAAACTAAAGCCATCGGATTTATACAAAATATGTTAAATTTTAACTATTTATAACGTTAAAATATTGGACTATATTCCTTATAGAAAGCTTAGAGTTATTCTTATAACTTTCTGTTGTGAAGTTAGGTTTGTCGTATGTATAGGTACCACTAATACACCCAAAATTGTATCAGAAATATCGTCTGCTGTTTTTAATACGTCAATCTATAATTATAGACTTTTAGACCTTTTTTTTCCACCAATCGAAGACCATGGCGTTTTCAGAGAGAGAAAGAATTTTAATTTAGAGCAATATTTCTCTAGGCATTCTTATGAGAATGTCATTGAAGAGTTTTAGAAGAAATACTCCTGCTCTAAAACCCCTAGCATTCCAACAATTACGAGGTTAAAAAACGTTTTTGAGAAACTGGATATGTTGCAGACAAAGCGCAGACTTAGTTATAACTCAGGTTGCTTGAAATAGACTGCGTTGTTAAAAAGCTTCAACGAATCCTTCTGAAACTCTTCAGTGACACTCTCATAAGAATAAGAGAAATATTGCTCTAAAATAAAATTTTTTTTACGCCATTGGAAACGCCATGTTTTTCGTTTTATAAGAAAAGGTTTACAATTATCGTTTGACATATTAAAAATAGCAGACGATCAAGTAATTTAAAGTATTTATAGCATATTTCAATATTTTGTAGGGTTCATTTCCACTAATAGGGGAAAAGACAATCGTCTTAGCTCAATGGATAGAGCGTCAAGTATCACAGATGCTCATTATCGCTAAATCACCGATGCTTCAAAAGTACATATATTCAATTTTTTTACTATGGAACCTTCAATTTATGGCAGTATTAGTCAATTAACATGTTATGGTGAACATGATGCAATCCAAGCATTGAGGATGGAGGAAAATGTTCAGATCTGAAGATTTACTCCCAAATTTATCGCATAATATTACACATGAAAAGTGAACACATTTCACAATAGTTATTACTTTTTTAATTTTATGTAATTTTTTTGATAAATGTATTTGGAAAAAGTGCAATATTTCGAGAATGGTTCGTGCTGGTATTTATTCTAAAGTTTGTGTCAATCATTTTCTAAAGAAACCATAAGAAATGATTATTTACGTAACATTATTGAAGGTTTTGATTTTTTGATGAATTTTTCAAAATGTTATTCGAAAATTTGAGAGTTTGCCGAACATTTGATTACATTTAAAATCAATAGGCTTTGAGTATTCACCGAATGTAATTTTTGTACCAAATTTCCTTCGAAGAGCTCCATTTGTTCGTGAGAGATCGTCTCTACAGACTCACGAACGGTCACACACACACACACACACACACACACACCTAGTTATCACCTCAAAAACTTTATGTTCAAGTTCAGGGATGCTTGAAACGTGCTCTCCCGTCGAAAACTCGAATTCGAATTGTCAGAATACTTTCCCTATGCATCATACTATGTATATAGGGAAAACCGGTGGCCGAGCGGTCAGGGGCACGCGTTTCCGTCTGATCACTGGATTGCCGGGTTGTGGGTTCGAATCCCACCAGTGGGCATGGATGTTGCGTTGTCGAGGCAAAATTAGACTTCCACCCTTGAGGCGCCTCAATGAAAAGTGAAGCTGCAAATTTCTCCCCTTCGCCATGGGACCAGGGATCTAGTGGACTTGGTGCATAGGCGCTCCTTCACAACGGGGGAATTAGTAACAACAACAACATATAGGGAAAGTAAAAGTACCGGGAGACTCTAGGCAAATTATTAGCTTCGTAATTCGAGGGGACACATATACATATATAGTACGTCTATCGTGTTTTAATAGAGTATGTATTAGTAAAGAGCTTAAGGTCCTAAAATTTATATCTAGGAGTCTGTTTTCCATGAACCTTTTATTAATTTCATTTGGACAGTATTTGTCCCTTCGTTCAACATATTTTGCGAGCTTATTCTTGGTTTCCAGAGCATGTAAAGATATGAAACTCTGCTCACAGTTTCAGATCGCGGAACATGCTTATCTACCAACTTTTCACGGCATTTCGTTACGTCATTTCCTTACGTCAACTTTAACTGGCTAGTCCTAGGCTCTCAGAGCATTTCGAGAACGAAAACATTGCAGACAGTTTCATCCTGCAGAACAATTTTACGTATCAAATTTTCACGTCATTACGTCTAACTTTTACGTCATTTATGTACATCACTTTAAATGAGCTCATTCTGAGCTTCCAGAGCATGTCCAAAACTAAAACTCTGCACCTCAGCACACAGTTTCATCTCATAGAACATTCTTATCAAAGTTTTACGTCATTACGTTACGTCGGAATGCTATTTACGTACGTCATGTCATGACTATGTTTCTACCCTTTTCGTGCCTTTCCTCTGCGTATTACGGTTCAGTGTCTTTAGATGAAATTTTCTCTTAATGCTTTCATCCATGCAAAATACTATATAGGTTTGTACACATATTAAGTAAAACATGGGAAACTAAAAGTAACAAGCAAATTATGAGAAAAAAATCAGTTTTTAACACTTTACAACAAAGTTGAAAACTGTTTATGACTTTGTTCATTCTGTCTGTCTGTCTGTCTGTCTGTCTGTCTGTCTGTCTGTCTGTCTGTCCGTTAGCACGATAACTGCCGTAAAAATGATTTAATCAAAATGAAATTTTAGTATGTTGTTCAGACGGTCTATAGGACCTATGGGAATATAAATGAATAATATCACACAATTAGTTTTGGATTGAACCCGGGTTGAAAAAATGGAATACATTGAGCCCTATGGGACCTAATTTTTCAAGCATTTTTTAAGCGGATTTAAAATTCACAAATTGCTTCGAAAATTTTAGGCAATATTCAAATTGTTCCATAAAATATATAAAAAAAAATTCAGCGAAATATATTCAGTAGTTTTTTAAATAAAAATTAAAATAATAATAACACCTCTTATATGAAGCGATCACGTGTCCATGATATGAAACGATCACATGACCCACTTCAAAATGATATATGTTATCCATCTTGTGTCAAAATCGTGATTTTTAAAGTTCTTTTTAATTCATATTGAGTGTTGTATCCGTCTTAAAACTACTTTATTTTTGCCTAAATTCTGTGCATCTACATACTAAAACAACGCAATGACAATTTATTTCAGTTTAAATGCTCATCCAAATATGATTATTTCTACTATTAAGCCTATTTTTCACCTATGTAAAATGTAAACAGCAAAATATGTAGAATGAGTTGTATTAGAATCGCTGTAATTCTTTAACACAAAATAATTTAGTCCATGGAGTCTGCTTAGCTGATATGAATGAAATATTCATTGATTTTAGAAAGAGAAGGACGATATTTTTCGCTGAAATTTTACGCATAGAGATTACTTAATTGTAGCTCAATGGTCTTAATTTTTAAATAAAATAAATTATTATAGTATTGTGATGAATGACATGAATGGGGGAATTATTTATGAATGAAATGTTGCTTTTATAGAGAGAGCCGGGCGTGTTATTTTTTTATGACGTCATTTGAATGAATTTCAGTTGTTTTCGATGAAGTTTTCAAATATAATAAATTATCGTAGTATTATGATAATTCTAAAATTATTACCGAGGAATGTATCACATTTTAGAGATATTTAAACCAGGCAATTTATACTTTAATGCCGTCATTTGAATGAAGTTAATTTTTTTCGATGAAGGTTTAAGGTTTCAAATATAATAAATTAATGTAGTATTGTGATAAGTTTTAAAATATTATCGAGGACTGTATTGCATTTTAGACATGTTTAAATAAAATTGCATTGAAGTTGGAAAGTGTTTCATAATCAATGCTTTAAGCATGATTGATCTTTCTTGTTTAATGTTCTACCCCTACACAACAGTGACGGACGGAAAAGTTGAAAATAAATTTTAATCTCGCACGTAATTGAACAAATAGATGGTGCATGAAGAATCAATTCAAAACAATCTATATAAATAATATTGAAAATCTGTCAGTCTGTCTCCTTGTCCCGTCATTACGGGAGAACGGCTGAACCGAATTTGATGAAATCTTGTGGATAGCCTTGAAATAGTCCCGCTTAAAATTTAGTCTATGTTTCGAGTTTCTAAGACCAGGGGTTGTCGAGATATTAATTGAAAACGGAATTTATTCCCAGGAATTCCACTCTAAAACTTCCTAGTTGCTCCAAATGAAAAGGTTCAAAACCGTATGTTTAAAACGTGGAAATAAATAAAAATTTTTATCTCTGAGTTCGGTGGCAGATATTTGCGTTAAATAGCCACTTTCTTAAATCATGAATTGGTTGAAAAGATGAATTTAAATGGAAAATTTATCACCATGGTTTAATTTTCACAAGCTCTTACTCAACATTAAAAAGTATTAACAAATCAAAATGATTCTATCTTATATCATGTTGTTCGGCAATGCAATTAAATTAAATATGTTTGCTAATGTTTATTACTATTTTTTTCGATTTGAATAATAAATAAATGGATATAAAAATATATCTTATAAATGAACGGTTTGATCCTTCTTTTAATAATATTAATTGTGGACTGCGTACGTCAGTTTCATTTTTTTGGCAGAGTTTTCAAGCTTATATATTGTGTTTAGATAAACTCATATATTGTGTTTAGCCAATAAATTCATTTAGACGATTGTTGAAACAGAAAAAGAGTAGAACTGGTATATCTTCTAATACAATTGTAGTGTTTTCATTTAGTATATAGAAACGGGATCAGGATGTTTCATTCAGATCTGCAAATTCAGAGCTACGAATTTGGCGAGGTATCGCTAACTTGGCAGCTTTTCTTAAAAGTTGCTAAATTGACGGAAATGTTTCCAAATAGTTAGAAACGACGTAAATCAATGGAATTAAATTTGTTTTGTTAGAAGAGAGTACTGAAATGATGTTTTGTTAGCATTTGTATGTCAGTTCAACCGTCCTACTTAGTAACACATTTAGCGAAATAACAAGATCACAACTGTAATAGAAGGTCTTTATTTCGCTTCTTTAAGACGTAGAAAACTTTAAAAGGCCAAAGCGCTTTCGAGCGTAAATACGCTCTTCATCAGTTGCTACATGGAAATAGGAATGATCGTTCATATATAGACCAGAAAAGGTGACAAATTTGCATAAATACAATTATCAATAAACTTACGTTTATTTAAGGAGAATCCAAAAATACAAAACATTTTGCGAAAAATCGAGCATAAATCACGAAAAGAACAGTAAAAGTTTTACAATTTTATTACAGAATTTTCAAATTCAAATTTTTTTTTAAAAAATGGGGGTAATCAGGTACAATCCCTGAGAGGATGACGTCAAAGATAACTATGAAGAGACTTGAATTGCATGGAGTCGAGAATGAGTCGCCAAGCATAACTTAAAATCTGAACGGAGTCAAAATTACAAATCGACTCGCGGTAAACATAAATAAAGAGGGACTTAAAAAGGAGAATATTACAAGGGTTATTACAACGCATAAGAAGGAAAGTTCTTTCAAAATTGGGCCGGAAATTTTCTTTAATAACAAATTGAGCAAGGGCCATAGAAAGTTTACACCTTTGACATCCCTAGCATGTTCTGCCAAACGGATACCAATAGTACGTTTTGTACTGCCAATATAAAATTTAAAATTAACATCGATGGACAACAGGGGAACCACATACATCCCAGCAAAGCTTACTTGTCACCCAGCTTATCAGACCGAATCCGGTTAAATAATGAAGAAACATTAGAGTGAGCAGGCCTGAAACCAAATTCAGAGCAGAACTGAATAAAGAGACGGAAAATCCTAGGATGGCACGGGAAACTAGATTTATGATTCAAACGATCTTTTAAAGAAATAAGTTTAGTATGAATTTGAGAAAATTTACGGCGCACATGGGAAAAAATCTTATGTATAAATTCAAAGGAATAGTCAGTCTCATAGGCAAGATTGAAAATAAAATCAATTTCGTCACTTAAAGAAGAAAAAGAAGAACACACGTTAAAAGCACGATTAAAATAAGCGTTAAAAGAAGCTTTTTTTAGAGGAAATAGGATGGTAAGACTTAGCAGGAATATAGGAATTAGTAAAAGACGGTTTACGGTAAACATAAGTGTGAAAACCAACAGCAGAACGGGTAACCAGAACATCAAGAAAAGGCAAACAGAAATTATTTTCGTGCTCAACGGTAAAATTAATCGAAGGGTAAAAATCATTAACCTTGGACAAAAGAAGAGGAGATCATTTAAATCACCATCCCAAATAATAACAAGAAAGATCAATCATGCTTAAAGCATTGATTATGAAACACTTTCCAACTTCAATGCAATTTTATTTAAACAAGTCTAAAATGCAATACATTCCTCGGTAATATTTTGAAACTTATCACAATACTGCATTAATTTATTATATTTGAAAACTTAAACCTTCATCGAAAAAAATGAACTTCATTCAAATGACGGTATTGAAATATAAATTGCCTGGTTTAAACATCTCTAAAATGTTATACATTCCTCGGTAATAGTTTTAGAATTATCATAATACTACGATAATTTATTATATTTGAAAACTTCATCGAAAACAACTGAAATTAATTCAAATGACGTCATAGAAAAAATAACACGTCTGGATCTCTCTATAAAAACAGGATTTCATTCATAACTTTCTCCCATTCATTTCATTCATCACAATACTATAATAATTTATTTTATTTAAACATTTTGTTTAAGACCATGGAGCTACAAAATATTAAACTCTATACTTGAAACTTCATCGAAAAAAATCGTCCTTCTCTTTATGAAATCAATTAATATTTCATTCATATCACCCATGCAGATTCCATGGACTAAATTATTTTGTGTTAAAAAAATACAGGAATTCTAATACAACTCATTCTATATATTTTGCTATTTACATTTTACATAGGTGAAAAATAGGCTTAGTTGTAGAAATAATCAAATTTAGATGAGCATTTAAACTCAAATATATTGTTATTGCGTTGTTTCAGTATGTAGATGCACAGAATTTAAGCAAAAATAAAGTAGTTTTAGGACGGATACAACACTCAATATGAATTAAAAAGAACTTAAAAAAATCACGATTTTGAAACAAGATGGATGCCATATATCATTTTGAAGTGGATCATGTGATCGTTTCATATCATGGTCACGTGATCGTTTCATATAAGAGGTGTAATTATTATTTTAATTTTTATTTAAAAAACTACTGAATATATTTCGCTGAATTTTTTTTTATATATTTTATGGAACAATTTGACTATTACATAAAATTTTCGAAGCAATTTGTGAATTTTAAATCCGCTTAAAAAATGTTTGAAAACTTAGGTCCCATAGGGCTCAATGTATTTCATTTTTTCGACCCGGATTCAATCTAAAACTAATTGGGTGATATTATTCACTTATATTCCCATAGGTTCTACAGACCGTCTGAACAACATACTAAAATTTCATTTTGATTAAGTCATTTTTACGGCAGTTATCGTGCTAACGGACAGACAGACAGACAGACAAAATGAACAAAGTCATAAACACTTTTCAACTTTGTTGTAAAGTGTTAAAAACATCATCAACAAAACGGTACCAAAGAGAGGGGAGATGGGCAAAAAAGGCAAAATTTCATTCTCGAGCTTCTGCAAAACCGCCCCTGCCAAAATACCAGATAAAGGGCTACCCATAGGGGCACCACAAGTTTGTAAATAAATATTATCACAAAAGCCAAAATAATTTGTCTCCGTAACAATGTTCAAAGCAGAAGTGATTGCGTCGATAGTAGGGGTTTTAAAATTATGATTTTGCAATTTTTTAACAAGAATTCCAATAGCAATGTCAACGGGAATGCTAGGAAATAAAGAGACAACATCAAGACTATGAAGGGTACTATTAGGATTAAATTTAGTTTTAAATAAAACATTAATAAAATTTTCAGTGGAACTTATAGAAAACCTATAGTTATTAAAAAGGGTTTTAAGAAAAAGGCAAGAGATTTCTCTAAAAAATAAGTAGGTCCACTACATTTAGAAACAATAGGGGCAATAGGATGATTAGAAACAATGGGATGATTAGGTTTATGAAGTTTTATTTGACCAAAAATCTTAGGGAGTTGATGAGAAGTACGAAAAATCGCAGATTTAACATTGGGAGGAAGATGCTGGTTGAAATCAGCCGTGATGCCAAATTTTATTTTATTTACATTTAGCGAATTTTTAAAATGTTACCAAATTGATGAAAATGTTTGTAAATCCATAAAAATATCTCAAAATTGATAAAATTGCACTAAATAAATGAAATTGATTGTGTTTTGTTTAGGGGATAGTATTGTGAGGATGTTTCATCAATTTGTAGCCAAGTGGGACTGTCAGTTAGTTCTACAGTCCCACCTGGTGTTAAATTTGGCGATTTTTTAAAATGTCGCTAAATTCACGATAATATCGGCAAACCTTCCATAGAGATAGCATTATTCAGACGATATTTTTTCCACCAATTTATCTGAAGGAAATAATGTGTCGCTTAGCAACGGATTTAAATCCAATGTGTTTATGCGGCAGACGATTTTTATTAAATCTTTTCCGATTTGAATAATGGATATATACTCGTATATATATAAAATAAATTTCATTGCCATTGCAGTTTTGACTGGATAATATCAATTATGGTCTTCAGGTTTAAACATTATTATTATTGATATTTTCGGGGATTATGGATTTAGAGATTATCGATATTTTTAAGTTATTATGCCATTGTTTTACTGCGACAAAAATTGTTGAAATTCATATGTTGTACATTGTACGGGTAATCTTCTACAAATGCACGGGTATATCTTCTAATCTACGAGCATATATGTAGTACAGGCATATTGGCATATATTTTGACATATATTGGTATATATTGGATTTAAGTACGGTCTTCGGGAATGAAGATTACGGAGATTAATGATATTTTTAATTTATTGCGTCATCTGCTTTATTTTGGTAAAGATTTTTGAGACACATATTGTAATACGGGTAATCTTCTACTAACACTCGACATATCTTCCAATCTACGACATTATAAGTACTACGGGTATATCTTCCCATATAATTTTAACACTTTCATTTTGGCATATATTGGAATCAATTACTACCTTCAGGTTTAAAGATTACGGGTTTATTGATATTTTCAATTTATACATGTAATCTACCAATACAGGTTACATCTTCTAATATTCGCATATATAAGCAGTACGGGTCCCATACAATTTTAACGATTTTATTTTGCATATATTGATTCAATTCCTTATTCTTTGTAAATTTGCTTACAAAAGGGGCCAGGATGTTTTATTCTTCAGATCTGCCCGTGAAGATAATTTTGTATAGTGAGAACAGAGATTTTTAAACTTCTTTTTAGGAGCATTAAATTAAATATTTTAACAGAATATTTTGATTAAAAATGTCATTTAGTATACTATAGGAATGTGCACATGATTGTGAATTTTAATTTTCTTTATATTACAGTGCAACTTGGATAATTCGAAGCTGAAGGGACCACTAAAAAATTCGAATTATCTAAAACTTCGATTTAAAATAGTTACATCTTTTATCTTTAGTTTCAGGTTCACTGAATGCTTGAAAAGATTATTCTGTCAATAAGTAAATATTTATTGAGAAATATCATAGTATGAAGGACTTAAACACTATATGTATGTAAACAAAATAAGATTTACGTAAGCTACATGCATGTACGTATTACATTCAATACAGAAAATTATAGTTTTAGAAAAAATTGTGCAGTGTCTGATTGTTTTGTAGAGTTCAGTCGTTTAAGGTTAGCACAATCATCAAGCATGTTTAGTGAACGGAAAACAGCTTCACTAATGTGTGTTTGTCCTTCAATGTACCGACGAAATTCGCCTAGATGAAAAAGCGCCTCCGACGACGTAGGGATTGGCGTCTCTTCTTCATCCTGTATATCATCATCGATATCGTACTCCGCTGCACTCGTCTTATTTAACACTTCTGATAAAATGTCTTGATCTGACAGTTCTCCGCAAACTTGCACGTTTTCGTACAAATGGACGTATTCTTCGAATGTCACGCCCATATTGTTACCCCATGCGTCCGGTGGGGGGACATTTTCTTCTATGAACTCAGTTGGGTCAGTTTTATTGGTAAATCCTGCCTTTCGAAAACAATTTGCTAGTGTTGTTTCCGTTACTTGAGACCATGCATTGTGACACAATCGCGCTGCATCAAGGACACTTATTACTGTTTTTTTGTTTTTGTCCTTGAAAGAATCTGTCAAGAGGTTTCGAACGAAAAGGCATCTGTAAAAATGCTTGAGATTTTTTATGATGCCCTGGTCCATCGGTTGCACAACTGAAGTCATATTTGGTGGGGAAAAAGTAATCTTTACATTGTCCATATGTGGAATGGAGTTATGCGCAGTGCAATTGTCAATAAACAAGATAATTTTTCTGTTCTGTTTTCACTCAGAGGAATGTTTTCGTTCCGTGCTTGTTTAAACCACTTCAACACGCACTCGTCGACTTCAGGATTGTTCGGTTCTCTAGCTCTTTTGCGATCCTTTCCATTTCCACGCGGAGCAGCAGCGTTACTCAGAATTGTGTCTTTATTTTTTAAAAAAATAGACAAAGTGTTGGGCGCTATCTCGTACTCGTTGGCAATTTGGCATGTCCTCTTCACACCTTTTTCCACATCACGATGACGGCGACCTTTTCAGCAAACGTTAAATTCTTGTATTGAACGCGTGGTTTACTCAAAGACATCGTGAATGCTCACTAGCGAAACTCTCACAACACTACAGGCACACTGACAGTAGGAAGCTCAAATGACGTCCGAAGTCAATTGAACCAATATCTTCTGTTGGTTGAACGCTCGAACCAGTCGAACAGGTAGCGTGAAGGGGGTTTTCAGCTGTCACGTGTCGAACAGGTGGGGGTATTCCAGTGATGATTTCTTAACGATGAAAGGCCGAAAAATTGTTATGGTTCGAAAGTATTTATAAAAAACTTCGAATTAAGGAAGTTGAACTTCGAATTATCCACGATTTTTTAACACTGATTTAATACAAAGTTCAAGGGACCAAGAGAAATATCTTCGAATTAGAGACATTTGTTTTATCCAAGTTGCACTGTATATACTCCGTACGAAGAACGGGTATGCTGCTAGCACTAAATAAATTTTAACATTATCTAAAATTGATATTATGCAAAATTGTTGAAACTATTTCATCTGAATGCAACTTAAATTTCCATTCGACCATTAGGAAGTTTTCTTATTATGTATATAATTTAACAAGAAATACGTCTTTCAGCTTTTGGATTGGATTATTTAGGCGCTGCTTTCTTCTTTATAAGTACACGAGACATAGTTTTAACAATACATAGAGTTTAACGATACATACACACGAGACATAGTCTGGGTCAATACGGGCATTTTAGTACATACAGTCTTCTTCTTCAGCTCTACTCGGTGTGATGTTAACTTTTCACTGACCTGTTGGCTGCCGGAAAAACATATATGTATAATCATTCATAATATGAGACGTAGAATTTCAGCACACACATGACACAGTATTATTATGGGTCAAATTAATCATTCTATTTACATGTAAAATACATATATATGTACATATATATATATATCTTCTGCACAGTCATTTAATTAGGCATTGTTAAATCGTCCACAAGGCGGGCCCTCTTGTCCTAGTTGCTTATTAATTTTCTAGAAGTATTTTCAAATATCAAACATATTTAATAATCTTTAATTAATTTTGTCCAGAGGGGAAAGACAGGGGATTTAGCGTTAGAATGTGAATAATGGGGGGAGATAATGAAGTGAAGCTCACCATTCCTTATGGGTACACTCTGGATTCTGGGAAGTATCAATCCAGCTACGGTAACGCCACAGCATAGTGGACTTGACAATAGTGGACTTTGTTATCGATGCATAAGTCCATAGTGGACTTTGTTATCGATGATATAAGTCCTATTTGGGGCTGACTAAATTTTATGCACACTCCACACCAGCCATACTGAGTCAAGTGATTCTTGATGATGAGAGTTTTGACCCATGTTGGGAAGGCGTGATATTATGGTCCCTCGTTCCTGGTAGATCAAGACATTTGGATACTGATTGGTCCGCCTCTAGCAGGCAGCGGATTGGTTTTGGGGAACTCCGCCTTTGGTTATTGATGTCTGGCCGAAGTTTGAAGCCCATCGTTCCAGCGCACATTTCCCACCATAAATTTGGAAATAAAGCTCTTTATTTTCGAGATAAAAAAGTGCCACTTCTGCAAGTTCTACAGACTCGTAATCAGCATTTTCCCAGAAGTCAGCGGTACGAATATTTTGTCCCTGACGTTACTCTATGGTTTCCAGAATTTTGAGTCAGAAGAAGGGTTGCCAGATCTGACGATTTATCGCCAATTTGATGGCATTTGATGACTTCCCGTAACTTCGAGAAACATCGCCAAATAACGATTATTCTACGAGATATTAGATAATTCTGAAAATTTCAACAGAGAGATTTCCAGCACCACCCTTTATCAATACTTCCATTGATTATGAAAGTTCGCAATTTTATGCCACATCCGGCTGTGGTGAGGTGGATTTTACACATAAATACAATAAATATTAAACACTTAATTACATTACCGATACTCACCAAATAGTTCCACCAGGCTCAAGCGCGTTAAAGTATAGTGGGGTCCGATTGGACCTAAGTACATTGCGTTTGCTGAAACAATTAATCACTCCCTTTTTTGTGGCCACTTAACAATTTATTTACAAAACACATGAAATCTCAATTCAAACATTAAATACAAAATACACAATTACAAATGAGTTCCCAATTTACCTAAGCTTGACTTCAGGGTGCACAGTTTATTTTTCATTAATTTGCATATTTATCTTATTTATCATCCAAAGTTGTAATTAATTACTTTTGTTAAGGAAACAATATATATATGTATTCAATTTTGCAAATCTCCCATTTAGCATAACTTTGCCCTTACACTATTGGCTCACACAAATTAAGCTTAAACATTCATATACACATTTTTAAATCAATATATAATTCTTATACCTTCATTACATACGAACTCCACTGAGTGCTGTAGCTGACCTCTGCACGTTGGAATGGGTGGCACGCTTAATTGAAGTTTGGTTCATTTATTTGAATAGTTCATGGAAAACACTACCAGTCTGAGAAAACACGGTTGCGTATATCAGGTGACGAAAACTTTTGCCAAGTATTATTTTGGAGATGGGCACACTGTCCACTTTCCTTCTCCTCCTGTTAAACGACGGCTTAAGTCCCAGCGGCTCTTGAGTGAGCATGCGTACAGGTTTTGCCAAAAATATACGTTTTCGTAGAGATTCGTCTGCTGCTTAGGATCCCGGGATTGATGCTCCTCAAACACTCCATACACGCAGTGTTACAGTTACCACGGCTTAATGCAGCTAAAGGAGCAAGGTCCTACACCGCGCCGTTTTAGTGGTAGAGCTGTGTTGCACTGCAACTAACAAAAACAAATGACGATGGGCATACTGTTCACTTTCCTTCTCCTCCTCTTAACTTAGGCGTTATCCCAGCGGCTCTTGAGTGAGCATGCGTACAGGTTTTACCTAAAGAGAGGAGATCAGATACTTTATTTGTAGAGATTGGCTGCTGCTTAGGAGCCCTGGATTGATGCTCCGCAAATATTCCGTGCACACAGTATTACAGTTACCACGGCTTAAATGCAGCTAAAGGAGCAAGGTCCTACACCGCGCCGTTTTGGTGGTAGAGCTGTGTGTACTGTAACCAATTAAAAACATGACGACATTCTTCCATTTTCTGGTCGCCACCGCCCGAACAAAATGCGCCCTCGCGCTGAGTTAGGCTCGGCTCGTCTTGGCTACGAGTCGCCTTCTTTACCGGACTCACTACGTCGGTTCCTCGGCAAAGGCATTTGCCGCCCGAGATAGGAACCGCGGATGCCGGGTCAGAGATGCATCAAAAATGCATGCCGGAGCGGACTTCACAAAACCACAAGTGCCACGCACTTGGAGTGCTCTCTACTCGAGCTCAGAAAAGCAACTAACGATTTTTTACATTTCTAAAAACTTCAGAATTTTAAAACAAGGGGAGCGACAAAAATACAGGGAGGAAGTCCCCCACTTCCCATTCGCTGCTTCCCAAAACGCAATAAAAAAGGCGGTCCAAAAATGCTTCATACCATTGGTTTTTGAAGCGACGCTCATTTTTTATGCGCTCCACTCAAACACAAGAACCAGAGGGCATACTACAACCGGGTGGTCCAAAGACCGAAACCCCGACGCGAGTCACACCTGACAGGGCAATAAATTTTCAAAGATTTGTAGCTCAACTTTGACATTTTGCTGCAATTAAATCTCTGAATATTTACAATCCATGTCAGTGCGCACACAACCCAACGGCGCCAAAAAATCCCAATTCCGTCTGTGCAAAGGCCTAGCTATTACATAAATCACAAACATAGTATACATTTTAAATTACAATACACATTCGCGTTTTTCCCAGGGTTATGTATAAAATATGTGATTATCATATCACATATTCTCACCCCCCTGAACAGAAAGAAGTCAAGCTAGTTTTACAAATATCATATAGTACACTTTACATCATCATTATTTGTTTACAGATTTTCCATCACTTTTTCTCAACAGTTCACAATTTTTTTTACAGTTCGAATTATCTACATTTACACACAATCAGTACCATTTGATTTAACATTTGTATAATTTCACAATTTTATACTCTACACATTGTAATTTACAACGCAATACGACCAAAAGAAACAACTGTCAGTCCAGGCGTTTTCCCCCACTGTTTATCTCAAAACATATGTTTGAAACCATGGCGACGACAGAGCATAGTTTTCCCCGAATTGCGAGGCACCGGAAGTCCAGTCGCCCAGCTTCTTTCTTCGCCCACTGCATTCGAGAGAAAAGAAAATGTGCTGGTCATTTTGATCGCCAGTTCTATCACTCTTTCAAAAGCCCAAAAGCAGGTAAGTATTTTAGCATTTTTTTTAGCATGTTATATCGTTCACCATCGTGAGTCATTTGATGTGGAAATGAATTTTGGCTGTCTAATTTTACAAGTCAGTTCATTCTCTTTGTCATCTGACCATCGTACTACATTGGCGGGAAATCCAAATCGTCACAGACACTGTGTTAAAATCAGCCTTGATCTCTCTCTCCGTCTGTTATTTTACTTATTCATACTTCAAAACTTCACTTACGTATATTTTCCATGTGTTTTAAAATTTTATTTATTTTATTTTTTTTGCGCATTTTCATGTATTCACGAGTTAACCCAATCTTTTTTGAATAACATCTATAGATTTACCTAGGACACCTTTTAATTTAATGTTTAGTATTTAAATTGAACGACCCGCGTTTTAAATACCTGTATTGGTTCACTACCATGAATCATGCGTCTAACGCAGCTATATTTCTTATTTATTTATTTATATTTTTATTCTTAATTTATCTTTTATTGTCATTCACTTATATTTATATTAAAATCTGTATATTGTTATTCCTCTGTGATTCTCTAATCTTGTACATAATAATTCATTTTTTTTTACTATGAGTTCATTACATAACTATTACTGTGTTTTCCTCCCTGCCTATCTGTTGGTACCCGTATGTAACGCTTCTCCCGCGCTGCAACGAATGACCTTGAATTTTCGCCTGCATACTCTGCCTCGGAACCAGTTTTTTCTTACCGAAAGCGTCCGACATTTTTGGAGTTTGACAAACATTGTTATTTTGTTATTGGCTTTTCGATCAGCCCGCCGTCAGCTCTTTTTTTTTTGTTAGCGGAGCTGCTCTTATTTTTAAAGCTTTGTTTACAATATTCTCTATTTTTATTTTATTTATTTATTTATATGCATATCTCTACCTTTGAAATGTAATCCTTTCAGTATTTAAAACATTTGTTGTCATAATTAAATATATTGCAGCGATATCAACGATCTGGACACCCTAATTCAATGCCTGTCATCAAGGCCGCCCGGTTTGTATATGGTGGAGTATTTGTTGTTATTGTGCTATACACATATATATATCTATCTTTTATTTCATTTGCTCATTTTGTTATTTTTGATTGCTGATTCTTTTTATTTTTCGTTATTTAAATTTACTTGCAAGTTAGTCCCCCCCCCCTTTTTTTTTTAAAGTTGCAACTGGCTGACTGTCATTCACTAATCTTATGTCAATAATTATATCTGTATATATCTGTTTTGGCTATATTTTATCAGATTCATATAAATTTTTCAGCGATACTTTCTGCCATATATGATGTCCAGATGGACGCTCTTCACCTGAGGACTCTGCCACCCCGAACTTTGAAAACAGGTCGTATTTTCTTTTATTTAGTTATTTGTTATCCTTTCTTCTGATTTATTTATTTATTAGTTTATTTATTGTTAATTCTACCCTGTATTTGAAAATGAAAATTATATTTATTATTATTTTTATGTATTTGAAAATTTTGTTATTGTTATTGTTACCTGATTGCCCCCCCCCCCTATTTTGACTGTACTCATCTTATTTATCTACAACTGTCCTACGAGTTCGCAGGTTCGAAACTCCCTGCTCTTATCCTGCTTACAGAGTACTTGACAATGTCCATTTTTATAACGTAGACTAATTTTTATTTTGTTTGGGAGGGAAAAAAATTTATTTACTATTTTCTTTCACTTCAAAATTTTCCGAGTCTCCGTTTTTATTTTGTTTTCAAACATTTTAATTTTCTGAAATCATCATTGTATTACATATTATTTATACTTCAGATATCTCTTATTTTTATGTCCACTAAATTATTTATTTTACTTATTTTTTATTTAAATTATTTATCTTTTATCATTTGTCCGTTCAATTATTAATTATCACTTGCCTAAAAGGAACGGAAATCTAGAACTTTTTTTTTAAATTTTGCTGTACTGCTGACTTGATGAAACGCTGATAATTTTCATAAAATGGGCTGGCGCTAAGACTTTTACGTTGTACTGCGTTGATACTTATTTATACGCTACTGATACCGTTGATACTTCCATATTGTTCCGTTTTTTTTTTTTGTTGCATAAATTTAATAATTTAAATATTTCTATCCGCTGTACTTGCCTCCTCCAGACAATTTTTTTTGAAGTTTTATTTAATTTGCGATTTTGTTGAGTACCGTACATTTGGAGAACTATTATACCTATCCTCACACTATTTCTTACAATACTACAGAGTTTTCCTCAACACTACAGTTTCCACAATATACAATACATAATAAACAATACACAATATACAATACTGATCATATGCTTTTGCTGCTCTATGTTTTGCACATTTTGCAGCACTATGCTACTGTAACACACTTGTGCTGTCTATTTTATTTTTCACTTAATTTTTATGGTTGCTCTATCAACATAAATTTTCTATTATTATAATTATATTTATTTTCTTTATATTAACCCAAAATTATCTATCTGTAGACTACCTTCCAATATATTTTTACATTTTACTGTAAACTACCAAAATTATTTCAGAATGCTTTCCAATTTGATTTCAAAATTATTGTAGGATACTAAAATATTTGATAATACCATCTAAGTTAATTTTAAAATCATTGTAGACTGCTACAAATATTGTAGAATACCTTCCAATCAATTCTAACTTTATTGTAGAATCGTAACAAAAATATTGCAGAATACCTTCTAAAATTTCTCTAACTATTTAGAATGCTCACAATTTTTTTTTTTTTTTTTTTTTTTTTTGCAGCATATTATCTGAATTATTTTTTAACATTATTGTATGACATTACACATACTGTAAACTCTTCCAAATTTATTTTAAAATTCACTGGCTCTACACCTTGTGCTGCATTTATTTGCATACACTTACTATTTATTTCTGCTCTTTAATATTTTAATTTTTTTTACTTAATTTAGCAGTTGTTAGTCCAAATTCTATACATAATGAAATACTTTAAGTTAATCCTTATTTTTTTTGTTGATCTTAATTTTGTAATTTTAAAATATTACAGTTATAGCCCTACGCTTTTCACAACATAATTTAAATTTGCACACACAGAATATACTTTTTATACACAATATTTCCAAAGATGAAACACACTCTTTACCACAGTTATTTACATATTTTGTACATCTTATCTCTGTATATATTTTTATACAGCATTTATTTTACTTCTTTTATTATTATTATTATTTTTTTTTATTACTTGCGTTGATAATTTATTTAAGTACACCCCGTCTATCCCTTATACACTAACAGTATATATTTAAAACACTCAACTTCTGTATCTTCAGTATTTGGCCCGCAATTTTGGCTAAGCCTCCCACACTACAGTTAATCACTACAAAAGCCCGTGGTTCGTTTCCGAACGACACGGCACCAAATACGGGTCCCCGTGGTCTATGTGGTGAGGTGGATTTTACACATAAATACAATAAATATTAAACACTTAATTACATTACCGATACTCACCAAATAGTTCCACCAGGCTCAAGCGCGTTAAAGTATAGTGGGGTCCGATTGGACCTAAGTACATTGCGTTTGCTGAAACAATTAATCACTCCCTTTTTTGTGGCCACTTAACAATTTATTTACAAAACACATGAAATCTCAATTCAAACATTAAATACAAAATACACAATTACAAATGAGTTCCCAATTTACCTAAGCTTGACCTCAGGGTGCACAGTTTATTTTGCATTAATTTGCATATTTATCTTATTTATCATCCAAAGTTGTAATTAATTACTTTTGTTAAGGAAACAATATATATATGTATTCAATTTTGCAAATCTCCCATTTAGCATAACCTTGCTCTTACACTATTGGCTCACACAAATTAAGCTTAAACATTCATATACACATTTTTAAATCAATATATAATTCTCATACCTTCATTACATACGAACTCCACTGAGTGCTGTAGCTGACCTCTGCACGTTGGAATGGGTGGCACGCTTAATTGAAGTTTGGTTCATTTATTTGAATAGTTCATGGAAAACACTACCAGTCTGAGAAAACACGGTTGCGTATCATCAGGTGACGAAAACTTTTGCCAAGTATTATTTTGGAGATGGGCACACTGTCCACTTTCTTTCTCCTCCTCTTAAACGACGGCTTAAGTCCCAGCGGCTCTTGAGTGAGCATGCGTACAGGTTTTGCCAAAAATATACGTTTTCGTAGAGATTCGTCTGCTGCTTAGGATCCCGGGATTGATGCTCCTCAAACACTCCATACACGCAGTGTTACAGTTACCACGGCTTAATGCAGCTAAAGGAGCAAGGTCCTACACCGCGCCGTTTTAGTGGTAGAGCTGTGTTGCACTGCAACTAACAAAAACAAATGACGATGGGCATAATGTTCACTTTCCTTCTCCTCCTCTTAACTTAGGCGTTATCCCAGCGGCTCTTGAGTGAGCATGCGTACAGGTTTTACCTAAAGAGAGGAGATCAGATAATTTATTTGTAGAGATTGGCTGCTGCTTAGGAGCCCTGGATTGATGCTCCGCAAATATTCCGTGCACACAGTATTACAGTTACCACGGCTTAAATGCAGCTAAAGGAGCAAGGTCCTACACCGCGCCGTTTTGGTGGTAGAGCTGTGTGTACTGTAACCAATTAAAAACATGACGACATTCTTCCATTTTCTGGTCACCACCGCCCGAACAAAATGCGCCCTCGCGCTGAGTTAGGCTCGGCTCGTCTTGGCTACGAGTCGCCTTCTTTACCGGACTCACTACGTCGGTTCCTCGGCAAAGGCATTTGCCGCCCGAGATAGGAACAGCGGATGCCGGGTCAGAGAAAGTGGAGTTCATCAAAAATGCATGCCGGAGCGGACTTCACAAAACCACAAGTGCCACGCACTTGGAGTGCTCTCTACTCGAGCTCAGAAAAGCAACTGACGATTTTTTTACATTTCTAAAAACTTCAGAATTTTAAAACAAGGGGAGCGACAAAAATACAGGGAGGAAGTCCCCCACTTCCCATTCGCTGCTTCCCAAAACGCAATAAAAAAAGGCGGTCCAAAAATGCTTCATACCATTGGTTTTTGAAGCGACGCTCATTTTTTATGCGCTCCACTCAAACACAAGAACCAGAGGGCATACTACAACCGGGTGGTCCAAAGACCGAAACCCCGAAGCGAGCCACACCTGACAGGGCAATAAATTTTCAAAGATTTGTAGCTCAACTTTGACATTTTGCTGCAATTAAATCTCTGAATATTTACAATCCATGTCAGTGCGCACACAACCCAACGGCGCCAAAAAATCCCAATTCCGTCTGTGCAAAGGCCTAGCTATTACATAAATCACAAACATAGTATACATTTTAAATTACAATACACATTCCCGTTTTTCCCAGGGTTATGTATAAAATATGTGATTATCATATCACACCGGCATTCAAACCTGGTTTCTGGAGAAGAGAGAGTGAACCGTTTAACCACAGGTGGGCCTTACAGCTCGCGAAAAATCCCTTGTGAGTAGAATACCTGTTTAGGAATTCGTACTGGTTCCTAAATCTGTCTGTTTCCTAAAATAAAATTGATGACTTTTTCGAACTTTTCTTTTCACTAAAGGAACTTCGAGGAAATGTCTCACAGTGTAAAAAGAGAAACGTTCGCCGAGAATTCGAAGTTCTGATAGAGAAAAAATAATATTAAAAGTTTTGTTAATGTTTGCGCTGTCTAATATCACTTGATTTGCCCCCAGCATTTGTTCGTCTGCGTTTAACCTGAGTAGACTGAAGAGACACAAGGGAGAAGCAAAAACGAAGGCAGAACATAGAAGTTGAGAAAGAACTTCGATTAAAAGAAATGGTTTCCGAGAAAGAGGAATACGTTTTAATAATAAAAATACAGTGAAATCTCGATTAACCGACCTGAACAGGACCACTGAGGTGTCAGATAGTCGTAAAGGGGAAAAATCTGATGTGAACAACACATGACTTTACAGACCCGACACCTCAAATTCATCTTCTCTTGATTTCTTTAATAATTCATTAAATTGAGTTTTGTACAAAATAACACGAGAAATTATTTGAAATTACAATGAATTTGTATTTTTAATTCAATTATCGTTTTCATTTGGTAGCTGAACAGGCGGCGCAATAAAAATACGAAAACCTAAAATATCTTCAGAACGGCTAGTCCTAGAGTAATGAGGTTGGTTTTATTATTTTTACCATCAAAAATTACATATAAAAATACATGCATTTGATTGAGTATTTTTTTATTTTTGATTTTAATGATTTTTGCGGGCTATTTGGTAAGAAAAAAAAAAGTCAGGTTCTTTTATTCCGGATCGTACCAAAATCATATCAGCACCAGAGTAACCTACAAGTAACTCACTTATAAAATTTTATGAGATTTGCTCAATTAATTTTTGAATTAGAGTGGATACATTCTCTCATTGCACACACACATAAAGACGCCACGCCAAAAGTACTTTTTTTGTGTTCTAGAGGTTCCAAAACGTGTAGATCAGTTGAAAACTCGATTTTCTACACGATTCCAATACTTTCCCTATACATTATCATGTATGATATGGAAAGTAATAATACGGAAATTGAAGGGTAGGAAAAATATATTATAAATATATTATGAGTAAAATAAAAGTGCACATCGTTATACGTAATTATAAAATTTATTTATACACCAGCTGATACCCGTTAAAAAACAATTGTGTAATTCGCACAATAAAACAGTTACAAGCAGCGGGAAAAACACGAACCGAAATGCAGAGATTTTTTGAATTGTGATTATTTAAAAAGTTTTTACCTCGTTGTTAATTTGATATAATTATGAAATATCTTTTCAGCTTTAACAGATAATCTACTTTGTTAAAGTAGAGCAAACTATAAATTTTAGGGCTCAACTGCGATTTCAAAGGCAGCCTTCTTCATCAGGATAAACAAGAAGCTTTTATTCAAGCAAGTTCGGCATCCGAACAATTCTGAACCGTTCTGCCGTGAGATGCCAAACTTGCTTGAATAAATGGGGTTACGCTCCTTGTTTGTCTCGAAGAAAACAGTTTTTGCCTTTGAAATCGTTCGATCTCTAAAACGTAATGTACTTTCTACTAAATTTCACGATTATATCTTAATTGTTGCCTTTCTATTTTAACGCTTTGATCATAGTCGGCGCAATAAAAAAAAAGTAAATAAATAAAATAAAAAATCTTATCACTGCTTGTTAATTTGTCTCCTTGGATCATACAGTCAAACTGAAAGTATCATTAGACTCGGAATAATGTTTACTGTTGTAAAACGCGTGATATTCTCTCACTGGCAACTTTTCTTTCGTCGCGTCTCGAAGACCAGACAGTGAATACACAGTCCATGACGTGGGTATGATGCAAGCATGACATGAGCTAAGGGTTGCTGCAATTTCCCCAGTTCGAAGAAGGGTTTCTAGATTTGGCGATTCATTGCCAAATCTGGTGACACTCCGGAATCATCTAGAAATTCCACGAAATAACGATTAGTCTAGGACAGTGTTCTTCAACCTTTGTCATCCCGCGGAATCTTTTTTTGAGATATTTTTTTTATGGAACCCTTCGTTCAGTAGCACACCCAGATTTGATTTTAGGGGGGATGTGTCATATTACGTATTACATGTTATGAACAAGGTGCGTATCTGCCTTTGTTATAAAAACTTTATATAAGATATAAATTTGCATTAATTCAAACAAGATAAATATTTCATAAAAAGTATTTGTATTATACATATATATGTCATATGAAATTGAAAACAAAGAAAAACAAAACAAAAACAACGAATTGTAGTATCGACTCGCGGAACCCCTAAAGCGTTTGAGTGGAACCCTAGGGTTCCGCGGAACACAGGTTAAAGAACACTGCTCTAGGAGATATGGAGAGATTTCCAAAAGTTTCTATAGAAAGGTTGTAAAAGGAGAGAATATCACTATATTGCAGTTCAGTTGACGAGTGGCCAAGATACGAGTTACAATGAACTGTGACTTTTGTTAATGTTTTGAAAATAGTAGCTGTTATTTTCTGAAATTATTTTCATCAGCATTTTGAGAATAATATCGCTTATTTTGTGCAATTAGCATAGCATTTAAGGGATGTTTAATTGCATATTGTTCCTGTTTACTTTTTGCTTGTGAATAAACGTGTCCAGAAATTAGGACTCATTTTTGTATCCTGCGTATACACTCACTATTTCAAAGGATACGTCGCGACACTACCATACATAAATATACATTTATTTTGCACGAGAGTTCGTCTACATATTTAGTTGTTCCTTTTTTCTGAAAATTCAAATGGCAACACCCATTTTCGATATCATCATCATTAGATTTATCATGCAGATTTATAGACTTTATGCTAAATATAAATTTTTGTGCGATTCGGACCACAGATATAGGAGATATACGAAAAAAAAAACCCATTATCTATTTACCTCCATATTTAAGGTTGTAAAATAAAGATCACGCATACGCTGAAATTACACCACTTTTTATTTCGTCGATATGGCACATTCTGCACAAGAACATTTCGCCAAAAGGCTTGTGGGTCCAGAATCCGTGAGATTTAGGACCAGCCTGAATGCCATTTTTAGCTATCAATATTTTAATATTATATGAAGTTTAATAAAGAAAAGTATTTAGCTCTCTTGAGGCCAACAATTTATTTTCCTCACGAAGTTGGGTGAAAATCCTTAGCATTTTGTTCGAATCGTCCCCATAAGTTTACTTTTTACTCAGGCGGATTTCTACTCAGGCTGATTTCTACTCAGGCTGATTTCTACTCAGGCTTATTTTCTATTCAGGCTGATTTAATTAGAAAATCTATAATGCTTATTTGACTATTGGTTTTTATATTTCTAGTAAATACGTAACATATCTTAGGGAAAAAATTAATAACATCGTTGCAGAGCGTTATTTGTTTGGTATGGTATGATGTGCGGTTTGCGAATAACATGCATATAGAGGATAAATAATAACGTCAACGAAAAGCTGTAATTTAGCAAATTTCTCTTTTACTACGGACGGAATTCTTAAATAAATGGCGAGAAATACGCTTGGAAAAAATAATCCTTGTAGTAAGCTAATTTTAATTTATTTAGAATTATCCTTTTTGTCGCAAACAATAAATGCTGTATAATAATTGCAAACGTATGATGCAGTACAATAACTATCTGTGAGTCCAGGACACCATTCATGCAGTTTTGAGATTTATATGATATGTACTGAGAAACAAAGCGCTGACTCGTAGGCGCCATTTTATGACAGTCCTGTCCTGGGAGGTCATGGCCCCAATAAATGCATTGCACATAAATTGCAGGTGTGGTTGGGTCAGAAATCTCCTTGAGGCTAAGACTTTAACCATGCAGATTGGTTAATAAGTTGGCCAATGCAGAAATGCTGCTACATCGCCTTGAGGAACAACCAATAGTGATACGGAGGACGTATCTGGACCTCAAGCGAAATGATGTGGCAACAAGCAGGGAATTTAAGATATATGAAGCAATGACTGTCCAGCAGCGGTGGCTTTTCGATAATTAGAGTCCGACCGTCCAGTAGCGGTGGAATTCGACAATGAGTGTCCTTAATGGTAGTGTTATTCAAGGAAGTCTGGCTATGGCCATCTAAGAGCGTTGTGACTAGAATGGCAGTCCAAAAGGTTTAAGAAGATGCTTTATAGAATTGAGGCAATGATCGTTTAAGAGTGTTGCGTTAAATACAATTGGAGGCAATAACCATCCAAGAGTGTGCTTTCAAAGTCAATTGGAGGCTAAACATGTCCAAGACGACAAACAGAGGTATGTGCAAATCTGCATTATATAAAGGTCAAATATATGATTTTGGGCATTATATAAAAATCGCTGTCTCACACGTGCATTTGACCCTCCTTAAGAGTGTATATAAAAATAATGTAAGTTTAATCGTAATCGTAATATGTGCAATAAATAATGTTTATTTTAAAATTTAAAATGGTGGAATTCAATTCTGTAGTATGTTAATTAATAATTTATTTTAGAAACTCGTACAAATGATTAATGGTGGGTTATAATGCGGCAACGATGCAATGTACGAATATATGATTTATGTTCAATAATATTTAAGAATGGTAATTCAATCCAAGGATTCAATTATTATTTATAAAAGTAACAAACTTTTTGTTTCTCTCTTAAATCCGCACCACACTATCTTTCATTTGGCTTCATTTTTTTATCGTCTGTCTACATATTATGCTTAAACTGCACATCTTTCCATGCTAAATAGAGAAAGCTCTGAAATTTGTAAACGCGAGTTTCACTATTCTTGAGACTGGTGTGATTTGTCGGGGTGTTGAAAATAATTTGCATTTTGTTAAGGATCTAGATGAAGCCGTTGTTGTTGAGACCCAGACCGTCCGACCTACCAGAAAGGCTAGATGGAGTCATAAAGTTAATTTCGTTTTGTCAGAGGAAGTACAGTCATTTTACTTTGTTAAGGGTCGTTTAGTAATTAATAATAGAGGTGCGTGTGTCCAGGGATTTTTAGTTGCATGAGCGGATGGGAGAGAATTACATAGTCGTCATCAATGGCTTGACAGCCCAATGCGAGCTTTGGCCTCCCTCAGAAGATTCATCCAAGCTGCCCCTCCTGGGAAAAATGTTTCTCCATTTTCTAATATTTAAATCCTCAAAGTTCTTGTCCACACAATCGGTCCATCTCAACTTCGGATGTCTTGTAGGTCTTTTCCTAATCGGTGTGTACATAACAGTTTTCTTTGTGATTCTTTTTTTATCCATTCTTAGCAAATATCTTGCCCATTGCATTCTGTTAATTTTAATGCATTTAATTATGCCAGAATCGTTGTATAATTTGAATAGTTCAAGATTGTACCTTCTTCTCTAAATATAATTTCCCCGAATTCCACCAAAAATACTGCGCAAAAATTTCCTCTCAAAGATACAAGGAGCTTTTTCATCATGTCCTATGAGAATCTGGGTTTCTGAGGTATAAATTAAGGCAGACCTAGTAAGTACTTTATAAAACTGCAATTTTGCTTTTATCATAATCGGGTATGATCGGAAAAAAAATCTTAATCCATAAAAGAAGCATTTTGCAGCTATAATTCGGTTTTGGATTTTTAACTAATAATATTTTTACAGTTTATTTGAGATCCCAGATGGTTATAAAATGCTCGACAGATTCAAATTTGTACAAATCAGCCTCAAACACGAGGAGGGAAGACCCTCTTCTGGTAAAAGCCATGTAATTATTTTTGTCTGTTGATCTTTTATTACTTTCCTTATATATATAATGTATAAGGAAAGTATTGTGACGGGGTCGAAAATTCGAATTCGAGTTTTGGACGGGAGAGAACGTTTCAAGCATCCCTGGGCACGAATCGACCATTTTTGAAGTGATGTCTCTGTGTGTGTGTGTGTGTGTGTGTGTGTGTGCGTGTGTGTGTGAAGTATGTGTGTGTGTATGTATGTGTGTGTGTGTGTGTGTGTGTGTGTGTGTGTGTGTGTGTCAATGAGTCTGTGGAGACGATATCTCACGAACGGAGCGATTCCAATGAAGTTTGGTTCAAAAATTACAATCCATGAATACTGGAAGCCTGTTGTTTTAAAACATAATCGAATGTTCAGAACACCCCTAAATTATCGAGTGAAATTTTGAAAAAATCATCAAAAAATCAAAACCTTTAATAAAGTTACGCAAATAAACATTTTTTATGTAATTTTTCCTTAGAAAACGATTGACATAAACTTTAGAACGCTAGCATGAGCCGTTCTTGAGATATTGCACATTTTTCTAATTAAATTTTTCAAAAAATTCCATAAATTAAAAAAATATTAACTGTTAAGAAACATGTTCACTTTTCATATGGAATATCATGCGATAAATGCGGTGACATCATTCTCGCGGATCTAACTCGTTCCATTCACGAGAAAAGATACTTTGAGTAATACTTTTATATTTGAACGCCAATAGTCATTTATCCGTTGTAAGAATAACTTATTTCTCCGTCCATAACGCTTGGCGAGATTTTGGCGACGAATTTAGAGGGATGTCCCCAACTTGGCAGCATTTTTAAATGTTGCCAAATTAACAAAAATCTCGCCAAATGGATAAAAAATGACTTTAAATCAATGAAAATGACGACTAATTGAAGAAAATTCAATATCTTGGAAAGAATATAAGTATTTACTATAAGAATAACATTTTTTTAAACTTTAAAATTAGTAAATTCATTGCATCATATGAGGAAAGTCATGTGCTGCCCACATCAGATTTTTTTTTACAGAGACTGCAACAAACACTAACTGAAGGTCAAACAAATCGGCTCAATTCAGATTTCCATGATGCAACAATCTTCATTCAGACGGAAAATAACAGTCAGTTGTTTTCTGGCTAGGAGTCAAAAGTTCCAAGAAAGAGAAAAGACTCTTAAGAGTTTTGCTAATGTTCTATCTGCTTAATATCATTTGTTTTGTCTATAGTTCTTTTTTTCATCCGAGTTTAAGATGGACAGAATGAATAGAGAGAGAATTTGTAGTTGCAAAATGGCAGCAGGGAACAAAGAAGTCGAAAAGAACAACGATTAATGGAAACTGTGAAAAATTGGAAAGGATTTTAGATGAGAATATCATTTGAACCATTAAGCGAAAAATAAATTAGAAATATATGCATTAATTTTTTGATTAAAAAATCGCATGTGGATCAGATAATAACTTTTAACTTTCTTCACATTCTATATGGGGAATTTATTACTTCTGTTGCAGTTTCATTAAACGATAGACAGTTTTAATAATTTATTTTTAATTAATCGGAATAGCACATTTAACTTGCACTTATTTACTTTCAAAAGACAGAAAATTATCTGGTTATAGCTTGACATTTTAATAATATTTTACAAAAACAAAAATTTGATGTGGACAACACATGACTTTCCTTATATAATGTACTGAATTTACTACTTTTACAGTAAAAAAAATAGGTTTTTCTTATAGTAGATATTTATATTCTTTCCAAGATATTGAATTTTCGAGTATTAGTCGTCATTTTCATTGATTTAGCGGCATTTTCATCCATTTGGAGAGATTTTCGTTAATTTGGCAACATTTCAAAAAGTCGCCAAGTTGGCGACATTCCGCCAAATTCGTCGCCAAAATCTCGCCAAGCGTTATAGACGGAGAAATAAGTTATTCTTACAGCAGATAAATGACTATTGGCGGTCAAATACAGAAGTATTACTCAAAGTATCATCCAATTTATGGCATGGTATTACATATGAAAAATGAACATGTTTCTCAATAGGAAATATTTTTTTTATTTTATATAACTTTTGATAATTTTTTTGAAAAATGTGCAATATCTCGAGAACGGTTCATGTTAGCGTTCTAAAATTTATGTCAATAGTTTTCTAATGAAAAATTACATATGTCTATTTGCGTAACTTTATTAGCGGTTTTGATTTTTTGACGATTTTTTTAAATTTCAATCGAAAATTTAGGGGGGTTCTGAACATTCGATTGCGTATAAAAGCAATAGGCTTCCTGCGTTTACAGATTATGATTTTTGTACCAAATTTCGTTCGAATCGGTCCATTCGTTCGTCAGTTATCGTCTCCACAGACTCACTGGCACACACACACACACACATACTTTCACACACACACACACACACACATACTTTCACACAGACATCACTACAAAAATGTTTGATTCGTGATCAGGGTTGCTTGAAACGTGCTCTCCCGTCGAAAACTCAAATTCGAATTTTCGACCCCGTCACAATACTTTCCTTATACATTATGTATATAAGGAAAGTAAAAATGACGTTTTTAAGATACAACATAACATTATCTGAGCCTCAAAAATGATTTTACTTTTCTATTTAGAACGGTTTTTCTGCGCAGACATATCTAGTTCTGCCCTAAATATTAAAGTTTGATAATGTGTAAGATGAATTATATAGTATATAATGATACAACTTATGGCAATAAATAATCAATTATGTCAATGGTCTGTTATTAACTGCTCGCCTAGAGCAGAGTTAGAGAGGAGATAAAAACTCATATGAATTAAAAGCTTGAAAATACCACAAGGCTTTGTGAATTATACGTATATTGGTGTCGCTAGTGTTAGTAAATTTACGTTTAGTTACAGTTGATAAAGTTATATTTACGTTTTACATAAAGAATTTTTGGGTTCTAAAGAGGTGGATGGGAGGTAATTATTTATGTGACTTTGTGAGCCCCATAATGGGATATGTTAACATCAAGTATTTGATACACAGGGTGATTCAAAAGTTCGGAAAAGATTTCTATGGGTCGGAGAGATATGCGGTTTGCAGATTAATATTCACCGTAGTGGGAGATTTTGTATGGCATGAAATAAAAATAGTTCAAAATCTCGACACTAGGGGGCGCTGCTGCAGATGAAGCCATGGAGGGGACATGTATATCGCTCACGCAACGCAAAATTAGGATCAGACAAAAGCATTATTGAATACTACCCTACACGGCACGTCAAGTGATGAAGTTCCTACGGTCAACGTTTGGCGCCGATCGCCTACTGAGCAGGTATAGCACACATGAATGGTCTGCGAGATCCCCAGATCTCACACGCTGTGATTTCTGGTTGTGGGGATACCTAAAATCACGGGTCTATAGAAGAAGTCTCCAGTCCTTACCAGCATTGAAAGACGCCTTACGGCAGGAGGTAGCAGCTATTCCCGTTGATATGCTGTTTCATGCTGTATCAGCCGTAATACCGCGACTGCACTCAGTACTAGAATGTGGTGGGACACATTGAGCACTTGCAGCTGTAAATCATGCTGAAATAAAATATCTCATTTCACAATTATTATCTCGCATTGTTTTCTTTGCAGCAACGCCCCCTAGTGTCGAGATTTTGAACTGTTTTTTTTATGTCATACAAAATCCCCCCCCCCCCCCTACGGTGAATATTAATCTGCAAACCGCATGTCTCTCCGACCCATAGATATTTTTTATGGCGTTTTACCTTTGCTCCGAACTTTAGAATCACCCTGTATTTATCTTCACAATTGTTAGTTTGGATAAATGTCGTCTGGGAATAAACATTTCCTATATTGTAATTTCGCATTGTCAGTCATCGTTCAATGTGTGTGTGAAATATATGCAACATATAGGATGATAATTCTTAAAATTATATATTTAGTGCTTGAAGATAAACCAATTATTAGGAATAACTGTTAAAACATGTTAAAGCGATTTTTAGGAAAATAGTTAATAAAATCATCACTAGGGGAGACTTTGTGCTGAAGGCGGTAAAATACGGTAGAAATGCACAATGTTGAAATCTGCAATTTTAAAGAATTCCAACCAGAAACATAAACTCTGAAATACTTTCCATAAGATTTTATTTACAGAAAGATACTATAGAAAGAAAGTTCGGCTACTTATTAACAATGGCAGAACGTGGCACTACTTATTAACAATGACACTACTTATAAACGTGGCACTACTTATTAACAATGCAAGAAAAATGGGATATAGTGCGGAAGATTATGACGGACACATTGATAACTTATCATTGACTGTGATCGATTTTAATACAATGTGCGTGGTTAGGTTTTCAGTTGACAAATGTTTTCTTATTAATACTTATGTTCTTTCAGTAGATGCTTTTAAATGAAAAAAATTTTCTACTGTTTCCTTTTGATTTTCAATATCATCTGAATAAATATCTGAAAAAGTATCTAATTTCTTTACACAGTCATTATTAATAAAATTCTTTGGATTTAGGCAACTAAATTTGGTTACCATATTCTTTAGATTCTTTAAGAATGTGGTAGGGGAAACGTCATGCCGTACATTGGCTTTATTTTCAACACTTTACAACATAGTTGAAAAATGTTTATGACTTTGCTTATTCTGTCTGTCTGTCTGTTCACACGATAACTGCCGTAAAATGACTTTATCAAAATGAAATTTTAGTGTGTCGCTGAGACGGTCTGTGGGACATATGGGAATGTAAATGAATTATATCATCCAATTAGTTTTGGATTAAACCCGGGTAGAAAAACTGAAATACATTGAACCCTATGGGACCTAATTTTTCAAACATTTTTTAAGCAAAGTTAAAATTCACAAATTGCTTCGAAAATTTTAGAAAATCTTTAAGTTATCCCGTAAAATATATAAAAAAAAATTCAGCAAAATATGTTCGGTAGTTTTTTAAATAAAAATTAAAATAATAACTACACCCATATTATGTGAAGCGATCACGTGACCCACTTCAAAATAAATATGGCATCCATCTTTATTTCCCAGAGTAAAAATCGTAATTCTTCTTCTTCGACCCAGACCGTCCGACCTACCAGAAAGGTGTAAGGTATCTGTTTGGACGGCCGGGAAGTGCCACCCAATTTAGACCGGAACCCAGTGGGGGAGGCATCCACAAGGACCGTACCCTCCTTCCCCTAACACCAACCTCTCGGAAGGACTTACGTACCCACATGTTTAACGTGATCGTACTCCGCGTGAACACGGCGGCAGTTCGGGCAGCGGCGGGAATCGAACCCGGGCCTACCGAGTGCAACTTCCGCGCGCTAACCACAGGGCTACCGCGCCCTATAGAACACACCTAAACAAGCACTTTTCGTCATACAATGCATGGTCATAACGCAAGCTGCTAAGCGCTAGAGGGCGATGTCCAGCGAACGCATTAAGCGCTGGTTGTCGCACTCGTCATCAGTTCTGCTGTGGATTTCAGAAGGAATGAATTATTTCACGAATCAGGAGACGGCTGACATGCATTCCATGTACGGAGATGCAGACTGGAAAGGGAGGGAAGCCCAAATACTGTACCGGGAGCGCTTTCTGACATGACGCGTGCCAAAAACGCGTGCCGGGAAGTGTCACACAATTTAGACCGTAATCCAGTGGGGGAGGCATCCGCAAGGACCGTACCCTCCTTCCCCTACCACCAACCTCTCGGAAGGACTTACGGACCCACATGTTTAACGTGATCGTACTCCTCGTGAACATGATGACAGTTTTGGCAGTGGCGGGAATCGAACACTGGCCTACCGAGTGCAATTCCCTCACGCTAACCATTGAGCTGTCGCGCCCCCAACCGTAACTCTTAAAGTTCTTTTAAATTTATATTTAGTGTTGCATCCGTCCTAAAAACGCTTTATTCTTGCGTATTTTCTGTGCATCTATATTCTGCGCCAACGCAATTACAATATTTTTGAGTTTAAATAATCATCAAATTTTGATTATTTCTACAACGAAGCCTAATTTTAATGGATGCAGAATGTAAACAAATCAAGCGAATTTAAGGTGAGTTGTATAATAATTGCTGAATTTTTTTCACTCAAAATTATTTAACTCTGGAGTCTGAAATAAATATGTATGAATGAAATATTCACTGCTTTTACATGGGGATTCAGACGATTTATATTTCGATGACGTCATTTTAATAAAGTTCATTTTTTTGGATGAAGTTTTGAGTTTTTAAGTAAAATGAGTTATTGTAGTAATGTGATCATTAAAAAGATATCGCCGCTGAATGTATCGCATTTTAGAGATGTTTAAATAAAATTGCATTTGAGTTACAAAGTGTTTCATAATCAATGCTTCATGCATGATTGATCTTTCTTGTTATTCATTATTTTTGATTACATCACATCGCCTACAGGTGCCTTTTCTATAGGCGCTGTACAAGCTGTTCCACAATAAGTGAATAGTAGAAGATTTTTTGAACCGTTGGTTGTAGACCTATAGTTTTAATTGCAAAAAAAAAAAAAAAAAAAAAAAAAAAACGCTTTAAATAAGATAGGAAGTTATGAAATAACAATTTAAATGATGTACCGTATTTTTGTAGAAAGTTAAGAAAATTAACGTTTTATACAGCCAATCTATAAAAAAATGTCAAATTACAAAAATATTACCTACAAAAATATAATTACAAAAATATAATTACAGAAATATAATTATAAAAATATAATTATAGAAATATAATTACAAAAATATACTGTATTTAGTCTAACTAAACAAAATTGGATGTAATACGATCTAATTTGACGTCGACATTAATTAAAATTTTTCATTGGGAAATAAAGGGAATCCACAAATCAAATTCGGTTGCCAATAGTTTAAAACATTTACCACTTTTTCAAGTTATTTTATGCAGATAATGCTATTGCATGCAGATAATGCTATGTATGCAGATAATGCTATTATGCATGCAGACAATGCTATGATGTATGCAGACAATACTATTATGCCTTATTTAAGTGTTAAAATAACATTTAACCAATATCGTCTGCCTGTCTTTGATAGTTTCAAAAACAACTGATGGAAAAATTGTTTTAATATACCACTCAATGATTTCTGTGCATCAATTAAATTTGTGAACGGAATTTAAGAATTTTGATGATTAAGAAAGTCACGAGGAAACTATATGAGTAAGGAAGTGTGATAATTTATTTCATCCTAAATATATGTAATTTTAGGAACCAAATTTTTCCTTTAGTGTGACTAAATAAAGTATTGACAACATTATTGTAATTTGACGTTTTTCAATAGAGGGGCTGTATAAAAAGATTTAAATTTCATCTTCATAAGATAAATTTTCTAAACTTTTTACAAAAATAAAATACAGCATTTAAATTACTATTTCATAACTTCCTGCGTTAAAGCATTTTTGCTTTCCCTGCATTACATGGTAATGTATAGGGAAAGTATTGGGATCCTGCCGTAAATCGCAACTCGAGTTTTCGACGGATCTACACGTTTCGGGACATCTAGAACACGAAAACACTATTTTTAGCGTGACGTCTGTGTGTGTGTGTGTGTGTGTGTGTGTGTCTGTCAGTGTGTTTGTCTGTGTGTCTGTCTGTGCAATGTATGTATCCCCTGTAACTCAAAATCTAACGGACCGAATTTCATAAAATTTGGTAAGTCACTTGTGTGTGGCCCTGATGGTGCAGATTACTTTTTGGTATGATTCGAGAGGATAAAAGAATCTCCCTTTTTTTGCGAAATGGCTCGCACAAATTGCTTATATTCATTCTAGCTGAAAAACTAATAGATCAAATTTTACAAAATTTGGTAGATAAGTCATTTGTGAGTTACCCTACTGTTGATTAGATTTTGGTACGATTCGGAAAAAAAATAACCAGCTTCTTTTTGCGAAATGGCCCGCAAAAATCGTCAAAATCTAAAATAAAAAACTACGTATGTTTAAATATATTAATTAAATGCTTGTTTTATACGTAAACGATGAAAAGAATAAGACCAACCCCATTATACTAGGGCTTGCCGCTCTTGAGGTATTTTAGTTTTCGCATTTTCGCTACGCACTTTTGAAAATAAGTCCAGTTACCAAATGAGAACGAAAATTGAACGAAATCTAAAATAAAAGACTACGTGTGTTTAAATGTATCAATTAAATGCATGTTTTATACTTAATTTTTGACGAGAAAAATAATAAGATCAACCTCATTACTCTAGGACTAACCTTTCGGGAAATATATGAGTTTTTTTTTTTGCATTTTTGTTACGCCGTTTTTGAAAGACATTCCAGTAACCAAATAAAAACGAAAATTGAATTAAATTAATTCAATGTTATTTTGCGGAATGAAACTCAATTTAATGAATCATTAAAGAAATAAAAAGAAAATGAATTTGAGCCTGCGGGGAAAGCCATGTGATGCTTACTTGCAGCAGATTTTTGTAACCATTCAAGGAACCATATATTTTTTTCGTAAGCCCTTAACCACTCCATTAACGTTATAAGAAAAGGTCCATGAATGTGCATGCTAGATTTATGTATAGTGAAGTGATCACGCTCGATTGAATAAAAGTGTAGTGGAATTTTAAAAGCTAGAATGACGAGCTCGAAAACAAACGGAGATAGACGAAAAGAAAAGCCAATTGCAAAGTTGTAAAGCATTGTCTAATTAGTAGAAATATGCACAAGGTTAGCACAAAACGCGTGTATGGAACTCAATATATCTACCATGTACTATCTCTAAACATTAATCGTCGCTATATCTGGTCTATATATGAGCGATTTTTGTCGCTATATCTGGTCTATAAAATATTTGTTCTATAAAATTTTGTCGCTATATCTGGTCTATATATGAACGATTCAAATTTGATTTCCATGTAGCCTCTGATGAAGAGCGTACTTATGCTCGAAAGCGCTCTGGCACTTTTTAAAAAAAATTTTTGTACGTCTTATAGGTAGTAAAATAAAGACCTTCTGTTGTGGACGTGTGCTTAATTTTTGCTATTTTAACATCAGACGTGATGTCAAATTATTTATTACATATCTTGTTCTGCACGCACGTACTGCCTTATGTCTCAAAGATGGGTATTAAGTCAAGGGCATTATTTACACACGCTCATGAATCGTTCAGCAAGGTTTAACAGTATTTCAGCATGGCTGCGCATATAGAAACCGATAAAGTATGACTGGTACCTATTGCCGTCTGTATAAGCGTTTCGTCTGTTCCTGGTGTTTATTCCCACGAATTTGATAAAGTTTTACAATTTTGTAATTGCATGTTTTCGTCTATTTCGCATTGTTGCCCATTTGATTATCCTAATTCTTTAAGTTTTCTGCTAGGAATGCTGAAATCACTTTTATTCAATCGGTTATAGCCACTTTACTAAAGATAGAACTAACGGGCACATGCGTAGATCTTTCGTTACAATATTATTGGAGTTCTTAAAGACTTTCCTATGAAGCATGTCTTCAAATTTTTCAATTTTGTTGTGTGATCTGCCTTATAAATTCAAATAAATACAAATATATCTGTTCTACTTTTAAGACTTTACCAGATGAAATGAATTTTACGATAAATTTTATGTTTGATGATCTAATCATTGCTATTTTAGTAATTTTTTAAGTGGGCATGACATTATTGAAAATAATTAATTAATGAATTCGTAAGTACCAATATTTTTACAGAATAATTAAATACATATATTTAAATCTAAATTTTTATTTTATGGTTCAGGTGTAACTTAAATTAATTATTATTATTAACACATTAGACGATATGTCCGTCATTTGACGGAATTAAAAATTTGCAAAGCATTGTCTCCTATTTAGCGTCATTTTCATCAATTTTGTGATATTTTTATCAATTTTGTAATATTTTTATTAATTTGGCGATATTTTCGTCAATCTGGCAATATTTAAAAAAGTCGCCAAGTTTGCGACACCCGCCAAATTTCTTCGCCAAACATTACGTACGGACGGAGAAATGGGTTATTCTGAAGGTCGTTAACTATGTTCTTTCCAAAATATAGAATTTTCATAAATTAGTCTTCATTTCCATTGATTTATTTTCATTTTTATCAATCTGGCGACATTTTCGTCAATTTGGCAACATTAATAAAAATTCGCCAAGGGGCGATATGCCGCCAAAATTTGTCGCCAGGGTTTTGCCAAGCTTTCCGGCCGGAGAAATAGGTTATTCTTATAGTAGATTTTTATATTTTTCCAAGATATTGAATTTTTATGAATTTGTCGCCATTTTTATTGTTTTAGCTTCATTTCTATCAATTTGGCGAAGTTTTTATTAATTCAACGACATTTTTGTCTAGTCAGACCCGCGAGCATTCTGCCCTAAAAGTAAAAATCTAAACACACACAAGAATAATATTTCTTACTTTTGTTGGAAAAATCTTGAACTATTTTGAATGTTAAACTAAGGCTTGACTGTATCCCGCGTTCCGTTGATAAGCGAGCGCGGGACGCGGGGTTAACACGACAGTTAAGACTAGGTTAAACATGAGGAGTATGTTAAACATGAGGAGTATGTTAAACATGAGGAGTGGTTAAACATGAAATGAGCGCGACATTTTGAGTTGCGTGGTATCGTAAATGAAAATATATAAAATGATAAGAAATAAAATAACATCAGGGTCTCACACTCAGTATCTGAAGTCATGCGCTATATAAGGCTTCATGTATGGCGACAACATAATTTCGTTTTGAAAGAATTAAAGTCATTGCATATGTAGGAACATTGTAGCATTATGTAGGGAACGGCCAGCCCATATCATAGCTCACTTTCAGTATATGATATCATACACTACGTAAAGCGTTATATCATAAAATATTTATCCGTAATTGAAATACATTTGGCAATATTTTGTAGCAGCGTTACCCTCGGTAGACAGATAAATCAAGATGTTTATATGATTAATATCGGTTTATAACACTTGCATTAAAATAAGATAAACTATTTGCAGATATTGCAAAACAATAGTTTCAAGTTTTTAAATTTGGTATGATGATGCAGGAAATTTTAAAGCACTGTAAAGACTACCTACCAAAGTATCAAATAAATAGATTCTATGAAGGTCTTTATGAGTCTGAAACCTTTTGCCTCAACAACCATTCAGAAAACGACTTTTCCCGCCGAGTGTCAAAGCTAGAATGAAGACTAGAAAGGGCTTTGCTAATGTTTGCTTTGTCTAGTTTCACTTGTTTTAGCCAGAGCTCTTTTTCCTCCCAATTTAACACGGACAGACTGAAAATTTCAAAGGATGTACTGGAGAACAAAGGATCCAGAAATGAAATTACATTCATAAAAACTGTTTCAAAGGAAGGTAGATAGTCTTAAAAAATAATCTTCTTATATACTAATTGCCACGTGTCCGTCTGTCTGTCACGCCTTTTTTAGTCACTTTTGTGTTTACAATCTCAGGTTGACGGCGTTGCTACAACTTACTGCAATTACGCAGTATAAGAAATAGCAATATTGAGTGGGAGGGATGAATATGTCTGTGGATATTAGGAGTGGGTGAGGAAGTCCACGGATTTTTGTTTCCCTTGGCATGGCCGCAGTATACTTGGTCGGGCGCAGTGTACAAAGCGAACAGGATTTGTTGGTACAATTAAAAATGCTAGGTGAGATATAAGAAAGAGTTAAAATATGTGTTAAGAATTAAAATAGTAATGATACACTTAACATAGAAACAATTTAGAATGAAGGGAAGAAAAGACAAAGTAGACAGCACACGAATTTCCGTACACACTGAAATTCATTTCTTGTTTAACCCAATTCCGCGAAATAATGGCTAAAAATATTTTGTGGAAAAGGCCTCCCCCAGATGGCGCTTGCTCGCATGTGACGTCAGGACGAGTAGTGAAGCGTAAAGTACATAATGTTGCACGCTCCAATCGGCATTTCAATGTAAAATGCATTGTCACAGATTCTAACGTTTAATTCTTTTTAACATTTTACGACATAGTTGAAAAGTATTTATGACTTTGGTCATTCTGTCTGTCCGTTCGCATGATAACTGCCATAAAAATGACTTTATCAAAATGACATTTTAGTATGTTGTTGAGATAGTCAGTGGAACGTTTGGGAATGAAAATAATTAATATCACCTAATTAGTTTTAGATTTAAAGCTGGTAAAAAGAAAATGAAATGCATTGAACCCTATACGACATAATTTTCGAATATTTTTTAAGCGCAGTTAAAATTCACAAATTTCTTCGAAAATTTTAGAAATATTCAAATTATTAAGTAAAATGTATAAAAAGATTTCAGCAAAATATGTTAGATAGTTTTTTAAATAAAAATTGAAATAATAATTACACCCATATTATATGTAGAGATAACGTGACTCATTTAAAAATAAAATATGGCATCCATTGTAAATCCTGTGTAAAAATCGTGATGTTTAAAGATCGTTTTAAGTTATATTTATTGTTGCATCCGTTCTAAAACCGCTTTATTTTTGCATATTATCTGTGTATCCAAATTCCGTGCCAACGTAATTACAGTATTTTTTATTTTAAATGGTCACTAAACTTAAATTATTCCTACAACGAAGCCTAATTTCTATAGCATGCAGAATGTAAACAATCAAGTGATTGCAGGATGAGTTGTATAAGAATTGCTGAATTCTTTTCAAGCAAAATAATTTAGCTCTGAAGTTCGGAATATAAGTGATATGAATGAAATATTCACTGATTTTACATAGAGAAGCAAACGTTTTACATATTTGCCTTTTTTGATGAAGCCATATTTGCCTTTTACTTTTTCAGATAAAATAAATTATTGTAGTACTGTGATCATTAAAAAAATATCAGTGCTGAATATATTGTATTTTAGAGATGTTTAAATAAAATTGCATTTCAGTTGGAAAGAATTTCATAATCAATGCATGATTGATCTTTTTTGTTTTTGTATAATTTTCACTTTTTAAAAACAAAAGTTAGCAAGAATTCTGATTTAAAATCGGTTGTTCTCTTATGTCACATATTCATTGTACGAGTTGGGGTGTAATTTTATTTAACTTATTTTTAAGAGACGTTATCACGGATTCTAGGGTTTATGATATTTTTTTTTATAAACTAAATCACGATTATATTTTATTACAAATTTCGCCGCTTTTTTAAAACGAAAACCCGATTCTAATGCAACGACTGTAGGGACATATACCATTAATAAATATGTAAGGGCAGAAATCTGGGGGGTTTCACTAGTAAATATAAATAAATAATGAAAAATATATAAACGAATTTAGATTTCGATTGTAGGAGACGGCACGTACTGCTCATATTAAATTTTTGTCGTGTCACGCTTTTAAAGCTAGATATTTCATTTATTTAACAAAGAAAGTGTACATAGTTGATAATCAATATTGAAAGAAATTTCCTGCTAACAAAACTCTTTTCTTCCTAATTAGATGGGATATGACTTTAAAAAAAATAAACAAAAAAAAAAAACTTCAAATATCGATGAAATAAGCGAAGGATGAAAATATATTGGGAGGTTTCATTTTAATATTTTTATTTACAAAGTAAAATATGCAGAAATATTTAGAAAGTTTGTTAGGGTATAAAGTTTTGGTGAAACTTGTATTTGATAGGTGCCAAAGTTCTGAATTTTAAAATGTGACGTTTAAATGTAATCAGTAATATGGCCCTAGTTTACATTTTGATGTTATTAATTTATGGGATAAGAAAATAGTTCAAAAAATGTAGTCATAAGCAAGATGGGTATCACATAGTTTGAAATTATTAAATAAATTTGCATAATGTTTTATTATTTTCGATGTTTTAGTGATATGAATATGAAATATATTATGGCATAATTAGATGCTTTTAGAAGACACGTCTATAATAGATGCTTCTAGATGCCTACAACGTAGAAACTAGCTATATTTTGAATTAGCCGCCCCGGTAGCCAAGAGGTCTAAATGAAGCGTTACCTCGTGCTCTCTAGACTGCCAGGATCGTGAGTTCGAATTCCACCCACAGGTACGAATGTTATGGTGTCTAAAAGGGGTGTAATGTGTTCAGCTTCCCGTGGTACGTCGGGGCATATGACGGCAAAATGGTTTATGACAGGTCGGTGTATGGACGAATGATTAGTTAATCAAGTGCCTGACCAATAAAAATATCTTGAATTAAGAATATTAAATTAATAATTCCCACAAAGTGACAGCTATTATAAAATAAAATTAAACATATATATATATATATATATATATATATATATATATAATTAAAATTTTTTTACAAATTACATACAGCTTGAAAAAATCTAACAAAATCCATTAAGTACTATATATTCTATTGTAAAGAGAGGTTGAAGTTGACTTTAAAGAGGCTGATCATTTGAGAGGTATTGTAAAGGTTGATGGTGTACGTGAGATGTATTATTTTAATGTATTTAATATTGATTGAAGTTGCGATAGAGATAATTAAAAATTTTATGGTATTGGTGATTTATATGTTTTTAAATTTATAATACCGCTTGTATTGTATATATGTTTTTAATGTTTTATATGTGACGTGAAAGTATATTTAAATGTTTTTTTAGAATTGTTGATTAGATTTATTAAATAATTTTCGAGTGACGGGGATTTGACTTTTCACTTCGAGATTTCATATTTTGATAATTTGAAATTTGATACTTTTGAATTTTGGATCTTTCATGCTCTTTATTCGTGGTCACAATGAGGTTAACTACGGATACGTGCAGGCTTCCGGGAGTGGTGTCGCGACCGCGCAGCCGGCTGGTAACCGGGACTTAAATGAGGTCACAATCCCTCATTGGCCATTTTATTGCACCTAGCCCGTATGTTTTCCTTTCGTTCTTGTTTTCATCTTGATCGTAAGGTTTTCAGGGTTATTGTCTTTTGAGTTTATATATATATATATATATATATATATATATATATATATATATATATATATATTAATTTTCTTTAATTTGGCGGCATTTTTTGAAAGAAGCTAAGTTGACTGCATTCATCGCGAAGGCAAATATTTTCCATAAAGCGGCAGGGTTTATTACAGAAATACTATTTTCAGAGAAAATACTATTTTCAGAGTTATTGAATTATTGCTAATTTGGTGTATTTTCCCCAACGTCGATAAGTTAATGGTAATACACCAAATTTGTTAGCAAGCTGAACAACCAGACAGAGGTATTGGCTCTTTATACGTATATAACAAGCTATGTGATTGATTGGGTTTAATTGTCTTCGGGCTCGATTCTGGATGTAACTACACGTGGACAAATTGACAACAATCCTGAATCTGAATTCGATTCCATTGGTGGTGGTTACTGCGCAAGACGTGATTACACTATCAGGTCTTCTTTATTTACGTTTGAACCTACAACCAAGTATGTCATTCATTATTTTCTATAAATCAGTTTCTAACTAATGTCAGCATTTCTCAATTCATTAACTAAAGTCGTACAATGGAATGCATTCAAAGGTTATATTTATCGCGTGCATTCTTCAACCGTATTTCATGCGCGAAAAACACGCAATGTCTTCCGCATTGTTACCACATAACAAATGGTAGAGCAATGCAGAAAAATGATTTATAATCTGATTCAGTTTTTGTCGGTTTTCTCTGCCAGAGGTAAATACTTTCAGTGCTAGATAAAATAATCATTTCGTGGCGGATGCGCGTCTATTCAGATAAATAAAAGATTAAGATTTATGATTATGCCTTTATCACAACCCCCCTTTTTCACCGCCAACTTTAGAAACAAACTGAGATATATGGCAGCTGAAAAGTAAAAATCAGCATATATTTTTTGTCATAAAGTAATAACCTATATTACTTTCCTTATATACATAATGTTTAAGGAAAGTATTGTGGCGGGGTCGAAAATTCGAATTCGAGTTTTAGACGGGAGAGCACGTTTCAAGCATCTCTGATCACGAATCGAACATTTTTGAGGTGATGTCTGTGTGTGAAAGTATGTGCTTGTGTGTGTGTGTGAAAGTATATGTGTGTGTGAAAGTATGTGTGTGTGTGTGTGTGTGTCAGTGAGTCTGTGGAGACGATATTTCACGAACGAATGGAGCGATTCGAATGAAATTTGGTACGAAATCACAATCCATGAATACTGAAAGACTATTGTTTTAAAATACAATCGAATGGTCAGAACCCTCCTAAATTTTCGAGCGAAATTTTGAAAAAAATCATCAAAAAATCAAAACCTTTAATAAAGTTGCGCAAATAGACATTTCTTATGTAATTTTTCCTTAGAAAACGATTGACATAAATTTTAGAACGCTAGTATGAACCATTCTCGAGATATTGCACATTTTTCAAGTAAATTTATCAAAAAGTCCCATAAATTAAAAAAAAATATTAACTGTTAAGAAACATGGTCACTTTTCATATGTAATATCATGCAATAAATTTGGTGACACCATTCTCGTGGATCTAACTCGTTCCATTCACGAGAAAAGATACTTTGAGTAATACTTTTGTATTTGAACATCAATAGTCATTTATCCGCTGTAAGAATAACTTATTTCTCCGTCCATAACGCTTGACGAGATTTTGGCGACGAATTTAGCGGAATGTCGCCAACTTGGCGACATTTTTAAATGTTGTCAAATTAACGAAAATCTCGCCAAATGGATAAAATTGACGCTAAATCAATGAAAATGACGACTAATTCAAGACAATTCAATATCTTTGAAAGAATATAAGTATTTACTATAAGAAAAACATTTTTTTTAACTGTAAAAGTAGTAAATTCATTGTATTATATAAGGAAAGTCATGTGTTGTCCACATCAGAATTTTTTTGTTATGTAATAAATAAAAAGAAATTCCCGCAAAATTTAAAGTGCAAATTTAAAATATCTGATGCGGACAGCACCAGCCTTTCCTTATATAATGCAAGTATTTTACTTTTTTCAATGCGAAATAATGATGGACAAGATCCACGGCCTAATGTTTTGAATGTTGAAAAATAGAGTGATATTTAGCGTTTTTTCTGGATGACAGCATGTAAAATCATTTTAAAGTACCAAATTAATTTATATTTTACGTATTTGTATAGAAGCAGTCTGGAATGTTCTTCCTCAGGTACAAATTCAAAATCTGTTTGATTCGATACCACGCCGTATAGAAGAGCTTATGGCAGTGCGTGGTGTCGTCACTAAATATTCATTTTCGACATGTAATATTGTTTTTTGCTTTGTAAATTTAATCGTTTATTTGTATCAATAAAGGTCGTTTTTTGAATATATTTCATTTAGTTCTGATGATTCCTTCATAGTGTTCCAATTTTTATAAACAGGAGTATAGGGTAAACTCGAGTTATATGCCTATACGAGTTAGATTTCCAATCGTTGTTATTTGTTTAGTAACCTGCAGATGGCAACGCTAACCACACAAATATGAGTCAAATATTCGAGAAGAAGGTTGAGCGCTAAAACACAGCGGCATTGTAAGTATATAACGTTTATTTTTTATATTTCCACTTCCTCAAAAATTTTCTCCGTCCAGTAACATGCCTTGTGATTACGGTTTATTTCGAGTTAAAATCTTGAAATCGGACTTAAACGAGGAACCGGTAGATGGCAACGCTAACCACACAGTTATGAGTCAAATGTTCGTGAAGAAGGTTGCTGTTGTCGAGCGCAAAAAAAAAAAAAAAACTAGCGGCATTGTAAGTATATAATGTTTTTTTTTATATTTCTATCCACTTAAAATTTTTCTCCGTCCAATAACATGCCTTATGATTACGATTTATTTCGAGTTAAAATCTTGCTATTGAGCTTAAATGGGGAACTAAATATGGTAAATATTTATATGCCTAACCCCTATGCGTTTCATTGGCGTCACGTTTACCGTATAAGCGTCATAGCCATCTATACCGTTTGTTAAGGATAGATGGCCTACACTTTTCAGGGTTAGTTGATCAGTCTATCTGATAAATTATTTCGACATGTATGTTAGCAGCTTATCTCTTTCTTTTCAGATGCCAAATATATATGTTGAGAAACGGGATAGAAACCATGGGGAGTGGACACAAGATGATTTATGTAAAGCAATTAAAGCAATATATAATGACACGTCAATCTGATAAGCTTCCATTGAATTTTGTGTGCCGAGAAAAACACTGAGGAGATGGACATCTAGAAACATAGTCAAAAGCTCGATGGGCTGAGTCTAGCTTGCTGAATCTAGATCCACTCAGAAAAATTCTGAACCACAGTCTAGCACTTCCAAAGAGAGTGGAACGAATGAGCTGTCTCTCACAAATTGTTCGATATTGAACCTGCTCCATTGATGAGCAAAATTCGCACTACATCCAAATGTCAGAGACGCCATGCTAATATTCTAACGTCATCCAAAAATGTAGATAAAGTAAAACAGAGAACAAAATTTAAGAACTTTAGAACTCTGACTATAGAAATTCAAAATAAGAAGAAAGGCTGTTGTAAAACTTTTCCAGCAGCAGCTCTGAAAAGAAAATCGAGATTCAATATATATCCAGTGATGATTTTGATCACTGCAATTAATGTGTAGGATGCGGAGAAGATTATAATAGCAAAAAGATTAAAGATGACTGGATTAAGTGTGTTTGTTGCCATCCCTGGTTGCACGAAACATGCTCATCATTTATCGATGTATGCCAGTCCTGTGGTATTATAATATTAAAAGGAAGTCACATTTTTAAAATTTCCCAGTAATGTTTTTATATTAAATAATATTTTTTGAAGTGTTCATATCATGTATTTTTGTAACACACTATCTGTAGTATTTTGTTCTAGAATTACAATCTTGTTTTCAAATTGAATGCGAATACTTCCTTAAGCTTAACTCGCACATATTTACTATTAAAACAGGCATGGCCAAATAACACACGATCATATGGTCATATTCCCCGGACTCCAAGAGATAGATGGCTAACAACATAGTTTCAAGATTTCGGAATTTCTGACTTTCCATCAATTGTTTTCACAAATGTTCATATAAATATAAAACATTAAACTTTACTGAGTGTGTTAAAATTTTTGTGATCATGCATTTTAATAACACATGCCCGTAATCCTCAATTAAAAAAATTATGGCCATTTAATTCTGACTTACCATACTTATTTCGAGAGATATTGTTTAATTAATTATTTATTAAAATGTAAATCTGTAACATGTGGAGAGGTATCATCTATAGAGGTTCTATTCAATTTCATCTATTGTAATTTACATCTTTCCTTCATTGATTTTCGTCATTTTAATATCTTGCGCCACCAGTATTTTCCATTTCTTTTGAGGCACGTGCTTAGATTTTATGCATTACATATGCAAGTTTAATTCTTTGACATCAATGTTTTCCTTTTGTTAGATATTATATTTCATATCCTCTTTAAAGAAAATCATTTAACCTCTTTAACGATATTGAATTAGGGTATGCCATTCATTTCATGGATTATCTATTAACTCTCTTATCTCTATATTTTTATTATAGTATATATATATATATATACATATAGTATATATATATATATATAGTATTTATATATATATATATATATATATATATATACATACACACTCGCACACACACACATATATATACATACACACATATATATATACATACGCACACACACATATATATATATATACATACAGATGCACACATACACACACATAAATGCATATACACATACGCACACACACACATACGCACACACACACACACACATATATATATATATATATATATATATATTTAAACTTTCGTAATTTGTATAATTTTTTTTTTACTTATTATTTAGAATGTTCTCTATTTTAGATCAAAAGCATGCAATATATCAAGAATGTCAATGGCTATTGTTCTATAAGTTATATCACTCAATTCTAAATAAAACTTATGTATAAAATATTATTTTTTGTAACAAATTTTAACATAAATTTGTTTATATTATTAGATTTTTGTTTTCCGAAAAGAAAAATGTTTGAAATATTGAAGGTTTGTCCCTGATTTGAATTCCTCGATATTAAACAGGCTTCTGTGATTTATTGATTAAAATAATCGTACTCAATTTAATTGGATTTACTCAATTTATTCGAGATATATAGAGTTTCATGTGAAAAAAAATCCAATAGTCCGAGGAAGATTCTTGATTATTATTTCTAAATAATGGTGGTCCCATTATTTCTAAATAAAATTGTTTGCAAATCCTTAACGTATTCTTTAATAGTGATTTTATATTATTATTTATGAATTATTCCGTTTAAATTAAAAGAAAAATACGATATATCTCGAGAATTCTGATGTTCACGTCTTATAAACGATGTCATTCGCTTTTACATGAAAATTACATATAAAATATTTATTTTCGTAACAGTTTTATGTGTATTTATGTTTCTATAACGATTTTTCGATTTCTGACATTTTTCTTAAAGAAAATGAGATTTTCATAGTAAATCCACCACAAAAATCCATATCTTTAAAAATCACTGATTGAAATGGTCTAATACCAAATTTTATTCTGTACAATCAATGTATTCGAAAGATATCGGGCCCACAGAAAGACACACATACAGACACACATACAGACACACAGATGTCCTTCTATCACACTACTTTATTTACATAGACAGGTACACAGACGTTCTTCTATCATAATAATTTATTTACATAGGCCGACACCCAGACGTCCTTCTATCACAATACTTTATTTATATAGACAGATACACAAACTACCTTCTATCACAATACTTTATTTACATAGACACAAAGACGTCCTTTTATCATAATACTTTATTTAAGTCGACAGACACACAGACGTCCTTCTACCACAATACTTTATTTACATAGACAGACACACAGGCATTCTTCTATCACAATACTTTAATTACTTAGACAGACACACAGACGTCTTTCTATCACAATATTTTATTTGCATTATTACTTTCCTTATATACATAATGTATAAGGAAAGTATTGTGACGGGGTCGAAAATTCGAATTCGAGTTTTTGACGGGAGAGCACGTTTCAAGCATCCCTGATCACGAATCAAACATTTTTGAAGTGATGTCTGTGTGTGTGTGTGTGAAAGTATGTGTGTGTGTGTGTGTCAGTGAGTCTGTGGAGACGATAACTGACGAACGAATAGACCGATTCGAACCTTCGAACCAAATTTGGTACAAAAATCACAATCCGTAAACACTGGAAGCCTATTGTTTTTAAATGCAATCGAATGTTCAGAACCCCCCTAAATTTTCGAATAAAATTTTGAAAAAATCGTCAAGAAATCAAAACCACTAGTAAAGTTACGCAAATAGACATTTCTTATGTAATTTTTCATTAGAAAGCGATTGACATAAATTTTAGAACGCTAACAGGAACCGTTCTCAAGATATTGCACATTTTTCAAAAAAATTATTAAAAAGTCATATAAAATGAAAAAAAATATTTCCTATTGAGAAACATGTTCACTTTTCATATGTAATACCATGCGATAAATTGGGTGACATCATTCTCGTAGATCTAGCTTGTTCCATTCATGAAAAAAGATACTTTGAGTAATACTTTTGTATTTGAACGCCAATAGTCATTTTTCTGTTGTAAGAACAACTTATTTCTTCGTCCATGACGCTTGGCGAGATTTTGGCGACGAAATTGGCGGAATGTCGCCAACGTGGCGACTTTTTGAAATGTTGCCAAATTAACGAAAATCTCGCCAAATGGGTAAAAATGACGCTAAATCAATGAAAATGACGACTATTTGTCGAAAATTCAATATCTTGGAAAGAATATTCGTATCTACTATAAGAGAAACCTATTTTTTTACTGTAAAAGTAGTAAATTCATTACATTATATAAGGAAAGTCATGTGTTGCCCACATCAGATTTTTTGGTATGGTAGGAAAAGCAAACATCCAGTCACAAAATTTTCTTAAATTCCATCCATACATCACCTGAAGCTGAAGTAAATTATTTTAACGTGGCATTTTAAATATGAAAAAAAATCTCCTTATATGTGGCTTTATTTAAATTAAATTTATGTAATATTTTTTAAAAATATGTTCCACTACATGATTGAAAAATGCGTTTATGGTTTTACAAAGTAAAGAAATTGTTTTCGTCAATTTGTCTAGCAGCACTGTCTTGAATATATAATAGAAAAGTCTTTAGCGTTCGAATATAAAAGGGAATTGTCTAATATTTAAAGTTACCATTTTTTACTTTGTTATATCTTTTTAGTTAAACTAATACATAAATTTGCTCGTATTGCGGCTCACGTGTTGTTTTAAAACTTGTTACGGTTTGTGTTTTATGGGAATATTTTATTTATTCATTCAAAGATGAAAATATTAATGAATATTTTTTAATATAATGGACTATATTGCTCAGCAGATGCTACTAATGTGCTATGTTCAGCAGATGCTAGCAGTATGCTATGCTCAGCAGATGTTAGCAATGTGCTATGCTTAGCAGATGCTAGCAATGTGCTATACTCAGCAGATGCTAGCGATATTCTATACTCAGCAGATGCTATGGTAGAAGCCAATTATTTGATACTTATGGTTAATGACCAAAGACCATACTATTCAGGTAGGCTAAAATAAACAAGACAAGCATGGGAATCTAATATATAGCCTGTTCAAAATGACTATAATTTTGGAATTATCGGCGCACTTAGACGAGCATTACAGGTGTCACTGTGTTACAGGCCCTGAAGATACAACTTCTTGACAGGTATTTATTGTCTTCCTTATACGCGTTTAATATTTTCCTGGCGTTGATTCTTACTAGTTAGACAATGCATTACAACTTTTCACTTGTCCGTTTCGTCTATCTTTCTTTGTTGCCGAGTTTATCATCGTGACTATTTAATTTCTTCACTATGAGCGCTAAAATCACTTTTATTCGATCGGGCATTACCATTACTATATCGATTTGACTATATCGTTTTTATTATATTCTTTTGACTGCTTTACTATATCGATTTTATTATGGTATTGCTTTTATTATATCGCTTTGGCTACTTTACTATATCTCTTTGGTTACTTTACTATATCGATTTGGCTACTTTATCTCTTTGGATATTATACTATATCGCTTTGGCTATTTTACTACATCGCTTTGGCTACTTTACTATATCGCTTTAACTATTTTACTATACCGCTTTGACTACTTTATATCGCTTTGACTACTTTACTATATCGCTTTGAATACTTTACTATATCACTTTGGCTACTTTACTATATCGTTTTGGCTGTTTTACTATATCGCTTTAGCTACTTTAGTATATCGCTTTGGATACCTTTCTACATCGCTTTGGACACTTTATATCTCTTTTATTATATTACTTTGGATAATTTACTATATCGCTTATCTCTTTAAGACTTAACTTATACACTCATGGATTTTTTCTTACAAAGTTATGGGGGTGTTTAAGTGTTTTCATAGGAAGATCGTATAAAAGTTTTGAAACAACTGTTTAATCAAGATCAAGTAGAAATGAAATCTTAAAATTCAATAACTTACGATGTGGAAATTTTACGAACTTTGCTGTAAAAGATGTTTCAGAAACATCTGTGTTTTAGAACAAGTTATTCCGAAAGTCCGTTTAGACCACTGCTGAATAGGAACTTCAATTTCATAGTTGAAAAATATCCATTTCCAAATTAAATTACTTGCCGAATTGAAATTCTTATGGAATGCAGTTTGAATTCCTTAGGTTCGTGGAATTTCCGGTTGAAGAATTGAAAAATTTTTGAGCCTGCTTACATTTCACCAGATGTATTTCTATTACTTTCTCTACATACATAGTATAATGCCTAAAGAAAAGTATTGTGGTTGGTTCGATTCGACGGAAGAGTACGTTTTACTCATTCTTGAATTCGAATCGAACGTTTTTGAAGTGATGTCTGTGTGTGTGGGTCTGTTAATGCTATATCGTACCAGCGAAGGGAGCGTTTCAAACGTAATAGAATGCAATAATTATTATAATTTGTGAATACTGGAATCCTAGTGATTAACGATCGGGAGATTCTCTAATTTTCTAAAAAATGATTAAAAAATAAAGCAGGACATTCAGTAATATTAAATAAATAATCATTTTATACGTAATTTTTCATTAGAAAACGAATGGCATGAACCGTTCTTAAGCTATTGTAGGATTTTCAAATTAATTTATCTAAAACGTTACATAAAATTCTGTCTGTAATATTTGGCGATAAATTTTGTGATCGCAGTTATTTATTTATCTAAATATCACAAACCTGGTGACTTCTTGAAAATGGTGTCAAATTAACAAAAGTGCCGCAAAATTGTCAAAAATGACTCTAAAATTACAAAAATAATGCTGAATTGATGAAACAATTATTAACATATTTTAATATATGGACTACATTGCTTAGCAGATGCTAGTAATATTCCGAATTTTCAATTTAGATTTGCGCAAAATGTGAGCAAATTTGTTACTTCGAAATAGTTATCATGTTATCTCGAAAGACTCCAAATGTTAGTGTACATTTGGTGTACACTGTGTACATTAGTGTGTACTGTTAGCTATGGATCTTATACATCATATTACTTTCCTTATATACAATAATGTATAAGGAAAGTATTGTGACGGGGTCGAAAATTCGAATTCGAGTTTTCGACGAGAGAGCACGTTTCAAGCATCTCTGATCACGAATCAAACATTTTTGAGGTGATGTCTGTGCGTGTGTGTGTGTCAGTGAGTCTGTGGAGACGATATCTCACGAACGAATGGAGCGATTTGAATGAAATTTGGTACAAAAATCACAATCCGTAAATACTGGAAGCCTATTGTTTTTATACGCAATTAAATGTTCAGATCCCCCCTAAATGTTCGAATAAAATTTTGAAGAAATCATCAAAAATCAAAACCTCTAATAAAGATACGCAAATAGAAATTTCTTATGTAATTTTTCATTAGAAAACAATTAACATAAACATTAGAACGCTAGCATGAACCGTTCTCGAGATATTGCACATTTTTCAAAAATATTATCAAAAAATTATATATATAAAAAAAAAATTCCTATTGAGAAACATGTTCACTTTTTATATGTAATATAATGCCATAAATTGGGTGACATCATTCTCGTGGATCCAGTTCATTCCATCCATGAAAAAAGATTATTTGATTAATACTTTTGTATTTGAACGCCAATATTCATTTATTTGCTATAAGAATAAATTATTTCGACGTCCATAACTCTTGATGAGATTTTGGTGCCGAATTTGGCGGAATGTCGCCAACTTGGCGACTTTTTTAAATGCTTCCAAATCAAAGAAAATCTCGCCAAATGGATAAAAATGACGCAAAATCACTGAAAATAAGGACCATTTGACGAAAATTCGATATCTTAGAAAAAATATAAGTATCTACTATAAGAATAACCTATTTTGTAAAAGTAGTAAATTAAATACATTGCATTATATAAGTCATATGCTGCCCACATCAGATTTTTTTGTTATGAATTGAGTAAAGTCATTGTATAATTCTGGGAAAGAGTGTGTTGAACACATCATAATTTGACTAAAATTTACTAAAAATCACACAAATTCACTAAAAATCACATTTATTATTGACAAGCGAAATGAAGTCCATTCTCCATTCCTAACGAAGCGACATTAACACTTGCCTGAATTTTGTGATCTTTTTTAATCGAAAACTACAATAGATAAGGAAGATAAAATTTTGCATATATACCTGAAATTACACGTAGATTTGCAAAATCACAATTTCTATTATTAAAACGAATTGTAACGAGACGAAATGCCCACTTTTAATCTGCGCACGCTTACTTCTTTTCCTACACATAAAGAGTAAACAACCACTTTTAAACAGCTAATTGAAACGTATGCACTTGCATGCATTCTGATCTAATCGTGCTGTTGTATATTAAATAAGTTTCTGCGATTTAAATGTGCTATTTTGATTTCATTGTTTTAAAGCATTCTAATTTGTTTAATTAAATATTCAAATCCTAAAAAACTCATACGTCCTTTTGTATTAGGATCCTCAAATATTGAAATTAATTGTTTATACTTTAAATTCATAATTATTTGCTAAAGTTTTAATTTGAAACTTTTCATGGGTGGCATGCTTCATATGCGTGAGTTCGATCAATACCCGGCTTTTTGTTAGTTGTTAGGCATTAATAATAAACTAGACCATAAAGTAAACATGGGAGTATTTTGGAGGGGTGTGTGTGTGTCACGATTTTGCCGAAGCACCCACCCCTATAAAATTGTTAATTTAATTAAAAGCCATTATGAGGGAAAAAAATTGATTAGTGCAATGTGATTTGATTAATGCAATGTGATTTGATTAGTGCAATTTTTGTATCGAAACCATTTTATATTGTGTTCAAAGGTATTATTCAAGTAGAGGGTGCTTATTTAATTATTTATCTATAGTGGACTCTTATTTAGAACCCAGACAGTTAAGGGTAATTCGTCCTAGTTTAAAATATTTCAGATTTTAGAGACAAACAAACTTTTAAAGTTTTATAAGATGGAGGTCCATAAGTAATGTGCCGTAAATTGCATCAAACAATTAAAAGCTTAAAAGTTACAATGGATGAATTTAACTAATTTAGTCAATCACTTATTAAAATGATGAACGAAATAAGATTAATTAATAATTTTTAATTCCAATATCCGATAAAATTGACTGGCGCACAACTTGACTTTCTCATGCCATAATCTATTTTTAAGTATCTTGTGACGTTTTCTATCTGTATTTGCAAATTTTGCAAGGGAGAAAAAAAATTGAAAAGTCTGCAGCGTTGGTCAAATTGATAACAATTATAGCATGTTACCTTTCATTTTCAAGGGCGTAAAATCTTTTGATTGATACCAAGTTTGACAATGTACCCTTATCGGGAGGAGGTAACATGACCCTCTGAGGCAATCTAATGACGTCGTGAATACAAAAATTGTGTCGGGGCAATTTTTCATCTACAATGATTGAAACTGTTAAATTTCGTAATCCCTTTCATGCATAATTATGTAAAATGTTGTCTTATGCTGTTATGTTAAGATAAATTTTCGAATAAATTTTAAAGTTTTCGCTTGAATTAAAAAAAATTCTATCTTTTTCAAGATTTTTACTTCCCTTATATACATAATGTATAAGGAAAGTTTTGTGACGGGGTCGAGAATTCGAATTCGAGTTTTCGACGGGAGAGCACGTTTCAAGCATCCCTGATCACGAATCAAGCATTTTTGAGGTGATGTCTGTGTGTGTGTGTGTGTGAAAGTATGTATGTGGGTGTGTGCGTGTGTGAAAGTATGTATGTGGGTGTGTGTGTCAGTGAGTCTGTGGAGGCGATATCTCACGAACGAATGGAGTGATTCGAATGCAATTTGGTACAAAAATTACAATCCGTGAATACTGGAAGTCTACTGTTTTTATACGCAGTCGAATGTTCAGAACCCCCCTTAAATTTTGGAGTGAAATTTTGAAAAAATCATCAAAAAATCAATACCTTTAATAAAGTTATGCAAATAGACATTTCTTATGTAATTTTCCCTTAGAAAACGATTGACATAAGCTCTAGATCGCTAGCATGGACCGTTCTCGAGATATTGCAAATTTTAAAATACATTTATCAAAAAATCCCATAATTTAAATAAAATCTATTAACTGTGGAGAAGCATGTTCACTTTTCATATGCAATAGCATGCGATATATTGGGTGACATCATTCTCGTGGATCTAGCTCGTTCCATTCATGAGAAAAGGTACTTTGTGTAATACTTTTGCATTTGAACGCCAATAATAATTTATATGCTATAAGAATAACTTATTTCTCCGTCCATAACGCTTGGCGAGATTTTGGCGTCAAATTTGGCGGAATATCGCCAACTTGTCGACTTTTTAAAATGTTGCCAAATTAACGAAAATCTCACTAAATGGATAAAAATGACGCTAAATCAATGAAAATGACAACTGACTGTCGAAAATTGAATATCTTGGAAAGAATATAGTATCTATTTGAAGAAAAACCAATTTTTTTACTGTAAAAGTAGTAAAGTCATTACATTATATAAGGAAAGTCATATGTTGCTCACATCAGATTTTTTTGTTAGCAAAGCCGGATATAGAATTTCGTGAATATCCAATAATATTTGTTGCAGCTACCATGTGCATAATAAATCGACCACAGACAAACAAACACGGAGAACAAACACCACTTTAAAAATAGTCAAAATGTGTTTAGGACGTTCTAAGACATATATTACCATCAAAATCTCGAAATCGAAAATTTTCGTGAAAACAATACATTTTTACTTTCCTTATATACATAATGTATAAGGAAAGTATTGTGACGGGGTCGAAAATTCGAATTTGAGTTTTCGACGGGAGAGCACGTTTCAAGCAACCCTGATCACGAATCAAAAATGTTTGTAGTGATGTCTGTGTGTGTGTGTGTGTGTGTGTGAAAGTATGTGTGTATGTGTGTGTGTGTGTGTGTGTCAGTGAGTCTGTGGAGACGATAACTGACGAACGAATGGACCGATTCGAACGAAATTTGGTACAAAAATCACAATCCGTAAACGCTGGACGCCTATTGCTTTTATACGCAATCGAATGTTCAGAACCCCCCTAAATTTTCGAGTGAAATTTAAAAAAATCGTCAAAAAATCAAAACCGCTAATTAAGTTACGCAAATAGACATATGTCATTTTTCATTAGAAAACTATTGACATAAATTTTAGAACGCTAACATGAACCGTTCTCGAGATATTGCACATTTTTCAAAAAAATTATCAAAAGTTATATAAAATAAAAAAAATATTTCCTATTGAGAAACATGTTCATTTTTCATATGTAATACCATGCGATAAATTGGGTGACATCATTCTCGTGGATCTAGCTCATTCCATTCATAAAAAAGGATACTTTGAGTAATACTTTTGTATTTGAACGCCAATAGTCATTTATCTGCTGTAAGAATAACTTATTTCCCCTTCTATAACGCTTGGCGAGATTTTGGCGACGAATTTGGCGGAATAGCGCCAACTTTACGACATTTTAAATTGTTACCAAATTAACAAAAATCTCGCCAAATTGATAAAAATGACGTTAAATCAATGGAAATGACGACTAATTGAAGAAAATTCAATATCTTGGAAAGAATATATGTATCTACTATAAGAATAAAATTTTTTTTAACTGTTAAAGAAGTAAATTCAATGCATTATATAAGGGAAGTCATTTGTTGCCCACATCAAATTTTTTATACTGTATCACACATCATGAGAAAGTAAAAAATATCAGCTACAAGATATTCGATTTAAAAAAGTAAAATAAATGAATTCTGCGCTTTAAAAAATTTCTACACATTTTACAGAGAACGACAGAATGTATATTTATTCGCTCTTTTTTCCGAAGCTACGTTCTCATTTTCACCCTACCGTATCTTTCGCATTCTAACAGAGCGCGAGATGTTCGACAATTTTTCATTCCATCACGAACTTTTACCCCATTCTTAGTTCGAAAATATTTCCCGCAACGTGTGATTATTTGCATTTTCCATTCAAAGTTTGTGTGGAGAAAAATGTTTGCAGGTGGGAGTGTAGGACGCATAGCTGATTTGGTATCTAAAAGTTCTATATAAATATACACGGAGGGTTTTGAAGATTATTTGCAGTTTTAACTTTTCTGGTATGACTATGTTTATGATTTTGCGACCGAAATATTCCTAAAATGTACGCTCTCAAAAGAGTTTCGATGCTAGCTAACCAAAGTGTGTTTTATTACTTTCCTCGCGCTGAGCTAGTGAACGGTAAGGTGACAGTGATTGTGACTTATACTACTTTTCTAAATTTATCTGCTTTTAGCAGTAGATTAAGTGACATTTTTATTTTAACACATGTAGACTAAGAAAAATATGGTGATCGTGATTTAAGCACAAGCCGGGTTCTCACCGCAAATGTATCTGCGATCATACTATGTGACACAGTAATAGAAATGGTTTTATCGGTATGTGGGTGAGTGTCAAATTGTTGTCCCCCCCTTCATAACTGCTAAAACCACTAAAGCGATCACCACTTTGGGTGTCAAGTTGCATTTTTTATGTAAATGTGGGCGCAGAAAAAATAAATTTGATGTGGGCCACACATGACTTTATATAATGCAATGAATTTACTACTTTTACAGTTAAATAAAACGTTATTCTTATATTCTTTCCAAGATATTGAATTGTCTTCAATTAGTCGTCATTTTCATTGATTTAAAGTCATTTTTTATCCATTTGCGAGATTTTCGTTAATTTGGCAGCATTTAAAAATGTCGCCAAAATCTCGCCAAGCGTATTGATGGAGAAATAAGTTATTCTTACAGCAGATAAATGACTATTGGCGTTCAAATACAAAAGTATTACTCAAAGTATCTTTTCTCGTGAATGGAAAGAGTTAGATCCATGAGAATGATGTCACCAAATTTATCGCACGATATCACTTATGAAAAGTAAACATATTTCTCGACAGTTAATATTTTTTTTTAATTTATGGTATTTTTTGATAAATTTATTTAAAAAATGTGCAATATCTCGAGAACGGTTTAAGCTAGCGTTCTAATGTTTATGCCAATCGTTTTCTAAGGAAAAATTACATAAGAAATGTCTATTTGCGAAAATGTATTAAAGGTTTTGATTTTTTGATGATTTTTTTCAAAATTTCACTCGAAAATTTAGGGGGGTTCTGAACATTCGATTGTATTTTAAAATAATAGACTTCCAGTATTCACGGATTCTGATTTTTGTACTAAATTTCATTCGAATCGTTCCATTCGTTCGTGAGATATCGTATCCACAGACTCACTGACACACACACACACATAATTACACACACACACACGCACACTGACATAATCTCAAAAATGTGCGATTCGTGATCAGGGATGCTTGAAACGTGCTCTCCCGTCGAAAACTCGAATTCGAATTTTCGACCCCGTTACAATACTTATCTTATTACTTAATATTTTCATAAGTAAATTATTGAGAATTAATTAAATTTTTGAGTTTTAATTATTTTCATAATTATTTATATTTTACAAGCAAGTGTTTGTAAGTGTTTATGCGTCACATGTGTTTATACGTCTCAAAAGTGTATTATGTCCCATAAGTATGTAAATATTTTATCTGTGTTCATAAGTCATCAAGATTTCATACGATTTCTTGTATTTTCGCAATATTTCCATGGCCATAGTAGTAGTTTTTTTACTTTCCTTATATACAAAATCGATTTGGGCAACACATGACTTTCCTTATATAATGTAAGGAATGTACTTTTGCAGGAGAGCACGTTTTTTTACGGGAGAGCACGTTTCAAGTATTCCTGATCACGAATCAAACATTTTTGAAGTGATGTCTCTGTGTGTGTGTGTGTGTGTCAGTGAGTCTGTGGAGACGATAACTGATGAACGAATGGACCGATTCGAACGAAATTTGATACAAAAATCACAATCCGTAAACACTGGAAGCCTATTGTTTTTATACGCAATCGAATGTTCAGAAACCCCTAAATTTTCGAGTGAAATTTTGAAAAAATCGTCAAAAAATCAAAACCGCTAATAAAGTTACATAAATAGACATTTCTTATGTAATTTTTCATTAGAAAACGATTGGCATAAATTTTAGAACGCTAACACAAACCATTCTCGAGATATCTCACATTTTTCAAAAAAATTATCAAAAAGTCATATAAAATAAAAAAAAATAGTTCCTATTGAGAAACATGTTCACTTTTCATATGTAATACCATACGATAAATTAGGTGACATCATTCTCGTGGATCTAGCCTATTCCATTCATGAGAAGAGATACTTTGAGTAATACTTTTGTATTCGAACGCCAATAGTTATTTATCTGCTATAAGAATAACTTATTTCTCCGTCCTTAACGTTTGGCGATATTTTGGCGCTGAATTTGGCGGAATGTCACCAACTTGGCGACTTTTTAAATATTGCCAAATCATAGAAAATCTCGCCAAATGGATAAAAATGACACTAAATCAATGAAAATGACGACTAATTGACGAAAATTGAATATCATGGAAAGAATATAAATATCTACTGTAAGAATAACCTATTACTTTACTTATATACATAATGTATAAGGAAAGTAACGGGATCGAAAATTAGAATTCGAGTTTTCGACGGGAGAGCATGTTTCAATCACCCCTGATCACGAATCAAACATTTTTGAAGTGATGTCTGTGTGTGTGTGTGTCAGTGAGTCTGTGGAGACGATAACTGACGAACGAAAGGACCGATTCGAACAAAATTTGGTACAAAAATTACAAGCCGTAAACACTGGAAGCCTATTGTTTTTATACGCAATCGAATATTCAGAACCCCCCCTAAATTTTCGAATGAAATTTTGAAGAAATCGTCAAAAAATCAAAACCGCTAATAAAGTTACGCAAATAGACATTTCTTATGTAATTTTTCATTAGAAAACAATTGACATAAATTTTAGAACGCTAACATGAACCGTTCTGGAGATATTGTACATTTTTCAAAAATAATTATCAAAAAGTCATATAAAATAAAAAAAGAAATATTCCCTATTGAGAAACATGTTCACTTTTCATATGTAATAACCATGCCATAAATTGGGTGACATCATTCTCGTGCATCTAGCTGGTTCCATTCATGGAAAAAGATATTTTGAGTATTACTTTTGTATTTGAACGCCTATAGTCATTTGTCTGCTGTAAGAATAACTTATTTCTTCATCCATAACACTTGGCGAGAGTTTGGCGACGAATTTGGCGGAATGTCGCCAACTTGGCGACTTTTTGAAATATTGCCAAATTAACGAAAATCTCGCCAAATGGATAAAAATGACGCTAAATCAATGAAAATGACGACTAATTGTTGAAAATTCAATATCTTGGAAAGAATATTAGTATCTACTGTAAGAAAAACATATTTTTTTACTGTAAAAGTAGTAAATTCATTGCATTATATAAGGAAAGTCACGTGTTGGCCACATCAAATTTTTTATATTGCACAGATGTCGTGTATATGGTTCAAAGGTCAAATGGACACGTGGTTTTGAGATTGCTTGAATCTAGTTTATATTTTCTTATACTATCATATAGAGAAAAAAAATCTGATGTGGGCAGTACATAACTTTCCTTATATAATGTAATGAATTTACTACTTTTACAGTAAAAAAATAGGTTTTTCGTATAGTAGATACTAATATTCTTTCCAAGATATTGAATTTTCGACAATTAGTCGTCATTTTCATTGATTTAGCGTCATTTTTATCCATTTGGCGAGATTTTAGTTAATTTGGCAACATTGCAAAAAGGCGCCAAGTTGGCGACATTCTGCCAAATTCGTCGCCAAAATCTCGCCAAGCGTTATGGATGAAGAAATAAGTTATTCTTACAGCAGATATACGACTATTGGCGTTCAAATACAAAAGTATTACTCAAAGTATCTTTTTTCATGAATGGAACGAGCTAGATCCACGAGAGTGATGTCATCCAATTTATCGCATGGTATTACATATGAAAAGTGAACATGTTTCTCAATAGGAAATATATATTTTTTATTTTATATAACTTTTTGATAATTTTTTTGAAAAATTGTACAATATCTCGAGAACGGTTTATGTTAGCGTTCTAAAATTTATGTCAATCGTTTTCTAATGAAAAATGACATAAGAAATGTCTATTTGCGTAACTTTATTTGTGGTTTTGATTTTTGACGATTTTTTCAATATTTCATTCGAAAATTTAGGAGGGTTCTGAACATTCGATGGCGTATAAAAACAATAGGCTTCCAGTGTTTATGGATTGTGATTTTTGTTCTAAATTTGGTTCGAATCGGTCCATTCGTTCGTCAGTTATCGTCTCCACAGACTCACTGACACACATACACACACACACACACACACACACACACACAGACACACACACACACATACTTTCACACACACACACACACACACAGACATCACTTCAAAAATGTTTGATTCGTGATCAGGGATGCTTGAGACGTGCTCTCCCGTCGAAAACTCGAATTCGAATTTTCGACCCCGTCACAATACTTTCCTTATACATTATGTATATAAGGAAAGTAATAAATAAAACATCGTCAAGTACATCATATAATTGCTGAAAGGTATCAAAGGGTTTTGAAGCTAAAAACAACCTTCTTCAGGAGGACAAGACAAAGTAACCACTGTAGTTAAAGTTCATGAGTTGTTGTCTTTAAAAAACGAAGCACTATATGTATTATACGAGTAGAAGAGCTAGCTCTTTCATAGTGTGATGACATATATGCGCGATTCTATAGCATTTTGAATTTTGGAGTATATACAATAGTTTATTGCAATAAAATGCAATATGCCCGAAGTAAACGCAATAAACTTTACAATGCATCGAACAATGCGCCAAGTTAGTCAGTTGCCAGAGTTACTGTTAAAACTCATCTTAATTTATTTGGGCATCATAACCAGGGGCGGCATTTCAGCATTTAATTTGGGGGTGCGAGATTTATATGTATGAAAATCCACAATATGGAATAAATAAAATGTTTGTCAACGGGGGGGAGGGGGGGATAAAAAAAATTGAATTGATGCTGAGAAACATAATTAGTGTTAATATAATTTTTGTAAATAATTATGTTAACATAGTTGTTGCTAACATAGTTTTTAGAAATGCAAATATCTATATTTATTGAAGTTTTAAACGCCGGTTCTTAGAGTCCGGAAGAAGAGAAAATTTTGTTACAATATCATCATAATCCAGTGCTACATCTTGTTCTATAGCTAAAACAACTAAAGATGAAAGTCTTTCTTGTCCCATTGTACTGCGAAAATAATTTTTCAACCTCCCGAGACACGAAAAATATCTTTCACAACTGGCTGAGCTGATTGGAACAGTCAAAAACAATTTAACTAATAATGTTATGACAGGAAACACATTTTTTAAATTTCGTTCTTTAAAATAATCCAGGCGACTTTTAAAATTGGGATGGCCTATGTTTTCATTTTCCACCATTGAATAAAACAGTCGCAATTCACATAGCAATTCCTTTTTCTGGAAGTTATATACTTTGTATATGGTTGAAACATTTTCTTTTTCTTTTTCGACATCTGATCCGGATAATACTGAACTAAGGGCAAACAAAACAGATATATTGTTCTCATTAAATTTTGTCTCAATTTCATTAGATACTGAATATATAATTTCATATTGAATACTGATTCTGTGATATGATTTAACATCAACATGGGGATTTTTTTCACCGCCTCCGAATTCGCTTGGAATTTTTTTACGCCTTTTCAGTTTTGGTTCAGAATAAGAATTTTTTTTCTCAAAGTTCTGTCGCAAAACTCCACACTTGATTGAAATATGCATCAGTGCGAAAAGAACTAACAGTTTCAATAGTAGCTTTAGCCAAAGCTTGCACAGTCCCAAAATTAAGATCAGGTGACTGAAGATGCTTTGAGAGAGTATTGCATTGTTCAAAAACACTGTTCAATACAAATAAAGTGAACAAAAATTCGAAAGATGTCATGCATGTTAAAATGGCTTCGGCTCTTCCACCATTGAGAGAATCGTTTTCAGATAATTCGTCCAATGTAAAACTCACCGTTTCAAAATTATCAAGTAGTGCTTTTATGGCTTTAACTCCTGAAGACCACCTCGTATCACTTAGTGATTGTAGAGTTGAAGAGCCTCCAGAAAAAGTATTTGTTGATGAGCGAACCTTTTCGAAAATAGCATGTCTTTTATATGATGTTTCTATGAAAGAATATAATGCATTGAGCTGCTGGAATGCATTTCAAGCAGAAGGAATGGATGAACATGCGCTAACTACACATAAATTTAATATATGTGCATAAAAATGGATATAAATTGCCAATGAATTTTCCTGTAAAAATCGTGCAGCCACACCACTGTACGGACCTCTCATATTGCTTGCACCATCATAACATTGAGCTCGTTAGTCTGAAATATTGCGCTGCCACAACTGCCGCCGTGTTGATGCGGAGTACGATCACGTTAAAGATGTGGGTCCGTAAGTCCTTCCGAGAGGTTGGTGGTAGGGGAAGGTGGGTACGGTCCCTGTGGATGCCTCCCCCACTGGGTTCCGGTATAAATTGGGTGGCACTTCCCGGCCGTCCAAACAGTAACCTTACACCTTTCTGGTAGGTTGGACAGTCTGGGTCTCGACATCAACAACAACACAGGGGAATGACATTTAATGAAAAACCAAATTCTTAAATATTAAAAATATAAATTGTTTCTTTAGCTAATGGACGATAAACATGAACTATAATATAGTAAAACTGATCAGTGTCCAAAATTAGACCCAAGTCATGCAAATCTTTATTAAAACACCCTGAACATGTAAAACTCCCGTTTACAGAAGATGGCCCATACATTTCATTACACATTAAAGGTTTGCAGAATCTAAAACAGCCTGAAAGTAAGGGTGCAAAATACTTCTTCCTGTCATAGTAGACATCAAACATTCCATGTTGAAGAGCAAATAAAATCGCAAAACCATTCCAAAGATGCTGTTATATGCAACTTGTGCACGATTCTGGGTTTGAGAATGAGGACACCTCCTGAAAGTTCTGTGTATGTATATATTATAATTTCAGCATTTCAGGAAAAATATCAGCTACAAAAACTCTGGCTCAAAAAATTTGTCTTCTGGGATAAGAAATTTTACTTTCAAAATAATATTCTCTCTCATTTAAAAAGATCTACTTTTCATCCGGCTGTAACTGTCGCATTCAAAACGTCGGCTGGTCGATAAATTTCATTCCATCACGGACTTTAACCTCCATTCAGTGCTTTGAAAATATTTCCATTACCGCGTGACTATTTGCATATTTCATCCACCGCGTATATTTGGATCAGCAGTGTGCTTTGCAGATGGGGGCTTCGGGGAGTGCATACTGATTTGTTATCTAAAGAGTCCAAGATATTTAAAAGTATACTTAAGGTATTGAATATTATTACGAATTTTTAATTTTTACTTTCCTTATATACATAGTGTATAAGGAAAGTATTGTGAAGGGGTCGAAAATTCGAATTCGAGTTTTCGACGGGAAAGCACGTTTCAAGCATCCCTGATCCCGAATCAAACATTTTTGAGGTGATGTCATTGTGTGTGTATGTGTGTGTGTGTCAGTGAGTCTGTGTAGACGATATCTCACGAACGAATGGAGCGATTCGAATGAAATTTGATACAAAAATCACAATCCGTGAATGCTGGAAGCCTATTGTTTTTAAACGTAATCGAATGTTCAGAACCCCCCTAAATTTTCGAGTGAAATTTTGGAAAAATCATCAAAAAATCAAAACCCTTAATAAAGTTTGAATAAATATTTCTTATGTAATTTTTCCTTGGAAAACGATTGGCATAAATTTTAGAACGCTAGCATGGACCGTTCTCGAGATATTGCACATTTTTCAAATAAATTTATATAAAAAAATCCCATAAATTAAAAAAAAATATTAACTGCTGAGAAACATGTTCACTTTTCATATGTAATATCATGCGATAAGTTTGGTGACATCATTTTCGTGGATCTAGCTCGTTCCATTCACGGGAAAAGATACTTCGAGTAATACTTTTGTATTTGAACGCCAATAGTCATTTATCCGCTGTAAGAATAACTTATTTCTCCGTCCATAACGCTTGGCGAGATTTTGGCGACAAATTTAGCGGAATGTCGCCAACTTGGCGAATTTTTGAAATGTTGTCAAATTAACGAAGAGGCGAGTTTGGCTTTCGTGGCATCATCTATTGTTGGGATTTGTAACCATGTTTTAATACTTTGGAAATTTGGACGTTTTTTGGTCATTTTAGTCACAAGATGGGGATTTGACTCGAACTTATAGCTTTAATTGAATTCCAAATCACACAAGCATACAACTTACAACTCGAACGCGGAATGTATGAATCCAAAGAGGCGTCTAGTCCCAGCCAGCTTTTGTTATTAACTTTTAAAATTGCTATTCAGTATCAAAGCCTGTATATAATACTTTTTATCGAAGCCAAATGGCAAATAATTCAAAATATTTTGAATACTTAGCGTTTAAAAAACGAAACCACCTTTTTTCTTAAAATTCCAGGTAATTAGTTTGAGTACTTCCAACTTAAATTTGCAAACAACGCAACTTTCACAAGAAAAAAAAAATCAGCTTATCGCATTTTCGGCTAGAATATCCATGCATAGAATTACCTCTGATAATCAGCTTTTATGCGAAAACTTAATTTTGTTCTGCTTTCATTAATGTGTTCCTCAAAAATGGTTCGAAGTTAAAATCTTCTCGTTTGCTAAATTGTGGTTTTATACGCCTAGAGGTTGAGTTTTTAGCATATAATTAAGTACTGGATCAATTTTTCTTATTCTCCGAACTTTAAAAGATCTAAAATTCTCGAGTTCTTAATTTAATGTTTTCACAAGTTATACAAAATTGATACAAAAAAAAGATGTTATGCATCGGAGAATGCGCTCTGTAATTATAACGTGTTAAGTATTTTTTATTTATTTATTTTTTTTTAAATAGAAAATTCTTGATTTGGCGAATAGATAATTTTACCACATCGATTAGCAACGTCTATTTTCATCGTTTAAATTAATTGAACTCAGTCTATTAATTTTATTGGGAAAAGTAAAAGGTAAAAATTTAAAACAAGAAATATAATTTCGTGAGTGTTACAAGTTTTATACATGTCTGCGTACTTCTGAGCATTGTCTATACGGCTATGTTAAAAAAGTCAAATAAGTTAGATTTTTTTGATAATCCCTATCGTTTTGTGGGGATTATTTATTCAATATTCTTTATTCGAAGTATAGTGAGTTTCACTGCTCGCGGTACACGCTCGCTTTGCTAGGAAAAGTGTCTTAAATGAATGGCGTTTTTTAGAGGATTACATATTATGGTTACGACGTATTCTCTGATACCGTGGATGTGCACGCAGAATGAAAGAATGAGAAAATTTCTGGATAACGAACGCTTTTATTCCAAGCACAGAGTAAACAGGAAAATTATACAGAGAAACAGCAGTTAAATGTCCGATGACACTATTATCGAAGCATTGACAAAAATCACAGTTCAATGTAGCCTGTATCACGTCAACCGCACTCCGACTGAGTGATGGCTCCTTTTGTAGACTCTCCGTAAAAACTTCTGTAAACCTCTCATATCACGTGGAATGTTGTCTATTTCGAGGTGTTTATCGAACCTTTGATAAGTCGCCAAAAGTCACCATATTGGCGATATATCGCCAAACCAGAACCATTCTTCGAACTTAGGCATATGGTAACCCTAGCTTCACGGCATGGGAAAGGATTGTGTGTATGGGTGTTTTCTCCGTCTGGTCTTCAGTGGGAGCTAAAGTAAGAGAGGGGGGGGGGACTTCAGAGTTTTTTATAAGTTTGTAACAGTATTTATGTTTCCTTAGGAAGTCGTCTAACCTATATAAATAAATGTGAAAATCTGTCTGGGGTGTATTTGCTTGTCGAACCATCGCATGAGAACGACTGCACCGAACTTCTGAAATTTTGTGGGTAGCCGTGAAATAGCCCCATCTAAAATTTAGTCCATGTTTCGAGTTTCTAGAACCAGGGGTTGTCGAGTTACTAATACAAAACGAACCTCTCTTAGAGATAGTATCATACAGACGATATATTTTCTAAACATTTATTTGAAGAAAAAAATGATGTCATGTTGTTAAGCAACGGAATTACTCTCAATGAGTTTATACATCAGACAATTTTTTATTAAATCTTTTCCTATTTAATTAATTACGAAATATATATATATATATATAAATAAATTTTATGGGAATTGCATTTTTGACTGGGTTATAATTTCTGTTATCAGCTTTATTCTGGCAAAGATTTTTCAAACTCATATATAAAGTTTAGCCGATTGGCAAAACTATTTTAGAAATTTCATTTTGGAATATGCTGATCCAATTTCATAGCGCTTTTATTTTGGCACATATTGATTACATTTCATATTTTTTGTAAATTTGTTTACAGACAAGACCAGGATGTCTTCTTCTTCAGATCTGATTGTGAAGATAATTACTTTCCTTATATACATAGTATAATGTATGAAGTATTATGACGGGGTCGAAAATTCGAGTTCGAGTTTTCAACGGGAGCACGTTTCAAGCATCTCTGAATAAGAATCGAACGTTTTTGAGATGTCTGTGTGTATGTAACTGTAAGTGTGTGTGCATGTGTGTACGTGTGGGGAGACGATATCTCACGAACGAATGGAGCGATTCCAACGAAATTTGGTACAAAAATTACAATCCGTGAATTCTGAAATCCTATTATTTTTAATGCAATCGAATTTTCAGAATCCCCCCTAAAATTTCGAGTGAAATTTCGAGTGAAAATTTGAAAAAATCTCCAAAAATCAAAACCTTTAATTAAGTTACGCAAATAGTCCATTCTTACGTGATTTTTCATTAGAAAACGATTGACACAAACTTTAGAATGGAAGCATGAACTGTTCTCGAGATACTGCATATTTTTCAAATAAATGTATCAAAACATCTCATAAAGTAAAAATAAAAATATTAACTATTGCGAAACACGCTCACTTTTCATATGTAATATCATGCGATGAATTCGATGACATCATTCTCGTGGATCTTGTTCGTTCCATTCAAGAGAAAAGTTACTTCGGGTAATATTTTTTATTTGGAAGCTAATTTTTTATTCGGACGTCCGTAGTTGTCTGCTCCAAAACTAATTTATTTCTCAGTCTATAATGCTTGGCGAGATTTTGACGTCAAATTTGGCAATGTGTCGCCAACTTGGCGACTTTTTAAAATTTTGCCAAATTAACAAAATTGTCGACAAATTGATAAAAATTACGCTAAATCAATGAAAATGACGACTAATTGCTGAAATTGGGAAGGAACATAAAAGTTATTTTGGAATTAAAATAAAAGTAGACTATAAGACTAACCCATTTCTCCATCCGTTCATCCGTAACGTTTGGAGAGGAAATTAGCGGGACGTCGCCAACTTGATGACTCTTTTAAATGTTGCCAAAATGACAAAAATGTCACCAAATTGATAAAAATGACGCCGTATGGGAAGTAATGTTTCACAGATTATGATATCCTTTATATGACGGACATACATTCTAGTATATAAGAAATGCTTTTCTCTCCGATTGTCTGTAACACTTGGTGATGCATTTTGGCGAACTTGAATAATTTAGCAAAGTATCGCCAACTTGACGATATTTCGCCCCCAAATTGACAAAAATATTGTCAAAATTACAAAAATGACGCTAAATTAATGAAACGGACGCCTAATTGATGAATTAATTATTAAAATATGTTAATATATGGACTATATAACTTATTCAGGATGCTATCACTATTGATAATTATCTATTTAGAGTTGTGCGAAATATAAGTTAATTGGGTATTTTGAAATAGTTTTACAAGTTGTCATCTGAAAAATCTCCAAATGTACAATTCAACGATAAAAACACAGTTCCGTGGACCTTATACATTATTTTTGACAGTAAAACTAGTAAATTAATTGCATTATGTAAGGAAAGTCATGTGCTGACCCACATCAGATGTTTCTGTATAGCGAGAACAGAGATTCTTATACTAATTTTCAGGAGAATTAAATTAAATATTTTAATAGAATGCTTTCTATAACAATGCCATTTAGAATACTATTAGAATTTGCACTTAATTGTGAATTTGAAGTTTCTCTATATTACATATTCCGTACGAAGGACAGGTATATGGCTAGTATTTAATAATCTTGATTGGAGAAATGCAGATTCCTCGGGTTCAGGAATATCAGGGACGCCAGAGCTGCAGGTGAGGGGCTAAGACAAAATATTATGAATAACTTTCTGAACAATGTCATATGACTGGCTTGATATCTAGTGAAAAAAAAATCTGATGTAGACAGCACACGTCTTTCTCTACAGCCTCAAATTAATTATCACTTTAATTCTTTAATATGTCGTTAAATTGAGTTTAATTGCACAAAGTAACACGAGTAATTATTTGAAATTACATAGAATTTGCTACTTTTAATTCCATTTTCGTTTTCATTTGGTAACTGGACGTAATTTCAAAGGCGGCTTAGCAAACGCGAAAAAATTAAAGTAATATGAGAACGGCTAGTCCTAGAGTAATGGATTAAAGTAATATGAAAACGGCTAGTCCTAGAGTAATGGATTAAAGTAATATGGAAACGGATAGTCCTGGAGTAATGGCGTAAAGTAATATGGGAACGGCTAGTCCTAGAGTAATGGATTAAAGTAATATGAGAACGGCTAGTCCTAGAGTAATGGATTAAAGTAATATGGAAACGGCTAGTCCTGGAGTAATGGCGTAAAGTAATATGGGAACGGCTAGTCCTAGAGTAATGGATTAAAGTAATATGAAAACGGCTAGTCCTAGAGTAATGGATTAAAGTAATATGAGAACGGCTAGTCCTAGAGTAATGGATTAAAGTAATATGGAAACAGCTAGTCCTGGAGTAGTGGCTTAAAGTAATATGAGAACGGCTAGTCCTACAGTAATGGATTAAAGTAATATGAGAACGGCTAGTCCTAGAGTAATGGATTAAAGTAATATGAGAACGGCTAGTCCTAGAGTAATGGATTAAAGTAATATGAGAACGGCTAGTCCTAGAGTAATGGATTAAAGTAATATGAGAACGGCTAGTCCTAGAGTAATGGATTAAAGTAATATGAGACGGCTAGTCCCAGAGTAATGAGATCGGTCTTGCTTTTTTATCATCAAAATTACGTATAAAATAAGCATTGAATTAATACATTTGAGCATACGTAGTCTTTCATTTTAGATATTAAAATTTTTTGCAAGTCATTGAGCAAAACAAGGCAGGTTCTTTTTGTCTAAATTATACGAAAAGCTGATTAGCACCAGGATAACCATCAAGTGACTTATCTACCACCAAATTTTGTAAAATTTGATCTGTTTTAGCTAGACGTGTGTACATTCGATTTTTGCGGGCCATTTCGCAAAAAAAAGGCAGATTATTTACTCCTCAATTATACCAATATCGAATAAGAATCAGGGTAACCCACAAGTGCCTTAGATATAAAAGTTTATGAAATTGGTCAATTAGTTTTAGAGTTGTGTGAATACATTCATTGCACAGACAGACAGACAGGAACACACACAGACGTTACGCTAAAAATAGTTTTTTCGTGTTCTAAATGTCCTAAAACGTATAGATCCGTCGAAAACTCCAGCTGCGATTTTAGACACGATTCCAATACTTTCCCTATACATTACCATATACGGGAACGTAACAAAATGGTATAAAATCGATATCAAGTAATCCAATTTCGGCAAAAGCAGTATTTAAAATTTCCATTTCCGTTACATCTTTATAAAGAAAACCCATAAAAAAGCGATACCGATGAAATGCTTAGATCTAACAGCTTTCATTCCTAATTAAAGCGGTTTCTTGAAAAGTCGTCGCATGTTAAGTACTTAATCAGACATAAATAATGAAGTAATTATTTTTTTTCCGTTTCTTTTTTTCACCCTTTCGAAGCTAAAACATGGAGGTAACAGAGCTAATGAGTTCGTTAGCTCGCCAGTCTGGTGAAAAGTAATATTTTCAGCCGAAAACTAATTCTATGTCGCAGTCAAAATCGAGAAAAAAAAGGGAGGACAGTTTGTTTTATTCCTTTGAGAAAATAATTTTTTGAGTCATTTTAGAGGCTCTGGAATGAAATTAAGTTAGTCTGTCTAGATCGCATCTTAAGGTAAAAAATCTGATGTGGACAAGACATGACTTTCCTTATATAATGCAATGAATTTACTACTTTTACAGTAAAAAAATAGTTTTTTCTTATAGTAGATATTTATATTCTTTCCAAGATATTGAATGTCCGTTAATGAGTCGTCCTTTTCATTGAGTTAGCGTCATTTTTATCCATTTGGCAAGATTTTCGTTAATTTGGTAGCATTTAAAAAAAACTCGCCAAGTTGGCGACATTCCGTCAAATTCGTTGCCAAAATCTCACCAAGCGTTATAAACGGAGAAATAAGTTATTCTTATAACAGGTAAATGACTATTGGTGTTCAAATAAAAAAGTATTACTCAAAGTATTTTTTCTCATGAATAGAACGAGCTAGATCCACTAGAATGATGTCACCCAATTTATCGCATGATATTACATATGAAAAGTTAAAAGGTTTCTCAACAGTTAATATATTTTTTTTTAATTTATGGGATTTTTTGATAAATTTATTTAACAAATGTGCAATATCTCGAGAACGGTTCATGCTAGCGTTCTAAAATTTATGTCAATCGTTGTCTAAGACAAAATTATATAAGAAATGTCTATTTGCGCAACTTTATTAAAGCTTTTGATTTGTTGATGATTTTTTCAAAATTTTACTCAAAAATTTAGGGGGGTTCTGAACATTCGATAACGTTTAAAAACAATAGACTTCCAGTATTCATGGATTATGATTTTTGTACCAAATTTCATTAGAATCGCTCCATTCGTTCGTGAGATAACGTCTCCACAGACTCACACACACACACACACACACACACACACACACACAAACACATACTTTCACACACACACATACTTTCATACACACACACACATACATCACCTCAAAAATGTTTGATTCGTGATCAGGGGTGCTTGAAACGTGCTCTCCCGTCGAAAACTCGAATTCGAATTTTCGACCCCGTCACAATACTTTCCTTATACATTATGTATATAAGGAAAGTAAGAAAACTGAATGTGTTCAGCAGATCAATTTCCCCACTGATGGTTAACAAATGTAGATAGATATCATGTGAAAACAATAATACATATCCGATGTGGGCAGCACCTGACTTTCCTTACAGACTATAATTCACTTAGTCTTTATTGTTTCAATAATTCATTAAATTGAGTTTAATTGCACAAAATAACACGAATGATTATTTGAAATGACACTGAATTTGCACTTCAGTTATCGTTTTCATTTGTTAATTGTGCTTAATTTCAAAAGTGGATTAGTGAAAATGAAAAACAAAAACAAAACTAAAATATCTCGAGAACGGCTAGTCCTAGAGTAATGGGATCGTATTCTTTTCTTCGTCATATATAAAACAAACATTTAATTGATGTATTTGAGTATACGTAGTCTTTCTCTTTAGATTTTAACGATTTTTGCTGGTCATTTTGCAAAAAAGGCAGATTTTGTTTTCCCGAATCATATCAAAATCTAATCAGCACCAGGGTAACCCGAAAGTGTTTATCCACTAAATTTTGTGAAATTTGACCAATTAGTTTTTAGCTAGAGTAGGTACAGACGATTTTTGCGGAATATTTTACAAAAAAGAGGCAGGTTCTTTAATTCCTAATCGTACCAAAATCTAATCAGCACCAGGGTAACCCACAAGTAACTTACATATAAAATTTTATGAAATTTGGTCAATTAGTTATGTTAGAGTAGATGCATTCATTACCCACACACACACACACACACACACACACACACACACACACATACACAGACGTCACGCTAAAAATAGTTTTTTCGTGTTCTAGAGGTCCAGAAATGTGTAGATCCATCGAAAACTTGACTTGCAATTTTCGGCATGATTCCAATACTTTCCCTATACATTAGTATTGTAAGGAAAGTAAAAACTAAAATATCCCAAGAACGGTTAGTCCTAGAATTATGGGGTTGGTCTTATTCTTTTTGCCGATAAAATTATGTATAAAACACGCATTTACATGATGCCTTTGAGAATAGGTAATCTTCTACTTTAGAATTTGGCAATTTTTGCAGGCCATTTTGCAAAAAGTTAGGTCTTTCTTTCCGAATCGTACTAAAATCAATTCAGCACCAAAGCATTCGACAAATAATTTATCTATCAAATTTTTTGAAATTTTAGTAAATTAGTTTTTAGCTGAAGAGGGTACATGGATACATACATTTTTTGCGGGCCATTTCGCAAAAAAAGCAGGTTCTTGTTTTCCGAATCGTACGAAAATTTAATCAGCACTGGAGTAACCCAAAAGTGACTCATCTATGAAGTTTGGTCAATCACTTTTTGAGTTAAAGTAGATACATACATTGCACAGATAGACAGACACACATACAGACGGCACTCTAAAAATAGTTTTTTCATGTTCTAGGGCGCTTACAGGTGATGGTCAATTTGTGAAATTTGGTCAATTAGTTTTGCAGTTAGAGTGGATACATACATTTTACAGATAAACACACTGACCCCCACACATATACAGCCGTCACGTTAAAATAGTTTTTTCGAGTTCTAGAGTGCGTTGATTCTTTTTTTCACAATTCATTAAAGTGAGTTTAATGGCCCATGAAAAAATATAGTTATTTAAAATTACACTGAATTAGCAGTTTACTTAGTTTAGCAGTTTTACTTAGTCTAGCAGTTTTACTTAGTTTAGCAGTTTTACTTAGAATTAGCAGTTTAGAATTAGCGGTTTTACTTGGCAGTTTTACTTTGTTTTTTCGTTTTTATTTGCGACTGGGTGTCTTTTCAAAGGCTTCAATGCTAAAATGTGAAAAACTAATATATCTTGAGAACGGATATTCTTAGAGCAATGGGATTAGTTTCATCATTTTTGTCGTTACAAATTACGCATAAAATAAGCATTTAATCGACATATTTGAGCATATTTAGTCTTTTATTTTAGGTTTAGACGATTTTTGCGGGTCTTTTAACACAATAGGCAAGCTCTTTTTTTTCTGAATCATACCAAATTCTAATTAGCACTAAAGTAACTCACAAGTAACTTACATATAGAATTTTATAAAATTTGGTCCAATAGCTTTTAAGCTAGACTGAATACATATATTGTATACACACACACACGCAGACACCACATTAAAAATAGCTTTTCCGTATTCTAGAAAGTTCGAAATGTGCAGTTCTGTTGAAAAGTCGAGTTGTGATTTTCGGTACGATTCCAATACTTCCCTAGCCATTACCATGTATGGTAGGGAAAGTAACAAGGGAGACATTCTGTTACTTATTAAAAATTGCTGCAAAACATCACTCCCTTTGCATATTTCGAATGGGAAAAGATTGACGCATGTTGTGTATGACGATGGTAGAAGGTATCTACATTGCTGGCCATCCAAAATGCAACACCATGAAAGACAAGAGATATCAAAGCCAAATTTATTGGACAAAGAACATACAGTACGAGGATGAATTGATTGAAATACAGCCCCGTTCGACTTGCGGAACACGAAGAAATCAGTATTTTGAGCAGCCGCTATGTCTGACAATAACTGCTGCTACACGCATTGAAAGAAAGAGACTTTGGATGTGTTCTTGGGGTATGTCAGTCCATACTACTTCCACACGTTGCCAAACTTCATCTGTCGTAGCAGCTGGTGGTGTTTGCTGGGCCAGTTATTTGCCAATCATCGACCAGACGTGTTCAATGGGCGACAGATCTGGAGAACGGGCGGGCCAAGGGAGCAGTGGAACTTGGTGGGCACTGAAGAAATGCTGAACGATATGTGCCACGTGTGGTCTCGCATTGTCCTGTTGAAACTTGGCCGCAGTCAAGCCTTGGAGGTAAGGTAAGACAACAGGCTCCAAAACTTCAGAAATGTAGCGGTGGCTGTTGAGTGTACCGGCAATACGTATTAGGGGGGTGTTGGATTAAAATCCAATGCCACCCCAAACCATAACGCCAGGTGAAGGACCGGTATGGCGATGCATAATGCAAGAGTTATGCACTCTCTCGCCACGGTGCCGCCAAACCCGGATGCGACCATCGTGGTGTTGTAGGCAGAATCGTGATTCATCTGAAACACAATGTCGTGCCAATCGTTTGTCCATGTCCGGCGTTCAACTCACCATTGCAGCCGCATACGCCTATGGTCTGGAGTCAAAGGCAATCGCAGCAATGGACGCCTTGCTGAAACTGCCCGTTGCTGCAGACGACGTCGAATGGTACGTGCTGACACAGATTTTTGTGCAACAGACCTTAATTCTTGCGTTAGGGTTGTTGATGTTGCAGTGCGATCCATCATTGCCATGCGCACAACATGCCTGTCCTCACGTTCGGTGGCGCGACGAGGCTGGTGCAATCGTTCTTGTCGGTTGGTCCGTCCCTCCTGCACCCCCTGATTCCATATTCGCATCACTGTGGCTTGATTTCGTCCAACAGGAGCACCGATTTCTCGGAAGGATAATCCGCAATCTCTCTAAGCCACAATTCTTCCTCTGTCAAACTCAGAAACATGCTGGAATGGCTGCGTATTTTTCGACGAGGCATACTGAAGCTTCTCACACAAAAACAGAGGGTGAAAACAACATTCCTGTACTTAAAAACAGCTTTCTCTCCTTCCCTTATATAGCGCTTTTAGGTGGCGCTACTGGCGCACATGATTTGCATATGAGCTATAATTCTAATCATTTGTATTTCCTATCGAGGTCTACGTATGGTGCAAATTTCATGCTTATTGGATGCTTCCTTCATGGTGTTGCATTTTGGATGGCCAGCAGTGTAGTTAAATGTTTTAATATTTTTGTTTTTTGTAATTCTTTCAAAAGATATGCAACTTCGATAGATTAATAGAATGCAATATATTTCGTCCCAACCGGACTACAAACGAAGTTACCGACGATGAAACGTTTAGATGGAACGTTTGCAGTCACCGGGAGAGCGCTTGGTCTTCGCAAGTGATAAGCGCATCCCGGCGCATAGTGCAGATACTGATGTACCGATGTTACAGATCGGAAACTTAAAATGCTTATACTTTTCTACCAGAATTGGTTTTTCAGTACAGTTTAAAGGGCATATAATCAGAAGAAAAATTACGTATTGGATTCTGTAATAAGTCCGGCAGATACTTCTACTCATATCACGTCAACAACCCAACTGAACGATGACGAGCTTATATATCCTCTATAGAAAGTTCTGGAAAAATAACGTAACTCGTAAAGTTCTTAGCCAATCTACAGAATTCGAGACGTTTCTTGTAAAGTCGCCAAGTTGGAGATTTTTCTCCAAACTCGTAACCAAGGTAATCTAATATATCGTTAAGGTCAAGCGGTATACTTTCAAAGTATATCACTGGCTATCTGTTACGTATTCGTAACAATATGCTGTCACTCCCGTTACATACTTCCGTTTTCTTCGTGTCAGATTTCTTTCGTGATTTACTCCGCCTCCCGCGCTCTAAGATGTTTACATCAAAAAGGCGTTTAATTAATTAATGACCGGCATTCCAATTAGAAAATTTTTGCAACGAGTTTAACAAGTAGATATTTAAAATTATTTCAATAGAATCAAATTACTGAAAAAATATTTATATTTATATATTTTTATTTTAAAGAAAAAAAAAGTTGAAATTATAACCAAATTTTTCAAATCACAGTTCTCCATTTGAAAAGAAAAAAAAAATTTAAGAAACCGTTGCATGTTAAGTATATAATTAGAGATAAATGAAACTGGAGATCCCCCCCCCCCCTTTTTTTTCCCCATTCAAACCTAAAACATAAGAAGAAACAGAGCAAACGAGTTCGTTAACTCGTCTTGGTGAAAATTAATACTTCCAGTGAAAGCTAATCCCACGCGGTAGTCAAAGTTGAAATAAAAAGTTTGAGGCTAGCAATATGTTTTTATATCTTTGAAAATAAAAATGTTTAATTTGAGTTTAATTTTTATTGTTACTTTCATTTTGGAAGGAAGTTTAACTTGGCTTTTTATCTCAAGGAAAGGAGAATTTACATTGGCATTCTTACTCATTATACGCATATCAGTTTAAATAACTTTTACCTATTGAGTGTAATTTGTGGGCTTTCTATTAGTGTGACATGAATGCTATTAAATTTAGAATATTCGAACTTAGAAGAGAGGAGGGATAAACCATGGCGACAGTCAGACGGGAGAGATGACATTACAGTATCAGGCATCACAAAGAACTTTATTCCCAAATTTATTGCGGACAATAAAGCCCCAAACACCGGCAGTTCAAGTCATATTGTAAATTAATATATTAATTTAACTCAGAATAATACAGCGTCGTGTGAGTGTCACAGTTCCAGGCCTCTTATATTGCGAATGATTGTATGTATATATTTTCAGCAGTCAATAGGTAAGTGGAATATCAACGCTATAGTTAGTCTGATTGGTAACTATCTTTAATGCAGGGAAGAACTGGGATCACCAAGCGATCTTGATCTTGGCGACTTTGAACTTTAAGCCGAGATATTTATGCGATTTAATAAATTAAATGTTTTTGGCTTATTTATCTTTCAAACACTGAGATTTGACTAAAACCGGTTTCATGGTTTGCTTTCTGTTATGTTACCAAATGCACCATTCCAACAAAGAAAGTAATTGTTTTGAATTTTCACATTGATAAGGTAGAACTTTTAAAAACAAATTGATTTTCAACTGACGCTCAGTCACTTGAATTCAACCGGGTGATAGAACTGGAATTTTCTATTAGAGGTCAGTGCAGGCTCGGGCCTGTTATATGGGCGTAGGCTAGGTCTGAACCGTGAACAGAGCTCTGACTCCGTATTTAAAACATCAACTTGGGTTGAATATACTCAATTTTGAAAAATAAATTAAATGAATTTTAATAGAGTACACAAAATTATCGTTTTGATTTCAGCTATGTAAAATAAATGTTTATAAAACCCCGACTTTTATCTTTATTCTTAGTACAATGATTTTACAGATTAATGTTTTTAACATATTTGAATATAAATTATTTAGGGCCGGGCCAGGGTTCTACAATTATAAATTTCTTCGATCTCGGGTCACATTTAAGCAGTAGTACTGTCGGGCCGGATCGCTAAAAAGTCTGAAATTTTGACGCGTGCGGGCCTCTACTTTCTGCTACCATTTGAAACATGTTCCATTGTTTTTCGCCAAAGATAATTTTCAACGAATAAATTGAATTACAGAAAATGAATATTTTCATCAAGGAAAAATGTGGGTGAGAAAGTAATCGTTACATAAAATTCAATTTATAATCGAAATAAAATTTTATTGCGGTCAGAAAATGGTTTGAATTACAGAACTGTAGCGCTATTTACAGATCCAAGAAAATCCTATAGCTTTGCCTTACACTAGCTTTAAATTTCACTTCTAATGGCATCACAGCCGATGTGGTGGCCGAGCGGTCAAAGAAGCAGGCGTTTCCTCGTGATGGCTCGGCTGCCAGATTGCGGGTTCGAGTCCCGCCTGCGGGCATGGATGTTGTAATGTCTTATTTGGGGCAGAAGTCAGACTTCTACCTTCGGGTGCCCCGGGTCATTAGACTAAACAGAAGCAGTGCACTCATTCTTCCTTAATTGTAATGTTAGGGTCACGACAACAACAACAACAATGGCATCACAAAAGGTGTATTCTATACATTAATTGTAAACATTTGATCTAGGCTGAGAAAGGACATTGAATTCAAGCAGCCTTTGCCCCCTCTCAATTTGACTAGCTTAGTATTGCATCGAGAAATCGACTTATATTTTGAAAACATTTTTTGATATCAAATTAAAAAATCTGATATGGGCAACACATGACTTTCCATGCAGACTCATATTCACGTTCTCTTTATTTCTTCAATATTTCATTAAATTGAGTTTAATTGCACAAAATAACAGCCATAAATATTTTAAATTACACTGAATTTGGACTTTTAATTCAGTTTTCGTTTTCATTGGGAAACTGAACTTATTTTTAAAGGTGGCGTAGCGAAAATGCGAAAAAATTAAAATATCTCGAGAACGGCTAGTCTTGGTAATGGGGTTGGTCTTATTCTTTCCATCGTCAAAAATTAAATATAAAATAAGCATTTAATTGGTATATTTGAGCATACGTAGTTTTCCATTTTAGATTTTGACGATTTTTGTGGGCCATTTTGTAAAAAAGGGCAGGTTATTTTTTACCGAATCGTATCAAAATCTAATCAGAATCAGAGTATCCCACAAGCGACTCATCTACCCAATTTTGTGAAATTCGGTCCGTTAGCTTTTCAGCTAGAGTGGATACATGCAATTTTTGCGGGCCATTTCGCAAAAAAGGCGGGTTCTTTTATCCCGAATCGTACTAAATTAGTTTTTCAGTTAGAGTAGATACAATATCTGCACTGACAGACAAGCACAGAGACACACACACAGACGTTTCGCTGAAAATAGTTTTATCGTGTTCTATGGTCCATTAGTTTTTGAGTTAGAGTGGATACATACTTTGCACAGACAAGCACACATACACACACAGGTCATGCTAAAAATAGTTTTTTCGTATTCTAAAGACCCCAAAACGTGCAGATCCATCGAAACCTAGAGTTGCGATTTTCGGTACGATTCCAGTACTTTCCCTATACATTATCATGTATTGCAGGGAAAGTAAAAATTCCTTTTTACTTTCCTTATATACATAATGTATAAGGAAAGTATTGTGACGGGGTCGAAAATTCGAATTCGAGTTTTCGATGGGAGAGCGCGTTTCAAGCATCCCTGATCACGAATCGTGAAGTGATATCTCTCTCTCTCTCTCTCTGTGTGTGTGTATGTGTGTGTCAGTGAGTCTGTGGAGACGATATGTCACGAACGAATGGAGCGATTCGAATGAAAATTGGTACAAAAATCACAATCTGTGAATACTGGAAGCCTATTGTTTTAAAACAGAATCGAATGTTCAGAACGTCCCTAAATTTTAGAGTGAAATTTTGAAACAATCATCAAAAAATTAAAACCTTTAATAAACTTACGCAAATAGATATTTCTTACGTAATTTTTTCTTAGAAAACGATTGACATAAACTTTAGAAAGCTAGCATGAATCGTTCTCGAGATATTGCACAATTTTCAAATAAATTTATCAAAAAATCCCATAAATTAAAAAAAATATATATTAATTGTTAAGAAACATGTTCACTTTTCATATGTAATATCATGCAATAAATTTGGTGACATCAGTCTCGTGGATCTAACTCGTTCCATTCACGAGAAAAGATACTTTGAGTAATACTTTTGTATTTTTACGCCAATAGTCATTTATCCGCTGTAAGAATAACTTATTTCTTCGCCCATAACGCTTGGCGAGATTTTGGCGACGAATTTAGCGGAATGTCGCCAACTTGGCGACTTTTTTAAATGTTGTCAAATTACCGAAAATTTCGTCAAGTGGATAAAAATGACGCTAAATCAATGAAAATGACGCTTAATTGAGGAAAATTCAATTTCTTGGAAAGAATATAAGTATATACTATAAAAGTAACCTATTACTTTCCTTATATACATGATGTATAAGGAAAGTATTGTGACAGGGTCGAAAATTCGAGTTTTCGAAGGGAAAGCATGTTTCAAACATTCCTGATTACGAATCGAACATTTTTGAAGTGATGTCTGTTTGTCTGTCTGTGTGTGTGTGTGTGTGTGTGTGCGCGCGCGTGAAAGTATGTGTGTGTGTGTGTGTGTGTCAGTGAGTCTCTGGAGACGATAACTAATGAACGAACGGACCGATTCGAATGAAATTTGGTACAAAAATCACAATCTGTGAATACTGGAATCCTGTTGTTTTAAAACACAATCGAATGTTCAGAACCCCCTAAATTTTCGAGTCAAATTTTGAAAAAATTATCAAAAAATCAAAACCTTCAATAAAGTTACGGAAATAGACATTTCTTATGTAATTTTTCTTTAGAAAATGATTGACATAAACTTTAGAACGCTAGCATGAACCGTTCTCGAGATATTGCACATTTTCCAAATAAATGTATCAAAAAATTCCATAAATTAAAAAAAATGTTAATTGTTATGAAATGTGTTCGCTTTTCATATGCAATATCATGCGATAAATTTGGTGACATCATTCTCGTCGATCTAACTCGTTCCATTCACGAGAAAAGATAGTTTGAGAAATACTTTTGTATTTGAACGCCAATAGTCATTTATTCGCTGTAGGAATAATTTATTTCTCCATCTATAACGCTTGGCGAGATTTTGGTGACAAATTTAGCGGATTGTCGCCAACTTGGCAATATTTTAAAATGTTGCCAAATTAACGAAAATCTTGCCGAATGGATAAACATGACGCTGAATCAATGAAAATGACGACTCATTGAAGAAAATTCAATATATGGATGGAAGGAATATGAGTATCTACTATAAGAATAACATTTTTTTAACTGTAAATGTAGTAAATTCATTGCATTATATAAGGAAAGTCATGTGCTGCCCACATCAGATTTTTTCTAATTTATAACCCCCCAAAAGGTTATAAACTTTTCGGCATAGATGTGTCACACTGAAAAAATATTGCACGAAATTATTAATTTTGTGGATATTTTACTGAAATATGAAAATAAAAATTGTTAAAGTTATACACTGTTGTAATACATTAAAATGGGCAATATAAGATGATTTAAAAAAGTTCGCCAGTAAACACTTTTGCTTTCCACATCGTTATAACATAATTTTATTTGGGATGAACATTAAACCGAACAACTGTGCTGTTTTTTGACATTTAGAGTTAGTGATTTTCTGTATTTTAGTGTGACTCAAGATATCGTTAAACTTGAACTGATGACCATTATCTTAGCATTAGATATGAATAAACATCAAGTGGATCATTAAAAACTTTTGCATGCAGTCTAAATTTTCTTGTTAAGTGAAAGGTAACAAAATAGTCGAAACATCCTCGAAACAAGCAATTCAAATTTCTTGATTCTGCCTTTTTACGATTGTTTCAAGAGCATTGGAAGCATATTTGACTAACAATTTGAATTCCGTTAACAGACATATATATTATCATTGAAATATATTTATGCACCATTTTCATGTTTATTTTTAAAAATCCAATTCAACTAAAAATATAGCTATTGAAGGTTTTGGTTTAATTGAAGAAGCTGTAAAGTACTTATCTGACAGGGCCATTGTAAAGTGTTGGATAACTTAAACACATAAGTGAAACATACTTCAATTTACCTAACGATCAGAATTCTTCGAAAGAATCACGGTACTTAACATATTAACAATTTTATCCGCCGATCCGGTGGTCGAGCAGTCAGGAGCATGCGTTTCCGTCTGATCGCTGGATTGCCAGGTGGCGGGTTCGAATCCCGCCAGCGGGCATGGATGATTTCATGTCGAGGCCAAGTCAGACTTCCGCCTTTCGGGGAGCCTCTATAAAAGTGAAGCTGCAATTCTTCTCCCCTTTGCCATGGGACACCCTGGGGGATCTTATGGACGTGGTGCGTAGGCGCTCCTTCACATCGGGGGAATTAGTAACGAGCGAACGAACAATTTTATCCACAGCTATCTCGCTGGAACTCAAACATATATGGTATTACATACAAATTTATATACAACATATATTTACGTATCTAGCCATACCAGATTTTACCCGGAACTTAAATCATTACTGAATTTCAATCGAATATGAAACTAATTGAGGCGATAATTTGCTATATTACGACGATGAACATTTCATGATCTCCATCTTGCATTGTAATCTTGCCGCATGGCCTTTCATTGCCTTTGGTGGAATACTGCACTTCAAAGATTTTTATAAAGAATCCCCGCAAAGCTAAGCCGATTTTAAGGGAGTTTTTAGACAATATTGCTGCACTGCTATTCCTTAAATATTCACTGCTTTCCATACCTTGGGAATAAATTTCGTGAATTTGCGAATAAAATATTTTGGTTTTTTCTCTACCAGGGAAAATAATAAAATATGAAATTGATTTTATAACTTAACTGTAAACATTTTCGGAATTTCGCTATTGAATCCTGTAAACGGTTTTGCTCAGAGGCAAACTGTGTTGATAGGTATGCACACAACTCTAAGAGACTGGTAAATAGAGATTGAAAAGAAAACGGGGTACGGGTTAACTCTGAATGTGAAGATAAAATTTGAAGAAATGTTGATGTTTTGATTTGTCAATTTGGTATTTCTACTATATGTTGCAACGAAATGCAATAAAATATGGTTTATGTAAATATGTCTTAAGTCTGATGTGTTAGAATAGAAATACGGTTCTTGAAGTATAGTTTTTGTTATTGAAATTTTTTATGGATTAACATATAGATTGATTCCTTCGACGCTGATCACAGAAACATGATGATGTTAGACTAGATGGATGGTCCATATTTCAGATCAGACAGAAATGACAGATTAAACAAGGTTTTCGTAGTTATCATATCATGTAATATAAATACGGTGCTGTATCCCATGAAATGTCGGCAATGAAAGGCATACTTCCCTGGCAGCAGTATGGCCGTATCTTAATCTTTCCTTAAATCTTCTCTTGAATTTCGTATGTAATACAGCAGTATTATAATATCCGAACTGGGTATACTATAGACTCATTTTTTGTCAATCGTTTGCCCCGAGTCCGTAATATGATATACTTAACCGAAATCGGCCGTTAAATGTTTCTGTTTTAGAGTTAGCAACTGTTTAGTGTCGCCGATATATCATTTTGATTATCTGCGCTATCATTTTGATACAGTTATTTTGATACTATTATTTTGATATTATTATTTTGATCTTATTAGCATTCATAGAGTAGTTATAATTACAAATTTAATCCACATACTATAAACTGCCATTGCGATTTAGGGAATAATTATCGTTTTTCATAGGAAACAATGCTATGAACAGCATACAATTTGTATAATTCGATTTCAAAAGCTGATGGATAATCTCTTCTGTTTTTGTACCTAATGTACGTATCTAAACATAAAATTTAATGGCGATAGTGCATTTGTTGTTGTGTTCATACACACACACATACACACATGCACACATGCATATAATACACACATAACACACGCATAATACACACACACACAAACACTCACACCTACACACATGCACACATATACATCACACACACACACACACACATGCAAGTACACAAATATATATACACACGTATGAATATTTCCCCAAAAGTGGTTGAAATGTAATTATACGTCAAAATCTTGAGTTTGTAAATATTCAGAAAACAATACTTCTTAATACTATGAGCAAGTAAAATCGAAGAATATAATTTCGAATTAAAAATCTTTGTAAATGATTGATTGGAACACAGTTTTTATAAGGTTAAATTATTTTGGATTTCTATTATTGGTGGCTGACATTTTTCCATATTATAGTTTAACTAAGAAAATTCCTTAAAGTATTTATTTTTAACGATATAATAACGATAGAAGCAATATATGAGATAATAACTGATGTAGATTCAGCATCAAATTTCGTAAGAGGTTCGGGGTGGGGGATCACTAAGGATTTACATTTTAGACTATTTTTACATTTCAGATTAACAAATTTTCATTTTACTTCAAACATCTATTTATTAAGATTGGCTCTAGATTGAATTTAGATGACAACTGATATGAATTCTACATCAAATTCTGCAGGAGTTAGGGGGTTCACTAATGATTTCCACTTCCGGTTTCCTTTTCACTTTCGATTCAAAAATTTACCTGAAACTTCAATTTCTCATGGCCGGCTCTAAATACATCACGTGCGGTTCAGGAGATGTTACATTCAGTTCCCCCCAAAAATTCGTACGACTGTACGAAAAAAGCACGCAAAAGGGAATAAAAATGTGCAATAGTTCTGTCAGAAATGAAATTTACACACCGTGTTTCACCATATGAAGGTTTTTTTTCATGCATTTTTTTGTTAATATTGTTTAATGCATAGAATATAAACAGGGCGTTTCAGCATAGTTGACCTCGATTTACGTGCTTCGGCAGTTAGTTTTAGGCACATATTTCCAATCTAAAAGCTTGTCTGAAATTAATGCAAAATTCTTTCACATAAATTTTTTTTCTGGTGGATGGTATTTACTAAAAAATACTGGGTCTAAATTTTTGTACGGTTTATCAAGGGGAAAAAAAGGTTCAATTAGAAAATGTTTTGATATTTAGAAACTTTAAAATAAATTTGTTTATTAAATTAATACTTCAAGTTAGTTTAAAGAACAAATTACAAAACTCTGCTTATAGGCAGGCAATTCAGAAAAAATTAACAAGTTTAAATTTTATTACCAAGAAAAAAATTTAGACATATTTGGAATCTTAGAATTATCAGCTTAGTTAAATTAAAGAATCAGTATAAGAATTTTACTCTAGATAAAAACATATTTAAATCCCATCATAAAGTATGAAAAATGGAATATTAAATTTTAAAATTAAAAATTTTCCCAGGCCCTAATAAATTAAGCAGGTTATCTCTAATTAAGAAGGTTTAGAAATTTGCTCTCAAAAATAAAGCTATATAATTTTAAATTCAAAGAATTAAATTAGGAACTGTGGCAACCGAAATTAATGAACTTAAAGTTACACTTTTAAATATAAAATTCCCGTCTGGCTGGCACCAAAGTTTATTACGACGTGAACCTAAAGGTCAGAAGACTATAAATTTAGGGATGCCATACCAGAGGGGCTGAGCTGGGCCTTGCTAAATGTGGAATGATGCCATTGAGTAAAGAAGAACCAATAAGCGCCAAAAAGAAGTAAAGGCGGAGTTACCCCCCCCCCCCCCCCCCCCAACCGAGGGAACCACAGCCTGTGACCCGAGAACGAGAGAAGAAACGAAAAAGATGTCGATTTAAGAGCATACCAAGAGGCAGAAATGGAATTTTGACTCAGAAGCATGCCAGCAGAAACTATCACGATTTTGACTTAAGAGCACGACTAGAGAAGAATGAAAAACCTAACAGATTTGTAGAGTGTCCCGTAGAGGTTTCAAATTAATGGAGACATGTCAATGTGTGAGTGCATTCAGACTACGAGGAGGAGCCACACACCACAGAGTTATGGCAGTACTAAGACTGAAGCAAGCCTTTGAGATATGATAAAGCCCAAGACTAATTGGAAGGTATGTGCTCAGCGATTATCAATAATTATCACGGGTCTTAGACACGATAGTAATTTCAATAATTCTGGTCGCATATGTCCCCTCCGCTGCAATAAGTAATGAAAATAAATGTTGGTAATAAATGTTATTGTTTAAGTTTAAATGGGGTGATCAATTTAGCATTTTATTTAATTAATTATTCCTTTACAGGACTCGCACGAAAGGTAAAATAATTGGAGGGTTTATAGCGGCACAACAAGCAATGTACGATTCAAATAGTAAATCCACTAAATATGAATTTACGGCATTGTTAAGATGATTAATAATAATTAATGCTAATTATTAAAGTTTAACCTTAAGATTCTTTTTGTAAATGTGTCCCACAGGAACATTCATATCAGATTTTGGAATAAAATAAAATTTAACACTTAGGAAATTAAAAGTTCTAAAAAGTTTATTATAGTCATCCAACTGGGTCATCAGATAGGCATCAGTAAAGAAACATCGTTGGTACAGGCAAGAAAGGGGAAAGTTCCTTTGGACTAAAGTTCAAAAAGAGAATTTCATGTAGATCGGACAGATGATGCTGCTTTCTGAAGGACCCAGGGAAAAATCACGATTTCTGGCCTAACTGCCACACTTGGAGCTCTCGGATCTTCCTAGCTGTCAGCCGGAGGTAACTCCCAAACATCGTAAACTGGCGTTTCTTTCCGCATGATTCGTGGTAAAACTTCAACTACGCATTCCCGCAATGATCGTGCGATATTGAAAATGAACAAAAGACAAAGAAACTTTAACAGCTAAATTAAGCGTTATTAACAGAAAACACTCCGAGTGGAATAAAAAGTTCCAAAGAAAATTTCGCGTGGAACGTAAGTTCCATTGAAAAGTAAGCAGTGAGCATTTTTTGTGCAAACAAGCAGACATTTCAACAGCAAACTAAAACTTAAAAATAGCGCGAGCATATTTATACTAGCGGAAATCGAGAAGATATTAGAAAAACGGCAGAAATGAAAATCAGCTCACAGAAATTAGAGTTGCCATAATTAAGACTCAAAACTCCACTAGCAGACGATCTGGAAAAACGCCAACCAATTTAAATAATTCACAAATTCTAAAAGGGCGCGAACACGATTAGGTGTCGCAACAATCGTGCCAAAAACCGCGCGAAGTCAAGAATTCCAAAATTGCCGAAATTAAAATTTTTGAAACGTAGAAGATATGGAAATAACTGGAAAAAACAGAACAAAACTATAGAACCAGAAACTATAGACCTAAAATGGGAAAATAATGCACCAAATTAAAGGGAATATTAAGGGGAATCAAATAAATAATCGTTTTTATAAATGTATAAATCAAAACCAATATTAATTTAGGAAATGGAACATTTTTAATTAAGAATATTATTAAGGAAATTAATTTAGAATATAAAAAAATCTAATTAATGAATGAATAATAAAATAAATTAGCATTATTTAAATATTACTAAACTGGAAATATTGAGCCATGGAAAAATAAATAAAAGGTAAATTGCAAACCCCCAAATTACATAATTTCCAAAAACAACCCAACACAATATTCTCTGTTGTTACATATATTGTTACATTTATTCTCTGTTGTTACATATATGCAACCCAACACTATATCCTCTGCTGTTACATTATATTCCTATTTATTAGTTCTACGGCTATGCCAAGCATGACAACCCATTAAAGCGATCCCTGTGAGTCTCGGGAAAATCTTTTTGAGAACATCCAGATTCATCCATTCTTAAACATTTTAGTCATAAATCAAAGCTTATTACTGCAGTCAGCAAGGCGCAATATCCCTTTCGAAATATAAGTAGAAAAAAAGCATTTGGAATGCTCTCTAACGAGCTCTTTTCCCTTTTAATTAAAACGAAATCTACAAATAAATCAAAAAAGCTTAAAGATGCAGCGAAGTTCGAACACCTGTAATTGAGAAAGTTTTCTTCTATATCCCGAAGAAAGGGCTCTACAACCTGAAATTAAGTTGAAAAGGATGAAGTTCGAGTGAGAGTCTGGATTTAACTGGGTTATGATGTCATTAAATTTAGAATTTCTGTTTCTTTATTTATGGAATGAGAAATACCATTTTTAACAAGGCTCAAAGTTTAAGATTTTATTTTATCAAAAGAAATGCAAAAAGTATGAATAAACGCTCAGAGTCGTTTCTTGGTCCGCAAGCTTAGAGGTTGAAGATTTTTAAGATATTATTCTTTCTTTTAAAGAAATCGCTTTATGGTTTTTTGAATTGAAAATTACCACGAGCATATTTATACGAGAGGAAATCAAGAAGATATTAGAAAAACGGCAGAAATGAAAATCAGCTCACAGAAATTAGAGTTGCCATAATTAAGACTCAAAACTCCACTAGCAGACGATCTGTAAAAACGCCAGCTAATTTAAATAATTCACAAATTCTAAAAGGGCGCGAATATGATCAGCTGTCGCAACAATCGCGCCAAAAACCGCGCGAAGTCAAGAGTTCCAAAATTGCCGAAACTAAAATTTTTGAAACGCACAAGATATGGAAATAACTGGAAACTATAGAACCATATAGAACCAGAAACTATAGAACTAAAATTGGAAAATAATGCATCAAATTAAAGGGGATTTTCAGAGGAATCAAATAAATAATCGATTTTATAAATGTACAAATCAAAAGTAATATTAATTTAGGAAATGGAACATTTTTAATTAGGAATATTATTAAGGAAATTAATTTAGAATATAAAAAAAATCTAATTAACGAATGAATAATAAAATAAATTAGCATTATTTGAATATTAATAAACTGAAAATATTGAGCCATGGAAAAATAAATAAAAGGTAAATTGCAAACCCCCAAATTACATAATTTCCAAAAACAACCCAACACAATATTCTCTGTTGTTACATATATTGTTACATTTATTCTCTGTTGTTACATATATGTAACCCAACACTATATTCTCTGCAGTTACATTATATTCCTATTTATTAGTTCTACGGCTATGCCAAGCATGACAACCCATTAAAGCGATCCCTGTGAGTCTCGGGAAAATCTTTTTGAGAACATCCAGATTCATCCATTCTTAAACATTTTAGTCATAAACCAAAGTTTATTACTGCAGTCAGCAAGGCGCAATATCCCTTTCGAAATATAAGTAGAAAAAAAAAGCATTTGGAATGCTCTCTAACGAGCTCTTTTCCCTTTTGATTAAAACGAAATCTACAAATAAATCAAAAAAGCTTAAAGATGCAGCGAAGTTGGGACACCTGTAATTGAGAAAGTTTTCTTCTATATTCCGAAGAAAGGGCTCTACAACCGGGAATTAAGTTGAAAAGGATGAAGTTCGAGTATTCAGGATTTAACTCGGTTATGATGTCATTTAATTTATAATTTTTTTTTAATTTATGGAATGAGAAATACCATTTTTAACAAGGCTCAAAGTTTAAGATTTTATTTTATCAAAAGAAATGCAAGCTAGAAGTATGAATAAACGCTCAGAGTCGTTTCTTGGTCCGCAAGCTTAGAGGTTGAAGATTTTTAAGATATTATTCTTTCTTTTAAAGAAATTGTTTTATCTTTTTTTGAACTGAAAATTACCACGAGCATATTTATACGAGAGGAAATCGAGAAGATATTAGAAAAATGGCAGAAATAAAAATCAGCTCACAGAAATTAGAGTTGCCATAATTAAGACTCAAAACTCCACTAGCAGACGATCTGGAAAAAACGCCAGCCAATTTAAATAATTCACAAATTCTAAAAGGGCGCGAACACGATCAGGTGTCGCAACAATCGCGCCAAAACCCGCGCGAAGTCAAGAATTCCAAAACAAAATTGCCGAAACTAAAATCTTCGAAACGCACAAGATATGGAAATAACTGGAAACTGTACAACAAAACTAAAGAACTATATAGAACCAAAATGGGAAAATAATGCATCAAATCAAAAGGGATTTTAAAGGGAATCAAATAAATAATCGTTTTTATAAATGTACAAATCAAAAGTAATATTAATTTAGGAAATGGAACATTCTTAATTAAGAATATTATTAAGAAAATTAATTTAGAATATTAAAAAAATCTAATTAACGAATAAATAATAAAATAAATAAGTGTGATATAAATATTACTAAACTGAAAATATTGAGCCATAGAAAAATAAATAAAAGGTAAATTGCAAACCCCCAAATTACATAATTTCCGAAAGCAACCCAACACTATATTCTCTGTTGTTACATTACGTTTCCGCGAATGTTCTCTGATGTTACATTATATTCCTATTTATTAGTTCTACGGCTATACCAAGGATGACAGCCAATTAAAGCGATCCCTGTGAGTCTCGGGAAAATCTTTTTGAGAACATCCAGACATTCATGCATTCTTAAATATTTTAGTCATAAACCGAAGTTTATTACTGCAGTCAGCAAGGCACAATATCCCTTTCGAAATATAAGTAGAAAAAAATCATTTGGAATGCTCTCTAACGAGCTCTTTTCCTTTTTAATTAAAACGAAATCTACAAATAAATCAAAAAAGCTTAAAGATGCAGCGAAGTTCGGACACCTGTAATTGAGAAAGTTTTCTTCTATATCCCGAAGAAAGGGCTCTACAACCGGGAATTAAGTTGAAAAGGATGAAGTTCGAGTAAGATACAGGATTTAACTGGGTTATGATATCATTAAATTTAGAATTTCTTTTTTATTTATGGAATGAGAAATGCCATTTTTAACAAGGCTCAAAGTTTAAAATTTTGTTTAATCAAAAGAAATGCAAACTAGAAGTATGAATAAACGCTTATAGTCGTTTCTTGGTACTCAAGCTTTGAGGTTGAAGATTTTTGAAAATATTATTCTTTGATGTTTTTTTTATGAAAATCCAGAAAGTAAATAACTTTAGGGGAAAAACGTCAATGAATTAGAAGCTTTCAAACAAATATTTAATAATCGAATATCATGATTTGATATTGTTTTACGGAAAAATATTTTTACTTTCCCTGCAATACGTGGTAATGTATAGGGAAGGTATCCGAATTGAGCCGAAAATCTCAAGTTTTCGACGAATCTGCACGTTTTGGGGCTTTTAGAATACGAAAAATCTATTTTTAGCATGACCTGTGTATGTGTGTGTGTATGTCTGCGCAATGTATGTATTTATTCTAACTCAAAAACTAATTGACCAAATTTCATAAAAATGGGTAGGTAAGTCACCTGTATGTGACCCTGGTGCTGATTAGATTTGGGTACGAATCGGGATGAAAGCACTTACCTTTCTTTGATAAACGGCCCTCAAAAATTGAATGTATCCACTCTAAATAAAAGACTACTTGATCAAATTTCACAAAATTTGGTACAATAGTCACTTTTGACTCACCCTGGTGCTGATTAAGTTTTGCTACGATTTCAAAAAAAAAACCCTGCCTTTATTTGTGAAAGGGCCCGAAAAAGTCGTCAAAATCAAAAATAAAAGTATACGTATGTTCAAATGTGTAAATTAAAATCGTGTTTTGAACGTGATTTTTGGCAATGAAAAGAATAAGATCAACCCCATTACTCTAGGACCGTTCTCGAGATATTTTAGTTTTTTCGAGTGTTTGCTACGCCGGTTTTGAGAATACGTCCAGTTTCCAAATGAAAACGAAAATGGAAAATTCATTGTAATTTCAAATAATTATGCGTGTTATTTTGTGCAATTAAACTCACTTTAATACATTATTAAATAAATAAAGAGAAAATGAATTTCAGTCTGTAGGGAAAGTCATGTGCTGCCCACATCAGATTTTTTTATTTAGAGAGATCTGCTGTAAATAAAAATAGGCGATATTAGGACTTAAAGTGAAACTCTATTTAGGAACTAACTAGCTTTCAAAATAGATTAACCTTTAGATGCAAAGCAAGAACTTTGCTAAATGTATTAAGTTTTCAACATTTTAAAAACAAAATAATCAATTTAAAAAACTTATGTAAGAGTTTAAAGAAATATATACTCTTAAATAATTTTTTTAAATTGATTATTTGAATATAAGAAATAATATATATTTGAATATTTTGATTTTAGTTGAAAAATAAAAGTTAAGTAAAGAATTCGCAACGCAAGTTGTGCGTAGTTAAAGTCAAAATATTTTCTTTTACTATTTGAAACCCAATAAGTTGAACTCCTTTTGATTTTTTACTTTTGACTCGAGTTTTTCTGTCTGGCTGTTTACTGTTGAAAAATGAATTGAATGCAATATTCATGATAAAAATACACATTTCTTGAGAACTTTGAGCGTGAGATTTTTTTTTCTCTTAGTGTCATATTATATAGAATTTTAAAGTCAATGGAATACTTCTTGAAAAATTGTATGTATCTTAGTATAAAGACTATAAAATGATAAATTATGCTTTAACGTGAAATTAGATTTAATATTTATTTTTAGACTTTAAAATAAATTGATATACTGGTATATAAATATGTATGATATAATAATAAAGAATGATTTAATATAATATTATTAATTTATTTAGAATGCTGAAACTATGTTGAATCATCCAGACTAAATTGAGCTCCCATTGCAGATAATAGTATCCACGAACCGGTTTCGCGCTTTTCACGTGCTCTTTAGCTATAAATAGTCGATACTGTAATAGCAATAAGGAAATTGATACAATTTTACCAATTTCTATGGTGATGGGAAAATTCAGTACTACCTTGCAGTCGTTATTACCAACTTTTATGTCGTTACAATTTTACCAACAAGTATAGTCGTTACAATTTTACCACCAACTATAGTCATTACAATTTTACCAACAAATATAGTCCTAACATTTTTACCAACAACTATAGTCATTACAATTTTACCAACAACTGTAGTCGTTACAATTTTACCAACAACTATATTCGTAACACTTTTACCAACAAGTATAGTCGTTACAATTTTACCACCAACTATAGTCATTACAATTTTACCAACAAATATAGTCCTAACATTTTTACCAACAACTATAGTCATTACAAGTTTACCAACAATTATAGTCCTTACAATTTTACGAACAATTATAGTCGTTACAATTTTACAAACAACTTTAGTCGTAACACTTTTAACAACAATTATAGTCGTTTCAATTTTACCAACAACTTAGTCATTACAATTTTACCAACAACTATAGTCGTAACACTTTTACCAACAACTATAGTCATTACAATTTTACCAACAACTATAGTCATTACAATTTTACCAACAACTATAGTCGTTACAGTTTTACCAACAACTACAACTATAGTCATTGCAATTTTACCAACAACTATAGTTATTACAATTTTACAAATTTCTATGGCGACGGAAATTTTCAGTCCTACTACACAGTCGTTAATTGACGTCATGAAGATTCTCAGTTAGCATGAAAGTTTGATGGTTGTCCATACTCATAGAACTCGTCTAGGCTGTTTAGAACGCCTTCTTTAGGTAGGTTTTTAGTCGATGTTTACCAAGACCATATCTTACTAGACTCTTTCTTTGTAGTTTTATTATTCCTTTTATGCATGCAAGAGCAAAGGCTTTGACTAGGAGCTACAGTTTAGAGCGCAAAGGAAGTGTTAAAATATAGTTCCCAGTCAAAGCCTCAGCGAAGAAATATCTAGCGTCCTCTCATATAGGTCCCTATGCATCTCTTTAGGTTTTAATTTAAGTGTTCTGGAGCTACCGAAACGGGGTCTACTGATAGGAAAGCAAGAAGGCGCTATTTATTGATAAAGCTTGTAGCGCCTCTAGCGACATATTGATGAAGTTATAATGCCTGTCTCGAAAACGAAGCAGGATTGGGAAGTATTTTCAATTATAAAGTTGTAGAGCGTTCTCTAGACTATCATTTCAGCATAACATGTATGTAGACGATTAAGCAATATAATTTCAAGTGTGAGTAATTTACGCACGTTATTATCGCTTGCCGAATGAATATACGTTTATGCACATCTTCGACGACTTGGGTTTGTTTACGTTATTCATTTTAAGAAATCACATTATTTCAAAATACCTTTTTACAATAGTAATAGTTTATACACTTTTTCATATACTATTTTTTTTGTCTCATTTTATAACATTCAGATGATTAATTAAATTTTAAATCAGAGTAAAAGTTTCATATGTTCATCGGAGATTCTCCATAAGCGTACAGTTAGGCCTAACCGACACTTAGCGTTTCAATCATTATTCTCAGGTCACTTAAGGAAAATAATACCAAAATTGATTTAATGAGATAATTTTGAGTCGTTTTTACTAATACTATATAAAATGCATACTAAATATTCTTTTAAAATATATCTTTGATATAAAATAAAATCAAACTTAAAAATATTTTATATTTATTAATTTTCAGTGAATGAATATTTTTCCGCGATTATTTACAGGTTCTCACTAGTAAGAAATAATGTCAACGAAAAGGAATAAGGAATTATTGTGCTGCATCATTTGTGAGCCATGTTATACAAAATTTATTTTTACTACAAAAAGGATAACTCAAAATAATTAAAAATTAGTCTATTCGCAGATTATTGATTTTCAAGTGTGTATTTCTTGCCATTTTCTTCAGAAGTATTTTAGTATAACGAGACATTTGCATAATTATCGTTTTTCTTTGGCCTCATTCATCACCGTCTGCGTAGATGCTATGTGTAAACCACACATCTTTCCATACTAAATGGAGAACGCCCTACAACTTTTTAATTGAAAATTTTCGCCTATCTTGCTTCGTTTTCAAAGTAAAAATTTAACTTCTTCAATTTGCCGCTAGTATGTGCTGCAAACTTTCTCAATAGATAGCGTAATCTCAATGGGTCGCTTTCCTATTAGTGGAAATTGCTTTTGCAGCTCTATAACATTATAAACGAAAGTTAAATGTATGCGTAAAGACTTATGAAGGAACCCAGTATACAGGGTGATTCAAAACGATGGGGTGCCAAACTTAAGGTCTGCTCACATATAAACTAGCACTTTTCGTCATACAATGCATGGTCGTAACTCAAGCGGTTAAGCGCTGTGGGGTTAGCACGTACTTTTGCATGAAATGAAGGAATACATGAATAACAGAGGAGGTATGAAGAAAGTGAAGAATCCACAGCAGAACTGATGACAAGTGCGACAACCAGCGCTTAATGCGTTCGCTGGACATCGCCTTCTAGCGCTTAGCAGCTTGCGTTATGACCATGCATTGTATGACGAAAAGTGCTTGTTTAGGTGTGTTCTATCACCCCCTTAAAGTTTAGACCCATCATTTTTAATCACCCTGTATATGTATTGCATGTACAGGGTTCTTTATCTGTATCTGTGATTCTAATCTCTTATGGATCTGAAAGCCAGAATGCTAATGTTCAGCCACATGCATGCCTTCCAGGTTGCCTAAAATCTCTTATAGATCTAAAGTAGTATCTTCTTAAAACAGTTAGAATGGCTAAAGAAAAAACAGAGCAACGTATTTAAGTACAAATAAAATAATGCAGCATATATCTGTTTTGAAGATACGCTGGATCTCCTTCAACAGTGCAGGATAACCAGCAAACCCGAAGTCAAAATGACGAAATGGGCACAAATAGAAGAAACAGAGGGTTTTATATATCCAAGTCCTGGATTAAGAGGACAGTTCTTTAGTCTGCTTTCCGATTGTCTCTCTCAGGTGGATTCTTAATTTAGAACTCGGGTATAATAAACCCTCTGTTTCTTCCATTCGTGCTCATTTCGTCTTTTTGACTTCGCGTATGTTGGTTCTCTTGCAGTAACGAAGGGGATTCGGCGTATTTTCGAAACAGCTGTATAATGTATAATTATTTTATTTCTACTTAAATAAATTGTTGAAGTTTTCCTTATCTTTTGCCCAAAGTGTTCTTTATTTAAGCTAAAATTGTTGTTTTGATCTCTTTCTAAGAGTTTTTTTATGTTTAAATACCATTATTAAATATTATGTTTAAATATGTATGTTTAAATATCATTAATATTTATGTTTAAATATCATTATTAAATATGTTTAAATATTATTATTTGTGTTCCAAAAAAGGAAACAATTTAGTTTTCTTTTTCATTGAAGATATTAAGGTATTTATGAAGGAACTATATATTTTCTTCAATATGGCATAAGAATCAAATCAAAATCTTTCATAATAATCCCCAAAATCAGTTTATTTAAACTCAAGAGAAATTCCATACAGCTATGACGTTATAAAAAAGCACAGTGAAAGTCAAGAACATATATATTTTTTTTATTATTTGATACCAAATACGTAAAGAAAAAAAAAATGTGACTTTTTAGTTTAGTTCTGACTTTGTTGAAAAATGACAGCTAATGTAATGTATCACGATAAAAGTATACGTTTTTTGGAACTTTTGAATGTGAGAACTTTTCATCATTTTGGTGTGATATATTGAATTTTATACAGCCAATAAATCCTTTTTGAAGAATCACATGAATTTTCATAAGATGAAAAATAATACGTATATTCAAACCTGAAATTGGATTTACTTGTCTTTTTCGCAATCTCTATAACACAAACAGACGGAAAGATATTTTAATTAATTAATCTATAAAATAATTGATACTTCGATATCTAAAATTGATACTATGATATATTATGTAGGTTTATTCAAAACTCTCTGTACAAACTATAACGAGAGATAGGGAATGTTAAAACGAATATTTTTGGTTATTGAATGTATGTCTACAGCCGTTACGCCTTGGTGACAGAAGGCGCTGTTGGATGGCGCGGAAATTGGATATTTTTCACCGTTGTCATTCGTAACACGGACGTCGTACGTATAAAATGGAACATTTTACGATTGTTAAGATGGGGCGCGACAGCCCAGTGGTTAGCACGTGGGGATTGCAATCGGACAACAAGAGTTCAAATCCCGCCTCTGCACAAACTGTCGCCGTGTTCACGCGGAGTACGATCACGTTAAACATGTGGGTCTGTTTCGAGAGGTTGGTGTTAGGGGAAGGAGGATACAATCCTTGTTGATGCCTCCCCCTCTGGGTTCCGGTCTAAATGGGGTGGCACTTCCTGGCCGTGCAAATAGATACCTTACATCTTCTAGTAGGTCTTGAAGGTCTAGATCTCAGGAAGGAATTCTAGGATGACTGGCTTGCATCTATAAATTACGATAAATCACGATGGATTTATAAATCCAAAAGTCCATTCGAGATGTAATGGATAAATTCTTGGCCCGAGATAGTCCAGTGGGTAAAGCTTTGGGATCGCAAGTGGTTGACCTGGGTTCAACCCCGCTTCACAAAACTATCTTCTTGTCTACGCAGAGCATGATCCCGTCAAATCTATAGGTCAGAAAGTCCAATATGATGGGTTAAGGGAATAATGGTGCGGTTTTTGCAATAGCCACTCCTTATAGAGTTTTGGTCTAAATTAGGTGACATTTTTCCGGCCGTCGAAACAGATATTTTACATCGTCAGGTATGTCGGATGGTCTAGGTAGTAAATAACAATTCTGAGAGAGTCACAAGCGGTAGACATGGGTACGATCCTCAACGCCGTCCAAATTTACCTTATTGTCTACGTGGAGTATGAGTACTTCAAATTTGTAGGTCCAAAAGTCCAGCAAAATGATGGATTGGGGGAAGTATGGCACGGTTCCTGTGGTTGCCACCATCTGGATTCCGGTTCAAATTTTGTGACTCTCTCTCGGCCATTCAAACAAATACCTTACAACTTCGGTTAGGTTGGATGGCCTGGGTAGTACAGATGACATGTATCTAGCGTATGAGGCTGTTAATTGAAGCCGAAGAGCTGCTGTAAGATTGTACCGATGGTATTAAAGTAGATCTTCCGTTTCCATTGGATGCCCTATACTCAAAATCAGTGTTTTCAAAGTGTGTTCAGCGAAAGTTTTCCAGGGGTTCCGTGAGGTAATAGTTTCGTGTAAATTTTCTTAAAATAAAAACACGCGTAAAATTTTGTATGCTTTATTTGAGTCACACGCTGAACTTTTGCTCATTTTGAGGTTGCGCCATCAAATTTAAATTTAAAAGGCTTCCGCGGTCGAAAGATCTTGAAAAAAAAAACACTGTTCTAAATGCATGCGGGGCACCTCATATTCATCTCAGTGAAATGCACCATGTTTTATGTAGTCTGGGTTACAAATGATGATAGCAAAGATTAGCCAATTGCAACGCCGCCCAACAGCACCTTCTAGTGTCAAAGTGTGACGTCTGCGGACATACAGAGGCTGTTTATACATTTTAGAGCAAACTTAACAATATAATTGAGATTTAAAGTAACAATATGCATTTCTAAATGTTCTACCTGATGGTCTTAATTTAACAGCTTGATTTCCAAGATAAGAGAGCTTTTTTTAAAGTTATGGTATTTTATTCTCCTCCTCTTTCACAGTTTTTCATAGTTCATACATTGTTTTAGGTCTGTGGTTAGAAAGTTCTCTCTTTAACATTCCAAAAACACAATAATCTGTTAGTGATACACCAGGGGACTTTAAAGACATGTTAGCAAAATATATAGCTTTAATAGCTGTATGTTTTGTTATTTTTTAAGGAAGTTAGAGGTAAATTTTGGGGGATAGGTTTCGATGTACGACCGATAGCTTGATCCTGAAGAAATTCTACTCTATTAAGACTTTGTGGACAAAGGGATTATTTTTTCTTTAAATAATGAAGTTAAAGTACTATCTTGGTAATATGTTAAATAGATTTTGACAATTTTTCGAGTTTTCTTAACTTTAATTCTTTATTGTATGAAAACTCAACAATAATCATGAATCCTTTACTGTTGTTGTTGTTCGCGTGTCCATGGATAAGCAATATTGTAGTGGAGTAGTGGTCCAGATTCCTTCAAAAGCATTGATCACAGTCTCTGAAAATGTTGGTGCATCCCAGCTGTAGAGGATCTCAAGTAATGAATCCCTGAGTGGAACTATGCCAATCTTCAAAAGATATACCGCAAGAGTTGGGTATTCCCAGATGTGGTTGGGCGTGAGCTGGACTTCGGGGCAGTTTTTACAAGGGACATAGGTTCTTGTTTTGTCCGGATGGATCTTCATGCCCCTATAATGCTCAGTTCTTAGCCTGGCAATAGTGGATGTTATATTTCTGGGACAATCGAGTTCTGTTAAAAGGGGTTTCTTATATGTGTGAGTCATAATTCTATATCTGGCCACTGCGTTAGCATCAGCAAGTGTGATGGTGGTGCACTTCTGATCTAGTTCTCTAGCCTCTTTGGCCAAAGAATCCGCACATTCTTTTCCCTCAATGTTGACATGTGCAGGTATCCATTGTAGGAGGTTAAGCCTAGGAGGTTAAGCCTAGGATTGTAGGAGGCTAAGTCGAGGATCGTTTAAGCCTGGTATTTTCTTTCCATTTATTGAGAATTCTATTAGAGATATGGTCTGTGCCGTTGAGCGAAGGTTGTTAGTGAACTTGATGGTGGCAAGGTTGGGCCTACTTTCTAGGGGAGGCAGGCCACATTCCTGTTCGGCATTTTGTTGTTGGTTGATGAGACTGCACCTAAAATAATTTTAGAGGCTCTATGCTGGACGGAATCGAGTTTCTGTTTAACAGTAGAAGAGGCCGGAGTCCAAATTGGTGCGGCATATTCAAGCACTGGTCTAATAACAGTGCAGAAGGTGCTTTTTAGAGTTTGAGGTCTTGAGCCCCATGAAGTGCCACACAGTTTTCTAAGTATATTTAGTTTTCTAAGAGCTCTATTTGCAGTTTGTTTAATGTGCTTTGTAAAGCGAAGTTCAGGATCTAAGGTTACTCCAAGATAGGTAGGTAGGTCAACCTTTTTGATATGAGAGTTCATGATTTTGATATTAGCTTTGAACTTGCCTCGGTGTCGTCTATCGGTAGAGAAAATGCAGTAGTTTGTTTTATCTGCGTTGATGGTTAATTTAAGATTATCGGCCCATTCAGCAATACCTTTAGAGGTTGTGTTTAGGGCCTTTTCCGACACTGAAATGTCTTTATGCGAATGCCAGACGGCGATGTCGTCAGCGTAGCACGCTATTTTCGTGTTAGAATCAATATGGGGGTGAATGGTGATCATAAAAATGAGGAAGAGAAGGAGACTTAAGACTGAGCCCTGTGGAACTCCTGCCAACAACCTGTGAGGTTCTGAGCGCTCTCCGTTGAACCTAACCGAGAATTTTCTTCCCCTGAGAAAATCATTTATCCACAATAACGCATTGCCATTGATTCCAGTGCCTTGAACAATATGCACCAGTTTTTGGCGCCAAACTCTGTCAAATGCTGCAGACAGGTGCAGGAAAACTGTTAATGTTTTTCTGTGAGGCTTCTCCTGAAAACCATCAATTATAGACTGACACAGGTAGAAGAGCTGGTCTTCAATACTATGATGGGCTCGGTATGCTGTTTGATAAAAATGGAGTTTATTGTTTTCAATGAGACAGTTCATAAGCCTGCGGTGGATTACCCGTTCCATGAGCTTGCAGAGAGTGCTGGTAAGAGTAATTGGCCTGTAGTTGCTGCACTCTGATGCATTTTTGTTTGGCTTTAGTATTGGAATGACGGTGGAAATTTTCCAAATTTTGGGCAGTTTGCCAGTAGTCCAGGAAAGGTTGAAGATTTCCAAAAGCTCTTTCTTTGCAAAGGCTCCGAAGTTTTGAACCATTTGGCCAAAGATCGGGTCAGGTCCAGGAGCTTTGGTGGGATCCATTATTCCAATGGCAACGTCAAGCTCTTCCAATGAGATTGGTATTGTGAGGATGTCCATATGATGATAGCTTTTCGAGTCTTTTATGGTTTTCCTGTAGGCTCGAAGCAGTTTTTTGTCGTTTGCGTTGAAGTTCAGTTTGCTCTTATTTTCATAGTGTTCTGCGAGTAGTGAAGCAGTTTCCTTGTTAGTGGCTGCTCCTCTTCCAAAGGATGAAATTATGTTTGAGTGAGCGTCCCCATTTTGATGTGTTGATTGATTGTTTAGTGTTTTGATGATTTTCCAATGTTGCGAGATCCTTCGGGGATCTAAGGTTTCGCAGAATTCTGCCCATTTTTTACGCTTGCAAGTAGATATCACCTCCTCAACTTCATGACAGATCTCTGTGGATCTTGTTCTGTTTGATTCGGCATTGTTCTTCCGAAGTTCTGCACATAAATTATCGCGTTCATCAATAAGTTTCTCTATATTGGTATCTTTCCAATACGGAACCCAGTCATCTCTTCTTTTGACCCTGGGGATGGAACTTTTTGCTGCCGTGTTAATACGTGAGGCGAAGGTCCGTAGTTTATTGTCAAGGGTGTGTGGAGAGCTTATAGAGCAGAGCTCTTCCAGTTCTGATGTGAATTTGCCCCAATTTGCTTTCCGAAAGTTCCAAGACCTTGTGTTTTGGGTGGTGCCCCATCGACTTTTTGATTTATCCTAGTTAGAATTTGAAAATGATCACTAATGGCTTTTTTTGAGAATCTTCCATGTTGTTTGGCTTGCCGATTGATGGTTAATGGCCGTGATGTCAAGGTCTGATGCTGTACCGTTTGTTTTGGAAAGGTAGGTGCTTCCCTTGTCATTGAGTACTGTGAAATCGATGTCACAGAGTAGGTCTTCAATCTGTGAGCCCTTTGAGTCCAAGGTCGGAGACCCCAAAGAGGGGCTCTTCGCATTGAAATCTCCCAAAAGAATTCTAGTATCCGAGTTTGTGTCCAGCAGCGTGTTAAGGAGATCTAAGTTAATGCATGAATTATCTGGATGGTAGGCATTAACGACTGTGACTTCATGTTGGGGCAGGATTATGCTGATCGCCTGTACTTCGGTGCTGCTCTCACTGTTAACCATTGGTGGCAGTGTGATTTCTTTAAATTTTATGTCTGTTGACTTGATGAGAAAGGCTAGGGCACCACCTGACCGGCCTACTCTGTCTTTGCGCAAACTATCACATAATATTGCACTATCCATAGAAAAGGGTGCCATTGCCTCCGAAGAGGTTGGACTTCTACCTGTTGGTCCGCGGAAGGTATTTTATTTCCCTTCTACCACCCAAAGGAAAATCCAATGGAGAGACTTTCCTCTATCCGCCACCTGAGGACGCCCCCTCTAGGGGTTACAGGCTCCCCCGAGGGAATCCTTTATTGAAACTTTCTTTTGATTCTTGGAATCAAGTTTTTAGGCCTTCTCTCCACTTTTTCTCTAGTAAATCGATATTTTTATTTTTGTTACCGTCATTTAAATAGATCCCCGCTTCATCAATTGTCACAATATATTTCCATTTGTTACCGGCTAAACTATTTTCACAGAGAGTTTTACAGCTTGTTGTACGTTCAGCCGCTTATCTAGGCAAAAGGAGGTAAACATTATGGTTTTTAATACTTCACAACATAGTTGAAAAGTGTTTATGACTTTGTTCATTCTGTTTGTCTATCCGTTAGTACGATAACTGCCGTAAAAATGACTTTATCAAAATGAAATTTTATTATGGTTTTCAGACGGTCTGTAGGACCTATGGGAATATAAATAAATAATATCACCCAATTAATTTTTTATTGAATCCGGGTTGAAAAAATGAAATACATTGAAACCTATGGGAAATTACAAATTGCTTCGAAATATTTAGGAAATATTCACATTGTCCCCTAAAATATATAAAAAAAATGCAGTAAAATATGTTAGGTAGTTTTTTAATTACAAATTATTTAATAAAGGGAGAAAAACATATTCAATTAAATTCTGATTTTTGGGATATCCTCCAGAAAGAAAAAAGAGATATATTATATAATAAATATCTTTCCAAGAGTTTGTATATGAGAAAGGCTTCGCATTTAAAAATAAATTTGGTAGATAACAATTTTTCATTTTTTTTTAAATTTTATATAACTCTTCATGATATACTTATTTGATGGCATTTTTAATGCACTTTCCTACGTCTTAGAGAGTTAAAATTTGGTACACAGCTTAAATTTGTAGAACATTTTATTCTACAAAAATTTGGTGGGTGTTTAAATACAGATCCTACATTTTTTTCGAAATGGCGTGCAAATAATCCCCATTCACTTCTATAAATCATTGTTGCAATGTTGTTAAAAATTCTGATGTCTTTCCCTACAGACACTATATCTATTTCCCTACTTCACATGTCTTTCCCTACAGACTCATTCATGTTCTCTTTATTTCTTCAATAATAATTTCAGTTTATCTGCACAAAATAACAGACATAACTATTTTAAATGACATTGAATTTGCACGTTAAACTTAAATTTGGTTCTCATTTGATAGCTGGACTTATGTCAAAGGTGGTGTAGCGAAAACGCGAAAAAACTAAAATATCTCAAGAACGGCTAGTCCTAGAGTAATGGGGTTAGTCTTATTCTTTTTGTTGTCAAAAATTACGTATAAAATAGGAATTTAATTGATATAATTGAGCACACGTAGTCTTTTATTTTTATATTTAACGATTTTTGCGGGCCATTTCGCAAAAATAGCCTGTTCCTTTTTACCGAATCGTACAAGAATAACCTACAAGTGATTTATATACTAAACTTTGTTAAATTTGGTATATAAATCACTTGCAGGTTATTGAAGTATTAGACACTAAATTTTGTTAAATTTGGTCGTTAGTTTTTAGCTAGAGTGGATAAAGACAATTTCAGCCGGCCATTTCGCAAAGAAGGCAGATTCTTTTAATACGAATCGTACTATAATCTAATGAATATCAGGGTTTTCCACAAAAAATTTACCAAATTTTATTAAATTCGGTCTATTAGTGTTTCAGTTAGAGTGGATGCAATATCCTCACAGACATACAGAAAAACACACAGATACACCGTTACACACACAGGCGTCTTCCTACAAATAGTTTTGCCGTGTTCTAGAAGTCCCAAAACGTGTAGATCCTTCGAAAATTCAAGTTCCGATCTTCGGCACGATTCCAATACTTTGAATACACACACACACACACACACACATATATTATCTGTGTATCTGTGTATCTAAATTCTGTGCCTATGCAATTACAATAGTTGTGATTTTAAATGATCCCTAAACTTTTATTATTTCTTGAACGAAGCCTAATTTTTACTTATGCAGAATGCAAATATCTCAAGCGATTGTAAGGTGAGTTACTTACATAAGAATTGCTGAATTTTTTTCACACACAATTATTTAGATCTGGAGTCTGGAATACAAGTTATATGAATGAAATATTCATTGATTTTGCATAGAGAATCAGATGATTTATATTGCGATTGAGTTTTAAATATTTAAGTATAATAAATTTCTGTAGTACTGTGATAATGTAAAAGATATCACCACAGAATGTATCACATTTTTGAGAAATTTTAAATGAAATTGCATCTCAGTTGGAAAGTGTTTCATAATCAATGCTTATGTATGACTGATCTTTCTTGCTAGCTTTTTAAAGATTTAAATCTTTATTTATTATTTTATTTTCAGTCACAATAGAGGTATTTAAAGACACTACAATAATTGAGTTGGTGAATTTTCTTGAGACAAGAGACTTTATTTTTGAAATAGTCGTAAATGTACGTACCTTTTTTGGGTATTCAATCGTTGATCTTTCTCCAGTTAAAAGCAATGTTTGACGCTTGTTTTATTTAATATTAATTTTACTCCTTATTTTTCATTTAGAAATGCAAATTTCATAGTTTTTACAGTATAACTTTAAATGACTGAATAGAAGAACTTCTCTTTGGAAAGAGAAACGCTATCCGAAGTTTGTTTGCATGCACCATTTTTAAAATAGATGAAATTTAACTATAACAAATAATAATTAAGCTTTTAGAAAATTAGTTGTTGACAGAATTTTTTTTTAATTAATTTGTTTTGGGATTTTTTGAAATAAAATAGGTCTGAAAATGTGTACATTTATCAACGGAAGTACATTTCTGTGCAGGTAATAAGGTTGAATTGGGGAAATATTCCTTTTCGAGTTTTTTTTTGGGCTATTATAGTAAAGCGCGAATAAATAGGAATTAAAATTCTTGCTTTTGCACCCATGTATGTCTATCTATCTGCCAGTCATGACCGCTTATTATTCAAGAACGGATCGTAGTTATTTACATTTTTCACTATTTTCTTGCGGATCCTCACGGACAGCAGAAGCTTCATTCAATATTTAAAAATTTGGCCAAAGATTGGGGAAAGGACTGGTCGGAGTATTATTTGCTTGTTGGCAAAGCTTGGTCAGATGAAATTTGTGTGTATGCAGTGGATACCGTCACATGTCGGTGTGCCTGGAAACGAGATCTCTGATGAGCTGGCTAGGAGTGTGACTACCCTGACACCAGTTCTTCTGTCTTGTGTCCTTCGGAAATTAATTCTCTCCACAGAATTAAAATCAATTCATCTTGGCGTACTCCCCCTGTTCACCACTGGTACGCTGCAAAAAGCCCTGGCCTCTCCCTGCAGTGCAAGAGTTCAAGATCCCTCCAAACGGCCATGGCACGACTTAGAAGCGGACACCTTCGTAGTATGAAATTCGTAGAGGAGGAGAAATCTTTTCTACTTGTTCTTGTTCCCTCCCTGCTTCTCCTGCTCACCTCCTAGAATGTATGGACGTCTCCATGAGACAGCTGTCGGTTGAGCAGGAAATTGTCTGTGATTCTCTTCTGCGGCAGGGTCTTTTAGACTTGGTGTAGGCTTTCCTATACCAAGGGGATTAGAAACAACAACAACAACACTATTTTCTTACTGGTTTAAGATTGATTGAGGAAATGCCTATAACTAAAATTCTTCCGAATTTGTACCACGATACCTTTATTGTAGCGTTTTTTTCAAATTTTGTTCTAATAAATTCACTCATCCGAGAGACACTGCGTTCCCGGACTCGCACATACAAGCATACATAGATACATCCATGCATGCAGACCCCTGAAACAAAAGTCTTGGGAATTAACGAAAGAACTTCAGAAAATGTAAGACTAGATGATGTAAAGAAGATGCAAATAGCTTTACTTACCTTGGAGTACTGATGAACAAGGAGGGTGGAACGGATGAAGAAATCAAAATAAGACTATGAGAAGCTCAAAACTGTTTTAGAAGACTAAGTAAAGTATGGAGAGCTGCTAACCTTATTTTAAAAACAAAAATTCCTCTTTTTGATTCCTTAGTGAAGAGCGTTTTATTGTATGAGGCCGAAGCATGGAAATTAACAAAGGGCCAATGCTACAAGTTGAATGCCTTGCAGACTAAATGTCTGAGGAATTTTTTGAGAGTATTTTGGCTTTATATTATTACTAATACTGAACGTTACAAGAGTACTGAACAGAAAGCAATTGAAATAGAAATAAAAAACCGAAGATGATGTTGCACTGGGCATGCCTTAAGAATGTCACAGCATAATGGCACTGTTATGACACTGTTCTGGCACTTGCTTGGGCTTCCGAAGGAAAAATATTTCGAGGTCGTTCCAAGCTAATTTGGAGGAGACTAATGGAGCAAAAAAGAAATCAGGTGGGATGGGCGAGCTGGATCAAAACAAGGACTGCGGCACAGGATCAACAAGGGTAGCAACGCAAGCTGACGGCCTTATGTGCCGCTAGGCACGATGAGCGATAATGATGCAGACCCCCCTTCACAGAAACATTTTATTTAAATTAAAGGATTAACTATAACCGTGTAATTTCGACGAAAGCTCAAAACCGAATTTTCGCCACGGCAAATGCTTCTTCTATGCATTATAATTATATACGTAGAAAAAGTAATAAAACCACATTTTCATAAATCCAGTTAGTATACCCCATTTCATTCTTTAATAAAAAATTTCGTCTTCAAACTTACATTTTAAGATAATTTTACGTTAGAAAGAGTTTTCAAAACAATAAAACATAAAAATTTTCTGGATGCTTCTGGACGCAAACGTTCCAAATTTCTTTCTCCGCAGCATTTAAAGTTCTTTTACACGTTGAATTAATTTAAGCATCGTAAAATGTCTCTCGAAAAATTCCAAAAGAATGTCCTTCCTAATTCAATTATTTAAAATTATCCTTTTAACATTCCATAGTATTAAGCTATGATTGATTTGTACCCTCATTATGAAGGAGACGTTATTTAAGTAATAAATGTGCAAGATAAAATTTCTTTTAAAAGAAAAAAAATATGTGAAAGTCATTATCGTCTGCCGAATTTGTTCGGATGCAATTAAAATACTTAATCAAGCGAAATGTATTATACATCAAATCCACAAAGACGAGTAAGTATGTATCGTTATAACTGAAGATTAAAAAAATTAATTCTAACTTAATACATAATCGGTTGAACATCGAATTAAGCTGCTTCAAACATTTAATTTATGTTTCTTTTTCTGAAAGAAAAGAGATAAAATGATTTGAAAATACTTATGTAGTTAATGCTGTAGTAAGATAATATTCATAAAGTATTGTTTTATAATAGACTTACCCCGAATTTTTTCTTACTAGCTGATTGTACGTTTTTATTTCTCATACATACATAGTATAATGTATAGGGAACGTTGTGACGGGGTCAAAAATTTGAATTTGAGTTTTCGACGTAGCACGTTTTACGCATCCATGAACTTAAATTGAACGCTTTTGAGCTGATATATGTGTGGTATATGTATGTTAGTGTATATGTATGCATGTTAGTGTGTGTATTTTAGTGTATGTGCATGTTAGTGTGTGTGTCGGCGAGGCTGTGGATTCGATATTTTATGAATGAATGAAGCACATCCAAAAAATTTAGGTACGATTATTACAATCGGTGAATACTAGGATGCTATTGATTTTAAACGTAATAGAATGTTCGAAAGATCCCTCAAATTTTTAATGAGTTTTTGAAAAAAAAATATCAGTAAAATATAGATCTGTAATAATGATATACAATTAAGTATTTTAGAAGTAATTTTTTATTAGAAAATGAGTGATATAAACTTTAGAACGTTATATAAATCGTACTCGAAATATTGCACGATTTTCGAATGAATTTTTGAAAAATAAAAATCGTTAACAAAGCACGACTTTTAACATCGTTAAATAAAAAATCATTTAATACGCATTTCTTTCAAAAGAAAATGAAAGATACAAATTTTAGAATGTCAGCATGAACCTTTTTTATAAATATATCTCGTTATTATAAAAAAGAAAAATCAAAAATAGTATCGTCAAATATGTTTATCGTCATGTTATACGCCACTTTTCATCTACAATACTATATAACAAATCTGCTAACATCATTTTCGTGGATTTAGTTCATTTCATTCATGAGAGAAAACGCTTTTATTATAGTTTTGTATTTTGGCGCCAAAGTATTCGCCAATAGTTATTTATTTCATTTGATATCAGTTACCGTAATCTCCTGAGTATAATCCGAGAGATGATAGGACAATCCATCCCATATATAAACTAACAAGATGTTATATAAATACATGTATAGAAAAAGTCATTTAAGATATTTTCTTGTAATGGGATCAGCAGAAGCGAATGTGAAGAGATAAAAGTGAGCTATTTATACCAATTAAAAAAACATCAAAGGAAAATCTGCTGATTTTTACTTCCGATTCATTCAAAATAATCTGACACTGAAAGTAACCTTCTTAATTTATCAAGAGTAAGAGGATTAAGGAAAGTTAGGTAAAACAACTTCAACTTTTCCTATTTGATACTATCTACTCTTAACATATTAGTTCTTTGTGTTATGTATTTACCCATAGTGCAATGTAATATTCCACATCCAAGTACCTCGAGACTAGAAAAAAAAAGCTTCTTATACGGAGTAATCCTCTTATAGTTATTAATTTCTGTCAAGAAGTAACATTAGCTTTTTGGCGAGAAAAATAAAACTTTTGCTTTACTTGAACTTGACTTGCCTACAAATTTTAAAATAGCTTTTTTTACCTTTTTCATTAATGTAAAATAAATGTAAAATAAATTTTACAGTTGCAACTAACAGAAATTGGTAAGAATGTATGCATGCGCAGAGCTCAGCAAATGCCATATATGTTAAATTATATTATATAACTAACCATTTACACCTACGCTTCATACACTCAAAACTACTAGTGGTAACAAAATGTGACATCTACACAATTAATACAAGTTCTGAATATCAAAAATTATTAAGCATACCAATGGCGCACATTTTAGAGTTAAGATGGAAATTGTGGTAGGTAAAACCATATTTCATGTCAATTGTATATTGCGTACTGTATTTTCAGATATTTTAAGATAAACACTAATTAATGATATCATTATTTTCCAATATTGATTTGAAGAATAGCCATCAAATTGTTTAGGTATTTGAGAAGCAACTCTACCATAATAACCACAATAGAATAAAAAAAAAAAAAACTATCGATAAATTTATTGATAAAATATAATAAAAAATCATCTGATGCAATTATAAATTAAAATATATCAAGAACGGCTGATTGTATATCAATAGAATTAATTAATAAAATTTAGAATATTCTTTTATACATAATGGTTTAAAAACAAATTTGTGTGCTTAGTCGTTATTCGAATTATAGCTGAAATAATGCTATAAAATAAAACAATTCCACGATTTATAAATATTCCGAATAAAATTTAAAGATTTTCGATTTTTCTCATTATTTTTAGGTAAAGTCTTACGTATATGCAAACTCAGCAGTTTGGGCTATGTAATTCATCACTTAGTCAATTAGTCTCCCATAGCAGTTATGATATCTATAATAATAAAAGGCAATATCTGTCTGTGTGTCTTATACACTATAGGCTCAGCGACCGGTCGTCGCAGAGTTACGAAATTTGGCAATCGGTGACCCGGGGGGGGGGGGGGGGGAGGTGACACGTAAAAACAGAATTTTAAAATTTTAATTATTTTTTTTGTTATTTAATGTTTTATGCGATCTCGACCATTTTTTCCCCTTTTTCTCCACCATCCAGACGTCGTAGAAAAAAACAAATCACACGACCGGAAAGAGCAGACAATTGCGAGTAAAAATATGTCAATTTTGAATCTCAGGGACAGATTCTAATATTTTTTAAAGATTTTGAAACAAGTCACTTTCGGCTCAAAAGAACGAACTTTCATTTTTAAATCGTCGCTTCGGGAAAAGTACCGACAATTTCAACTAATAATTTACATTTTTAGAAAGCTCAAAGATCAGGCTTTCTTACAAGCCCAATCTGGTCAAGAAATAAGAAAAAGTAGCCGCACGATCCGGACTTTAAGGAAGTAATGATTTTCAATTTCTCGGCCAAACCGCGAAAGCAGGGATCGATTTTTCACCCACAGGCGTAGGCAGACGCATTGGTGTTTCTATGGTGGAGGGGAGCGAATGGAACATTCGATACTTGTGACTGCCAAATAATGAATGTACGTCATTAAACGAAAACAAACTATCCATTTTATTTGAAGAAATTATTCATCCATTTTATTGGAATAAATTATTATTTTCGAAATAAATTACTTTTCATTTTAAATTTCAATTTGCTTGAAATGCATTTATTAATTTCTTAAAAAGGTCTTTTTTTTTTTACAAATCAACCCAAACCTTTCACTTTGTTGTGTTAGCAGTTTCTTTGGAGCGATTTATCCGTATCAAGATAAGAATTTCTTTTACTTCATTATTGTTCTTTTAAGAACATAAACTTCTCTTTTTCTTTTTATAACATTATGTATTAAGTGTATTTACACATTTATAGTGTAATTTATTTATCTTGTTTTAAAATTATTCTGATTTAAACAGGGGCTATATATTGTTCTGATTTAACAGGTTTTCGACTTCTATTCTAGAATTGTATTTAAATTTTTGTTTAATTTGTAAACATTCTAATCATCTATGATAATAAAAGGCAATGTCTGTCTGTGTGTCTTATACACTATAGGTTCAGTTCCGATTTTTAAAATTTGAATTACTTTTTTTGTTGTTTAATGTTTATGCGATTTCGACCGTATTTTCCCCCTTTTTTCTCCACCATCCAGACGTCGTAGAAAAAAACAAATCACACAACCGGAAACAGCAAACAATTGCGAGTAAAAATATATCAATTTCAAATCTCAGGGACAAATTCTCATATTTTTTAAAGAATTTAAAGCAAAAGTCACTTTTGGCTAAAAAAAAAAACGAACTTTCGTTTCTAAATCCTCGCGTCGGGAAAAGTACCGACAATTTTGAATAATAATTTACATTTTTAGAAAGCTCAAAGATCAGGCTTTCTTACAAGCCCAATTTGGTCAAGAAATAAGAAAAAGTAGCCGCACGATCCAGATTTTAAGAAAGTAATGATTTTCAATTTTTCGGCAAAACAGCGAAAGAAGGGATCGATTTTTCACCCATAGGCGCGCGCAGGCTCACGGTGTTTCTATGGTGGAGGGGAGGTGGGCGAGGTTCTGACTTCACGGTTCTGACGAGGTTGCGAAATCGAATGGAACATTCAATATTTGTGCCTGCCAAATAATGAATGTACGTCATTAAACTCAAACAAACTATCCATTTTATTTGAAGAAATTATTCATCCATTTTATTGGAATAAATTATTATTTTCGAAATAAATTACTTTTAATTTTAAATTTCAATTTGCTTGAAATGCATTTATTAATATTTTAAAAACGTCATTTTTTCTTACAACTCAGCCAAACCTTTCACTTTGTTGTGTTAGCAGTTTCTTTGGAGCGGTTTATCCGTATCAAGATATGAATTTATTTTACTTCATTATTGTTCTTTTAAGAACATAAACACATCTCTTTCTCTTTTTATAACATTACGTATTAAGTGTATTTACATGTTTATAGTGTATTTTATTTATATTGTTTTAAAATTGTTCTGATTTAAACATGGGCTATGTATTGTTCTGATTTAACAGGTTTTTGACTTCTACTCTAGAATTGTATTTAGATTTTTCTTAGTTTGTAAACATTTTATTCAGTTTAGAGTTTATTTTAACAGTGGACTATTGGTATTATGGGCGCTTATAATTTTGTTTCGTGTTTTTATTAAAAACAAAAAAGCTTTTAATATATACAAGCTTAAATAATGAATGTTTTTGTTTTTGGAATACATTATTTTTCATCTTAAAATTTAATTATTAGTGTTAACGTCATTAACAAAAATAAACCATATAGAGGAGCATACCTCTATAAAAAAAAAATAGGAGCAGCTGATCCGGGCTGTGCGTACACATCAAAGGGATCCATTTCCTAGGTTTACAGGTAGAGAAATCCTCAAAATCTCACAGTTCACAAACATTAGAAAAAATTTACTTTACAAATCAATTTTCAAGAACCTCCCCCCCCCTTAGAACATTATTTTTCATCTTAAAATTTCATTATTAGTTTTAACGTCATTAAACTAAACCAAACTTTATTAACTCCACGGGGTTATGGCGCTAGCGAGTTTGCCACGGTCAGAATTTTCAAGGGTAGCGAATAGGCTGGTCGCCGAAGGCGGCAAGTAGATAATAAGTATTAAAAGTATGAAGTGTCATATACATAAAGCAGGAAGAGATAATCTCTTTAAATAAAATAATGATCATGGATGAATTTACTTCATCATATGAATTCGTCTATTTACTTCATCATATGATTAATTTACTTCATCTATTTACTTCATCATATGATTAATTTACTTCATCTGTTTACTTCATATGATGAATTTACTTCATGTATTTACTTCATCATATGATTAATTTACTTCATCTATTTACTTCATATGATTAATTTACTTCATCTATTTACTTCATCATATGAATAATTTACTTCATCGATTTACTTCATCGTATGATTAATTTACTTCATCTATTTATTTCATCATATGATTAATTTACTTCATCTATTTACTTCATCATATGATTAATTTATTTCATCTATTTACTTCATATGATTAATTTACTTCATGTATTTACTTCATCATATGAATAATTTACTTCATCGATCTACTTCATATGATTAATTTACTTCATCTATTTACTTCATCATATGAATAATTTACTTCATCGATTTACTTCATATGATTAATTTACTTCATCTATTTACTTCATCATATGATGAAGCCCCATTTACTGACATATGTACATTGTCCAATGATAACCGCTCCAAACCTTAACCGAATTGATTTTAATTTGAGTATGAAATGCAAATTAATGTTTCACAAGCAGAGTTTGTCGCAGAACATGATGGGATAAAACTACACGTGTTGGCCTGTCTGACATTAACTTCTATAAAATAAAAAAAAATGTTTGAAAATTAGATATATGATATAGATAATTGTTTCACAGGTCGAGTTTGTTGCTGAACGTGATTAAATAAAAAGTGCGCATGCTTTACCTACAACATTGCTATAAATTAACCTAACCGATCTGTTACAAATTAACTGGTAGTAAAAATTTCGTCAAAATTTCACAGGGATGAGTATTTTTAATGTTGTACTAATAGTGTTTGTTGATGAAGTTGGTCGTATTAAAATTTCGCAAATTATGATGCAAAAACCGTTATGCAGATAGACTTCTAAAGATAATTCCTTTAAAATGCTGCTAATATTTATGTAATTTACCGGTGGTATATATTTTACTATTTGTTGACGAATAGGAACATCCTGACAATGCTTTTAAATTTTGGATTGGATTCAGCTTGCTTTGGATGGAACTTCGATATTCAACGGAACTCATATGCTTAACTTCTATGTCGGATGGTAACTCATATGTTACACATTTATGTTGGATGGTAACTAATGTTAAAAACATAAACGATTTTTTTTTAATTTTCACATTTGGTGTAGTTAATACATTTTAAGAAATTGTAAAAGGGAAGAGAGCCATTGCCCCACTTTTACAATAAAGGGCCGAGATTGGCTTGGTGGATCCAAGTTAGATCCTCGACATCGCTCAAAACTACCCACATATATACACGGTGCATAGACGCTATAAATTTGTAGGTCTGAAAATTCATCCTAGAGGTGATGGGCCAGGAAATAATAGCATGTTCCCTGTGGCTGTCACCCCAGTGGGTACCAGTCCAAACTACGTAAATTGAGGCAAAAGCCAGGTTTTTACCGTAAAGTGCCTGAGATTTTTGGACTAACAAAATCTGCATTTTTTCTTTTATCATGGGATTTGGTCTTATATGCTCGTTCTGTCCTAGTTTCAGATAAGTAGGATTAGTAACAACAACAACAGCAATACTTTTACCATAACTCTATGAATTTCAATGTATTACGTAAGAAATATTTTAAATTCGAAGAATTTTTTTTATTACCATGCGAACTATTCTTTTATTTTATAAAGTCGAGATCTTCTTCTTTTCAAATTGTGTCGAGCAATTTGAAGTTTCAACAGTAATAATAAAATAAAATATTAAGCTAAAATGAAAGAAAATGCGCTTTTAATCAAAGGAAATTGTAGTTTTTATTTTCGACTATTTTACGATACAAAAGCAAGTTTTAACGGGGGATTCATTTTAGGATTTGTCTAAGAATTGTTTTATTGCAGAACTTGGTACAAAAACTTATTTCGAAGGTTTGCGGAATTTATGGCCAAATTAACGACTTTAATGCGTGCCATTAATGCGATTAAATGTAATAGATGGGAAAGTTTTATTGATATTTAGATGTTTCTGTTGCGGAAAATTTCTTTTTGTAATCCATATGAAGTTTTGACGCAGTTTGAAAATAAATGTTTAGCTAACGATTTAACTTTTTGCTTACGGGTGGGACAGCGTCAACCCTAAACGAAGAACCTCTGAAAAAGACAGGTATTTGACATATCCTATCTCAAGCAGTTCGACCCCCCTTTGCAGGCATTAGCGTCCATGGACGCCAATGCCTACAAAAGGGCTCGTAATATCTTCAGCTTCTTTTAAAAAATTATATCTTAACCTAAAATTTGAAGGAGGAGATACATTTTTACCTGGTATCTGTTTTTAACTTTATTTTAGAGCTTTTTTTTTTACAAACATGTAATAATCTATTCAATTTTTCAAATTTTCAAAAGTTTTGGGAAACTTAATAGGTTGTTAGCGACATTAAAAACACCGTTAACTTCTAGGCTAAGTTCGGAATAGAGGATATATACACTCACGTCCAAAAGTTAAGCATAATTCGTAAAATGCGAAAAATTCGGAGTTAATATGGATACAATGGTTCACAATCAGTTGAGGAGAATCGTGGGACGAAGATAAATCATTCTGCATATGCAAAACAGCTTAGTCTTCGTCGACATGCCCAAAACACCGGCGCACGTTGGAACGAGTATAAAACGGCTTCGGGCTTCGAGCGGCATGGCCAGTTTAGGCAGGATTTCGCAGTTGCTATGGTATGAAGCTTCTTTAACAATCGAAAAGGACAAAAGATGTCCAAAGATGCCAACTGGACGTGTTTTTGAAGGGACGAATTACTGAAGGGCAGAACCGAAGCGTCTCGAATTCTGAATGTGTATCAGTGTGTGATTTCCAGACTGTGGCAGAGGTACCAAATCACTGGAAATGTTACCCGAAGACCAGTACCAGGTCGACCAATGGTAACAACCGCTCGGCAATACCGATATTTGCTGATAATTGCGCGACGTCAAAGGAACCGTTTTGCCAGACAACTGGGTTCAGCCCTGACAGCCGCCACAGGAGTCACTGTTTCGAGACAAACAGTTTACAGGAGACTCAGACACGTTGGTCTCTATGCCAGACGACCAGCACTTTGCACCCCCCTGACGTCTGCACAGAAACGCACGCGTTTACAGAGGAGTTTGGAACATCGGCAGTGGAGTGGACAACAGTGGGGCAATGTCATGTTCAGTGACGAGTCCAGGTATAGCCTGCAAACTGATTCTCATCGTACCACGATCTGGAGGGAACGTGGAACGCGTTTTCACCCGGGAAACATCACGGAAAGACATCGTTTTCCGTTTGGGGGAGTCATGGTCTGGGCAGGCATTATGATGGACGGCCGCACAGACCTCCACATCTATAACACGGGGCCGGTTACCGATAAAAGATACTGAGGCGAAGTCCTTGAGCCTACCGTTCGATTGTTTCGAGGTGCTGTTGGTCCTAATTTGATATTCATGGATGATAACGCGCCTCCTGACCGTGCGACCTTGATTGACGACTTCCTTCAAACTGAAGATATCCAGCACATGTAGTGGCCTGCCAACTCTCCTGATCTGAATCCAATACAGCATGTATGGGATATGCTCGGGAGACATCTTGTAGCACTCCGCAACCAAACCAAGCTCCGTTTCTGGATTGAAAAATGCTTTCCGTGAGGCTTGGAACTGTTTGAGCACATAACTCATCCAAACTCTCATCTAAAGTATGGGGAATCGTTGTGTAGCATGCGTGGCTACTCGAGGTTCCCACACACCGTATTAAACTGCAGCATCACATTGTTTTATTCATTCTGTTTCACTGAGGTTGACACTCGTATTGTGACCCTTTTTCTTTCAATCCTTTTCTTTGGATAATAAAAGTCGTTATTATCCTTGTTTTGCATTGTTTTTTCATCTATAACCCTATTACACCAGCATACCTCGTTTCCTTTCATTCCAATGTAGATTTCCTGAAATTTTCACATAAACAGCAACTATGTTTAACTTTTGGACACGAGTGTACATGCAAACACATATTATTGCAACAAACATAGGTTTTTAAGCGTAATAGTATAAATAATGTAGTGCGAAATTGAAATAGTAGAGTTTTTTTCAGTTAGGTGACACTAATATACCCTAAAAATGTATCAGAAATGTCATCTGTTGTTTTCAATAGTATGTCCGACGATAATTACAGACCTCTTTTCACCAATCGAAGAACATGCAATTTTATTAAAGTGAAATAGTTTTTATTTTAGAGCAACACTTTCTAGTCATTTTTATGAGAATGTGATTGAAGAGTTTGATATGTTGCAAATTATTCAAGTGCAATTTATTCATCTTGATATGTAGCAAATTATAAACATTTTTCGGTCTGCTATGCAGTGATTTAGTGACGGTTTTTTGTAAACAATTATAAAATCTATTATTTTGTAGGAATTTTAAAATTTTTTGTGCACGTGCCAATTTCGATGCCTTCTATGTAAAAATAATTTATTTTTGCTCCCTGATAGTATGAAACAATTTAAAATTTTTTTTAATAGAATGAAAAAACATTGATGACACATTTAGCAGTGGCGGCTCGCGTATAGGCACTGTGGAACTGTAGCACCCCCTATTTCCACTTGATATTATCGATAACATTTAATATAATGAGTCCTTTTTGAGGCAGCGAGGGAGAGAGAGCACTGTCGCTCCCGCAGTGCCGACCCTGGCGTGCTAGTGGAAGGTAGTTAGTAGAAAATAATTGATCTTTTCGCACAAATTAAAACAAGAAGAATGGACTTAATTTTTAAATGAATAGATCAAGAGTGAACTGTAACAATTTAGGTTAAAGTAAGTAAAAAATGTTTGATTTTGTCCTTTTAGGATTTTATCAAATTTCTGAATAAAATTTCTTTTTATACACATTTGTTTCCTTTTACATAATTTTAAAACAAAGGCTAAAAATTTTCTGGAGCAGCACCCCCACTAATTTTAGCTCATTTAGTATAGTTAAAGGCAACATGATTCTACTACGATGCAATTAAGTTCGATTAAAATTGTTGGTTTAAAAAATATACGAAATTTATGAAACACCGTCCAATTTTTAAAGGTCTGGACCTTCAATTTAATACAAATATGTACTTTCTAGGCAAAGTATTCATGAAGAAAATTCCGGGTTATACACACATAGGTGCCCGACATATTTAAATTGCTCAAACTTACATCTTCAATCAAATTAATTTAACAAGAAAGAACAAATAAATTCACTTTTTTTTTTAAAAATATGAAAAACTGGGATAAATTTCTGTTTTAGTTTGCTTCAACACAAGTGAATGGTTAAAAATAAGAACAAATGCGTAAAGACTAAGCAAACAATTCCATTTTGTTTGGTTACAAAGATGATTAATGTTCCCAGAGGAATTTACTTTATAGCTCTGTTTCAGAATTTACTGGTAAGAAATAGAAAAAAAGTTAAAATGCAGTGTGTCTACTTTCATTTATAGAAAACTAACATATTTTTGCTTCCGACGCCATTTCCTTTGTTGCTTGAATGGAGGCATAAAAGGAATTAAAAAGAAATGTCACAAAATATTCTTGAATTGTACTGACATGATAAAAAATGAAAACGTAATAGCTAAAATTATTTTTTCATCCGTAATCATGTGGAAAGAACTACAAAGTTAGCAATATTATTCAGAAATTTTTGCATTTACAGAATTAGTCTAAGAAAATGGCATCAGATTTTTTTAATATAAAATTCAATAGCTATTGAAATGCGGAATTTCATAAATTGCACCAATATTTAATTCTTATTGAACTTATTCAGTCAAACGAAACCTTTGGGATGTTAAGAGTACTCTTTACAGTGAAAGAGAAACGTCACTCCAAGCAAAAAATGGGGAAACTTAGCTTCTGCTTCCCTATTTGCTGCTTGGAGTGACGTCACTTTCGTTCTGTGCTGTGTGGAGTGACGTCACAAACGTTCCAAAGCTATTTTGCGAATGGTTTGTTGTCCTAAATTACTGTCGTGTAATGGGAGCTTAAGGGATACTCTCCGCGTTTAACATAAATGAATTTTAATGGAAGTACCAAATATTTTTTTTCCAAAAAAAATATGCATATTTAAATATAAAAATGATAGAAACACTGACATTGCAATTTCGTGAAATATAAAAAATGGCCTAAATTCGAAAAATATTTGCCGTTTTATTTTAAACTCAGTTCAAGAATACAACCGACACAGACATTAATGAACAACGGAGTAGGATGAAAATCGACTTAATAATATAATTATGAAAATATTACTTATTTTTCAAATAACTCTTGAGTCCATTTTTAGCCTGTCAAAGACAGGGAAACTAATGGTTTTAAAAAATTAAGTTGGAACTTCAGTTTTATTTTGTTTAAAATGCGTGACTCTTAATGTTGAAAATAGCCGTCTTAATCGGAAATTGGGCACTGTTCCGTGGTCTATATTATAAGTATGCAAAAATTCAGCTTCACTTCTAGAGGATCTGGAAAGATTTCTATACCATCCTTCCATTTTTCTGCCCCTGGGGGAGAAACTGAAAATTCGGTTTCGTTAGATTCTGTTCTGTGGTCGATACTACAAGTGTGCAAAAACGCAGTCTTCGAGTGGGGAGATGGCTTCTGAAGTGCATGCAAAGGCGCAAACACCTTAGATAATTATTAAATAGCTCGGGAGCAAAATGTATGTACATCATTTATTTTAAAACTGATGACATTGTTTTTACTTTCCCTGCAATACATGGCAATGTAGGGTAATTCTGGGATAGATTGCGTCCCCCCCCCCTAGTACCGAAACTCATACCGTAAGATGGTAATTCAGTAAACACTAATGGTGTGCCATTTAGTGTTTCAAATGTGTTTGATAAACGTATTGTGTTCCTATGCCTCTTTCAACCTGAAATTAACAAATATCTGAGTTGTAGAATTTATCATGAAATATTTTATTGTGCTATCACAGATTGTAAATTATATCTAAGAACTCTAGAAGTGTTATTGGATTCCTTGTTTGAGCGAAGCATAGTCTTCGTGCAGAGTGTTTTTATTGTGATTTCGCGATGTTTGAATCTAAGTTCAGGAACCGTGAGGTTCGGCATCTTTCCTCTAAAAATGGGTACACTCAAGAGTTATTTGAAAAATAAATAACATTTTCATAATTATGTTATTAAGTCGGTTTTCATTCTACTCCTTTGTCCATTAATGTCTGTGTCGGTTGTATTCTTGAACTGAGTTTAAAATAAAATAGCAAATATTTTTCGAATTCAGGCCGTTTTTTATATTTTACAAAATTGCAATTTCAGTGTTTCTATCATTTTTGTAGTTAAATATACATATTTTTTTGAGAGAAAAACATTTGGTACGTCCATTAAAATTCATTTATGTTAAAAGCGGAGCCCTATTACACGCCAGTAATTTGGGACAACAAACTTTTCGCAAAACAGCTTTGCGTCACTTTCGTTCTGTTCTGCGTGGAGTGACGTCACAAGCGTCCCAAAGCTGTTTTGCGAACTGTTTGTTGTCCCAAATTTCTGTCGTGTAATAGGGATTATCTCTTACTGTAAAGAGTACTTTCAACATCCCAAAGGTTCCGTTAGGATTGAATAAGTTCAATAAGATCAGCTTCTATTTCGGCATCCAAAACAGTCTATCGGCCATTCTCGAAATCACGTGATCTGTGACGTTTTGGATTTACTCACTTCTGATGGGTCGATTTTCGCACGGCCGTTCCCTCAACAACAATATTTTCGGGTTAAACTTAAAATGTTGTGGCTAAATTTGCTGTCTGGGCTGTTTTGCGAACTGTTTGTTGTCTCAAATTACTGTTGTGTAATAGGAGCTTTATGGTGCGGCGTACCTCCGATTCATCCGGGAAAGATGTCGCAATGAAGGGGTTTACAAAATTAATTATAATTACTTGTTGAGTATTGTATAATTTATTTTATCCTAATGTTTTATGAATGTAAATAAATTATTATGACTACATAAGTTTCTTGTTTGTGCACCATTAGTCTCAGAATATTGATTTAAAAAAAGGTGCGGCATCGATCCCGGATTTACCCTATAGGGAATGTATTGGATTCGTGTCGAAAATCGCATCTCGAGTTTTCGACGGATCTATACGTTTAGGAACCTCTAGAATACAAGAAACTGTATTTCGCGTAAAGTCTGTGTATGTGTGTGTGTTATTCTGTGCAATGAATGTAACCACCCTAGCTCACAGTAATTGACCAAATTTCATAAAATTTTATACGCATGAGCAGGAAGTGAAATCCTTAGCAATTCCCTCCTACCACTTTTTGAGTTCAAATCTGAATCTATATGAGTCTTAATCTAAGCACTAACTGTAGCCAATCTTGAGAAATACATTTTTCAAAGAAATGTTTTGACTCGGAAGTGGAAACTCACAGTGAAGCCATATCTTCTCTAAAATTCGATGCTGAATTCATATCAGTCATCATCCAAGCTGTATCTACAGATAACCTCGAGAAATAGATGTTTTAAGAAATTTCTGTCGTTCGAAAGTGGAAAAGGAGCAGAATGTAAAAATCTTGAGTAAACCACTCTACCCCATATATAATTTTATGTTAAATTCATACTAGTTATCATCTAAGTTCTATTTATAGCCACAATGGAGAAATAGTTGCTTCAGGTAAAATGAAAAATGTTGAATCGAAAATGGAAAATGAACCGGAAGTAGAAATCGTTAGTGAACCCCAACCACGTTTGGAATTTGATGCTGAATTTGTATCAGTTTTTACCTAAACTCTATCTGGTGTCAATGAAAGTCCGTATCAGGGAAAATTTCTCGAGAACGAAGAGAGCCATCTAAGAGTTTTAATGCAGCTAGGAAACTCCCTAGTGCTACACGACGAGACAACTTTGGCTGAACCCCCTTTTTATGGCGAGGGGGGCTATCTCGCAACCTTTTAGAGATAGAGAAGAAAACAATTACAGAGTTTTAGACTGTTGCCAAATTAGTTTGAAAATGTGTTTGTCCGACAGAAAAAGTTGAGAAGAACATTGAAAACTCGAGAATAGGCTTTAAATCCTTCTCATATAAGACAGCATTAACGTAATCAGACGATTGTTTTCATTGGAAAATGCTATGCATATAATATCGTTCGGCCATTCCGGTTACATTGTCCAAATATAAGGATCATTTCGCGATATTCTTTATTAGTAAACATTCTTTATTAGTAAACATAGTAAACATGGCTCATAAAATTGAAGTAAAAATAAGACGAAGTAACACACACATAGCAAAAGGATACAATATTATAGATGGAATGTTCTTTTAATCTCGGATTATTTTACCTATTTTTCTGGCTTCAATTACGATTATGTTTACGGACAAATCGTCTGTCAAACGAAACAGTTAGCATTCATACGGAATTTATTGAATCGTTTGTTATACAACTGTCGCCAGACGAATTTGAAGGTCAAAAAATAGCATGTGCTTAAAAATATTATTTTGGACAATTAATTACAGCTTTTTCTGTCGGACAAATAGATTATTATACTAATTTGACAACGCTCTATAACTTTGTATTTGATTATTTTTCTCTATCTCTAAAAGGGAGCAAGATATCCCCGCCCCCCATAAATAAGTAGAGCCCTACCAAAGTTGTTTTGTCGCCTAGCGCCATAGGGGTTTCCTATGCAGATGAATTAAAAAAGAAAGTAAGGAAAACTATTTTCGTTCTTTTCCCCTGATACGAGCTTTCCTGAACACCTTGTATAGCAGAACCTGAAAAATATATATTACAAAAAAAAAGCACTTTAATAAAAACAATAAGTACGGCAAAATATTGGTACTAGTAATGGTTGTAATAAAGGCGATATATGAAATGTTACGAACCAAAATCAGAGAGTTGTAGCCACCTGCAGGGACCACTCCAAGAACAATTTTCAAACAATCAAGATCAACAAGAATACGTTGCCCAAATGCTTATTGATTCATCTGTGTTCACAAAAACTGTTTTCTATTCCATCATCTATATGAATATTGATTGTACAACAAACGGCGAATTGGGAATGGATATAATACAATTTTAAAAAGCCGGCAATGATAACTTTTCTGTTATTATCGATTTTCTATTCTTCTTATGATGATGTTACTGTACAGCTCTGTTTATGTACAGCTCTGATTATGTACAGCTCTGCTTATTATAAGAAACACCAGGAGTATGACTTAAAGTTCGTGTATTTCTACATTTATCTATGTAAATAAAGTTGAAAATCTGTCTGTGTGTTTATTTGTGGGTATAGTTGTGTGTTTATTTGTGTGTTTATTTGTCGCATCAATACTGGAGAACGGCTTCACCAAATTGGATGAAATATTCGGGGTAGACTTGAAATATCCCCACTTAAAATTTAGTCCATGTTTCGAGTTTTTAGGCCCAGGGGTTATCTAGATATTAATTAAAACGCACAATGTACTTTTCATAGAGATAGCATTATGCAGACGATATGTTTTCCATTAATTTATTTGCAGAAAATTATATCATGTCGCTTTGCAACGGTTGTAATAAATTCAATGTGTTTATGCCTCAGACGATTTTTATTAAATCTTCTCCGATTTAAATAATAAAGATATGTATATAAAATACATTTAATTGATATTGCATTTTTGACTCGATTATATCAATTACGGTCGTCAGATTTAAACATTTATTATCGGGGATTATTGTTGATTCGCGGATTATTGATATTTTCAATTTATTATTGTTTTATTTGGGCAAAAATTGTTAAAGTTCATTGTACGTAACACGGGTAATCTTCTACAAATGCAAGGGTATATCTTCTAATCTACGAGAATATAAGTAGTACAGGCATCTGGCATATATTTTGACATATATTGGCGTATATTGGAATTAATTACGGCCTTCTGGTTTTTAAAAATTGCTGGGATTATTGATATTTTTAATTTATTACGTCATATTTTTTATTTTAGAAAAGATTTTTCATACTCATATTGTAATACGGGTAATCTTCTACTAACACACGGGTATATCTTCTAATCTACAACAATATAAGCAGTACGGGTATATTTTCCCATACAATCTCAGGGCTTTTATTTTGGCATATATAGGAATCAATTACGGCCTTCGGGTTTAAAGATCACGGGATTGTTGATATTTTCAATTTATTACGTCATCTGTTTTATTTTGGCAAAGAAATTAGAAACTTATATGTTGTACTACGTGTAATTTTCTACTAATACACGGATATATCTTCTAATATTCGCGAATATAAGTAATACGGGTCTCATACAATTTTAGCACATTCATTTTGCATATATTGGTTTAATTTCATATTTTTTGTAAATTTGTTTACAAACGGGACCAGGGCGTTTTGTTCTTCAGATCTGCTCGCGAAGATAATTTTGTATAGCGAGAACAGATATTATTAAACTTCTTTTTAGAAACATTCAATTAAATATTTTAATAGAATGTTTTTATTAACAATGTCATTTAGTATACTATAGGAATTTGCACATGATTGTGAATTTTAAGTTTCTCTATAGTATCTACTCCCTACGAAGGACGGATATATAGCTACTCATAAATAAATATACCCAACATTGCCTTCTGTTTCAATAGTGTTGATTTGAGAGCATTTCAAAGATATTATTCACTTTAAATCAATGCATATAATTTAAAGAAAGAAAAAATGTTTTTGTAAGTACAAATTAAATAACATGCAATGAAGAAAATTAGAAAATATGAAGAACGATTAATATTTCATTGAGTTTAAATATTCGGTATAAAATATTAAAAATATACCGAAAAATGCATTTAATATCTTTTATACAATATAATCTTACATTTTTATTGATAGATAATAGCACTAATAGCACTATATCTTTAAAATATAAAATAAGAAAATGTTGAATAGGTTTCTGTTTTCTTTTGCACCAACTAAAGATCAAAGGACAAAATGAAATATAAATAGGACAAAACAATTGCATTTCCTTTGGTTACAAACATGATTAATGTTCCAAGAGGAACAGCATTTTACCTTGTTTCGGGAATTTACTGCGGTTTTTCTAAAAACAACAAAGAAAGAAAGCTAATGTTTAACTGTAATGTCTACTTTCATTTATGTTAACTATAAAATTTGCTGTTATTTTTTTTTCTTTCAAATTTGAGACATAAAAAATACTTTAACACGTAAAAAAGTGTCACAGAATATTCCCGAATCTAAAACACAATTGGAAAAATGTAAACTTAATAGCTGAGAACGTTTTTAATTTCTCTTTCATATTGCAGTAAAGAAAAATCATTATGATTTCCCTCAAACATTTTAATTCAAGATTTTAACGGAAATATAAAGAATTTTGATGACGTTCAGAAACGGATCGCGCTGCCACTGCAAATAATAATATCAGCGGATCAGAATCGCGCGTTTTATGCTCCGTTTAGATCCTCTTGAATCTGAAGAGAAACTCGTCGACAGAATTTCGGCCGCTGCTGCTGAAGTGTGAGACATGCCTGGTCCGTTCGGGAGAGTTCGCCAATCCCTTCATCGCCGCTGTGAGACGAGCATTCAGGTTGGAGGTCGCTCTTTTGAGCCATTACTGTAATTATTGTTCATTAAATGTCATTTTATAACTTCTAAGTCATTCTTGTGTTTTCGCCTCACCTCATCGGTTTCACCATTAAGAGCCCACTGCAGCCTTTACGTTTCATTTCCGACCCGGTAAACTATGACGAAAAATGCTTGGTTTGGTGTATACTATCAGCTCTTAAAGTTTGACCAATATCTTTTGAATAACTCTGTATTTTAGTAATACTAGGGGCTCCGCCTGCTGTTCGTTGATTACTAACCGCCAGAGCTCGTTTTGCAAGCCTTTTCACCTCGTCCTAGAGCGCCCCCTATTCACTATTTTACGTGCACAGACGTGTGTTTAACTTCTCTAAACCTAACGGCCTACCAGCAGGTCTAGTACGTTTTCGATATTCATTCCTAGAGGCGTTATATATCAGTGGTTAAGGCACTGGTATTGACTACACGAATTGCGGGCACGTTAAATCTGTGGATCTGAAAGTTCTTCTGAGAAATTGGTGTCAAGACAAGGAGAGTACCGTCCCTTTGAATGTCGCCCCCACTCGATTCCGGTCTAAATTGAGCGTCTGTCCCGGTCGTTTATATAAGCATCTCATCATAGAGAAGTTAGAATTTGGCTCGATCCATAAAATCTTTGCTCATACGACAATGCAAATTATATTAATTATATTGATTAATATTTAAATAAATAAGATCTAACTTAAAATTATGAGCAGCGCTTGCACATATACGGGTTCACATTAGTCTATATATAAAATTTCAAAATTGTTTGTTTTGCCGTATGCCCGTAATGCAGTTTAAAATAATCACCGGATTCTTTTTAATATAGAAAGATATTTAAGCTTATTTAATGCAACTTATTTATTTCGTAAAGCTTATTTATTTTAAGATTATTTATTTTTCAGTTTTTTCAATTTTTATGGACTAGTCGGATTTTACTTTATTGTACTCAAACTAATAAACACCAGGCCAAGACTATCAAATTCCAGGAAATTTGTTGGTTATTTTTTGAGTGCGATTAAATACATACATTACACTCAGAAATAGGCACAGAGGCAGAGGCAGATAAACTCACAGACACACGTAGCCGTTGTCAAAATGTCTGTTCTAAAATGCCCAGAATGTAATTGAAAACTCAAAAATTCAATTTTCAACGTTATACTTACTCTGTACATTGTAGGGAAATGAAAAGGAAACAAAAAATGTTTATTTTTAAAATATTGTTAAAAAAATTCGGTTGAATTAATTTCCGTGTTTTGGAATGAAAATTAAAGTTTAAAAATCAAAATAAATGCGATAAAGTCTAGACAAAACAATTCCATTTCGTTTGGTTACGAAAATGATTAATGTTCTCGGAGGAATACAGTCTCTAGTTGTGTTGCAGGAATTTACTCGCAATGAAAAAAGTTAAATTGCAGTGTGTCTACTTTCATTTGTAGAACAATGAGATTTTGTCTGTTGCCATTTCCGTTCTTGTTAAAACTGAGATATAAAGAAATGGCGCAAAAAATTCTTAAATTGTACCCACATTTGAAAAATGAGATTGTAACAGCTAGAAAAACACTTCGTCTGTAAACATTAAAAAAATGCTAAGTTAGACATATATGTTTTAGATTTATTTTGCATTTGTAGAGATAATATAAATGCAGAACATAAACTCAAAACAAGAAATTTATGAAGGGGTTTTCATATGATGGTAAATGGTGTGCACACTGCATTTTTAATGTAACTATTAAGCATTTTTATTTTCTTTTGCATATTCTTATTTCGTGTAGTCATACGAATTTTCGGAAAATGATGTTTAATACCAACCAATTCTCAGAAATAGATGGAATAAGAAAAATAAATTTTTTTTAATCGAAGTGATATCCTCAGAACTGAAGATTGAAATCTTCAGTGAGACCACCTCCACACTCATCAAAATTTTAAGTTGAACAATGTCCCTCAAATTCCCTCAATTATCTTTAATATGACTACTTTTTTAGACTACAATGTTTCTGAAAGGCAGATACTCACATTCTATTGTGATTGATGCATTTAGGCTAGATGTGTATAGGAGAGGGGTTTCGCCGACTGGTGGGCTTCTAGGCCATATTATCCTCTTCTAGAAGCCCCAATCAAAAGGAGGCAAAAACTGCAGTAACTGGACTCATTTTCAAAGGTGGCGTAGAAAGAATACGAAAAAACTAAGAATTCTTGAGAATGGCTAGTCTTAGTGTAACGGGGTTGGTCTTATTCTTTTCTTCGTTAAAAATTACGCATAAAACAAGCATTTAATGGATATATTTGAGTATATATAGTTTTTCACTTTATATTTTGACGCTTTTTGCGGGCCATTTTGGAAAAAAGGCAGGTTATTTTTTTCCAAACCGTACCAAAATCTAATCACCACCAGGGTAACCCGCAAGCGACTTATCTACCGAATTTTGTGAAATTCGGTCCACCAGTTTTTCTGTTAGAGTGGATATAGGCTTTTGCGGGCCATTTCGCAAAAAAAAAAGGCGAGTTCTTTTATTCCAAATCGTACCCAAAACTAATCAGCACCAGACTCGCCCACAAGTTACTTGTAACTTAACCAAATGTTATGAAATTCGGTCAATCAGTACTGTAGTTAGAGTGGATACAAAATCTGCACAGACAGACACACAAACAGACAGACAGACACACACACACACAGACAGACACGCAGATACACAGACAGACAAACAGACAGACACACATACACACACACAGACGTCACGCTAAAAATAGTTTTTTCGTATTCTAGAGGTCTCGAAACGCGTAGATCCGTCGAAAACTCGAGTTGCGATTTTCGGCAAGATTCCAATACTATACATTAGCATGTATTGCAGGGAAAGTAAAAAAAGGTCCAGCCCGCAACATAGAAGAATCCGTATTTGGTATGGGGATCACACATCCGAGAAATTCGGGTAATTTATTATCTCACAATCATCGCCGATTCATGTTTTCATTAGTGGAGGTGGCCAGGGCTAAAAAGACAAGACCTGCCAGTCCTTAAAACAGCTATGCCTCCTCCAAAGTTATAGATATAGGAAAAAGTACAGAAAAGAAGAAAGTTCTTTCTGTTTTATAGTTGTAGTTTTTCAACTGCCGTAGTTCAAAGCGGTGGGATGAGCCTTATCGCCATTATAGAGTTTTTTATTGGCCAGGTAGTAATTTGTCGTTTTAGTTTTGGCATATTGATGTTGCAAAAATGTACACTTTTTTAACACTTTACAACAAAGTTGAAAAGTGTTTATGACTTTGTTCATTCTGTCTGTCTGTCTGTCTGTCTGACCGTTAGCACGATAACTGCCGTAAAAATGACTTAATCAAAATGAAATTTTAGTATGTTGTTCAGACGGTCTGTAGGACCTATGGGAATATAAATAAATAATATCACCCAATTAGTTTTGGATTGAACCCGGGTTGAAAAAAGGAAATACATTGAACCCAATGGGACCAAATTTTTCAAACATTTTTTAAGCGGATTTAAATTTCACAAATTGCTTCGAAAATTTTAGGTAATATTCAAATTGTTCCATAAAATATATAAAAAAAAATTCAGCGAAATATATTCAGTAGTTTTTTAAATAAAAATTAAAATAATAATTACACCTCTTACATGAAGCGATCACGTGACCATGATATGAAACGATCACGTGACCAACTTCAAAATATAATACGGCATCCATCTTGTCTCAAAATCGTCATTTTTAAAGCTCTTTTTAATTCATATTGAGTGTTGTATTCGTCGTAAAACCTCTTTCTTTTCGCTTAAATTCTGTGCATCTACATACTGAAACAACGCAATGACAATATATTTGAGTTTAAATGAGCATCCAACTTTGATTATTTCTCTAACGAAGCCTATTTTTTTTTCACTTATGTGAAATGTAAACAGCAAAATATGTAGGATGAGTTGTATAGGAATTGCTGTATTTTTTTAATGCAAAAGAATTTAGCTCATGGAGTCTGCATAGCTGATATGAAAGAAATATTCATTGACTTTACCGAGAGAAGGACGATTTTTTGCGATGAAGTTTTAAGCATAGAGTTAAATTACTTATAGCTCCATTGTCTTAATTTTTAAATAAAATAAATTATTATAGTATTGTGATGAATGACATGAATGGGAAATTATTTATGAATGAAATGCTGCTTTTTTAGAGAGAGCCAGGCGTGTTATTTTTTCTATGCCGTCATTTGAATGAATTTCATTTGTTTTCGATGAAGTTTTTAAATATAATAAATTATCGTGGTATTATGATAATTCTAAAATTGTTACCGAGTAATATATCACATTTTAGAGATGCTTAAACCAGGCAATTTATATTTCAATGCCGTCATTTGAATGAAGTTCATTTTTTTGGATGAATGTTTAAGTTTTCAACTATAATAAATCAATGTATTATTATGAGAAGTTTTAAAATATTACCGAGGAATGTATTACATTTTAGACATGTTTAAATAAAATTGCATTGAAGTTGGAAAGTGTTTCTTAATCAATGCTTTAAGCATGATTGATCTTTCTTGTTTTAAAATGATGCTTTCCGCTGTCGTATTCGTCAGACATATTGTAGCGTCCTCCAATAGGTATAATGACAGAAGACATAATTACTCAAACTGAATTTGTAGGTATATTTCTATCATCAGTATAGTATAACAAATTGGTATTAAGTTGATATCGTACTGTTATCAGAAAATCTAGTTATGTACGTATTTTGTAATTATAAAGACCCGGGTAATGCAGCTAATGCCATAGTAGAAGTTGTCGGCTTTAAAACAGTCAGCTTTCTTAATGCATCATTTTTAACACTTTACGACATAGTTGAAAAGTGTTTATGACTTTGTTCATTCATTCTGTCTGTCTGTCTGTCTGTCTGTCCGTTAGCACGATAACTGCAGTAAAAATGACCTTATCAAAATGAAATTTCAGTATGGTTTTCAGACGGTCTGTGGGACCTATGGGAATATAAAAGAATAATATCACCCAATTAGTTTTGGATTAAACCCGGGTTGAATAAATGAAATACATTGAATCCTATGGGACGTAATTTTTCAAACATGTTTTAAGCGAATTTAAAATTCACAGATTGCTTCGAAAGTTTTAAGAAATATTCAAATTATCCATAAAATATATAGAAAAAATGTCAGTAAAATATGTTAGGTAGTTTTTTAAATAAAAATTATTTAATATAGGGAGAAAAACAAATTCAATTAAATTCTGACTTTTGCTATATCCTCCAGAAATAAAAAAGAGATATATTATATGATAAATATCTTTCCAAGAGTTTTATTGTATATATTAGAGAGGTTTTACATTTTAAAATAAATATAGTAGATAACAATTTTTCAAAAATTTTTTAAATAAAATAAATTATTATATTGTGATGAAAAGAACGATTGGAAACATGTTTATGAATAAAATGCTGCTTTTATATAGAGGCGATTTGTATTTAGATGACATCATTTGAATAAAGTTCATTTATTTTCTATGAAGCTTTCAAATATAATAAATTATTATAATATTATGATAATTTTAAAAATATTACCGAGGAATGTATCGCATTTTAGAGATGTTTAAACCAGGCAATTTTTATTTCAATACCGTCATTTGAATGAAGTTCGTTTTCTTCGATGAAGTTTTCAAATATAATAAATTAATGTAGTATTGCGATATTTTTAAAAATATTATCGAGGAATGTATCGCATTTTAGAGATGTTTATACAAAACTGCATTGAAGTTGGAAAGTGTTTCATAATCAATTCTTTATGCATGATTGATCTTTCTTGTTATATATTCAATTACATTTATCCAAGTGTATAATTTTGAAGATCACGTTAAAAAGCAATTAGAGAAGAATTTCCATAGAGATTTATCAACTTTGTCGCATAACTAGAAACCATGTGTATTTATTCAAAGCGCCACTTACCAGCTGGTCGTTGATGTACCACTTGAGCTCAGGTGCAGGTTTGGCTTTTCCAGAGTTGCAGAGAATAGAGACGTTGTCGCCAAGCTCGTAGTCGGACTTTTCCTCGAATAGGACTGGGCCGTCGGATGGAGGAACTGCGCGCGAAACAACAAATTTGATAAAAAAGAAAGAACTTCAAGGAACAGAATACAAAGAATGAGAAAACATGGTAAGTTAGATGTACATTGTGTAAAATTTATTTCAGATTACTTTACTACTGCAAATTAACTATTAGGATAAGTCTGTTGAAGACCCAGACCGTCCGACTCGTCCGAGGACTTGAGCAAACATTTGAACGGCCGGAGGATATGTCTGTTGTAATAATTCTTTTCAGTCAAAAACCTTTATCGAGATTTTCTCGACATGAACAAAGGCATTCTACGCATACATGGATTTTCGCAAACTACAATCTCTACCTGTGGCCAAACAATCAACTCGCTGTCCTTTAGATTCATATGAGTCTTGTTTAAATCATTTCCGGAACTGGTGGAAAGATTTGTGTATGCATACATCCATTAGTGGTTTGAAATCTCCTTTAAAATGTAGCTACTGATGGTGTGTGCATAAAAATAATAATAAAATGCGAAATTCATCCAACATAGTTAAATTCGAGAGTTGCAAGAATTTGCAGAAGAACATTTTCTTATGAAATTATTTATTAAGAACAGTTTGATTCCTATAGGACACATGTATATCTTCATCTTACAGAATACCTGGATGAATAGTTTTCACAATGTATCTGTAAAACGACTTCTGTCATATAGACCAATTATTGCTTCTGCCATATAAACGCCAAAACATGAAATAAAAGATTATATTCTCAAGAAGATATGCTCAAATGTGCCAATTAAATGCTTATTTTATACATAATTTTTTACTATGAAAATAATAAGACCAACCCCATTACTCTAGTCTTAACCATTATTAAGATATTTAAGATTTTTTTTACTATTTCAAATACACACATACACACACATATGCACACAGAGAGACACACACACAATACATACACACAGACATCACCTAAAAAACTTTCGAGTAAAGTTCAGGGATGCTTGAAACATGTGTCGTCCGTTGAAAATTCGTATTCTAATTTTCGATCTCGTCATAATACTTTCCCTATGCATTATACTATGTACATAAGAAAAACAACAAAAATGTCTAGTAAATAGATTTCTCTAACACGTTCATCGGCGTACGTTTATAATCCACAGACACAGATTAGAAAAATATTATTTAAATTTCAAGTAAATATTTGAGTTTCCTTGCGATAATGGTTTCCAGTTATTGAAATTTAATATAAGGTCTTACGTATTCTGAAACAAAGTTTCATCAAGTTAGAAATAGTTATAAAAGTTGGGAGAGTAAAATTTGTTGTGTGGTTAGAATACCATTAAAGCACAACTCTTTTACATACAAATTGAATCTGTATGTTTCTGGCAGTCGCATTTTCCCCATTCTTTAATAAAACGTGCACGGATATAATGTAAAAGCATTCTTCAGGCATACATTTAATGGAAAGTTTGAAGTAGCTGTTTCTAGTAATGAAGTTTCAGCAATATCTACTTCCAGAGTATTAGACTTAATTTAGGCGAAAAGTAACTGCCACACTCTGAGATTCAAGCTAGACTTATTGGATTGAAAGTTACTAGGAACGTTAGCCTACATAGCATAGTAGTATAGTTTCACGTAGTATATAAAGGCTTTCATCCAGTTCAATTATATACGGAATTTTCATTTTATTACCTTCAACATTAATACAACTCCGTGCTTAAAAAGAACCTTGCTGCCCCAACGGAAATCGAACCACGAATCTTCTTACTGACTAGCCGACGCTCTGCCATTGAGTTACAAGGACGGAATTTTACTGAAGTGGATTCTGTATTCTCCAACCTCTAATGTTGAGTTGGCGTGCAACTAACAGTCTGATTGACCACCTCCTCTATTTTTTCTTCCTTCCGATTTGAAATCAGCGCTCAATAGTCTACAGTCCACTGAATCCGCGCTAGTTGTACTAGGGTCACTTTCAGACCTCAGACATCGTTTCACTAACCAACAAAGTTGATTTGTTTGGACGCCATTGAGAGAAACTTGCTGCCCCAACCGGGAATCAAACCACGGAACTTCGTACTGCGCAGCCGACTCTCTACCGTTGAGCTACTGGAACGGAATTGCAAGTTTGTACTGTTGAAGTGAACTCTGCAAGCTCTCAGTAAATACGAATTTAAACCCAGCTCCTAAAAATCTGTAGACAAGAGAGGGATCCGTTCATACTAAAGTTGGACATGGTAGTTCACATGCTAAGGTTTCCTATAGGCGAAATGTTTGAGATTCAAGGAACTATCTTGATAGGAGCTTTATTTTTGTTTTCTAAATGAAAACAACTGGCTTTTACTTTTCAGTAATGCCATGTCAAGGACATTTTTAAAAAATGTAAATCAGTAGGAGTTTTAAAAGATTCAGAAAAGTCAAATTATACCCTAAAAGTACTTTTAAAGCAGTTAAAAACTAAATGACAGCTACGGAAGATGACATACAGGTAGAGCTTTTAAAATATGGGGGGAAATACCTGATAGAGGATTTATTAAGTTGGTTTCATTTTGGAAATGAAAATCATCGCAAATTCATTAAGTAGAGGACTAATTAGTTCTGTGAAGAGGCGATTCTGATGCTTTTTCTAATTATAAGGAGATTAATTTTCTCAATACACCTTACAATGTTATTTAAGTCTGTCAAAAACAGGAAAGCTAACACCTTTAAAAAATTGTAACTTTTTTAATAAGTTTTTTGTTTAACAATGTATAGTGTTTAGTGTCAAAAATAGTCATCTCAATCATGAATTTACACAGCTGGGTTCTGTCCCATAATCATATTTTAGCTCTTTATGTCACCAAGGGGCTTCTAGAGGGTTTTAAAATACTTTATATAACCCAATTTGTCCACAACGGGGGAGATTTTCAAAATCTGGCTCCGTTCAGTTCGGTGGTAGAAACAATGTGCAAAGATTTAGCCTTCTAAACCACCGGAGGGGCTGTTTGTGGATCTGGAAATCCTTTTCGAAGCCCCCTAATAATCTTCACCTCGGGTGGGGGAGGATGATCGAAAATACGATCAAGTTAGGTTGTGTACCATGACTGATACTATAAGTGTGAAAATATTCCGTGCAATTTAGGGTCTTTTGGAAGGCCTACAACAAAGACACAAGCACGTTAGACAATTATTATACAGATTTTCTCTCTAGATTGCAGCCTTGTTATGAACGAAATATCTATGACTACCGCAGTAGTCATCTGTGGGATAATGTTTTAGTGTTTGATAGACATTACAAAAACGTTTGAATATTACATTGTACTTATTAGTTGATGCTAGGAACAAGATCCTGGTAAGATAATTATGGCCATATTTTATGGGGAACTTTTTTGATTAAAAAAATACGAACATTAAGATTACTTTCAGAGGTTGCAAATACAAATTTCTCTTTCAGGAGATGTTGAAACATAAAGATGCTTTTCTCGAGAGGTATAATTTAAATGTCATTTTAAGGGGAAATGCGAAATAAAATTTGATTTTCGAGGTGGTATGGACGTACATATGACATTCAGAAGAAATAGTAATATAAAATTCGCGCCCAGAGGATGTATGAACGTAAACTGTTTTTTGAGGTGATATGGGTATACCTTAGACTTTCAAAAGAAATAGCAGCATATAGTTTAGAGGAAGAACGTAAAGAAGTTCACTTTCAGGTTAAGTGTGAGGATAAAAAGGCTTAGAAATCCTGCTCTGATAAAACTACTTTTGTTTTAAATTAAACTTGCCGAGAAGATCAATTTAATTGATCAAAATGTGTTGCAATTGTCTTGATGAGTAACAGCAATGAAAAAAAAACTAAATGCATACGTATTGCATTTGAAAGGGTGGGTGAAAGAACCATGCAAGTACGAAATGCCAAATTTTCAGGAGAGTAAAAATAGGAATAACAATTCTTGGTTCATACTTAATTGCAATTACCAATATTATTAGAATTAAATATACGTTATCTATTGCTTGTAGGTATCTATTGCTTGTAGGTAATTGTTTAGGAAGAGAAAAAAATGGGGTAGACACATCTGGTTATTGCGCCAACGGCCGTACCGTGCTGAAAACACCGGTTCTCGTTAGATCACCGAAGTCAAGCAGCATCGGGTGCGGTTAGTACTTGGGTGGGTGACCACCTGGGAACACCGCGTGCTGTTGGCAAATTTCGGGCGTGGCAGCCCGATGGTTTGCGCGCTGGATTTGCACGCTGCCACAATTGCCGCCGTATTCATGCGGAGTACGATCACGTTAAACATGTGGGTCCGTAAGTCCTTCCGAGGGGTTGGTGGTAGGGGAAGGAGGGTATGGTCCCTGTGAATGCCTACCCCACTGGGTTCCGGTCTAAATTGGGTGGCACTTCCCGGCCGTCCAAACAGTTACCTTACACCTTTCTGGTAGGTCGGACGGTCTGGGTCTCAACAACAACAACAACACCTGGTTATTGCACCAAACTGAATAAATAATTATGTGTTAGAGCTAATTGTACTTTATTGAAGCATAAAGTCCAGTAGTTTGAATGAAAACAGCCATTGAATTACTCTTCTGATTCGTAATTGATTAGTTAACAGTATTAATGCTAGGCTTTGTAGAAGTATAAAATCCAGTAGTTTGAATGAAAACAGTCATTGAATTATTCCCCTGGTTTGTAATTGATTGGATAACAGTATTAATGCGGAGCTTTATTAAAGAACAAAGTCCAATGGTTACTTTTCATCAGTTTCTGATGTTTGACAGTCATTGTTTTGCGCTTTTGGTCCAATCCAAATGTCACTTGGAGGAACATAGTGTAAGGCAAATTTCATTATATCGTTGTGTTTTTTAATTTAATCGAGAGTTGTTTGGCATAACTGTTGTCTAGGATAACAGCTTTCCGTCTATATCTCAGTGTAGACTAAACGGGTATGCATAGTTTTTGCACTAATTAAAGGCCAATTTTTTTAGTTAAGTGGACTCAGTACCCTTCATTTGGCGAATAATGACGAAAATACCGATTTTCAAATTTTCTGCTTAAAATATACCTTGATATCCCTAGTATATCCTGACAAAGTTTCGTGAAGATCCGAGAACTACAAATATATCAAAAAGGCTTTTGGCTATAACTGTGTTCCTCTAAATACCACGCCTACTTCTCTGTTTACATTCGGTTTACATTGCATCTGCAACTAAATACTCCCTGTTTTACAAAATATTTCTACCAGGAAGAAGATGAAAGTGCTTAATCGTAACTTTAACTGATAAAGAAACGTTGTTTACTTTTTCCTATCTGCTTTCGTTCGTTATTTGCATTTATATTTTGTGCATAAATAGCAAGAAAAAGTCTTTTTCAAGACTTAGTTTCGATTGTGTTGTCCTTATTTAAACCGCCAACTTATTTATATGCGGTTAGTTTGTTATTTTTGAATATGCCTCGCCAGAAACGTAAGATGCATGCTTCTTACACAAACAGTAAACGTTGGTGTAGAGGAAATAACAGTGTATGTATAGGGTGAGGAATAGGGTGAGGAATATTGGTGTGAGGAAATAACACTGCTCAAACTATCAGTGATGGAGAAACAAATGTGTCATCTATGCCAGACTGGAAAACTTATCTCTAGTTACTGAGTGTGATTATTCTACTAGTGAAAATTATATTATTGTCAACTATGAACAAATTAGTAAGCTATTTGTTGAATTAAAATGCCCAGATTGTAATAAACAAACCTAAAATCTTGAACTTGGTAGCAAATTAGGCTTTTCCTACAACTTAAACTTAACTTGCAGTTCTTGTTCTAAGAATATAACTACAATTCAAACCTCCACTGAGAGAAAAGGAAATTCTGTCCCTGATATCAATCTACGTATAACACAGGCATTCTCTCATATTGCAGCCATTGAAAAATTTTGTATGGCAATGGATATCTTGCCCTTTTCTTCGAGGACTTTTAGCGAGTGCACGAAGTTTTTATGCACAGCCTATAATGTTGTCCCAAAGAACATAATGAAAGATGTTCATGAAGAAACAAGACATGCCTATCAAAGTTCGGATTCAGTTATTAATGTAGCTGAGTCATTTGATGGCTCATGATTGACTCCTGGACATACATCCCTTATCGGCATTGGATGTGTTATCGGCATTCTTACAGGATATGTAATTGACTTTGAAATTATGAGTAATGTGTAACAAGCAAAAAGAGAATTGTGTCAATCAAGTGCGGAGTACAATATATGGTACAGTGGGCATGAAAGTGTTTCTGAAATTAATAATACAGGTTCATCTGACTCTAAGGAAATGGAAGCTGCAATGGTTCTTTGGAAGCGATCAACATCATTAGGTTTTCGGTACTCAACACTATTATGTGATGGTGATTGTTGAAGTGTTGAAAACCCAGACCACACGACAGACCCGAAGGTTTAGTGTAGCTAAGTGTGTGGCCGGGAACTTTATTTTAGATTCAAGACATTACAATACATATTAAAATTGAATCACAGCACAGGTAGTTACATCAAGACAAGCAAAAGATTGGCAACAACAAAACAAAACATAAAAACAATACAATACAGTACAGTACAATGCAATGCAATACAAGAGAGACAAAAGGCAGAAAAATGTAAAGAGGGGAAAACCCCGAAGGGAAAAAACCCTAACACAAAATACAAAAGGGAAAACAGAAAAAGAAAAGGGTCAAGGTTGGAAGACTAAAGGGTTAAGACAAAGTTTGAAAAACCAGAAATTAAAAAGAAAAAAAAATTAATTAGACTTCCTACAGAGACATAAAACAAGGTTAAAGTGACATATTAAAAAAAATTTAATAAAATTTATTACAACAAGACATTAAAATTTATTACATCAAAACAAAAAAATTTATTACAATTATGGTGATTGTGAACTTTAAATTACTTATCTGAGAAAAAGGTTTATGGTGCAGATATTGAAATAAAAAATCTGATGTGGGCAACACATGACATTCCTCATATAATGCAATGAATTTACTACTTATACAGTTAAAAAAATTCTGATGTGGGCAACACATGACTTTTCTTATATAATGCAATGAATTTACTACTTATACAGTTAAAAAAATCTGATGTGGGCAACACATGACTTTCCTTATGTAATGCAATGAATTTACTACGTTTACAGCTAAAAATATCTGATGTGGGCAACACATGACTTTCCTTATATAATGTACTGAATTTACTACTTTTACAGTACAAAAAATAGGTTTTTCTTATAGTAGATATTTATATTATTTCCAAGATATTGAATTTTCGCGTATTAGTCGTCATTTCCATTGATTTAGCGTCATTTTCATTCATTTGGAGAGATTTTCGTTAATTTGGCAACATTTCAAAAAGTCGCCAAGTTGGCGACATTCCGCCAAATTTGTCGCCAAAATCTCGCCAAGAATTATGGACGAAGAAATAAGTTATTCTTACAAGTTAGTAAGTTATTCTTATAAGTTATTCTTATAAGTTAGCTTACACGTTCAAATACAAACGAATTACTCAAAGTATATTTTTTCATGAATGGAACGAGCTAGATCCACGAGAATGATGTCACCCAATTTATCGTATGGTATTACATATGAAAAGTGAACATGTTTCTCAATAGGAAATAATTTTCTTTATTTTATGACTTTTTGATAATTTTTTAAAAAAATGTGTAATACCTCGAGAACGGTTCATGTTAGCGTTCTAAAATTTATGCCAAACGTTTTCTAATAAAAAAGTACATAAGAAATGTCTATTTGTGTAACTTTATTAGCGGTTTTGATTTTTTGAACTTTCTTTCAAAATTTCATTCGAAAATTTAGGAGGGTTCTGAACATTCGATTGCGTATAAAAACAATAAGCTTCCAGTGTTTACCGATTGGGATTTTTGTACCAAATTTCGTTCGAATCGGTCCATTCATTCGTCAGTTATCGTCTCCACAGACTCACTGACACACACACACACACATACACACATACACACACTTTCACACACACACACACACACACATACACACACACACACACACACATACACACACACACACAGACATCACTCTAAAAATGAATGTTTGATTCGTGATCAGGGATGCTTGAAACGTGCTCTTCCGTCGAAAACTCGAATTCGAATTTTCGACCCTGTCACAATACTTTCCTCATGCATTATGTATATAAGGAAAGTAAAAATGCTATTCTTATAGTAGATACTTATATTCTTTCCAAGACATTGAATTTTCTTCAATTAGTCGCCATTTTCATTGATCTAGCGTCATTTTTACCCATTTGGCGAGATTTTTGTTAATTTGGCAACAATTAAAAATGTCGTCAAGTTGGCGACATTCCGCCAAATTCGTCGCCAAAATCTCGCCAAGCGTTATGGACGGAGAAATAAGTTATTCTTACAACAGATAAATGATTATTGGTGTTCAAATACGAAAGTATTACTCAAAGTATCTTTTTTCATGAATGGAAGGAGCTAGTTCCACGAGAATGATGTCACCCAATTTATGGCATGGTATTATATATGAAAAGTAAACATGTTTCTCAATAGGAAATTTTTTTTTATTTTATATGACTTGTTGATAAGTTTTTTGAAAAATGTGCAATATCTCGAGAACGGTTCATGTTACCGTTCTAAAATTTAGGTTAATCGTTTTCTAATGAAAAATTACATAAATGTCTATTTGCGTAACTTTATTAGCGGTTTTGATTTTTTGACGATTTTTTCAAAATTTCACTCGAAAATTTAGGGGGGTTCTGAACATTCGATTGCGTATAAAAACAATAGGCTTCCAGTGTCTACGGATTGTGATTTTTGTACAAAATTTCATTCGAATCGGCCTATTTGTTCGTCAGTTATTGTCTCCACAGGCTCACTGACACACACACACACACACACATACTTTCACACACACACACGCACAGACATCACCTCAAAAATGTTTGCTTCATGATCAGGGATGCTTGAAACGTGCTCTCCCGTCAAAAACCCGAATTCGAATTTTCGACCCCGTCACAATACTTTCCTTATACATTATGTATATAAGGAAAGTAAAAAGGAAGAGTGTATAAACTATGTTAGTAAACGATTAGGAAATGCTTTGAGAAATGTTGTCATGGATTCACGTGCGAAAGATATTACATCAGGAGGTAAAGTTTATGGCACACTAAGTGAATCAACGATTAAAAGGGTAACATCTTATTATCAGAAAGCCATAATAAGAAATAAAAGCGACTCAAAAGTTATGAAAAATGCAATTTATTCTACACTGTATCATAGCATTTGAACGGACAAAAAGCCCCAACATTCTAAGTGTCCAACGGGGAAAGACTCGTGGTGGTTTCACCAGTCAGCAATATCAAAGGGAGAAAAGCCTGGTTCACATAAATTATTTGTGGGAACACCTGTAAAAGAGGCTATTTTACCTCATATTCTCCCAATTTATCAAAGACTTGCATCAAACGAACTTTTGGAAAGGTGCATAAACGGTGGAACTCAAAATGCAAACGAAAGCTTGCACAGTGTGATTTGGACAAAATGTCCTAAAGAAACATTTGTACATAAAAAACGTGTAAAACTCTGTGGAATGGAAGCTGTGCGAATACAATAAAGGCACACTGCGCTACATAAAAGAAGCACAGAGTGCCTTAGGTGTACATTTAAGAAAGTGCTCCATCAATCTCGGTGTTGTGCTCGATTCCCCCCCCCCCCCCTAAAAAAAAAAAAATTTTTTTTTCGACAAAGATGACGAAGTGCAAAATATCAATTTGCACGTAAATTGGTTAAAAAAGCAATTTTAAAAAGATACATATTAGTTAAAAATAAGGAAGGTGTAACATACAGTACAGGGTATTTTTAAGAGAAAGAATAATGGTGGTTATGCAGAAATGATATGCATAAAGTTACGAAATACTGTGTGTTTTTATGATATGAATATATTTTCAAATATTGTATTTCATTTATATTATAGACATCATCATATTTATAGTTAAGCTATTTCCTAATGACATGAGTCAAATGTATTTCATTTAGAAAAAATAATAATGAATTTGGAAAAAAATTATTTATTTATGTTTTTTCTCGATTTTCTTTTCAATGTGTAACAACTAAGGTTTCGGCTAATGGTCACTTATATAAAAAAATCTGATGTGGGCAACACATGACTTTCGTTATATAATGCAATGAATTTACTATATTTACATTAAAAAAATAGGTTTTTTTTATAGTAGATACTTATATTCTTTCCAAGATATTGAATTTTCGACAATTAGTCATCATTTTCATTGATTTAGTGTCATTTTAATCCATTTGGCGAGATTTTCGTTAATTTGAAAACATTTCAAAAAGTCGCTAAGTTGGCGACCAAATTCGTCGCCAAAATCTCGCCAAGCTTTACATACGGCGAAATAAGTTATTCTTAAGCAGATAAATGACTATTGGAGTTCAAATACAAAACTATTACTCGAAGTATCTTTTCTCATGAATGAAACGCGCTAGATCGACGAGCATGATGTCACCCAATTTATCGCATGGTATTACATATGAAAAGTGAACATGTTTCTAAATAGAAAATATATATTTTTTTATTTTATATGACTTTTTGATAATTTTTTTGAAAAATGTGCAATATCTCGAGAACAGTTCATGTTACCGTTCTAAAATTTAGGTTAATCGTTTTCTAATGAAAAATTACATAAATGTCTATTTGCGTAACTTTATTTGCGGTTTTGATTTTTTGACGATTTTTTCAAAATTTCATTCGAAAATTTAGGGGGGTTCTGAACATTCGATTACTTTTAAAAACAATAGGCTTCCAGTGTTTACGGATTGTGATCGTTGTACCAAATTTCGTTCGAATCGGTCCATTCGTTCGTCAGTTATCGTCTCCACACACACACACACACACACACACGCACACACATACACACACACACACACACACACACACACACACACGCACTTTCACACACACACACACACACACACACACACACACACACTCAGACATCACTTCAAAAATGTTTGTTCGTGATCAGGGATGCTTGAAACGTGCTCTGCCGTCGAAAACTCGAATTCGAATTTTCGACCCCGTCACAATACTTTCCTTATACCTTATGTATATAAGGAAAGTAATAAATAAAGTTTAATTCAATGAAACAGCTACAGTTTTAAAGATAAGTGTATAATAAATAATTTAAAATAACATTTAAAGTAATTTAAAGTGGATTTGGAATATTTTTCAAAGTTAAAATCTTTAAAGTGCTTTTTCTCAGTTCGTGTTTTTTCAGTATATCAATATTTTCAAAATGCTAAAACTTAAATATATTTCTCAATTGACTTGATTTTTCTTCTAGATGTTCATTATAGTGCATTTTATGAAACTAAGGTTCGGATTTGCACTAAAATCAAAAGTTTTTAAAAAAATATAGATATGTACAAAAAACTCTCTATCTTTTGTTGAATTTTTACATATGTACCAACATTTTATTTTTTTGCTCCCAAACTAATTTAACATTTTAGAAATCCGATCCTTAAAGTTATAGAGGACACTTCAAAGAACATTATAAAACAATTGTTGCAAAAAGTTAGAAATTGTAGGAGAAGATAGATTTTAAAAATTATTTAAATTTAAAAAAAAAATAAAATTTTTCAAATTGTATCAGCAGAATTGTCTTTTTTCTTGGTGAAATAATTTCCCTTAATAAAATCATTTAATAATATGCAAAAAGAGTATTGTAAACTGCTTAAATAAAAAAAAATGTTCAAAAGGTACCGAGTCCCTTTAGCAGTTAAAAAAAATCTGATGTGGGCAACACATGACTTTCCTTATATAATGTAATGAATTTACTACTTTTACAGTAAAAAATAGGTTTTTCTTATAGTAGATACTAATATTCTTTCCATGATAATGAATTTTCGACAATTAGTCGTCATTTTCATTGATTTAGCGTCATTTCTATCCATTTGGCGAGAATTTCGTTAATTTGGCAACATTTCAAAAAGTCGCCAAGTTGGCGACATTTCGCCAAATTCGTCGCCAAAATCTCGCCAAGCATTATGCACTAAGAAACAAGTTATTCTTACCGCAGATAAATGACTATTGGCGTTCAAATACAAAAGTATTACTCAAAGTATCTTTTCTCATGAATGGAACGAGCTAGATCCACGAGAATGATGTCATCCAATTTATCGCATGGTATTACATATGAAAAGTGAACATGTTTCTCAATAGGAAATATTTTTTTTATTTTATATGACTTTTTGAAATTTTTTTTAAAAAATGTACAATATCTCAAGAACGATTCATGTTAGCGTTCTAAAATTTATGTCAATCGTTTTCTAATGAAAAATTACATAAGAAATGTCTATTTGCTTAACTTTATTAGTGGTTTTGGTTTTTTGACGATTTTTTCAAAATTTCATTCGAAAATTTAGGAGGGTTCTGAATGTTCGATTGCGTATAAAAACAATAGGCTTCCAGTGTTTACGGATTGTGATTTTTGTACCAAATTTGGTTCGAATCGGTCCATTCCTTCGTCAGTTATCGTCTCCACAGACTCACTGACACACACACACACACACACACACAGACATCACTTCAAAAATGTTTGATTCGTGATCAGGGATGCTTGAAACGTGCTATCCCGTCGAAAACTCGAATTCGAATTTTCGACCCCGTCACAATACTTTCCTTATACATTATGTATATAAGGAAAGTAATAAATATTACCCAAAATGGACTTAATGGTTCTTACAGTCAGCCCATTATATTACATACTAGAAGGTATGCACGTCATATGACGGAATTAAAAATTTGTAAGGCATTGCCTCCGATTTAGCGTTATTATTATCAATTTGGTGACATTTTCGTCAATTTGGCAATATTTACAAAGTCGCCAAGTTTGGGACATACCGCCAAATTTTTTGCCAAGTATTACGGACGGACGGTGAAATGAGTTATTCATATAGTCGTTTATGTTATTTCCAAGATATTGAATTTTCATCAATTAGTGGTCATTTTCATTGATATAGCGTCAATTTTATTTAGCAACATTTCCGTCAATTTAGCAGCATTTAAAAAAACTCACCAAGTTGGCGATATGCTGCCAAAATTCGTCGCCAGAATTTCGTCAAGCGTTACAGACGGAGAAAAATATTATTCTCATAGTAGATTCTTATTTTTTCCCAAACTATTGAATTTCATCAATTAGTCGTCATTTTTACCCATTCCGCTATATTTTTATCAATTTGGCGACATTTTTATCAATTTTTTGACATTTTAGTCAATTTGGCAACATTTAAAATATCAAGTTGGCGATATTCCGCCAATTTCGACACCAAAATTTCACCAAACGTTGCCCAGAGATAGATAGATAAACAAACAGATAAATCAAGGTGTTTATACTATAAATTAATACATACAATGACATACATACTCGATTACTGAAAGAACAAGGAGATTCAATAGGTCTGTTCAATTTATATGTAAACAACAACTTAGTATTTCGTGAAGTAATAATAACCTGTAGTACTTCTGTAATTATATGATTTTTCAGTGAAACTCTCCCAAATCAAACAGCACATAAAATTCAACAAAGTTCAATAATAAACTCTTTGGAATAATTTGAGTTGGATTTAATTGTATGTTGTATTGTAAACATTATTTACAACTGTATAATGATATTATTTGCTTCACTTAATGACTTACCGACAACTTCCATGTGTTTGGTCGTTTGTACGCATCTGAAATGAGGCTTGTCTGTCGAAACTTGACATGTGTAGTTTCCGTAACTCTCCAGACTTAAGTTGCGAAGGTAGACGGAGGTTTTGTCGGATCGTGTCATCTGAACAAATAGAGAAAAAAAAACATGCATGAATGATACAAAATTATTACAGAATCTGAATAAGCTCAAATATATTATCACTCCCACTATGGCCATTTCACTTAGAATAAATTGTATTGTCGAGGAAAATGGTTGACCTCTGTCAAATGAAAAAATCTGATGTGGGCAACACATGACTTTCCTTATATTAATGCAATGAATTTTCTACTTTTACAGCTAAACAGACATTATTCATATAGTATATACTTATATTCTTTCCATGATATTGAATTTTCTTCAATTAGTCGTCATTTTCATTGATTTAGCGTCATTTTTATCAATTTGGCGAGATTTTTGTTAATTTGGCAGCAATTAAAAATGTCGCCAAGTTGGCGACATTCCGCCAAATTCGTCGCCAAAATTTTAGAGTAAACGTTTAGAGTAAAAATAAAATAGGTTATTTTTACAGTAGATACTTATATTTTTTCCAAGATATTGAATTTTCGTCAATGAGTCGTCATTTTTATTCATTTAGCGTCATTTTTATCCATTTGACGAGATTTTCTTTAATTTGGCAACATTAAAAAAGGGTGGCGACATATAGCTAAATTCGTTGTCAAAATCTCGCCAAGCGTTATGGGCGGAGAAATAAGTTATTCTTACAGCAGATAAATGACTATTGGCGTTCAAATACAAAAGTATTACTCAAGGTATCTTTTTTCATGAATCGAACGAGCTAGATTCACGAGAGTGATGTCACCCAATTTATCGCATGGTATTACATATGAACATGTTTCTCAATAGGAAATATTTTTATTTTTATTTTATATAACTTTTTGATATTTTTTTTGAAAAATGTGTAATATCTCGAGAACGGTTCATGTTAGCGTTCTAAAATTTATGACAATCGTTTTCTAATGAAAAATTACATAAGAAATGTCTATTTGCGTAACTTTATTAGCGGTTTTGATTTTTTGACGATTTTTTCAAAATTTCATTCGAAAATTTAGGGGGGTTCTGAACATACGATTGCATATAAAAGCAACAGGCTTCCAGTGTTTACGGATTGTGATTTTTGTACCAAATTTCGTTTGAATCGGTCCATTCGTTCGTTAGTTATCGTCTCCACAGACTCACTGACACACACACACACACACAGACATCACTTCAGAAATGTTTGATTCGTGATCAGGGATGCTTGAAACGTGCTTTCCCGTCGAAAACTCTAATTCGAATTTTCGACCCCGTCACAATACTTTCCTTATACATTATGTATAAGGAAAGTAAAAAGAAGCAAGCATTTGTTTGTGTATAATCAAAGAAAATAGATTAATATGGTAAGAATCACTGAATTATCTCTATTGTTTTTCTCTCATGAGCTTTAAATACTTTTCTGTGTAAGGTGTATTAACTTCACATTTTGTAATTAACATAAATTGCTATAAATTTAAACATACCCAGAATGGCTTAGTGGTTATGTAAGGAGGATTGCACATGAAAGACCACTGTTTAATCCTGGATCTTGTTCAAATCCGTACCCGTGTCTACACGGAGTACGGACGCGATAAATCTTAAGGTTAAAAAATCCATCCGAGAGGTGATGAGTTCCCTCACAGCAAAGATCGTCACATGTGTGACAGTAACGTTGTAGTCACGTGACACCTGGGGCACAATGTGATATCATATTTGTGACTTCTATGAGGCGTTACGTACTAGTAACTTTATAACTTCATTGTGACTATATTCTGTGACGTTTCCACAATTTAATTAACACGTAACAATGTGACGATATTACAATGGCAATTACAATGTGATGTCACAAATAAGTTAATATGCGACGTCACAAACGACCAAGAAAATGACCAAAATGACTTCGCTGTGATCTCAATATAACATTGCCGAGAAGTACTGCGACGTCCTGTGATGCCCCAAACACAGTGTGACGTACAGTGTGACGTAAATCTTACGTCACTGTGAAAAAAATGCTGTTAGGGTTAGGGACAGGCAGGTACGGTCGCTGTGGTTGCCAAGCCCACTGAGTTCTGGTCTAAATTGAGTAGCTCAAATATGTAATGTGATCTGACCTCTCTGGTGCGTTTGAGCAATGTGTTATGATGGTTAAATGGTTTACGCTTCGGTGCTAAATAGCCGAGGGATTTAATTATGAAGTGCCTGGTCTTGGAAAAAATTTAAATAAACGAAAAACTAGAAAGAAAAATATAATTAAATTCATAAACGCTCTTTGTAACTTTTATTGAAATATTAAAAAAATCAGCAGTGGCTTCAGTCCGATGGAGCCGAAATACTTTTGCGTGAATAACATTTTGCAAAATAAAACTTCAGTAATTTCAATTCGTTTACAGAGTTTCAAAGAGCTACAAGTTACTCGCTAACTGTTTATAGCTAGCTGCACTTTTACTTTACGACCCGATTTTATCTGGATACTCCGACCATAGACTTCTATGGTCGGAGTATCCAGACTGTCGGTTCAAAATAACAAATTATTTTACTAACTTGCTTTTCAGTATATAAATTAAACGTATACTATATATCTGATTTTATTTTGCATTCAAATTAATCTATAAACTTGTCTGGTGGCATATAAACACTTACTTAAATACGTATATTTTCCTCTATTCTGTTCAAACCTCACCAATCATTAAATATCTTTGGAATCCCCAAGTTTGCTCCTAATTTTTGTTAAAATAAAAAATAAAAAAAAATCTGATGTGGGCAACACATGACTTTCCTTATATAATGTAATAAATTTAGTACTTTTACAGTAAAAAAATAGGTTTTTTTATAGTAGATACTTATATTCTTTCCAAGATATTGAATTTTCGAAAATTAGTTGTCATTTTCATTGATTCAGCGTCATTTTTATCCATTTGGCGAGATTTTCGATAATTTGGCTGCATTTCGCCAAATTCGTCATCAAAATCTCGTCAAGCGTTATGGACGAAGAAATAAGTTATTCCTACAGCAGATAAATGACTATTGGCGTTCAAATACAAAAGTATTACTCAAAGTATCTTTTTTCATGAATGGAACGAGCTAGATCCACGAGAATGATGTCACCCAATGTATCGCATGGTATTGCATATGAAAAGTGACACATGTTTCTCAAAAGGAAATAGTTTTTTTATTTTTTATGACTTTTTGATAATTTTTTTGAAAAATATGCAATATCTAGAGAACGGTTCATGTTAGCGCTCTAAAATTTATGTCAATCGTTTTCTAATGAAAAATTACATAAGAAATGTCTATTTGCGTAATTTTATTAACGGTTTTGATTTTTTGGCGATTTTTTCAAAATTTCACGCGAAAATTTAGAGGAGTTCTGAATATACGATTGCGTATGAAAACAATAGGCTTCCAGTGTTTATGGATTGTGATTTTTGTACTAAATTTCGTTCGAATCGGTCCATGCGTTCGTCAGTTATCGTCTCCACAGACTCACTGACACACACACACACACACACACACACACACACAGACATCACTTCAAAAATGTTTGATTCGTGATCAGGGATGCTTGAAACGTGCTCTCCCGTCGAAAACTCGAATTCGAATTTTCGACCCCGTCACAATACTTTCCTTATACATTATGTATATAAGGAAAGTAAAAATATTTTGTGCGTATGTACCAATACTTCACTGAGGAGTAAGTAAACAAATTGAGCTGCAATAATTACATCTTTCACATTCATTGGAAAATCCAGGTTAACATACTAAAATACTGAAATTGTACTCACTATACTTCAAAAACTAAAATTTCTATTTAATCCAATCATATACAAAATATAGGGCTTCCAAAGAGCTATAAATTCTTGCTTATTGTTTATAGTACTTTTTGTTTTTGACATAAGAATAAGCATTGCAATCTCGAAAAACTGAAAATTTGAAATCCTCTTCAATTTGAAAAGACGATTACTCGAAAACTATAAGAGATTTTTTTTAAATAAATATATATTTAGAGGCTAAATATTTTAATGTACATTTTTGTAGTTTACCATTTATATCTATTTTTTGTAGTTTCGAAGATATTTTGAGTTAAAATAAGAAACAATGAAAGGAAACACTCTCTCGGACAGACACTTTTTAAAATTTTTTTCGAAAAAGAAAAGTTCAAAATATTAAAATATTGAAGTTATTTATAAATATTCATAATCTGGACGATATTTCCGACAAAACAAAACAAAAAAATAATTTACGCTTTTATCTATTAGGTTCGGAGGTATAAGCGTCCAAATTTTTCGTAACGCTCCGATTTCCGCTTCGGAAACCTCAAGCATAAATGCTATTCTCACAGAAAATCCAGGAAATTGGGGTTAAGTTTGGAAAAGAATCCCATTTTTAACTTTGCATTTTCCGAGAAAATTTATTACTTACATCCTAAAGTTCTGAAGAGGAAATTCCAGTTTATTATCAGTAAAATTAATCTTATAACATGAAATGGCGCTCCAGTGATTATTTAATGACTGTACTTTTTTTTGGCATAGAAGAAATTTTAATGGATCTAAAGTTCCTCTGACTGAATGACATATTTCCGACTGCAATAATTGCGTACTGGAAATGAAAAGGGATTGAAAGTATTTAAGAAGACTTTATTACTCCTATATTTAACAACGACGGAAATAAAAATTGTGCTTTCAGAGTTTGTTAAACTCGAGTTTCACGTCTATATTCGAAAATGGAAACTTTTCTTTTGCCTTGTAGTTTCCAGGATCAGTTTCTTCCAATATAATTTAATTTAATGCGAATTTGAAATCACTGCAGATATTGACTCTTATATTGAATGTTTGATGTTAATTTTGTAGCTTTTGATCTCTTACATTTAAGTAATGAGCAATTCAGAAGTTGTTTTTGCTACTCAACAGCTTTTTCAGACCTTTGTTTAAAAATTGTTTAGCTTTCATACTGTTTTAAAAATAAAATGTGGTTTTCTTTCAGTGAATTTGTATTTTCTTATGCTATAGAACAGTGCTCTGCAACCTTTTATTTTCTACGGTACACCAACATTTTTTCGACAATTCCGCGGTACACTACAAGTAGAAGCTTGCAAATACATAAATTACAATAATACGTATATGTTTTTATTAGCTAAAAAACACAATAAAATAGCTCTATGTATGTAGATATTTACTTTTATTTAAGTTTTATATAAAGCAATTTGAATTGTACACCAACACAAGAACAAAGAAATCTGATGCGGGCAGCACATGACTTTCTTTATATAATGCAATGAATTTACTACTTTCACAGTTAAAAAAATGTTATTCTTATAGTAGATACTTATATTCTTCCCAAAATATTGAATTTTCTTCAATGAGTCGTCATTTTCATTGATTTAGTATCATTTTTATCAATTTGGCGAGATTTTCGTTAATTTGGCAACATATAAAAATATCGCCAAGTTGGCGAGATTCCGCTAAATTCGTCGCCAAAATCTCGCCAAGCGTTATGGACTGACAAATAAATTATTCTTATAGCGGATAAATGACTATTGGCGTTCAAATACAAAAGTATTACTCAAAGTATCTTTTCTCGTGAATGGAACGAGTTAGATACACGAGAATGATGTCAGCACATTTATCACATGATATTAGATATGAAAAGTGAACATGTTTCTTAACAGTTAATATTTTTTTTTAATTTATGGGATTTTTTGATAAAGTTATTTGAAAAATGTGCAATATCTCAAGAACGGCTCGTGCTAGCGTTCTAAAGTTTATGTCAATTGTTTTCCAAGGAAAAATTACATAACAAATGTCTATTTGCGTAACTTTATTAAAGGTTTTGATTTTTTGATGATTTTTTTCAAAATTTCACTCGAAAATTTAGGGGGTTTTGAACAGTCGATTGTGTTTTAAAACAATAAGCTTCCAATATTCACGGGTTGTGATTTTTGTACCAAATTTCATTCGAATCGGTCCATTCGTTAGTGAGATATCGTCTCCACAGGCTCACTGACACACACACATACTTTCACACACACACACACACACACACACACACACACAAACACACACACACACACATAGACATGATCAGGGATGCTTGAAACGTGCTCTCCCGTCGAAAATGCGACTTCGAATTTTCGACTCCGTCACAATACTTTCCTTATACATTATGTATATAAGGAAAGTAATAAATAGTTATAGATTACATGTAAGAAAATTTGTTGTTTGGTATTTACTTACGCCTATTTAATCAAAGTTAAGTTAAACATAATAACTAATTTATTAATGAGATATTTGAGCTTGTTTTGATGAACATATACGTTTTATATTTGTCTCTATATTAGAAAGTGCTACCCGAAGTTCATGGTCAAGACCCTTTAAACACGATCTTTACTTTCCTTATATACATAATGTATAAGGAAAGTATTGCGACGGGGTCAAAAATTCGAATTCAAGTTTTCGACGGGAGAGCACGTTTCAAGCATTCCTGATCACGAATCAAACATTTTTGAAGTGATGTCTGTGTGTGTGTGTTAGTGAGCCTGTGGAGATGATGACGGACGAACAAATGGACCGATTCGAACGAAATTTGGTACAACAATCACAATCCGTAAACACTGGAAGCCTATTGTTTTTATACGCAATCGAATATTCAGAATCACGTAAATTTTCGAGTGAAATTTAAACAAAAATCGTCAAAAAATCAAAACCGCTAATAAAGTTACTCAAATTGACATTTCTTATGTAATTTTTCATTAGAAAACGATTGACATAAATTTTAGAACGCTAACATGAACCGTTCTCGAGATATTGCGCATTTTTCAAAAAAATTATAAAAAAGTTATATAAAATAAAAAAAATATTTTCTATTGAGAAACATGTTCACTTTTCATATGTAATACCATGTGATAAATTTGGTGACATCATTCTCGTGGATCTAGCTCGTTCCATTCATGAAAAAAGATACTTTGAGTAATGCTTTTGTATTTGAACGCCAATAGTCATTTATCCAATAGTAAGAATAACTTATTTCTCCGTCCATAACGCTTGGCGAGACTTTGGCGACAAATTTAGCGGAATGACGCCAACTTGACGACATTTTCAATTGTTGCCAAATTAACAAAAATCTCGCCAAATTGTAAAAAATGACGCTAAATCAATGAAAATGACGACTCATTGAAAAATTCAATATCTTGGAAAGAATATAAGTATCTAAGAATAACATTGTTTTAACTGTGAAAGTAGTAAATTCATTGTATTATATAAGGAAAGTCATGTGTTGCCCACATCAGATTTTTTTAAATTAGAACCAGTGTCGAAAAACTTTGTTCGCATAAGTATGTCGTAGGAAAAGGGAGCAAAATTGCAGTAGGCTTGTCAGAAATTTGAGAACAATCTTTCTTAACTGAAATCCAGAAATCAGCCAATGGCATTTCACTGAAGTTGAGTTTCAGCGTTCCGTCGTGTCTCAATTCTATAAATTTTTCTCGAATTTGAAAGGAAAGCGTTTCTGTTGAATTTTCGGCATCGGCTAGTAAATGATTTCTGATCCAATTGTATTGCTCCGTATTAACTGTGAAAAAATAGTGATTAAATTTCTCTTGTAACAAACTTAAATGTTGTTGAGTCAGATCCAGAATTAATTGTTTGTTTTTAATCATGGACTTGTAAGTCCTTTGGAACATTTCTAGAGATTCTTTTTGTAACTCTTTCTGCCAAAGTTCGAGCTTATTTTTAAATCCCATTAACTTGTCGGAAGACGTCAGATAATTTTCGCTTCGACCTTGCATTTTTTTATTTAGTTCATTGCTCAAAGATATCAGTCATATACGCAAATTTGGCCATCCAGTGATTATCTTCAAAAAGTTGGTGTAGTTCGGTCATATTTTGTTTTAACAAAAACTAACGAACCTCGTTGCGAAACTCCAACAATCTAGCCAAAACTTTGCCTCGGAATAGCCAACGTACCTCAGTGTAAAACAATAGGGATTCATGATCCGATCCCATTTCTGCACAGATTAGTTTAAAAATTCGTGAATTTAGGGTTTTTGATTTAATAATGTTTATGATAGTAATGCATTGATTCATCGTTTGCAATAGTTCCGTTGGAAAGTTCTGGATCATCAATGCTTCGTGATGCATGCAGCAGTGTGTAATTTCTTTATTAAGATTTTGCCGTTTTACGCACGAAATAAAACCTTTTTTATTGCCCATCATTGCCGCAGCACCATCCGTGCAAATGCTAGTACAATTACTCCATGGAGTATCATAGGTTTTGAAAAAATCATCTGCTATTTGGAAAATTTCCTCGCCGGTAGTTCGCTCTGGAAGCTCGTTGCAAAATAAATAGTGTTCTTTCATGGTGCTCTCATCAACGAAACGTGCAATAGCTATCCGTTGTGTTCGGTTTTTAATGTCTGTTGACTCATCAATTTGAGCCGTTCTTCTGAGTCGTTTTCAGTTTTGTAATTAGCATTCTTAAAATATATCTCGACATATCGTTGATACATTTTTTAACAGTGTCAGCTGACAACGGTACTTTTCACTTCATTAACTTACCTAGGCCCAAGAAGGGATTTAACAATTTCTATGATTGCTGGTTTAACGAGTGTCTCACCAATAGTATGTGGTTTTTTCTGACATGCAATTAATTTTGCAAGATGGTAACTAGCTTCTAAGGCTTTATCAGAAACTGTGACTGACGATAACAGTGCCTTTGATCTAACAGCCTAAGAACAAATGATGTATCCTTCTTAGCATAACTGCAATGGTTTGAATTTAGATGGCGAAGCAATTTACTGGGTACCATTGCTTCGTTAGATAGCATTTCTCCGCAAATGATGCATTCTGGTTTGGGTGGCGTTTCTTTATTACAACACGAAAATCTATATGGAATGTAGTCTTTGTTATACTTTCCTAAATCTTCTGTTTTTTTTTTACAGCACCAAACACGACACAAAGGTGACGGCGCTCGAGCGGAGCAATACGCCCAAACGCGCACAGTACGTATATGTACATGAACATACAATGTAACTACATGTTTTTGCTTTGGGTATAATTTCGACTCATAGAAATTACATATTGGCAAAAAGTTAGAGGAATAGTTGACTTAGAAAAATTTCTAACTAATGTGGTGGTTAAAAAATTTAAAAATTTAATTATTCTCGAGAAAGTCATCGTGGCACAACCAAGATCACCTCGCGACATAGCCAAGATCACCTCGCGGCACACTAGTGTGCCGCGACACAGCGGATGCGGAGCACTACTATAGAATATAGTATTAAAAGAGCATTGCTTTCGGAAAAAATTCGCTTTCGTGATTTTGAAGCCAATATACGTTTAGAACCAACCTCCTGACTATTTTCAGAGTGATGTCCATCTGTCTACGTCTGTCTATAATCCATTTCTTGTACACAAAATAGCTGCCACATATATTAAAGGATTTTCATGAAACTTTTTATCCGGATTTCCTAATACGAAATTTAGAAGTAGAATTTATTTAAATTCGAGTGAAAACTTCTAAATTTATTCGAAATTTTATTAATTCTAAACATGACAGCATAGGAAAAAATATGCCATAATCATGTGTAAAAGGGATTATTTGTGGCTTAATGGTCATAAAACTGTACTGTTTCAATCATTATGGTGAATAATAGTCCCGATACAATTTTTATGTTTGTGACACTATTAGCACCCTCATGAAGGCAAGTTACTCGTCCTTTGAGGGTTTACATTGTTAAAATTGGTATCAATTAAAGGATTTAAAAGCCCTTCTATAAGAAGGGTAATATGCTATAATTGTTAGCATTTGGACCAATAATACAGATTTCTTAAAAATTTTCTTGTCACACACACACACATATACAGAGTGTCCCCCCCCCCCCCAAAAAAAAATGGAAACTCGCTTTAATTTTTTACCCGTTGGAGATAAGTGGGCAATGTAGTAAATTATAAAAATATTGAAAGTAAGGTAGGAAATAAGACTACGTTAAAGAAATAATCCTCCCATTCACTTTCAAAATGTTACTCTTTTTAAATTTCTATACGACACCCTTAGACAAATTTGGTCAATCAGAAAATTTTTATTTTTAATGCAACAAGATCATTAAAAAAAAACGCATATCTGTATCTTTAAAATTGAGCGAATTATATTTAATTGGAAACAGAATATTGTGAACGGGGATCATATATCAAATTAGAAATGTAAATTTGTGACATATCACAAAAACGATAAAACTGGATGATAATACATAGGATACCCAACCGCGTAGTGAGTCCCACTGCTTTATATGATCCCTGTCTATATAATGCTTTATTTAGATGCATTTGTGATAAAAAAATTTGACACATATTAACATATTTTTGATCTAAACAATTTCCATCGTCACTTTGTTTATGATTCCTATTTTCACCGATGAAACAGCTTTTCACATGGTAAGCAAAAGTTTCATAAGTCAGATTTTTTTTACTTTATCATAATTTAGTTGATTTTAAAGATACAGATATGCGATTTTTTTAATTATCTTATTGCGCTAAAAATAAAAATTTTCTGATTGACCCAATTTGTCTAAGGGGGTCATATAAAAAATTAAAAGGTGTAACTTTTTGAAAATGAATGAGAGGACTATTTCATTAACGTTGGGCTATGGTATTAATAGTAACTAATTATTGCTTTATCCGAAACAAACATTTGTTTGGATTAATTTAGGTTAGATGCTCAGAGCTAAAAAATAATTTAATCTGAATGAACCTTCAGCCCTGGCTCTGTGCTGGCTAGCTTTTTTCTGGCATGCTGGCCGTGTCTTAACGGTTTTGGTTAATTTATTGTTTTAATGTTTAGTCATTGATTGTGCAGTGTTAGTTATTAGTCAATTTTTGTAATTAATATATATATATATATATACCTAGATTAGAATACGAGAGCTCTCAGCTCGTATAAACCAGTTTGTAGAGCGTTTGGCTCAAATATATAATATTGCAAGAAAAGTAATAAATTTCAAACTATTAAAAACAGAAAATACATATACTTCTAAATATGTATTACGACAAACATAGTACAATCAATTAAACACAGTTCATTTAACATATACAGTGTGCATTTATGTACTACATATTGAAAGGAAAACAGGAAAAAAAACTTTAAAATAAATGATCTCCCATTTTTTTTCCAGAAAAAATCAAAGTATAGACATTTTTTTTTTCAAATGGCCAGGCACTTTTGACTTTCGTCATTCGCCTTTATTACAGCGGCCAGAGTGTGCACTATTTAGCCGTCCATTGACGTTGCCCCAGGCGCACCAGAGGGGGCGGATCACATTGCGCCCACAACACAAACATCCATGCCTTACGTGGGGCTCGAACCCACAACGTGGCGGTCGAGTGATTGCTACGGAAACGCTTGCCTTGACCACTCGACAAACTCAAAATATAGACAGCATATTCTAAAAAATGTCGCCTAATTAAAACACAGTTAGAACTCCCAGGAAAATAGCTATGCCAAAGGTATTAACATATTATAATTTAGAAATGGAAATAAATTCACAAAACCAATTAAATCAAAAATTTAAATGAATTATATAGTGCGGGTGAAATTATATAACTAAATCAAACTTTTAATTTGCATTGGATGTTGATGATGGAAACATTTTACGAACCACGGTTCTGAACAGATGAACATAAATGAAATATATTAAAAATTCTATATATGCAATATAACACGTTTGAAATAAACTTGGGGGTAATAAGATATACATACATACATACATATATATATATATATTTGCAGCTTCTACACTATGTAACGTATCTCTCTCTCAGACTGAACTTTGTCTTGAATATATCACCACGTGTTAATTTCCTAACTTTTTGGGCTCAGCTTTAATAACTTTACATTTCAGAATCAACATAAATTTCTGTTCCTTTAAATACATTCAAAATACCGTAGAAATGCTTATTTTTAATTTATCAACGTCATTCTTAATTTCCATCCGCTAATATTTCAACAAAACACACCTAACTTCTCGAAGAACTTTCACTGCTAACCGTCACGTGTTTGAAGAGAACTTGCTACGTACATCTTAAAGTTCTGATTAGAAAATCTCAGTTTATTATCTGTAAAATTAATCTAATAACATGAAATGTCGCTTCAGTGATTACTTGACGATAACAAAACTAAAAAAAAACTTTTTCGGCTCGAAAGAAACTTTAATGGATCTATAAAAAAAGGAACTTTGATGGATCTATAGTTACTTTGCCTCTTTCAGATAGATAATTATGTGGCCTAAATGAAAACGGATTGAAACAGTTTAAGAGGAGAATCATTCCTTTAAATTTAACAAACGCTGAAAAGAAAAAAAATAACTTGGAATGTGTTACACTTTAACCCAACATCTGGAGTCGCAAATGGAAACAGTTCCTTAACATATTAATTTCCACGTTTCGAAGAACATTTTTATTGCATGTTATGTTTAGTTTAATGAGTAAATTTTTTTACTTTCCTTATATGCATAGTATAATGTATAAGGAAAGTATTGTGACGGGGTCGAAAATTCGAATTCGAGTTTTCGATGAGAGCACGTTTCAAGCATCCCTGATCACGAATCGAACAGTTTTGAGATGACTTCTATGTGTGTGTGTGAAAGTATGTGTGTGTGTTGGAGTATGTTTGTGTGTGTGTGTTTGTGTTTGTGTGTGTGTGTGTGTTTGTGTGTGTGTCAGTGAGTCTGTGGAGACAATATCTCACGAACGAATGGAGCGACTCGAATGCAATTTGGTACAAAAATTACAACCTGTGAATACTGGAATCCTATTGTTTTTAAACACAATCGAATGTTCAGAACACCCCCTAAATTGGAGAGTGAAATCTAAAAAAAAATCATCAAAAAATCAAAACCTTTAATAAAGTTGCGCAAATAGGCATTTCTTATGTAATTTTTCCTTAAAAAACAATTCACATAAACTTTAGAACGCTAGCTTGAACTGTTCTCGAGATATTGCACATTTTCAAATAATTTTTTTTAAAAATCCCATTTTTTAAAGGAAAATATTAACTGTTGAGAAATATGTTCACTTTTCATATGTAATATTATGCTATAAATTTGGTGACATTATTCTCGTGGATCTAGCTCGTTCCATTCATGAGAAAATATAATGTATTTGAATGCCAATATTCATGTATCTGCTATAAGAATAACTTATTTTTTCCTCTATAACGCCTGGCGAAATTTTAGCGACGAATTTGGCGGAATGTAACCAACTTGGCGACTTTTTTAAATGTTGCCAAATTAACAAAAATCTCGCCAAATGGATAATAATGACGATAAATCAATGAAAATGACGACTAATTGATGAAAATTCAATATCTTGGCAAGAATATAAGTATCTACTATAAGAATAACCTATTTTTTTACTGAAAAGTAGTAAATTCATTGTATTGTATAAGGAAAGTTATGTGCTGCCTACATCAGATTTTTTTTTATTTAATTCAGTATTGACACAGAAAGTTTTTCTGTTGTTCAACTAGTTCCTGTGCATGTGAATGGATTTGACTATTATATTAATTTAAAAACAAACAAACAAACAGTATAAATTCTTTTAGCAAACAGATTTGTACTTTCTGCAAATGAAAACTAATCTGAGGCTAGCAGCATATAGCTTTCCCTATATAATGAAAATTTTTCGTGAGCAAAAGATACAGCAAAGAACTAAATTGTACTAGTAATACAATTTACTTCTTTTACTGTGAAAAAATGATGCGTAATATCCGCGAATCGTATTTTGCCGGTGACAGCATTTAAAACTATTTCGAAGTACCCAATTAACTTATATTTCGCACAAATCTAAATCGATTATTATCAATATTGATAGTATAAATATCAATATTAATAGCATCCATATCAATATTGATGGCAATAAGATTCATAATCATATATATGATCCATATATTAAAATATTTTAATGGTTAATTCATCCATTTGGCATAATTTCCTTTAATTTAGCGCCATTTTTACAATTTTGATTATATCTTCGTCAATCTGGGGTGACATAACGCCAAGTTGATGATATTTTCTAAATTAGTGGCTAAGTTAGCCAAATTTATCGCCAAACGGAATACACAGACGAATAGAAGAGCTTTTTTTTTTTATATAGGAGTGACTATTGGCGGATTGTTGGTAGAAATTTAATTATATAAAATCTGGAAGTACTTTTTCATGCTGATAAAGATTACGATGCACTCATAAATAAACACTATGGAGTACAAATAACTAAAAAAGCCGAGGAGATTTGCACTCAAGATATTTGTAAAGATATGTACAATTTACTTTCGTCCCCATTATACGTTAAAACCTTAAAAGCATGTTTATCAATATTTGTAAAGAAATGTACAATTTACTTTCGGTCCCATTAGACGTTAAAACCTTGAGAGCATGTTTATCAATATTTGTAAAGAAATGTACAATTTACTTTCGTCCCCATTAGACGTTAAAACCTTAACAGCATGTTTATCAATATTGCTACGTATTTAACAAATATCCTAGAAAACACATGAAAAATAAATAAAAGTAGATTGTAATTATATTGAATGGGTGATATCAAATTTAAAATGTGAGAACACTTAAAATAAAGTAAGCCATAAGAAAGATTCACTAATATGCATTAAAATAACGTTTTAGCAGCTAGGGCCCAGCCTTGTTGCAATCGAATATTGGCTCAAAATTGGCTTTTTATTGACTCCAATATTGGACCAATATGAAAAGTTGAAAATTTCGACGAAATTGGCCCAATATCGGCTTAAAATATTGTTAAAATATTACGCCAATATTTCCAATGTAACACCAATATTGGCGTAATATTGTAATGAAGATATTTGCCAATTCTGAAGGCCAATGAAACCCCAATATTTGCCAAATATTGAGATTACATTGGAAATATTTCCAATGTAATGCCAAGATATACAATATTGGTCTAATATTGAGCCAATATTAAATGCTACTAGTGACAAATCAAAAGTGAGACATTCAAAATTTTCACCCAGAAAAACTGTTCATAAAGCGATGCTAAAAACATGTATTGTAAGTTTTTTGAATCTTGTGTGTATCGTGAAAGACAATTGTTACAATTCCACAGTGTTATATTTATCCCCTGTCTTCTATTGTCCCTAGAAGCGTGTTTTTATCCGTAAGTGAATAATTTAATACATATTAATAATATTAAATTGTTTATTATATAAAAATCACCCAGTCCAGTGAAAATATCTTTATAACATCAACTCACACTTTTCTTTATCGCGCTTGATTATTACTGAAATTCTATCGACATTTTCAAAACTTTGATAAATTGTATTAGTTTTCTTTTAAGTCATACATCATACAGCTCTTTTTCCCCTAGCATTTTTGCATCAAGGATAGTGATAAGGCATGTAAAATATAGTTTCAGCTTTCAAGAGGAGAGAAAAAGTCGCAGCAGGGGGAAATCACTGAAAACTTTTCGATCATAAAATTTAATAAAAATGAAACATTGTTTGAAAGAGTCTAATTTTAATAAAAAAAAATGTCAAGCTTATTGATATTTCTATAATATATAGCTATTGATTGTTGTTTTGACAAATCGAATTGATTGCCTATCGTTCCATCAATGACATTCATTTTTGTATGAGATTATGAGCAGCAGTTTGGGATTTGTTTGATATTGACGATTGTTTTACATTTCATATATTGGACATTTCCACTGAGGTTTCGCGTGGTCGAAATGACTTCACTAAAGGTGCATACACTTAATAAAAATTCTGAATATCAAAAACGGTTTTAAATCTACATAAATAAAATTGAAAATCTGTTTGTTTGTCCGAGTGTTTGTTTCTTTATTAAGCGAGAGTGGCTGTTCCAAATTTCATGAAATTTTGTGGATTGGAATAGCCCAACTTAAAATTTAGTACATGTTTTGAGTTTCTAGGCCAGGGATTACAGAGATATTAATAAACAAGAAAGATCAATCATGCATCAATCATGAAACACTTTCCAACTGAAATGCAATTTTATTTAAACATCTTTAAAATGTGATAGATTCAGCTCTGATATTCTTTAAAATATCACAGTACTACAGTCATTTATTACACTTGAAAACTTAACTTCAGTGGAAAAGACAATGCTAGTTACTTAAAATGAACTTTATTCAAATGACGTCTCTCTATATAAAATCAATGAACATTTAATTAATATCGGTTATATTCCAGACTCCAGAGCTAAATAATTTTGCGTGAAAAAAATTCAGGAATTCTTGTACAACTCACCTTACAATCGCTGACACAGACAGATAGAATGAATGACCAAAATCTTAAACTCGAGAAATTCTGAACCATTCTATATAATTCGAGCAGTTTCCGAAACACGCCAATTAGCCTCAACTCGTCTTTGAAAACAAATTTCGTCAACTTTGTAGTGTCCAAGTCTAGCGACCCGGTCTTGCAAATAATAAAGGTTACCTGTAAATGTCAATTTTTCTTAGGGCGAAGCAACATGCTGTAAAGACATTTTAGTGGCCATCAAAGGGCTTCATAACAATATAAATGATGAAATAAAGGTATGTTCCACATTACTACAGATATATAACAAGAAAGATCAATCATGCATAAAGCATTGATTATGAAACACTTTCCAACTTCAATGCAATTTTATATAAACATCTCTAAAATGCGATACATTCTTCGGTAATATTTTTTAAATTATCACAATACTACATTAATTTATTATATTTAAAAACTTCATCGAAGAAAATGAACTTCATTCAAATGATGGCATTGAAATATAAACTGCCTGGTTTAAACATCTCTAAAATGCGATACATTCCTCGGTAATATTTTTAAAATTATCATAATACTACAATAATTTATTATATTTGAAAACTTCATCGAAAACAAATGAACTTTATTCAAATGACGTCATCGAAATATAAATCGTCTCTATATAAAAGCAGCATAAAATTTTTTTCAATCGTTTTATTCATCACAATACTATAAAAATTTATTTTATTTAAAAATTTGAAAAATTGTTATCTACCATACTTATTTTAAAATGTGAAACCTCTCTTATAAAATAATTAAACTTTTGTAAATATATTTATTGTATAATATATCTCTTTTTTATTTCTGGAGGATATAGCAAGAGTCAGAATTTAATTGAATTTGTTTTTTTCCCTATATTAAACAATTTTTATTTTAAAAAATACCTAACATATTTTACTGAAATTTTTTCTATATATTTCATGGAATAATTTGAATATTTTCTAAAATTTTCGAAGCAATTTGTGAATTTTGAATTCGCTTAAAAAATGTTTAAAAAATTAGGTCCCATAGGGTTCAGTGTATTTCATTTTTTCAACCTGGATTCAATCTAAAACTAATTGGGTGATATTAATCATTTATATTCCTACAGGTCCCACAGACCGTCTGATATTAAAATTTCATTTTGATAAAGTCATTTTTACGGCAGTTATCGTGCTAGCGGACAGACAGACAGACAGACAGAACAAAGTCATAAACACTTTTCAACTTTGTTGTAAAGTGTTAACGAAGTCGTAAACACTTTTCAACTATGTTGTAAAGTGTTAAAAATGTTCGTTTAAGCCAGCGTTTCTGAAAGTGTGTTCTGAGGAACCATTGGGTTTCTTCGGCGGTATTCCAGCGGTTCCACGACGTGATAGTTTCATGGAAATTTTCTTAAAAATTATCAAAAACGCGTAAAATTTTAATGAATAATTTGGACTATAACGGACTTTTTTACCATTTCTGGGTTAATCATTAAATTAAATATCAAGAAAGGGTTCCGCGGCTAAAAAGTTTGAAACACTCTGGCTGTCTTAATTGTTTTAATTAATCACATCAGTATGTCTTAATTGAAGCCGTATAAATTATGATATAAATTATTTTTAGATTAAGATTTTTCCGATCATACTTCATTTATTTTCTTATACATAGTAATGAGAAAGTATTGTTTTACCGAAAATTTTCAAGTTCGATATTTTGATGCCAATATATGTTTTTGGACCTTCTGAATACGTTTCGACTATTTTTGGAGTGATGACTGTCTGCCAATGTTCGATTTATTGTGTTGAAGGTAGCAGCCACACATATTAACGGATCTCCACGAAATTTTATATGCGGCTTTGTTATAAAAAAATCTATAACTAGAAAGGTTTTTTTTTTAAATTCGAGTGCAAACTCTGAATTTTATTCTAAATTATAAACATACATATTTTTTAACATGGCAGCGTAGGACAAAATGTGACATTTTCCATTCATGCATGAAAGGGTTTATTTATGGCTCAATTATCAGGAGACTTAATAGTTTCAATCATTGTTGGAAAAAATAGCCGCTATGCAATTCTTTTGCTTGGGAAGTTATTATCCCCCATTGGGGGGAGGAAGTTATTCCACGGGGGATACATTGTGAAGTATGGTATCAATCGAAATATTTTTTCAAGCCCTTTAAAGTGAATAGTAGAACGCTATAGTTGTAATCATTTGAACCTACGATACAAATTTTTTAAATTTTTTCTTGTAAAATTTGAAAAAGAAAAAAAAAAGATGAAAGTTGAGTTGGGTCACACTTCAGTTAATTTTTAACCGTCATCTGACGTATTTTAACAGCGTAATTTAGAGTCAAGCTTTTGAAAAATGGACACTCACGAGTAACGAAAATTACTGTTTTTATGGAGTAACCGCTATTGAAAATATTTATAATGCACAATGTATATGTTTAGTGGAATTGAGAAATATCTGCCATGTAGAACTGTCCATTAAGATAAGTTTCGCCGTATACCATTTTATGAATGCCATATGTCACGTAAGTCCTCTTTATCAAGAATCTATTTTCAAGTAACTGATATTTCTCGGATTTCTACTTATTCAGAGAATCTATGAACATGTCAAAATAAAATCAAACCTTTTCACTCTGATAGAAATAACATTACATCTCTTCCGGCGAAAAGTAAGTTTTATCCAAAATCTAGGTTAACATTTTTTAGAAACGAAATAAAGAATGTACAGAATGTAGAAATATAATTTTTTTTTATTTATGTATGGCACACAACTTTTTCTAGAAACTTTTCATTAATGAAAAACTCTATTTTTCCATTTTCTTTAAATACCGAAATAACTTCAATAGATTTAGCTCTGATGCCATATTTGAGTACAGATTTGTGTGTTTAAATGTTTAAGTTGATAATATATATCAATAATTGTTAATGCTGTTATATGAAAGCATGTTTTGAAACCATTTTAATATCCTCTTCTATCATTTTGAATAAGTAAATCGAAAATCGAAGTAAATCAATATTCCGGCACTATTAGGTTTCGTGCCGTAGTCCAGTGCTTCTCAACCTTTGCAAGATCTAGGCCCGGTGAATTTTTATTTTATAAAACGAGGACCCGGCTTCAACAAATTTACTTGTAAATACCTTTCTAAAGTCTTTAAGTTCATACATTAAATAAGTATTAATAATTAATCATGGCATAATCATAAAACGCATTAGTATATTTATGTATACGATGTGGCATGCTAAAAAATATAAAATTATATTTAAATACGTTTTCAATCAGTGAACTAATGAAATCGTGCAGCATATTGTAATTTACTCAGGCCATCATTGTGCAATTAATTTGTGCTGATTTTCATTGATATAACCCATTCTGATTGCCGAAAAATTATAATATTATTCATACATTTTTGCAACGATTTTGACTTTCTCTATGAATTAAATTTAAATGAAAAAAAAAACCTGACTTTCATCAAGTCGGAATAGGGTTTAATTATCGTCTGCATCATTAAAAATATTCTTTGCTTTAAATTATCGCTGGAAAATAAACAATGGATCGAAGGCTATATTTTTGCGCTTTACGAAGAGAAATACTCCTATTCGATTATTAAAAAGAGATGTGAAAAGCATGGATTTAATATTTCTACACGTAAAATAAGTGACATAATTAATAAAAAATCTGATGTGGGAAACACATGACTTTCCTTATATAATCCAATGAATTTACTACTTTTACAGTTAAAAAAATGTTTTTCTTATAGTAGATACTTATATTCTTTCCAAGATATTGAATTTTCTTCAATTAGTCGTCATTTTCATTGATTTAGCGTCATTTTTATCAATTTAGCGAGATTTTCGTTAATTTGGCAACATATGAAAATATCGCCAAGTTGGCGAGATTCCGCTAAATTCGTCGCCAAAATCTCGCCAAGCGTTATGGACTGACAAATAAATTATTCTTACAGCGGATAAATGACTATTGGCGTTCAAATACAAATGTATTACACAAAGCATATTTTTTCATGAATGGAACGAGCTAGATTCACGAGAATGATATCACCCAATTTATCGCATGGTATTACATATGGAAAGGGAACATGTTTCTCAATAGGAAATATATATTTCTTATTTTATATAACTTCTTGATAATTTTTTTGAAAAATGTGCAATATCTCGAGAACGGTTCATATCAGCGTTCTAAAATTTATGTCAATCGTTTTCTAATGAAAATTAACATAAGAAATATCTATTTGCGTAACTTCATTAGCGGTTTTGATTTTTTGACGATTTTTTAAAAATTTCATTCGAAAATTTGGGGGGGGGGGGTTCTGAACATTCGATTGTGTATAAAAACATTAGGCTTCCAGTGTTTACGGATTGTGATTTTTGTACCAAATTTCATTCGAATCGGTCCATTCGTTCGTCAGTTATCGTCTCCACAGACTCACTGAGACACACACACACACATACTTTCACACACACACACACACACACACACACACACACACACACACACACACAGACATCCCTTCAAAAATGGTTGATTCGTGATCAGGGATGCTTGAAACGTGCTCTCCCGTCGAAAACTCGAATTCGAATTTTCGACCCCGTCACAATACTTTTCTTATACATTATGTATAAGAAAAGTAAAAAGGAAAGAAACGTCAAAGTTTACATTTGACTGGGAATAAGGTAAAAAATGCTTATCCAATAAAGGTACGTACACATCTTATTATATCTAAAGTCGCATCTCATGTTTTAAAAAAAAATCCAACCCCCCAAAGAACTATCGCAAAATCTTTAAAAATTTCTATAGAAACTGTAAACAGAATTATAAAATCTGATGTAAAACTAATCAAAACAAAAGAACATGATATTCATCGCCTGATGCCGAAACATGTTTCTCAGCGTAAGACTATGTGCAGATTGTTGTACGGAAATTACTTGGAAGGTGAAAAATGGAAGTATATAGTTGCAATTGATGAGGCCTGGATGTATTTATCTGATTGCAATAGAAAAAGATCGATTTCCTACCGAAAAGAGGAGAAAAAGACCTAAAATTTTGGTTCAGAGAAAACAAGGAAAGTTTTGCTAAAGGTTTTATGGATATTGCTGGGTTCGCTTATAACAGAAAACTTAAAATAAGAAAAGTAGAAAAGAATATCAAAATTAACTCGGATTATTATCAGAAATATGTTTTAACGCCTGTTTTCAAAAAAGACATTCCATCACTTTACCCAAACAATCTTCACTGTGTTAAGTTCCATCAGGATAAGGCTACCAGCCATACCTCTAAATCTACTGCTGTATTTTTTGAAAAACTGAGAAATGAAACCGGAATTGAGGCTATTCCATTTAAATGCATCCCACCCAAGTTCCCCTATGTATGGATTAGTGTGCATTTGGACTTTTAAAACAAGCTCTTTATAAGCGGTATCTCAATACATTGGATGGAGTCTGAAAAATTGTGGTGGAGGAGTGGAACAAAATCAACCTTGATATTTTAAGAAAAGCTCTTTTATCTTGTAAATCAAGATGTAATATGATAGTTCAACAAAAGGACTATCAGATTGAACATATTAGAAAATAAAATTCTTATTTCTGTTTATATATATATTTTTCAAAATCGTTACAAAAATGTGTGAACAAATACCTTCCGTATATACTATATATATATACATATATATATATATTTAATTTTGATATGAAACCTTTATTAAGAACTAGCCGCCTTCGGGAGAAGCCTGATCGCTACCCTTGAAATTCTGGCCGTAGCAAACTCGCTGGCGCCATAACTCCGTGGAGTTAACAAAGTTTGTTTCAGTTTAATGACGTTAAAACTAATAATGAAATTTTAAGATGAAAAATAATGTTCTAGGGGGAAGGGGGGGGGGGAGTTCTTGAAAACTGATTTGCAAAGTGAATTTATTCTAATGTTTGTGAACTGTGAGAATCTGAGGATTTCTGTACCTGTAACCCTAGGAAAGGGATCCCTTTGATGTGTACTCACAGCCGGGATCAGCTACTCATATGTTTTTTTTATAGAGGTATGCTCCTCTATTTTTTGTTTTACATAAATGAAATGACTTCTACCTTCTGGTGCCCCGGGTCACTAGACTAAACAGAAGCAGTGCACTCATTCTTCCTTAAATGTAATGTTAGAGACACGACAACAACAACAACCACATAAATGAAATTGTATCCGTTTGTCTGCATTTTTAGTATTGCATAGCAAATGACAGGAAAGTATTTTTGAGACTAATGATGCTGAATGTGAATTTAGTATTTAAGAAATAACGATGCTGCTTTAACGATACTGCTCAGCGAGAAAAAGTTTTATTTTTAAAGATTGTCCCCACCACCACCCGATGAATAAATGCACCGTGACAATCTCCATAACTTTCTTTCTATTTATTTTTTATTGAATAATTTATTCAAATAAAATGTATGGTTTATTTTTGTTTAATGACGTACATTCATTATTTGGCAGGCACAAATATCGAATGTTCCTTTCAATTTCGCTATGCGTATCTGACGCAACCTCGTCAGAACTCTGACGTCATATTCTCGCCCACCTCCCCTCCACCATAGAAACACAGTGCGTCTGCGCGCGCATGTGGATGAAAAATCGATTCCTTCTCTTGCGGTTAGCCGAGAAATTGAAAATCATTACTTCCTTAAAATCCGGATTCTGCAGCTACTTTTTCTTATTTCTCGACCAGATTGGGCTTGTACGAAAGCCTGATCTTTGAGCTTTCCAAAAATGTAAATTATTAGTCGAAATTGTCGATACTTTTCCCGACGCGAGGATTTAAAAACGAAAGTTCGTTTTTTCGAGCCGAAAGTGACTTTGGTTTTAAAATCTTGAACCATTCTCGAGATAATGTACATTTTTCAAATAAATTTATCAAAATATCCCATAAATTAAAAAAAAATATTAACTGTTGAGAAACATGATCACTTTTCATATGTAATATCATGCAATAAATTTGGTGACATGCTTCTCGTGGATCCAGCTCGTTCCATTCATAAGAAAAGATACTTTGTGTAACACTTTTGTATTTGAACGCCAATAGTCATTTATCTGCTATAAGAATAACTTATTTCTCCTTCCATAACGCTTGACGAAATTTTGGCGACGAATTTGGCGGAATATCGCCAACTTGGCGACTTTTATAAATGTTGCCAAATTAACGAAAATCTCGCCAAAAGGATAAAAATGGCGCTAAATCAATGAAATGAGACTGATCGTCGAAAATTCAATATCTTGGAAAGAATATACGTATCTACTATAAGAAAAACCTATTTTTTTACTGTAACAGTAGTAAATTCATTGCATTATATAAGAAAAGTCATGTGTTGCTCATATCAGATTTTTACTTTCCTTATATACATAATGTATAAGGAAAGTATTGTGACGGGGTCGAAAATTCGAATTCGAGTTTTCGACGGGAGAGCACGTTTCAAGCATCCCTGATCACGAATCAAACATTTTTGAAGTGATGTCTGTGTGTGTGTATGTGTGTGTGTGTGTGTGTGTGTGTGTGTGTGTGTGTGTGTGTGTGTCAGTGAGTCTGTGGAGACGATAACTGACGAACGAATGGACCGATTCGAACCAAATTTGGTACAAAAATCACAATCCGTAAACACTGGAAGCCTATTGCTTTTATATGCAATCGAATGTTAAGATCCCCCCCTAAATTTTCGAATGAAATTTTGAAAAAATCGTCAAAAAATCAAAACCACTAATAAAGTTACGCAAATAGACATTTCTTATGTAATTTTTCATTAGAAAACGATTGACATAAATTTTAGAACGCTAACATGAACCGTTCTCGAGATATTGTTCATTTTTTAAAAAAAATTATCAAAAAGTCATATAAAAAAAATTCCTATTGAGAAACATGTTCACTTTTCATATGTAATAGCATGCGATAAATTAGGTTACATCATTCTCGTGTAACTAGCTCATTCCATTCATGAAAAAATATACTTTTAGTAATACTTTTGTGTTTGAACGCCAATAGTCATTTATCTGCTATAAGAATAACTTATTTCTTAGTGCATAACGCTTGGCGAGATTTTGGCGACGAATTTGGTGGAATGTCGCCAACTTGGCGACTTTTTGAAATGTTGCCAAATTAACGAAAATCTCGCCAAATGGATAAAAATGACGACTAATTGTCGAAAATTTAATATCTTGGAAAGAATATTAGTATCCACTATAAGAAAAACCTACTTTTTTTACTGTAAAAGTAGTAAATTAATTACATTATATAAGGAAAGTTATGTGTTGCCCACATCAGATTTTTTTAACTGTAAAAGTAGTAAATTCATTGCATTATATAAGGAAAGTCATGTGTTGCCCACATCATATTTTTTAAATCCATATTCTGAGACCCATGGCTCAGAAACAAGAAACTAATGTAGTCATAATAATGTATGTACATTTAGAAAACATATATGTATTAGGTTAAAATAAATTATAAAATACTCAATAGGTAATTAGAATTTAATAATTAAAGTGCTTACACGTCATTTTCAATAATGCATTAAATCAAAGCTATCTCTATGCGTGACAAATCTGTACATAGTTATCTGTGACATTTCCTTTTGATGTAATATATGCTCTGCTGAATTTTGGGCATGTTTCGTTTTCTTCTTTTTACTTTCCTTATATACAATAACGTACAAGGAAAGTATTGTGACGGGGTGGAAAATTCGAATTCGAGTTTTCGACGGAAGAGCACATTTCAAGCATCCCTGATCACGAATCGAATATTTTTGAAGTGATGTCTGTGTGTGTGTATGTGTGTGTGTGTGTCAGTGAGTCCGTGGAGACGATAACTGACGAACGAATGGACCGATTGGAACGAAATTTGGTACAAAAATTACAATCCGTAAACACTGGAAGCCTATTGTTTTTGTACGCAATCGAATGTTCAGAACTCACTAAATTTGCGAGTGAAATTTTGAAAAAATCGTCAAAAAATCAAAACCTCTAATACAGTTACAGACATTTCATATGTAATTTTTTATTAGAAAACGATTGTCATAGATTTATAAACGCTAATATGAACCGTTCTCGAGATATTGCGTAATTTAAAAAAAAAATTATATATAAAAAAAAAAAAAAAAAATTAACTGTTGAGAAACATGTTCACTTTTCATATGTATAACCATGCGATATATTTAGTGACATCATTTTCGTGGATCTAGCTCGTTCCATTCTTTGAGTAATACTTTTGTATTTGACCGCCAATAGTCATTTATCTGCTGTACGAATAACTTATTTCTCCGTCCATACCGTTTGACGAGATTTTGGCGACGAATTTGGTGGAATGTTTTTTAAATGTTGCTAAATTAACGAAAATCTCGTCAAATGGATAAAATTAACGCTAAATCAATGAAAATGACGACTCATTGACGAAAATTCAATATCTTGGAAAGAATATAAATATCTACTATAAAAATAATCTATTTTTTTTTATGTAAAAGTAGTAAATTCATTACATATAAGAAAAGTCATGTGCTGCCCACATCAGATTTTTTATTTTGGAGTCAATTGGAGCCAAAGTCCAAATATTTCAACACATAGTAGCAGAACAACTTTTGTTGAAAATTGTTTGAAAAATTCACTTCATGGCAAATTTCACAGCATGTCACTCTTAGAAGGATTATATCAGAAGGATCAGAAGGACAAGATTCTGCAGAATGGTTTTTGAAGTTTGCTTATCTGTCAAAATTTCCAGTTATAAAATTTTTGGGAAACCGATACATTTTCTATACAATAGTACGCTACAGTTAAAAAGCTGATGTGGGCAGCACATGACTTTCCCTGCAGACTCTAATTTATGTTTTCTTTATTTCTTTAATAATTCATTAAATTGAGCTTAATTGCACAAAATAACACTGAATTTGCATTTTGTTTTTATTTGGTAACTGGGCATTTTTTCAAGGTCAGAGTAACAAAAATGCAAACAAAAAACTAAAATAACTCGAGACCGGTTAGTCGTAGAGAAACGGGGTCGGTCTTATTATTTTTCTCGTTAAAAATTAAGTATGAAACAAGCATTTAATTGAGCATACGTAGTTTTTTATTTGGTGATTTTTGCGGGCCATTTCGTAAAAAAAAGGCAGGTTCTTCTTTTCCGAATCGTACCAATATCTAATCAGCACCAGTGCATCCCACAAGTGACTTATCTACCGAATTTTGAGAAATTTGGTGAATTACTATTTTAGCCAGAGTAGATACATGATATTTTATACAAAGTAGATATCAAATTTCACCAAATTTGGTGAATTAGTATTTTAGCCAGAGTAGATACATGATATTTGTGCGGGCCATTTCGCAAAAAAGGAGGGTTCTTCTATCCCGAATCGTACAAAAATCTAATCAGCACCAGAGTCACACACATAAGTGACTTATCTATAACATGTTTATGAAATTTAATCCGTTAATTTTTGAGATAGAGTGCGGATGCATATATTGCACAGACAGACACACATAAACAGGCGTCACGCTATAAATAGTTTTTTCGTGTTATAGAGGTCCCAAAACGTGTAGATTCGTCAAAAACCTGATTTGCGATTTTGTACAAAATTTCAATATTTTCCCTATATATTACCATGTATTATAAGGAAAGTAAAATATATTAATTACTAAAATAAAAACTAATATATATTAATTACTAAATTATATTAATTGCTAAATTAAAAAGACGCAAAAGTAAAAAAGAAATCATCATTAAAATGTTTTTAAAGAATCTCACACAGAAAAAATAATAATAATAAAAAAAATAAAATACATTAAAACTATAAATTTCAATCAAAATGTGCCTCACTTTACATGCATAAGATAAATGTATTATTTAAAATTTCCTTTCAGCAGATTAAAAGCAACAATGCTTGCCGTTGCTTTTAATAGCATTAATTAATCTTCATTTCGCATAATGCTTGTATGATAACTTATTAAACGACTCATATCTTTTAAGTTTAGAGGGTTTATGATTACAGCAACAACATGTCACGTTCGCCGGTTTAACGGTAGATAGATAAATGTAATGAAAATAACATGTTATCTTTCACAAATTTAGCACATGCAAAATGTTTGAGCAACAGGATGTGTTTGTTCATTATTTAATTTGACGGATAGCCGCGGTTAAGCACTTCCCGGCTGACTGGTAATTGATTTGCTTAATTGATTTGCTTAATTGATTTGTAAAAATAACATGTTCTCTTTCATAAATTTAGCACATACAAAACGTTTGAGCAACAGGTAGTTGTCTATTATTTAATTTGATGGATAGCAGCCGTTTAATACTTCCCGGCTGAATGTTAATTGATTTGCTTAATTGATTCGCGAAAACATGTTCGCTTTCACAAATTTAGCACATCCAAAATCTTTGAGCAACAAGTAGTTGTCCATTGTTGAATTTGACGGGCACAACTGTTAAGCACTTCTCGGCCGAATTTTAATTGATTTGCTTCTTTTTATCACTTTTCTTTTGGGATATTACTTGTTTTTCTTAGGAAAATTCTTAAAATTATTGTTGGCAACAGGTTTGTTACGCCGATGAATTAAAATGCATTTGATGGATCTATGTTAATATACAGGGTTTCTAAGAAAGTCCTTCAACACCTCAATAACTTTGAAAGGTAAAGCCTATGAATATACACATTGTCTCCCTATAGTAAAGTGACTATGTCCGATCGAATGAAAGTGATTGCAGCGTCCCTTAGAGGAGCAGTTCAAAAGTTAGGATAACGAATTCGACAATAAAGCGAGATAGAAGGAAAATGTCAATTACAGAGTTGATGGTAATTGTCTAATTTATAGGAATTGACATCAGGAATACACAAATGCGTATATGAAAGGCAATAAATACCTTTCAAAAAGTCGTATCATTAGGGAAGGTAACACGATGACACCTTGTCAAAGAATGAAATGCTTAGCATATTGAAAAGAGTGCACATTAGGTTCCTGTGAATATAAGTGCTGCTTTTTTAGCATTTCTGAATACAGTTGTAATTCCGCAGAAACCATTTTGTGTAAAATAAATTACTTCTGTAACAGCTTTATTGTTTATGCCTAATCATTAGACAATACTCTACAACTTTGTAACAGTTTTATTGTCTATGCCTAATCATTAGACAGTACTCTAAAACTTTGTAACAGTTTTACTGTCTATACCTAATAATTAGACAATGCTCTACAACTTTGTATTGCAACAGTTTTATTATATATGACTAATAATTAGACAATACTCTACAACTTTGTAACAGTTTTATTGTCCATGCCAAATAATTAGACAACACTCTACAATACTCTACAACTTTGTAACAGTTTTATTGTTTATGCCTAATAATTAAGCAATACTCTACAACTTCGTAACAGTTTTATTGTCTATGCCTAAAATTAGGCAATACTCTATAGCTTTGTAACAGTTTTATTATCTATGACTAATAATTAGACAATACTCTATAATACTCTACAACTTTGTAACAGTTTTATTGTTTATGTCTGATAATTAGACTACAGACAATACTCTGCAACTTTGTAATTGTCTCTTTTCGTTTATCTGTCTATGTTGCCGAGGTAGTTATCCTAAAATTTGAAAATCACTACTAGGGGCGGTGCAATTAGTTTTACTTGATCAGACTTGGTCAATATACTGTGGATTAGTGAACATTAACCCATGCTCTTCATTCTTCTCAGCAGCTGATTTTGTACGGTGTGCCAAGGAAATTTTAAGAAACATTTTTTGTATTATAAATAAACTGGAGTGTGGTTCAACTCGACTTTCTTAGACCAGAATCTATTTTAAGTGGCTTGTAATTTTTTTTTTCTTACAAATATTTGCAAGAAAATAATTTGAAAAATCTTTGTTGTTGCTCCAAATGATCACAGTTATAGCATGTTATCATTAATTTTAGAGGACTTGAAAAAATATTTTGACTGATACCAAGTTTGACAATGTACATTCTTGGGGGGGGGGGAATTTGCCTCCCGAGGGTGCTAATGGTGTTGCGAATACAAAAAATCTGATGTGGGCAGCACATGACTTTCCTTGCAGACTTGTATCCACGTTCTCTTTATTTTAATTAAATTTAATTCATTTTTAATTCAATTTTCGTTCTCATTTGATAACTGGACTTATTTTCAAATGTGGCGTAGAGAAAATACGAAAAAACTGAAATATCTCGAGAACGGCTAGTCCTGGTGTAATGGGGTTGGTTTTATTCTTTTCTTCGTAAAAATTACGTATTAAACAAGCATTTAATGGATATATTTGAGCATACGCAGTTTTTAATTTTAGATTTTAACGATTTTTACGGGCCATTTTGCAAAAAAAGACAGGTTATTTTTTTTCGAATCGTACCAAAATCTAATCAGCACCAGGATGACCCACAAGTGACTTATCTACCAAATTTTGTGAAATTCGGTCCATTAGGTTTTCAGCTAGAGTGGATACAAGCTTTTGCGGGTCATCTCACAAAAAATGCCGGGTTCTTTTATCCCAAATCATACCCGAAATTAATCAGCACCAGATTCGCCCACAAGTGACTCACCTACCAAATTTTATGAAATTCAGTCCATGAGTTTTTTAGTTAGAGTGGATACAAAATCTGCACAGACAGACAGACACACAGACACACACACAGACGTCACGCTAAAAATAGTTTTTTCGTATTCTAGAGGTCTCGAAGCGTGTAGATCCGTCGAAAACTCGAGTTGTGATTTTCGACATGATTCCAATACTTTCCCTATACATTACCATGTATTGTAGGGAAAGTAAAAATGTATCGCGGCTATTTTCCACTACTGTGATATAAACTGTTAAGTTTTGTGATCATTGAGGCATAAATAATCCCTTTTATGCATAATTATGTCAAATTTCGTCCCATTCCGCTATGTTATGAAAATATTAAATTTCGAATAAATTTACGAAGTTTTAGCTCGAATTAAAACAAAAATTCTATCTAGTTCTAAATTTTTTGTTCAGGAAACTTTATATCCGGCTTTGTTAAAATCCAATTATATTTGTGGCAGTCATCGTGTCATAACAAATCGATCACAGACGGACGACAGAGAACACTCGAGAAATAGTCAAAACGTGCTAGGAAGGATCTAAAACATATATTGGATCTAAAATCTCGAAATCAAAAATTTTCATGAAAATAATACTTTCTCTATGTGTTTTTCTATAGTATGAGAAATTAAAAATATCAGGACTCGTACATCTGGACTGTATTTTAAATTTAAAAAAAAGTTATTTTCTGTTTTTTAAAAGCAATTTTATATGCTGTTTTTTAAAGAATCTATGTTATAAGAACATCCAAAGGGAAGTTAAAAATATAGATACACGTATTATTGGAATTCCCCAAATTTTTACAGAGAGAAGGACGATTTTTTTGGATGAAGTTTTAAGCATAGAGTTTAATTACTTGTAGCTCCATGGTCTTTATTTTTAAATAGAATAAATTATTATAGTATTGTGACGAATGAAATGAATGGGAAATTATTTATGAATGAAATGCTGATTTTATAGAGAGAGCCAGGCGTGTTATTTTTTTATGACGTCATTTGAATGAATTTCAGTTGTTTTCGATGAAGTTTTCAAATATAATAAATTATCGTAGTATTATGATAATTCCAAAATTATTACCGAGGAATGTATCGCATTTCAGAGATGTTTAAACCAGGCAATTTTGTATTTTAATGCCGTCATTTGTATGAAGTTAATTTTTTTTTTATGAAAGTTTAAGTTTTCAAATATAATAAATTAATGTAGTATTGTGATAAGTTCTAAAATATTACCGATTAATGTATTGCATTTCAGAGATGTTTAAATAAAATTGCAGTGAAGTTGGAAAGTGTTTCATAATCAATGCTTTAAGCATGATTGATGGTTCTTGTTCCTATTTGTTTAGAGTTAACATATTTAATCAATCAATTTTTATTTTCTGTTGAAATTTAATGATCACGGTTGAAGTTAAATATTAATTCAATATTCTTATCCCAGATCGAGGTAACAAATGATTCAAAAGCTTCTTTTATTGCTAGAATACGAAACTTGAAAATATGCCCACTTAATGGAAGGCTTAAGTTTGTTTCTTGAAAAGAGATAGAGAAAATTTTCTATTTCCCAGTTTATTTCTCAGTTTGCGCGCAAGAACGGTTCTATTTTTTTTTCTTTCAGATTTTTTTAAACTACAATATCTGATCTATATATCTCATTGAAAAGGTTGAAGTGGATAGGGCAAGTGGTAGGTACGTATCTGCAAAAATAGAATATAGCTTTTTTTATAAAAAGTTGCTATTATACTTGTAAATAGCGAAATATATCTGAATAAAGGTTTAAAGGCATTTTTACTTCTTTTATATACATAGCATACTGTATTGGGAAAAATGTGTGGCGGTGCCTAAAAATTCGATTTCGATTTTTTGACGGAAAAGAACGTTTTATATATCCCTAAACTTTAATCGAATGTTTTTGAGGTGATGTCTGCGTGTATGCATGTATGTTAATGTGTGTGTATGTGTGTTAGTGCATGTATATATGTTAGGTGTGTATGTATGTCAATGTGAATGACATGTATGTTAGTGTATCTATGCATGCTGATGTATGCATGTTAGTGTGTGTGTGTGTGTGTATGTATACTAGTGTACGTGTCTGTTAGTGTGTGTGTCAGGGAGTCTGAGGACGCGATATCTAACGAACGAATGAAGCGTTTCAAAAATAATGTAGCACGATTATTTACAATCTGTTAATATTGGAACCTTAATGGTTTTAAACCAGTGGAATGCTTGAAAGACCCGTCATTTTCGTTAATTTAGTATAATTTTTGTCGATTTGGTGACATGTATCTCAATTTGGTGACATTTCAAACTCAAAACCGCCAAGTTGGCGATATTTTGCCAAATTTGTGTTGATTCTGAAAGTGAACATATTTAATGATATTTGCTACTTTTTAATTTTTACTTCACTTTTTAGTAATTTTGTTTAATATATATGCAATATTTCGAAAGCATTTGATGCTACCTTTCTGAAATTTATGTTTTCTAATGAAAAATTACGTATAAAATAGTTTCTTATTTAACTTTATCGAATGTACTCATTTAATTTTTACTTAACTTTTTAGTAATTTTGTGTGTGTGTGTGTGTTTAAAATATATGCAATATCTCGAAAGCATTTGCTGCTACCTTTCTGAAATTTACGTTATTCGTTTTCTAATGAAAAATTACGTATAAAATAGTTTCTTATTTAACTTTATCGGATGTACTCATTTTATTGAGATATTTAAAAACTCTTTCGAATGTTCGATTGCGTTTAAAATTAGTAGGGTATTAGTATTCACTTATCGTAATAATCGTGTCAAATTACATTCGTAAAGCTTCACTCGTCCGTGAGATATCGCTACTACAGTCTCACAGACACGCAGACACACACGCACATCGCAAAAATTGGTGGAAAGCATATTGAATAATAAAATGCGAAAACCTAACTTTTAAGCTAAAACTTTCTGAAAAGAAAACTCAACTAAAAATAAACGGCGTTGGCTCCAATAGGATGCAGCCATAATGGTTTCAAGTGAATAGCATTTTGTAAAATAAAACTCTAGTGAAGTTTAATAAGTTTATTCAATTTTTTCAGACTCATTTGTTACAGGCTTTCACAGCACTGCAAGTTACTTGCTAACTATTTATAACTAGCTGGCACTTTTAGTTGCCGTTCTAATTTCATTTGGACACTCCTACCATAGACTTCAGCCCAAAATTTCTAATTATTTTACTAGCTTATTTTGCAATATATAAATTAAACTTATATAATATATCTAACGAGATTTTACATTCAAATTTATCTATTCTATAAACATACATGGCGGTACTCTAATACGTACTCGAATACGTATATTTCTATCTATTCTGTTCAAGACTCACCAATCAATAAACATCTTTATAATCCCCAAGTTTATTTAACCTTCTAATTTTTTATATAAAATGAAATATGTCCCTTTTATGCTCCAATATTTAACTAAGGAATAAGTGAGCAGATTGAGCTGCAACAATCGCAGCATTTTAAATATTACAGCTTTCCACCCATTGGAAAAAATCCTGTTTTAAATACTAAAATATCGAAATTATAACCACTAAGGAAAAAAAGCGCTTTATGCAAAATTCAATTATATACACTTATAGATGTTCAAAGGAGCTACAAATACTTGCTTACTGTTTACAGCTAGCACTTTTAGTTTTTGAGATATAAATATTACAAACTGAAAAACTGAATATCTTCAACAGCTTGACAAGGCGATTACTCGAAAACTAAGAGTTTTTTCAAAAAATAAATATAGATTTAGATACTAAATTTCCTAATGCATGTTTTTGTCGCTTACTATTTATATCTATTTATATCGAAGTTCCGAAAAATGAAAAAAACACTCGCTCGGACACATAAGTTTTTAATTTTTCCGAAAAAAAAGTTAACAATATGAAAATATTGAAATTATTTTTATATATTTCTAATCTGAACCTCTATTTCCGATAAAACAAAAAAATATTTACATTTTTATCTATTAGGTTCGAAGGTAAAAGTGTTCAAAGCGCCTACATTTTTCATAACGCTCCGATTTTAGCAACAGAAATCCCAAGCATAGATGTTTGTCATTTCAAAATGAAACTCCAATATTCTTTTTGAATGCAAGTATTTTTGGAAGGTTAATTTAAAGCGGATAAAATGAGTTTATTTAGGGCGCATGACGCTCGCGTAGTACAAATAGTAAAAACCGAAGCTCGGGAATGATTTTGGTTCAAAATAGGCGATTTGGAAATTACGCGGTGTTATTTGCATGCAGGAGTTTATTTAGGACCCGGGAAAGGACCCGGGTAATTTGTTTTTGAATAATGAAAGTGACTGAAACAACTGTGATATATAATATACTCTTTGAAATAAAACTGTGAGTAACACTGTTACTTGTTGCAGATTGATGTGAAATATCACATATTTCATATATTTCGAATGGGAAAAGGTTAATGCGTTGTGTGTTATGATGGTACAGGCTACCCACAGGGAACGTTTTCGATATTTTTAATTTAATATTTAATTTTTCTACCCTTTACCACCGTAATTGTTTTATATAGTTTAAAGGGTATATGAAATACATAAATAGCATATGTTAGACAGCTTAAAGGGCACTTGAAATACATAAAGGGCATGTGTTAGACAGCTTAAAAGGGTATATTATAGCTTACAGGGCTTATAAAATGCATAAAAGACATATGTTATACAGCTTAAAGGGCATATTGCAGCTAAAAGGGCATATTCCAGCTTAAAGGGCATAAGAAATACATAAAGGACATATGTTATACAGCTTAAAGGGCATAATAATTACAGCTTAAAGAGCATATGAAATCAGATCATACAATACATATTGAGTTCTGTATTGAGATAGGCAGATACCTTTACTCATATAACGTCGACAATCCAACTAAAAATAACGAATTCGAGAAACAGAAATCAACAGAATTCGAGAAGTTTCCATGAAAGTCGCCAAGTTGGCAAGAGTTCACTAAATTAGACTCCAAAATCACCGATTTTGAAACCATGATCAAGTAGCCCAGACTTTCAAATTACAACACTAGTTTTTACTTTCCCTGCAATACATGGTAATGCATAGGGAAAGTATTGGAATCATGCCGAAAATCACAACTCGAGTTTTCGACGGATCTACACGTTTCGAGACCTCTGGAGTGCGAAAAAACCATTTTTAACGTGACGTCTGTGTGTGTGTGTGTCTGTCTGTCTGTCTGTCTGTCTGTGCAGATTTTGTATCCACTCTAACTGAAAAACTAATGGACCGAATTTCACAAAATTTGGTAGATAAGTCACTTGTGGGCGGGGAAGGTGCTGTTTACTTTTAGGTACAATTCGGGATAAAAGAACCCGCCTTTTTGTGCGAAATGGCCCGCAAAAGCTTGTATCCACTCTAGCTAAAAAACTACTGGACCGAATTTCACAAAATTCGGTAGATGAGTTACTTGTAAGTCATCCTGGTACTGATTAGATTTTGGTACGATTCGGAAAAAAAAATAACCTGCCTTTTCTTACAAAATGGCCCGCAAAAATCATCAAATTCTAAACTAAAGAACTACGTATGCTCAAATATATCCATTAAATGCTTGTTTAATACGTAATTTTTAAAGAAGAAAAGAATAAGACCAACGCCATTACACTAGGACTAGCCGTTCTCGAGATATTTTAGTTTTTCGTATTTTCTCTACGCCACCTATGAAATTAAGTCCGGTTACCGAATGAGAAAGAAAATTGAATTAAAAGTGAAATAAATTTAATTAAAATAAACAGAACGTGGATATAAAGTCTGCAGGGAAAGTCATGTGCTGCCCACATCAGATTTTTACTTTCCCTGCAATACATGGTAATGTATAGGGAAAGTATTGGAATCATGTCGAAAATCGCAACTCGAGTTTTCGACGGATCTACACGTTTCGAGACCTCTAGAATACGAAAAAAACATTTTTAGCGTGACGTCTGTGTGTGTGTCTGTGTGTCTGTCTGTGTGTCTGTCTGTCTGTGTGTCTGTGTGTCTGTCTGTCTGTGCAGATTTTGTATCCACTCTAACTAAAAAACTAATGAACCGAATTTCACAAAATTTGGTTGGTAAGTCACTTGTGAGCGAGTCTGGTGCTGATTAGTTTTGGGTACGATTTCGAATTAAAGAACCCGCCTTTTTTTGCGAAATGGCCCGCAAAAGCTTTTATCCACTCTATCTGAAAAACTGCTGGACCGAATTTCACAAACTTTGGTTGATGAGTCACTTGTGGGTTACCCTGGTGCTGATTAGATTTTGGTACGATTCGGAAAAAAATAACCTGCCTTTTTTTGCAAAATGGCCCGCAAAAATCGTCAAAATCTAAACTAAAGAACTAGGTATACTCAAATATATCCATTAAATGCTCGTTTAATACGTAATTTTTAACGACAAAAAGAATAAGACTAACCCCATTACACTAGGACTAGCCGTTCTCGAGATATTTTAGTTTTTCGTACTTTCCCTACGCCACCTTTGAAAATAAGCCCGGTTTCCGAATGAGAACGAAAATTGAATTAAAAGTGAAATAAATTTAATTAAAATAAAGAGAACGTTAATATAAGTCTGCAGGGAAAGTCATGTGCTGCCCACATCAGATTTTTACTTTCCCTGCAATACATGGTAATGTATAGGGAAAGTATTGGAATCATGTCGAAAATCGCAACTCGAGTTTTCGACGGATCTACACGTTTCGAGACCTCTAGAATACGAAAAAACTATTTTTAGCGTGACGTCTGTGTGTGGGTCTGTGTGTCTGTGTGTCTGTGTGTCTGTCTGTGCGTCTGTCTGTCAGTCTGTCTGTGCAGATTTTGTATCCACTCTAACTGAAAAACTAATTGACCGAATTTCATAAAATTTGGTAGGTAAGTCTCTTGTGCACGAATCTGGTGCTGATTAATTTTGGGTATGACTAGGGTTAAAAGAACCCGCCTTTTTTGCGAAATGGCCCGCAAAAGCTTGTATCCACTCTAACTGAAAAACTAATGGACCGAATTTCACAAACTTTGGTAGATAAGTCGTTTGTAGGCCACTTTGGTGCTGATCAGATTTTGGTATAATTCGAAAAAAAATAACCTGCCTTTTTTTGCAAAATGGCCCGCAAAAATCATCAAAATCTAAACTTAAGAACTACGTATGCTCAAATATAGCCATTAAATACTTGTTTAATACGTAATTTTTAGCGAAGACAAGAATAAGACCAACCCCATTACACTAGGACTAGCCGTTCTCGAGATATTTTAGTTTTTCGCATTTTTCCTACACCATTTTTGAAAATAAGTCCAGTTTTCAAATGAGAACGAAAATTGAATTAAAAATGAATTAAATTTAATTTAAATAAATAGAACGTGAATATAAGTCTGCAGGGAAAGTCATGTGCTGCCCACATCAGATTTTTACTTTCCCTGCAAGACATTGCAATGTATAGGGAAAGTATTGGAATCATGCCGAAAATCGCAACTCGAGTTTTCGACGGATCTACACGTTTCGAGACCTCTAGAATGCGAAAAAACTATTTTTAGCGTGACGTCTGTGTGTGTGTCTGTCTATCTATCTGTCTGTCTGTCTGTCTGTCTGTCTGTGTGTCTGTCTGTGCAGAATTTGTATCCACTCTAACTAAAAAAGTAATTGACCAAATTTCATAAAATTTGGTAGATAAGTCACTTGTGGGCGAATCCGGTGCTGATTAGTTTTGGGTACGATTCGAGATAAAAGAACCCGCCTTTTTTTGCGAAATGGTCCGCAAAAGATTGTATCCACTCTAGCTGAAAAACTAATGTGCCGAATTCCAAAAAATTCGGTAGGTGAGTTACTTGTGGGACTATCTGGTGCTGATTAGATTTTGGTACGATTTGGAAAAAAATAACCTGCCTTTTTTTGCAAAATGGCCTACAAAAATCGCCAAAATCTAAAATAAAAAACTACGTATGCTCAAATATATCCATAAAATGCTTGTTTAATGCGTAATTTTTAACGAAGAAAATAATAAGACCAACCCCATTACACTAAGACTAGCCGTTCTCGAGATATTTTAGTTTTTTTGTATTTTCTCTACGCCACCTTTGAAAAGAAGTCCAGTTATCAAATGAGAACGAAAATTGAATTAAAAGTGAATTAAGAGTAATAAAAATAAAGAGAACGTGATTATAAGTCTGCAGGGAAAGTCATGTGCTGCCCACATCAGATTTTTTGTTACGTATTCGTGACAATATGATATCACTTCCGTTACATACTTCCACTACCGTTTCGTCTAAATCACATTTCTTTTAAGATGTACTCACTCTATCCCGCGCTTTAAAATGTTTCCCATAAAAAAACGGTATGTACGTTAAACAAGGAATAGATTTAATGCAAATAGAGATCATAAAATGAGTAACACATCAAATAATCTTATTTTGACTAAACCCTCGATTGATGTATGAAACAAGCATGATATCAAAAATATATTGGTAAACACAAAACTCGGAAACCTGTAAGAAATGAAAAGGTTTAAGTTCGACGCTTTCAAAATCCTTCTTTTTTGGCATATCTTAGTTTTCACGTGATAAGAATGAAGACACAGTATTTTTTTGTTCCAAGATTCTTTTCAAACTGCAATATCTGATCTCTATTTTTTGTAAAAGGAGAATGAATAGATGGCAGTAGATAAGTTGCTATAAAAATAGGAGAGAGCATTATTAAAAATTGTTATTATGCTTGACAACCAGCGAAATCTGCCTTAAATAAGGTGGTTAAAATCACCTACTGCAGGATGGGAGTTCTTTAGAGTAGTGTTATGCAAATTTTGAAGATGTTTACGTTAATATTGTATTTAAGATTTTGATTTATGTTCTTCCGATATATTATTTACAGAGTTGCGTTCATGATTTAAATGCGCGCATATATATTAAAAAATCTAATGTAGGCAACACATGACTTTCTCTGCATTCTTCAATGAATTTACTCCTTTTGCAGTAAAAAAATAAAATCTGATGTGGGCAGCACATGATTTTCCTTAAACAATGCAATGAACGTCGAACAATCACTTTTATAGTAAAAAAAATCTCATGTGGGCAGCACATGACCCTGCAGACTTAAATTCATATTTTCTTTACTTCTTTAATAATTCATTAGATTGAGTTTAATTGCACCAAATAACACTTAATTTGCATTTTTAATTCAATTTTTGTTTTTATTTGGTAATTGGATATTTTTACAATAGCGGCACAACAAAAATGCAAGAAATCTCAAATATATTGAGAAAGGTTAGTCCTAAAGTATAATGGAGTGTGTTATAATCTTTTCCTCGTCAAAAATTGCGTATAAAACAAGAATTTAATTGATACATTTCAGCATACGTAGTCCTTTTTCTTTTAATTTTGGCGATTTTTGCGGGCCATTTCGTAAAAAAAAAAACAGGTTGTTTTTTTCCGAATCGTACCAAAATCTAATCAGCACCAGAGTGTTCCTCAAGTAACTTGTCCACCAAATATTGTGAAATTTGGTCAATTAGTATTTCAGCTACGGTGGATATATGACATTTTTGCGGGCCATTTCGTAAAAAGAGGTGGGTTCTTCCTCTCCGAATCGTACCAAATTCTAATCAGCACCAGAGTATTTAACAAGTAACTTATCTACCAAATTTTGTGAAATTTGGTAAATTAGTATTTTAACTAGACCGGATAAATGAAATTTTTAAGGGCCATTTCGCAAAAAAAAGCGGGTTCTGTTTTTACTCTAAAAACTAATCAGCACCAGAGTCACATCCAAGTGACTTACCGATCAAATTTTATAAAATTCGGTCCATTAGTTTTTAAGTTAGAGTGGATACATACATTGCACAGACACACAGATAGACACACAGATACGCAGACACACAGACAGACACACACATAGACGTTACGCTAAAAATAGTTTTTCGTATTCTAGAGGTCTCTAAACGTGTAGCTCCGTCGAAAACTCAAGTTGCGATTTTCGACATGATACCAATACTTTCCCTATACATTACCATGTATTGCAATGAAAGTAAAAATCTGATGTGGGCAGCACATGACTTTCGCTGCAGACTTATATTCACGTTCTCTTTGTTTTAATTAAATTTAATACACTTTTAATTCAATTTTCGTTCTCATTTGATAACTGGACTTTTTTCAAAGGTGGCGTAGAGATAATACCAAAAAAACTAAAATATCTCGAGAACGGCTAATCCTAGTGTAATGGGGTTGGTCTTATTCTTTTCTTCGTTAAACGTTACGTATTAAGCAAACATTTAATGGAGATATTTGAGCATAAGTAGCTTTTTATTTTAGATTTTTGCGATTTTTGCGAGCCATTTTGCAAAAAAAAGGCAAGTTATTTTTTTCCGAATCATACCAAAATCTAATCAGCACCAGAGTGTCCCACAAGTGACTTACCTACCGAATTTTGTGGAAATTGGTCAGTTAGTTTATCAGCTAGAGTGGATACAAACTTTAGCGGGCCATTTCTCAAAACAAGGCGGGTTCTTTTATCCCGAATCGTACCCAATACTAATCAGCACCAGATTCGTCCACAAGTGACTTACCAACTAAATTTTATGAAATTTGGTCCATTACTTTTTTAGCTAGAGTGGATACAAAATCTGCACAGACACACAGACACACAGACGTCACGCTAAAAATAATTTTTCGTATTCTAGAGGTCTTGAAACGTGTAAATCCGTCGAAAACTCGAGTTGCGATTTTCGACATGATTCCAATACTTTCCCCATACATTATCATGTATTGCAGGAAAAGTAAAAATCTGATGTGGGCAGCACATGACTTTCGTTGCAGACTTATATACACGTTCTCTTTGTTTTAATTAAATTTAATTCACTATTAATTCAATTTTCGTTCTCATTTTGTAACTGGACTCATTTCCAAAGGTGGCGTAGAGAAAAACGAAAATATCTCGCGAACGGTTAGTCGTAGTGCAATGGGGTTGGTCTCTCTTATTCTTTTCTTCCTTAAAAATTACTTATAAAACATGTAATGGATATATATTACAATATACGTAGTTTTTTATTTTATATTTTTTCGATTTTTGCGGGCCATTTTGCAAAAAAAGGCAGGTTATATTTTCCCGAATCGTACCAAAATCTAATCAGCACCAGGATGACCCACAAGCGACTTATCTACCAAATTTTGTGAAATTCAGTCCATTAGATTTTCAGCTAGAGTGGATATAAGATTTTGCGGACCATTTCGCAAAAAACGGAGGGTTCTTCTTTTCTGAATCGTACCCAAAACTAATCAGCACCAGATTCGCCCACAAATGACTTACCTACCAAATTTTATGAAATTCGGTCAATTAGTTTTTCAGCTAGAGTGGATACAACATCTGCACAGACAGACAGACACACAGACACACAGACAGACACACAGACACACATAGAGACGTTACGCTAAAAATAGTTTTTTCGTATTCTAGAGGTCTCGAAACGTATAGATCCGTCGAAAACTCGAGTTGTGATTTTCGGCATGATTCCAATACTTTCCCTATACATTACCATGTATTGCAGGGAAAGTAAAATAGGTTATTTTTATAGTAGATACTTATAGACTCTTTACGATATAGAATACGTGAATTAGTCGTCATTTTCACTGATTTAGCGTCATTTTAATCCATTTGGCGAGGTTTTCGTTAATTTGGTCACATTCAATAAAAATCACCAAGTTGGCGATATTCCGCTAAATACGTCGCCAAAATCTTGCCAAGAGTTATGAGCGGAGAAATAAGGTATTCTTATAGCAGATAAATGACTATTGGCGTTCAAATACAAAAGTATTACTTAAAATATCTTTTCTCATGAATGGAACGAGCAAGATCCATGAGAATGATGTCACGAAATTTATCTCATGATATTACATATGAAAGTGAACATGTTTCTCAACAGTTAATATTTTGTTTAATTTATGGAATTTTTTTGATAAATTTATTTGAAAAATGTGCAATATCTCGAGAACGGTTCATGATTAGCATTTTAAAGTTTATGTCAATCGTTTTCTAAGGAAAAATTACATAAGAAATGTCTATTTGCGTAACTTTATTAAAGGTTTTGGTTTTTTGATCACTGTTTTCAAAATTTCAAGCGAAAATTTAATTAATTCTGAACATTCAATTGTGTTTAAAAACAATAGGCTTCCAGTATTAATGGATTGTAATTTTTGTACCACATTTCATTCGAATCGCTCCATTCGTTCGTGAGATATCGTCTCCATAGGCTCACTGACACCCACACGTACACAGACATCACTTCAAAAATGTTCGATTCGTGATCAGGGATGCTTGAAACGTGCTCTCCAGTCGAAAACTCGAATTCGAATTTACTTCACAGTACTTCCCTTATACATTATACTATGTATACATATAAGGAAAGTAATAATGTATAAGATCCACGGTACTGTGTTTTTTACCTTTAATTGTACATTTGGCGATTTTCCGCATGACAACATGTAATACAAGTAATACGGTGGTTATAATTACGATATTTTAGCGTTTTAACCTAGGTGATAAAACTATAATATCACTTTTCCCCACCCCATGGGTGGGAAAGCTGTAATATATAAAATGTCACGATTTTCGCAGCTCAGTCTGTTTACTTTCTCCTTGGTGAAATATTGATGCATAACCACTCGATATTTTGTTTTGTTTAAAAGAATTACGATGTTAAATGAACCTATGGATTCTAAAGATTTTTAATGAATGAGGAAGTTTGAACAAAATAGAAAATATATTATGTATATATTCAATGTATCAAGAATATTCAATGAAAATTCAATGAAAATTTCAATGAAATATTCAATGAAAATGTATCAAGTACGTATAAAGTACGTATTTATGTGCCGCCTGACAAATTTATATAATAGATTAACTTGAATCTAAAATCTCGTCAGATATATTGTATAAGTTTAATTTATACATCACAAAGCAAGTTAGTTAAATAATTAGGTATTTTGAGCTGAAGTCTATGGTCGGAGTTTCGAGATGGAGTCAGGACCGCAACTAAAAGTGCTAGCGAGTTATAAACAGTTAGCAAGTAACTTGTAGTGTTTTTAAAGCCTGTAAACGCAACAAATGAGTCTAAAAAAATTGAATAAATTTATTGAACTTTACTGGAGTTTTGTTTTACAAAATGTTATTCACGTAAAATTATTTTGGTTTCATCTTATTGGAGCCATCGCCGATTATTTTTAGTTTAGTTTTTGTTTTTAGAAAGTTTTAGTTTAAAAGTTAGGTTATCATCTTTTATCATTAAGTTTGTGTTTTGCCATTTTTTGGTTTATATGTGTAAGTGTGTGTGTGTGTGTGTGTGTGTGTGTGTGTGTGTGTGTGCGTGTGTATGTGAGAGTATCCGTAAGACTGTAGAAGTCATATCTCACAGACGAACGAAGCGTTTCGTTTGTAATTTGGCACGATTATTGCAATACGTGAATAAAGCTAAATAAAGAACTATTTCACATGTAGTTTTTCATTTGAAAACGAATAACACAAATTTAATAACATAACATGCCCCAAAATGTAGATTGAGGTGAAGTCTATGATCGGGGTTTCAAGATAAAATCGGGACGATAACTAAAAGTGCTAGCTAGCTAGCTATAAGCAGTTAGCAAGTAATTTGCAGCGTTTTTGAAACCTGTAAACAACATAAATGAGTCTGATAACATTGAAAGAAATGTTACTGGAGTTTTCTTTTACAAAATGTACGTACTTCACGCAAATTTGTTTTGGATTTATTGGACGCCGTGGTATATATTTTACGCGGATGCACTGAGAAGGAGGATACAGCGTATCCTCGAAACAGCTGTTTACTGCATTATTGTGGTACTTGTGCTTATTTACGTTTCCCTAGTTTTTCTTATCCTTCGCACAAAGTGTATTTTACTCTTAAAGTGTATTTTACTTATTTTACTAAGCAATAAAGTGTATTTTACGTATTTTACTTAGTAGTAAAGTGTATTTTACTTATTTTGCTTAGTAGTAAATATCATCAAATTTATAACACTTGACGACAAATTTGTCGACCTTGGCCACTAATTTGGCAAAATATAGCCGACTTAGAGATTCCTTAATGTGGTGCCAAATTAGCGAAAATGTCGTCAAATAGACAAAAGTGACGCTCAAGTTATGAAAATGACACCAAATTGATGAATTCATCATTAAAAGATTTTAATATAATGATATTCTTTAACAGATGTTAGCAATATTTCTAATTATCTATATCTGTCAGAAATATAAGTTAATTTAATACTTCAAAATAATTTTACATGTTGCTTGCAGAAAAGCGCAAATGTCAGTCACATTTTAACGTTAAAATCATTCTGCCATGGATTACGTTCATTATTATTTCGAATTGAAAGAAGTGAATTAATTGCATTATGTATGGAAAGTCATGTATTGCCAACATCAAATTTTTACTTTCCCTGCAATACATGGTAATGTATAGGGAAAGTATTGGAATCATGCCAAAAATCGCAACTCGAGTTTTCGACGGATCTACACGTTTCGAAACCTCTAGAATACGAAAAAACCATTTTTAGCGTGACGTCTGTGTGTATGTCTGTGTGTCTGTGTGTCTGTGTGTCTGTCTGTGTGTCTGTCTGTCTGTGCAGATTTTGTATCCACTCTAACTAAAAAACTAATGGACCGAATTTCACAAAATTTAGTAGGTAAGTCACTTGTGGGCGGGGCTGGTGCTGATTAGTTTTGGGTACGATTCGGAATAAAAGAACCCGCCTTTTTTGTGAAATGGCCCGCAAAAGCTTGTATCCACTGTAGCTGAAAAACAAATGGACCGAATTTCACGAAATTCGGTAGATGAGTCACGTATAGGCCACCCTGGTGCTGATTAGATTTTGGTACGATTCAGAAAAAAATAACCTGCCTTTTTTTGCAAAATGGCCCGCAAAAATTGCCAAAATCTAAAATAAAAAACTGGGTATACTCAAATATATCCATTAAATGCTGATTTAATACGTAATTTTTAACTACGAAAAGAATAAGATCAACCCCATTACACTAGGACTAGCCGTTCTCGAGATATTTTAGTTTTTCGTACTTTCCCTACGCCACCTTTGAAAATAAGTCCGGTTATCGAATGAGAACGAAAATTGAATTAAAAGTGAAATAAATTTAATTAAAATAAAGAGAACGTTAATATAAGTCTGCAGGGAAAGTCATGTGCTGCTCACATCAGATTTTTACTTTCCCTGCAATACATGGTAATGTATAGGGAAAGTATTGGAATCATGCCGAAAATCGCAACTCGAGTTTTCGACGGATCTACACATTTCGAGACCTCTAGAATACGAAAAAACCATTTTTAGCTTGACGTCTGTGTGTGTGTCTGTGTGTCTGTCTGTCTGTGTGTCTGTGTGTCTGTCTGTCTGTGTGTCTGTGTGTCTGTCTGTCTGTGCAGATTTTGTATCCACTCTAACTAAAAAACTAATGGACCGAATTTCACAAAATTTTGTAGGTAAGTCACTTGTGGGCGGGGCTGGTGCTGATTAGTTTTGGGTACGATTCGGAATAAAAGAACCCGCCTTTTTTGTGAAATGGCCCGCAAAAGCTTGAATCCACTGTAGCTGAAAAACTAATGGACCGAATTTCACAAAATTCGGTAGATGAGTCACGTATAGATCACCTGGTGCTGATTAGATTTTGGTACGATTCAGAAAAAAATAACCTGCCTTTTTTTGCAAAATGGCCCGCAAAAATTGCCAAAATCTAAAATAAAAAACTGGGTATACTCAAATATATCCATTAAATGCTGATTTAATACGTAATTTTTAACTACGAAAAGAATAAGATCAACCCCATTACACTAGGACTAGCCGTTCTCGAGATATTTTAGTTTTTTCATATTTTCTTTCATATTATTACGCCACCTTTGAAAATAAGTCCAGTTATCAAATGAGAATGAGAATTGAATGAAAAGTGAATTAAATGTAATTAAAATAAAGGGAACTTAAACATAAGTCTGCAGGGAAAGTCATGTGCTGCCCACATCAGATTTTTTTACTTTCCCTGCAATACATGGTAATGTATAGGGAAAGTATTGGAATCATGCCGAAAATCGCAACTCGAGTTTTCGACGGATCTACACGTTTCGAGACCTCTCGAATGCGAAAAAACTATTTTTAGCGTGACGTCTGAGTGTGTGTCTTTGTGTCCGTCTGTCTGTGTGTCTGTCTGTCTGTGTGTCTGTGTGTCTGTCTGTGCAGATTTTGTATCCACTCTAACTAGAAAACTAATTGACCGAATTTCATAAAATTTAGTAGGTATATCACTTATGGGCAGATCTGGTGCTGATTAGTTTTGGGTATGATTCAGGATAACAGAACCCGCTTTTTTTTTTTGCGAAATGGCCCGCAACAGCTTGTATCCACTCTAGCTGAAAAACTAAAGGGCCGAATTAAACACAATTTGGTAGGTAAGTCACTTGTGGAACACCCTGGTGCTGATTAGATTTTGGTAAGATTCGGAAAAACATAACCTGCCTTTTTTTGCAAAATGGCCCGCAAAAATCGACAAAGTCTAAAATAAAAAACTACCTATGCTGAAATATATCCATTAAATACTTGTTTTATACGTAATTTTTAATGAAGAAAAGAATAAGACCAATCCCATTACACTAGGACTAGCCGTTCTCGAGACATTTTTGTTTTTGTTTTTTTTCTCTAAGCCACCTTTGAAAATGAGTCCAGTTACCAAATGAGAACGAAAATTGAATTAATAGTGAATTAAATTTAATTAAAATAAGAGAATGTGTATATAAGTCTGCAGGGAAAGTCATGTGCTGCCCACATCAGATTTTTACTTTCCCTGCAATACATGGCAATGTATAGGGAAAGTATTGGAATCATGTCGAAAATCGCAACTTGAATTTTCGACGGATCTACACGTTTCAAGTCCTCTAGAATACGAAAAAACCATTTTTAGCGTGACGTCTGTATGTGTGTCTGTGTGTCTGTCTGTCTGTCTGTGTGTGTGTGTGTCTGTCTGTGTGTCTGTCTGTCTGTGCAGATTTTGTATCCACTCTAACTAAAAAACTAATGGACCGAATTTCACAAAATTTTGTATGTAAGTCACTTGTGAGCGTGTCTGATGCTGATTAGTTTTGGGTATGATTTGGGATAAAAGAATCCGCCTTCTTTTACGAAATGACCCGCAAAAGTTTGTATCCACTCTAACTGAAAAACTACTGGACCGAATTTTACAAAATTTGGTAGATGAGTCACTTGTAGGTTACCCTGGTGCTGATTCGATTTTGGTAAGATTCGGAAAAAAATAACCTGCTTTTTTTTGCAAAATGGCCCGCAAAAATCGTCTAAATCTAAGCTAAAGAACTAGGTATACTCAAATATATCCATTAAATGCGCGTTTAATACGTAATTTTTAACGACGAAAATAATAAGACCAGCCCCATTACACTAGGACTAACCGATTTCGAGATATTTTAGTTTTCCGTATTTTCTCTACGCCACCTTTGAAAATAGGTCCGGTTACCGAATGAGAACGAAAATTGAATTAAAAGTGAAATAAATTTAATTAAAATAAAGAGAACGTTAATATATGTCTGCAGGGAAATTCATGTGCTGCCCACATCATATTTTTACTTTCCTTACATGGTAATGTACAGGGAAAATATTGGAATCATGCCGAAAATCATAACTCGAGTTCTCGACGGATGTACGCATTTCGAGACCTCTACAATACAAAAAAAAAACTATTTTTAACGTGACGTCTGTGTGTGTGTCTGTCTGTGTGTCTCTCTGTCTGTATGTGCACATTTTGTATCCACTCTAACTAAAAAACTAATGGACCAAATTTCATAAAATTTGGTTGATAAGTCTCTTGTGGACGAATCTGGTGCTGATTAGTTTTGGGTACAATTTGGGATAAAAGAACCTGCCCGTTTTTGCGAAATGGCTCGCGAAAGCCTCTATCCACTCTAGCTGAAAAACTAATGGACCGAATTTTACAAAATTCGGCAGATAAGTCGCTTGTGGATCACCCTGGTGCTAATTAGATTTTGGTATGATTTGGAAAAAAATAACCTACCGTTTTTTGCAAAATGGCCCGCAAAAATCGTCAAAATCTAAAATAAAGAACTACATATGTTCAAATATATCCATTATATGCTTGTTTTATACGTAATTTTTAACGATGAAAAGCATAAGCCCAACCCCATTACACTAGGCCTAGCCGTTCTCGAGATATTTTAGTTTTTTCGTATTTTCTCTACGCCATTTTTGAAAATAAGTCCAGTTACCAAATGAGAACGAAAATTGAATTAAAAGTAATTTAAATTTAATTAAAATAAAAAGAACTTGGATATAAGTCTGCAGGGAAAGTCATGTGCTGCCCACATCAGATTTTTTATTTAAGTGACTGGGAGTCATTTTAAAATGCGCCAATTCGCCAAATTAATAAAGGAATCATAAAATGGTAAATTCAACATTATTTTAAATGAATATTTGTTTTCTATGTGTTTTTTTGTATATAAATAAAAAGTAATGTATAAAATAATAAGAAAGGGACTTGGTCTATGAGGAAATTTATGTTCAGCCCACATAGGAGTTTCTTGTTAAAAGCTAAGAGCTTTAAAATTAGTTAAATTTTATATTCTGGCGAATTTGAGACTTATTTTTATTGATTCACTTTAATAAACAAAACTCAATAAAAATACTGTTCTTGTGCAATTGAATGCAAATTTAAATCCATTGTGAACATAAATTTTGAAATTTTCATCACAGTTAAAGTTCTGTGATTTTTCAGTATTCCCACCGCTGCATTTCTCTCTTTCAGTGAAGGCTATGTTTAGAATAGAGGACCATTTTTTTTTCAAACTGAGTGGAATTTATATGGAAAAGAAGTTCATGTTCTGTAGAAAATTGGTACCTTCAGAGTATAACAAAAGCTACCCTTTCTACGAAATCCGTCGCTTAATGTATTTCGAAGCCACAATAAAATATTTTGAATAACATCTGGCGGAATATAATATACAATTTAAATGGATTGAAAATGTATTGAACAATAATTTATATCAAGAATTTTAAATATTGTGAGGCATTATCTTTTGTTATTTTGCAAAAGAGAAAAAAATCTTATTGCTTTAGAATAGTTCTATTTAAACGTAGGAATGATTTTTGCTGCAGAAAAGATTCTTAATGGATTTTCCAGATGCAAAAGATAAAATATTTGTTCGCGGATACTTTTTTATCAGACTACTCAAATTCAATGCTGGAATGCGTAATGAGTACAGAATACGACTTTGTGCACAATCAATAATGAACAGGATCACAACCTAAAATGCAGCACAAAACTAGTTTAGTAAGTAGACGCATACTGGATTACCTTATTTAGTGTGAACAAGCCTGGATCTAAAGGCCCAAACAGAAAATGACTACAAGACAAAACCCAATATAATTGTGGCAACCGAAAAAGAAAAAGCTAAAAGCTTAAAGTTAAAGTTTTAAATATTAAAATTAATTTATTATTATTATATCTTCAGATTGCCGTGATACATATTTAGTGGAATTATTGTTTTGATCGTACATTGCTCGTTGTGCCGCTATATAAACCCTCCAATTATTTTACCTTTCGTGTGAGTCCTGTAAAGGAATAATTAATTAATAAAATGCTAAATTGATCACACCATTTAAACTTAAACAATGAAACATTTATTAACAATATTTATTTTCATTAATTATTGCAGCGGAGGGGACATATGCGACCAGAATTATTAAAATTACTATCGTGTCTATGACCTGTGATTGTTATTGAGCACATACCTTCCAATTCGTCTTGGCCTTTGATCATATCTCAAATGCTTGCATCAGTTCTCAGTACTGGCCATAACTCTTTGGTGTTGAAGGCCCAGACCACACGACCAACCCAGGGGTTTATGATAACTCTTTGGTGTGTGGCTCCTCCTCGTACTCTGATTGCACTCACACATTGATATATCTCCATTATTTTGGAACCTCTACGGGACACTCTACAAGTCTGTTAGGTTTTTCATTCTTCTCTAGTCGTGCTCTTAAGTCAACATCTTGATCGTCTCTACTGGTATACTCTTAAGTCAAAATTCCATATCTCTCTTATCTAGTCTGTTCTCGTTCTCGGGTCACAGGCTGTGGTTCCCTCGATGTGTGTGTGGGTGGGGGGTGGGGGGGGGGTAACTCCTCCTTTTCTTCCATTTGCCGCACTTATTGGTTACTCCTTTACCCAATGGCACCATTGCACATTTCGTAAAGCCCAGCTCAGCCCCTCTTGTATGGCACCCCTAAATTCATGGTCCTCTGACCTTTAGGTTCACGGAGTCATAAACTCCGGTGCTAGCCAGACTACACGCTTTGTTCGCCGTTTTGGTCACAATAAATTTCACACAAAAGTGTCTCATCAAATGTGAGATCTATTTCTGGTCTCACAATAATAGCGCCGTCTAGTGTGACGAAAGGGAAGCAAAACAAGAAAAAAGTAAAGAAAATATGAATTTGAGAAGCAAACAAGAAAAATGAATAAAATGCAAAGTATATGAACTCAATGGGCAGACGAAAAAAGAGCGGAAAATAGAAACAAAAATTTTGGAGTTCAAGTTCTGGTTTGTTCGCATTGAAGAAGGAGATCCAATGATTTCCGAAATGTACTTCTGCTTACTTAACTTTTCTGCGATGCAGTTTACACTGTGATTTAATGCATTATGCAATGCATAATATTAGGTAACATTTGGTCTGATCCAGAAATAGGCAATAAAAAACAAATAAATTAATATCAACGATTTATATAGTGGACTAAAGTGATGATCATATCGAAGCTACATGGATGTATCGGTACAGAGCTATACGATGCATCGATATTTCATATAGATTTCATATGCTTGTATATGATACTATTGTGTAATAAATACATTAGTTATCAATGTATATCGCACATACAATTTTCTTGACTGGTGTGCATATTATCTTTTCAGCGATTTTTTTTCTTTAATTTAGAAAAAAATTATGCTTTGTAATTTTATTATAATAACTAATTCAAAGTGGCAAATTCTTTTTAAATAAAAATTAATTTTTAGGAGTTGGTAGCCCATTCTCTATAAGCTGAAAGTGGTGGACGTTTTACTAACTACAATAAAGCATTTATAGCCGAATACCCGCTGAAAACCAACAGTCTCGCAATAAGCAACCCCTGAATATTGTCATTTTATTAATAATTCGCGTTTCACATTTATTCGGAAAATCGAATATTTTAGTGTGCGGAACCCCCTAAATAAGAAAATATTGAAAATTTTAAGTTGCGCACGTCTTCTTTTAGAACTATCTACCAGTACACCAAATTAAAGTCTCTATCTGATCCCGAAGCTACTATTTTTTTATCATCTCCCCTTTCGAACGTTTTCTTGTGTAGCACACCCATAAATGAACATTTTTGAAAAACTCTGTTCGCCTTGGGTTTCTTGTCAGATGATTGGCCCATATAATAAACATCAGGCCTCTATCATATTTAAAAGGAAGTGCGTCTCATTTATTCCGAAAATCGAACATATTGGTGTTCGGCACCCCTAAAGTTGCAAATATTGGAAATCTGAAATTGCACACTTTCTTCCTTTCAAACTATCTCCCCGTACACAAAATTTGAAGTCTCTATCCTGAAGCATGTTTTTCTGTCACTTCATATTTCGAAAGTCTTTCTGTGTTGCACCTCCTTAAATGATCATTTTTGAAAAACCGTAATAATCTTAGGCTTTTTTTATCAAATGATTATCCCATATACTAAATTTCAAGCATCTATCATATTGTAAAGGAGGCGTTTTTCATTTGTTCGTCAAATCGAACATCTTAGTGTGCGGCACCCCCCTGCAATAGCAAATGTTGGAAAACTGAAATTGCACCACACTTTCTTCCTTTCTAATTATCTACACGTATACCAAATTTGAAGTCTCTATCTCATCGAGAAGCATGCTTTTTCCATCATTTCACTTTTTCGAATGTTTTTCTGTGGAGTACCCACCCCCTCTTAAATATACATTTTTGAAAAACTCCATTCTTCTTGGTTTTTCTATTAAATGATTTGCCCATATACCAAATATCAAGCCTCTATCACGTTCTAAAACAGGGTGTTTCTACTTCACTTCGAAAATCGAATATTTCTGTGTGCGACACCCCCTAAAGTAGGAGTCATGCAGCATAGGGTGCGGTTAGTACTTGGGTGGGTGACCACCTGGGAACACCGCTTGATGTTGGCACTTTTCGGGCGCGGTAGCCCGGTGGTTTGCGCACTGGATTTGCACACTGCCACAACTGCCGCCGAGTTCATGCGGAGTACGATCACGTTAAACATGTGGATCCGTAAGTCCTTCCGAGAGGTTGGTGGTAGGGGAAGGAGGGTACGGTCTCTGTGGATGCCTCCCCCACTGGGTTCCGGTCTAAATTGGGTGGCACTTCTCGGCCGTCCAAACAGTTACCTTACACCTTTCTGGTAGGTTGGACGGTCTGGGTATCAACAACAACATCCTCCTAAAGTAGAAAATATTGGAAAACTGAAATTGTACACTTTTTTCCTTCCAAACTATCTACCCGTACACCAAATTTCAAATCTTTATCTCATTCCGAAGTATGTTTTCTTATTAATTCACCTTTCGAAAGTTTTACTCTGGAGTACCCCCTTAAACGAACGTTTTTGAAAAATTATATTCGTCTTGGGTGTTTTCATCAAATTATTAGTCCATATACCTAATTTCAAGTCACTATAAAATTTTAGAGGAGTCGTTTCTTATGAATTCGGTAAATCGAACATTTTGGTGTGCTGCACCCCCTTAAATAGAAAATATTGGAAATCTGAAATTTTACACTTTCTTCCTTTCGAGCGATTTACCCATACACCAAATTTGAAGTCTCTATCTTATGGCAAAACATACTTTCCTATCATGTCACTTTTCGAACGTTTTGGGGTGGAGCACCCCCTCTAGAGAGCATTTTCGAAAAATTCGATTTTTCCAGGGGGTTTTATCGAATGATCGACCCGTGTACCAAATTACAAGTCTCTATCTATTCGGGTAGTGCCTAAAAAAGACGTGACAGACGGACATACAGACAGACAGACATACAGATAGACAGACATACAGACAGACAGAAAGACAGACAGACAGACGGACACTTGGCAATTAATATATATAGATAGATTGCAATTTGAAGGTCCATATCGCTTGACTTTGATGACAAATTCGGTGACTTTGGTTACGAATTTGTATCGCCAACTTGGCGATGTTCGAATTTAATAGATTGGTTAAAAACTTTATGAGTTACGCACTTTATCCAGAATTTTCCACAGAAATAAAACTGTTTATCGTTCAAACGAACTGTTGACGCAATATGAGTAAAAGTTATGTCAGTGTGTGAGCGTATAATCTTTATGAATGAGTTGTACATTTTATTGATGGTTTATTACAGCTAATAGTGGTTTTGTGGCTTAAAGTAGAGAGATAGCTATTAGTTGTGTTTTGTTCCAGTTTTCGCTTATTGTTGCTTTAAACGTAAGTCTACCTGTTCTTATTTGACACAATATAGAAACACGATGTGTTTAGTACAAGCAGTTTTTTTTATTTTTAAATTAAACTTCCCTAATTATGAGAACAAGAAAAAGCACCTTTTCTAGTTGTAGAACAGGATACAGAATATATGAAGCCGGGTTGGAATATCTCCAACTCTGAATGTTTTGCTGGGATGTCGGTGTGTCAGCCCGGGTATAAAATTTTCATCCACTTCGCAGAAGGGGATTGAACTCTATGCTGATGAGCTGTATGCTGAGTTTCGAATGTATGCCGTCGCCGATATTGTTCCTTTAGATCGATCAAGATCCAAATTTCTAGCGCAAATTAGGTATAACTGAGAAACGTTGTAGATCTGAACAGATATGAGCGAAGCTCAGATTAAAATATCTGATGTGGGAAGCACATGACTTTCCTTATGTAATGCAATGAATTTACTACTTTTACAGTTAAAAAAATCTGATGTGGGCAACACATGACTTTCCTTTTTAATGCAATGAATTTACTACTTTTACAGTTAAAAAAAATGTTATTCTTATAGTAGATACTTATATTCTTTCCAAGATATTGAATTTTCTTCAATGAGTCGTCATTTTCATTGATTTAGTGTCATTTTTATCAATTTCGCGAGATTTTTGTTAATTTGGCAACAATTAAATTGGCGACATTCCGCCACAATCGGCGCCAAAATCTCGCCAAGCGTTATGGATAGAGAAATGCGTTATTCTTACAGCAGATAAATAAGTATTGGCGTTCAAATACAAAAGTATTACTCAAAGTATACTTTTTCATGAATGGAACGAGCTAGATCCACGAGAGTGATGTCACCCAATTTATCGCATGGTATTACATATAAAAAGTGAACATGTTTCTCAATAGGAATTTTTTATTTTATTTTATATAACTTTTTGATAATATTTTTGAAAAATGTGCAATATCTCGAGAACGGTTCATCTTAGCGTTCTAAAATTTATGTCAATCGTTTTCTAATGAAAAATTACGTAAGAAATGTCTATTTACGTGACTTTATTAGCGGTTTTGATTTTTTGACGATTTTTTCAAAATTTCACTCGAGAATTTAGGGAGGTTCTGAACATTCGATTGCGTATAAAAACAATAGGCTTCCAGTGTTTACGGATTGTGAATTTTGTACCAAATTACGTTCGAATCGGTCCATTCGTTCGTCAGTTACGTCTCCAAAGACTCACTGACACACACACACACACACATACTTTCACACACACACACACACACACACAGACATCACTTCAAAAATGTTTGATTCGTGATCAGGGATGCTTGAAACGTGCTCTCCCGTCGAAAACTCGAATTCGAATTTTCGACCCCGTCACAATACTTTCCTTATACATTATGTATATAAGGAAAGTAAAAATATTATTCTTATTGTAGATTCTATTAGTCTATTATTTTCTTGTACTAGTCGTCATTTTCATTGATTTAGTGTCATTTTTATCTATTTGGCGAGATTTTCGTTAACTTGGCAACATTTAAAAATGTCGCCAGGTTAGCGACATTCCGCTAAATTCGTCGCCAACATCTCGCCAAGCGTCATGGACGGATAAATAAGTTATTCTTACAGCGGATAAATGACTATTGGCGTTCAAATACAAAAGTATTACTCAAAGTACATTTTCTCGTGAATGGAACGAGTTAGATCCTCGAGAATGATGTCACCCAATTTATCGCATGATATTGCATATGGAAAGTGAACATGTTTCTCAACAGTTAATACTTTTTTTAATATATGGGATTTTTTGATAAATTTATTTAAAAAATGTGCAATGTTTTGAGAACGGTTCATGCTAGCGTTCTAAAGTTTACGTCAATCGTTTTCTAAGGAAAAATTACACAAGAAATGTCTACTTGCTTGACTTTATTAAAGACTTTGATTTTATGATGATTTTTTCAAAATTTAGGAGGGTTCTGAACATTCTATTGTTTTTTAAAACAGTAGGCTTCCAGTATTCACGGATTGTGATTTTTGCGACAAATTTTATTCGAATCACTCCATTCGTTCGTGACTTATCGTCTTTACAGACTCACTGACACACACACACACACATACTTTCACATACATACACACACACACAGACATCACTTCAAAAATGTTCGATTCGTGATCAGGGATGCTTGAAACGTACTCTCCCGTCGAAAACTTGAATTCGAATTTTTAATCCCGTCACAATACTTTCTTTATACATTATGTATATAAGGGAAGTAAAAATTATTTTGCGAGAAAATATCAATAGTAAGTTTTAGTAAACTAGGGGGCTGTATCTGCTGCTCGCCATGCTTCGCCAACCCCTGTAACTCGCTTCGTGAGTCGGTAGGCATCGCCTTCTACTCGCTTCACGAGCTATTTCAAGCCAAACTAATGTTTAAATCAGAAAACAGTTTATCTCACCGGTATCCCCTATTATTTCTTTACGACTACACCAATTTTCTTATAACTTTCCTTATATACATCATGTATAATTAAAGTATTGTGACGGGGTAGAAAATTCGAATTCGAGTTTTCGACGGGAGAGCACGTTTCAAGCATCCCTGATCACGAATCAAACATTTTTGAAGTGATGTCCGTGTGTGTATGTGAAAGTATGTGTGTGTGTGTGTCAGTGAGTCTGTGGAGACGATAACTGACGAACGAATGGACCGATTCGAACGAAATTTGGTACAAAAATCACAATCCATAAACACTGGAAGCCTATTGTTTTTATACGCAATCGAATATTCAGAACCCCCTAAATTTTGCATGAAATTTTGAAAAAAATCGTCAAAAAATCAAAATCGCTAATAAAGTTACACAAATAGACATTTCTTATCTAATTTTTCATTAGAAAACGATTGACATGAATTTTAGAACGCTAACATGAACCGTTCTCGAGATATTGAGCATTTTTCAAAAAATTATCAAAAAGTCATATAAAATAAAAAAAAATATTTCCTATTGAGAAACATGTTCACTTTTCATAAGTAATACCATGCGATAAATTGGGTGACATCATTCTCGTGGATCTAGCTCATTCCATTCATGAAAAAAGATACTTTGGGTATTACTTTTGTATTTTAACGCCAATAGTCATTTATTTGCTGTAAGAATAACTTATTTCTTCGTCCATAACGCTTGGCGAGATTTTGGCGATGAATTTGCTGGAATGTTGCCAACTTGCCGACTTTTTTAAATGTTGATAAATTAACGAAAAACTCACCAAATTGATATAAATGAAGCTAAATCAATGACGACTCATTGATGATGACGACATGGAAAATGACGACTCATTGACTTCAATAGCTTGGAAAGAATATAAATAACTAATATAAAAATAATTTATTTTTTTTTTACTGTAAAAGTAGTACTTTCATTGCATTATATAAGGAAAGTCATGTGCTGCTCACATCAGATTTTTTTTGTATGCTATAGTTTTTGCGGTGCGAAACAAAAACTCAAGAAATGCGCCGATACGGAAGAACATTTTTCACTTCAGGAGTGTATAAAAAGTAGAATAACTCGTAAACTACATCAAAATTAAAAAAACAGGGCTCCATCCTGCAAAAATTCAACTATGTAAGTATATGCCTGGAAAAATGAGTGGTTTTGCTATTGCCAGTCTGTCCAGGACGCGAACTAGCAGCTCAAATATTTTGTTTTTGACTTTGACATTAAATAGTTCTTAAGCTAAAATTTAAATCGAAAAACAGTTTGTTTCAATGTATTCCCCAAACCTTTATAAGTGTACCAAATTTTATATTTTTATATGTTCTAGCTTTTGGGGTAGAAAGCAGAGAACCTCGAGGAATGAGAAATTTGTCAAACAAAAATTTGTCGGCGGCGTCGACAGCTACTTTTTTATAACATAGAGAGATTTGTATTCACGATATGGAAAATGTGTTTGGAGATATCGATTACTACAGATATAGATATAACAGTTTATGACACTTTTTTTATATAAGGAAGATTTCTAAGACTAATAAATATCATTAGAAATTTATTAAAGTAGAATGAATTACCTTTAAAGTCATCGTGGCTTGAAATGAATATATTGTCTTTGGTTAAATTTAAACGGTAGCAAAATATTTTCTTCTTTCACAGCACGAATAGCATAAAATATTCTGAGACAAAACATAAAGAGATTTTTTGCAGCATAATTACATAAATTTGAAAAAATTTAAAGTTAAACTGAATTTTATCTTTTACAAAAAATAACACTTTTATTATGGATATCTTTTTGATATAGTGGAGGAAAAGACATTTTTTCCTTGTTTTATCTTTCGCCTTTTTTGTGAAAATGTTCTATACGGATGTTTTTCACGATGGATAAACATCCTCTTTCAAGAATAACATTCTCTTTATAAACAGAGAATTTAAAATCTTGGGATAAAATTGAAAAAAAGAAAAAAAAAACTCTTCGAGATAACCAAAACACTGTACTTTTATTGAAGATTCAAGAGTTAATTTCACCCTTTTTCTGTAAAGAAGGTATACGCTAGATGCTGTTCTGGTGAAAAAGAAAATTTTAATAAAATTGTAAAGAAAGCATATTAAAAGATCTCTAAAAGAAGCTACATTACATCAGCTTTGATTTAAATTAATTATTTACTTTACGATTTAATGCCAAGTAGAATAAAATGAAATAAAATATTTTCTTTTATGAATAGAATACAAAAATGCTGCATATTATATTTTAATGTTAAATGAAATAAAATTAAAGAAAATGTTTCATTTCATGAACAGAATACAGAAATGCTGCATGTTATACTTTAATACCACATAAAATACCTGATGTGTCCAACACATGCCGTTTGCTACAAATGAACAACTTTCCATATTTTGGGACAATTACAATAAGCATACCAAATTTGATAAAAATCTCTTAAAGCTTTTGAGAGATATCACGCTTTCTGTAAGGAAAGTGAAATATCTAATATTTCGAAAAAGTTTCGTTATAACTCCAAAAAATATTCAGCTTAATTTCTGATTAAGAATATTAACAAAGTATCCACTTATTTGGTGTGGTGAATGCCCCCCTCCCCCTCCGTTTGGTGTTCTGGCTCAATTTTTTCATAAGTGTGTAATTTCGACTTCAAAATTCATCACTTCCACTAATTTCGATTCCAATTTTCGAGGCTCAGATATGAACTTTCTTCCCCTTTAAGAACAGCTGTCTATTTTATTGCTATTTTTATGTTTTTACTTCTCGGGTAGCTGACCGTCTTCTGGTTTCTCTAGGCAGTAGACAGGCGTATAGTACGGCACTGTCTGGGGATTGTTCTAGAAGGTTTTGGAAGATAAAAGACGGCGTGTGACGTGATTGAAATGATCCAATCATTCTTTGTTATTTTAGTTGGCGTAAGTTCGATTTTGGTGGTTTCTGGAGTGTCTCCCTGTAACATTGAAGCCAAGAGGAGCTAAAAAAAATCTTGACTCCAATAATAATGTTTTGTCATTTTATTCAATTATGAAGGCAAGTAAGAACATTCCATTTTGGAAGAGGTCCCCCAAGGCTAATATAGTTATATTATTAAAGATCTTTCGGCAGGAGTAAATGAGCCTGGAAATTTATGCAAATTAAATTCTGATATTTTTAAAGCTGAAGCATGACCGGAGCCTCAATTGTATATTTATCACGGTGTGTGAAGTGTCCGAGAAAAATCGAAAAAAATGCATGCAGAAGATTTTTAAGCCCCTATGTGGAGTCATCAATTCTGTTCCACCTTTGTAGAGTTGAAAGGTTTCTTACCTCACCTTCTGTGTTTTAAGTGTCTTCATGAAGGTTTAGTAAATGTTGTTCCTTCTACAAGTCTGTATGTATTTGTAAGTACTTTAAAATGTTTAATATGCATTGAAGGAGCTCAAATTAGGGCTGAAATGGTGGTAATGTTTTGAAAATTATAATACCTTTAAGCTCCAGTAATAATGCTGTATGTTACTGATTTGTGCTGTGAATGCAAATTGTGTTTCTGGACTATTATTATGTATGACGATTATATCATTTATTGATTGTGAAAATTAAATAAAAATATATGCCGGCAAAAAAAATTTCAATTAGTTATTCTATTAAGTAATTATTTTTAAGTAAAAATTAAAAGAAGTAAAAACTTAATTTCAATTAAGTAATTATTCTACTTCCGCCACATTAATGATTAACTGTTTTGTTCTTGAATTTAGCTATTATTGTTTTGTTCGCTTCCATGCTTTTGGATAAATTCCTAAGCAGAGAGCATGAACCTGAAATTAACACTATACTTAATCATGTGTCGCATTTGATGATTGTAAACATGTATCGGATAATATATCTTCATTGAATGCTGCATTTATAATGTATAATTTCATGAATATGATGTTTGATCATCCTCATATTATCTTCCTTCAATGATGACCCACGCTCCATCAATGGCGTACTTTCCTACAATGGACCACGATCTGACATTTGGTAATAGTGACTGTGAAACTAATAATACTGTTTAAAGTAACATCCAACATAAAAGTAACGAAGTTTTATTTCATTGGTACCAGTTTGATATGCACGTAATAGTAACTATATATTTTATATTCTATGATATTTATCATTTTAAATAAAAAAATTGATGTGGGCAGCACATGACTTTCCCTACAGACTCAAACACATTTTCTTTTTATTTCATTGAGATTAATTGCATTAAATAACACGTTTAATTATTTGAAATTACACTGAATTTACACTTTTGATTCAATTTTCGTTTTCATTTAGTAACTGGACGTATTTTCAAAACCGGCACAGAAAAAAATGCGAAAAAAATTAAATATCTCGAGAACGGTAAGTTCTAGAGTAATGAGGTTGGTTTTATTCTTTTCATCGTCAGAAATTACGTATAAAACAAACATTTAATGGATACATCGGATCATACTTACTCTTTTATTTTAGATTTTGGCGATTTTTGTGGACCATTTTGCAAAAAAGGCAAATTCTTTTTTACCGATTAGTACCAAAACTAATAAACACCAGGGTAACCCAGAAGTGACTTTTCTACCAATTTTTGTGGTATTTAGTCAATTAGTTTTTTTTAGCTAGAGTGGATAAAGACAAGTTTTGTGGGCCATTTTGCAAAAAGAGGAAAGTTCTTTTATCTCGAATCGTGCTACCAAAATCTAATCAACACCAGGACAAACCAGAAATAACTTAAGTATATAATTTTATGAAATTCGGGCAATTAGCTTTTCAGTCAGAGTGGATCAGACAGACAGGCACACACACACAGACGTCACGCTACAAACAGTTTTCCGTGTTCTAAAGGTCCCAAAACGTGTAGATAAGTCGGAAACTCGCTTTGCGATTTTCGGTATGATTCCAATATTTTCCCTATACATTGGCATGCATTGCAGGGAAAGTAAAAAGTTCAATATTTCAAGAACGGCAAATGTTAGTTTCCTAAACATCATGTTTTGTAACATATTACGCAAGCCAAGCCAAGACGCATTGTTACGGGGTGTGCCTGTGACTGGAACATCCTACATCGGAAACAGCAATTATCTGCTTACGTGGATTAGGAATATGGTTTAATATTCTTTGGCACTCCATTCCAGTGGTTGTGAGATCACTATGATTATCATCGAACAACATAATAATCAAGATGATGAGATCACTATGTTGTTCGATGATGGTGCCTAATTGTCTGGGATGGCTGAAGCTTTCGTAGGCTAAAAAGGGGGCCGGTAGGAGCAAGAACACGTGAGAAGCAAGGAAATTGGGCAAATCACTATTTACAAAAAGAAATTAAGATAAATAAACGAAGTTGTTATGTTTAAAAATAGTGTAGATAAACAGAGTTTGAAGAAGATTTGAAAAAATTGGGCTAGCGTCAAAAAATAAGCGAGCGATCGCAATGTGATCCTAGATGGTCAGTGGTTGAGCCTGGAATGTCGAGATGGAATATATCATTCATAAAAAAATCTGATGTGGGTAACGCATGACTTTCCTTATATAATGCAATGAACTTACCACTTTTACAGTAAAAAAATAGGTTTTTCTTATGGTAGATACTTATATTTTTTCCAAGGTATTGAATGTTCGTCAATTAGTCGTCATTTTCATTGATTTAGCATCATTTTATCCATTTGGCAAGTTTTCGTTAATTTGTCCGCATTAGAAAGTCGCCAAGTTGGCGACATTCCACCAAATTCGTCGCTAAAATCTCGCCAAGCGTTATAAACGGAAAAATAAGTTATCCTTATAGCAGATAAATCACTATTGGTGTTCAAATACAAAAGTACTACTCAAAGTATCATTTCTCATGAATGGAACGAGCTAGATCCACAAGAAGGATGTCACCAAATTTATCGCATGATATTACATATGAAAAGTGAAAAGGTTTCTCAGCAGTTAATATATTTTTTTTGATTTATGGGATGTTTTGATAAATTTATTTGAAAAATGCGCAATATCTCGAGAAAGGTTCATGCTAGCGTTCTAAAGTTTATGTTAATCGTTTTCTAGTGAAAAATTACACAAGAAATGTCTATTTGTGCAACTTTATTAAAGCTTTTGATTTTTTGATGATTTTTTCAACATTTCACTCGAAAATTTAGGAGGGTTCTGAACATTCGATTGTGTTTAAAAGCAATAGGCTTCCAGTATTCATGACTTGCAATTTTTGTACCAAATTTCATTCAAATCGCTCCATTCGTTCGTGAGGTATCGTCTCCACAGACTCACTGATACACGAACACACACAGATATCAGCACAAAAATGTCCAATTTGTGATCAGAGATGCTTGAAACGTGCTCTCCCGTCGAAAACCAGAATTCGAATTTTCGACCCCGTCACAATACTTTCCTTATACATTATATTATGCATATATCAGGAAAGTAAAAATGTCATGTGGGCAGCACATGACTTTCCTTATATAATGCAATGAATTTACTTCTTTTACAGTGAAAAAATGATATACAAGATTGAAATAAACCTTACCCCAACCGGGAATTGAACCTAAATCTACAAACTGGCCAGGCGACATTTTACCGTTGAGCACGCTGTATTTAGCGCTGAATTGTACATTTGGGACTTTTCCAGATGACAACATGTAAAACTTTTCCGTACCCAATTAACGTATATTTCGCGCAACTCTAAATTAATAATTATCGATATTATTTTCATCCCCAATAAGCAATATAGTCCATATATTAAAATATGTAAATAATAAATTCATCAATTAGGCGTTATTTTCATTAACTTGACGTCATTTTTACAATTTTGATATGTTCGTTAATATGGGACTAATTATTGTTAAGTTGGCGACATGTCATTAGACTATTCATTGAGTTCGCAAAATGTATTGCCAAGTGTTGCAGACTCATGGGGAGAAGATATTTTTAACAGGAGTGTACTAGAAGGTTTGACCGTCATATGACGGAATTAAAAATTTGCAAAGCATTACCTCCCATTTAGCGTCATTTTTATCAATTTGGCGATATTTTTACAATTTTGCGGCACTTTTGTTAGTTTTACGATATTCAAAAAGTCGCCAAGTTGGCGATATCTCGCTAAAGATATTGAATTTTCATCAATTAGTCGTCATTTTCAATGATTAAGCGTCATTTTTATCAATTGGGCAACATTTTCGTTAATCTGTCAATATTTAAGAAAGTAGCCAAGTTGGTGAAGTTTAGCCAAATTCGTCGCCAAAATCTCGCCAAGCGTTATGGACGCAGAAATAGATTATTCTTATTGTCGATAAATGACTATTGGCGTCTAAATATGTACAAAACTATTACCCAAAGTATCTTTAACATGAATGGAACGCGTTAGATCCACGAGAATGATGTCAATAAATTTATCGCATTATATTACATATGAAAAGTGAACATATTTCACAATAGGTAAGAATGCTTTTTCATTTTATCCGATTTTTTGATGAATTTATTTGGAAAATTTGCAATATCTCGAGAACGGTTCCTGCTAGCGTTTTAAAGGTCATGTCAATCGTTTTCTAATGAAAAATTACATAAGGAATGATACTTTGTGTAACTTTATTAAAGGTTTTGATTTTTTGCTGATTTTTTCAAAATTTCACTCGCAAATTTTGGGTGATTCTGAGCATTCGATTGCGTTTAAAAACAATAGGCTTCCACCATCCACAGATTGCAATGTTTATACCAAATTTCGTTCGAATCGCTCCATTCTTTCGTGAGATATCGTCTCCATAGATTCACTGACACACACATATACTTTCACACATACACAGACATCACCTCAAAAACGTTTGATTCGTGTTCAGGGATGCTTGAAACGTGCTCTCCTGTCGAAAACTCGAATTCGAATTTTCGACTCTGTCACAATACTTTCCTTATACATTATACTAAGCATATAAGGAAAGTAAAAACGTGATTATGGCAATTCGGCGAGACAGAAGAAAAGTTACAACGTTATATCGCTGCCAACGGCCGTACCGTGCTGAAAACACCGGTTCTCGTTAGATCACCGAAGTCAAGCAGCATCGGGCGCGGTTAGTACTTGGTGGGTGACCACCTCGGAACACCGCGTGCTGTTGGCCATCTCGGGTGCGGTATCCCCGTGGTTTGCGCGCTAGATTTGCACGCTACCACAAAATGCCGCCGTGTTCATGCGGAGTACGATCACGTTAAACATGTGGGTCCGTAAGTCCTTCCGAGAGGTTGGTGGTAGGGGAAGGAGGGTACGGTCCCTGTGGATGCCTCCCCCACTGGGTTCCGGTCTAAATTGGGTGGCACTTCCCGGCCGTCCATACAGTTACCTTACACCTTTCTGGTAGGTCGGACGGTCTGGGTCTCAACAACAACAACGTTATATCGCTACAATGGGTTGAGAAGGCGTCTAATTAGCATAAAATGGTTTTAGGAGATTTACTGTGATATTTTGGAATGATACCATAAACAGCACTAATATATATAAACAGCACTAATATACAGCACAGGGATCTAGTTAATTTGTAACAATTGTTAATTTTCAAAAAGGTTTTATTTACTTTCTATAATTAACATTTGAAAAACATTTTATTTTCATTAATTTAATGTTTTTAAATCTTTTGTTTATCATTCGATAATTTGAAGTTTTAAAAACTGTTAGCTTTCCTATGATTTAAACTTTGAAACTTTTCTTTCATTCTCAATAGTATAAATTTCAAAAAGACTATGTTCACTTTTGAATATTTAAGTTTGAAAACCCTCTATTTACTTTTCATAATTTATATGTAAAAACTTTTGTTTACGTTGCAAACCTTTATCATGAAGAAAGTAGCCTTTATGTTTCACACGGAACTTCACGTAGTGTAAACCATTACATCAAGGTTACTATATCTATGTATATCACGTAGTGTAAACCATTACATCAAGGTTACTATATATACGATGCTGAGCAAAGTACAGAATGGAGATCTGACAGTATTCGTCTCCCTGCAGCTATCACACAACCGCAGCGCCATCTGTTGGTGACCTTGGGTAACAAATTTTGAAAATTGGTTAAATAAAATTCTCTGGTTTCCCAAGTACAATGCAGGAAACACTACATTTCTATCACCTTCTCTATTTTTTTAATGCATTTTTCAAATGTGTCAATCATTTTTGGGACACCCTGTATGTAGTTTTTACTGATCCTCAAATATTTGTGGCCAGATCGGAAAATGGTCAGCCTATTATGATGTATGTGGCACTTTCAGTATGTAAGATATAGTAACCTTGGCTCAGCATTCTTTTAGCGTATGTTTCTCAAAGATTTCAAGTTGCTGTTGGATTATTCGTTGGAATAGCGGATATTTCTTGACCTGACCATTCTGGTTGAAATGTTTGCACAGGTGTTTGCGGATTTTATTCTCATACTGACTGCTCCATGTTGTTGCTGCAAATGGTGGTTATTTTAAAAACATCGTATTGTAGTTTTTGCAACATGGTCATACCGTTTATTAGTTTTCCCATTTAGCAGCGCCATCTGTTGGTGACCTTTGTAACAAATTTTGAAAAATTGGCTGAATAAATTTACCTGGTTTCCCAAGTACAATGCAACAAACGCTACATTTCTATCGCCTTCTGTTTTATTTTAATCCATTTTTCAAATGTGTCAGTCATTTTTGGGACACCCTGTAAGTACCGACTAAATTAAAAATATTGTAATTGAATGTGTCATATTTTATCTAAAAACCTGCATGCAGTACTTGTATCACTAGAAACACTTTTAAAAACTATCAATGTGCTATTATAATAAAATAATTTTCTATCAAACATTTATTAAATCTATTTTTTGCAGTAGTAGATAAAGAGCAAGACAACGTTCGTTAAAAACTTTACATCGTTTGAAGAAATAATATCTGGTCCATAAAAGTTTTAATATTCCACTACAAACAACATTTTCGGAGCTGGTAAAAGTAATCCATCTTTTTAATGGTAGAAATATATTTATCGTACACAAAATTTTTCTATATTATTGCGGCGATATTTCACCAACAAATCTTTAATAATAATACAGCAAGTATAGGGAAAACTGACCCGTTTTACCTTGTTATCCTTAGTGTGAGGAATGTAATTTTTTCTACATAAAAATATGACACAGATTATGGTCACCATGATGCGTAAAGCCACCCACTAATGCAATACTTTGTCCGAGGATAATGCTTATGTTTTTTATATTATTTTTTGTAATGTGACACTGAAAGAGAAAAACTACTATTATACCCTATTATTTTTGAAAAGTGGTAGAAAAGGAAGTTTTTAGACGAATACTTATTTTAGACGAATTTCTTCAGTATTCAATAAATATAAAAATGAAATTCTGTGAATGGAAGTTTTTATATTGCTGCAACTTATTATATTCTAATAATAATAATGTAAGTATTTGTTTGGGATTAAATAAAAAATAATGCAAAATTGTTTAATAATGTAAATATTTGTAAATGTTTAAAATAAAAAATATGTAAATATTTGTTTGGGATTTGTATTGCATTATTTAATCAATTTAACTAAAAATGGATTTTGCTGCAAATAATTAGAACAATGTGTTCCTGAATTATGGGTATTACTATATTTAAAAAGATAACATTGATTGTAAATTTGGTGATTTTGTTGGATAATTTATAATTTTACTTCTTGTACTAGTATTTTATCTTGTCAAAAACAGGAAAACTAACACTTTCAGCTGCAGATTTTTTAGTAAGTTAAATTTTACTTAACAATGCATGTAGCTTAGTGTTGAAAATACTCGCTTCAATCAAAAATTGGTCCAGTTATGTTCTGTCCTGTGGGCGAGTGCCTCTTAAGTCACCATATGGAAGGGGGGGGGGGTCTGGAGGATGTTGTGAGACTTTCCCCTTTTTTCCCCCCTCGAGGAAGAAATTGAAAATTTGATTGCGTGACATTCGGTCCAATGGTAGATACTGTAAGTTTGCAAATATTCAGCCTTCTAAGCCACCTAGGGGCTGTTTGATGATCTGGGAAGATTTTTCGAAAAAAAAAAAAAACATAATCTCCGCCCTGGGAATGGGATTGAAAACCCGGACAAGTTAGGTTCTGCTCAATAGTCGCTGCTATAAATGTGTAGAGATTCGACTTTCTAGTTCGCTAAGGGGAAGGGGTTTTAGAGGTTTGAATAAACTTTTAGAAACCTCCCTATTTTTTCCGCGGGGTACATCGAAAATCTGACTTGTTAGGTTCTGTCCCTTAACTGATACTAAAAATGTGACAATACAATGTCTTGCGGGCTACTGTGGGCTTTTTTAAGACACAAACATGTTAGACAACGATTTTGTAGGTTATGATATTTTAGGTAGTTGCGAAAACTTACAAAATTTCATCTACATCAGCATGATGATCAGCATGTATGAATTATTAAACAATTGGTTTTCTCCTACTATATAAAGTCTGGGAACGGAAAAATAGAGGGATGTAAAATTATTATAAAGGGTGATCAGATGAGACGTACAGACAAGAGAGAAATACATTTGTTGGAAGAATTTCAAAGGCAGATGATATTTGCTTTAGATGAAAGGGAAACAATAAACTGCGCTTTATAAATTTACTACCATCTCTTCTACAAAAAAAATCTGATGTGAGCAGCACATGACTTCCCTTATATAATGCAACGGATTTATTTCTTTCACAATGAAAAAATGATGTATCAGATCCACGGCACAGGGTTTTTAACATTGAATGGAACTTTTCCGGATGACTTTACACTTTACTGGATGCACTTTTCCGGATGACACTTTTACACTTTTCCGGATTGCACTTTTGCACTTTTCCGGATGACATCATGTAAAACTATTTCGTACTCAATTAACTTATATTTTAATCAACTCTAAATTAACAATTATCAATATTGATAAAATCTTCAATAAGCAATATAGTCCATATATCAAAATACGAATATCCAATAAGAATTCATCAATCAGACATCATGTTCATTAAATTGGCCTATTTTTACTTTCCTTATATACATAATGTATGAGGAAAATACTGTGACGGGGTCGAAAATTCGAATTCGAGTTTTCGACGGGAGAGCACGTTTCAAGCATCCCTGATCACGAATCAAACATTTTTGAAGTGATGTCTGTGTGTGCGTGCGTGTGTGTGTGTGTGTGTGTGTCAGTGAGTCTGTGGAGACGATAACTGACGAACGAATGAACTGATTCGAACGAAATTTGGTACAAAAATCACAATCTGTAAACACTGGAATCCTATTGTTTTTAAACGTAATCGAATGTTCAGAACCCCCTAAATTTTCGAGTGAAATTTTGAAAAAATCGTCAAAAAATCAAAACAGCTAATAAAGTTACGCAAATAGACATTTCTTATGTAATCTTTCATTAGAAAACGATTAACATAAATTTTAGAACGCTAACATGAACCGTTCTCGAGATATTAAACATTTAAAAAAAATATTAAAAAGTCATATAAAGTAAAAAAAAATATATTTCCTATTGAGAAACATGATCACTTTTCATATGTAATACCATGCGATAAATCTGGTGACATCATTCTCGTAGATCTAGCTCGTTCCACTCATGAGAAAAGATACTTCGAGTAATACTTTTGTATTTGAACGCCAATAGTCATTTATCTGCTATAATAATAACTTATTTCTCCGTCAGTAAAGCTTGGCGAGATTTTGGCGACGAATTTGGCGGAATGTCGCCAACTTGGCGACTTTTTGAAATGTTATCAAATTAACGAAAATCTCGCCAAATGGATTAAAATGACTCTAAATCAATGAAAATGACGACTAATTGTTGAAAATTCAATATCTTGGAAAGAATATAAGTATCTACTATAAGAAAAACCTATTTTTATTACTGTAAAAGTAGTAAATTCATTGCATTTTATAAGGAAAATCATGTGTTGCCCACATCAGATTTTTTGCAATTTTGAAGTTGTTTTCGTCAGTCTGGGGTAAAATATCGCCTAGATTATCCACCAAGTTAGTCAAATGTATCGTTAAATGTTAAAAACAAACAAAGAGAAGAACATTTCTAATATACTAAACGGTATTCCCGTCATTTGACAGAATTAAAAATCTGAAAACACTACTTCCCACTTAGTGTCATTTTTATCAATTTGCTGGCATTTTTTATCAGTTTGGCGATATTTTATCAATTTAACAACATTTAAGAAATTCAGAAGTTTTTGAATTTTTTGCCAAGCAATGGGCAGATGGACAGAGAAATAGGTTATTCGCATACTAGTCCTATATTATGTACCTAAATATAAAATTTTCATCAATTAGTCGTCATTTTCATTGATTTAGCGTTATTTTTTTATCAATTTGGAAATATTTTTACAATTTGGCGACATTTTTACAATTTGGTGACATGTTAATCAATTTGGCGACATTTTCGCCAATATTGCAATATTTAAAATAGTTGCCAAGTTGGCGATATTTCGCCAAAATTCGTTGCAAGCGTTACGGATGCAAAAATAGGTTATTCCCACAGAATTCCTTATATTCTTTCCAAGATACTCAATTTTCATCAACTAGACATGGTCATTGATTTAGCGTTATTTTTATCAATTGGGCAATATTTTTATCAATTCGGTGACATTTTATCAATTTGGCGACATTTAAAAAGTCGCCTAGTTGACGATAATCCGCGAAATTCGTCTCCAAAATTTCGTCAATCGTTATGGACGGAAATTGGTAATTCTTATAGTAGATACATGACTAATGGCGTCCAAATAAAAAACTATTACCCAAGTATCAGTTCTCGTGAATGGAAAGACCTAGATCCCCGAGAATGATGCTAACGAATTTTTCGCAAAATATTACCAATGAAAAGTGAACATGTTTCACAATAGCTAATACTATTTATTAATTTTGTGATTTATTTATGCATTTATTTGAATAATGTGCAATATCTCAAGAACGGTTCATGCTAGTGAGGCGTTCTTAGGTTTGTGTCATTCGTTTTCTAATGTAAAATTATAAAAGAAATGATAATTTATGGAACTATATTGAACATTTTGATTTTTTGATGATGTTTTCAAAATTTAATTCAAAAATTTGAGGGTGGTGTTTTGAACATTCAATTGTGCTTAAAAATAGACTTCCAGTATTCATGGATTATAATTTTTGTACTAAATTTCGTTCGAATAGCACCATTTGTTCATGAGATATCGTCTCCACAGACCCTCTCTCTCACACACACACACACACACTCATCACCTCAAAAATGTCCGATTCGTGTTTATTGATGTTTGAAACGTGCGCTACCGTCGAAAACATGAATTCGAAATTTCGACTCCGTCGCAATATATACCTTTCTTATACATATTATACTATGAATATAAGTAAAGTAATAAAAATACAGCGGTGTTCTATAGAATATAGAAGTTTTTCTTGTGAAATAAAGGATTATAGGATAAAGAATAAGATAAATTATACGTTATTTTAGGATAAAGATTTGCAGGATAAAGTATTGGAAAATAAAGAACTGTGGAATAACGAAGTTTTTCTTGTAAAATAAAGAATTTATGCGTTGGCGAATAACTTGTAAATCTTGAGATTGAACTGGATTGAATTATTTTTTCCGCTGTTATTTTGCGCACACAAGGGTGCTGTGACAAGGTACTACAGCTTCCGTGTCTATGCGGAGTACGGGTACGTAAATTATTTGGGTCTGACAGTATTTCCGACGCGTTGATGGTAGAGGAAGGATGGTACGTCTTTCGTGGAAGCCCCCCCCCTAGGTTCCGAACCAAATTGAATTCCCTTTTCCAACTGTACAAACAGATACCTTATACGTTCGGATAGGCCGAACGGTCTGGGGGTTCAAAAAGAAAGAAAGACGCTACAGTTTAGATAGAGATAACCCAATGGCTAATATAAGATTATTTCACTCGTAGTTTGATTTCTGAGGCAATCCAAAATTATCTCCGTGTCTACGTGGAGTAAAGCGATTGGTAGGCGAAAGATGGAACAGCTCCTGTGATTTCCCTCTATAAGGTTCTAGTCCAAATTTGGTGGCATTTTTAGTCCATCCAAATAGATACAGCGCGCCTTTGGTTGGGTCGGATGGTTTAGGTAGAAAAGAAGACGGGCACTACAGTTTAAGATGTATTTCAAATCACTATGATTATGTATGTATACTCGGGAATCTACACCTATATCCAGGTTCCAAATCCTGTATATTTGAATCTGAAGGACGTGTACCGTTCGGGGCACAGGTGGATCTATTCGCAGAAAGCTTGTGATGGGCAAAATGTTTGCGTTAGCGATAGCAATAAATCTCTTGGTAAGATAATTCTTGATTTGGAAAGCTTTTTGTTTCTTAAAAGAAAACAATAAAATTTTCTTTTGTAATAATTAAATATAAAAAAAAATATTTAGTGTATATACATAGTATGTATACGACACTATTAATTGGAGCCAATCGGTGACTGAGCGAAGATCTCAAGTTATGGCATCTGTCAAAACGCCTTGTGATTCAATAATTAGCATCCTAATTACTTGGGCATGAGGGGATCTGGCAAAATAATTCTCTATTACTTTCCTTATATACATATTATAACGTATAATGAAATTATTGTGACGGGGTCTAAAATTTGAATTCGAATTTTCGACACGAATTTTGAGCACGTTTCAAGCATCCATGAACACGAATCAAATGTCTGTGTGTGTGTATGTGTAAGCGTGTGTGTACAAGCGTGTGTGTGCCTGTAAGTGTGTGTGTATGTATGTGTGTGTGTGTATCTAAATGCGTGTGTGTATGTAAGTGTGTGTGTATGTAAGTGTGCGTGTATATGTGAGTGTGTCATCGAGTCTGTAGAGACGATATCTCATGAACGAATGCAGCGATTTAACCGAAATTTGGTACACAAATTACAATCAATGAATACTGGAAGTTTATTGTTTTTAAACGCAATCGAATTTCCAAAACCCTCCAAAATTTTGAAATGAAATTTTGAAAAAATCACAAAATCAAAACCTTCGATAAAGTTAAGTAAATAATCATTTCTTATATAATGTTTCGTTAGAAAACGATTGACACCAACTTTAGAACGCTAGCATGAATTGTTCTCGAGATATTACACATTTTTCAAGCAAATGTATAACACAAATCACATAAAATAAAAGAAAAAAGTATATTATGTTCACTTTTCATATGTAATATCATGCGATAAATTTGTTATCATCATTTTTGTGGATCTAGCTCGTTCCATTCACGAGAGAAGATACTTTAGTAATAGTTTTGTATTTGGACGCCATTATAGTCGTTTATCTAAGAATAATATTTCTCCGTCCATAACGCTTGGCAAAATTTTGGTGACGGATTTGGCGGAATGTCGTCAACTTGGTGCTGTTCAAAATCTTTGCCAAACTGACAAAAATGTCGCCAAATTGATAAAAATGTCACCAAATTGATAAAAGTGACGCTAAATCAATGAAAATGACGACTAATTTATGAAAATTCAATATCTTGGAAAGAATATAAGAATCTACTATAAGTGAAGAGGGTAATAGTTTTATATTTGGACGCCATTGGTCGTTTATCTACTACAAGCAAAGTTTTAGCTTCGAATTTGACGGAATATCGCTAAGTTGGAGAGTTTCTTAAATGTTGCCAAAGTGATCAAAATTTTGCCAAATTGATCAAAATGTCGCTAAATTGATAAACATCATGACAAATTGATAAACATTCAATATCTTGGAGAGAATATCAGAATGCACTATAAGAATAACCCATTTGTTCGTTTGTAACGCTTGGTAAAAATCTAGCGACGAATTTTGACGGCATATCGCCAACTTGGTGATTTTTTAAAATGCTGATAAATTGATGAAAATGTCGCCAAATTGATAAAAATAACGACAAATCAATGGAAATGACGATTAATTGTTGAAAATTCAATATCTTGAAAAGAACATAATAAACGACTATAAGAATAACCCATTTCTCCGTTCGTCCGCAATACTTTGCAAAATATTTGGCAGGATGTCTCAAACTTGACGACTGTTTTAAATATTGCCAGATTAGCGAAAATTGATAAAAATGACCGATTGATAAAAATGACACCAAATTGATAAAAAAGACGCTAAATAGGAGGCAATACTTTGCAAATTTTTAATTCATTTGCAAATTTTTGCGGTATATTACGGGTATACCTTCTAGCATATAAGAAATGCATTTCTCTCTGTTTATTTGTAACACTTAACGATACATATGGCGAACGTGGCGAATAATCTAGCGAAATATCCCCAACTTGGCGATATTTAGCCCCAGATTAACAAAACTATGGTCAAAATTGCAAATATGATGCCAAGTTAATGAAAATGACGCCTAATTGATGAATTTTTTATTAAAATATTTTAGTATATTAACTAAATTGCTTATTGATGATGCTATTGATAATTGTTAATTTAGAGTTACGTGAAATAGAAGTGAATTGCGTAAGAAATAGCTTTACATGTTGTCATCCAAGCGTCAAATGTACAATTCAACGTTACAAACACTGTGCGGTGGATCTTTTCATCAATTTTTAACTGTGAAAGAAGCAAATTCGTTGCATTATATAAGGAAAGTCATGTGCTGCCTATATCAGATTTTCATAAATAGTGTATGGCAAATAAGGATAAAATATGAGCTTATGCCATGTGACGAAGTAAGAAACATATATATATATCACATAGCAAATAAAGAAAGAACTCAGTAATGGAAAAGCTTCGTAAATGTAGCATAAACACAAAGATGTAGTCTCACAAAGATGTAGACTCATAAAGACGTGGTCTCACAAAGATGTAGTAAACACAAAGATGTATTTAAGTAAGTTCGCTGTCAAACTTACTTAAATAAATGAGGTCGCAAGAAGAAGGCAATTTTTTAACACTTTATAACATAGTTGAAAAGTATTTATGACTTTGTTCATTCTGTCTGTCTGTCTATCTGTCTGTCCGTTCGCACGATAACTGCCTTAAAATGGCTTTACCATTATGAAATTATAGTATGTTGTTCAGACGGTCGTGGGACCTATTGAAATAAATATAAATGAATAACATCACCCAATTAGCTTTGGATTGAACCCGGGTTGAAAAAATGAAATACATTGAACCTTATGGGACCTAATTTTTCAAACATTTTTTAACCAAACTTAAAATTTAGAAATTGCTTCAAAAGTTTAAAAAAATATACAATTATCCCATAAAAAATATATAAAAAATTAGCAAAATATATTTGGTAGTTTTTAAAATAAAAATTGAAATAATAATTACACCCATATCACATGAAGAGATCAAGTGACCTACTTCAAAATAAAATATAGCATCCATCTTGTGTCAAAATTGTGATTTTGAAAGTTCTTTTTAATTTATATTTAGTGTTGTATCCGTCCTAAAACCGCTTTATATTTGCTTAATTTCTGTGATGTATATTCTGAAACAGCGCAATTACAATATATTTGAGTTTAAATGATTAATGCCATCCATCTTGTGACAAAATCATGATTTTTAAAGTTCTTTTTAATTTATATTTAGTGTTGCGTCCATCCTAAAATCGCTGTATGTCTGATTTTTTTCTGTGCATCTGTATACTGCGATAACGCAATTACAATATTTGTGGGTTTAAATGATCATCAAACTTTGATTATTTCTACAACGAAGCCTGATTTTCACGTATGGAGAATGCAAACAGATCAAGATGTAAGATGAGTAATAATATATATATAAGAAGAATATAAGAATTGCTGAATTTCTTTAACGCAAGATCATCTAGCTCTGGAGTCTGCAATATAGCTGATATGAATGAAACATTAATTAATTTTACATAGCGAAACAGACGTTTCTATTTCCTTTTTCTATGAAGATTTAAGCATGGAGTTACACAGTATTTTTACCTCCATGATGTTAAGTTTTTAAGTAAAATAAATTATTGTAGTATTGTGATAATTTTAAAAATATCGCCGCTGAATGAAAGGAATGGAAAAAGATTTATCAATGAAAGTTTCACTGCTTTTATATAGAGAACCATGCGATTTATATTTCGATGACGTTATTTCAATAATGCTCATTTATTTTTGATGAAGGTTTCAGATATAATAAATTGCAGTATTGTGATAATTTTAAAAGTATCACCGCTGCATGTATCGTATTTTAGAGGTATTTAAATAAAATTGCTTTGCAGTTGGAAAGTGTTTCATAATCAATGATTTATGCCTGATTCTTGTTGTCTTTTAAACCAGTTGACCAGTATATATTTGTGTTTATGCTGAATTTACGAAGTTTTTATATTATTGACTTTTTATTACATTATATTGAACGTTTTTTTCAACATCAAGTAATGTGCACTCGAATTTTTGATAAATATTGTTTGTGTATTTCAAAATATAATAAACAATTTGTTTTAATAAAGCGCGCAGAATATGAAAATAATACGGAATGGAAGATAATATTACTGTTTCCATTATTAAAATGAGCAGTTTATATAACTTTTTTCCAATAAATTAAAGTAAAATAAACTTTTCTGTTGAAAACTTGATGATGGATAGAATTTCTATGAACATTACGCTTACAAAATCAGTAGAAAATAGAAAATAATCTTTTCTAATGTAGAGGAATTTCATAATATAGATATCTTCGATTTCTCAATATGTTTCATAATGCGCAAAATTTTCATTCATTCAAAGGCATTCGATATACTTATTTTTTGTTTAAAAGTTCTAAAATATCGAGCAGCAGATTGAATTTTGATAGGTATTGAAAAAATGAAAGCATTGTATTTCGACAGTTTTAATATGTATTTAAAATAGAAATTTTTAGAAATGAAAACTGAACAGTTTTCTGTCGTAAAAGAAACTCCTATTACATTTTTCAGAAACTTTTAAAAATATTTTTTTATTAATGCATCCTTAGTTTGACAATGCTGAAAGAAAAGCGAACCTTATAAGCAAAATAGTAATAATCTTGTTTCCAATTTTGCTAAACAATATGAACTGATGGGATATAGAGTTTTACTTTGCCATACTATACACAAAACACTGTACAATACACAAAAACACTGTATAGAAAGACTGCAAAGTAATAATGATCTTGTTTCCAATTTTAGTAAACAATATGAACTAATGGGATACAGAGTTTTACTTTTCCATGCTATACACAAAACACTGTATAATACACAAAAATACTCTATAAAAACTGTATATCTGTCTAAAAACTACGAACTTTATATTACTAAGAAGTCTTATGACTTTGTCCATTTAGTCGTAAAATACTTTCATCTTTCAAGGTGATTACTTAACAAAGTCTGAGCCTGGCCATGGGTAATCGTTTACGAACACTTTTGTGTAAAATTTACATGCACTATTTTAAAGTTTTATAAATTAATCTTATTTAGTTTGCTGTTTATGTACGCTATAGGTGTATGGTTGTTTTGCCCTTTTTGACCAGTTTAATATTAATTTAAACAGTGTTCTTTCCATTACGATTCCTATTGATTCTTGTAGTCAGTTTATATGCAGAATAAATATCTTTTTTTCCCGGATGCAATTATTCACAATGATTATTTATTTGTAACCACTGTTTACAGTAAGCTTTTTGCAGTTACTTTACCCCTGATAATATTTCTTGTCATTTCCCTAAACAAATGATTACCACATTCAATATATGTTACCGTGCTATTAAAAATTAGTCTCTTACTTATTAAAATCTCCATTTCTTAGTTATTAAGGTCTGAGTTGAATTATTCAAAATCTGTAGCCTTACCTCGTGGATTCCCGCCAAAAAGTGTTGATCGTATTTTTTTGAAAATTTTCTAAACAACCTCAGAGCAAGTGAGATCCAACTAAAATTTTCAGCAATATTGATTACTTTCCTTTCTATACGAAAACTAGTCATAAAATTGCTAGAAATCTCAATAAGTTTGACTTCAAAGTGATATTGATTCTATCAATAAAATTAACTTTTCTTTTTTTAAATATCCCATTGAAAAGTTCAATAATTGGGGCATTTACCAAATTCCTGTCAATTGAGCGTACTATCGCATATAGGCTAAACTAAATGCTTAAGAGGAGGTAGGGATCCTATAATCTTCAAAAATTTATTATTAATTAATGTTTTACTTTTACTGAGTAAATTGAAAAATATTTCAAAGAAAAAATTACCAAAATATTGTATTTAGAACGCGTCTTAAAATAAAACTTACAGATATACCCGTCGTTCGTGATTTTAAATGTGTGAAAATTCTAAACGCATTCATATTGTTTTACCAAGAAAAAAAAAAAAAAAAAAATCCATTAAAACTTTAATCCATTAAGTTTAATTCCCTTATACAAAATAAAAAGTATAAGCGCAGGCAAATCTAAAGAATAAAACATCCTGGTCCAGGTACCCAATATACAAAAATATGAAGTTTGGTATACATACCACAAAATGAGTGCTCTAAAATGGTAGCAAAAGCTGTTTTCTAGCTGCTCTATTTTACCCCGTTGCGACAATCATTTTGACACATTCGAAAATATATGAATTTAAAAACTTTTTTGAAAATATTGCCGTAATCTTACATTCCATGACCGTAACTGATATAACAATATAAAAATGTAACACCGTTTGCTTATTAAATGTAATTCCCTGAAAAAGAAGAAAAATCTCTGTACAAAATTGTCTTCGCAGGCAGATCTTGAAGTATGATATACCCGTATTATTGTTATCCTTTTTCAACAACCCAATAAACACAATAGGAAATATAATGTTCAAAAATATTTTTGGGGAAGAAAAAAACATATGATTAAAGTATCAATTGAAAATATCGAAAATTCCCATAACCTTATGTCCTAAGGCCATAATTACCTAAAATTAAAATATAAATAGATATAAATAGATTTTCATATTCAGATAACAAATATAAATAGATTTTCATATTCAGATAACAAATATAAATAGATTTTCACGACACTTTATATCCGGCTTTTTTATAAAAAAAATCTAGAACGATAGAATTTTTTTTAAACTCGACCGAAAACTTCGAAATGTATTCTGAATTATATATATTTTTAACATGGCAGCACAGGAACAGAATTTGACATAGTATTATCAAGTATGGCACCAACCGAAATATTTTTTCAAGCCCTTTAAAGTGAAGGGTAAGACACTGTAATTGTAATCATTTGAACCCATGATACTGATACTAATAAATATGGATAATGGTATGAGAAAATATCGAGTTGAGCCACATATCACTTAATTTTCTCCTGTTTGCTTTTCATGTTCCCATTTCCTTGTTATTACTATTTTCTCATTTTAATTCCTTTTCGTCACACCAGATGGCGATGATCTATTGATTTCTGTCGTTGAGCCATATTTAGTTCAAGCTGTTAGAGGATAGATACGAATTATTAATGCGATAGATCCAGATAATGCGATAGATGGTCCAGATCTTAGAGGAGAGATACGAATTATTAATGCGATATTATTAATGCTTTAACTAATCACGTTCCATCAACCACAGTAACATCAAAATCGTTGCCTTTTATAGTACATTTTAATTTTTTGGATTTTGAACTTTATCGGGCTAACCCGACAACCGGCATGGGCCCACAATAGGTATGTACTACTTTTTGGCGAATAATTTGAAAACCGGAACAGCTAGAAATTCCAAATTCGGAATAGATCGGCCTTTTGTTGTACATTTTAATTCTTTAGATATAAAACCGTTTAAGAATAACCCGTCTTGGGCCGGTAAAGAAGGGGACGCCTGGAAAAATTCCCGGAACCCGTAATGCTTGAGCGATCCGGGTTTGAATTTATGTAGAACATTTTCTATCTACATGCAGTTTTTCTGTCATGAGGCCTGGAATTATTGCTTTCTCGGAGTCCGGGCCCACTCGGGGGTGGTCCTGCCCGCAATAGGAATATATTCATTTTTGAGGAATAATTCAAGAACTGGGTAACTGGAAAATCTAAATTTGGAATATCGTTTTCTTCTGCGATATATATTGAGTCCTTAGTCTATGATTTTCTAGTAGCTCTTGCTCTAATATGCTATTTTTCAGTACATTAAAATCGTTTAAATTTGAAATTGTATTGTTATAAGGTTTTTCATTATATTTGTCTTTTTCAAATATTGCTCAAACCGAAAAGATTTTTCGGCTTCTTCCCACATATGAACAGTATCAGAATAGGCAATTCTTAGTGGTCGGAACTTTTTTATGTTTAAAAGCAATGCATTTGTCACCTCACTTTTTAAAACGCTTAGTCATTCTTCACAGTATATCTTTTCATTTGTTATAAAAAATGTAAAGTACATTTTATTTCACATGATCAAGTTTATAATTACATTCTACTAAAATGCGCAATTATGTTATTTTAGCTTCAGTTCTCAAAAATATTTTTGTAATAAATGTTAGTTCACGTATCTATAAATTCCCTACATTATTAAAGACTTTTTTGAAAATCAGAAAATTTTGATTTACTTTTATCGTTACGCTCCATGTATGTTTACAAATGCCCCTCCAATGGGGCACAGATGAAGCTATTTTTTAAATCGATCATAATGTAAAGAAATCTTTAATTAAAAAATCTGATAGAAATTCCTCCAAATAAGAAAAAGTTTAATTTGCGGACATTTTTGGTAGAAATAACGATCACACTTTTGGGAGAAATGAAGAAGGAAAAGAAGAAAATCACATGTGTCAGCTTTGCCATGGGTAATCCAGATTAAAAGAAATATTATTTAAAACATTTCTACCTTTTAAATAAAAAGTTCATTAGAAAGCTAATTTTCTATTCCAAACAAATCAAAAACTAAACGAGGAAGTACAATATCCTTTCCTATTCTAATACCATCAAGCACTATATATTTTGTTTTCGCGGGATTCTTAAAATACACACCGAAAAGTTATTTTCGCAAGCACTAAGCATGCATTTCTTGTTATTTTAGAGATGCCAATCGCCAAACGCACCGAGTAATAGATAGAGCCGTCAAATGTGGCAGCTCTTCTGCCTCTAGTCACGTGATTAACTGCAGAACACGTTCTTAAGGAAAATCCAATGGGCTAAATCACTCTACTTCTTATTCCTGCTCTAAGGTCCAGATTGTTTGCTTTTCATATTCCTATTTCCTTGTTATTACTATTTTCTCGTTTTATTTTCTTTTCGTCACACTAGATGGCGCCGATCTATTGCTTTCTGTCTTTGGGCGATTTTTAGTTTGAGCTTTTAGGTCCAGATTTGTTGCCATGAAGAAGGAAATCAAAATGATTTCCTAAATGCTCATTTATCTTTATTTGCTATTTGGGCAGCATTTTTCTTTGTGAACCAATTCATTACATGTAAAAGATGGATTAAAGAGCAAAGTGTATGCCAAAACAAGTTCTTTATTAATATTTATTTTAACATTACGTATAATGAGAAGCATAAATCCGAAAATACTCGTATTTTAAGATATGTATAATTAAGGGAAAAAAACAGATTAAAATTATATCGAAACGAATTCTAATTTAAATAAATGACACAATGCAGCTATGTTGATTAATTCTTTTTTGAACAGAGAAAAATATATTTAAAATCACTGATTACAAAAAATTTAATCGCACACATATAAGTGATATCTTAATGATGACAACGTCAAATGAAGATTAATGGATCTCAACTCTTATAAATATAACAGAAGAGTAATTACTTTTTGAAATAGGGAAGTAACATTTTTAAAGGATATGTTTTAATACTACCACACAAAGTTATGGTTCCCCCGAAAAATTTCGAATCCGAAATTTTTGCAGATTTCATGCTAAAATTGTGCATATTTATTGTGTATAGTTTCAGATACACAATAAAAAATTTATGAAGATATTAAATAAATTATATTATAATTTATTTATTTAATATTAAATATTAAATAAATAAATTTTTATTTAGCAGTTAATACCGAAGAACATTATATGTAATGTGAAGCATAAATCCGAAAATATTTTAAGAAATGTAAAATTAAGGAAAACAAAAACTTTAAATTATGTCGAAACGAATTCTAATTCAAATAAACGACACGATGCAGCTAATATGGAAGTGACATTTTTAAAGGATGTTTTTAATACTACCAGACAAAATTATGTTTTCTCCCAAGAGATTTCGAATCCGAAATTTTTACAGATGCCACATTAAAATTGCGCATATTGAGTATATTTACACAGACACAATAAAAAATTTATGAAGATATTAGATATATCAAAAACATTTTTTTAATAGTTAATAGCGAAGAAATGTCGGATAGTAGTATAATTGTATTTACACTAAAAAATCGCGGGATTAAAATTGGATGTCTACGACTTTCAAATTTCATTACGTATTCATTGCGTTTCAAAGACAACTTTGTTTTCATTTAGACGTTAATATACGGAGCTACCTCACTTTATATATGTTTTAATATTGACCCATCAATGGTATTGATATGGAAGCCATGTGATAATTGATAATTATGATGTGATAAAACCAGTAACCCCATTTAAAACCATGTGATAAAACCAGTAAATAATTATCGTTCAACTACAATTATCTTCTTAATCATGTAAAACATAGTTTTTATGTGACAGCACTTGCAGAGCTTGTTGGTTGAAATCTTGTAGCAGTGTTACTATGTAGTGGTAAAATGTCAGAAAAATGTATAAAAGAATATAAAAAATAAATCAATAACTTTTGGTCCGAGTTCACAAGTAAATGTTTCACATATTTAGTCTATTGTATAGTGTTTGAATTAATTAGTATTAACATCCATGTAATTAACATATAATTATTTTTTCAAAATTTGTGCATAGATGTGCAGAGTCCACTTCGTTGATAAGAGCTTGCAATTGAGTACCAGTAGCTTAACAGAAGAGCGTCGGCTAGCCAGTTCGGAGATCTAGGGTTCGATTCCCGGCTGGGACATCAAGGTACTTTAAAATTGCGCCCGAACAAAATCAACCCTGTAGGTTGGTGCAAAGATGTCGGAGGTCTGAAAGTGGCCCTAGTAAGACTACTACCAGACAGCAAAGTGGGGACCTGATTTACCATACGGTCTACAGGTTTTATTTCCGCACCACTGAGAGTCGTCTACAGACGACCCGGCTGAGGTCCAGAAGAGGCATGGTGATATACAGCCAGTGGATGAGACCAAGAAAGGGCTCAACGCCCAAATCAAGCAGAACAGCAAAGGGACCCTTAACCACACACACCACGCCCAGAGAGCAGCCAATAGAAGCGGGGAATGCTCAGGGTTCTTCAAAAGAACCTCTCTTAATTGAGGAAGCCTGGGCATAAAAACACCCCAACTCCGTGAGGAGTACAGGGGCACACAAGAGGAACGGGAACGATAGATGTCAGTTGCAGTGATCAACCAAAAGAGCTGAGTAGAGCAAGGTGTAAGGCGCAGGAGAAGGATTTTGAGATTCCGTAGAGGATTCTGACTTTCTACCCCTCGGTAGTTATGCAGAGGCAGCATACAACTTAAAGAGGAGCTGTCTTAACCCGGACTTAGACCTGTGCTGCCAGGTTAACTTAACCTAAGACGGAAGAAGATAGAAGAGAAAAGATAACTAAGAAGGGCCGGGCAAAGAAAAAAGGACAGGCAGAGGAACCTGTCAACCGAGGCAAGTAAGGCAAGCAGGAAGACATAGGGGGAGAAGGGCAAGGAACCAAGCAAAGGAGGGATTTACTACCGCTACGGAGGTAGACACAGACCCGGGAACGAGGACTCCTCGCCGACCAGAACCAGAACAGGCGGACAGGACGGCTACGCTAAAAACTACAGTAAAGAGCAGAGGACTACTAATACTAGAAAAGCATAGAACTAATCCTAGGAAAGGCCCCAAACACGGGCCGGGAACCGAAAAGCTGACTATTAGATCAAAGCACAAAAGCAAACAAAAAGAAGCTATATACTAAGGGCAGGAACAAACAAAGCAAGAACAGAGAAACAAAGGAGCTCTTAACTGACCTAACTTAACTACAAACTAGGAGCTATAGTAGCTAGTACGGATTCAGGGGACTCTGGAAGAGTGAGTGCCGATTTCAAATTGAGAGGATAACGACCACGCAGGATACTAAAATAGTAATTGCAGGAGTCTAACCTGATTTAAAAATAGCAGAAATTGGTCAGTCAGATTTTCAGTTTCCTGCCAATCTGATATTAGAGGGTGGAGAATGCAGAGTCCACTTAGACAATAAGAGCTTGCAATTCGTCCCAGTAGCTCAAGGGTAGAGCGTCGGTTGGCCAATTCAGAGATCCAGAGTTCGATTTCCGGCTGGAGCAGCAAGGTTCCTTACAAATGTCTTAAAATAAACTTTGTTTAACGCCTTTTGTTGCTTTATAATAAACTTTGTTTAACGTCTTTTGTTACACGCGCGTTTAAATTACTTCTTCTAAATTATATTCATATCAGTTTCAAGAATTACTGCAGCATAGTCTTTATTCCCGTGTCTGCGAACTTTCTTTAATTGATCACTTGGTTTCAAAACCTGGGTCGTATGTTGTCTGTCGCTCTAGCTATTCACAGTCGGATAGTCGTCCAGGACGGTCGGCCTGGCATACGACTCGTTATCCTTCTGATACATCGACGTCCATCTATTCCTATGTAATACTGCTCTACTGTTCTTAAATGATTTGAATTTTTTAAAGTTTAATAATAAAGTTACATGTGAAAATATCCAGAGCTACCTGTTTCCTAATTAAAACTTGAGCAACGTACATAAACACAAATTAAATGATAATGTAATGACAATAAATCGTCAGTGCAGGAAAACTAACAAACCGCGATAGTTCGCCAAATTAGACGGTGAGAAATGCTTTTCCTATGTATAAATAAATGGCTATTGGGGCGAACTGTTGGGCGACAAAATACAAAATGTTATGTCATAAGGTAAAATTGTCCTTATCAAAAATTACCAGTATAGGACGTACCTATGATGCCGCCACTAAGGGTGGAGCATGTAAGCTCCCGGTTCTCAAGCTCGGACTACGAACACACAAAACATAAAGAAACACACATGCTTAATTGCTCAATTTATTATAATATTTTACTTAATAGATATCTATTATAATCTGGAGTAATTATATTATGATTAAATCAATTATTTAAAGACACATAATACTAACAATATTACATTAATATATATTTACACACATAAAAAACATTGACTTAAATTTCTTAAATAACAGTTTCCTTTAAACAATCTATGAAGAATAATTCTTATAGTTCAATATTTACGAACTCGTTCATATGATCTACTCATACGAACTGGTAGTTAATTATCTTAATAATCGTTAAAGGTGTGCCTTCCGTGCTAATAGTGACAATTGAAAATCGGTTACCTCTACTCTTTGTTACGTGCATATTCGTGCCATCTCAATGATGTAGGAACATCGTTGCACTTCTCGTACTTGCACACGCTACCATTCTATTGCTCACAATCTACAGACACTTTTCACACAACCAAAAACATGATGCTGACCCGTTCGAAAGTTTTACGTCGACTAAAAAAACTCAGGTGCGTCTAGGACGCTGTCGAAATTGCATCTGTGGAAAGTTCTAGAACATTCTCTCAAACCTTTTTCTTTTCAGATTGTAGTGTCGTTGTTGATTCGTTGAAGTGACGAAGGGGATGCGCTGCTTATTTATGTTTGTATTGCCATTGGCTCCTTCTGCAGCATTTAAATAGCTCATTAGCTAGGTTGGCCTCCGTAATTTGAATTACGAAATGTCGTGCATGCCGTACGACATTTATCCCCCTCTGCATGAGATTAAATCTAGAATACGGTACACAGCATATGCACTGAGAAAAATTGTCACAGGAAGTCACTAGTATCGTGTCCCACTGATACATCTATAAGAACTTGATGCACTGTTGTACTGAAGCACTAGAAACATATTGAGGTACCCTTGTCTGATACACTGCAAAGATATCTGTCACTAAAATGTTTATCACCGTACAGAAACACAATATTGTCACATTGGAAGTATCTTACCAGCACGGAAGACACATAATTGTCACCTGGAAGGCACACTATTATCTGTGGGAAGGCACACTATTGATTTGAACCACATAGTCATTATAATACTGAATAATGTTCTGTATAAAATACATTGTTCTGTGATAATAATCATTGTTCTGTGATATCATTTTCACAGAACTGGTACTTCAATAGCTGTATTGTTATAATGTCCCTACTTATAGTCTATTATAGAGTTCGACTGCAGAACATGTTATTTTTCATTTCAATTTATATACACGTTCACAACATTACATTAAAATATACGCAAATCATTACCTTGATATCTTATCTTCACATACGTAAATAATTTTTTTTTTTTACACAATTTTTTAGCTGTATATATTTCTTATTTGTAATACACATACATGTTATATAACTGTTTAAGCGTGTATCAATCATGGGTATTTTGCACATCATAATTATATCATATTACGTCTCGGCATTTAAAATATCAAATCTATATACTCATTTCGCTACTCCAAAATACTGCATCTCCACAATAACAAGTATGCCTTTAAATTTCCTCTTCGGCTGCCCCTTAGTGTGAAACAACTGCGCTGGCGGAAGGGGAGAAAAAGAAAAAAAGAAAAGATTTCGCTTGACCCGTAGCTTTCCTCTCTTCTCCTACGCGTTTCCATGGCAACTGCGAACAATCGGTCATGCATGGCGATTTTCTGCGCCCCGACCCCCCGAAGCACGGAACGTTACATAAGATTGCAACTTTCAATCTCCTGTTCTGCCCAAATAATCGTTATCGTTTGCGATTTTGGCGGTATATTCTTCACAAGCGCGGGCTTTTCAGACTGTCCGATCTTGACGGCTTACGCTCACATTGAAGTGAGAGGTTTTACGTGTATCCTTTTAAGGAATTTACTTACAGTTATATTTTATGTGTATCATATTATATATTTATTTTACATATGTTGTTATTAATTCTATTTAATTTGATATATATATATATTTTTTATTATTATTATCTTATGACCTTAACACATATCTGACTGTTGAATTATTATTTTGATTTCATGTACCTCTAATTTATTGGATTTATTTATCCCTTGTTGCAACAACGCGTGATATATTATTTTATGTGTAGTATTATGAATATACCATGCTTTTGTTATGTTACTGATATAACTGACTTTATGTTCCCGTTTCAGCATAACTTTACATATTTATTTATTTAAATCTAATTCTTTCATATTTAATTTTATCTGTTATTTCTTTTTTTTTTTTTTATTTACTGTGATGTCTAATTAATGCAATAATTTATTAACATACTCAATCATTTATCATTTACATACAAATCAATGTGTTTTCCTAATGTATTTTATTTTTTATATACCGGCCGGTATTTTTAAATAACTATAATTGCCTGCAATTATAATTTTAAATTTTGATACATTTATTGTATGCTTACAATAGAACTTTTTTTTTTTTTTTGTATTATTCTCGTACTATGCATGGGAGATTTTCTCCGATGTTTATTATTTTTTTTTTTTTTTTGCCTGTCTATTTATTTTGAAGGTGAATAGCTTTCGCCGTACAATGGCCATATATGGAGCTGTTACGCTGACTGTGAAGGATGGGACACTACTCTTATTTCTTCAAGTTTATTAATCCACTTATGTAATTAACTTTTATTTTGTTTTTTTTAGATTGCGTGTTTTCGTAAAAGGTCTGTATACACTATTTATGCAATATATATCTATTAATTTACTAATTATTATTTACATCAGCTGTGAGTGTTTATTTTGACTTCACACATTTATTTATTTATTTATTTATGATTTTGCTTTTATTCTGTCAGCTTTTTATAAACTATTAATTAATAATTTTATGATTTTGAATATCCTGTAGTTGATTTTACCATGTTCCATGACTTTATTTTGCATTTTATTAATTATGTTATACAATTTTTTCAAGACCCGTACAAGAAAAATGAAACAGTGCATATACTTCATCAGCATGTTACCATTGGAAACAAAATTTGCCACTTCCTCGTTGACCTCTACAGCCATTCATCATCTGTTATCAATAAAGACACATGACCATCAAGATTCTTGAATTGCCAACTCCCTATTACGACACTCCTACCCTTAATTCATCAGTCACCGTACAAGTAATACAAATTGAAAGTAAGTAAAATTTATTTATTTCTCTCTCTCTCTTTCTTACAACACATGTTAGTTTATTTATTTTTAGAACATTGAGGGGTATTGTATGTATTATTTATCACTTCTACATATTTTTTCTGATGTTTATTGCTCTATATATAAGTTATGTATCTATACATAAATGTTTATTTATTACCTATATTTTTGTTTTATCCTCATATTTACAAAATCCTCATATTTATTTTACAAAATGAATCTCCCTGCTCTTATCCCCACTTACATAGTATTTGACAATGTCCATTTTTATAACGTAGACTAATTTTTATTTTGTTTGGAAGGGAAAAAACATTTATTTACTATTTTATGTTGTACACGTTGATACTTATTGACAACATTACTGCTAACCAGTCAACCCGCTGATAAACTTTCCTACTGTTATTTTTTTTTGTTGCTGTTGTTGCAGAAAAATCCATGATTTAAAACTTCCTATCCGCTGGACTTGCCTTCCCCCAGACAATTTTTTTTGAAGTTTTATTTAATTTTGCGATTTTGTTGACTACAGTGCATTTTGGATAACTATCATGCCTATCCTCACACTAAGTCTTCACTACTACACACTTTTCCTCAACACTACAGTTTTCACAATATACCATACATAATATACAATACACAATACATACTAAAATAACCATATACTTTTGCTGCCCTATGTTTTGCACATATTGTGGCACTATGCTATTTGTAACACACTTGTTGTCTATTTACTTATTTATCACTTAATTTTGAAAGTTGCTCTATCTACATAAATTTTCTATTATTATAATTATATTCATTTTCTTTACATTAACCAAAAATATCTATTTGTAGACTACCTTCCAACTTAATTTTTACATTTACTGTAGACTACCAAAATTATTTCAAAATGCTTTCCAATCAATTTTAAAATATTGTAGGAAACTAATATATTTTATAATACCATCTAATTTAATTTAAAATTCATTATAGACTGCTACACATCTTGTAGAATGCTTTCCAATACTATTTTTTGCGTGTCCTCAGATTATAACGTCTCGGACTCTGATAATTATGATTATTGGCGTTATATTCTTTGTTTACATGCGATTGACTTCTGTCAACAGTTCGCCGTGTTTGTTTATTTTGTAAATAGTTTTTACGCGGTTCTGCTTTATATAATTTATTCGCGTGAACAACTATCCATTTTTTATTTGGATCGTTCATAGGTGTGATAGCGTAATTATTGTTACGGATCACCTTTACGATGCGAAATGGTCCTTGAAATTTTTTTTGTAATGCTGTGGTGGGTCTGAGGTTTTTTAAATATACAATTTGTCCTTTTAATAATTTCTGCTGTCTAACTCTTTTAAAAATTCTTTCTTGGCGACTTTGGGCTTGAATTTGTTTTCGTTTTGTATATCTATTAATTTTTTCCGCTAAAGTAAGTACTTCACTGACGTCATTATCATATTCAGTTTTAGTTAGATTCGGACTGTCATCCGGGTCCGCTATTTCCAGATTATTTTCTCCGGGTAGTTTCAAATCTCTGGTAAGAAACAAAATAGCGGGACTGTGGTCTATATTTGCGCTGGGTGTCGCATTATGAAATAATTTGACATATGGCAAGACTTTGTGCCAATTAAATGTTTGGTCAGCCATTGCTGCCAAAGAATTTTTTATTCCCAAGTGACTTCTTTCTAAAATTGCATTTGAGCTGGGTTTGTAAATTGAAGTATATTTCAATTTTATACCATGTTGCTCTGCGAATTTTTTAAATTCCTCGCTTTTCAGTTGCCTCGGATTATCGGTCAGCAGCCACATAGGAACGCCATTTTGTGAAATCCAATTCGTTAGGACCTGTAATACACTCGCAGTTGTAATATTTCTCACGGGTACTGCCTCCAGGAATCTCGAGTAATGGTCTATCATCGTTATGATGTACTCGTGCTGTCCGTTACTTCTCGGTAGCTTCCCTACAATGTCTAATGCCACCGTGTGATTTTGTTTACATGGACGTGGGACAATTTGTCATAAGACTATAAGACCTAATGCCATAGGTCTTATAGTCTTCTTGTAACATAAACATGCATCACATGATGCGCAAAAATTTTTTACATCACTGTATGCCCCTTTCCAGTAATACTTTCTATTCAGAATTTGATATGTTTTTTCTACTCCAAAATGTGGTGTATGAGCTAACTCAATAACTGCGAATTTTAGACTGTGAGGTATTAGAATTCTGTCGTTTTGCATAGGATTTCTGATATATCTAGCAGTCTTTATCATAATTAAACCCGTATTTACATCTTTATAGTATTTATTTACATATTTTGGCTGATTACATTTTGCATTTAGTCCGTTAATAATTTTCTTTATCTCTCTATCTTTTGCTTGCTCTTCTAAAATTTTGGCTATTGTTATAGCGCTGTCATTAGCAATAATGTTATTTATTAATTTAGTCTTAGTTTGTTCAGAAAAAATTTGGCGTGACATAAAATCACTGGGATTATCTTGTCCTTTAATGTATTTAATGTCAAATGAATATTGTTGTAAATTTAATAACCATCTTGCGATTAAATCAGAATTTTGATTTTCCAAATTAATAAAGTGCGTTAACGCTTTAGAATCAGTAAACACCGTAAAATGCGTACCATATAAAAAATCTTTGAAATGTATTATAGCGTCGTGAATTGCTAACAATTCTAGCTTCATGCTCGGATATTTCTTTTCACTGTCTGAAAGTTTCCTGCTATAATACTCGATAGGATGAAAATTTCCGTTCACTGATTGAAGTAAAATTCCTGACGCGGCTACTTTTGAACAATCAGTTGACAAAAAGAACGGCTTTGACATATCAGCTGCCCTGACTACCGGTTTCGATAAAATCGCGTTTTGCAATGTTACAAACGCTTCTTCGCATTTCTCCGTCCATATAAATTTTTTATCTTTCTTTCTTAATTCAATTAATGGATTGCATAGTTCAGAAAAATTTGGTATGATCTGCCTAAAATAATTACATAAACCTAAAAATGATTTTACTTTTTTTACTGTCGTTGGCACAGGGAAATTCGTTATTTTCTGTACATTATCATCTGAAGGTGTTATGCCTTCCTTACTTATTTTAAATCCTAGAAATTTAATGTTCTCTTTACACATTTGTAATTTTGAAGGGTCAATGGTTAAACCAAATTTAGCTAATCTCGAAAATACCGTTTTTAATTTCTCCAACATTTTCTCGAATGAATTTGCGGCAATTACTATATCATCTAAATAAAATTCAATTTTCTGATCTTTTAAATCTCCTAAGCATTTCATCATTAGTAATGAGAAATAGGCTGATGAGTTTTTTGCGCCAAAAGGCATTCTATTAGGGCTATAGGCGGCTTCCTTCGTTACGAATGTGAGTATCGACCCATATTCAGGTTTGATTTTTATCTGAAAAAACGCGGCTTTTAAATCAATTACAGTATATAATTTGTGGCCTGCGATGTTGTGCAGAATGTCGCTAATTTTACCAATATTTACGGGCAGTAATTCAGTAATTTGATTAAGTAGCCTGTAATCTACGGCTAAACGATATTTTTGTTCTTTATTGGCATTATTACTATTAATACTGGCTTTCTTCTTTATCAATAAGCATGGGAACGCATAATTACTTGTAGATTTTTCTATAATTCCAGCTTCACACAATTGTTTTATCTCACTTTCGAGTACAGGTTTTAACATTTTTGGCAAGGGATAAGGTTTACATTGAATTGGGTATTGGTGTAGTAAATTAAATTCCGGTACTATTTCTTCCGTCATTCCCAGCGTTTTGTATGATTTCGAAAATACATCATAATTTTGTAACAGTAATTTTAGCAATATATGTTTTTCATTTTCTTGTAAGTGATCTAGTTTAAAATCTTGCGGTGTTAATTCCGCTTTTCGTAACGCTGAAATGTCCATTTTTTGTGGATCATTTAAGCTTTCGATATTGTTAATTTGTAAAATTTTATCAGTATCATGTTTCTCTTCATAAATTTCAAACTGCGGTGTTACAGTACCAAATATCATATTTTTATTTAGATGAATCTCTTCTTCTGTTTTGTTTGTTAAAAGAGTAGAAATAAATTTTCTATTATTTACATAATGTAAAGAATGCTCAGCGTGTAAATCTTTTAATGAATTTGTAATATTTAACAATACCTCCTTATCCTCAAAATAGTTTTCATTTAATTTTAATTTTATTGATTTTGTTTCTTGAGGGAGTAATTTAATTTTATGCGCTAAGCTTGCATTTAAGCATTGAATATGTTCAACTCTTGTATAATTATTTTCTGGTTCCTGTGCTTTTTTCTGATTTTTGTCTTGAAATCGTATAGATATGGATTCTTTGACAAACTTTAATATTAATTTATTTGTGTCAATTATGGCATGATGATTTTTGAGAAAATCAAATCCTAAGATTATTTCATAGGGTGTGTTGTTTAATTGTTTAGTTATGAAAAAAGAATTTTTGCATCTTTTGTTTTCAATTTTAAAGCTAAAGCTGATGCATTTTGAAAATTGAATGTTTTCTTTGGTCATAGTCTGTATTTTTACTTGTCTAGATAAATAGTTAATTTTAATTTTATTTTTGATTTTTTGAAAAATGTTATCTGATAATAAAGTGACACTTGCGCCACTATCTATGAGAGCCACTGTTTTTATATTTTCTAAATTAATGTTAATCATTGGCAATGCGTCACTCTGTCCATATGTTGAATTCAGTAGATGTTCATTTAAATTTTGTGCATCCTTATTAATTTTGCTTGCAATTTTATGGGATCTCGAATCCTTATTTGATGCCTTATAACTTTCTGTTTGTCTTTTATTTCGAGGTCCCTTTCTTAGTTTAAATATTCATTATTCTGATATTGCCTATGATTGCTTTCATAATGTGGTCCATTATTCTGATATGATCTTCTGTTATTACTTTGAAATTGTCTGTTATTTCCTGCACGCCGCCGTATTCCCCGGTTATTTATGAAATTACCTCTTCTGAAATTCGCCCTACTATAGTGTGCATAATTATTTTGAATCGTGGGTCTTTGTTGAAAATTGGTAGTTTCTTGACTGCTGTTTTCATTTGTGAATGCCCTTTTTAAATTATTTTGTACTTTTTGCAGCGTGAAACATTCTGACATCCAGTGATTGTTGCGACCGCACGCTATACAGAATTTCTGTGGCGGCTTTTCTGCATTGTTTTCAGTTTTTACATGATTTATTTCTACATTCTCAATTATTTTATTTTCTATTTCAATACTATTTATACAATCACTATCTTCCTCCAATGCGGATTCTATCACCTCAGCTATTTTCACTGCTTCGTCAAAGGTTTTCGGGTCATTTTTTTTTATTTCTGTTCTTAAATCTTCTCTGACTATCTGTAAAAATTTGGTGAGTTTAATTTTCTCTGTAATTTTTTTTACATTTGCGTCCATTGTTTCATCTACTTCTAGAAAAATTATCGCCTGGTTTTCGATTTCTTGTGCAAGTTCCTTAATTGTCATATTTGGTAAATGTTTCAGATTGTTAAAATTGTTGTGTTTTTGCACTAATGTTTGTTTCCTTTCAAATTTGTTTTTTAATAACTCCATGAATTTTTCATATGATTTTTCCTTTTGTAGAACAATATTCTCTGCCAAAAATTGTTGAGCCTTTCCTCTTAATCTAGATTTCATAATTATTACTTTCTCTTGTTCAGACCATGCTGTTAGATCCGATATTTCATTGAATTGCATTATAAAAAAATGCACGTTGTTGTCTTTTTGTCCATCAAATGATGGCAACATCTGCATAATTGGCAACGATGTATTTTGTTGCGCTTGATTTGCGGGCATCTGTATCTGGATCGCGTTATTTGCTGCTGCCGAATTATCTGTTATACTGCTATTTACATTAATCTCCTGCTGTATATTATCGATAATTGGATCATCTTGCCTCGATCTTTTACTTAATTGCCTAGTTTTATTCGGCGCCATGATTTTATACACTGTCATACAATTCTGACTCTATATTAAATATTTATGCTAATACATACATATATATACAATCATATAATACACATTTAAATTATCATTTTCATGCATTTTCTTATCATTCTACTGAGTTATATCTCATTATTAAATTCATTGTTAAACTCAATATTACATTCCACTTATTATTAAATTCAGTTTTATATTCAAACTCATTATTAAATTTGATATTATATTCAAACTCATTATTAAATTCAATATTATATTCAAACTTATTATTAAATTTAATTTTGCCTTTTACTTATATCTTTTACTTTCTCTTATGAAAATTAATTCTCTCCGAGCTTGACCACATACGGCACCAATTCGCGCGGCGACATCATGTCATAAGGTAAAATTGTCCTTATCAAAAATTACCAGTATAGGACGTACCTATGATGCCGCCACTAAGGGTGGAGCATGTAAGCTCCCGGTTCTCAAGCTCGGACTACGAACACACAAAACATAAAGAAACACACATGCTTAATTGCTCAATTTATTATAATATTTTACTTAATAGATATATATTATAATCTGGAGTAATTATATTATGATTAAATCAATTATTTAAAGACACATAATACTAACAATATTACATTAATATATATTTACACACATAAAAAACATTGACTTAAATTTCTTAAATAACAGTTTCCTTTAAACAATCTATGAAGAATAATTCTTATAGTTCAATATTTACGAACTCGTTCATATGATCTACTCATACGAACTGGTAGTTAATTATCTTAATAATCGTTAAAGGTGTGCCTTCCGTGCTAATAGTGACAATTGAAAATCGGTTACCTCTACTCTTTGTTACGTGCATATTCGTGCCATCTCAATGATGTAGGAACATCGTTGCACTTCTCGTACTTGCACACGCTACCATTCTATTGCTCACAATCTACAGACACTTTTCACACAACCAAAAACATGATGCTGACCCGTTCGAAAGTTTTACGTCGACTAAAAAAACTCAGGTGCGTCTAGGACGCTGTCGAAATTGCATCTGTGGAAAGTTCTAGAACATTCTCTCAAACCTTTTTCTTTTCAGATTGTAGTGTCGTTGTTGATTCGTTGAAGTGACGAAGGGGATGCGCTGCTTATTTATGTTTGTATTGCCATTGGCTCCTTCTGCAGCATTTAAATAGCTCATTAGCTAGGTTGGCCTCCGTAATTTGAATTACGAAATGTCGTGCATGCCGTACGACATGTTACATAAAGTATCTTCTTCTGTGAATGAAATTTACAAGTTCCACGAGAATGATGTCGACAAATTTGTATCATGAGGTTGCATAGTGAGCATATTTACAAAAGTGAACATATTTCACAATAGTTGATACATTTCTATTTTGCTATCATTTTTTTGATGAATTTATTTTACAAATACGCAACATCTCGAGAACGATTCATGCTAGCGTTTATGTCGTTCGCTTTCTAATAAATAATTACGTAATAAATGATCATTTATGTGATATTACTGTAGGTTTTGTTTTTTAATGACTTTTAAAAATTTCATTCGAATATTTGAGGGATTCCGAACATTCGATTACATTTAAAATCAATAGATTCCAATATCTATCAATTCTAATAATCCTATCAAATTACGATCTAAACGTTTCATTTGTTCGTACGATATCGCACACACACACATACACATCACATCACTTCAGACACGTTCGATTCGAGTTCAGGGATCGCTCTTCCGTTGAAAACTCGAATTCGAATTTCTGATATCATCACAATACTTTCGCTATACTTTATACTATGTATATAGAGAATGCTCATATGACCGTTTAATCTATAATATGACCGTATATGAAAGCATTTTGGAATTGCAATACTAAAATGCTGCATTATAAACCAATAAATTAGTAAACTATATTGACAAAGCTAAAAATTCAAATTTCAGTTTTTAAAAAATTTACACGTTCTGTGCACTATGGGAGTGATATCCGCATATGTGTACATATGTTGATTTTTAGAGTAATATTTCTATTCCTAAATTAAAATATAAAAAATCTGATGTGGGCAGCACATGACTTTCCTTATTAATGCAATGAATTTACTACTTTTGCAGCAAAAAAAAAAGGTTATTCTTATAGTAGATACTTATATCCTTTCCAAGATATTGAATTTTCGTTAATTAGTCGTCATTTTAACCGATTTAGAATCATTTTTATCCATTTGGCGAGATTTTCATTAATTTGGCGACATTTAAAAAAGTCGCCAAGTTGGCGACATTCCTCCAAATTCATCATCAAAATATCCCCCAGCGTTATGGACAGAGAATTAAGTTATTCTTATAGCAGATAAATGTTATTGGCGTTCAAATACAAATGTATTACTCAAAGTATCTTTTCTTATGAATGGAACGAGCTAGATCTACTAGAATGATGTCACCAAATTTATCGCATGATATTACATATGAAAAGTGAACATGTTTCTCAACAGTTAAAATATTTTTTTAATTTATAGTTTTTTTTTATAAATTCATTTGAAAAATGTGCAATATCTCGAGAACGGTTCATGCTAGCGTTCTAAAGTTTATGTCAATTATTTTTTAAGAAAAAATTACATAAGAAATGTATATTTGCGTAACTTTATTAAAAGTTTTCATTTTTTGATGATTTTTTCAAAATTTCACTCGAAAATTTAGGAGGGTTCTGAACATTCGATTGCGTTTAAAAACAATAGGCTTCCAGTATTTCCGGATTGTGATTTTTGTACCAAATTTCATTCGAATCGCTCTATTCGTTCGTGAGATATCGTCTCCACAGACTCACTGACACACACACACAGACATCAGCTCAAAATCTGTCTGTCTGTCTGTCTGTCTGTCTGTCTGTCTGTTTGTCCCATCATCACGGGAGAACGGCTGAACCGAATTTGATGAAATTTTGTGGGTAGCCTAGAAATAGCCCCACTTAAAATTTAGTCTATGGTTGGAATTTCTACGACCAGTGGTTCTCGAGATATTAGTAAAAAACGAAACTTTCGTTTGTCTCATCATCACAAGAGAACGGCTGAACCGAATTTAATGAAATTTTGTGGGTTGCCTTGAAATAGCCCCCCATAAATTTTGCCCAAGTTTCAAGTTTCTAAGACCAGTGGTTGTCGAGATATTAATGAAAAACGGAACTTTTTTTATAGGAGTTCTACTCTCCAACTCCGTGGTTTATCCAAACGGAAAGGATAAAAATCGTTTGTTTAAAGCGTCAAAGGGAATTAAAACTTTATTTTTGAGTTTGATGCAGGATTTTTGCATTAAATAGTCACTATCTGAAAGCATGAATTGTTTGAAACATGAATTTAAATGGAAAAATCTACCTCCATGTTTTTACATGTATTAACCTCCATGGATTTCACAAGCTTTTACTCAACGATTAGAAGTATAAAGAAATTAAAATGGTTATGTAATTTCGCAATTTTATGAGGAAGATTCTATCTTATATCATGTTGCTCGGCAAAGGAATGGAATTAAATGTGTTTGTTAATGATTATTATTATTTTTTCTATTTGTATAATAAATAAATTGATGTAAAAATATATTTTATAAATAAACGGTTTAATTGTTCTTTTAATTATATATATTGCGGACTGCGTACATTACTTTTATTTATTTTAGCAAAGAGGTTTCAAGCTCATATATTGTGTTTAGCTAATAAACTCATAATAAATGAACGGTTTGATTGTTCTTTTAATTATATATATTGCGAACTGCGTACATCACACTTTTATTTATTTTAACAAAGATGTTTCAAAGCTCATATATTGTGTTTAGCTAATAAACTCATATATTGTGTTTACCCAATAAATTCATTTAGCCGATTGTTGAAGCAGAAAAAGAGTAGAACGGATGTATGTATCTTCTAATACAATTTTAGTGTTTTCATTTAGTATATATACAGACGGGATATGGATATTTTATTCTTCAGATCTGCAAATTTAGAGCTACGAATTTAGCGGAATATCTCTAAATAACTTGGTAACTTTTCTTAAACTTTACTAAATTAGAGGAAATATCTCCAAATTATTAAAAATGACCCAAATCAATGAAATTAAATTTTTAGAATAGAGTACTGAAATGATGTTTCTGTAGCATTTGTCGGTCAGTCCATCCATCCTACTTAGTAACGCATTTAACTAATTTTTTTAATATCACTAAATTGATAAAAATATTTGTAAATCCATAAAAATATCGAGACGAAAATGTCGCCAAACCTTCCATGGAGATCACATTATTCAGACGACATGATTTCCATCAATTTATTTGAAGCAGATGATATCATGTCGCTTAGCAACGGATCCAATGTGTTATGTGTCATACGATTTTTATTAAGTCTAATAAAAATATGTATATAAAATAAATTTCATTGACATTGCATTTTTGACTGGATAATATCAATTACGGTCTTCAGGTTTAAACATCATTATTATTGATATTTCGGGGACAGTTGATTCAGGAATTATTGATATTTTCAAATTATTATGCCATTGTTTCATTATGACGAAAATTGTTGAAACTCATATATAGTACGTTGTACAAGTAATCTTCTAGAAATGCACGGGTATATCTTCTAATCTACGACAATATAAGTAGTACAGGTATATTGGCAAAATTTTTATATATATTGGCATATATTGGAATCAATTACGACCTTCTGGTATTAAGATTACGGGGATTTTTGATACTTTCAATTTATTACGTCATCTTTTTTATTTTGGTAAATATTTTTAAGACTCATATTACAATATGTTTAACCTTCTACTAACACACTGGCATATTTTCTAATTTGCGACAATATAAGTAGTACGTTATTGCATATATTGATTCAATTCTTTTTTTTGTGTGTGAATTTGTTTACAAAAGGGGCCAGGATATTTTATTCTTCAGATTTGCCCGTGAAGATAATTTTGCATAGTGAGAACAGATATTCTTAAACTTCTCTTTATGAGCAATAAATTTAATATTTTATCAGAATTTGCATATGATTGCGAATTATAAGTTTTTTTATATTATATACTCCGTACGAAGGACGGGTATGCTGCTAGTCTATATAAATAAAATTGAAAATCTGTTTTTTGTATGTGTTTGTTTCATCATCACGGGAGAAAGGCTATATCGAATTTACTGAAATTTTGTAGGCAGCTTTGGAATAACCCCACTTAAAATTTAGTCCATATTTCGAGTTTCTAGGGCCAGGGGTTGTTGAGGTATTAATAATAAACAAAACTTCTTTAAAATTCATTATGCAGACATATTTTCTGCAAATTTATTTGAAGATAATTATATTATATTACATAGCAACGTATTTAAATCAAATGTGTTTATACGGTTGACGATATTAATAAAAGTTTTTTGGGATTTAAATAATAAAGGAATGTACATAAAAATATATTTGATTAAAATTGCATTTTTGACTACATGTATTAATTAGGGCTACCGGATTTAAAGATTACAGAAATTATTGATATATTCAATTTTATACGCCATAGGTTTTATTTTGGAAAATATTTTTCAAACTCATATATTATGTTTAGACCATTGTTAAAACAGAATGAAAATGGTATATTTTCTAATACCGTTTTAGCTCTTCCATTTTGTCCTATGTTGATGAAATTTTATGCATTTTGTTATAAAATCCTGACCAGGACGTTTTATTTTTCAGATCTGCCTGTGAAGTTAATTTTGTATAGCGAGAACAGATATTCCTATATTTTAGGAGAATTAATTAAATTAAATATTTTAATAGAATGCTTTTAATAACAATGCCATTTAGAATACTACAGAAATTGACAACCAGATTAGATCACGAGCAACGCCGAGTGTATCTGGTATTATCTATATAAAAAAATAATCCAGATAAAGAAGTAAACAGATAGATAAACATTTTTTTTTTACGTATCTGTTTATTAAATCTTTTATCTATCTATGTTCTTCTATCTATCCATTTATTATCTTAGAGAACTCATCTCTTTTCGTTTTGTTGGAATTATTATAAAATTCCAAAGTAAGACTCCACATATCAAAATTTCACCGCGAATTGGGAATTTTAAGTTTTTTTATATTATATATTCCGTGCAAAGAGCGGGTACACTGCTATTCCTGATTCATAAATCTAGAAAATAATGTAAATCTTTATTGGGCGTGTCATACATTTTTTATAATATAAAAATGGATTTTGTTATATACATTCATTTATAAAACAGTGATTACTTTAATCAAAAATGTTAACTTCAGAATAAAAAAAAAATACAATAAAATAAATGTATTCATTTATGTTGAAAATTATTACTTGAGTGTATAAGAATGAAAACTCAAGCCCCTGAAATCAATTGCTTAAGGAATTTAGAAAAAGAAAATAAAGCTTCAACGTATAAAATATAAGAATAAAAGACTCACAAGAAGGTACCGATACCAATTGCATGACATGATTTAATGTTTTAATGTATTTTTTGACTCAAAATATGCTTCATTTTTTATATTCCCTCTGTAACGGCATTATAATGTTAGATAAAATATTTTATACTTTTAACTGTCCCGAAGAAAAAAAAAGCGTTTAAAGTCATGTCATTACAGGAATACATTTGCCAGAGAAGAGTATTTCTAGTTTTAAATCAGAAATGACGAATTAAAATTAGAATCGTATTATCAAATTTTAAAATTTTGCAATGCAAAAACATTTTATCCAGAGTTTTAATCAGGCATATCCCCCTCCCCCCCTGAGACATTTCATGTTACCGAGCCAGACGTTAATACATTCAGAAATCAAAATAATAAATCTCGAAAATAATAAATAATTGTTGGGAGATATTTGCAAATTAAACGCCACATTTTAACCTGTTTCCACGTTTAGATTATTATATATTTTGATTTTCAAATGATTCTTTTTGACTATATTCGATTGTCTATTTTGTGGTTACAGCCAATTTGCAATATTTTAAAATCCACCCCCTTCATTTAGAAAGTTAGTTTTTTTTTTGAAATGCTTGAATAGATAATTATATATATATATATATATATATATATATATATATATATATATATATACACACACACGCATACACACACACACACATATATATATATATATATATATATATATATATACACCATACACATACACACATATATATATACACTGCAGGACAATTGCTAAGGATGGATGACACTATCACCCATAGCAACCACAAAATGAAAGGGAACAAAATGTGGAAAATTAGAATAAGTGCGGGATACAATAAGAAGAGGTGTGCGTATGCAAATTTTTCATTTCCACGTCTGTTCGTCACGTGATAGTGCTGATAAGAGATTTAAAGGATTTGTCGCGTATGGACAGTTGTTGTTCTAAGTTAAAGTTTTACGGGAAAGATTTAATTGACAAATTTGAAATTTTCGGTATGTCTTCCCGACATCACTTAGATGATTTTACGAGTGGCCGTATTATTGGAATGATCGAAGAAGGGCGAAAAATTAAAGATGTTGCCAGGGAGTTTGACATCGCCCACAGCGTTGTTTCACGGCTGTGGCAAGCACTTAAAACAACTGGAATGTGTAGCAAGCGTCACGGGGAATGTCGTGTTAGAAGTACAACGCCTGCAGTAGCCAGATACATTGTCCTATCGGCAAAAAGGGACCGGCGCACTATAGTTCAGCAGGTGGCAAATCAGTTTCTTGTTACCACAGGACTGAAACACTGTAGCCAGACGTTTGGGAGAAGAAGGACTATAAGCCGGCAGACCTGTTGTGTGTATCCCATTATCCGGACTGCACCATACCGCCCGTTTGCAATTGTGTGAGCATCGTAATTGGACCGAACAGGACTGGGCTTGCGTACTATTCTCAGATGAGAGTAGGTTCAGTCTGTCATCGGATTGTAGACGCTAACTGATCTGGCGTGAGAGTGGTACTGCTTATCGTCCAGAAAATATCCATAAAAGGGACCGATATCCGACATGCAGTATCATGGTATGGGCCGGCATCATGATTAATGGCCGCACGCCCCTACATGTGGTTGCAACTGGGACTATGACCGGCCAACGATACATTGATGAAGTTCTACTGACTCATGTTCTCCTTTTCCGTGGTGCTGTCGGTGATAAATTTGTTTTCATGGACGACAACGCACCATGTCATCGAACACTTGCTGTTCAGGATTTTCTAGTTAGCGAGGGTATTCAATGCCTCGTATCGCCAGCACGTTCTCTAGATCTAAATCTCATTGAAAATATTTGGGATGCTTTGGGGAGGAGACTTGCTGGTCGAAAATATCCTCCAACAAACAAGAACACCCTCATCCGTGCGGGCGCGGTAGCCCATTGGTTAGCGCGCTGGAGTTGCACTCGGTAGGCCCGGGTTCGATTCCAGCCGCTGCCAAAACTGCCGCCGTGTTCATGCGGAGTACGATCACGTTAAACATGTGGGTCCGAAAGTCCTTCCGAGAGGTTGGTGGTAGGGGAAGGAGGGTACGGTCCCTGTGGATGCCTCCCCCACTGGGTTCCGGTCTAAATTGGGTGGCACTTCCCGACCGTCCAAACAGTTACCTTACACCACCTTCCTGGTAGGTCGGACGGTCTGGGTTTCAACAACAACAACAACAACCCTCATCCGTGCGTGCACTGACAGAGGAGAGGGATAACTTGCCTCAACAGCTGCTGGATAATGTTGTGCAAAGAATGGCACGACGTGTGGAATGTTGCATTGCACTCCACCGTGGACATATCCCGTATTGACACCTTTCTCAAAGGTGCCTGTTGTCTTTTATATTCATTTTTCCATTTCTCCGTACATAGCATCAAATAAAACCTTTTTCTTTTCAGATGTTTCAAAGCGTTCTGCATTTTCCAGAACAATAAATGATCTTTATTCTAATGTCCGAACAGTGTGACAACAATATTTCATCCTGTTGAGGCTCCCCTCCCCCGCTTAATGTTGTGCTACATTGCACTTTGTGATCCGTACTTAGCAATTGTCCAGCAGTATATATATATTTTGGTGCCTGTAGTCTGAGTTTCGATATTTATAGTAATATACTATTGTCCAATCCGAAACAGGCATTTGTTTGGGTTAATTAGAATTAAATACTCAGACCTGAAGATGAATTTAATTCTTCTAATCTTCGAATTTGGGCCGGTGTTGATCTTTTATATTATCGGCATTATGGCCGTGGTTTTGCTTCTATGGGGATGTTAATATTTCACGATTACTTGAACTAATTATTTTTATACCTGAGTTTGGACATTTATAGTACTATACTATTGTCCAATCTGAAACAGGCATTTGTTTGGGTTAATTAGAATTAAATACTCAGACCTGAAGATGAATTTAATTCTTCTAATCTTCGAATTTTGGCCAGTGCTGATCTTTTCTATTATCGGCATTATGGCCGTGGTTTTGCTTCTATGGTGATGTTAATATTTTACGATTACTTGAACTAATTATTTTTATTATTACTTCTTTCTAATATATATATATATATATATATATATATAAGAGATACCTACTTAGTACCTGTTTCACTTATAATGTTCTATTTATAATTTTCTCGAGTTTGTCGTAGAGTCAATTTTGATAACAAATTTTCACTTCGGACCATTTTATTTTCACATTTGCTCTGCAGATCATTTTCAGTAAATGATCAATCTCTGGTATTTACGAGTATAATACAAGAAGTAAATTAAAATCTTAAAATAAATATATATACAGGGTGATTCAAAAGTTCGGAGCAAAAGTAAAACTCTATAAAAAATATCTATGGGTCAGAGAAACATGCGATTTGCAGATTAATATTCACCGTGGTGGGGGATTTTGTATGGCATGAAAAAAAAATAGTTTAAAGTCTTGATAATAGGGGAGCGCTGCTGCGAAGAAAACAATGCGAGGTAATAATTGTGATATTTTATTTTAGCATGATTTACAGCTGCAAGTACTCAATGTGTCCCCCACCACATTCCATTACTGAGTGCAGTCGAGGTATTACGGCTGATACAGCATGAAACAGAGTATTAACGGGAATGGCTGCCACCTCCTGTAGTAAAGCGTCTTTCAGGGCTGGTAAGGACTGGGGCTTTCCTCTATAGACCCGTGATTTTAGGTATCCCTACAAAGAGAAATCACAGGGTGTGAGATCTGGGGATCTCGCAGGCCAGTCATGTGTACTATCACCTCCATGTATAAGTCACCTTCATGGCTTTATTTGCCGCAGCGCCCCGAGTGTCGAGAGTTTGAACTAATTTTTTTCATGCCACACAAAATCCCCCACCACTGTGAATATTAATCTGCAAACCGCATGTTTTCCCGATCCATAGATATTTTTTTTATAGCGTTTTACTTTTGCTCCGAACTTTTGAATCACCCTGCATATATATATATATATATATATATATATATATCATACCAGAAAAGTAGACAAGTAAAAGGAAGCAATATACCAAAGAGTGGCCGTGTGTGTGTGTGTGACCCCCATTCCCCGGTTAAGCACTCCCGGTTTATATATATATATATATATATATATATATATATATATATATATATATATATGTATATATATAAGAAATGTTGGCTTTATCTTCTACAATTGTAGCAGTAAATGCAGTAAGTACTACTGGCTTATAATGCCTAATGCCAATATTACTTACTGTAAATATACTTATATAATGCTTATAAAATGTTATACTAATTTTCTTTTGCCCTTTGCTTTTGTTGACTATAGGCAATAGCATAGTATTATAACTAATCTCCAGTACTGTTGTCACTCAATGGGATGGATCGACTGGTTGTCAGTGATTCAAATGCCAGTTGCTAACCTGTATAAAATAATTTTTTAAGATAGTCATTTCTTTTTGAAAAAATTGTGTTGCTAATTGAAACCATCGAAATGATAAAAATTTAAATATAGCGAAAAATTATCTGGAAGGAATCGCAGATATTTTGCATAACCTTATAAAAATCTGTTCTGAATTGATTTTTATCATAATATATCAAAGTTGCTGTTCATAAATTTTTTGAACATTAATTTCATAATTCATATTTTACACTGAAAATTATAGGAAAAAGAAACACCAGGGTCTGTACTGGAATTACATCCGCAAAGTAAAATACGTCTTGTCATACGGGTGCTTGCAAATGAAATAAGAGCTTACATAAAAATTTCCTTTATTTCTACAAATTGTCAACATGATAGGAGAAATTGGTTACAAAGTTAATTATTAAGATATGTTAATTAAGTACCAGAATTAAAAAAAATAAACGTTTGGTAATTAAATGTGTGTTTGGTAAACTTTATCTTATCTCACGTTTGCCCGCATTCCTTTGTCGAGCGCGTCATCCCGACAAATCACCCCTCATAACACACATATGTCCTCAGCATAACACGATGCCATTGCCCCCGCTCCGACTATTATATGCAAGCTACAATCTGTCAAAATTTCACCATTTTCATTATACCCGATCGGTTGATATGGCCCTCATACCAGGTGCTGACAACCACGTTATTATATATATATAAAAAATAAAACTCTGTAGATTTTGCTTAGGCCATTTAAAAGTAAACTCTAAAATCAAAGACAACCAAAAAAGTGGTTAAAAAGTCATTTATTAAAATCGTCTTATTATGACGTACATAATCACATAGTCAAAGCGCTTTCGGCCATTATCATGCCCTTCATGAGTGGCGCAGTAAAAAAAAGTGCGAACAAGTGCCTAAATATCCGCAGGCAAAATTTACATATATGAACTACTTACAAATTTACATACATGAATTTATATATTTTTAATATTCTAAAAAACAACGAGATAAAATAAATAATCATAAAAATGCATGTTACAATAAGAAATAGAGTTTAATAACCAACATGAATGTCGACAAAATTGAAAAGCAGAGAAATTGACCCGCAGAAAAAAGCAAAAAAGCAAGAAGAAAGCAAGAAATTGACCCGCAGAGAGTCCAGAACGAGTCGCCAAGCATAACTAAGGGTCAGAACAGGGTCAAAATTACAAATAGAATTACGGTAAATATGAATAAAAAGGGATTCATAAAGTAAAATATTGCGGATGTAATTGCAGCTAATTAAGAGAAAAGTTTTATCAAACATAGGCTGAAAATTATCGTTAAAAACATACTGAACAAGAGCCGTGGATTGTTTACCATTTTTAACATCTTATATATATAAACATATATATATATTAGAAAAATATCTGAAAAATTACATAAAATACATTATCATAACACTGTTAAATACTGCAAAATATTAAGGCGCAATGCCGCACTTTCATATTAAGCAGATATATTATAGTAAATACAAAAACAGATTTAAAAAGGGGGGGGGGGCAGAAAGGAAGGGTAAAAAGGGTGAAAAGAAGGGAGAGTGTTTACAGGAACGACAGCAAAAAGGCCGAGGGGATTGCGACCCCCCGTTCCCGGTTAAAGAGCTTTTATTCCCAGGAAACACTCCCGGTGCCGTTTTTCGGTGTCGCCCGAAAAAGCACTTTAACCGGGAATGTGGGGGCACACATCCCTCGGCCTTTTTACTGTCGTTCCTGTATACACTCTCCCTTCTTTTCCCCCTTTTCCCCCTTCTTTCTGCCCCCCGTTTAAATCTGTTTTTGCATTTACTATAAACATATATATATATATATATATATATATATATATATTTAATGAACATTTTAATAAACATTTAATACACATATATGTTTAAAAGTAATGTAATAAAAAAATCAGTGTGCTAAAACGATTATTTCGTCAGATATGAATAAATGTCTTGCAAACTAATTTAACATTAGAAACTCAAAACTTTACTTTCGAAACTGCTGGAATAAATGACCTGAAACGTGGTTACCGAGGTTACATTTTGATATAAATTCGAATTTTTGGTGTTAGAATTGGGTGTAGCCAGTGGAAGTTATAAAGTTGATGCCCATTAAATATGAGGACGACTTTTTATGCAAATTTCATGTGCATGAGTTTGTAGACGACGGTATTCCTTATCGAATAACATATTTAAATTTTCTCTACTATGAACGATTCACGAATAACGAGGGTTGGGTTTTTTCTGCAGATGTACAATGTCCTTGCCATTTGAACTACAGAAAAAAGGAATATACTCCAGATAGCTCGAGGGATAGAGCATCGATTGGTCGATATCAGTGCATAGGATCGTCGTTGGAACATGTTCCATTTACGCACTTTAAATAATTTAATTTTTAAAATGCTTTGCAATAAGCCATTAAAGTATTTTAAATTTTCATAGGCATGTGTTGATCTTTAAAAGTTCAAAAATATGAGTGGGTAGCATATGACTTTCCCTTCAGATTTAAATTCATTTTCTATTTGATTCTTAAATAATTCATTGAGTTTTATTTCACAAAATAATACTCATATTTATTGGCAATGACACTGAATTTGCACTTTTAATTCAATTTTCGATTTCATTTGGTAACTATATATTTACAAAGACTGTGCAGCAAAAATGCAAAAAAACTAAAATATCTCGAGAACGGTTAATCCTAGAGTAATGGGGTTGACCTTATTTTTTTCATCGCTAAAAATTACGTATAAAAACAAGCATTGGATTGATTTGAGTATATGTAGTTTTTTATTTTATATTTTGATGACTTTTGGGGAGCATTTTGAAAAAAGGCAGATTCTTTTTTTTTTTCGAATCGTACCAATATCTAATCAGCACCACGGTAACCCACGAGCGACTCATCTATACAATTTTATGAAATTTGGCCAATTACTTTTGAGTTAAAATGAATACATACTACATTGTACACACACAAACACCCACCCATCCACCCACACACACACAGACGCCACGCTAAAATAGGATTTTCATATTCTAGAGGTCTCAAAACGTGTAGATCCGTCGAAAACTCGAGTTGCGATTTTCGACATTATTCCAATACTTTCCCTATACTTTACCATGTATTGTAGGGAAAGTAAAATTAATGAGAAACATTTTGTAAAACCCCCATTTATTAAATTTCGACTCCGCCGCATTGAAAGTGTCATCTCCAGAAGAAATAAAGATACGACATTAAAATAAATTCCAACAAAAAGAAATCAATTCTCTCTTGATGCAAATTGATACTTAAGAGTATAAGAATAAAACCCCAAGCCCCGTAAATCAATTGCTTAATGTATTCCTATTCAAAAGGAGAACGAAAGTTTTGAGGGAAAAAAGAACTTTCGACGTCAAATATAAGTATAAAAGATTCACAAGGACGCATTGTTACAAAATGTATTGATTTTAATACTTTAATGTACTTTTTGTCTGGGAAATCTATTCTATCATATTATTATATTCCCTAAAGTTAAATTTGCGTTATTGAGAAATAACTTTAAAGCCAATCTCTTCAGAAATATTGCTAGAATGACTTTTCAAGTAATAAAACTCATAAGTTTTTGACATATTATGTGCACAGCACATGATTTTTACGTTCCCTGCAATAAGTGGTAATGCATAGAGAAAATATTGGAATCATGTCAAAAATGGCAAGCCGAATTTTCGAACGGATCTACATGTTTTGGGACCTCTAGAACACGAAAAAACTATTTTTAGCGTGACGTCTGTGTGTGTGTCTGTCTGTCCATGAATATTTTGTATCCACTCTAGCTAAAAAACTTACTGATAGAATTTCACAAAATTCGGTAGATAAGTCGCTTGTGGGTCATCCTGGATTAGATTTTGGTACGATTCGGAGAAAAATAATCTGCCTTTTTTGCAAAATGGCCCTCAAGAATCTTCAAAATCTAAAATAAAAAACTGCGTATGCTCAAATATATCCATTAAATGCTTGTTTTATACGTAATTTTCAACGATGAAAAGAATAAGACCAATCCCATTACACTAGGAATAGCCGTTCTCGAGATATTTTAGTTTTTTTGTATTTTCTCTACGCCATTTTTGAAAGTAAGTCCAGTTACCAAATGAGAACGAAAATTGAATTAAATGTGAATTAAATATAATTAAAATTAAAAGAACGCGGATATAAGTCTGCAGGGAAAGTCATGTGCTGCCTATATTAGATTTTTACTTTCCCTGCAATACGTGGTAATGTATAGAGAATTGGAATCATGTCGAAAATGGCAAGTCGAATTTCGACTGATCTACACATTTTGGGACCTCTAGAAAACGGAAAATTTATTTTTAGAGTGATGTCTGTGTGTCTGTCTGTGCAATGTATGTATCCACTCTAACTCAAAAATTAGTTGACCAAATCTCATAAAATTTTATAAGTCACTTGTGGGCGACCCCTTGCGCTAATTAGATTTTGTTACATTTCGGGATGAAAGAACCTGCCATTTTCTGCAAAATGGCCCGCGGAAATTGTATGTATCCACTCTAGCTAAAAAAACTAATTGACCAAGTTTCATAAAATTTAATAAGTGACTTACATGTAAGTTATGTCCTGCTGCTGATTAGATTTTGATACGATTTGGAGAAAAATAAGCTACCGTTTGTTTTTGCAGAATGGTTCTCCAAAAGCGTCAAAATCTAAAATAAAAGAATACGTATGCTCAAACGTATTAACTAAATGCTTGTATTATACGTAACTTTTAACGCTAAAAAGAATAAGACCAACCCCGTTATTCAAGAACTAGCCGTTCTCTAACACTAGCCGTTTTAGTTTTTTTTTACATTTTTGCTACGTCTCCTTTGAAAATACGTTCACTTACAAAATGAAAACGAAAATTGAATTCAAAGTACAAATTCAGTGGCATTTCAAGTAATTATGATTTTGTGCCATTAAGTTCTATGTAATGAATTATTAAAGAAATAAAGAGAAAGTGAACTTGAATTTGTAGGGAAATTCACGTGTTGCTCACATCAAACATTTTTTTTTAATAGACTGATTTTTTTTCTTTCATGTGATACTTATTAACACTTTACAACAAAGTTGAAAAGTGTTTATGACTTTGTTCATTCTGTCTGTCTGTCTGTCCGTTAGCACGATAACTGCCGTAAAAATGACTTAATGAAAATGAAATTTTAGTATGTTGTTCAGACGGTCTGTAGAACCTATGGGAATATAAATGAATAATATCACCCAATTAGTTTTGGATTGAACCCGGGTCGAAAAAATGAAATACATTGAGCCCTATGGGACCTAATTTTGCAAACATTTTTTAAGCGGATTTAAAATTCACAAATTACATCGAAAATTTTAGGTAATATTCAAATTATTCCTTAAAATATATAAAAAAAAATTCAGCGAAATATATTCAGTAGTTTTTTAAATAAAAATTAAAATAATAATTACACCTCTTATATGAAACGATCACGTGACCATGATATGAAACGATCACATGACCCACTTCAAAATGATATATGGCATCCATCTTGTTTCAAAATCGTGATTTTTTTAAGTTCTTTTTAATTCATATTGAGTGTTGTATCCGTCCTAAAACTACTTTATTTTTGCTTAAATTCTGGGCATCAACATACTGAAACAACGCAATGACAATATATTTGAGTTTAAATGCTCATCTAAATTTGATTATTTCTACAACTAAGCCTATTTTTCACCTATGTAAAATGTAAACAGCAAAATATATAGAATGTGTTATATTAGAATTCCTGTATTTTTTTAACACAAAATAATTTAGTCCATGGAGTCTGCATGGCTGATATGAATGAAATATTAATTGATTTTATAAAGAGAAGGACGATTTTTTTCGATGAAGTTTTAAGCATAGAGTTTAATTATTTGTAGCTCCATGGTCTTAAATAAAATGTTTAAATAAAATAAATTATTATAGTATTGTGATGAATGAAATGAATGGGAGAAAGTTATGAATGAAATCCTGTTTTTATAGAGAGATCCAGGCGTGTTATTTTTTTTATGACGTCATTTGAATTAATTTCAGTTGTTTTCGATGAAGTTTTCAAATATAATAAATTATCGTAGTATTATGATAATTCTAAAACTATTACCGAGGGATGTATAACATTTTAGAGATGTTTAAACCAGGCAATTTATATTTCAATGCCGTCATTTGAATGAAATTCATTTTTTTCGATGAAGGTTTAAGTTTTCAAATATAATAAATTAATGCAGTATTGTGATAAGTTTCAATATATTACCGAGGAATGTATTGCATTTTAGATTTGTTTAAATAAAATTGCATTGAAGTTGGAAAGTGTTTCATAATTAATGCTTTTATCTTTCTTGTATTATCTATTAAAATTGATTTCCTCGTACAAAATTTATTTAAATGCGTATCTTACATAATAAAAGAAGATAACCGTATTTCTGTCTATGTCGTCTGTATTGGGGAATCGAATCTTCGGACAGCGAAGAAATTTGATACGTGTAAAATTTTCATGGCCCCAGACGATAAGACTCGACGAGATTATTATTATTATTATTTTTTAAATGGGAATTAGCTTGAAAACGAAATAGTTTAAATAAATTAACTAGTTTAAATAAATGAAAATAAGTGTGAATTAGTTTAAATAATTTAAAGTGCGAATTAGTTTAAAATCGGCCATTTTTTGCTATTTCGTCAAATTTATTTATTCACGCGAATCTGACCGAATGTCAGCACTTTTCTTTCGTAGGTGTTCTGCAAATGACATCCCAGACGTTCAGCTTAGACGCCGAGTGTTATACATTTTTGCGATTTCTTAATTTCGTAAATTTAAAAGATAAATTTTCATGTTTTGGACTACAGAATTATTTCAGTATTATAAGTGCGCTCTGAAGCTTTGGTATAATCTGATGAAAACTTGCTAATTTAGCAACTATTTTTTTTTATTTCCGCGGAAAAATAAATTTTTATTTTTTAAATGTCAAGTATTTTTTACTGATTTGTGTTTATTTTAAGCATTCCAAAAGTCTAACTTCGTTAATATCGGGTTTCTAACTTCGCGAATATCAATAATATAGCAAATAAAGCATATAATAACATGTTTTGCCCATGATCGGCGATCAATGAACCAGGCGTTTATGCACATGCGTGGCGAATTGCTGTCAGCTTATTTAGGGCGTAATAAATGATATTATTTTGGGTGAATTAAAAGATCTTATTTAGTGCATATTACACCCACGATGTAAAATTTACATGGATAACTGTGATAAAAGGGAGTGCGAGAAGGGTTTTTGTTCAAAACAAGTGATTTGAAAATTGAGTGATATTATATGCAATTGTATTATGTAAAGGGGGGCGCTTAATTAGGACTCAGGCAACGTTTTAAAATTCGTTTTAGTTTAAAATAAAATATTGAGTTTTTGAATAATTTCATCATTTTTTTTGGCGGTTTGGCGCATTTTAAAATAACCTTGCTAAATTTCTAAAAATTCAAATTCTATTGAGACCGATTAATCTTATCACAATAGGGGCGCTTTTCGTGCATTATAGTAACAAAGAAAATGTATAGAACAATCATTTACCTTATATAGTTACGAATATTTGTTCTAACAGAGGGGTAGGGGGGGGGGCACCGCCCCTTGCTTACTACGCTCGCCAACGAAGCCTACCGCTTCGCGAGCGCTTGCACACCGCATGCTACGCAGGCGTAATAGGTACTGTCAAATGGACTGTCAAAAATAACGAGAAAACGATGGATCGACATGGAAACCAACGATATCATTTTTCAACGATGGAAAACGACAAATCAAAAAATGAAAAATAACGATGTCAAAAATAACGACTGACAAATGGGTACTGTCCTTGTTGACTGACATTCATCAGCCCTAGATCTCGCTTCACTAGCTCTCCCAATCTGGACGGCGTATACGACCGCCTATGTGTCCCATGCTTGCTGACGCTTGCAGAATTCCGGAAATCCGCCATCCATTGTCTACCGCCCATTAACCCCGTAACTCGATTCACGAGTCGGGAGGCTTCACCTCTTAAGGACGCTCACTGACGCTCATAGAATCCCGAGGCTCTGCGCTCCACTGGCTGCCGCTCATTCACACAGTGACTGGATTCGCGAGTCGGGAAGCTTCGCTTCCTACTCGCTGACGCTCTCTTCGCGAGCACATTTAGTCTTTGAAAATATTCAAAATTTCCAACTATAACTTTCGGCATCGTAATACATCTTTATGTGTTTTTAATGCATATTAGAGAGAGAGTACATTTTTCAGGAAAATGAATTAAAATTATTTTATAGACTATAATTATTTAATTCACAAAGCATTTTTCATGGAACTTTACCTCGTTATTGTATACTTAAAAATTCATGTTACAAACCTAGAAATAATACTTTCTGACCAAAAAAAAAGTACAAATATCATTTCATAACTCGTTTCCCGTGTAATTAAGAATTGAAAATAAATATATCAAATTTATCAGAACTACATGTTGTATAGCAATTATTTCTCTTTGTTTTTACAGCTGTTTTAATGTCCCAAGTGAAGTGTTTTTCGCTTAAATTCAGCTTATTGATTCCACTACATATGAATAACTTTATTGATTACATAGCGCATTACATTAATGAGACTTTTTCTTTGTGAATTTTTGTTTCATCATCATTACATCTTGATACAGCTGTTGCTGGAACATAGATTGTTGAGGAATATTAATTTCATAGAAATTAATTATGTTTTCTTTCGCTGTAAGCTCCTATGATTAGCTACACAATTTTTATGTAGAATTATTCGTAAGAGCTTAGGGATAGCTATCACAAGCATTGTGTTACTTTTATTACACACATATTATAATATGCGCTAACACCTTGCCTTGCGTCGAGTTTGAGTCATAAATAAATGCGACGCAGATTGAAACAGCATAAAATGGATTAGATTCCTTATTTTAAGCGATTCTAATGAAAATGATAGATTTTTTCGAAGTAAATTTAATTAAGAATGTTCTAAAAATATATATTGATTGCAACCTCAATAAGTAATATATTCCATACCTTAAAATGCACTCTAAGACAAAAAAAAATTGACGCACCAAGAAAGAAATATCTAAATGAGACAAAATTTGGTACGTGTAATGTGGATGAATAGAAAAAGAAATGATTAGAATTTCAGAACAATTGGATGGTTTATTGCACTGAAAGATCTATACAAAGTGAACACGTCAATATGGCGTTGGTCCACCTCTGGCCTTGATAGAAGCTGTTACCCGACTTGGCATTGATGCATAAAGTTTCCGGATGGTATTCTGAGGGATATCGTTCCAAATGGCCTCCAATTGATGAGCTAATTCGGCTACACTCAGGGATGGTCGCAGGCGACGCCTCATCTCAGCCCAAATGTACTCAATAGGCGAGCGATCTGGAGATCTGGCTGGCCAAGGAAGTGTGTCGTAAGTACGCAGACAATCAATAGAGAGGCGTGCCGTGTGTGACCTGTCATTATCTTGCTGAAAAAATAGTTCGGGATGTCGCGAAAGGAATGGCAATACAACGGGTCCTAGAATGTCTGTAACATGCCGCTGTGCTGTGATGGTGCCATGGAGGACTATCAAAGGGGTCCGGCTATCATACGAAATGGCACCCCAGACCATAACTCCCTGTTGTTGGGTCGTGAGGCATGTGGCAGTAAGAGCAGGATCCTGACGATATCCGGGCTGTCTCCAGACACATCTGCGGTGGTCGTCGGGACTCAGTTCGAAACGGGACTCATCACTGAAGACAATTCATTCCCAATGCGAACAATTCCACGTTGATCTGGCTCGGCACCATTGTAATCGCTGTTGACGGTGCATACTGGTTAGTGGTAGGCGGGCTAATGGGCGCCTCGAGTATAGATTACGCTCCCGTAGTCTTCTATTAATGGTCCGGGTGGTCACTTCCATGTTTGTCACACGTTGGATGTTTGATAACTACGAATCTCGTGCTGTCACAGCTGCTCTGATAATCGCTCTATCTTTCCGTTCTGTCGTCGCTCTAGGCCGTCCGCTGTCCGCTTTCCGCCGAAATCTGCCATTCCGGGCCCATTCCTGCCAACATCGTCTAATTGCTGCATTGTTCCTACCCAAATGCTGAACGATTCGGCGGTGTGCCCATCCAACTTCATGCGGTTCGACAGCACGCCTTCTTTCAAACTCCTTCATATGCTCGTAGTGGCCGCGAATTCTCAGGCGAGGCATTGTTATAATCAAGACAGTTAAAATCCACTGCACGTTCTGTTCCTGAAAGCGAGGTTCACTCGCTTTCAGGAACAGAACGTGCTGAAAGCGAGTGAATATACGTATCACCATGGTGCTCAGTTTCAATGCGCTGTAGTTACGACTATTCATTCAATGGCTGCGAATTTTTGATCATTTGCATATTCGGTCGAAAGGTGTTTGCATGTAAAGTTTCATTACTATCGGATTATTTTTCGGGGTGCGTCGATTTTTTTGTCTTAGAGTGTATTTTAATAGTTGATTCATCAATTTGACGTCGTTTTCGTTTACTTGGCATTATTTTTGCAATTTTGACGAAATTATCATCAATCTGGAACGAAATATAGCCAAGTTGGCGATATTTCACTAGATTATTCAGAAAGTTCGTCAAATGTATCGCCAACTGTTACAGACAAATGAAGAGAAGGTCGTTTTTCATATACTAGACTGTATGCCCGTTGTATGACAGTATTCAAAACATTACCTCGGACGCCGTAGACGTACTGCTACGCTTGTACAATGCATTGGTGTAGGCAATATATAAGTCAGCTGCGTGTTTGCAAATAATTGGGAATATCAGCTCAAGAAGGCACGCCCAGGTGCTTGACAGTGCATTCTGGCTATGACGTACGCAGCCACCCGACCAGTTTAGATATTATTTGGTTTTTGAGTTCTTTGAGATTGTTTTATAAATTTGTATAGTTCAAATTATGTCCGTCCAGTATTAATTTTTAACTATGTACACAATCACCTGAATTGATGGTGAGGCTCATTCATTCATTTTGGTTTCATTAGCATTTTGCGATTGGAGTGTGTGTGTTGTGTGATGTTGTATTTCTGAGATAATTACCTGCACAATATTACCTCCCATTAACGACATTTTTATCAATCTGACAACATTTGTATTACTTTTGCCATATTTTCGTCAATTTAGTAGCATTTAAAAAAGTCGCCAAGTTGGCGACATCCCGACAAATTCGTCGCCAAATTTTTTGTCAAGCGTTACGGACGGACTGACGGAGAAATGGGTTATTCTTTTAGTAGATTCTTATGTTCTTTCCAAGATATTGAATTTTTATTAATTAGTCGTTATTTTCATTGCTTCAGCGTCATTATCAATTTTATCAATTTGGTGACATATTCGTAAATTTGCAACATATAAAAATCTCGCCCAGTTGGCGATATTCCGCTAAATTAATCGCCAAAATTTCACCAAGAGTTACGGGCAGAGAAATAGGGTATTCTTATATAGTAGATAAATTGCTATTGGCGAATTGTTAAGCGTCAAGATACAAAACTATTGCCCAAAGTATCTTCTCTCTTGACCGGAACAAACTATATTCACGAGAATGAATATAACAAATTTATCGCATAATATTATATATGACGTGGATCAGTAAGGTACAACTAAATGCTTCTAAATTTATTGTCTTCACTGATCTGTTTCGTATAGTAGATATTTAGATTCTTTCCAAAATATTGACATTTCGTCAATAAGACGTCATTTTCATTGATGTAGCGTCATTTTTATCCATTTGGTAAGATTTTCGTAAATTTGGCAACATTTAGAAAATACACCGAGTTGGCGACATTCCCCAAAATTCGTCGCCAAAATCTCGCCAAACGCTATAGACGAAGAAATCATTTATTCTTTTATCAGATTGCCGTTCAAATATCAAGTATTACTCAAAGTATTTTTTCTCATGAATGGAACGAGCTAGTTCCACAAGAATGATGTCACCAAATTTATCGCATGATACATATGATACATTTCAGGTTACATAAGTGAGCATGCTTCTCAAAAGTTAATAGTCTTTTAATTTATGGAATTTTTTGATAAATTTATTTGAAAAATGTGCAATATTTTGAGAACGGTTCATGATAGCGTTGTAAAGTTTATGCCAATCATTTTCTAAGGGAAAATTACGTAAGAAATGTCTATTTGCGTAACTTTATTAAAGGTTTTGATTTTTTGATGATTTTTTCAAAATGTCACTCGAAAATTTAGGGGGGTTTTGAATACTCGATTGTGTATAAAAACAATAGGCTTCCAGTATTCACGGATTGTAATTTTTGTACCAAATTTTATTCGAATCGCTCCATTCGTTCGTGAGATAGCGTCTCCACAGAGTCACTGACACACACACACACACACACACACACACGCACGCACACACATACACACATACACAGAACCTCAAAATGTTCGATTTGTGATCAGGGATGCTTGAAATGTGCTCTCTCGTCTAAAACTCGAATTCGAACGTCCCCGTCACAATACTTTTCTTATACATTATACTATGTATATAAGGAAAGTAATAATTAAAAAAAAATCTGATGTGGGCAACACATGACTTTCCTTATATAATGCAATGAATTTACTACTTTTACAGTTAAAAAGAATGTTATTCTTATAGTAGATAATTATATTCTTTCCAAGATATTGAATTTTCTTCAATTAGTCGTCATTTTCATTGATTTAGCGTCATTTTTATCCATTTGGCGAGATATTTGTTAATTTGGAAACAATTAAAAATGTCGCCAAGTTGACGGCATTCCGCCAAATTTGTCGCCAAAATCTCGCCAAGCGTTATGGACGGAGAAATAAGTTATTCTTACAGCACCTAAATGACTATTGGCGTTCAAATACAAATGTATTACTCAAAGTATCTTTTTTTATGAATGGAACGAACTAGATCCACGAGAATGATATCACCAAATTTATCGCATGCTATTACATGTGAAAAGTGAACATGTTTCTCAATAGGAAATATTTTTTTTTATTTTATATAACTTTTAGATAATTTTTTTTAAAAATGTGCAATATCTCGAGAACGGTTCATGTTAGTGTTCTAAAATTTATGTCAATCGTTTTCTAATGAAAAATTACATAAGAAATGTCTATTTGTGTAACTTTATTAGAGGTTTTGATTTTTTGACGATTTTTTCAAAATTTCACTCGAAGATTTAGGGGTTTCTGAACATTCGATTGCGTATAAAAACAATAGGCTTCCAGTGTTTACGGATTGTGATTTTTGTACCCAATTTCGTTCGAATCGGTCCATTCGTTCGTCAGTTATCGTCTCCACAGTCTCACTGACACACACACACACACACACACACACACACATACTTTCACACACGCACACACACACACACACATACTTTCACACACACACACACACATACTTTCACTAACACACACACACACAGACATCACTTCAAAAATGTTTGATTCGTGATCAGGGCTGCTTGAAAAGTGCTCTCCCGTCGAAAAGTCGAATTCGAATTTTCGACCCCTTCACAATACTTTCCTTATACATTATGTACTTGAAATGAAGGATCCAAAAATGCTGTCTCTTTCATTGATATAGATTGTGATATAAATGCACGTAAAATATATTGAATATAGGTATATCAGGATGTATAGTGGGTACTACACATATTTAAATTACATTACAGATTATTGAATTAAATTAAACTATGCTACATATATTTAAATCTGAACTAGCAATTTCCAAATTGGAAATTTAATCAACTGCTTTTATTTGATCTCATTTAATTTTCTAGTAATTAAGATAAAGGTAGAGAAATAAATCGATAACAGCATGAAATGAAAATATGAGTTCAATGGGATAAATCTTTGGATTAAAGCGCATGAAACTGCATGATTGATTTCAAAGACAATGACATCAAGCCTGAAGAGAATCTCTAACAATAGCAGCATTTTAAAAATGGCAGAAACCAAAAGGGTTTCTATTTAACTTCCAAACCTTTGATAAAGGAATGAATACGAAGTACTTGAATCATTACAGAAATATGTGATTTATATATAATTAATATCTGGGGCTGCAATTCACTTTTAATAGATTTATTTGAATATAATTTCGTTCAAGGGTGACCAGGTATAGTATTAGGGACGCCATCTCCCGCTTTTCAGGGGCAAAATCATTTCTTAAAGGTGGGAAAAGTTGACGGACTAAAATTCTAATACTGGAAAAATGATTCAGACAGGATATTATATAGGTTACATAATCTCTTGGAAATCCTTGGTGGGGTGTGGGGGCAACTGGCCCCCAGCCACATAAATAGCTTCACTTAATTTGCAAGTCGAATGAGAGGTAGAAAACTAAAAGATTGGTTATTTTATTTTTATTTTATTTTTATTTTATTCAATTTACGTAGCAACTACAGATGAAATCTAGTTACAGTAGCCACACAAAAAATTAAAAAGTACAGAACATAAGATACAAGAATACTAAGTAGTAAACATGTCAAACGCATTGAAACAGGCTTTTTTAAAACAGGCAGGAGTCAAGTTAAATATATCAATATCATCACAATAGGTATTATATATAATCAACAAATTTATAGATAGAATAGCATTTTAATGTAGCTGTGCTTAGTAGTATTGTGATATAGTTTTTTTCTAGTATTATTGACAGGTATATGAAATTCCAGGTAAGAAAGTAAAATAGGGCAATCAATAGTATTATTTAAAACCTCATAATAAAACAAGAGGCAGGACCAGCTTCTTCTTTTTTTAAGAGACATTAAACTATATTTCTGTCTGAGTTCCCTCGTATGCATATCAAAAGGATAATAGCCAGTCAACCTGTAATCAATAGTACGTAACAGTTTATTTTGCACGATTTCTATCCGTTGAGAATGCATATTGTAAACTAGGTCCCAAATGATTGCACAATATTCCAAAATTAGTTTAACAAGGTTTTTTTTATAAATATAAAAAATCTGATGTGGGCAACACATGACTTTCCTTATATAATGTAATGTATTTACTACTTTTACAGTAAAAAAATAGGTTTTTCTTATAGTAGATACTAATATTCTTTCCATGATATTGAATTTTCGATAATTAATCGTCATTTTCATTGATTTAGCGTCATTTTTATCCATTTGGCGAGATTTTCGTTAACTTGGCAACATTTCAAAAAGTCGCCAAGTTGGCGACATTCCTCCAAATTCATCATCAAAATATCCCCCAGCGTTATGGACAGAGAATTAAGTTATTCTTATAGCAGATAAATGTTATTGGCGTTCAAATACAAATGTATTACTCAAAGTATCTTTTCTTATGAATGGAACGAGCTAGATCTACGAGAATGATGTCACCAAATTTATCGCATGATATTACATATGAAAAGTGAACATGTTTCTCAACAGTTAAAATATTTTTTTAATTTATAGTTTTTTTTTATAAATTCATTTGAAAAATGTGCAATATCTCGAGAACGGTTCATGCTAGCGTTCTAAAGTTTATGTCAATTATTTTTTAAGAAAAAATTACATAAGAAATGTCTATTTGCGTAACTTTATTAAAAGTTTTCATTTTTTGATGATTTTTTCAAAATTTCACTCGAAAATTTAGGGGGGTTCTGAACATTCGATTGCGTTTAAAAACAATAGGCTTCCGGTATTTCCGGATTGTGATTTTTGTACCAAATTTCATTCGAATCGCTCTATTCGTTCGTGAGATATCGTCTCCACAGACTCCCTGACACACACACACACACACACACAGACATCAGCTCAAAAATGTTTGATTCGTGATCAGGGATGCTTGAAACGTGCTCTCCCGTCGAAAACTCGAATTCGAATTTTCGATCAGTCACAATTCTTTCCTTATACATTATGTATATAAGGAAAGTAAAAATTAGTCAATGAGTCGTCATTTTCATTGATTTAGCGTCATTTTTATCCATTTGGCAAGATTTTCGTTAATTTGGCAGCATTTAAAAAAACTCGCCAAGTTGGCGACATTCCGCCAAATTCGTCGCCAAAATCTCGCCAAGCGTTATGGACGAAGAAATAAGTTGTTCTTACAGCAGATAAATGACTATTGGCGTTCAAATACAAAAGTATTGGTCAAAGTATATTCTTTCATGAATGGAACGAGTTAGATCCACGAGAATGATGTCACCCAATTTATCCCATGGTATTACATATGAAGAGTGAACATGTTTCTCAAGAGTAAATATTATTTTTTCATTTTATATGACTTTTTAATATTTTTTTTTTAAATGTGTAATATCTCGAGAACGGTTCATGTTAGCGTTCTAAAATTTATGTCAATCGTTTTCTAATGAAAAATTACATAAGAAATGTCTATTTGCGTAACTTTATTAGTGGTTTTGATTTTTTGACGATTTTTTCAACATTTTATTCGAAAATTTAGGGTGGTTCTGAACATTCGACTACGTATAAAAACAATAGGCTTCCTGTGTTTACGGATTGTGATTTTTGTACCAAATTTGGTTCGAATCGGTCCATTCGTTTGCCAGTTATCGTCTCCACAGACTTACTGACACACACACACACACACATACTTTCACACACACACACACACACACAGACATCACTTCAAAAATGTGTGATTCGTGATCAGGGATGCTTGAAACGTGCTCTCCCGTCGAAAACTCGATTTCGAATGTTCGACCCCGTCATAATACTTTCCTTATACATCATGTATATAAGGAAAGTAAAAATCGTATCAGAACTGGCAAAAACACGAGATCGTCTTAAGGTGAAACCAAGTCTTTGGTAGGCTCTTTTAATAATATTATCGATATGTCTCTGAAAGTTAAAAGTCTCATCGAAAATGACATCCAAATCAATAATATGAGTACATCGATATAGAGATGAATTATTTAAATATAATTGTAATTAAGAATATCATGTGTGCTTTGCAAAGTCCACTTCGGCGATAAGATCGTGATATTCTGTCCTAGTAGCTCAACGGTAGAGAGTTGGCTGGCCAGTACGAAGATAAGTGACTCGATTCTCGGTTGGGATAGCAAGGGTTTTTACAATGACGCCTGAACAAATCAACCCTTTAGTTTAGTACAAAGATATCGGAGGTCTGAAAGTGACCCTAGTACGACTAGTACGGATTCAGTGGACACTGAGATATTGAGCACCTATTTCAAATTGATAGGGCAACGAACACGTAGGAAGCTAACCTGGAGTAATGATAGCAAGAGGTGGCCAGTCAGATTGTCAGCTGTGCGCCAATCTGACATTAGAGGGCGAAGAAAGCAGAGCCCGCTCTGATGATAAGACCTTGCAATTCCGTCCCAGTAGCTCAGCGGCGGAGAGTTCGCTGGCCAGTAAGGATATCCGTGACACGATTCTCGCTTGGGACAGTTCTTTAAATTTTCAATTTTACACTTATTTTAATGAAAAAGATAATTTTATCGATTTTTTTAGTGTTTTAGTTTAACAGGTTTCTTTCGAATCCGTTGCTTATATTTGGAGAGCTCCGAAATAAATTAGGACAAGTAGTTGCCATTACAAAGTGAGCTTTAACAAAGAAAGTTTATGGCATATATTAATTCCTGAGAGATAAATCCATTGAATAATATTTTGCCCAAATATGTTAAAATAATTAAATGAACTTTTTAAACTAGTTTAGATAATGAAAATACCAAAGTCAATGTCCTATATAAGTTCAAAATAAAGTTCACCTTTTTTACTTCACTTACAATCACAATATAATGTATAGAGGAAATATTGTGACCGGGGGGGGGGGGGAATTCGAGTTTTCGATGGATTTGCACGTCTTAAGCATTGCTAGACTCGAATCAAACATTTTAAGATCGATGTCTGTGTGTATGTATATGTACGTGTATGTATGTGTGTCCAAGTGTCGGAAAACCAGACCGTCCAACTCGTCCTAGGACATGAGCAGCTGTTTGGACGGCCGGGAACGAGTGTATGTATATGTGTGGTTGTGAGTCTGTGGACTCGATATGTCACCAACAAAAAGAGCGTTTTGATCGTAGTTTGGCATGATTACAGTCAGTAAATTAAAACTCTATTCATTTTACACGCGATAGAACGTTCAAAGATCCCCAAGATTCGAATGAAATTGTGAAAAAAATCCTAAAATAATCCTAAAATAATAACTTTATACGTCGATTTTTTTTCTTAGAAAATGAATGGTACAAAATTTGAAAAGCTAGTATGTACTGCTCTCAAAATATTCTACGTTTTCCCAAATAAATTTATTAAAAAAAAAAAAAAAAACAGCACAAAACTATTGTCAATATACCGTTATATACACATATACATTCAATTTTCATATACAATATTATGCGACAAATTTGTTAACATCATTTTCGCGAGTTTAGCTCGTTTCATTCACGAGAAAAACACTTTGTGGCAATATGTTTGTATTCTGACTCTAAACAATTCGCCAATTTTCATCTACTTCATGGGATATCAATTAAATGATTATATTTTAATGTGGTTATCGAGAGTGAGTATGAGAGATAATTTTGTTTTGACCCATAAAGTCATTAAAAGAGCTAATTTCCAATCTACGTGAAATTAATTCAATTACAGAAACATGATGGTATGACTTTATTCATTGCTAATAATAAACTCGATCACAACGTAAAGCACAGCGCAAATAAAGATAAAAAACGTGCTCATGTTTCGAAAATCAATGGATTTCCTTCATCAAAGCAACAAGCCTGGCGCCAACTAGTGTGGCAAAAGAAAAAAAATCTGATGTGGGCAACACATGACTTTCCTTATATAATGTAATTAATTTACTACTTTTACAGTAAAAAAAGTAGGTTTTTCTTATAGTAGATACTAATATTCTTTCCAAGATATTAAATTTTCGACAATTAGTCGTTATTTTTAACCATTTGGCGAGATTTTCGTGAATTTGGCAACATTTCAAAAAGTCGCCAAGTTGGCGACATTCCGCCAAATTCGTCGCCAAAATCTCGCCAAGCGTTATGCACTAAGAAATAAGTTATTCTTACAGCAGATAAATGACTATTGGCATTCAAATACAAAAGTATTACTAAAAGTATATTTTTTCGTGAATGGAATGAGCTAGTTCCACGAGAATGATGTAACCCAATTTATCGCATGGTATTACATATGAAAAGTGAGCATGTTTCTCAATAAGAATTTATTTTTTATATGACTGTTTGATAATTTTTTTTTTAAAAATGAACAATATCTCGAGAACGGTTCATGTTAGCGTTCTAAAATTTATGTCAATCGTTTTCTAATGAAAAATTACATAAAAAATGTCTATTTGCGTAACTTTATTAGTGATTTTGATTTTTTGACGATTTTTTCAAAATTTCATTCGAAAATTTAGGGGGGTTCTTAACATTCGATTGCATATAAAAGCAATAGGCTTCCAGTGTTTACGGATTGTGATTTTTATACCAAATTTGGTTCGAATCGGTCCATTCGTTCGTCAGTTATCGTCTCCACAGACTCACTGACACACACACACACATACTTTCACACACACACACACACACACACACACACACACACACACACACACATACACACACACAGACATCACTTCAAAAATGTTTGATTCGTGATCAGGGATGCTTGAAACGTGCTCTCCCGTCGAAAACTCGAATTCGAATTCTCGACCCCGTCTCAATACTTTCCTTATACATTATGTATATAAGGAAAGTAATAAAACGAGAAAAATAAAATAGAAAAACAAGGAAAAATGGACATATGAAGCAAACAAGGACAAAATATATAAAGTGCAGTGTATATGAACTCAACGAGTAGTAAAAGAGCAAAGAGGGGAAAGAAAAATTATGTATTGTCATGCCACACCTAAGAGAAATAGGGCGTCGTTGACAAATCAGTAACTAGATTACTTGAATTTTTACTGATATGAAAAGAATAAAAGAATTCCAAATCAAAAACTGAAGAACACATTTTGAATAATGGAGGCAGAAGAAAAATCAATCCGGCAACAAGTCATCCAACAGTGATTAGCGATAGAAGATTTATGGAATTTTTTGTACGAATTACGAATTGAACGAATGTGGAAAAAGTCGTAAGAGTTGTCATGACTTTGTCAACAAAAATCGTAATTTGAAACCTGATAACTGTATTATGGCTTCTTTTGACATCATAACACTCGTTACTAATATGGCTGTTGAAAGCGCGTTGTCATGTCTCTGGAAAAGATTTCGGGAATTTCATTTCTTGGAATTTGAAGTGGATGTCCTCATCTTTTTGACACGTACTTGTTTGTCTCGGAGCACTTTAGTCTTTCAAGGTGATTTCTTTAAAATATCTGATGGCTTGACCATGGTGATGCCTCTACGTCCACTTTTTTGAAGCATTTACAAGAACTATTTTGAAGTTTCATTGTTTAATCATGTTCTGTTTCTCTTTTACTTGGATGATTGTTTTTTTTTGCTCTTATTGACCAATCTAATGTTGATTTAGACACATTTTTATTATGAATTCTATTGATTCTTATCTTCAGCTTACTTGTGAGTTACAATGCAATAATAATTTTTTTTCCCTGAATGGTACTATTCGCAGTAAAATTTCATTTGATACTACTATTTACAATAACCATTTACGCAGCCAATACAATTTGGAGCTTGGTACGAAGTAATTTTGACCACTCCTCTTTTTCTGCATGCCTTATGGACGCTAGTATGAACCATTTTCAAGATATTTTACGTTCTTCAAATAAATTTTTCAAAAAAATTAAACAAAATTTAGATAGTTAAGTATCATCCTATGGATCTAACTCATTCCATTGCAGGGTTCACTGCGACTATAAGAGCTAGCAATCAGTATCTGATTGACGCACGGGCCCCTGAGGCCGGGGCTCTGGACCCCCAAATTTTAAGGAGCCCCCAAATTTTAAGTAATCCCTAAATTTTATATAGGATAAAAATTCAGGCAGATATATTTTTTTAATTAATTTACAACTGGTAATATTTTAAATTATAAAATATATTAATAGTTCTAAATAGTATCCTTTAAAGTCTTGTATAATACTTTGAAGTAAAAAGTTTGGAAGTTTTCTATATGTACAAAAAGGCGTTAGGAACTCTGAATCTGAGACCCTAAATTTGTTATGTGTTGATGTTTTGCATGTGTTTGGTATGCATATGAGGGCTCCGAATTAACAACAAGCTCTGGGATTCACTTTGGCGTGATCAGGCCTTGCTTAGAATTCTGTCCCAGTAGCTTAATATTAGAGCGTCGGCTGGGCAGTATGAAGATCCGCGGTTCGATGCCCGGCAGGGGCAGCAAAGTTCTTTACACTATTCACGAGAAAAGATAATTTATGTACTAGTTTTGCATTTTGACGCTGAAGAATTTGTTAATTCTCATTTAATTTACGGGATATTTATTAACAGTTATTGCATTTTGATGAGGATTTCGCACATGAGTACGAATAAGTCCCGTTGAATTCTAAGGAGTCAAAAGCATCCAATTTTTCAATTTACTTGTTGTTAATCTAATGCCAAAATTATTGTACTGCAGATTTTGTGCATCATTATTTTGTTGTTAAAATTCAGGTAATTGTATCATGTTGGTGAAGTCATGTGCTACAGATTTTTACTTTCCTTATATACATAATGTATAAGGAAAATATTGTGACGAGGTCGAAAATTCGAATTCGAGTTTTCGACGGGAAAGCACGTTTCAAGCATCCCTGATCACGAATCGAACATTTTTGAGGTGATGTCTGTGTGTGTGTGTCAGTGAGTCTTTGGAGACAATATCTCACGAACAAATGGAGTGATTCGATTGAAATTTGGTACAAAAATCACAATCCGTAAATATTGGAAGCCTATTGTTTTTAAACGTAATCGAATGTTCTGAACCCCCCTAAATTTTCGAGTGAAATTTTAAAAAAATCTTCAAAAAATCAAACCTTTAATAAAGTTACGTAAATAGGCATTTCTTATGTAAGTTGTCTTTAGAAAACGGTTGACATAAACTTTAGAACGCTAGCACGAACTGTTCTCGGGATATTGCACATTTTAAAAATAAATTTATCAAAAAATCCCATAAATTAAAAGAAATATATTAACTGTTGAGAAACATGTTCACTTTCCATATGTAATATTATGCGATAAATTGGGTGATATCATTCTCGTGGATCTAGCTCGTTCCATTCATGAGAAAAGATTCTTTAAGTAATATTTTTGTATTTGAACGTAATAGTTATTTATCTGCTATAAGAATAACTTATTTCTCCGTGCATAACGCTTGGTGAGATTTTGGCGCCGAATTTGGCTGAATGTCGCCAATTTGGCGACTTTTTAAATGTTGCGAAATTAACGAAAATCTCGCCAAATGGATAAAAATTACACTAAATCAATGAAAATGACGACTAATTGACGAAAATTCAATATCTTGGAAAGAATATAAATATTTACTATAAGAAAAACCTATTTTTTTATTGTAAAAGTAGTAAATTCATTGCATCATATAAGGAAAGTCATGTGTTGCCCACATCAGATTTTTTTATATGTAATTGTTCATGAAATTAAGAATGTCGTAGAAAATACCCACATCCTTATCAATCGAGATAATTGATAATATGAAGGGTTATATAGTTTTCTCAGACTGCAATAATCGCTTGAATTATCATCACCGCCATTCGAAAATCACACTCACATAGAGTGGTGTATAAATAAATTTGATATCAAACAATTTTTGATTTAAAGAAAGAGATGTGCATGATTGGTTTACAGAACAATGCCATGCCGGAAGGGAATATTTAACAATAGCAGCAGGAGTACAATGAGAGAAATGCGAAAAGTTTCTGTTTGATTTCGAAACTTTCGATGAAAGAATAAAAGCGAAATACTTAAATAACTTTCAAATGTTTTCATGTTCACGGATTTGGAGAAAAACTCCCGGAAAACTTACAGTTTTGATTTAGCTACCGTTATTGAATTATTACAGAATAAAGGGTTTCTAGAAGAGCCCTTAAGTAGCCCATTAACTTTGTAAGGAAAAGTCCATGAGCGTACACGTTAGGTTTATCTACAGTAAAATGACAATAGTTTATCAAGTAAAAGGGATTAAAGACTATCCGAGAATTTAAAAATATGTCATGTGCAGCACATGTCTTTCTCTACAAACTTAAATTCATTTTCTTTTTATTTATTTAACGATTCATTAAATTGAGTTGAATTGCACAAAATAATAAGCCTAATTATTTGAAATGACACCGAATTTGGCCTTTTAATTTAATTTTCATTTTCATTTGGTAACTGGGCGCATTTTCAAAAGCGGCTTACCAAAAAATGCGGTAAAACTAAAATATCTCAAGAATGGATAGTCCTAGAGTAATGGGATTGATTTTATTCTTTTCAGCGTGAAAAGTTACGTATAAAACAAGCATTTAATGGTTACATTTGAACGTACGTAGTCTTGTATTTTATTTTAGGTTTTGACGATTTTTGCGGTCCATTTTATAAAAAAAGGCAGGTTCATTCTTTCCAAATCTTACCAAAATCTAATAAGCACCAGAGTAACCCACAAGTAATTTATCTATCAAATTTCGTGACATTTGGTCGACTATTTTTAGCTAGAATGCATGCTATTTTAAGCTAGAATGCATGCCATTTTAAGCTAGAATGCATGCCATTTCACATACATTCCGTATACATTACCAGGTATTGTAGAGAAAGTAATAGTTGAGAAAATAAGCACAGATAGACAAGAAAAGCCTATTACAACATGTTATGGAGCATAACATATTATTTGCACTTAAGTACAAATATGTTTCAGGCCCCGGGTTAGCCGCAGGAATGAAAGGGGGCGGGAGCAGCAATTACTCAATGTATGTAATGTGTATGGCATATGTTGTATAGCGATGCCTCCTCACAGACAAGGTGGAAAAATTGGCGCCATGGTTTGAATGGCACATGGCAGCGCTTGGAAATGTTCATAAAAGCAAGCTTGTAACAAATGTCAAATTGTAAAACTACAAATCTCTAGAAATTTATAGCCCCTGTTAGGTGTTGTTCACATCGAGGTCCAGTCCAGGACCTCCCGGCTGTGGAGACCCCCCCGATCTTCATTTTCTATTGGGACGAATAAGAAATGAGCGTCACTTCGCATGCCAGTAAAATTAGTCGAAATTGAACCGTCCTTTTTCTTGTACAGAAGTGAAATATCGAATGAGAAGACGAGGTGACTTCTACCCTAAACTTTGTTCCTCCTGTTTCAAAATCTGAAGGGACACAACTTTAAAATGTAAAATGAGACTCAATTCTTATCTCTTGGGAGTAGGTCTCCAAGTGTATGTGCACTTGTTTTTAAAGCTCGATCCGATATGTATTTTGATGCAGTTTTAGGCACGGTGTTCGCTGCCCCTCTCTAGCGGCAGCCAGATGCATACAGCACGGAACCAACGCCTTTTTACCCGTTGCCACCACGTACACTCAGATGTGTAGCTCGTAGTCCAACGCAACCTTTCATCCAACCAAGTTCATGGCCGCTCTAAGCCAGATCGAGCTGAGCAGAGCCAGATCGAGAGTTGCATTCATAGAACCGTGGCTGTCATAGGAACAGAGAGGATTTCGCCACTTTTGATACGCGGTACCACACAGCTCTAAAAGTAGACGGCGTAGTATGGGCTACCCTTTGGACCCTTATACTACATTTAAACCGTGACAACTGTGTGTACTGCAAGAACGGTACTCGACAGCAGTGTTGATCTCACCTCACAACCGAGTCGACATGAGTGGAGCGTTTGCGAGGTCCCAACCTTGGGCCTCTATGCAGCACGCGTCACCCATCAACTGAGTGCTTCAACCGTCATCGGTACGGCATGTGTGAGGAATGCCACCGTAAAGTTCATGCGGGATGCGACCTATCTGGCATCGGCATGTACGTAGTTCCTAGAACCTCAAGGAATCGTTGGACCAAACCGACAATTGAGAGAAAGAGAGTGTAGCGAACTGTGATCACCGAATCCGCGGTAATCCGCGATGGTATTCAGAATTCAGCGATATCTCTAATAAACCGTGCATCCTTACGAACTGTGCCTTATTGAATAACCCAGACCTCTTAGACTGGGAATTATCCCATGTTGGATTTCAATGACTCGATGATCATGTTAGTGACTTAATAGTTTCAATGGCTCAATGATCATGATAGTGACTTAACGATTTCAAGTATGACTGGATAGTTTCAATTATTGCTGTGAAAAGTAGCTTCGATAGAATTTTTTTGTTCTCGACGATATTAGCCCCATTTAGGGGGCAAGTTACCCCCTCGGGTGGTATATTGTCAAATATGGTATCAATCGAAATACGTTTTCAAGCTCTTTAAAGTGAAGGATAACACGCTATAGTTGTAATCATTTGAACCCACAATACCGATTTTTCAATTTTTTTTTTTTTTTTTTTTTTTTTTGTAAAATTTGGAAAAAAAAAATATTAATAAATGTGAGAAAGTCGACTTGAGCCTCATTTCAGTTCATTTTTGAAATGAAATTCCTTTGTGATGTAAAATTGGATTTGCGATGGCGCTCGAATTTCCTTACATAATTCTTTATTGCTTTACATAACATATTGAATGAATTCTGAAAAAATGCATGTTCCTATTTCAGTGCGAAATTCTTGAAGAAATATCATGAAATAAATTTTATTTAGTAGATTGAAAATTAACGTCCACAACGTCTTTGTTGCGTTGCTATCAAAAGAGAAATCTCTCTATAGATCTATATCTCGAGGATGACGCTCAAGAATGTCTCAAAGTTATGTTTCCAACATAATTGCAAAAACACATATCATTATAATAAACTAGAAGGTATGCCCGTCATATGACGGAATTAAAAATTTGCAAAGCATTGCCTCCAATTTAGTATTATTTCTTATCAATTTGGTGACATTTGTATCAATTTGGCGACACTTTCGTGTATTTGGGAATATTTAAAAAGTCGTCAAGTTTGCTACATCCCGCCAAAATTTTAGTCAAGCATTACGGACGGGCGGAAAAATGAATATTTATATAGTCGTTTGTTACATTATTTCCAAGATATTGAATTTCTATCAATTAGCCGCCATTTTCGTTGATTTAGCGTCAATTTTATCAATTTGGCGATATTATGTCAACGTCTACACGAAAATTTCGCCAAGCGTTACCCAGAGATAGATAGATAAACAGACAAATGAATCAAGGTGTTTATGCTATAAATATGTATTGTTACAATGTAACCTTAAGAATCGTTGGTCATTTTTCTTTGGATATGAGTCCGAATTTCTGGATAACTAATGATTTTATTTAGCTAATAACAGCTAATAATTTAAAACAGCTATATACAGCTAATAATTATCTAGCAATGTGACAAGGTCAAAATGCAACTGCCAGCTACAATAAACAGCAATTAAATGCTCAACTAATTCACAAAATAGAAGATTACATTTTCAAGACACTGGTGTTATCACAATTCACTTTTACTCGTATCGCGACAACTGCAATTACCCGATGGCCAAGCTTATTGTTACAACATATTTTCTAGAATCGTTAGTAGTGTGTGCTCGCGATATACAAGAATGAATCAAAATTTCTGAAGAACTACGTTTATTCACAAGCACAACATAAACAGGAAAAATATATAGTAAAACAACACTTACATGCTTCACTAATTTCATAAAATAATTAATACTCTTCCAAAACATAGACGAAAGTCATTTTACAAACCAGCGCTACTATACCCAAAACATTGAAAAATATCACAGTTCAATGTAGCTCATATTACGTCAACTACTCTTCGACTCAGTTATGACTCCTACTTAGGCTCTCCATAGAAACTTCTGGATATATCTCATATCACGTAGAATAATCGTTAATTTGAGGTGTCTTCGAGAAGTCGTCAAATGCCATCAAATTGGCGATAAATCGCCAAAGCTGACAACCCTTCTTTGAATTTCAGCACGTGGCAACCGTAGACTCACGACATGAGAAAGAATGTTTGTACGGGTGTTTTCACCGTCTGGTCTTCGAAAGATACGAAAGGGAGAGGGGGTAAAGATACTCCATAGCATTTTACAAGTTCATAACATGCTCTCTAAAAAAAATCCCGTCACTCGATGAATTCTTAAACAAACAAACTTTTACAAAAATTGAAAAATATCCTAAACTGTTCCAAAACTCGCCAAGTTGTTGATGTTTTGCCAAACTTGCCAACAAGGTTAAACGACCCGAACCTTCAAATAATAACAATGATTGTTTATAAATATCGTTTTTTCTCGGTGATTGGCAATGCGCCATGAAGATAATATAGGTATTTATAACCGTATTTAGATTTAATTTATTTAAAGCTTTATTCTAATATTTTCACAATTATATCTCGATAAAAGTAAATGCTAGAGAATTTCAGCAGTGTAATTTTATTTCACTCGGTAAATCGAGCATTATGCTAATGATTATTTTAGTATTTTCACTTTCACATACGTAGTATTGAGAAAGTATTGTTTTTACAAAAATTTTCGATTTCGAGATTTTGATGCCAGTATATGTTTTAAGACCTCCTGAATACGTTTTGATTATTTTTGGAGTATTATATCGGTCTGTGTGTCTGATGTCTGTGGTCGAGTTTTTGTGTACACGATAACATCCACAAGTATTAATGGATTTTCACGAAATTTTATATCCGGCTTTGTTATAAAAATATAGTACTAGATAAAAAATTTTTAAATTTGAGCGAAAAATTTGAATTTTATTCGAAATTTTATATTTTTTAACATGGCAGCATAGGACAAAATTTGACAGAATCACACATAAAAGAGTTTATTTATGACTCCTCAATGATCAAGAGACTTAATAATAGTTTCAAGCGTTGTTGTCAAAAATGGGAGTGATATAATTGTTTTATTCATGGTGTCATTAGTTCCCTTGATGGGGTGGGAGTAGGGGAAGTTATCTCCCCGGGGAGACGCTGTCAGGTATGGTATCAATGAACATTTTTTTCACGCCCTTTAAAGTGAAGGATAACACGCTATAGTTGCAATCATCTGGATACAACATACCTATTTTTCACATTTTTTTTGTAAAATTTGAAGAAAAAAAATGAATTCTGGTATGTGAAAGTCAAGTTAAGCCACTCTTCAATTATTTTTTAGAAAAGGACGTTAATGAAGGATGTTAATAAAATGGTTTTAATCGGTAAAAATTGGGTGAAAATCCAGGTTCTGCATTTACTCATATTCTCATCAATTTGTTTCAATTTCTTAATTTATTTTAGGAGAAGGGGGGGGGGGGTAAAACAAATAAAGAGGAGGGATAAAGATATGAAACTAAACAAATGGCATAATAAATGTAAAATTTAAGGTTTTTTTTTTTTTAAATATGGCCAGGCACTTGACTTTCGTCATTCGCCTTTCGTCAGCGGCCAGAACGTGAACCATTTAGCCGTCCTAAGACGTTGCCCCAGGCGCACCAGAGGGGGGCGGAACACACTACGCCCACAACACAAACATCCATGGCTTACGTGGGACTCGAACCCACAACGCTGCGGTCGAGCGATTGCTGTGGAAATGCTCACCTTGACCACTCTACCACTGCGTCGGCTTGTAAAATATAAGTAATCAATATGAAAAAAATGATAAAAATTTATGAATACACATGCTTGATTTCGATGACTATAGCTTAACTAGGCGGAATCCCCAACAATACCAAAAACAACGTAATGATGGGCGCAGTTAGACTTTATTTTATGTTCAAACTTTCTACAACGGAGTAAACAAGAAATAAGTTAAAACCATTCAAAGGCTGCCAGAAAAGAAAAATAAAAGTTGACTGAAAAGATACATGTTTAATTTAAGCGCCATTTCTATTATCATCGTCATCTGTATTCATCTTCCGTATGTTGGAAAAATAAATGAGTTTCAGAATATATTTAACAACTCTTTGTTGGTGCTAAAAGTTTTGCCATACTACTGTTTTTACGAATTTTTTGCCTTCAAAACATCTATTTCTCAGAATCTGTTATAGATAGAACTCAGATGATGACTGACTGAGATTCAGAATCAAATTCCAAAGGAGAATGGAGTGGGGTTGAGGGCGTTCACTAAGAATTTCCACTTCCGGTTCGAAATTTTTTATGTTACTTGAAACATTTGTTTTTCAAGATTGGCTATAGATAGAGCTTATAAATAATAACTGATAGATTCAACATCAAATTCTGGAGGATATAGGGTGGTTCACTAAGAATTTTGATTTCCGGTTCAAATATTTTCCTTGAAACATTTAATTCTTAAGATTGGCTATAGGAACATAGATAATGATTGATATGGATGTAGCATCAAATTATGGAAAGGATAAGGACATTTTCACATCCGGTACTGGAAATATTATTTCCGATTCAAAATTGACATTTTCCTTGAAACACCTATTTCTCGGCATCTGATATAGCTTAGATGATGACTGATATGGATTCAGCATCAAATTCCAGAGGGGACAGCAAGGTTCACTAAAGATTTCTACCTTCTGTTCAAAAATTTTTCTTGATACATTTATTTCTCTAAATTTGCTACAGATAGAGCTCGGGAAATGCAATTACATATAAGCAATTTTAACTACGCTATTTATTTATATAAAAGTTATTATATATATATATATATATATATATATATTGGAATTTGGACTACATACAGTGATAAAATCTCATTCTGAAAATAATCATAAAATGTCTCCGGGGACCTCATCTCTCGGATGTATGCCTGAAGAAACACTAGGCTTCACTAGGAATTTTCATTTCCGATACTGAAGACATTACTTCCGGTTTTTCCGAAAAGTCGTATGTCTGTACTAAATAAGTATGCAAAAGATAATCAAAATGTTTAAAAGTTCCGCTAAAAATAAAGTGTTCACATTATTTGCCACCATAGGAAGTCTCCATAACTTTTTTGCTTCTGTTGGGGGTGAAATATGTGATATAAAAATGTGCACGTTCTCTCTGGAATGAATTAAGCAATTCGAGTGAAATATGGAATGATCAGTATAATTGGCAAATGCTAAACCTCCCATTGCTTTTGAGAAGGCATGCTCAACTTTTCTGAGTCAATGGGGTTAGTTGATATATAATGGAATTAAAGACATTTTATTAAATCATTATAAACCCTATTTCTTTAAAAACTTTTAAAGCCTATATCGATTCAACGAATTTGTAGTTCTTCGATACCGGTAATATTGGTATTTGTGTGACCACTTTTCGTAAAATAGGATACTTTTTTCTTACGAGAGGCTAATTTACACCCTATTTTTGTTGAGGTTTTGCAACTAAAATCTATGAATTGCCTGCATTATTTCAGTACGTTGGATCTATTTCTAGATCATTTGTTACAAATCAATTTCTAGATCAATTGTTACAAGCGACTTCCTAGGTAATCGATAAAAAATGGAATATACATAGAAAGATACATATGCTGAGAAGTTTTTCAGCGAGATTAAATTGTGAAACATTGTTATTTCTCTAAACAATGGTAGTATTTATTGTATTTTTTTCAAATCCAAAAGGCTAAATGATAGTTTCAACTACGATAGGGTGTTAAAAAGTATTAAAAATGTGTATATTAGTAAATAAAATACAGGGGAGTGCCCTTATTTTCGAGTGTTGCATGAGAGTATACATTTTTAGCCAGAATGACAAATGGCATGTACTACAAAAATAACATTGACACCCAGATGACAAAATTAGAGAATTGATTTCACATAAACTGATGGTATCAAGATGTTTCGATTTAACAACAGAACTAAAATTCGCTCCAGCTGGTATTTATAACCGCTTCAGGAACTAAGAAGACACAATACAAACAAATCATCTTTGTAATGGAAACGGAGGAACGTTTGTAAGGAAACGGAGGAGGGGTGTCAGAATGAGCCTCTAAAATGTCAGTATCCTGCCGACTAATATTGAGAAGGTCAAGCGTCTCGATATTCTTTGCTGACACTATGAGCGAAAACAGTTAGGAATGAATAAAAGCAACCGAATTCTCCAAGCAACCGAATTCCCCGATTTCTCCCGAATTCTCGGGAGCCATTGTAGCAAGTCCATTGCCAGAATGGCTCCCCAGAGATTCGAAGTGAAAATCCCGAAAAAAATGTATAGTACGATATTCCGCAAAGCCTAGGTGCCCAAACTGTCTTATTCGCTATGTGCTATAAACTCAACCTTAATTGTGATCAGCAATTTCATGGTACGCTGTCGTGTCCCTCGAGACAAGCTATTTTTATGAGTATTCAATGTATCAAGTGTGCAAAAGCTTATTGAGAATTATTAAGTATATCAATAATTATTAAGAGCATAATTATTAAGAGCAGGATTAATTTTAGTCGATTAAGAGCAAGACTTGTTTTATAAATTTGGTTTATTATTGAAATAGTTTAATGTGAATAAAGCGAGTGATGAGTAATAGTGAAAGTGAAATTTATTTAGCAAATCCTGTATATGTGTAAATAAAATTAATTTAACCAGGATAAAAATTAGTTATGTAATTATTTATATATATGCCTAAATTGTGTGCTCTGTTTTAGCTGCCAGAAAGGTGAGTGGAAATGTAATATGACAGTGAGCTATGCTTACTTTTAATATAACTACTTATATTATAAATAATACTAATTACTAATAAAAACTTGTATAAAGTGTATAAAGATATATGTTTTTATTCTGGTATTGATTCTCATACAAGTAAATCTTAAAGTACATGCGATATGATGCTATGCGAATGTAAAATGTAGTAGAGAATCTTTGAATATCTTCATTCCATTTTTCCACAACCTCAGTATTTATTAATTTGTAAGGTCATGTAATCATAGTTTGTAAGGTCATTATGTCACCTGTCAGACAAATTATATTTTTAACTTTAAAAAGATATGTACATAATCCATAACTTTAACATTTAAAAACTACTTTGCAGCGTATAACTCACTTTTAATCACCTTGGCGTCTTTGTCATAAGAGATCTTCACAATAAGTACTCAAGCACGGTGCATTTACCCCCATTTTAACCCTCATTACCCCTAACGTACGGAGTAATCTTTCTCTTTAGGAAATGGTGACAGTGATTACGGTCAGCACTATGGTTAATGGTGCTCACTAATGCAGCAATTTGTCATAAGAGCTCACTCACGCCTCTTGCGAGTTACGTCATTGTTAAGAAATTCCGTTGCCATAGAAAAATTGTTTTAATCGAACAAAAGTATACTGAGTTTTTACTTGCCGGGAATATATTTTTAGTTAAATTATTATTGTACAAAAATTTACTTATGTATGTGTTGCAGGATTATTGCAAATTTGATTTTGGCAGTACCTGAAATTTCTTTACACACGGTGTGCATTTTTGTTGTTGAAATATTTAGATATTGGACTTAATAAAATCAATTGTTTTACATAAGTGTGAAGTTCACACAAACACAAATTGGTAATTTAATAATTATTAAGTGAGGTAAGTAAAATTTTCGGATTGAAAGTGTTGAAAATGTCTTTTTTTCTATAATAGGCCGTTGTAAATCCGCAATAATTATGTTAATGAACTTTGAATAATATTGCATATAGAAAACTTATTTTGCTATACTTAATACTTACTTTTATGTAATTTTGATAAATTTATTAAAAAACCGTATAACATATCGATCATAAATTGTGTCCGATTTTCTAAATTGAGGGAAATTCCGTTTTTCATGATCTATTCCTTATAAAATGACCGTATATTTAAAGTGATCAAATGATTGCATAGTATGATTTTTTTTCAAAAATCATTCCAAATTCTGGAACGCTCAATTACGTTCACAACGATTATGATTGCAGCATTTATAGACTGTGATAATAGTAACAATTTTTTTTCGTCTTGCTCACGTACTTCTTGAGATATCGTATCCAGACTCAAATATACATATTTATGCATACAAACACATAGACATATTTATGTATACAAACACACAGACATATTTTTGCATACAAACACACAGACATATTTTTGCATACAAACATACAGACATATTTTTGCATACAAACACACAGACATATTTATGTATACAAACACACAGACATATTTATGCATACATTACCTCGAAAATGTTTAGTTTGACTTTTAGGTTTTTCGAAACGAACATACCCGTTAAAACTATATAATAAATGTTTTGACATCTTTATTAAACATCTTTTTTTAAATTTCTGACATCTTTACTACTCCCTAAAATATACAGGGTGTCCCGAAAACATTGACCTTGGCTTTTATTCATTAAATATTGATCTTAGACATATATAATGAACTACAAAGTTGCGTAAAAAAAGGTACAGAATTTTATGAAATCGATAAAAAATTTCAGGGGATTAAATTTGAAGATATACAAAATTTAAATTTTTATACAGCCCCCGTACAAAACATTTCCAATGAGTAAAATGTGACTGATAAGGTGATGTACAGAATTTCAGCTTTTTATGATAAAAAGTTCCAGAGATATGTTTAAACAAAGTTGGTGAGGGATTAATCACAAATTAAAATGTAAATGTTTACAGCAAGAGTGCAAATGACGCAATGCAGAAATGCATCATAGGCAAATAATATCTGCCTCTTATCTTTAATGGATCTTTGGCATGGATTGAAAACATTTTGAACAAGCTTTGTAATATTTGTGTAAAGTTATTATTTCTACACAGTGTAGATAATTATGTACCAATAAATAGCAAAATTATTATTTATTTATGAAATGATTGTTTTCTTTCGTAATTTGTGTATGACCCCTGAAACGCGATCTGCCGACATGATTTTCTCCCTCTGAGAACCCAAGTCGATGCATCAGTGGTTTAAGTCAGCATTTTTGTCATTTCATATCTCTGGGAATTTTTATGATAAAATGCTGAAATTTTGTACATCACCTTATTAGTGTATGGGACATATTTTACTCATTGGAAATGTTTTTGTACGGGGGCCGTATAAAAATTTAAATTTTTTATTTCTTAAAATTAAATTCCCTTGAAAATTTTAATCGATTTCATGAAATTCTGTACCTTTTTTTATGCAACTTTGTAACTCATTATGTTAGTATAAGATCAATATTTAAGGAATAAAAGCCGAGGTCAATGTATTTGGGACACCCTGTATAGTACGTAATAATGTATACGGAAAGTATTATGATGGGGGTCGAAAATTCACTTCTCTGATTTTGAATCGAACGTTTTTGAAGTGATGTCTGTGTGTATGTAGGTTTATATGTGAGTGCACGCGCGCGTCTATGTGACTGTAGACGTGATAGCTCATGGAGGAATGAAGCATTTCAAAAATACTTTGACACGATCTTTACAATCGGTGAATACTGAGACACCATTAATTTTAAATGCAATTATCGAACATTCAGAAAATTTTAGCACGCTAATATGAACTGTTCTCGGAATATTGCACTACTTTTTTGTGCATTTTTGAAAAGAAAAAAAAATCATTGAAAACAGGATCTTTAATACTGTTAAAAATATAATCATTTGATACGGAAATTTTCATTACAAAATGAATGTGCATAAACTGTGGAACGCTAACATTAACCGTTCTCGGGAGATTGAGATTTTTTCAAATAAATATATAAAAAATCTGATGTGGGCAGCACATGACTTTCCTTATATAATGCAATGAATTTATTACTTTTATAGTAAAAAAAATAAGATTATTTTTATAGTAGTTATTTGTATTCTTTCCAAGATATTGAACTTTCGTCAATGAGTCGTCATTTTCCATGTCATCATCATCAATTGATTGTTATTGTTTTAGCGTCATTTTTATCCATTTGGCGAGTTTTTCGTTAATGTAGCAACATTTAAAAAAGTCGCCATGTTGGCGACATTCCATCAAATTCGTCGCCAAAATCTCGCCAAAAGTTATGGACGAAGAAATAAGTTATTCTTACAGCAGATAAATGACTATTGGCGTTCAAATACAAAAGTATTACTCAAAGTATCTTTCTTCATGAATGAAACGAGCTAGATCTACGAGAATGATGTCACCCAATTTATCTCATGGTATTACATATAAAAAGTGAACTTGTTTCTCAATGGGAAATATTTTTATCTTTATTTTATATGACTTTTTGATAATTTTTTTTTAAAAATGTGCAATATCTCGAGAACGGTTAATCCGTTCTAAACGTTCTAAAATTTATGCCAATCTTTTACTAATGAATAATTACAAAAGAAATGTCTATTTGCGTAACTTTATTAGCGGTTTTGATATTTTGACGATTTTTTCAAAATTTCACTCGAAAATTTAGGGGGTTCTGAATATTCGATTGCGTGTAAAAATAATAGGCTTCCAGTGTTTACGGATTGTGATTTTTGTACCAAATTTCGTTCGAATCGGTCCATTCGTTCGCCAGTTATCGTCTCCACAGTCTCACTGACACACACACACACACACACGCAGACATCACTTCAAAAATGTTTGATTCGTGATCAGGGATACTTGAAACGTGCTCTCCCGTCGAAAACTCAAATTCGAATTTTTGACCCCGTCACAATATATACATTATGTATATAAGGAAAGTAAAAATTACATAAAACTAAAAACAAAAAGACCAAGTATAGTCAAATATGTTAATTTTTAATATATAAGATTCTAAAACAAATCTGTTAACACCATTCTCTTATATCTAGTTCTTTACATGGCCTTGAAATACATTTTAGGGGTAATAATTTTCAATGTTAATTAATTATCAATTGGAATTTTGATGAGGATTTTGCACGTGAGCATGAATAAGTCTTTCTGTTTTGACTCATAAGTTGATAAAAAATTCCACTTTCACTTTACGTGATGTTAAATTTAGTGACAAAATAATTTTTCTGGGAATCTTGTACACCACTAATTTGGTGTGAAAGCCCCAGGCCGTCCGGCTCGTCCAGAGGACTTGGAGCAACAAAATGGACGACCGGGAAGGACCACTAATTTGGTGTTGTTGTTGAAACCCAGACCGTCCGACCTACCAGAAAGGTGTAAGGTAACTGTTCGGACGGTCGGGAACTGCCACCCAATTTAGATCGGAACCCAGTGGGGGAGGCATCCACAGGGACCGTACCCTCCTTCCCCTACCACCAACCTCTCGGAAGGACTTTCGGACCCACATGTTTAACGTGATCGTACTCCGCATGACCACTAATTTGGTGTGAAAGAATTAAAGTTATTCCATTATGTAGGACATATCATGTGCTGTCCACATTAGATTCTTCCCCCATATTTTAGAAAAATAAGTTTTCGCATCTCGAAATGTTTTATACACTGTCTGTCTCAAGGGGCGCGGTAGCCCATTGGTTAGCGCGCAGGATTTGCACTCGGTAGTCCCGGGTTCGATTCCAGCCACTGCCAAAACTGCCGCCGTGTTCATGCGGTGTACGATCACGTTAAACATGTGGGTCCGTAAGTCCTTCCGAGAGGTTGGTGGTGGGGGAAGGAGGGTACGGTCCCTGTGGATGCCTCCCCCAATGGGTTCCGGTCTAAATTGGGTGGCACTTCCCGGCCGTCCAAAAAGTTACCTTACACCTTTCTGGTAGGTCGGACGGTCTGGGTCTCAACAACAACAACACTGTCTGTCTCAGCAATCAAGTCTGGAAAAGCTTGCATTCAATAACACGGAGCACAAAATTCTCTCACAACCTTCAGCCCGTTTGAAAAAAAATTGTGGGCATAACACACGGTATTTCTTTATACAGATACCACTAATTGAAAAATCTGATGTGGGCAGCACATGACTTTCCTTATATAATGCAATGTATTTACTATTTTTACAGTAAAAACGAAATAGGTTATTCTTATAATAGATATATTTTTTCCCAAGATATTGAATTTTCGTCAAATAGTCGTTATTTTCATTGATTTCCCGTAATTTTTATCCATTTGGCGAGATTTTCTTTGAATTGGTAACATTTAAAAAAGTCGAAAAGTTGGCGACATTCAGCGAAATTCGTAGCCAAAATCTATCTCACTAAGCGTAATTGTCGGAAAAATAATTTATTCTTATAGCAGATAAATGACTATTGGCGTTCAAATACAAAAGTATTACTCAAAGTATCTTTTTTCATGAATGGAACGAGCTAATTTCACGAGAAGGATGTCACCAAATTTATTGCATGATATTGCATATGAAAAGTGAACATGTTTCTCAATAGGAAATATTTTTTTTATTCTACATAATTTTTTTGAAAAATGTGCAATATCTCGAGACCGATTCATGCTAGCGTTCTAAAATTTATGTTAATCGTTTTCTAATGAAAAATTACATAACAAATGTCGATTTGCGTAACTTCATCAGAGGTTTTGATTTTTCGATGATTCTTTCAATATTTCACTCGGAAATTTAGGGGATTCTGAACATTCGAGTGCGTATAAAAACAACAGCCTTCCAGTATTCACGGATTGTAATTTTTGTACCAAATTCGAATCGCTCCATTCGTTCGTGAGATATCGTCTCCACACGCACACGCACACACAGCCATCACCTAAAAAATGTTTGATTCGTGATCTGGGATGCTCGACATGTGCTATCCCGTAGAAAACTTGAATTCGAATTTTCGACCACATCCAAATACTTTCCTTATACATAATGCATATAAGGAAAGTAAAAATCTGATGTAGGCAGCACATGCCTTTCCTTATATAATGCAATGAATTTACTACTGTTACAGTAAAAAAAAATAAGTTATTCTTATAGTAGATACTTATGTTCTTTCCAAGATATTGAATTTTCGCCAATTAGTCGTACTTTTCATTGATTTAGTGTCATTTTTAACCATTTGGCGAGATTTTTGTGAATTTGACAACATTTAAAAAAGTCGCTAGGTTGGCGACATTGCGCCAAATTCGTCGCCAAACTCCCGCCAAGCGTTATGGAAGGATAAATAAGTTATTCTTAGAGCAGATAAATGACTATTGGCGTTCGAATACAAGAGTATTACTCAAAGTATCTTTTCTCCTAAATGGAATGAGCTAGATCCACGAAAATGATGTCACCCAATTTATCGCATGATATTACATATGAAAAGTAAACATGTTTCTCAACAGTTAATATATTTTTTTTAATTTATGGGATATTTTGATAAATTTATTTGAAAAATGTGCAATATCTCGAGAACAGTTCATGCTAGCGTTGTAAAGTTTATGTCAATTGTTTTCTAAGGAAAAATTACATAAGAAATGTCTATTTGCGCAACTATATTAAAGGTTTTGATTTTTTGATGATTCTTTCAAAATTTGGCTTGAAAATTTAGGGGGATTCTGAACATTCGATTGCGTTTGAAAACAATAGACTTCTAGTATTCACGGATTGTGATTTTTGTACCAAATTTCATTCGAATCGCTCCATTCGTTCGTAAGATATCGTCTCCACAGGATCACTGACACACACACACATAGACATCAGCTGAAAAATGTTTGATTCGTGATCAGGGATGCTTGAAACGGGCTCTCCCGTCGAAAACTCGAATTCGAATTTTCGACCCCGCCATAAAACTTTCTTTATACATTATGTTTATAAGGAATGTAAAAAGAAGATTATATCCTCAACACACTGGTGTAGTCATAATTCACTTTTATTGTAACACTCCAACTTTTTTTAACCGAACAAAGAACAGCTTACATACTCTCCGTGACAAGTTCTTGAAAAAATATATGTAACTCGAGAAATTCTTAACCAATCTGCAAAATTCTGGCATTTTCCTCAAATCGCCAAATTGGTGATATTTTGCCAAATTTGTTCACCAAGGAAATCAAGTCCAAACTGTGACCTTATACCTTTCAGCTAGGTCGGGCGGTCTGGGTCTCAACAACAACAACAACATCCAAGGAAATCAAATTTACCGCCAGTTAAAGTAATCTGGACATTCCAATAATGTTTGTCTGTATATGTCGTTTTTCCTCGGTTATAGGCAATATCTTATAAAGGCATTTCAAGTAGTCCAAAAGTTTTGCCGGCAAGTCGTTCTACAAATACCCGTTCAGCCTTTCCAGCTCGGACTGTTCAGGCCGAATGAAAAGCCAAACTGTTCGTGTATCTTTCCTAAGATAAACCAGCTTCTGACTTTCAAGACAAAAATGTCTGGAGTTCAATAGGGCAAGCAAAAAATTGTTGTGGGGGTCTCGAGGACTGAAATAAGTTATCCTTTAGTGATAAAAGTATATTTTGTGTGTCCCGGGGGTGCCCCCGACACATAAAGGGATTCGTGTTTAGCGTCTTAATCAAGAAGCATTTGATGAAGTCTGAAACGATCTGAAATTTGCGACCTCTGGCATAGACTGGAAGTATGTTGCAGAAAGTCCACTTTCGGGGGTGACGGTCCAGGTAGGTTGTGTATTGTATATGAAAGAGTCAATTTGGAAATATACAAAGAAATGATTGACAACTTTATATTGACGATATCGAAAAGATTTGTGTGATGATGACTTTCGTTTTTGGGAAGATTCAGCTTCTTGTCATACTTTCAAGTCTATCACTAAATGGTTGAAAGATAGGCAAATACATTATACCTCTGTGGCGGTTGGGAGTCGCCGGTCCCGAACTCGGGACCTAGTGCTTACCAGCCCGACATTATAATCATAGAGCTAAAGCTAGCTTCGGCTCCGTTCTCATAATTCGGGTACAGGTTCCAAGCATCTTTGATCAAATGCCTTTGCTGCCGCACACTCCCTCACCTGATGAGAAGGTCCGGTCTAATTTCGGCGAGGAGGGGGGCCGCTGATAAAACCACCGCGTGTCCCCCCGAAATGCAGTTGAGGGACTGAAGGCCGGTAGGCGTGTTGCCTTGGGCGTGACGTCAGTCGTGGTGAACCAGGAAGGGAGTGGCAAGGCCTCTGACTTCGTGTGGTGCTGCCATCTCGTGTTGAGAGGTAATATCGTTGGAGAGGAAGGTTGCGTGTTTCAAACGCCTAGTCATTATTGTGGCTATTGAGCGTCACCGGTCCCGAGCCAGGACCGAACTCGGGACCATGTGCTTACAAGACCGACATTATAACCACAAAGCAAAAGCTAGCTTCGGCTCCGTTCTTATTATTCGGGTGCAGTTCCAAGCATCTTTGATCAGATGTCTTTGCTGCCGCACCTCTTTGGACGGCAAATTCAGCTGTTTTAAACGTTACCGAGAATTCATGGTGCATTAAAACTAATCGTCTTTAAGAAATAGCCCCAAGCGATAAAAATTAACTTGTTTTTAGCTAGACCATATGGGCAGTGTCCGTAGAAAAGACTGTGAGATGGTAGTAGGTAATTTGCCTAATCCACGTTGTTTCTGCTTTGACCAAGTTATACATTATTTTGATATCATTCTAATATTTTGAACCACGTTATAGATTATTCAAATTTTGTGATTTTTTTTAGAGTAATAGTTTCGATATAATTTAAAGTACATTTTATTGCTTTAATATGATTATTAAATTTATGAAATACATAAATTTTGATAATTTTTATTAACATTTGTTTACAATTATTTTCCGTGAAATAAATCAGAGATGAACAAACGCTTCTCTCTTGATTATTCCAGTTTCAATTAGAGCTATATTACTAATCATACATATAAGCGAGAGAGAAACACCTTCGAAAAATATGCACATTTTGCACGTAATATATTAGTATTGATTTTTAAAAACGAAAAAAAAAATATATAATAAAAATAATGAATGTAAACTGAATGTGAACATAATAAAGCGATATTTTAAATTTTTTATCTGCTGTGAATTCCAACATATTAAAATCATCCATTTTTGATTTCAGATGGATTACAAATTTAATTATAAAAGTAATGAAAGTAATATTGCAAAGAAATCGCAATTTAATCGACTATCGTGAGAAAATACTAATGATTAATTGCTTTTTGAAAGAGAAATACTTGTTTTTGATTTAAAAAGGCGATGATTTAAAACACGCTTATCGTACAAAATGAATGCATTTTAATTATGCAATATTTAAGATAAAGCTTGTTTTTTCTCTACTGATTTTAATATAGTTTAAGTAATCAATTTTAAAAACGAGGGAAAATAATTACTATTTTTATTTTCGAACAGAAATATTTTAGACATCACATTTTAAAAGTTAATCAGAAAAAATATTTTAACGTATGATTTATGAATATATGTGATAAATAAAAAAGAAATCTGACTTGGGAAATACATAGGTTTTCTTACAAACTAAACTTCAATTTCTCTTTCATAATCCATTAAATTGAGTTTACTTATGACTTGAATACTAATTTGACTATATCCAATTTGCAGTTTTTGTGACTTTTCTTTTATTAAGCAAGTAAACACATTTTGAAACGTCGTAAGCGCTTTAAAATTTGGATAAAAAAGTTCAATATCATAAAAACAGTTCATCATAGATTTATAAGGTTGATATCATTTCCTTCGTCCTTAAAAATTATGCATAAATCAAGCAGATAATGAATGCATTTAGACATTTAATATTTCATCCAAGATTTTAACTCTTTTTTCGAATCATACTAAAATCTAATCAGAACTACAGTGCTCTTCGAGCGACTTAACAGCCAAATTTTATGAAACTTCATTTGGTAGATTTTTAATTATAGAAGTGCAGTAAAAACAACGCTATCAGCTTCTCAAAATAAAAAATCTGATGTGGGCAGCACATGACTTTCCCTGCATACTTATATTCACGTTCGTTTAAATTTAATTCACTTTTAATTAAATTTTCGTTCTCATTTGATAATTGGACTTATTTTCAAAGGTGGTGTAGACAAAATACAAAAAAACTAAAATATCTCGAGAAAGGCTAGTCCTAGTGCAATGGGGTTGATATTATTTTTTTTCTTCGTTAAAAATTACGTATTAAACAAGTGTTTAATGGATATATTTGAGCATACGTAGTTTTAATTTTAGATTTTGACAATTTTTGCGGATCATTTTGCAAAAAAAGTGCAGGTTATTTTTTTCTAAATCGTACCAAAATCTAATCAGCACCAGGGTGTCCCCCAAGTGAATTATCTACAGAATTTTGTGAAATTCGGTCCATTAGTTTTTTAGCTAGAGTAGATACAAGCTTTTGCGGGCCATTTCGCAAAAAAATGCGGGTTCTTTTATCTCGAATCGTACCCAAAACTAATCAGAACAAGTTTCGCCCACAAGTGACTTACCTACCGAATTTTATGAAATTCGGTCCATTAGTTTTTTAGAGTGGATACGAAATCTGCACAGACAGACAGACACACATACACACACACACAGACCTTACGCTAAAAATAGGTTTTTCGTATTCTAGAGATCTCGAAACGTGTAGATCCGTCAAAAACTCGAGTTGCGATTTTCAGCATGATTCCAATACTTTCCCTATACATTACCATGTATTGCAGGGAAAGCAAAAATGAAATTCAAAATAACTCGAGAATGGTAAATCCTAGGGTAATGAATGAGGTTAATCTTCCTTTCTTCGTAAGAAACTATGCATAAAACAAGCTTTTAATTAATATATTTTGGAATATTTATTTTATTATTTCTGATTTTGACGCTTTTTGTAAGGAGACATTTCGCAATAAAGATATGTCCTGTTTTCCTGAATCAAACCAAGTTCTAGTCGGCACTAGGGTAATCTACAGGTGACCTACTAAATGTTTTAAAATTTCGTTGATTAGTTTAGGAGCTAAAGTGAATATATCCATTGCAGAGACATACAGGCAGATACACTCACTTACGTTATTCTAAAAGCGGTGGATTTGTATTCGAGGTTATTTTTAGTACGCGTGGATCTGTTGAAGACTCAAGATCTGATTTTTCACATGCCACTTGAGATAGTAAAGTTTCTAATATCTCGAAAACGTATCGAAATAACTCAAGAATGGTTTCAATTTATTTTTAGTTAAAGGTATTTATGAGTAAAAGGTATTTATGAGTGGGTAAGTATTCATGACATTACGTATATACAGAGTGTTTCAGTGCTTAACCATAATATTACGACGTATCCTCTGAAATCGTGGGAGTACTCTCAGGATACAAAAATGAGTCCGGATTTCTGGATAACTAACGCTTTTATTCAAAAGTACAAATAAGCGTAAACAGGAACAATATACAGCAAATAGTTCGATAGCTATCTAATAAGATCACCATGGGCCCCACCTCCTGGCACGGGTCCCCTAGCCAAAATTCTTTATGGGTCCCCTATGTGCTGCGGGCCCTTGGACATTAGTTCCATTTATCCCCCTTTATGGCGAACCTTGAAAAAAAAGAACATCCAAAAATATATGGACAATTGAGCTTTAATAATATATGGGGGGCGAGGGGGGCATAAGGACCTGCTTCCGTGAGTTGCACAGGGTCCCAAAATTTTGCATAGGGGTCCAGAAATTTTGTCAGCGCCCCTGAGTACAAGTAGCGTTTCGTCCCGGAAAAATGGAAACGATGCGATGGTACGGCGATCGTGATTGATTTTTCTTGTCACGCCATATTTTTAAGGACAGTGACCGTTAAGGACATAGCCACGAATTGGGCCCTCTTCGAAGAAAAAGTCATGTTACAGTTGTTATTTTTCAAATTTCTCAAAGTCACAAAAACCAGTTCCCCCCCCCCCTTTTTTTAGCAGCTGTCAATTAGTCAATTACAAAAAACCCTAAAAGGCGTCGGGCCCCCTTTCACATCGCTTTGTCCCGGGCCCCCTGGGTGTAGCCGTGCTAGCCACCGTCTTGTGGGGGCCATGATAGATCACTCAACAACTCAAGTTCTGATTTTCACATGCCAGTTGAGATAGTAAAGTTTCTGATATCTCGAAAACGTATCGAAATAACTCAAGAATGGTTTCAATTTATTTTTAGTTAAAGGTATTCATGAGTAAAAAGTAATCAATTCATGACATTACGTATATACAGAGTGTTTCAGTGCTTAAACATAATGTTACGACGTATCCTCTGAAATCGTGGGTGTACTCTCAGGATACAAAAATGAGTCTGGATTTCTGGATAACTAACGCTTTTATTCCAAAGTACAAATAAGCGTAAACAGGAACAATATACAGCAAATAACTCGATAGCTATCTTCCATGATCACTGAACAACTGCTGTTTTATAGTACCTGGAAGTGGCAGGTACAATCAAACAGCAATTAAATTCTCAACTAACACATAAACAGCAGAAACTGTTCTCAAAATGAATTGCGTACCTCACAATTTAATTTAGCTCTTATTGCGTCAACTTTGTACCAATGCACGATGTCTAGTCTAGTTTACCTCACGTAGTCTTGTCCTTATATAGAAATCTCAAGAAAGAGGGAGATATCTTCGAAACTAGTGAATATTTCTAGAAAGTTCCATTAGACTCGGAAACTCGTCAAAAAACGCCAAGTTGGTGATATTTCACCAAGTCTGGTATCTGGGCCATGAAAATGTTGCAAAGTTCCGGTAACCCTACTTCTCGCGAAATATCAATGGCTGCCTGTAAAAACGTTTTACTTCTATAAAAGTGAAGCTGCAATTCTTCTCCCCTTTGTGATGGGATACCCTAGGGGGTCTTGTGGACGTGGTGCGAAGGTGCCTCTTCACCACGGGGGAATTAGTAAAAAAATGTTTTAAACTTGGGGGGAGTCGAAGAGCAACGCTTTTTACATATTCCTAACAATAACGTTCTGAAAACTGCGTCCGTTTTGCTCTAAAATCACTATATCTTTGACGTTCGGTAGATATAACCGAATTTCATTGATTTGTTCAATTTGTTATAGAGATATCATTGACACACTTTTAAACATACATACACACACACACATATCATTAAAAATGGTTGATTTGCATTCAGGGATTCTATAAACGTGCAAATCTGTTTAAATCGAAAATTTAGATTTTTGTTCTGGTCACAAAACTATCTCTTTACATGTACTATGCATTATATGTCAAGTAAAATTATTCATCACAGATTGTGATGCACGATTAACAATTCTTACGGACAGCGTAGCTGTAGTCTATTCGGTACTAAATATTGCTAAGAAGTTCCACCCATGACATGGCTATTAACCTATCAACACGATTTTAATCTTTAAGAACGCCCCCTATTGGTGGGTTTTGGAACTATTCCACAATATTGTTTAAAGGCAAGTGTATTTAGAACATTGAAGTTTTACTCATAAAAACATATTAGTTATACATTATATTCTGCAAATTTGAGGGTTCACGTTTTTGTTTTACACCAGTGAATATAAACTTCTATCTAAATTATACACCAGTATTTTAGAGAAAGAAAATAGATGATAGTTTCTACAGGATTTGAAGCTCCACTTTTAAATCGCGAATCAATGACTTCTCAATTCGAAACTGGGTCACGATTGATCAAGGGTGCAACACAGGTCGCCGGAAGTCTAGATTTCACCACGAAAAGATTCGGGAGGAGCTAGACGATGGCTCAAAAGAATATGCAGGGATGACATTTTTGTTTTCTTTTACGAATATATGAATGAAGTGTTGTTATTTTTCCTACATGTATAGCATAATGTATGAGGATAGTATTATGACGGGGTTGAAAATTCGAGTTTTCGAAGGAAGAGCACTTTTTAGGAATCTCTAAACCCAAATCGAATATTTTTTGGGTAATGTGTGAGATGTATGTATGTATGTTAGTGTGTGTTTGCATGAGTCTGTAGAAGCGATATCTCACGAACGAATGTATCGTTTCGAAAAATAAATTAAATCAAACACAAATAAAATGCCTTAATTTGGTACGATTATTACAATACGGAAATACAGAACCCTAATGATTTTAAACATAATGAAATGTTTGGAAGACACCCCCTCCCCCTTCAACTTTCGAATTCATTTAGGAAATATCAAAAAATATAATCAGGACCTTTATAAGGATACATCAATAATCATTTCCGACGTAATTTTTCAATAGATAACATTAGATAACGAATGACAGCAATTTTAGAATCCTAGCATGAATAGTTCTCGAAATAGTGCACGTTTTACAAATAAATGTATCAAAAATTAATAATATGATGTGGGCAACATATGTCTTCTCTTACATAATGCAATGAATTCGCTTCTTTTACAGTGAACAGAAGTTGTCCACGACACAATGCTTACAGCATTCAATTGTACATTTGGCGTTTTTCCGGATGACAACATGCAAAACTATTTCGAAATAACCAATTAACTTATATTCCGCGCAATTGTAACTTGAAAATTACCAATATTGCACGAATCCGCAATAAGCAATATAGTCTATATATTAAAATATTTTGGTAATTAACTCGCACCATATAAGCTATAGAATATAAAAATATGATATTTGGTATATTTATAGAGAAATAATATTGTAACACAATGAAGCCAACTGTTTATAGATTTAAACTTTAGTTTGTCTTGTAATAGTTCCCGAAGCAAGTTACGGGGGTTGACGAAGCGACGGGATCAGGGGACAAATCCCCCTAGTTTTAAATAAATTTAAACACAATAGTATGGAAAAATAAAATATGAAATTTGGTATATTTATAGAGAAATAATATTGTAACACAATGAAGTCAACTGTTTATAGATTTAAACTTTAGTTTGGCTTGAAATAGTTCCCGAAGTGAGTTACGGGGGTTGGCGAAGCGATGGGATCAGGGGACAAATCCCCCAAGTTTAAAATAAATTGGTAAACACAATAGTATGGCAAAAAAATTGCCATCAAATATTTCTTATTCTAGAATAAATTAGTATAAAACTAATGGAATATTACAGGATTTAGATGAAACATTTAACTTGCAAATATCATAAAAGACAGAACACGAAAGAATAAACAATTCTGCCGTTTTTGACACAGAAAAAATGCATTCTAATGAATTTAAAAGGCAAGACAGCGCTTCAGTTTGGCCCGAGGGAATGTCAAGCACTTTTGGTTGCAGCATCAAACTTTGTATTCTACATTCTAATAAAGGAGAAGCTACAACACAGAATCCTTTTTGTTTTACGCTTTGAAGAAAAAGGAAAACCCAGTTTTAGTGAATTAAGATTGTATTTTCGTTGGAAAATTAAAAGTTTTGCGAAGCTAATTGTTATCCCGGGAAGTTTTATTGAATGTTTTTTTCCCCAAGATTCTCGTGAAAGTTGTGGTTGTACATTTTATTTTTTGTTTTACGGAATCAGTTTCAGACTTCATTATTTAGAAATCCAATATTTATAATACAGTGGTTTTAGACTTGAAAATAGTAATAATAATAATAATAATAATAATAATAATAATAATAATAATAATAATAACGAATATATTTCAATATGCCTTTCTTCGGAGGATGATAACTTAGTTCTTATGGGGGATTTTTGTTGTCGAAATTTTAAGTTGCAGATTCCACTTCGACTACAATTCCGTCCCAGTAGCTCAGCGGCAGTGCATCGGCTGGCCAATACAAAGATCCGTGGTTTGATTCCCGGTTGGGGCAGCAAGGTTCTTTACAATGGCGCCCGAACCAAACAACCCTGTATGTCGGTGCAAAGATGTCGGAAGTCTGAAAGTGACCCTAGTACGACTAGCACAGATTCGGTGGAATCTGGGATATGTACGCCGATTTTAAATCAGGAGGACAACGACCGCGCAGGGAGCTAAACTGGAGGATGAAATTAGCATCAGGAGGCTAACCTGAAGTAAAATTAGCAGGAGGTGGTCAGCCAGATTGTCCGTCCCACGCCAATCTGGCATTAGGCGGTGGAGAATACAAAGTTCACTTTGATGATAAGAGATTACAATTGCGTCCTAGTAACTTAATGGCGGAGCGTCGGATGGCTAGTAAGAAAATCCGTGGTTTGATTTCCGTTTGGGGCAGCAAAATTCATTAAAAGGTCTTGCTCATTTTGTGATTTTTATTTCGGTTCATTCTAAATGACATGATTAATAAAATAAAAATCTGATAAGTCCATCGCAAGACTATCCCCAAAACACAGAATATTGAAGGAAGAAATGGAGCTTATTATGATTTGATATTGTTGAAAATGGGTTATCATATATACATTACCCGACATAGACAATGCAACACCATGAAGCTTTGGTCGTATGATTATGCAAATTGCGAGACAAACGCAGCTAGACGATGTATGCAAATGATCTGAAATAGGTCACTTGATTAGAGCGCGGGATAAAAGGGATGGAAACGGCAGATGAGCCAACAGTTGTTACTATCTGTCGTTTTTCATTTCAGAAAACACAGCTGATTTTCGTTTCAGAAAATACGTGTTGTTGAAGAGATGCTTAGCCCACGACGTCAAGGTTCGTTTCCGCATTTGGACGATCGTGCGGAGATACGTCCATTGTGCAAAGGATTAGGGAAAGATGGATTGAAGAAGGACATGTGAATCGTCGCAGTGGTACAGGCCCATCCAGATGTACACCGGTATGTGTTGATTGACGCATTCGAAAGCATGCGGTTTTTTTTTTCAAAACAGTATCGAAACAATTTTATGAAATGTTAAGCATCATAAAATAAACCACGAAAAAAATGTATAATTAAAAAAATCGTTTCGAAAATAGGTAGCGCGTGAAAATAAATAAAACATGTTTCCGTGAATTTAAATATTAAATAAGAGATTGCTCATCTCTTTAGGAAGGGCAAACCCTTAGGACTAATTAACGCCTTCTTACACATTCTAAAACAAGATGCAAAAATAGTAAATTAGCTTCAATTTACATTAAAAATATTAACATAGATATAAAACGTAAATAGTTAAAGCCCTGTGAGTTAATTGGAATATGTTCCTATCTATGTAGGAAATTTCTAATTCCACACAAAAATATTAGTTTTCTGTTAAGTCTGATTAAATATTTTTACTTTTTCATACTATGCAATATATAGCAGTTTATATTGCTTTCACGAACATTTTCGAATTCGAGACTGATGCCAGTATATATTTTAAGACCTCCTGAACACGTTTTGACTGTTTCTGGAGTGATGTCTGTCTGCCTGTATGTCTGTGGTCAATTTTTTTTGTGCCCACGATAGCAGCAGCAAATATTAATGGATTTTCACGAATGCGGCTTTATTAGCGAAAGATCATGAACTAGATAATTTTTTTTTAATTTGAGAGAAAACTTTGAAATTTATTCGACATTTTACATTTTTTGTAACATGGCAGCATAGAACACAATTTGACATAATCCTGCATAAAATGGTTTATTTATGTGTCAGTGATCACGAGACTTAATAGTTTCAATTAAAACAAGAAAGATCAATCATGCTTAAAGCATTGATTATGAAACACTTTCCAACTTCAATGCAATTTTATTTAAACAAGCCTAAAATGCAATATATTCCTCGGTAATATTTTAAAACTTATCAGAATACTACATTAATTTATTATATTTGAAAACTTAAACCTTCGTCGAAAAAAATGAACTTCATTCAAATGACGGCATTGAAATATAAATTGCCTGGTTTAAACATCTCTAAAATGCGATACATTCTTCGGTAATATTTTTAAAACTATCATAATACTACGATAATTTATTATATTTGGAAACCTCATCGAAAACAACTGAAATTCATTCAACTGACGTCATAAAAAAATAACACGCCTGGCTCTCTCTATAAAAACAGCATTTCATTCATAACATTTTCCCAGTCATTTCATTCATCACAATACTATAATAATTTATTTTATTTAAAAATTAAGACCATGGAGCTACAAGTAATTAAACTCTATGCTTAAAACTTCATCGAAAAAAATCGCCCTTCTCTTTGTAAAATCAATGAATATTTCATTCATATCAGCCATGCAGACTCCATGGGCTAAATAATTTTGTGTTAAAGAAATACAGCAATTTTAATACAACTCATTCTACATATTTTGCTGTTTACATTTTACATAAGTGAAAAATAGTCTTCGTTGTAGAAATAATAAAATTTGGATGATCATTTAAACTCAAATATATTGTAATTGAGTTGTTTCAGTATGTAGATGCACAGAATTTAATCAAAAACAAAGTGGTTTTATGACAGATACAACACTCAATATGAATTAAAAAGAACTTAAACAAGAAAGATCAATCATGCATAAGCATTGATTATGAAACACTTTCCAACTGAAATGTAATTTCATTTAAAAATTTCTAAAATGTGATTCATTCAGTGGTAATATCTTTTACATTATATCTTTCACAGTACTACAGTAATTTATTATACTTAAATATTTAAAACTGTATCGAAATATAAATCATCTGATTCTTTATGCAAAATCAATGAATATTTCATTCATATAACTTGTATTCCAGACTCCAGAGCTAAATAATTTTGTGTGAAAAAAAATCAGCAATTCTTATGTAATTCATCTTACAATCGCTTGAGATATTTGCATTCTGCATATGTTAAAATTAGGCTTCCTTGAAGAAATAATGAAAGTTTAGGGATCATTTAAAATCACAACTATTGTAATTGCATAGGCACGGAATTTAGATACACAGATAATACACAGATAATATATATCTGTATGTGTATGTACTCAAAGTATTGGAATCGTGCCGAAGATCGGAACTCGAATTTTCAAAGTATCTACACGTTTTGGGACTTCTAGAACACGAAATAACTACTTTTAGGAAGATGTCTGTGTGTGTAAGGGTGTATCTGTGTATGTTTCTGTGTGTCTGTGTGGATATTACATCCACTCTAATTGAAAAACTAATGGACCGAATTTCATACAATTTGGTAGGTATGTTTTTTGTGGGAAATCCTGAAGTTCATTAGATTATAGTACGATTCGTAATAAAAGAATCTGCCTTCTTTGCGAAATGGCCGCAGAAATTGCCTTTATCCACTCTAGCTAAAAACTAATGAACCAAATTTAACAAAATTTGGAGTATAATATTTCAATAACCTACAAGTGATTTATATACCAAATTTAACAAAATTTTGTATATAAATCATTTGTAGGTTATTCTACTACGATTCGGGAAAAAGGAACGGGCTATTTTTGCGAAATGGCCAGCAAAAATCGTTATATATAAAAATAAAAGACTACGTGTGCTCAATTATATCAATTAAATTCCTATTTTATATGTGATTTTTGACAACAAAAAGAATAAGACTAACCCCATTACTCTAGGACTAGCCGTTCTTGAGATATTCTAGTTTTTTCGCGTTTTCGCTACGCCACCTTTGACAATAAGTCCAGTTATCAAATGAGAACCAAATTTAAGTTTAACGTGTAAATTCAATGTCATTTAAAATACTTATGTTGTGCAGATAAACTCAAATTATCATTGAATAAATAAAGAGAACGAATATGAGTCTGCAGGGAAAGACATGTGCTGTCCACATCAGAATTTTTAACAATATTACAACAATGATTTATAAAAGTGAACGGGGATTAATTGCGGGTCATTTCGAAAAAAATGTATGATCTATATTTAAAGATCCACCAAATTGCTGTAGAATAAAATGTTCTACAAATTTAAGCTGTGTACCAAATTTTAACTCTCTAGGACGTAGGAAAGTGCATTAAAAATGCCATCAATTAAATTTATCATGAAGAGTTATATAAAATTTAAAAAAAATGAAAAATTGTTATCTACCAAATTATTTTAAAATATGAAGCCACTCCCATATGCAAAACGTTTTAACAAATGGAGAGATATTTATTATATAATATATCTCTCTTTTCTTTCTGGAAGATATCCCAAAGTCAGAATTTAATTGAATTTGTTTTTTTCCCTATATTAAATAATTTTTTTAATTAAAAAACTACTTAACATATTTTACTGAATTTTTTTTTATATATTCTATGGGATAATGTGAATATTTCCTAAAAATTTCGAAGCAATTCGTGAATTTTAAATTTACTTAAAAAATGTTTGAAAAATTAGGTCCCATAGGGTTCAATGTATTTCATTTTTTTAACCCGGGTTCAATAAAAAACTAATTGGGTGATATTATTTATTTATATTCCCATAGGTCCTACAGACCGTCTGAACAACATACTAAAATTTCATTTTGATAAACTCATTTTTACGGCAGTTATCGTGCTAACGGACAGACAGACAGACAGACAGACAGACAGACAGACAGACAGAATGAACAAAGTCATAAACACTTTTCAACTTTGTTGTAAAGTGTTAAAAATCACGATTTTGAGACAAGATGGATGCCATATATCATTTTGAAGTGGGCCATGTGATCTTTTCATATCATGGTCAAGTGATCCCTTCATATAAGAGGTGTAACAAGAGGTGTAATTATTATTTTAATTTTTATTTAAACAGCTACTGAATATATTTCGCTGAATTTTTTTTATATATTTTATGGAACAATTTGAATATTACCTAAAATTTTCGAAGTAATTTGTGAATTTTAAATCCTCTTAAAATATGTTTGAAAAATTAGGTCCCATAGGGCTCAATGTATTTCATTTTTTCAACCGGGTTCAATCCAAAACGAATTGGGTGATATTATTCATTTATATTCCCATAGGTCCCACAGACCGTCTGAACAACATACTGAAATTTCATTTTGATTAAGTCATTTTTACGGCAGTTATCGTGCTAACGGACAGACAGAATGAACAAAGTCATAAACACTTTTCGACTTTGATGTAAAGTGTTAAAAATAAATAGATTCTGATAGGTGATAATCCAGTTGAGTTACACTTCAGTTAATTTTATGGAAGAACCAGACAAATGTGACAATTGAACACAGTAAAAATATTTAAAGTACTTTCACTGTAAATTAAATGTTAGATGAATTAGTTTTGTCTTTCAGGAAACAAATATGATGAGACAAGACATATCTTAACAAGATATCTTAACAAGCTGGGACCATTCATTCTCCGGCGTTCTAATGAGTAAGAGTTGGGTTCGATCCCAAGTACGAGTTATACACCTGTGTATTGTTCAAACATATCCTCAGAAATCATGTGTTTATTCGCAAGATACAATGGGAATTGCAAATTTCTAGAAAATTAACACTTTTATTTAACGCACCAAAATGCGTACACAACAGTAATATACATAATAAACAATATACATACTAATAACTCTTAAGCTATTTTACAAGGTCACTAAAGAACTGTAGGGTTCAGAAATTAAACGCTCAATTGTTTACCAAAACAGAAAATTATACACAGTGCAGTTACATTATTGTGACTACCAGCCAATAACCAGAGTGTGCGGTGTGGACAGCAGCTGAACAGGCTGGGAGTCATTCAATAAGGTGCTGGAAGGTGTTCACAGGTATGTGGAGCCATTCTCACTGCAGTGCATTTAACAGCTATTGGAGGGTGCGTGATGGATAATCCATAGAGCGAACAACCCGATCGAGGAGGTCCCACATATGCTTAATTGGGTTTAAGTCTGGGGAATTAGGGGTCCAGGGAAGTACTTTGAAGTCTTCATCGTGCTCCTCCAACCACCCTCGAAGAGTTCTCGCTGTGTGACATGGCCCATTGTCGTGCTGGTAGATCCCACCTGCCCCAGGGAAGACAATCAACATGTATGGGTGTGCGTGATCTACAAGGATGGATTCATAACGAATTCGGTTTATAGTGGCTTCTACAGGTATGAGTGGAGCAAGAGAATGCCACGAAAACATTCCCCAGACCATAAAGCTGGCCCCACCCCTTGTGTTCTTCCAACAGTGGTTGATGGGTGTTTGTTATCCGATCTTATACTCCAACGTCCATCCGTTCGATGAAGTAGAAAACGTGACTCATCGGAGAAGGCAATCAGTGGAAGTCCAATTCCGATACTGCCGTGCAAATGTAAGCCTTTTCTGCCACTGCACCTTCGTTAGCATAGATGCAGTGACCATCCATCTGTTTCGGAAACCCACACGCAGCAGGGTTCGCTGAACTGTCGTTAGAGAAGAACTTCCGTAAGCCTCCTGGTTCATCCGGTCAGTAAATTTCTTGCTCCGCAGTTTTCACGCCGCTTAATATCTTCAGTAGTGATGTTTCTCCATTGATGATACACTTTAACCACAGCAGCACGCGGATACTTCACAAACTGCGCTGTTTCGGAGATACTGCCACCCTTGTCCCGAAACCCGATAATCGTCCCTTTTTCCAAATCTGATAAATCGATCCTTTTAACCATGACAGCAAAGAGTGATATGTTTTCAGAATGCCTGCACCACACCTTATATACCTATCAAGCCAGCTCACAACCTATGCTTTCTTTCATTGGTTACGCGCTGTTGACGTTAAAAGTAGGACGTGGCCACAATAATTTGACTCGATCCTGTATTTTCAAGACATTGATGTATCCACAATTCACTTTTACTTATATCACGATGATTTTCTAAATAAATGATAATTCAATTATAATACCTTTTGAAGAAAATTTTAGAAAAATTTATGTTACTTGGGCGCAATTCTTAACCAAACTACATAATTAAAAAAAATTCTAAAATACCTTAAAAATCGCCAAGTTGGCGATTTTCTGCCAAATGCTGCGTTGTCTCCGAAATTTATTTCTAAGGAAAAACAACCCGAATCTTTAAATAATGACAATTGTTGCCTGTAGATGTCGTTTTTCCTCGGGGATAGGAATATGCGATGAAAACATTTTACTTATTTGTACCAGTATATATACAAGCTTGTAGTGGTTCGTAATACATTTTACACTGAATCAATAAACTATAGATAATGCAGCTCCCATGTGCACCAAAAGTACAGTAGAATGCCAAAATATTCCAATCTTGTAAAATTCATGGCTGTAAGCATAGAATGAGATTTTTTTTGTTAATTTTCTTATTTAACTATTTTCATCATCTTACAGAAGTTGTGGATGCCTAAATTTTACAGTGTATGGCTCCAGTTCTTATGTGTTTTTTACAAAGATGTTTTTGTATTGTTAAATGCTTTTAGATTTTAAAAGAAGAGACACAAAATACTGAATTTGAAATTTAAGACATGAAAAATTCACAGTAAATGCTTCCAGTTTGCTATTTCATTTCTTTAGATTTTAACCCTTAGACCATCGCGATGCTGAGTAGAAACTCCAGCGGTTTAGAGTTGAAACTCCAGCGATTCATATAATAATGATGTATATGTACCGAGATGTTACATTGCCTACGTCTCCTGTTCTCTATTAACTTAATTCAGTAACGTGATTCACCCTTCAAAGGCTGGGCCAACGGCCGTACCGTGCTGAAAACACCGGTTCTCGTTAGATTACCGAAGTCAGGCAGCACCGGGCGCGGTTAGTACTTGAGTGGGTGACCACCTGGGAGCATCGCGTGCTGTTGGCACATTTCGGGCGCGGTAGCCGGTGGTTTGCGCGCTGGATTTGCACGTTGCCACAATTGCCGCCGTGTTCATGCGGAGTGCGATCACGTTAAACATGTGGGTCCGTAAGTCCTTCCGAGAGGTTGGTGGTAGGTGAAAGAGGGCACGGTCCCTGTGGATGCCTCCCCCACTGGCTTCCGGTCTAAATTGGGTGGTGGCACTTCCCGGCCGTCCGAACAGTTACCTTACACCTTTCTGGTAGGTCGGACGGTCTGGGTCTCAACAACAACAACAACACTTCAAAGGCTAGAGTTACCATATGATCTTCCATAATAAAGAAGGTGTCTCTGTTTCTATCTGTGTATGTGTCTGCAGTGTGAAGGGGGGAAAATAAGAGTCATATGGCTATGAAATTTGGTGCACAGGTAATTCACGACCCGAATAGGTACATCTCGGCTTTTTTTTTTAAATGTGAATTGGTTTTTACTTTCCTTATATACAATAAGGTATAAGGAAAGTATTGTGACGGGGTAGAAAATTCGAATTCGTGTTTTCGACGGGAGAGTAAGTTTTAATCATCCCTGATCACGAATCGAACATTTTTGAGGTGATGTCAGTGTGTGTGTGTGAAAGTATGTGTGTATGTGGGTATATCTTTGAGCCTTTGGACATGATATCTCACGAACGAATGGAGCGATTCGAATGAAATTTGGTACAAAAATTAGAATTCATGAATACTGAAGCCTTTTGTTCTTAAACGCAATCGATAGTTCAGAACCGCCTTACATTTTCGAGTGAAATTTCGAAAAAATCATCAAAAAATCAAAACCTTTAATAAAGTTACGCAAATAGATATTTCTTATGTAATTTTTCCTTAGAAAACGATTGACATAAACTTTAGAACGCTAGCATGAACCGTTCTCGAGATATTGTCCATTTTTCAAATAAATTTATCAAAAAATCCCATAAATTAAAAAAAAAGTATTAACTGTTGAAAAACATGTTTACTTTTCATATGTAATATCATGTCATAAACTTGGTGACATTATACTCATGGATACATAACTTTTGGCAAGATTTTGGCGATGAATTTGGCTGAATGTAGTCAACTTGGCGACTTTTTAAATGTTGCCAAATTAACGAAAATCTCGCCAAATGGATAAAAATGAAGCTACATCAATGAAAATGACGTCTTATTGACGAAATGTCGATATCTTGGAAAGAATCTAAATATCTACTATAAGAATGGCCTATTTTTTTTTACTGTAAAAGTAGTAAATTCATAGCATTATATAAGGAACGTCATGTGCTGTCCACATCAGATTTTTTAGTTATTTTATGTTTATCCCGATTTACAGTAGGTTTGGGCGATATTCACACAAATCGATTCTTTAGTAACCTACACTATTATCACAGATTTTCCGTCTTGACACTATTAGAAAAATCGTAAAACTATCTTACAAACAATTTTTGAACGGAATCTATGCAATTAATTGATAAATTTTCGTAATTTTTAAAAATATATTAATTACTTTCCTTATATACATAATGTATAAGGAAAGTATTGTGACGGGGTCGAAAATTCGAATTCGAGTTTTCGACGGGAGAGCACGTTTCAAGCATCCCTGATCACGAATCAAACATTTTTGAAGTGATGTCTGTGTGTGTGTATGTGTGTGTGTGTGTGTGTGTGTGTGTGTGTGTGTGTGTGTGTGTGTGAAAGTATGTGTGTGTGTGTGTGTGTCAGTGAGTCTGTGGAGACGATAACTGACGAACGAATGGACCGATTCGAACCAAATTTGGTACAAAAATCACAATCCGTAAACACTGGAAGCCTATTGCTTTTATATGCAATCGAATGTTAAGAACCCCCCTAAATTTTCGAATGAAATTTTGAAAAAATCGTCAAAAAATCAAAACCACTAATAAAGTTACGTAAATAGACATTTCTTATGTAATTTTTCATTAGAAAACGATTGACATAAATTTTAGAACGCTAACATGAACCGTTCTCGAGATATTGATCATTTTTAAAAAAAAATTATCAAAATGTCATATAAAAAAAAAATTCCTATTGAGAAACATGTTCACTTTTCATATGTAATACCATGCGATAAATTGGGTGACATCATTCTCGTGGAACTAGCTCATTCCATTCATGAAAAATATACTTTTAGTAATACTTTTGTGTTTGAACGCCAATAGTCATTTATCTGCTGTAAGAATAACTTATTTCTCAGTGCATAACGCTTGGCGAGATTTTGGCGACGAATTTGGCGGAATGTCGCCAACTTGGCCACTTTTTCAAATGTTGCTAAATTAACGAAAATCTCGCCAAATGGATAAAAATGCCGACTCTTTGTCGAAAATTTAATATCTTGGAAAGAATATTAGTATCTACTATAAGAAAAACCTACTTTTTGTACTGTAAAAGTAGTAAATTAATTACATTATATAAGGAAAGTCATGTGTTGCCCACATCAGATTTTTTTTCTTGCGTTTTACACACCTTTGATTTTTTTTTTACTATGATATAAAAATATTGTTGTCCCATCCGGCGTTTTCAGTTTAAAAGAAACTACTTAAAATATGAAAGACTCCTCCAAAATAAATTAAATATATCCTAAACCCATCCGTTGATTAATTATAAATTCTTTGACCTAGTAAACTTTTCAAATTCTTGAATCAGCGAAGAACTCGTGATTGAGGTTTGGACCAATTTTCTCACGACCGCTAGCGCCATCTATTAAAAAACACATTTAATATTATACGTTTTATGTTGTAGCCGCGTATTTAGAACACTAGAAACGCAGGGTAATTCGTTTTAGTAAAAAATGAATACATTTTTAAAAATGTAAGTTACTATAAATATTCCTAATAAAGCAGAACCATGTGAATAATTTACGTCAAAAATAACATCAAAATTCATGAGAAATCGAGACTTTGGTTTTAGACGGGTTAAAGTAGAAAAAAAATATGGGCAATCACAATTTATTCACTATGTAACATTAAAACTGAATATTCTTTTGTAAAAAGAACACACCTAAACTGAGATTAATGAAAATAATAAAAATTACATACAAATATAGAAAAAGAGGAATCTAGATAGGACAAACTTATGGGCGTACTGAATACGCCAGGCGATTGTGATTGTAGCAAAACGCCGAACGACAGTCGAAGAGTCAAATATGGCTTTCACCAAGAAAATGAATTATGGAATGGATTCATAATTAAAAATCTGATGTGGGCAGCACATGACTTTCCTTATATAATGTAATGAATTTACTACTTTTACAGTTAAAAATAGGGTTTTCTTATAGTATATACTAATATTCTTTCCAAGATATTGAATTTCCGACAGTTAATAGTCATTTCATTGATTTGGCGTCATTTTTATCCATTTGGCGAGATTTTCGTTAATTTGGCAACATTTCAAAAAGTCGCTAAGTTGGCGACATTCCGTCAAATTCGTCACCAAAATATCACCAAGCGTTATGGACGAAGAAATAAGTTATTCTTACAGCAGATACATGACTATTGGCGTTCAAATACAAAAGTATTATTATCCACGAGAATGATGTCACCCAATTTATCGCATGGTATTACATATGAAAAGTGAACAAGTTTCTCAATAGGAAATATTTTTTTTTTATTTTATATGACTTTTTGATAATTTTTTTGAAAAATGTGCAATATCTCGAGAACGGTTTATGTTAGCGTTCTAAAATTTATGTCAATCGTTTTCTAATGAAAAATTACATAAGAAATGTCTATTTGCGTAACTTTATTTGTGGTTTCGATTTTTTGACGATTTTTTCAAGATTTCACTCAAAAATTTAGGGGTGTTCTGAACATTCGATTGCGTATTAAAACAATAGGCTTCCAGTGTTTACGGATTGTGATTTTTGTACCGAATTTGGTTCGAATCGGTCCATTAGTTTATCAGTTATCGTCTTCACAGGGTCACTGATACACACACACACACACACACACACACACACATACACCTCTTCAAAAATGTTTGATTCGTGATCAGGGATGCTTGAAACGTGCTCTCCCGTCGAAAACTTGAATTCGAATTTTCGACCCCGTCGCAATACTCTCCTTATACATTATGTATATAAGGAAAGTAAAAATGAAAAGTACCTGGTGAAGTATTCAACTTCTTCACACATTAATGTTCCAATGTGTTCATTATTGAAAATATTAAAATAAAAATCTAAAAATCTGATATGAGCAGCATATGACTTTCCTTCCAGATCCCAGTTCATTTTGCCTTTATTACATTAATAATTCATTAAACAGAGTTTAATTGCACTAAATGACAGGCATAATTATTTAAAATTATACTGAATTTACAATTTTAATTCAGTTTTCGTTTTCATTTGGAAACTGGACGTTTTAGTATTCCTAAAGTAGAGTAGCAAATATGAGAAAAAAGAAACTGAAATATCTCGAGAACGGCTAGCCATAGACTAATGGTGTTGGTCTCATCCTTTTCATCGTTGAGCATATTTGGCCTTTTATATTAGATTTTGATGTTTTTTGCGGACTATTTTGCAAAAAAGGCAAGTTATTCGCAGAAACAGACTGGTTCTTTTAACTTGAATCGTACGCAAATCTAATCAACAACAGAGTAACCCATAAGTGGCTTATAAATTTTCATGAAATTTTGTCCATTAGTTTTAGATTTAGAGTGGATACATACATTGCACAGACAAACAGACATACACACAGACAAAATCACAGACAAAAACACAGACATATATACAGACTCCAAGCAAAAAATAGTTTATCTAGTTCTAGAGGTCCGAAAACGTGTAGATCGGTCGAAAACTCGTCGCAATTTTCGACATGATTCTAATACTTTCCCCATACATTACCATGTATTGCAGAGAAAGTAAAAATCGATCGTTTATTCAAAAAGCAACGTTACTCACAAAACGTATAAAGCAAAAATGTTTAGATTCCAGAATCGATGATTTTTGCAGTAATCAATATTTTAGAATTTTGATGAGTGATAGAAATATTTGACCCATAATCAGAATATAAATGTTAAAATCTTTGACCCATAGGTATGGCAATACCTTAGTACAAGAAACGAAAAGAGGGGGAAAAAGTCTGATGTGGGCAGTACGCGACTTTCTCCGCAGACTCATATTCACGTTATCTCTTCAACAGTTTATTAAATTGAGTTTAATTGCACAAAATAACACTCAGAATGATTTTAAATTGCACCGAATTTGCACTTTTAATTCGATTTTCATTTCAATCACTTATCCAAGCCTACAAGTGTTCATCAGATTAGCCTACAAGTGATTTATCTACCAAATTTTGTAAAATTTGGTGTATTAGTTTTTCAGTTCGAGTGAAAACAAAATCTGCACAGACAGGCGGACACACACACACAGACGTCACGCTAAAAATAGATTTTTTATATTCTAGAGGTCCCAAAAGGTGTAGAAACGAGTTGCGATTTCCTGCACGGTCCCAATACTTTCCTTATGCGTTACCATGTATTGCAGGGAAAGTAATAAAGTTTAAAGAAGTTCGTTCCATGGTAGCAAGTGTGAAAACAAATAAAACACATTACAATGAATATAAATATTAAAAATATCTTTTTCTGCTATAGAGAAAGTCAAATATTTGGTTTAATCAAATTCTTCCTTACACATTCTAATAAAACAGACACTGAAATACTAAGTCTTTTGTTTTACACATTGAATAATGACATTGCAACTTTTTAAATTCATTTTTTTTTCTTTACATAGAATTTGTTTTACTAGAATATTTGTTTTTCTGAAGCTTGATTAAATATTTTTAATAAAATGGAATGAGATGAAAGTAGAAATTATGCATTTTTACTTTCCCTGCAATACATGGTAATGTATAGGGAAAGTATTGGAATCATGCCGAAAATCGCAACTCGAGTTTTCGACGGATCTACACGTTTCGAGACCTCTAGAATACGAAAAAACCATTTTTAGCGTGACGTCTGTGTGTGTGTCTGTGTGTCTGTCTGTGTGTCTGTCTGTCTGTCTGTCTGTGTGTCTGTCTGTCTGTCTGTGCAGATTTTGTATCCACTCTAACTAAAAAACTAATAGACCGAATTTCACTAAATTTTGTAAGTAAGTCACTTGTGGGCGGGGCTAGTGCTGATTAGTTTTGGGTACGAGTCGGAATAAAAGAACCCGCCTTTTTTTGCGAAATGGCCCGCAAAAGCTTGTATCCACTCTAGCTGAAAAACTAATGGACCGAATTTCACAAAATTTGGTAGATAAGTCGCTTGTAGGCCACCCTGGTGCTGATTAGATTTTGGTAGAATTCGAAAAAAAATAACCTGCCTTTTTTTGCAAAATGGCCCGCAAAAATCATCAAAATCTAAACTTAAGAACTACGTATGCTCAAATATAGCCATTAAATGCTTGTTTAATACGTAATATTTAGCGAAGAAAAGAATAAGACCAACCCCATTGCACTAGGACTAGCCGTTCTCGAGATATTTTAGTTTTTCGTATTTTTCCTACATCATTTTTGAAAATAAGAAAATAAGTCCAGTTTTCAAATGAGAACGAAAATTGAATTAAAAATGAATTAAATTTAATTTAAATAAATAGAACGTGGATATAAGTCTGCAGGGAAAGTCATGTGCTGCCCACATCAGATTTTTACTTTCCCTGCAATACATGGTAATGTATAGGGAAAGTATTGGAATCATGCCGAAAATCGCAACTCGAGTTTTCGACGGATCTACACGTTTCGAGACCTCTAGAATACGAAAAAACAATTTTTAGCGTGACGTCTGTGTGTGTGTCTGTGTGTCTGTCTGTCTGTGTGTCTGTGTGTCTGTGTGTGTGTGCAGATTTTGTATCCACTCTAACTAAAAAACTAATGGACCGAATTTCACAAAATTTTGTAGGTAAGTCACTTGTGGGCGGGGCTGGTGCTGATTAGTTTTGTGTACGATTCGGGATAAAAGAACCCGCCGTTTTGCGAAATGGCCCGCAAAAGTTTGTATCCACTCTAACTGAAAAACTAATGGACCGAATTTCACAAAATTCGGTAGATGAGTCACTTGTGGGTTACCCTGGTGCTGATTAGATTTTGGTAAGATTCGGAAAAAAATGGCCCGCAAAAATCGCCCAAATCTAAACTAAGGAACTGGGTATACTCAAATATATCCAGAAAATGCTTGTTTAATACGTAATTTTTAATAAAGAAAAGAATAAGGCCAACCCCATTACACTAGGAGTAGCCGTTTTCGAGATATTTTAGTTTCTTCGTATTTTCTTTACGTCACCTTTGAAAAGAAGTCCAGTTACCGAATGAGAACGAAAATTGAATTAAAAGTGAATTCAATGTAATTAAAATAAAGAGAACGTGAATATAAATCTGCAGGGAAAGTCATGTGCTGCCCACATCAGATTTTTACTTTCCCTGCGATACATAGTAATATATAGGGAAAGTGTTGGAATTGCTTCGAAAATCGCAACTCGAGTTTTCGTCGGATCTACAGGTTTTCAGACCTCTAGAACACACACACAAAAAAGCGTGGCGTCTCTTTCTCTGTCTCTCTCTGTGTGTGTGTATGTGCAATGTATGTAACTACTCTAATCCAAAAACTAATTGACCGAATTTCATAAAGATTAATCACTTGTGGGTACCCCTGGTGATTATATTTTAATACTATTTGGGATAGAACAACCTGCATTTATTTTTCGAAAGAGCCCTTGAAAATTGTCTGTATCCACTCTAATTGAAAAATTAATTAGCCAAATTTCATAAAATTTGGCAGATAAGTCACTTGTGTGTTATCTTGGTTTTCTGCAAACTGTCCCGCAAAAATCTTCAAAATCTGAAATAAATGACTGCGTATGCTCAAATGTATCAATTAAATGCTTGTTTTATATGTAATTTTTGACGATAAAAATACACTTACTAAAATTTGATTATTTCTACAACGAAGCCTAATTTTAACGCATGCAGAAAGTAAATAAATCGAGCTATTATAAGGTGAGTTGTATAAAAAATGCTGAATTTCTTTCACGAAAAATTATTTAGCTTTGGAGTCTGGAATTTAAGGGATATGAATACAATATTCATTGATTTTACATGGAGAAGCAGATGATTTATATTTCGATGACTTCATTAAAGTTCCTTTTGTATAACTGGCATTGTCTTTTTTTGATGAAGTTTTAAGTTTTCAAATATAATAAATTACTGTAGGACTGCGAAAATTTAAAAGTATCTGATTTGAATGTATCACATTTTAGAAATGTTTAAATAAAAGTGCATTTCAGTTGGAAAGTATTTCCTAATCAATGTCGTAATTCATGATTGATCTTTTTGTTAACTATTACAGCATTATTGGTTGTATGCGACTAACAATAAAATCGTTGGGCCCATAAAAGAATTGTCTTTTGATATAACCAGTATTTTAAGAAACAACAGAAATGATAATGTAGAAATGATAATGTAGAAATGACATTGTACAATAAGTAATTGTTATTGAATTAAGCGTATTGATATCATATATTCATATCACAGTAATTCTATTTCCACGAAAGGTCTATGTATATTGAGTTATAATCGATTTTAATGATTGGGCCATATGCAGTTTAATACGAATAAAATTAGAATTATTTTTTATATTGTATAATGCAGATGCAATTTATTTATTTTAAGCAATGACGTAAACTAACTTAACCTCAATAATATTTTGTGACTTCAAATTCAATGCTTTTGCATCTTTTATTCTTCAAAGTATGAGTTTCTTTAAAGTTAATTTATATTTATAGCAATTTTCCTTGCCATCCACCCAGACCAGTAGAATGAATAACACAAAAGTTAGAAAAGTCTATGCATTCCCCCCCCGAAAAGAAAATTCAATGCATTTAAAACAGTAATTATTTTAAGAGTTCTTACGATAACAGCAGTTTAAATTTTAAAGGAAAAAGCAATTAAAGACATATTGGAAACAACTTATATCTTAATTATCTGCCATATAAGAACTAGAAATGATTAATTGATCTGAGAAATGGGAAACAAACTAGTTTATTATACTTTACGTACCAGTATTATTTAAATAAAGAATAAATATATAAAATTGAATTTTCAAGAGCAGATGTTTTTTTATACAACTGTCTCTTCAGTAAATGCTTTTTAAATAAAACATATTTTTAAATCCATAAAATTTCGAATTCTTGAAAAGTATTCTAAAGTAAATTAATTTCCAGGATAAAAAAATGTATAGTATTTGCTTAGCTCAAACAAATTTTGGTAGATTTATTTCACAAATGAGCTAACATGTTTTCTAATGCTGAAATGATATATTGTTAAAGAGCATTATATTGACAGTTAAAATATTTTTAAGATATTCCATGCATTTTTTCAGTCTTTAAAACGTCACATTTTAAAAATGGTATGGGCATTATAAATTAAACCTCTAGTTATTACATTCAGGTTTTTTTAATCTTTATTTAAGATTCATTGGAATAATGATTTTTAAATTAACATATTTTTAATTAGAATGCTAAAAATTAATCATGTGATGAGGGGAATGAAACTTTTTGAAGTAATCGTTGTTCACTGGAACTAATTAAATGCTTTTTCTGATTCAGTTGATGATTAAAGATTTTTGCCGAAGGAAGTTCTAATAGGAATAAGATGGTTCTTTTATAAATAACAATGTAGTCTGATTATTCACTATCTTTTTAATTCTAATAAATCGTAAAATTGCATTTAGATTCAGATCTTACGTTTGCGATTAAATTCTTTTTCTTCCCTACAATCTTACATAATAATAGAAGATGTTTGTGTGTCGTCTGTAGTTTCAAATCTAAGCTTCGGGCAGTAGTGAAATTTGGCACAGATGTACTTAAGATTACTGAACAATAGGGAACGCGTACAATGCGAGACAATACGGCATTTCGTAAAAAAGGCGGTTTCTCCTTTTCCGAATCGTACCAAAATCTAATCAGCACCAGGGTTACCCATAAGGGACATGTTTACCAAGTTCTGTGAAATTTGGCCAATTAGGTTTTTAGCTAGAGTTGATACAGATACGGGTTCTAGAGTTGATACAGATACGGATTGATGCGGGTTCTTCTTTTCCGAATCGTATCAAATTCTAATCAGCACCAGAGTATCCAACAAGTAACTTATTTACCCAATTTTGTGAAATTTGGTAAATTAGTATTTCAGCTAGAGCGGATAAATAAAATGTTTACTATCCTGTTCGCAAAAACAGGCAAGTTCTTTTATTCCGAATCGTACCAAAATCTAATCAGCACAAAGGTTACACACAAGTGACTTATTTATGGAATTTTCTGAAATTTGGGAAATTAGTTTTTGAGTTAGAGTGGATACATACATTGCAAGGACAAACACACACATATACACACAGTCGTCACGCTAAAAATAGTTTTTCGTATTCTAGAGGTCTCAATACGTGTAGATTCGTCAAAAACTCGACTTGTGATTTTTGACACTATTCCAATACTTTCCCTATACATTACCATGTATTGCAGGGAAAGTAAAAAAATTCTATCTAGCTCTACATTTCTTGATAACAAAGACGGATATAAAGTTTCATGAAAATCCTATGATATCTGTGGCCGCCGCTATAGTGTACACAAGAAATTGGCCACACATACACACACACACACACACATATATATATATATATATATATATATATATATATATATATATATATATATATATATATATATATATATATATATATGTCTGTGTGTGTTACAAATAACATAATAAAAATATAGAATGATTGCGTTTACGGGGTTGCAGGTAGGTCAAGGGGGATTGAGACCCCTTTTCCTGGTTAGAAGCTAGCTCTGACTTCCAGAAAACACTCCCAGAGACACTGCACGCCCGAAATAAGAGTCGAACGTGTCCGTGGGGATAAAATGACCGAATCCCAGACAATTCTTAAAGAGGAATGCACATATATATATATATATATATATATATACATTCAGACAGATAGACAGACAGACGGACGTGACTCCAAAAATAACCAAAACGTGCAGGAGGTCTTACAACATATATTGGTATCAAAATATCGAAATCGACAATTTTTGTGAAAACAGTGTTTTCTCAACACTACGTATGAGAAAGTAAAAATGTTAGGATTACAAAATCGTCTGCGAAGCGATATAGACGGAAAAAATAAAATTCAAAGGCATAGAGCATTATCTAATGATTAGGAATAAACCATAAACCTGCTACAAAAGTCATTTATTCGACACATTATGATTATTGGCGAATGGCTCTTCAATTTAGCAATGTTAAAATAAACAACACTTGCATATCACAGGCATATGCACATGCAAACAACACTTGTATATGCTAAAATAAACAATACTTGTATATCTTATGTACATCCTGTTCAAAATACCGGCCGTCAGCAGCAATGTGCATTTGAATTCGAGAAAGAATATGATCGCGAACTTTGACAAAATTATAGGTCTCACGTATTACAGGCCCCGATGATACGAATTTTCGACATCTATTTATTGCCTTCCATATACCAGTTTCGTTCATATATGGACTAGATTTATATTAATTAAACAATGCTCTGCCGATCTGGTGGTCGAGCGGTCAGGGGCATGCGTTTCAGGCTGATCGCTGGATTGCCGGGTTGCGGGTTCGAACCCCGCCAGAGGGCATGGATGTTGTCATGTCGAAGCCAAATCGGACTTCCGCTCTTCGGGGTGCTTCTATAAAAAGTGAAGCTGCAATTCTCCCCCCCTTCACCATGAGACACCCTGGGGGATCTTGTGGACGTGCTGCTAGATTCTTTGGTCTATGTCGCTTTGTTGCCAATTTAATTATTCTAATTTTTTAAATTGTCCGTTAAAGGAACTATAATCAATTCCATTCAATCATTTAAAAAAATATAGAACCTAACGCATACACTCATGGACCATTCCTTACAGAGGTCCATACCATTCCTTGCAGAGGTCCATACCATTCCTTACAGAGGTCCATACCATCCCTTATTGGGGTACTTGAGTCACCTGGGAACTCAGCACATAGGAAATTAAAAATTCCGCAAAAACATTATAAAATATACAGTTCAAATTAAATTCCAGCCACTCTATTAAGGAGGTGCTAAGAAAGTTCCAGATTTAGTTAAACAAAAACAGTACTCACGTCCACATCCACTCCGTCCTGTGGGAATGTCTTGAGCGGCGGATTGGAGGCGGGCACGTACCGGAAGAACTCCCTCATGTTCCTGTACCACTTCAGTGCGTAGAGGGTTTCGTTGCCCAGGTCGAAAACGCACCGCAGGACAACACTGTCTCCAGTCACCGCGGGACTGGGCACGTTCACGGAATTGATGCGAAGTGGATTGTGGGATCGTGAGTCTGAAAGAGAATTAAGAGCATTCCGTCAGCGAATTAACCTCATAAACATTTTCAGAAGTCTAACACTATCTAACGAAATATAACACGTTTCAAGAAATAAGGTAACAAGGCGCCCTGAGGGAGGAATACATTTATTTTTATGTCAATGTAAAGGTAACCGGAAACTTACATGGACACACATTACTTTTGCATGTAATCAATATGCTTGTTTAAGCATTTTTTTCATCAGTACACTGAGACATGTATCCCAGAGATTAAGAAATCAGTGCCAAGGTTATGTAGATAAACATTAAAGTCTGTTGAACTTAGTTGCCGGTTGCTTATAGTTTTCCAGTCAGGTGATTCTTTAAAAGTCCGAAGACGTGAAAATCGTTACATGACAGATGAGGGATGAAAGACAGGTGTTCAAGTATCTGTATCCTGCCAAATTAAACTCTTTGCACTAAATTTAAACTTTCTTACGTGGTATGGCACTAAGTCCATACACCATAACAAGTTGGCAATAAATTCTAATTGATGTTATGCTATAAGCTCGCAGAAAACTTATATTGACACTGCGGGTACTATCGTTTGACCGCACTTCCTCAAGAGCCACCTTTTATAAATGTTTGTCAAACAACGTGCTTGATATATGCTGCCATCTAGTGGCAGGAAAAATAAACATAGATCTGAGTAGTACATACTATCAGAGCATATCCATTCAAACATGAATTTCACCGTTAGACAGGCATTATTACTTTATTTAATAAAACATCGCAAAATGTTATAGAATCTTATAATTTTGCTGTTAAGGGAGGGGATATTGTTTTGACCTTAATGGCAATAGATATATGAGCATTCTAACGTAGAGTAACGTTTCTCATGAGTGTATTTTTATTACCTCAGCACTGCAATATTTTCGAATGTGTTTATGTAGTTAGTGATCTTCTATAAGATGGTTTAAAATACAAGGTGATCATAATTAAAGGTCACATATAAAATCCCTCTAAAAAGAAAACCGCTGAACCTAGAGTTTTCAAAGTTGGTAATACTATAGTGGAGACCATGGGATTTTAGTTTATTCAATAAAAATTAGTATGTAAAGTCACCACCAGGTAAACTAAAAGGTGCTTTATGCAGAGTTCATGACCATTTTCATGTACATCACTATTTGCTAACAAATCGCACTGGACAGTAATAGGGGGTGTATGGACAGTCCTCTACTGCATGTCGGAATAGTTATTAAGATCGGATCTTGCCCATTATGTTATTAACGAAAATTTTCAGCCTATGTTTGATAAAACTTTTTTTTTAATTAGCTGCAATAACCCCGCAATATTTTACTTTATGAATCCTTTTTCATTTATATTTACCGTAATACTATTTGTAATTTTGACCACGTTCTGTCCCTTAGTTATGCTTGGCAACTCGTTCTTGACTTTCTGCTGATCAAGCATTTGCAGGATTTTCTAAAAATTCAATAGCAGATGCTTTTCAATTTTGTCGACATTCATGTTGGTTATTAAACTTTATTTCTTATTGAAATATGCATTTTTATGATTATTTATTTTATCTTGTTGTTTTTTAAAAGATTAAAAATATATAAATTGATGTATGTAACTTTGTATGTAGTTGATATATGTAACTTTTGCCTTGCGGGTATGGCCTATATTTAGGCACTTGTTCGCACTTTATTTTATTTCGCCACTGATGAAGGATATGATAATGTCAGAAAGTGTACGTCGTAATAAGGCGATTTTAATAAATGACTTTTTAATCACTTATTTTGTTGTCTTTGATTTTAGAGTAGGTGATAAGCGTTCACTGCCAGAAAATTTTATAGACGACAGAGTTGTGAATCTGCAGTTTCTTGTAGAGTGATCAATCAGCAGACATGAATCTCTGCGATTTTTGACTCTAAGGATATCTTAAAAGCATCGTTTATCGGGATAACATCATAAATGTGTTGGAGCTTAACGATGTCATAAACCAGTGTGTTCGTAGATTCCGCTTAACATGCTACGAGCAACTGTAGAAAATGCAATACTCTGTTTTAAACGTGTTGCAAAAACTAGTGGAGACCAGTTTGTGCATTTGTGAAAATGTTAATAATAAAATTACTTATAAAATTAATACTGGCAATGAAGTGTCACTTTTTCACCTGTGGTGACCTTGCGAACTAATAATTTTCATTTCAAAAATTAAAATCCGCTGGCCTCCTTTATTATATTCCTGTGTTTCGAAGCTGTACGTCTAGTGGTTTTCTTTCTAAGGGATTTGAAATGCAAATAGTAAAATATAAAACAGCCGCTAAAATCTAAGGCACCCCTAAAATGTTTTACCCATTTACAAGTAATTGTAAATGAAAAAAAATTACAAATGATTGAAATCTGAAAAATTAATTTTTGCGATATAAAAATAAACTTAATATAATATTATGTAAATAATCGGAAATCGAAAAAAAATGAAGAAAACAGAGTTATGTTACAAATTTTTTGCATGTAGTCGTTTTACTACCTGCGGCCGACGTTCAGAAAACGCCGACCGTATCGTATTATTTTGGTCTCAAGGCGAACTTTCGAGCCTCATGCATAGAGTGGTCGCCTGCCTGACCTGCGTCGGATTAACTTAAAGATCGGACTAGAGATGGCGCTGCAGTGTGTTTTCTGTGACAGTGCAACCCATCTTTCCACTTGCCTCATTTGACTGCAGTTTAGGACAGGAGCTAGCTATAATGAACCGTGTGGATTCTTCACAAGAAATCCAACTTTTTTTTTTTGGGCTCTGCTTCCAGTGAACTTTCTTCTTCTCCATACTCTATATCTTTTGCTTTGACTTTATCTGATAGTCATTATCCATCTTCCAAGGCACTAGAAGACTTGCTTTACGTAGTACGGAAGGATCAATGAGAGATCAGCATCCTGATGAAAAGGAATGTTAAGATTCAACGCACTCATATAAAGAAATTGCTTTATGGAACTTGCATTTTCGAAGTGGGGATACGTGTGTTATCCCACAGGAACATCAGAATATAGTCATTTGATATGTAATGTTTCATTTAAAAACGAATAGCATAACTACAGAAAGACAACAAGCACCGTTCTGTATATATTGTACGCCTTCGATGTAAAGTGGAGAACATCTTAAACATTTTAAATACATCCACTATTACCAAACGATTGAATGCGTTGTGAGTACTTTTAATCAAATATATATTGGCATTATTGTTAAGTAGTTATCATGCGCCGTTCTCGTTATATTAGAAATTCTACTTTTCCACAAGGAGTACCCTATCTCTCGAAATAAAGAAGTAAATTACATGAAATATTTTAAGAATCAGTCACTGCTATAAGGCTTTTGATTTTTAGGAAGATCTAAAAAAGTAAAGCTCTATTTTGTCTAGTTTTCTGTATCGCAGCTTGTGAATCTTATAAAGAAGATAGTGTTACAGATGCAATACGTTTATATAGGGGCGCTATGAACTTCCGCATAGGAAAATAATTAATCTCTCAAATTAATTTGTTAAAGCATTACGCTTTAACATTAGCCAAAAGCATTTACTCTACAGGATAAAACAGCCTAAATGAAAATATAAAAAAAAAAGATAGAGAAAAAGAGTTAAGCCCATTACTTTGCGGTACGTGACCAACGTCTCAATTGGCACTTAGTGTCCGCTAATTGAGGATAATGACCAGAGGTCCCCTGTGTCCATCAATAAATCTCGGGGAAGCAGCCGGGCTTTTTGCTTTGAAGGAAGTCTCAGATGTCCGGTCATGGATGTTGGGAGACTTCAAATGAGGCTTTATAGAAAGTGTTAAAAAATTCTGGATGACAATAGCGTGTAAAATTATCGGCACTTAAATTTGAGACTTTGTGAAGCAAGGCAATGGCGAATTTGAAAAAAGTTAATTTAAAATGGCATTGTGATTTAATTTATGGAGAAACAGGTTTTAATTTATCTATATAATTTCTAGGGAGAACACTTTTACTGTTTTCACACCTATGAATTACAGGGGTTTTTTAAATGATGAAATAAGGCATTGTTATGAATATGTAAAATGCTTTGTGGCGCTTTCTTTTTACACAAAGAGAAAACGCTTTTACAAAACAACCATCGTTATTATGTAAAGGTAGGGTTGTCTGACCATAGCAACATTCTATGTGATCCATGTGGTGTATTTGGAAAAATATCGCCCCAAAAAAAAACTTGGCAAATTTTGGCGATATTTTGGAAGATGTTATTTTCTCATTATCTCTAGAACTTTCCATTTTACCACTTTCTAGAGATTTCTACGCAGAGTATATATAAGGAATTTAGTATTCAATTGAACAGAGTTGACGTAATATGGGTCAAATTGAATTGTGATGTACGTCAGTGTTTTTAGAACAGATTTTGCTACTTTGTGAGTTAGTGGAGAATTTAATTGCTGTTATTGTATATGACGGTTGTTTTGTAAGATAGCTATAGTGTTAGCAGCTGTAAATTATTCTGGTTAACGCTTATTAATGCTTTCAAATAAAGATGTTAGCTATCCGGAAATTTGGACCCATTTATATATCCTGATAGTACACACACGATTTGAGAGGATACGTCGCGCATTGGTGCCATGGCGGAAAAAACCCCGAAACCCGAAAATAATATTTTTCGATACCAACTACTATTTTTTGATAGACAATGAACCGAAGTATCTTGCCATGTAAATAAATGTATTTTATTCAGTATAACTAGAAGGAAAAACTGATCTTAAACAAGACTTCCACATTCTAACTGAAATCTTGTTTATTCTAAAAAAAATTTCAAAATTTTTGTGGATATTTATAATTATATGTCTCGCGTATTTTCAATATATGTACCTCAGCTTATTTCTGACATAAATACATTTCGTAAAAACATAGCCAAAATCATACTTTAAAGCGTAAAATATAGATATATAATTTTCTTTGTTTTCCTTCATTTCTTTAAGCCTATAAAAAAAGCTACACGTTCCTACACGCTCTGGATGAGTTATTTCGAAAGCAGATACTATTATGCAACTGTTCTGTGAAAATCAGCTGCAACTTTTTGCAACCTTCGCTGTTTCGGCATACATATAAAATCTTACTTTTAACTTATCTACATGCGCAAAAAGTATGCGAAACTATTAAGAAATGCATAAGTTGTGAGGTTTTTTCCGCAAATTTCTCATTTGGCACCACTGTGCGTCGTAACAATATTATCAAAAATTTGTCTTAAAAACCAGAAATGAGCACTATACCAATTTAAAAGTTGAATAACAAATATTCTAACTTAAGATACAGGCTTCTTGCCTGAATAGCATAAGCTAAATATTCCGACATATAAGACATCACAACACACTTAAACTATATTTAAATACAACTACAATACAATGTGTAAACAGAACCTTATCTTAATCAATTACCCTAAGTGAAACCTAAATATAAATGCTATAATTACCTCCTGGTAGGATACCTGTTTCACAATAACGGCTTCTGCTTTCCTTACTTCGAAATAATCATAAAATTTGCCGACATGCATCGAACTGCAAACACGTGTGCCAGGTGCGGGCAGCCCAGTGGTCAAGGCACGAGAATTGCACTCGCAGGACCCAAATTCGATTTTTGACACTGTCCAAACTGTCCCCATGTTCACGCAGAGTACAGGGACGTTAAATATGAGGGTCTAACAGTCCTTCCGAGAGCTTGGTGGAAGGGGAAGGAGGGTACGGTTTCTGTGGATGTCGCCCCACTGGGTTCTGGTCTAAATTGAGTGGTACTGTTCCGGCCGTCTGAACAAATACCTTACACCTTTCGGTATGTCGGACGGTTTGGGTCAAAAGAAAGAAAGATAGAAAACACGGGTGCGAAACAAAGTATTCTATTACTTTTTGGAATCAAAACGTTTGCCACGCTAGTGAAGTGATTGGCCACTGTAAACTGAAGCGCTATTGAGATATTAGTCTACAGATAAAATACAACTTTACGAAAATGATGGAAAAAATAACAAATATGCTATTGTGACCTCAAAGTTGCATTTTTCAAATTGCGCATGCACAATGTGTCAAAAGAATTCTTACTTTTCTGAAAATATGGGCTATTTTTAACACTTTACAACAAAGTTGAAAAGTGTTTATGACTTTGTTCATTCTGTCTGTCTGTCTGTGTGTCCGTTAGCGCGATAACTTCCGTAAAAATGACTTAATCAAAATGAAATTTTAGTATGTTGTTCAGACGGTCTGTAGAACCTATGGGAATATAAATGAATAATATTACCCAATTAGTTTTGGATTGAACCCGGGTCGAAAAAATGAAATACATTGAGCCCTATGGGACCTAATTTTTCAAACATTTTTTAAGCGAATTTAAAATTCACAAATTGCTTCGAAAATTTTAGGTGATATTCAAATTGTTCCATAAAATATATAAAAAAAATTCGCCGAAATATATTCAGTAGTTTTTTAAATAAAAATTAAAATAATAATTACACCTCTTATATGAAACGATCACGTGACCATGATATGAAACGATCACATGACTCATTTCAAAATGATATCCATCTTGATTCAAAATCGTGATTTTTTTAAGTTCTTTTTAATTCATATTCAGTGTTGTATCCGTCCTAAAACTACTTTATTTTTGTTTAAATTCTGTGCATCTACATACTGAAACAACGCAATGACAATATATTTGAGTTTAAATGCTCATCTAAATTTGATTATTTGTACAACTAAGCCTATTTTTCACCTATGTAAAATGTAAACAGCAAAATATATAGAATAAGTTGTATTAGAATTCCTGTATTTTTTTAACACAAAATAATTTAGTCCATGGAGTCTGCATGGCTGATATGAATGAAATATTAATTGATTTCATAAAGAGAAGGACGATTTTTTTCGATGAAGTTTCAAGCATAGAGTTTAATTTTTTTAGCTCCATGGTCTTAAACAAAATGTTTAAATAAAATAAATTATTATAGTATTGTTGATGAATGACATGAATGGGAAAATGTTATGAATGAAATGCTGTTTTATAGAGAGATCCAGACGTGTTATTTTTTCAATGACGTCATTTGAATTAATTTCAGTGGTTTTCGATGAAGTTTTCAAATATAATAAATTATCGTAGCTTTATGATAATTCTAAAACTATTACCGAGGAATGTATAACATTTTAGAGATGTTTAAACCAGGCAATTTGTATTTCAATGCCGTCATTTGAATGAAGTTCATTTTTTTCGATGAAGGTTTAAGTTTTCAAATATAATAAATTAATACAGTATTTGTGATAAGTTTCAAAATATTACCGAGGTATGTATTGCATTTTAGACTTGTTTAAATAAAATTGCATTGAAGTTGGAAAGTGTTTCATAATCAATGCTTTAAGCATGATTGATCTTTCTTGTTTATATATGCAATTTCCTTTCTCTCACTTTTGGAATTTATTAGACATGCAATTTTAGAGAAAAAACCAGGTAAAGGGCATATGTCCAACAGATGGCATGGAATACTTTATAAGCAACTAGAGAGTTGACGTTAGTGAACCCAAAGCATCTTGTATACTATTTCAAAGAGAATGTCTTAAGATATATAATTTTCGATATCGTGACTTTGAAATCTAACTGATTGCCCAACATTTGGCGTTCTATAAGCTAACACAAGGATAGTAGAAAGTTGGTATTATTAAAAAGTATTTCTATGAAAACCTGTAAAGTACGAATTTCTAGAGCTCTCAATTCGTGATATAAAAGTGAGTTAACTTTGTACAATGTGCTTAATCGGGTGAGCAGCCTTTGCCGATAACATCAAACATGAACTAGAATAGAATCAGCATGGCATTGCTGATACCTGCAGTGGGTGTAAGAAAATATTCCGTGTACTACAATTTTACAAAGGAGTGATGTTTCTACTTTGAACTCCATCCCCTATCAGTGGGTCCTGTAAGTATTCCTATTGTGAATTCTATCTGAGATAGAGTACTATGACTTTCAAATCCTGGTTAACTAAATAAGATTGATCTAACGAACTTAAAGTCAATTAAAGAGCGTTTCTCGTGTTGAAAATTCTGTAATTTTAGCAGATATAGACTTGCTTTTATTAATCGTTTGTGAGTTTTGATAATTTTTTTTTAAATAAAATAAAATTTTAACAAGTACTCACTTGTTCATTGATTAGTCCTTGAACCAGTTTCTGGATTTTTGCTCCCCTCCCCATACATAAAGTTTAGGCGATAAGGAGATGGCCAAAACACAGAACTCTGAAGCAAGCAAGGGCTGTAGAATTCATGTGGTAGAATTTAAGTTTAATACTTGAAGCATGTACTTCTAGCGGTTGCACAAGCCACACTTTTAGCTCCGTATACTATTGACAAAACTGTACGCGATCTAAAAGAAGCTTAGCGCGCTATGACCATAGCTAAATACTTGTTGACGGGCAAAAAAACCGCAAACCACAGTTGACCGGCGGATAAAGCATTACCAAGTTGTGTGCATTCATCATTATTTATTTCATCTTGTTTTAATCCAGAAGTCTTCAATATTGTAAAATACTGGATGTATGTTAGTCTCGTTATAAGACGGAGTGCTTATTTATGTAAAATATTACATTCAATTTTTTTTGGATATTCATGATCCAAAAAATTAAAATGTACCACGGAAGACAATGATGTTTCAAATATGAGAATTCTAGTTGTTCCGGTTCTCGAAGTATTTGAAAAAAACTTGCACCTTCTTATGTCGCGCTTTGGACAGGCTATAGCATAAGGTTCAAAATCCAAATAATTTAAATCTACAGCGAAAGTTAACGATGACATATTTGAACTTTCTAGTTGCTCTTATGTTCGTTAGTTATTCTCTAAATACGTGGCCTTCCTATGCCTGACCCAGGACGGACTGGACTGGTAAGATTCAGCATTTAGTAAATTAGGATATGCATCATGAGAGACAACAACGTGTCAAATTTCATGATACAACATTTATTGAATTTTGGTGAGTTTGGGTTTCAAAGATTTGAAATGCGACGAATATCTAAACAGAATCATTGAAAAAGATATCCGTGACGTCAATTTTAGTTAGCTTAGGTAGTTATGGACCCATCTGCTTCAGTTTAGGTTTGAAATGTGTAGAAAAATTTCCGCAACGGCCAAAAAGTTTTAATTTCGGCCTTTGCAGTGGTCTTGAATGCGATATGAGTACTAATCGCTGATGACGGGCATCGTCTCAAACAATAAGGTAACGATCGTGCAACTTAAAGCACACCGTGTTGAACAGTGTGTTTTGTAGAATGCTAAATTCTAATCGTTTTCAATAGATTTGAATTCAAAGTACTATAAAATGGTGTTTTATGTTGCACGATCTCTATCTTACATACTGGAACGGTGATCGGATAGTGTCTGCGAGTACTTACAGCGCAGTAAAGGCCACCGCAGGAACTAAAAGGCAAAACTTTCAGTTTTTTCTACACAATTCAACATAGAAATCAATTTGATTAGTCAATTATTCCCCAAGCTAACTGAAGTTGAAATCGCGGACATCTTTTACGATGACTGTGTGCAGGGTGGTTAGAATTAAAGTATCCCTGTTGAGGGCACTGTAGAGAAAAACCAGTAGACAAATCTGCGTGGCATGCGTTTCAGAACATCTGGAAACGAATGATACACACACAAAAAACCAGTCCATAGTAAAAACATAATAAACATAAACTCATCTCCAACAACGAGGATGCCCCAGCTGTGCCATTTTTCACCAAGATGGAGCACCTCCCCACATTGACAGCCCTATTCAACGGTTGCTGCGACAGCATTTTACAGAAAATCGGGTAATAAGTCGCGCATTCCCATCTTTATGGCTACTCTGTTCACCCTTGTGACTGGCTGTGGGTTTATCTGAAAATCATGGTTTGTCGGGAGATATTCGTATCCTTGCAGATTTGAAGGACAGCGTCTTCTTGCGCACGCACAACATCACAACAGATCAATTACGTGAAGCTGTCAAACACTCTGTCACACGGCACTAATTGTTGTTTCTTCAACACGGTGGACACATTGAACACTGCCAATCTGTCTTTCTACAGCTTTCACCCCTTCTGCGTTCCGTGTGTAACATGTCCTAGATGCATTAATTAAATTGACATTTGAATGTTTATGACTATTGTCGGTATCTATCGCATGCTTATACCACCCACAATTCGTAATTAATATGCATAACGACTGCGAAGCCTTCATTGAATTATGTTTTCCCTGGGGACTGTTCGCAGTGCCATCTCTTTCCCTATCGGTTATTTTTGGAACTATTTTTTTGTGTGTCCCATTCGCTTCCCCATGTTCTGAAATTCATACCACGCAGATTTGAATTTCTTTTAACCACTGGTTTTATTTCTCTACAGTTCTATGAACAGGGATACATTAATTATAACTACTCGGTATATAAGTCGATCAAAGTTAAACAAAAGTGAGTGAAAATATGATTTTATCTGGAGTATCTATCAATAAAATCAGATAAAACTGGATAAATAAAAGAATGATGAAAAAAATGTTGAGCCCATGGATTTGAAAAACGTGACCAACATTTAAAATGTCTTCTGATTGAGGATAATGACCAACCTCGTGTCCATCCATTAATAAATCTCGAAGAAGCCGAGGCGTTTCATTTCCCAAGAGGTCTTAAAGGTCCAGTTCAGAATATTCTGAGGCTGTGGATTGGAGAGTTATTAAAATGTGTTAAATTTTTTTTGTTAATAACGTGAAGTTATTCATGTAGAACGAGTGATATTTGAGGCTATTTAAAATTATCGGTAATTATGATTATTGACAAAAGAAATCTGGTGTGGGCAGCACATGACTTTCCCTGCAGACATATCCACGTTACTTTTATTTTAATTAAATTTGATTCACTTTTAATTCAATTTTCGTTCTCATTTGCTAACTGGATTTATTTTCAAAGGTGACGTAGATAAAATAAGAAAATACAAAAATATCTCGAGAACGGCTAGTCCTAGTGTAACGGGATTGGTCTTATTCTTTGTTAAAATGTACGTCTAAAACAAGCATTTAATGGATATATTTGAGCAAGCGTAGTTTTTATTTTAGATTTTGTCGATTTTTGCGGGTCATTTTGCAAAAAAAGGTAGGTTATTTTTTTCCGAATCGTACCAAAATCTAATCGGCACCAGGGTGACTCACAAGAGACTTATCTATTGAATTTTGTGAAATTCGGTTTGTTAGTTTTTTAGCTAGAGTGAATACAGGCTTTTGCGGGCCATTTCGCAAAAAAAGGCGGGTTCTTTTATCACGAATCGTACCCAAAACTAATCGGCACCAGTTACGCTCACAAGTGACTTACCTACCAAATTTTATAAATCCGGTCAATTAGTTTTTTTAGTTAAAGTGGATAAAAATCTGCATAGACAGACAAACAGACACACACACAGACGTCACGCTAAAAATGTTTTTTTCGTATTCTAGAGGTCTCGAAACGTGTAGATCCGTTGAAAACTCGAGTTGTGATTTTCGGTATGATTCCAATACTTTCCCTATACATTACCATGTATTGCAGAGAAAGTAAAAAAAGTACTGTCTAAGTGTAAAGCATGAAGTGCCTGTAAAATGACGATATATTTGAAAAATGCTAAATATTTATATCTAGCCACTTTACCCGCGCTTCACTCGTTCTAAAGGACTAATGGTCAATAAATGTGAAACCCACACACTTAATAAAAGTTCTACATATCAAGAAACATTTAAAAAGTTAGCATAGAAATGGAATGGTGCATATTTAATAATTATATTAACATTTTGAATGGTAAAATTATTATATTCTTTTTACATGTGTGGAATCGGAAAATACGTTAATTTTTGCGATTAGCAGCAAAATGATATAAAATCGTGTTTTTATTGTTTTTGAGAGGCAAAGTTGTGAAAGTTTTTAAAAATCCCTTCGTATCGTCACATCTAATTCGAATTTTCATTTTTTTCTCTTTTTGATTTGGAAGCTGAGCTGAGTCGTATGAGATTTAAAGAGATTTTGGCTCGTGAGGAAGTGTTCGATGATTTTGAGAAGTCATTTTCATTTTTTAATTCTTCCTATGCATGATCACTTGTAATTGAAAATTTCTAAATATCAGATTTTGTTGACCTGGAACATGGGACGAATATAATGAGACAAATGCTGGAAATTTGGCCGTCAATGAAAGTTTAGGTCGTTTCTAGGGCGCGTTTAGTGAGCACACCCTGCGGTCTTATTAAATGTTCAGAATTCTTTAGTTTAAAATAAAATAAATAATAAAATATGTGACGTAGGCAGACCAAAACTTTTCAATAATATCAGTTGATGAATTTTACTCTTTAGGTTGAAAGTTTGTGACTGATTATTAACACTTTACAACAAAGTTGAAAAGTGTTTATGACTTTGTTCATTCTGTCTGTCTGTCTGTCTGTCTGTCTGTCTGTCTGTCTGTCTGTCTGTCTGTCTGTCCGTTAGCACGATAACTGCCGTAAAAATGAGTTTATCAAAATGAAATTTTAGTATGTTGTTCAGACGGTCTGTAGGACCTATGGGAATATAAATAAATAATATCACCCAATTAGTTTTTTATTGAACCCGGGTTGAAAAAATGAAATACATTGAACCCTATGGGACCTAATTTTTCAAACATTTTTTAAGTAAATTTAAAATTCACGAATTGCTTCGAAATTTTTAGGAAATATTCACATTATCCCATAGAATTTATAAAAAAAAATTCAGTAAAATATGTTAAGTAGTTTTTTAATTAAAAAAATTATTTAATATAGGGAAAAAAAACAAATTCAATTAAATTCTGACTTTGGGATATCTTCCAGAAAGAAAAGAGAGAGATATTATATAATAAATATCTCTCCATTTGTTTAAACGTTTTGCATATGGGAGTGGCTTCATATTTTAAAATAAATTTGGTAGATAACAATTTTTCATTTTTTTTAAATTTTATATAACTCTTCATGATAAATTTAATTGATGGCATTTTAAATGCACTTTCCTACGTCCTAGAGAGTTAAAATTTGGTACACAGCTTAAATTTGTTAAACATTTTATTCGACAAAAATTTGATGGATCTTTAAATATAGATTATACATTTTTTTCGAAATGGCCTGAAAATAATCCCCGTTCACTTCTATAAATCATTGGTGTAATATTGTTAAAAATTCTGATGTGGACAGCACATGTCTTTCTCTGCAGACTCATATTCGTTCTCTTTATTTATTCAATGATAATTTGAGTTTATCTGCACAACATAAGTATTTTAAATGACATTGAATTTACACGTTAAACTTAAATTTGGTTCTCATTTGATAGCTGGACTTATTGTCAAAGGTGGCGTAGCGAAAACGCGAAAAAACTAGAATATCTCAAGAACGGCTAGTCCTAGAGTAATGGGGTTAGTCTTATTCTTTTTGTTGTCAAAAATCACATATAAAATAGGAATTTAATTGATATAATTGAGCACACGTAGTCTTTTATTTTTATATATAACGATTTTTGCTGGCCATTTCGCAAAAATAGCCCGTTCCTTTTTCCCGAATCGTAGTAGAATAACCTACAAATGATTTATATACAAAATTTTGTTAAATTTGGTATATAAATCACTTGTAGGATATTGAAATATTATACTCTAAATTTTGTTAAATTTGGTTCATTAGTTTTTAGCTAGAGTGGATAAAGGCAATTTCTGCGGCCATTTCGCAAAAATAGCCCGTTCCTTTTTCCCGAATCGTAGTAGAATAACCTATAAATGATTTATATACAAAATTTTGTTAAATTTGGTATATAAATCACTTGTAGGATATTGAAATATTATACTCTAAATTTTGTTAAATTTGGTTCATTAGTTTTTAGCTAGAGTGGATAAAGGCAATTTCTGCGGCCATTTCGCAAAGAAGGCAGATTCTTTTATTACGAATCGTACTATAATCTAATGAACATCAGGATTTCCCACAAAAAACATACCTACCAAATTGTATGAAATTCGGTCCATTAGTTTTTCAATTAGAGTGGATGTAATATCCACACAGACACACAGAAACATACACAGATACACCCTTACACACACAGACGTCTTCCTAAAAGTAGTTTTTTCGTGTTCTAGAAGTCCCAAAACGTGTAGATACTTTGAAAATTCGAGTTCCGATCCTCGGCACGATTCCAATACTTTGAGTACATACACATACACATATATATTATCTGTGTATTATCTGTGTATCTAAATTCCGTGCCTATGCAATTACAATAGCAGAATGCAAATATCTCAAGCGATTGTAAGATGAATTACATAAGAATTGCTGAATTTTTTTCACACAAAATTATTTAGCTCTGGAATACAAGTTATATGAATGAAATATTCATTGATTTTGCATAAAGAATCAGATGATTTATATTTCGATACAGTTTTAAATATTTAAGTATAATAAATTACTGTAGTTCTGTGATAATGTAAAAGATATTACCACTGAATGAATCACATTTTAGAAATTTTTAAATGAAATTACATTTCAGTTGGAAAGTGTTTCATAATCAATGCTTATGCATGATTGATCTTTCTTGTTTTCAAATTTGATATGGTATCCTCTACTTCACTGCAGGTAACCCCGTCCTTATTTCGAGTTTCTAGGACTAATGGATGTTAAGGTATTAATAAAAGACACAAAATTAAACATAGAAAAAACTTTTTTTTTTCCAAAAATTTATTTGAAGAAACTATATGATATTGCTTAGAAATGGAATATAATCAAATGTGTTTATACGGTTGAAGGTGTTTATTCAATTTATACGATATAAAATAATAATGAATTTGATATAAAAATAAATTTTATAAATAAGTGGTGTTATATTTTGGTTGAGTTTTATTGCGGCCTTGGGATATAAAAAAATACTGGAATTGTTGATATTTTCAATTTTAAGTCATCTGTTTTATTTTGGCATGAAATTTTCAAACTCATAAATTTTCTATTGTGTTTAAGCAGTTGTTGACACAGAATGAAAATGGTGCGGGTATCATTTTCGTGTCTCCATTCTGATGTTTGTTGAATCAAACTTGATATGTTTTACAAATTTGTTTACAGATGAACAAGGATCTTTTATTCTTCGATCTGCCTGTGCAGATAATTTTGTATAGCAAAAATCGAGAGCAAAAATTTTTATATTTATTTTTATGAATATTAAATGAAATATTTTAATAGAATTTTTTGAAGAATAAAATTGTTTTGAATACCGTTGAAATTTACACATATTTTGAAACACGAGCAACGATGGGTATATCTGCAAGCTTCATATAAAAATATAAGATTGTATAATGATATATTTATCGTTTTATGTAACATTTATTTTCGATTGTCAGGGCTGTTTAGACGAAAAGGTTGAGTTCTATTTTCCCCTATTTGTTGCAAAATCTTATCAGCACCAAGATAATATAGATATTACTTGATAAAGAAATTTCATAAAATCTCGTTGAACGAATTTAGATACATTAGACATATTAATTAAAGAGGGGCAGACACGGAATGTTAGAATATTTGATTCCGTATTTAAAGATGCTAAAAATGTGTAAATCCGTCAAAAACTCGAATTTGAATCTTCGACCCATTCCAGTACTTTAAATGTACACATACTTTCAATGTACGCAATTTATATTTGCATTATGTGATAGGGAAAGTAAAAATTATTAAGGATGGGCTAAGCTAATAGCTGTTTGAACGTGACCAAAGTGTAAATTGGTACTCAGCGTCGATTAAACGCCTTATTTAGTATAATGACCAGCAATCCCATGGTCTATTATTAAATCTCCGGGGAGCAGCAGAGTTATTTTATTTCGAGTTTTAGATGTGCGGTTGCGATTGCTAAGAGACTGTAAATGAGAACTAACACTCGAAAAAAAAAATGCTAAAATTCTTATATTATTAGTAGTTAAATTGTAGGTTCTATTAAATTCGATTCTTCTATAATATATGCAAAGTTCACTTCGACGATAAGAACGTCCAATTTCGTCCCAATAGCTCAGCAATAGAGCATCGGCTGGTCAGTTCGGAGATCCAGGTTGAGATAGCAAGGCTCTTTACAATGGCGCCCGAACAAATAAACCCTGAAGGATAGTGGAACGATGTAGGCGGTTTGAAAGTGGCCCTAGTACGATTAGTACGGATTCAGTGGACTCGGGAATATTGAGCGCCGATCTCAAATTAAGAGGATAACGACCACACAGGATGCTAACCTGGATAAAAAAATCTGATGTGGGCAACACATGACTTTCCTTATATAATGTAATGAATTAACTACTTTTACAGTAAAAAAATAGGTTTTTCTTATAGTAAAAACTAATATTCTTTCCAAGATATTGAATTTTCGACAATTAGTCGTCATTTTCATTGATTTAGCATCATTTTTATCCATTTGGCGAGATTTTCATTAATTTGGCAACATTTCAAAAAGGTCGCCAAGTTGGCGACATTCCGACAAATTCGTCGCCAAAATCTCGCCAAGCGTTATGCACTAAGAAAAAAGTTATTCTTACAGCAGATAAATGACTATTGGCGTTCAAATACAAAAGTATTATTCAAAGTATCTTTTTTCATGAACGGAACGAGCTAGACCCACGAGAATGATGTCACCCAATTTATCGCATGGTATTACATATGAAAAGTGAACATGTTTCTCAATAGGAATTTTTTTTTTTATGTGACTTTTTCATAATTTTTTTGAAAAATGCACAATATCTCGAGAACGGTTCATGTTAGCGTTCTAAAATTTATGACAATCGTTTTCTAATGAAAAATTACATAAGAAATGTCTATTTGCGTAACTTTATTAGCGGTTTTGATTTTTTGACGATTTTTTCAGAAGTTCATTCGAAAATTTAGGGGGGTTCTGAACATTCGATTACGTATAAAAACAATAGGCTTCCAGTGTTTACGGATTGTGATTTTTGTACCAAATTTGGTTCGAATCGGTCCATTAGTTCGTCAGTTATCGTCTCCACAGACTCACTGACACACACACACACACACACACACACACACACATACTTTCACACACACACACACACACACACACACACACACACACACACACACACATACTTTCACACACACACACACACACACACACACACACACACACACACACACACACACACACACAGACATCACTTCAAAAGTGTTTAATTCGTGATCAGGGATGCTTGAAACGTGCTCTCCCGTCGAAAACTCGAATTCGAATTTTCGAACCCGTCACAATACTTTCCTTATACATTATGTATATAAGGAAAGTAAAAAGTAGTAGCAGGAGACTAACGTGAGGTAAAAATAGCAGGAGGTGGTCAATCAGATTGTAAGTTGCCGCCTATCTGACATCAGAAGATAGGGAATGCAGAGTCCACTTCGATAAGAGCGTGCAGTTTCGTCCCAATATCTCAACGGTAGAGAGTCGGCTGGCCAGTTCGGAGATCCAGGGTTCGATTCCCGGTTTGTACAGGAAGGCTCTTTACATTTACTACTCTGCATCCTATTAATCATTGGTCTGGAATAACCCAGTGGCAATGGCAGAAGGAACGCCCGTAGTACGACTCTCCAGACTGAACTTATTCTTCAAGAAATATGACAGCGGCTGTGTGGTAAGAGTGAATTTGGTCTCAAATAGAATTACTCAAAATTGTGTGACATATCAATTTTCTTGCTGTCATTGCCGGTATCGCCCATTTTGGCAATTTTCGACCCTTTTGTGTTCGTGGCACTTTTGTCCAAAGTACATGCTTGTTGCGACTCCCTCCCCCCTATGGATGCAATTGCCATGGCAAAATAATCGGTGATCGAAAACATCTGACTAACTTTCACTATTGTTTTGTTGACATTGACTATCAACACAGGGCGCCGCGGAGCACCGATTGAAAACCATTGGGCTATTCATTTCATGATGACGAACGCATAATAAGCACGAAACTGGTCCTTGGATATTATTATCTGAAATGGAACTTCAGTATGAACTTTAGTAAGTATGAACTTCAGTAAGTCTGAACTTCAGTAAGTACGAACTTGGTCATTGTAGCCTTGTCCAGAGACTGGACTCATTCTCCAAGAAATATGAAGACAGTTACGTATTAGGGCTGAATTCGTTAGAAGTTCTAAAAATTGTACAGCATAGCAATTTTCTTGCTGTCATTATAGACATTGTATATTCTATTCTGACGAGTGTATAATAAATGCGAAACTGATCCATGCATGCTGTTATCGACAATGGGATTAAATTTCACTTATGGAATACTCATGTACAAATAATCTTATTTTTTCCATATGAAAAATGCCTTTTTTTATTTTGCATATCTGTATGTGATATATGTGTTTTCCATTGTGAGTGCACTAAGCTGAATAAGAATTTAGTGCACAGAGAGAGAAAGAGGGAGATCCGGAAGATAAGAAGTAAACGTTTTTTTTCTTGTAAACTCCACGAAGAAATAAGAACGTGACTTAGGTATAAATAAATCTTTGTAATTGCCTCTAACAAGTAGATCCTATTAATGCAATCTCCAATCTGTAAATTAACTTAATTAATGCTGTAGCAGAAAATATAGGCAATTAGTACTCAATTCTAATAAGCCTCTAGTAACAATCTCATAAATATAAAGATTAAAAACATTTGATTAATTATAGTAGGTAATGAAAGCAGAAAAAAAACTTTATATATACTTAGAAAATGTGGTTTTCTATCTAAGAGGTTGATAAAGTGAGAAAAGATTGATCTTATTTTTGAAAATGACAAAAGAAAAACGTATGATTTTATGTAGGTAGATTTGAAAATAATTAAATTGGCTGCAAATACATAGTCAATTTTGAAAATTGTGGTTTTATTACTAGGAAAGATCTGAAGGATTTATCATATGTTTCTTGCTGATTTACTTTTTTCTTTTTGGGTATATTAAGAAGATTAAATATTAATAACGTTGCGTATATTGATAATTTTGTTGTGACAGCGGTTCTGTGCTATTACTGAGAATATGATCTCATTCTATTGAATGTCTTGTACAGGAATACCTTCATTCTACAAAATAAAACTGTTCTGATTATATATTATCGTTATTGTTATTACATGTCCTCTGGAATCGTGGGTGTGCGCTCAGGATACGAAAATGAGTGCAAATTTCTGGATAACTAACACGTTTATTCACAATCACAGCTTAAAGGAACAATATACAGTAAAACAGCACTTAAATGCTCCACTAATTTCACAAAATATCTGATATCAATCTTAAAACATTGACAAAAGTAATTTCGCAAAACAGCACTATAAACAGCTATTATTCTCAAAATATTGACAAAAATCACAGTTCAATGTAGCTCGTATCACCTGCTCTCCAACGGAGTCATGACTCCTTTTATAAACTCGCCATAGAAACTTTTGGAAATCTCATATATCACGTAGATTATTGGTAATTTCGAGGTGTTTCTAGAACCTTCGAGTAGTCGCCAAACGTCGCCAAATTGGCGATACATCGCCAAATCTGGCAACCCTTCCTTGAACTTCGGCCTGTGGTAATTCTAGACTAACGTCATGGGAAAGGATGCATATACGTGTGTTTTCTCAGTCTTGTTCTCAAAAGAAAAGGCTCCATTGATTGAATATTACACGTTCGTAACATTATGTATTTTATGGAATTTAAGACCCTGCTTTCCTTTATTCCTTTATTTATTGAAATAATATGGTTTTTAATGCAGGTTTTATGTGGTATTGTTGTGAACGTAGAATCAATTCTTCTGCAAGACTTACCAGGCAAAATCCCCGTCCATTATTCTGCGTAAGCTCTAAAATGGAAAGGAGCTACAAGAGAAAGCGACCCCCACAACTGCAATTGATAGGGAAGACACCGTGAATATCGGTGAAATATTTTATTTTTTGATTTACTAATAGTTATGTATTTGTGATTCAGTTTAGAACATTCATTAAATTTCAATAACTTAAATATCCAAATTTAACATGAGGATTAGAAAACTTTAGTAATGTAAATATTACGCCTTTGATCTACACGTTTGTTACTAGGCGCTGCACAGATGGGAAAGGGGTGAAATTTTGTAAATTGCTTCACGCGAGGGTCATAAAATAGCAATAAGGAACTTTAGTTTCACTGTGGAATCTTTGATAGTTTATGTTCTGTTTCCAATCTGATATAGGTCAAAGCGGTATCACTTCATCAGGAGCTGCATGCTCCACTCTGAGCCGTTTCTGTTTTCTTTTCTTTTGGAGTGAAGTGGGGGTGAATTGAAAAGGCACAAACTGATTTTGCGGTAAAAGATGTGCGGCTTCTATGGAAATCTGTGCTCGTGTAGCTTCAATAAAACTATTTTTTAAATATTCGCTGTAGGGAAGTTCAAGGGTTGAATTTTTTCCCAGCATCTTCCGTGTTATCATTCATCGGCATCATCTCTTCAACTAATTCTGACCGACTAACTCGTGAATTACCCCAGGAGTTCTGTGGTGACTAAAGAGGAAATCCGGTGATATTTAACATCAATTTGGTTGAACTAAAATCTATTTAACATTCCAAATTGCTAAACAATGTGACCGCAACAATCCACCAATTTATTCCTGCGTTGCCCGATGTTACCTGAAACTCAAATTGATTAACAGACAACATTATCTCTACTTACACAATGAATAGACAATAGCTTGCTCAAACTAAATTTAACATTATTATTCATACTAAATTCTAGCATTGATTAAATTCATCATTAAAATTCGTATTTTATAAATCATCAGTTTAAAGTATTATTATTACATAGTATGTTGCTTAAAGACGGAGATGTGATACAGTGGGATCATTTTTACTGATTTATAGTCCAACTTTTCGACTTTTTAATTTACTCAACCATATATAATAACTGTTACCTTGTTCTCTTGAGAACTTCCCAAAATACTTTTAACTAAACTTATTTATCACTTCCCAAGTGCACTTCATATCTTTAAGAGCACGTGAACACACATAGTGACTGACTGCATTCACATTTTTCAAAGGGCACTCTACTTTGGCGCAATCGAACATTTCCAATTGAACTCCACAATTGGGGCCAAAAGTCGAAGACGAAGAATGAAGTCATCACATCGTCACGTCAACTCTAAAATGGAAGTCTTGGAATATTAATTTTTTGAATTCTGATGTATGGCGGTACTCTGTGAGGTCCCCTTGCTTCCATTGGCTCTCCGTGATCTGCCTACCTCTTTGGCTCCAGTCATCCGGGGGGAGCTTAAGGCTTCATTGCAGAATCGTCTATAACCCTGTGATCTTTGTTGAGTCTACGTAACTCACGTGCCATTTATGTTATGTATTCATTGCATTATATAAGAAAAGTCATGTGTTACCATCATCAGATTTTTTTTAATGTACAGAGAAACTTTAATTTGATATGAAAAAAGGAATATATTGAATTAAAAAAAGTAAATATATTCAATAGCAAAAGCGAGAAAAATTCATCTTGATGGGAGATCATGTGCTATTCACATAATTTTTTTTATTAGTTACATCATTTAAAAAAACTCTAAATTTCTCCAGTCCAGCTGTTTGAAAGTTTCAATAATTTTGCAGAGAAACGTTGAGTATGTAAAATGACTGTTTGTTGAACCTGATTGATTATCATTATTTTTATATTTTAATTTATAACACAGTTGTGGTTCTGAAATATTACATTTAATGTAATAAAGGTAATAATCAAGAAAAAGTTTCATTTGTTTAATTTGTTTCAAAGTTAATATTGTTCACAAGCTCACTTAGGCGCATATATTGTCTCAGAAACATTCGATTTATCGATCGATATTCGCTTGTCTGAAACACGTTTAATTGTCAAAATCTTAAACTATAACTTTTGACCGCATTATAACATACTTTCTACACATATGTTATGTATCTATGGAAGGTTAAAATAAATAACGTTTCATTGAAATATGTCTTTTACTTTCCTTATATACATAATGTATAAGGAAAGTATTGTGACGGGGTCGAAAATTCGAATTCGAGTTTTCGACGGGAGAGCACGTTTCAATCATCCCTGATCACGAATCAAACATTTTTGAAGTGATATCTGTGTGTGTGTGTGTGTGAAAATATGTGTGTGTGTGTGTGAAAGTATGTGTGTGTGTGTGTGCGTGTGTGTGTGAAAGTATGTGTGTGTGTGTGTGTATGTCAGTGAGACTGTGGAGACGATAACTGACGAACGAATGGACCGATTCGAACGAAATTTGGTACAAAAATCACAATCCAGAGGCACTGGGAGCCTATTGTTTTTATACGCAATCGAATGTTCAGATCTCCCTAAATTTTTGAGTAAAATTTTGAAAAAATCGTCAAAAAGTCAAAACCGCTAATAAAGTTACGCAAATAAACAGTGTTTTTGTAGTTTTTCATTAGAAAACGATTAACATGAATCTTAGAACGCTAACATGAACCGTTCTCGAGATATTGCACATTTTTAAAAAAAATTATCAAAAAGTCATATAAAATTAAAAAAAAATTCCTATTGAGAAACATGCTCACTTTTCATATGTAATACCATGCGATAAATTGAGTGACATCATTCTCGTGGATCTAGTCCGTCCCATTCATGAAAAAAGTAATACTTTTGTATTTGAACGCCAATAGTCTTTATCTGCTGTAAGAATAACTTATCTCTTCGTCCATAACGCTTGGCGAGATTTTGGCGACGAATTTGGTTGAGTGTAGTTAACTTGACGACTTTTTTAAATGTTGCTAAATTAAAGAAAAACTCATCAAATGGATAAAAATGACGCTAAATCAATTACGACTCATTAATGACGACATGGAAAATGACGACTCATTGACGAAAATTCAATATCTTGTAAAGAATATAAATAATTACTATAAAAATAATCTTTTTTTTACTGTAAAAGTAGTAAATTCATTCCATTATATAAGGAAAGTCTACATCACATTTTTTCTATGTCTCAACATCGTTTCTGCTGCAATTGCCTAGGTGAACAAATATTTCTATTTGCTCTGTTTTATAACTAAAAGTCAATATTTTTTTTAAATACTTATAAATTTACCATCTAATGTTACATTTGCTCTGTTTTATAACTAAAAGTCAATTGTCATATATTTCTTTGGAAACAACGTATAACCTTACAATCCATCATCTTCAAAATCATCACATTTTCTCAACTGGGTGTATGTTGTGCATTTAGCTTCTATTAAAACCATTTTATCTATTTTTGTTCGTTTATAACAAGCACCTTTCTAGTTACTTTTAACGGCTAGCGAGCTATCCAAGTTTGAATCTGCTAGTGTGTTACGATATATTTTTATTGCACTGAATATCTTACGTAAACTCACGTATTTTACTTACGTATTTTACTTAAAACCACTAAGCTTAAACAGAAGCAATATATGATAACTATTTCACAACATCACTAAATAATTGTCAGTTATTTGAAAACAGCAATTAAATGCTTAGCTAATTCGCAAAATAGCAGATGCTGTGTGTTCTCAAAACACTGACTAATTTTGGGCTTCAATTTAACTGCCACCACGTCCACTACTCTCCAGCTGAGCGATGACGTCCTTAAATACATCCATAGAAATTTGTAGAAGGTGCTCCTGTTTCCAAGAATATTCTATATTTCGATAAAGTTCTAGTATATTCGAAAACACTTCAAAAGTCAATAGGTTAGTGATGAATCGCCCGATCTGGCAACCCCTCCCAGATAGTTGCAAAATTTGGCAACTCTATTTTCACGTAATGGGAACGGTATTTTGTGAAAGTTAACATTTTATATGACAATATTCTTTTTCTATGCGACATCATAGGGTCAGAATATACAACATTCTAGTGAATTGTCTTTTGTATTTCTATGAACCATCAGAAAGAGGTTATGCCCACTGTTAATGCCCATTGATAATCTATTACGATTTATTTCCAAATATGTGAGAGCTTGTTTACATGGAATTTACAAATTTTAGACTGACGTTTGTCTGTTTCCTTCTCAACATTACTTTTGAATGAGAAAATTATGGAAATTCTGTTTAAAGAGTACAGGATATCATATTTTTTTTACTTTCCCTGCAATACATAGGAAAATACAGTGAAAATATTGGAATTGTGCCGAAAACCGCAACTTAAGTTTACTACGGATCTACACGTTTTGAGACCTCTAGAATAGGAAAAACTATTTTTAACGTGACGTCTGTGTGTTGTTGTTGAAACCCAGACCGTCCGACCTACCAGAAAGGTGTAAGGTAACTTCTTGGACGGTCGGGAAGTGCCACCCAATTTAGACCGGAACCCAGTGGGGGAGGCATCCACAGGGACCGTACCCTCCTTCCCCTACCACCAACCTCTCGGAAGGACTGTGACGTCTGTGTGTGTGTCTGTCTGTGCAATGTATGTATCCAATCTAACTTGAAAACTAATGGATCAAATTTCATACAATTTGTAAATAAGTCACTTGTGGTTGACGATGGTGTTGATTAGTTTTTGGTATGATTCGGGATAAAAGAACCCGCCTTTTTTGCGAAATGGTTCGTAAAAAGCGTCCAAATCTAAAATAAAAACTGCGTATGCTGATATATATCAATTAAATGCTTGTTTTATACGCAATTTTTAACGATGAAAAGAATAAGACCAACCCCATCACACCAGGACTAGCCGTTCTCGAGATATTTTAGTTTTTTCGCATTTTCGCTATACCACTTTTGAAAATAAGTTCAGCCAACAAATGAAAACAAAAATTGAATTAAAAGTGGAAATTCAGTGTAATTTTAAATAATTCTGGGTGTTATTTTGTGCAATTGAATTCAATATAATGAATTATTGAAGAAATAAAGAGAAAGTGAATATGAATCTGCAAGAAAGGTCATGTGCTTCCCATATCAGATTTTCTTTTTCTTATGTTAGCAATGCTTGCAACTTGTGCAAGAGATAAAAAAATTAACCTTTTTATCGGAATTCGTGAGCATTATAGTCACTAGAACATGTACTCGCTATTGTCTGGAATTTAAAATGCTAACTAAAGAAACTTAAATTGATAAATTCTATACCTAATCTCACAGCCAATTTCCGAAAACCAAATAATGTTTTAACAATACTCTCGCTTATAACAAAGATGAAATAAAGAACTGTTGCGTGGTTATACAGACGCTTACGCCACGACCACTCGTTTTAAAATCCGGGAAATCTCGGGAAAAATTTCCAGTATATATAAAAGTAATTAGTAATAGAAAATCAAACCAGAATGTCAATGAAAGGAAAGAACTTATGAAATCCAAAATGAGCTAAAGTAACAAAAATTTCTGCATGCACTGAAGAAAAGAATTTCATCGGTTAAACAAAAAGTGAACAATTTTAAAATGTAGATAGCAGCGTCAGTCAATGTCTCTGTGAGGCACGAAAACTATTTATCAATTTAAAAAAATTCACGAATATTCTTCTATTAATCGCATGGCTTTCATTCAAAGTTTGTTTGAAAGGTACTTTTTCTATCTTTCCGATGGGGTTAAAATGGGAAGTGTGATTATATTTTCGGTCTCTAAAATTTTCAAAGTGTATTGTTGAAAATTTCGAATGCCAAAAGCCACTTTCTTTTCGATGAAATGAAACGACACGAAATTGTTCTCGAAATAATACACTGAATTACTCACAGATTAAAATCTATATAAATAAAAATGAAAATCTGTCTGTCTGTCTGTCTGTCTGTCTGTCTGTCTGTCTGTCTGTTTGTCACACCATCACGGGAGAACGGCTGAACCGAATTTGATGAAATTTTGTGGGTAGCCCAGAAATAGCCCCACTTAAAATTATATCCGTGTTTTGAGTTTCTACGACCAGTGGTTCTCGAGATATTAGTAAAAAACGACATTTTCGTTTGTCTCATCATCACGGAAAAACGGCTGAACCGAATTTAATGAAATTTGGTGAATAGCCTTGAAATATCCCCCCATAAATTTTGTCCAAGTTTCGAGTTTCTAAGACCTGGGGTTGTCGAGATATTAATGAAAAACGGAACTTTTTCCTAGGAGTTCTACTCCCTAACTCCGTGGTTTATCCAAACGAAAAGCTTGAAAATCGTTTGAAAGTGAATTAAAATTTAATCTCTGAGTTTGATGGGAGATTTTTTGCGTTAATTAGTCACTTTCTGAAAACATGAATTGTTTGAAACATGATTTAAAGGGGAAATCTATCTCCATGGTTCATGGTTTATTTAAAACAAGCTTTTACGGAACAATGAGAAGTATAGAGAAATCAAAATCGTTATTTAATTTCGCAGTTTATGTTATAAGACATGACATATTTAACATGTTATAAGATTCTATCTTATATCATGTTACTCAGAAACGCAATTAAATTAAATCTGTCTGTTAATTTTAATAATTATTTTTTCGATTTGAATAATAAAAAAATGGATATAAAAATATATTTTAGAAAAGAACGATTTGATTTTTCTTATAGCATTTTTGACTGGATAATATCAATTACGGTCTTCAGGTTTAAAAATTATTATTATTTATATTTTCGGGGATAATTGATTCAAGGATTATTGATATTTTCAAGTTATTATGCAATTATTTTATTATGACAAAAATTGTTTAAACTCATATATTGTATGTTGTACGAATCTTCTACAAATACACGTGTATATCTTTTAATCTACGAGAATATAAGTAGTACAGGTATATTGACATATGTTTTGATATATATTGGCATATATTGGAATCAATTACGACCTTCTGGTATAAAGAGTACGGATATTATTGATGTTTTCAATTTATTACGTCATCTCTTTTATTTTGGCAAATATTTTTGAGACGCATATTGTAATACGGGCAATCTTCTACTAACACATTGGCATATTTTCTGATCTGCGACAATATAATTAGTACGGGGTTGCATATATTCATTCAATTCCTATTTTTTCTTCTGTAAATTTGCTTACAAAAGGGGCAGGATATTTTATTCTTCAGATCTGATCGTGAAGATAATTTTGCATAGTGAGAACATATATTCTTAAACTTCTCTTTAGGAGCAAGAAATTTAATATTTTAACAGAATTTGCACATGATTGCGAACTTTAAGTTTCTTTAAATTATACACTCCGTACGAATAACGGGTGTGCTGTTAGTGGTTAATAAATTTTAACATTTTAGGAGGATATATCATGTTGCTCGGCATCGCAATTAAATTAAATGTGTTTGTTAATGTTTTTATTATTTTTTTTTCGATTTAAATAATAAATAAATGGATAAATGGATATAAAAGTATATCTTATGAATGGACGGTTTGATTTTTCTTTTAATTATATTAATTGCTGGCTGCGTACATCAATTTCATTTATTTTGGCAAAGAGTTTTCAAGCTTATATCGTATTTAGCTACTAAACTCATATATTGTGTTTAGCCAATAAATTCATATAGTCGATTGTTGAAACAGAAAAAGAGTAGAGTGGGTATATCTTCTAATACAATTGTAGTGTTTTCATTTAGTATATTGAAACGGGATAAGAATGTTTCATTCAGATCTGCAAATTCAAAGCTACGAATTTGGAGGGATATCGCTAATTTGACAACTTTTCTTAAACTTTGCCAAATTGACGGAAATGTCGCCAAATTGATATAAACGACACACGAACAGCTGCCATAAACCTTCGGGTTGGTCGTGTGGCTTGGGTCTTCTACATATCAATGAAATTTTTTTTTGTTTTGTTAGAAGAGAGTACTGAAATGATGTTTGGTTAGCATTTATCTGTCAGACCAACCATCCTACTTAGTAATACATTTAGCGAATTTTTAAAATGTCACCAAATTGATAAAAATGTTTTCAAATCTATAAAAATATCTTGAAATTGATAAAATTGCGTTACATAAATGATATTAATTGTTTTTTGTTAGGGGATAGTATTGTGATGATATTTCGTCAATTTGTCGCAAAGTGGAACTGTCAGTTCTACAGTCCCACTTGGCGATAAATTTGGCGATTTTTTAAAATGTCGCTAATTTGACGAAACTGTCGCCAAATATTCCATAGAAATATAACTATTTAGACGATATTTTTTCTACCAATTTATTTGAAGCAAATGATATCATGTCGCTTAGCAACGGATTTAAATCCAATGTGTTTATGCGGCAGACGATTTTTATTAAATCCTTTCCGATTTGAATAATGAAGATATGTATATAAAATAAATTTCATTGCCATTTCATTTTGGACTGGATAATATCAATTATACTCTACAGGTTTAAACATTATTATTATTGATATTTTCCGGAATTATTGATTCAGGGATTATTGATATTTTTAAGTTATTACGCCATTGTTTTATTGCGGCAAAAATTGCTGACACACGCATATTGTACGTTGTACGAGTAATCTTCTAGGAATGCACGGGTATATCTTCTAACCTACGAGAATATAAGTAGTACAGGTATATTGGCATATATTTTGACATATATTGGCATATATATTGGAATCAAGTACAGTCTTCTGGTATGAAGATTAAGGGGATTAATTATATATTCAATTTATTACGTCGTCTGTTGTATTTTACCAAAAAACATTTGTGACTCATATTGCAAAACGGGTAATCTTCTTCTAATAATCGGACATTATAAGTAGTACGTGTATATCTTCCCATATAATTTTAGCACTTTAATTTTGACATATATTGAAATAAATGACTGTCTTCAGATTTAAAGATTACGGGTTTATTGGTATTTTCAAATTATACATGTAATCTACTAATACAGGTTATATTTTCTAATATTCGCGTATATAATTAGTACGGGTCCCATACAATTTTAACGCTTTTATTTTGCATATATTGATTCAATTCCATATTTTTTTTTATATTTGCTTACATAAGGGGTCCAAGATGTTTTATTCTTCAGATATGTCCATGAAGATAATTTTATATAGCGAGAACAGAGATTCTTAAACTTCTTTTTAGGAGCATTATATTAAATATTTTAACAGAATTTTTTTATTAAACATGTCATTTAGTATACTATAAGAATTTGGGCATGATTATGAATTTCAAGTTTCTTTATATTATATACTCCGTACGAAGAACGGGTATGCTGCTAGTATATACTAAGAGAAGGCTCCAGTCGGGTGTCTAATATGAATTATATTTTTGATATGCACAGATGTTTTAATCTAGTCATTAAAATTCCACACAGAGAATGTCCTTTAAAGCTTATCTCAATGGCATTTAGTTACTTATATAAACTTAAATTATTTTAAACATCCGTTAGTTCTGCGTAACTGAATGTATACTATTAGATGTAAATGCTAATTAATGAACGATATGCAGTTTTACCTTTAGGATGGCGGTACTAGATGGTGGCATCAGCAACCGTGCAATTGAAGATATGGAACAAATCTACCGTAAATTCAACAGAACTAAAGCAAACAACTGAATAGTGAGAAAACCTACTAAAACGGTAGCGAAAGAAACCAGTGGCGTTTAAACCAGCTGTAAAAGTACTAAAAAAAGTGCAAAAGTAATAATTTCTACTTGTAACCAACAAGTAGAAATTATTGAAAACAGCGGAAAAACAATTAAAACAAACAAGAAAAAAGGAAATGTAAATATGAAGGAACCATTTGATTTCGGATATTATATTCTGTAATATTCGTCAATTATTATAGCGGGAAAAATGACTCAAATTCGGAAAAATGTACACAGATAATCTAAAAATAAAAAGCCCGCATAATACTTTCTCTTTACATATACTGTGTATTGAATAAAAATAATTTCATTCTTTCTCCAAAGAACATTTACTTCTTTTATCTGACAATTCTTCATATATATGTTCCATGTGCTTTGCAATGTTGGTACAAGGTACATTGAATTAAACAGCCAGTGTAGTATTGAGATCCGAGAGATAAGAACTAAACGTTTGCTTCCTCTCCTTGGAATTTCTACGAAGACATATATATGAACGTGACTTAAATATAAATTAATCTTTGAAATTGCTCTTAATAAGTAAATCCTATTAAAGCAATTTCCAATCTGTAAGCTATCTTGATTAATACCGTACCAACATATATATGTGGAATTAGTTCTCAATTCTACTAAAAAAGTCTCTAATTTCAACCACCTAAATATAAAGAGTACAAAAGAATCATTTCATTAATTATCTAACTATCAAGCTAATGGAAGTAAAACGGAGCTAATAACTCTGCAGGAAATGTCGATGTTATCTGAGATTAATAAAACGAGAAAATATTGATATTGTCTAAGTGAATGATAAAAGAGAAACGGATGATTTTATCTGTGCAATTTATGTTAAAAGATTTAAAATGCATAGCCTGAATTAGTGAATTAAGGTTTCTATTACTAAAACATATCTGGTATGACACTTGAGTGTTTTTTGGTTATTAAAACTGCTGGTATTTTGTTATGTGTAGTAAAGGAAATGCATTTTGATATTTTGTTATTTTTAAAATATTTTTGATATTTTGAGGTATTTTGATAATTTGAGATAATTTTTGAGATGCTGAGATGTGTTTTGTTATTTTGACGTATTTTAAGTATTTTACTACATTTTATACTACATTTTATACATCTTACTACATTATTTACTACATATATTACGACAAATCGATAATATGAATTATTGATTAAAATATCGATAATGATCCCAAAAACATTGATCTCGACTTTTATTCGTTAAATATTTATCTTAGATACATCATTATATACATATTTATAAAAATCTGTGGGCAATGACTTTCCTTATACTCGTATAATGCAATGAATTTACTCCTTTTACTGTGAAAAATAATGAATAAGATCCAGGGCACTGTGTTTTTAATGTTGAATTGTACATTTGGCGATTTAACGGATGACGATTTGTAATAATATTTCAAAGTACCCAAATAATTTATATTTCACACAACACTAAATTAACAATTATCAATATTGATAGCAACCCCAATAAACGATATAGTCCAAGTATTAAAATATTTTAATAATTTATTCATCAATTAGGCGTCATTTTCATTAATCTAGCTTCATTTTTGCAATTTTGAAGAAATTTCGTCAATCTTGGGGCGAAATATCGCCAAGTTGACGATAAATTGCAAGATTATTCGCCAAGTTCGCCAAATGCATCAGCAAGAGTTACAGACAAATAGAGGGAAGAGCATTTCTTATTAGAATGTATGCCCGTCATATGACGTACGGAAATCAGAATTTGCGAAACATTACTTGATTTTGGTGTCATTTTTATCAATTTAGCGATATTTTTGTCACTTTGGCAACATTTAAAAAGGTCGCCAAGTTAGCGACGTTCCGCTAAATTTCTCTTCAAGCGTTACGGACGGACGCACGGAGAAATTGTTTATTCTAAGTCTATTCTTATGCTCTTTCCAAGATATTAAATTTTCATCAATTAGTCGTCATGTCATTGATTCAGCGTCAGTTTCAACAATTTGGCAAATTTCTATCAATTGGGTGACACTTTCGTCAATTTGACAATATTTAAAATGTCAGCAAGTTGGAAATATTCCGAAAAATTCGTCACCAAAATTTTATCCAAACGGAAAAATAGGTTATTCTCATAATAAGATTCTTATATTTTTTAATACGTAGATTCTTATATTTTTTCTAGGATACTGAATTTTCATCAATTAGTCGACATTTTCATTGATTTAGCGTCATTTTTATCAATTTGGCGACGTTTTCGTTAATTTGTTAATATTAAAAAAGTGAAGTTGGCAATATTCTGCCAAATTCGTCTCCAAAATCTAGCCAAGCGTTATGGATGGATAGATAAGTTATTCTTACATAGCAGATAAATGATTATTGGCGTCCAACTAGAAAAGTATTACCCAAAGTATCTTTTCTCATGGATGGAAAGAGTTAGATCTACGAGAATGATGTCACGAAATTTATCGCATGATATTACATATGAAAAGTGAACATATTTCACAATAATTAATATATTTTTTATTTGTGATTTTTTTTATAAATTTATTTGAAAAATGTACAATATCACGATAACGGTTTGTGCTAGCGTTTAAAAGTTTATGTCGATCGTTTTCTAATGAAAAATTATATTAGAAATGACTATTTCTGTAACTTCATTAAAGGTTTTGTTTTTCTGATGGTTTTCTTCAAATTTCACTCGAAAATTTAGTAGGGTTCTGAATATTCGATTGCGTTTTAAAACAACAGACTTCCAGTATTCACGAATTGTAGTTTTAGTAGTAAATTTTGTTAGAAACTCTCCATTCGTTCGTCAGATATCGTCTCCAGAGACATACTGGCACACGCACCACACACACACACACACGCGCGCACACACCGTCTCAAAAACGTTTGATTCGTGTTTCGGGATGCTTGAAAGGTGCTCTCCCTTCGAATTCGATTTTCGACCCCGTCACAATACTTTCCTTATACATTACACTATGTATATAAGGGAAGTAATTATTAAATAAGCTCTTATGGTATGATATAGTATTAATTAGATGCATCTAAATACACTTTTCAGAAATTTTAATGACTGACCATATCCCATACATGTTCTATCGCTGACATGTTTGACTAACGGGCAGGCCAAGGAAGAAGCGGTATCTGCAGTGCAATGAAGAAGGCTTGGGTAATCCGGGCAACATGTGGTCGGGCATTGTCAAGTTGGAATATAGCGCCAAGAATGGGCTAAAGGAAGGGTACAGCTTCGGCCTCCAAAACCTCTCTGATGTAATGGTTGCTGTTGAACGTATCCGCAATTCGTAGCTCATTGTAACCTGAGGCGTCGATGGTTCAGGGTCAACGGTATCCTCCGCAAAGGAATGCGTGCACGCAATACCCTGCGCAGCAGACGCCTCTGAGCAGACAATGCCACACCTGTAGCAGTGCCCCAGTGATGCGCTAACACACGAGAAGAAGTTGTACGGTTCGTCAGCGCCATGCGGATAAGACGTCTATCATCTCGTGTCGTAGTCACATTGTGTGGTCCACTGTTGTATATTCGACTCGTCCATTTTCCTTCACTCCACTGCTTTCCCACTCGCATTGCTGTCGCGGCATTATGCCCCGTACGGGCAGCAATATCCCTGCACGATAATCCTCCTTCCCGCAGATCGATTATGCGTCCCCTTTCGAACTCTGTAGTTTGCTTATAAGGCGCAGTCTGCCGTTGAATAGCCATGGTGACTTCAATACTGTCCTACCGCCACGAGAAAGTCTCTGAACAGGGTTGCCGCAAGTAGACGAGTCGAAGAAAGGAGGGAGAAAGGTTTAAAATCGACTGCAACATTTGGCAAATCAAGCGCACTTCGTTAAGAGGAGAATCCGTTTCGTTTATCATGATGTACTAAAAGAAAAAAGTAGATGTTTTTTATCCGACAGTTAAACAAAATTTTCGTATTAAATAACATTACATTATAAATTAACTTAAAAATTTCTCGTCATTTAAACTCAGAAAGTAATTTTTATTATAGGCGACAGAGACTACGGGAAGCCGTCAATTTATTAGAACAAAGTAGTTTTAGATATTTTCTTTTAGGTTCGGGCGATTTTGGAAGAGAAAAGCTTACAATTTAAAACTAGAATTTATACCATTTTGTTTAAAACTAAATTTCGAATTAAATGAAATTTCTTACAGTTTTCAATCAGCAAGTTACACAATTATTAGCCAGCAAAAAGAAAAAAATAAATGATAAATAAGCAAAATTATGACTTTAAAATATTCATTCTTTTCATATTTTTCAATCAATTATAATATATCCATTCACATTCATTGGAATAACTATTATCTACTATGTTCGAATCATTTGAAATGTTTTTTCTTGAAGAAGAGTCTGAATCGCTATCCTACAGATTTATCACTAATTTCCTCACAATATCTTCTATCAGTCCCTCTTTCTTTCAATAAATATTCTCTATTTTTTCAATGTGTGTTCACAGTGTTTTTTCCATTCATTTTGTGTTACTTTAAATAGCTTCTTTAAGCAATAATTGTAAATTGTTCAAATAGATAAAATACTTATCTCAGTGTCATTATGTGATTTCCCTCACATTTTATCTTTTTAACTGATGATGCTGAAACCTCTGTCGCTTCTGCAGTTCTCTTCATTGCATTTGAATTGGTTTTAGAGAATTTGCGGTTTTTTCCCTCTTCAAAAAATGCCGTAACATTGTGGATTACTGCACGTGCTTGCGAATGCAAAGTCTTTCTACTTTTAAATGTAGTCATTTTTCAACTAGACAATATCCACAAAGTGTGCAACATAGTACAAATTACTTCACAGCTTTAAAAATCACAGAATGCGAGCGTCTAGCATTGACCCCAGTACAAAGCGAAATGTGACTTTCGTCGGTTCTATCTGCGCCAAATCGAAAGAAGCGTTTTCCGCCACACCTAAAATGCAGTGGAATAACATGTTTCCATAGCGACCGCCACCAAAACGTCTGCTGTCTGGGGACTTTCTCGTGGCGGTAGGACAGTAGAACAGTTTTCAACTCGCGGACACCGAAACCATACTTGTCTGGACCTTCAACAGCCCTCTATTTATACTCCTTTTATGACTGCGGAGCTCAGTATGCACTTTCAACCTGTATTTTTAATCAATTGCATGTTCTACCCTGCTTTTCATGTCTCGTACGTTTCATTTAAATCTTACAATTCATTCATGGTGTTGCAGTTTTCACAACCATGAGTGTATGATGTTAATGATTATTGAAATTGCAAATTTTGAGGATTCAAAAACTATTACTTATCACATATTGCAATGTTATCATGCTACTCTGCTCAGAAGACAACACTTTTTGCTAGTTTGTTGGCTACAGATATTTTGTAATACCATTGTTTTTACCAAAAGACTATTTGAAACATTTATTTCTTAGGATCTACACACATAGAGCTTATACGGCCAACAGCCGTACCGTGCTGAAAACACCGGTTCTCGTTAGATCACCGAAGTCAAGCAGCATCGGGCGCGGTTAGTACTTGGTGGGTGACCACCTCGGAACACCGCGTGCTGTTGGCCATCTCGGGTGCGGTATCCCCGTGGTTTGCGCGCTAGATTTGCACGCTACCACAAATGCCGCCGTGTTCATGCGGAGTACGATCACGTGAAACATGTGGGTCCGTAAGTCCTTCCGAGAGGTTGGTGGTAGGGGAAGGAGGGTACGGTCCCTGTGGATGCCTCCCCCACTGGGTTCCGGTCTAAATTGGGTGGCACTTCCCGGCCGTCCATACAGTTACCTTACACCTTTCTGGTAGGTCGGACGGTCTGGGTCTCAACAACACATAGAGCTTTTGTGATGATTTATATGGATTTAGCAAAATAATTTAAAGGAAGTAGGGTATTTTTACTTCTGTATCTTTTTCCATTTCCGAAAAGATTGTTTTTGAAACATCTATTTTATATTTAGATTGGCTATAGACAGAGCTTAAATGATAACCTATATAGATTAGGAATCAAATTTTTTAGGAGGAAAGTGATATGCATTAAGAATTTCCCTTTGGTTCTTTTTCCATGTATGGTTTAAATTTTTTCCTTTAAGCATCAATTTCTCAGGATTAGCTATAGGTAGAGCTTAGATAATGATTTTGATGTGAATTCAGGATTTAAATCTGAAGGGAGTAAAAGAACCCATTAAAATGTTTCACTTCTGGTTCAGGAGATGTCACCTACGATCAAACATCTATTTTTCTAGAACGGCTATAGGTAGAGCTAAAATGGCAGTTTATATAGAGTCAGAATCAGAATTCGAAGAGGGTACTGGAAGTTTAATAAGGATTTCCACTTTCGATTCTAGAGATGTCAGCTTACGAAATAAGCTGTGAAGTACTTTGTGAGGTACTATTTCTACTACTTCCCAAAACCATGCCTTTTTTATGCACTAGTGTAATTTACTTCAGTCTAACTTAAACTTCCAATAACCTAATGACTGCAGTTCGACGAAGGAATTACGATAATAACAAACAACATAATTTATTCCAGCTAACTTCGCTGATAACTCAGAATACAATTACATATAAAAAATATTTACAAAGCTAGCAATACCATATCATAACTCGCTGACATAATAATCTATACCGAACTTCAAACTTAACATTTTACTGAACTGAATCTATAGTGATCAAACTATTATATCGTAGATGTACGTATACTCACAAACTTGTAGAGACTAGATCTTCGATATGAACTTCTATGAATGAACAGAACCGCACACAGGCGAACTCGGTAGAAAGGCAGCAGCCGAAGCTGAAAGACGACGACTCACTATTTCATGCTTTTCGACTACGAAGACGAATCCGAATACTAATTCTCTCTTATGCAACGTCTGCCCTTTCTTATAGTCCTAGCTAGTCGTGAGTACGTGATTCTCGGAATCAGAGTTGAGGAGTTTCGTACATAAATTAGCATAATGAAAAGTAAAATTAGTATACAATAATCATGAATAATAGAATCCTCATAAAGTGTGCAAAAGTTTAAAAAACTTTTAATAGTTCCTTCGAAACTGAAGTGCACACAGAACTTGCCACCATATCAAGCCTCCTTTACAAATCTCTTGTTCAGAATGTTTTCATCATATTCTTATATTATTTGAATTGAAAAACCTACTGTTTTCTGCTCCCTTTTTTAAGGATTGGACTGTTGGAATGTCTGTATTGAGCGTTTTACAGCTCATTGTATCTGTTTGTATTGAAATATGAAACTGTAACTGTTGTATTTATAATACTCAGAGTTTCTTTTTAGTCTTCATGCGGCTATAATCTTCATGTCTATACAAGTGTTTTTTGAGCTTTTGTGATGGCAAAATCGTTTTGAAATGCTATTTGATGGCGGAATTCCAAAATGAGAAAAAGTTCATTGTGGTCCAAATTATGCATTCAGCATTTTGCACGTTTTTTCAGCTTGTCTAAGAAAATATACACGAAACTATCACGTCGAGGAACCCCGGGGTTTTGCATAACACACGTCTGTACAGTAACTTCCATGATATATACTTCTATACTGTAACTTCTATAGAAGTAACATACTTCTATACTGTAAGACACTTTTCTACTATAACCACTGGTTTATACTATTCATCATTTTAACTAGTTTCAATGTTAACATTGGAACGAAAACTACTAGCACAATTTGTATATAGGGTCCTTAGGAAAACCCTTAAGCATCCCAATAATTTTGCAAGCAAAGGTCCATGAGTGTATAGATTAAGTCAATCTACAGTAAAGTGACCATTTCTGATAGAATAAAAGTGCGCTCTTCGCGTGGAATTCAAAACGTTAGGATAATTCTTCAATGAATAGGATTGGGCCTCAGAAACATATAAAACGCATATAGGGAAGGCAAAAAATACATTTCATGCTTCATTGATAGTACAAGTAGAACATTATCAAGAGTACGTCAATTCACGGCGATAATTTCCAATTCCTTAAATTTAACGATATTTCTTAATTAAAACAAATTTTGAGCGTTGATCGCTCTTTAAACGTACTTACCAATATTTGGAGCCAATGTAACAAGGATGAAACAAAAGTTTTCGAAAATGTATGCCAACAGTGGAAGGCTTCTGATCATGTCGCATTTGCGTCCGTCATGTGCAGAAGAGGTGATCAATGAAGGACACGCTTTCATGCATTGGCTCGTCCAGAGCAGACATTTATGTTATCTGTAACAAAATTATATACTGTTAGTGACTAGGAAGTTGCTAGCACAGGAAATGTACAAATCTTTCAAATATCTTAAAATATTTTCTACCAAAGACCACAAAGTTAGTAAACTGTATTTAAAAACACCATCAATAACGTGCTCGAAAATTTACATTTTAGAGTGCCAGACGTTACAACGTTCATCATCAGTGGCAATGACATTTATAGCAGGCATTTATGTTATCTTTAACAAAATGATATATTGTATTTAACAAAATGATATATTGTATTTAACAAAATGATATATTGTATTTAACAAAATGATATATTGTTAGTGACAAGGAAGTTATTAGTTCAGGAAATGTACAAATCTTTCGAATATCCTACAATATTTTCTAGCAAAGACCACAAAGTTAGTAAACTGTATAAAAACAACATGAATGACGTATACGAAAATTTACATTTTAGAGTACCAGAGCGCTTTTAGACGTCACAACCGTTCATCATCAGTGGCGATGACATTTATAGCAAACATTTATGTTATCTTTAAAAAAATGATATACTGTATTTAACAAAATGATATATTGTTAGTGACTAGGAAGTTCTTAGTTCAGGAAATGTACAAATCTTTCCAATATCTTAAAATATTTTCTACCGAAGACCACAAAGTTAGTAAACTGTATTTGAAAACAACATCAATGACGTACACGAAAATTTACATTTTAGAGTACCAGAGCGCTTTCAGACGTCACAACGTTCATCATCAGTGGCGATGACATTTATAGCAGGCATTTATGCTATCTTTAACAAAATGATATATTGTTAGCGACTAGGAAGTTGTTAGCACAGAAAATGTATAAATCTTTCGAATATCTTAATATTTTCTGGCAAAGACCACAAAGTTACTAATTTGTTTAAAAACACCATCAATGGCATACACGAAAAGTTTCATTTTAGAGTGCCACAGCGCTTTCAGACGTCACAACGTTTATAATCAATGGCAATGACAGACATGAGTTTTTATACAGCCCGAAATCGCGAATATAAAATTTGCATGTAGAAAGTAGGATAAACCGATATTAAAGATATCGGAAATTACAAATAAGTACATAAATAATTCAATCCAACAAGACTTTAAATTAACATTGCCACTGATGATGGACTTTATGACGTCTGAAAACGCTATGGCACTCTAAAATGTAAATTTTCGTGTACGCCATTGATAGTGTTTTTAAATACAGTTTAATAAATATGAAGTCTTTGCTAGAAAATATTTTGAAATATTTGTAGACGTGCTTCCCATACTTATAAAAACACTTTTGAATATCAATTGCAATTTACTCTTCAATGAAAACTTGAAAAATAAATTTAGAAAGAAGCCTTCGTATTATGATGGTACATGCTGCGCGCACTTCATATTTGATGCAACTATTAAGCATTTTTATTCTCTTTTACATACTTGTTTCGTATAATCACACGAATTTTGTCATTTCCAGAACCGGAAATAGAAATCCTAAGTAGATGTTTCAACTCCTCCAAAATTTGATACCAAATCCATATTGGTCATCGCTTAAGCTCCTCCCATAGCCAATCCTGAGAAATACATGTTTCAAGGAAATTTTTTGAACCAGAAGTAAAAATAATCCGGAAGTTGGAATCTTTATTGAACTTTTTTAAACAGTAAAGTTTTTTAAACTTCCACCAGTTTTATTGCCAATTATTGCCAAACCTTACTCATTAGACCAGAGTCTTTCAAAGTGTGTTCTGTAGAACACCAGGGTTCCGCGACACTATTCCATGAATTCATCGACGCGACAGTTTTGTGTAAACTTTCTTCAAAATAAGAAAAATCGCGTAAAATTTTGATTTCATAATTTAGTAGACCACAACGGACCTTTTCTCATTTAGGGTGTTTCGCCATTAAATTGAATTTGAAAAGGGTTGCACGACCAAATCAGTTAGAAAAAACACTGCATTTAATAATGGTCTGCAATTTTGCAATTGGCTTGTTTCCGCTTTGTTGCCCCGTTGGGGTGCTGAAGAATTTTCCTCGGATTCCTATACAGGGAAATTTTAATTACATGCAGAATGGCTTATCATATATCATTATAATTTTAATTTGGAAAACTGTATAATTTCTACATCCTGTATATAAATTTTGTTTTATGTATAAATACAACAAAAGAAATATTTTGCAGTTTTAAAATTCATATTTTCAAGAATAGTTTGGATTATTCATGCTCTAAAAACATTTCTATAACCTGTTTGCATTAAATGAAACGACAAATGCAATATGTTACATATTTCTTAATTGACTCTTCTTTAACCATTGTTCAATTATTAAAAATGCTGCTCACATTTGCCAACATATAAGCCCAATGAAAGTACAGTACTGTGTAAGAAACCAATTAACATTCCTTTTGGTTATTTTAATTGCTTTTTGAAGATTCCTTTCGCGATTGCTTTTTCTCTCCACAAATTTTCTCCCCCCCCCCCCCATATCCGTAAGAAAACGAAAAATTCATTCACGAGATAAATACGCTAAAATATTCGTACATAATTTTAGTGAGGTATCTTATTACTCGCAGTAATTACGGTTTCTTCTGTTGAAAGAATTCTTAAGAAACATAGTCTGGATACTAGTATATTAATCAACCGAAGACTATCAATAATTTAAAATTAATGAGAGCTTCAAGCCTTCTTAAGAGAACGCTCTATAAGAAGTTTTCTTGCATACTGCAGATGAGATATAAACTACCATGGATCTTTTAATACACGAGTTAACAGGATATTGTTAAAGGCAATGAATCATTATAAACAGTACTGATACTTAAGCTTGCCAAAGATAGGAAAATTCACACCTTAAAAATTAGATTCCAATTTTTTTAATAACTTTTATTTTGTTAAACAGTGAAGGAAACTTAACTTCAAAAATTGCCCTCCTAATCGAAAATTGGCTGAGTTAAGTTTTGTACTGTAGCGGTACTTCCTTTCTTTTTTTCAACCCAGACCATCCGACCTACTTTAAGGTGCAAAGTCTTGGACGGCCGGGAATGTGCCACCCCGTTTTGACGGAAACCGAGTGGGGCTAACATCCATATAGATTATACCCTTCTACCCCTGCCACCAACTTCTCGGAAGGACTTTCAGACCCACAAATTTAACGTGCGAGTACTAGGCATAAACATGGGGGACAGTTTCAACAAAGTCGAGAATCGAACTCCATACAATCCCTGTGCCTTAACCACAAGGCTATCCGGTCTCTGTGGCAGTACTATAAATGTGCTAAGTTTAAGTCTTGTAGTTCACCGTGGGGCTTTCAGAAAATTTCATTCAAAACTCCATTTTTTTCCGTTCCCGCCTTCTAGAGAAGGGAATTGAAATCTGGCTCAGTTGCGCTCTGCCCCGTAAATTAAAAATGAGCGCAGATTTAACCTTCTAGGTCAGTTAAGAGGATTTCTGGTGGAACTGCAAAGGCTTTTAGACTTTCCTTTTACATTATGCTCAAACTCGAAAAAAAATCATTGAAAATCCATTTCCGTAGATTTTGCTCCGCAGCTGGTTCAACCTTACTTTTAGAGAGTCTAGAAAGACACATATACTTTAGACACTAATTATATAGATAACGCTTGTTACAAATTTTTATTCCTTATTTTCATTAGATTTTGTTTTGCGTATTCATTTCAGTCATTGTGGGATTGTTAATGAATCCACCACAAAAAGGCACTATAAATTTAATTAAGTTTCTAAAGTAATTCAGGCAATCTCCTTGCATGTCCTGAGTAATGCAGCAGTTAGAACATCAATCCATAAAGGACTGGGTTCTATACTCGGTTGTCATGAATGTTATGTGTGAAACTCAAATTATATTTATTCTACAATTGACGTCTAAGGTAAAGTGTCAGTTGGTATCATCAGGAAAGAGATACGGTATCTCAGGCGGCCTTGTTTCGAAGTGGTTTTATTTCTTTATTATCCAGGTCGTCCAGCTCACGTAAAAGGTGTATAGTAGTTACAATGGACATTTTTTGTCAGGACAATTACAAGGATTCTGAAGGGGATGTAATCTCATAAATTACAAGAGTGATGTTGCTGGTACCACGCTTAGTGTCAGTCGAAAAGGACTGTGGCCAAGGAAGTCCAAAAGGACTGGTGGTCACTCTGGCCGAATATTATTTTGAACTCAAATAATTTCTGATGATACTGTACAATTGGGTTTACGAGCTAAAGTATAATGTGATACGAGTAGATGGGTTGGTTCAAACTGGCATTGTTTCAAAGGTGTAGGATGTAAGGTCAGATACAAACAGAAGTAGAATATAATTTTTAAAAAATATCTATCTAGCTGGAGTAGTGCAGTTCACATATATTTCATGTTTGGGTTAATTTAGGAGGGCCAGGGTTAATTTACGGTATATGCTCGTTACAAATGATTCTTTAAAACATATTGGATTATCAGATTAAATAAATTGCATTTCTAACCCAAAGCAATCTTCCAATTTGGGGCTTGCTTTGAGGACACTAATATGACAGACGTCGGGATCAGACTATTGCATCTCAGTAAGAAAATGCATTCGAGATCCACTATATATGTTCATTCCTGGATTATTTTGCAATCAGCGGTTGTTAATTGAAGTTTAAACAATTACAATGGGCTTTCCTGGCGAACATCCAAATCAGATCAATTTAGTATCTTCCTTGTTCCGATATTAGTATCAACTTTGTCATACCAAATTCCAGAGTAGAATAAAAAGTTATTTGACAAGTAATGAAAGATATGCGACAACAGCAGAGCTGAAAATTGTGTATTGGTAGATTTATAAATATAAAACTTAATGGCACAGATGTGCAAAATTTTTATTTGTATCTGCCTCTCAACTACTCGGTATTCTTTATTGATGACAAAACATTTGCCATACTATAGCTTTTATTAAAAAGTTTTTCTTGATACATCTATTTCTCAGGAGGGATGTGGTGGCTCAATAAAGATTTCCACTTCCGGTAATTTTTCCATTTCCGGTTCAAAACTATTAATTTTACTTAAAACATCTATTTCTCAAGATTAGTTATAAATAGAACTTTGCTAACTGATATGAATTTAGCATTCCATTCTGGAGAAGGTAGAGTGATGTGCTAAATATTGCCACTTACGATTCTTGTTCCATTTGCGGTTCAAAACATATATTTTAAGACTGTATATAAATAAAGCCTAGATGATGACTGATATGAATTCAGCATAAATTTAGAGAATATGTGGGGAAGTTTACTACGGATTTCCACTTCTATATATATTTTTTCACTTCTGGATCAAAAGATTTCGCTTTAAGCTTCTATCTCTGATATGAATTTAGCATCACATTCTAGAGGAGGTAGAGGTATTTACTAAAGATTTACACTTACGGTTCAAAATATCTATTTCTAGAGATTGTTTATAAATAGAGTCTATATGATGACTGATATAAATTCAGCACGGATTTCGGGACGATGGGGGAAGTTCACTGCGGAATTCCACTTCCATATTTTTTTCATTTCTGGATCAAGAAATGTCTTTTTAAGCTACTGTCTTTCAATATTGGCTATAGATAGAGCTTAAACGATGACTGATATTAATTTAACATTAAATTTTGAAGAAGGTGAAGGCATCCACCAAGAATTTCCATTTGTAGTTCTGGAGACGAATCTGAAAATGCATACGACTGTACGAAATAAGTACGTAGAAGAGGATAAAAATGCTTCATATGTCTGTCAAAAATGAAGTGCATATGCACCATGTGCTACCACATGAATGCTCCTTCATAAATTTCTTCTTTAGTACAGAAACATTATGGACCCCACAGAATATCTGGATTACTGTAGCATACAAGGCAGCTAGATACAATGTACCAGTATCTGGACGTTTCATGAGGATAACAATTCAATGTCACTGAGTCATTTAAAGTGAAAGTATTATAGTGTTATAACGTCACATAGCATAACCGTATATAACGTTATCAAAATGCAAGTAGGTTTGTTAAGAAGCCGCTTGCTCTTTAATAAAGTTTTAAAATGTATTTTAATTTATGAAAGCTAAAGGATTTCGGTTTTGTGGGAACTGGTATGTTCTGGTCCAGCATTAGAAAAAGGTCCTCAAATTTTCTAGCCTAAAATTTTCAACATTAGCCCAACATTGTAAAATATTTTTATGAATTATAGTGGAACGCTCTTGTGACACCAAGAAACAGACCATGATTAGTTGAAAGGGTTACATGATTACACTATCTCATTTTGGTACTCGATTTCACCATATTCTGGAATCAGGTGGGTACTTCCAGAAAAATTTTCAGGTTCATATAGTGCCACATTAGAAGACATGTTGTCTAGGCTATTGTTAGATGTTTTTAGCTTTATGACCAGGGACATTATTTCAAACTTTGTCGTTTGTAGTCCTGCGTATTTTCAAGAGAGGGCGCTTCTATAGCGGAGCTACAAATTCAATTATGTTTGCAATGGAGTTTGTCGCTGCTTTATAGGAGAACCCCTCTATCGACCAACGCAGATCTACGATCGACAAGTTTGGAAACGGGTACCTAACATGTACTGACGCTGAAAAGTAATTGGCTATTTATTTTTAAAGTTTATATAAGAATTTCACTTGCATACAAAAATGTACTTTATTTATTATTTTGATTATTATTCTCGGGATACTCAATGCTAATGGCACAACCTCCCATCATGGTTCCACAATTTGAACTGATAGAATAATGACTCATATCCCACATGATCAATGGTAATGACAGTATTCCTTCTATCCGCCAATGCTGATGCTCGAATCAGGATCTGCGTCATTACTGCATCATTACTTGTTATTATTCCATCTCTATCGACCTTACATGTTGAATAATACTGTCATTGCTTTCAAAGTGATGACAGTGTTTTTAAACGTGTAACGTTCGGATTAGATTAAAACTATAGACGATATTAAAGTAGATTAGTAAAGTAGTAGATAAGAATGTATTCTTACTTTGTTAATAATGGTACTCTGGTGTCACTAATCTAACATTTAAAATGTGACACCAGAGTGATCGTCGTCCAGCGACAATTGCTTTTGTGGAATGGAATGATTAAGTTGCGCTGCCAAAGTTGGTTTAAAATCGCGTGTCTGTATCAAAGACTGAATGTTCTCTTAGCTTTAATAAAACTTCTGTAAAAATCTTATATATAGTTTTTATCCTGAAAAAATTAAAAAATTGGAGTATGGAAACTTTTAAGATGCATTCTGAATCACATAATGCAACAATTTAGATGTTAGACTAAACGAGTGTTTCTCAAATTGTGGTACTTGAAGAGTTCGCAATTAGTACGATAAAAATTCATTAACGATGGTTTTACGTAAATGGCTAGCATTTACATTTTTTTTTCTTTTGAGAAACAAAGTGAGAATTTTGGAAATAAGTAAGTAGTGTATTCTGGCGTCAATTTGTGAAAGGTTTCAGCAGCAGCGGCTTGTCAGTTGGAAATGTGATGGCGCTGCTAATGAACTGTATTTTAAACTAAACAACATTTTTAATACAAATATATAAATAATATGAAAAATTCATGTATTAGAATATATGTGTTAAAATACATGCAACTTAAATGTATGGAAGATAACGACATACCAAATTTAGACTTTCTAGCTGCTTCAGTCCTCAAGTTATTTCTATACAACGTGTGCTTTTCCATGACCTGACCAGGACAGGCTGGTCAGGAAAGGTTCACAATAATAAAAAATTAAAACATGCCACGAAAGACAACTACATACTAAATTTGGACTTTTTAGCTGCTGCGGTTCTCGCTTTATTCCCTTAAAATGAGTACATTCCCATGAAGGGTCCAGGACGGGCATTCCCGATACGGTTCAAAATCGAAAGATTTAAAATATACTGTAATTTCAACAACATGCTAAATTGGGACTTTCTTGCTGCTTCGTGTCTCGACTTATGTTTTTAAAAAATCTGATGTGGGCAACACATGACTTTCCTTATATAATGCAATGAATTTACTATTTTTACAATAAAAAAATAGGTTTTTCTTATAGTAGCTATTTATATTCTCTCCAAGAAATTGAATTTTCTTCCATTAGTCGTCATTTTCACTGATTTAATGTCAATTTTATCCATTTGGCGAGATTTCCGTTAATTTGGCAACATTAAAAAAAGTCGCCAAATTGGCGACATACCTCCGAGTTCAGCGCCAAAATGTCGCCAAGCGTTATGGACGGAGAAATAAGTTATTCTTACAGCAGATAAATAACTATTGGCCTTCAAACACAAAAGTATTACTCAAAGTATCTTTTCTCATGAATGGAACGAGCTAGATCCACGAGAATGATGTCACCCAATTTATCGCATAATATTACATATGAAAAGTGAACATGTTTCTTAACAGTTAATATATATTTTTTAATTCATGGGATTTTTTGATAAATTTATTTAAAAATGTGCCATATCTCGAGAACGGTTCATACTACCGTTCTAAAGTTTATGTTAATCGTTTTCTAAGGACGTTTTCTAATTACATTAGAAATGTCTATTTGCGTAACTTTATTAAAGGTTTTGATTTTTTGATGATTTTTCGAAATTTTACTCGACAATTTAGGAGGGTTCTGAGCATTCGATTACATTTAAAAACAATAGGCTCAGTATTCATGGATTGTGATTTTTGTACCAAATTTCGTTCGAATCGGTCCATTTGTTCGGCAGTTTTCGTCTCCACAGGCTGACTGACACACACACACACACACACACACACACACACAGACATCACCTCAAAAATGTTCAATTCGTGATCAAGGATGCTTGAAACGTGCTCTCCCGTCGAAAACTCGAATTCGAATTTTCGACCCCGTCGCGATACTTTCCTTATACATTATGTATATAAGGAAAGTAAAAATGAGTACATTCGTATTGCGGATTTAGTAAAGGCATGGTCGATAAAGTTGAAAATCAAAAGAAATTAAAACGTACCATTCCTGAGATGGGACAATATAAGACAACATACCAAATTCCTGAGATAGAACTTGATTAGTTGACTGAAAGATTTGAATCCCATTAACAAAGAAAGAAACATCAAGTCAAGTGCAATGAAAGATTATAAAAATTAAATAGCTATAACTGTTCCATTTATTTGTACACATATGTACTCCGTTTCATAAACAGTCTTTTATTCTGTAAGAATCAAGTAAGATACACATACGAACAGTTTCTGACTCCGAACATTTCAACACACGCATTTGCATTGCATCTTCATACAATGCAAATGCGATGAATGAATAAAAATGTTTTTTTAAATAAATTACGTATGTGTATGTGCACTGCAGAATTCTATTTTATTTATGCAGTACACATATATTTTTACTTTCCCTGCAATACATGGTAATGTATAGGGAAAGTATTGGAATCATGCCGAAAACCGCCACTCGAGTTTTCGACGGATCTACACGTTTCAAGACCTCTAGAATACGAAAAAACCATTTTTAGCGTGACGTCTGTGTGTGTGTCTGTGTGTCTGTGTGTCTGTGTGTCTGTCTGTCTGTCTGTGCAGATTTTGTATCCACTCTAACTAAAAAACTAATGGACCGAATTTCACAAAATTTTGTAGGTAAGTCACTTGTGGGCGGGGCTGGTGCTGATTAGTTTTGGGTACGATTCGGAATAAAAGAACCCGCCTTTTTTGTGAAATGGCCCGCAAAAGCTTGTATCCACTGTAGCTGAAAAACTAATGGACCGAATTTCACAAAATTCGGTAGATGAGTCACGTATAGGTCACAATGGTGCTGATTAGATTTTGGTACGATTCAGAAAAAAATAACCTGCCTTTTTTTGCAAAATGGCCCGCAAAATTCGTCAAAATCTAAAATAAAAAACTGTGTATACTCAAATATATCCATTAAATGCTGATTTAATACGTAATTTTTAACGACGAAAAGAATAAAACCAACCCCATTACACTAGGACTAGCCGTTCTCGAGATATTTTAGTTTTTCGTACTTTCCCTACGCCACCTTTGAAAATAAGTCCGGTTATCGAATGAGAACGAAAATTGAATTAAAAGTGAAATAAATTTAATTAAAATAAAGAGAACGTTAATATAAGTCTGCAGGGAAAATCATGTGCTGCTCACATCAGATTTTTACTTTCCCTGCAATACATGGTAACGTATAGGGAAAGTATTGGAATCATGCCGAAAATCGCAATTCGAGTTTTCGACGGATCTACACGTTTCGAGACCTCTAGAATACGAAAAAACTATTTTTAGCGTGACGTCTGTGTGTGTGTCTGTGTGTCTGTCTGTCTGTGTGTCTGTCTGTCTGTCTGTGCAGATTTTGTATCCACTCTAACTAAAAAACTAATGGACCGAATTTTACAAAATTTGGTAGGTAAGTTACTTGTGAGCGAGTCTGGTGCTGATTAGTTTTGAGTACGATTCGGGATAAAAGAACCCGCCTTTTTTGCGAAATGGCCCGCAGAAGCTTGTATCCACTCTAACTGAAAAACTAATGGACCGAATTTTACAAAATTCGGTAGATGAGTCACTTGTGGGTAACCCTGGTGCTGATTAGATTTTGGTACGATTCGGAAAACAATGACCTGAGTTTTTTTCCAAAATGGCCCGCAAAAATCGTCCAAATCTAAACTAAAGAACTGGGTATACTCAAATATATCCATTAAATGCTGATTTAATACGTAATTTTTAACGACGAAAAGAATAAGACCAACCCCATTACACTAGGACTAGCCGTTCTCGAGATATTTTAGTTTTTCGTACTTTCCCTACGCCACCTTTGAAAATAAGCCCGGTTACCAAATGAGAACGAAAATTGAATTAAAAGTGAAATAAATTTAATTAAAATAAAGAGAACGTTAATATAAGTCTGCAGGGAAAGCCATGTGCTGGCCACATTAGATTTTCACTTTCCCTGCAATACATGGTAATGTATAGGGATACATGGTAATGTACATGGTAAGTATTGGAATAATGCCGAAAATCGCAATTCGAGTTTTCGACGGATCTACACGTTTCGAGACCTCTAGAATACGAAAAAACTATTTTTAGCGTCACGTCGGTATGTGTGTCTGCCTGTCTATTTGTCTGTGCAATGTATGTATCCACTCTAACTCAAAAACTAATGGATCGAATTTCATAAAATTTGGTAGGTAAGTCACTTGGGTGTGACACCCTGGTGCTGATTAGTTTTTAGTACGATTCGGGATAAAAGAACCTGCCTTTTTCTACGAAATGGACCTCAAAAATTACCTGTATCCATTCTAGTTGAAAAACTAATGGACCGAATTTCACAAAATTCGGTAGATAAGTCGCTTGTGGGTTTCCCTGGTTCTGATTAGATTTTGGTACGATTTGGAAAAAATTAACCTGCCTTTTTTTTTGAAAAATGGCTAGCATAAATCGTCAAAATCTAAAATAAAAAAATTACGTATGTTCAAATATAACCATTAAATGACTGTTTTATATTTAATTTTTAACGAAGAAAAGAATAAGACCAACCCCATTACACTGGACTAGCCGTTTACGAGATATTTTACTTTTTTCGTATTTTCTCTACGCCACCTTAGGAAATAATTTCAGTTACCGAATGAGAACGAAAATTGAATTAAAAGTGAATTAAATTTAATTAAAATAAAGAGAACGTGGATATAAGTCTGCAGGGAAAGTCATGTGCTGCCCACATCCGATTTTTCTGTTCTGAATTAAATTATTAAACTGTACTAAAACGAATATAATATTTTACCTTTTTAAATCTCTATCCCTTCATATTTTATCCGCATTCCAGAATTAAAAATCTGATGTGGGCAGCACATGACTTTCCCTGCAAACTTATATTCACGTTCTCTTTATTTTAATTAAATTTATTTCACTTTTAATTCAATTTTCGTTCTCATTCGGTAACTGAAATTATTTTCAAAGGTGGCGTAGAGAAAATAAGAAAAAACGAAATATCTCGAGAACGGCTAGTCCTAGTGTAATGGGGTTTATCTTCTTCTTTCTTGGCTAAACATTACATAATAAACAAGCATTTAATGGATATATTTGAGCATACGTAGTTCTTTAGTTTAGATTTTGGCAATTTTTGGGGGCTATTTTGCAAAAAAGGCAGGTTATTTTTTTTCGAATCGTACCAAAATCTAATCAGCACCAAGGTGACTCACAAGTGACTCATCTGCCGAATTTTGTGAAATTCGGTCCATTAGTTTTTCAGTTAGAGTGGATACAAGCTTTTGCGGACCATTTCGCAAAAATATGCGGAGTCTTTTATCCCGAATCGTACCCAAAACTAATCAGCACCAGATTCGCCCACAAGTGATTTACCTACCAAATTTTGGGAGATTTGGTTCATTATAGTTTTATAGTTAGAGTGGATACAAATTCTGCACAGACAGACTGACACACAGACACACAGACACACATACAGACGTCACGCTAAAAATGGGTTTTTCGTTTTCTAGAGGTCTCGAAACGTGTGATCCGTCGAAAACTCGAGTTGCGATTTTCGGCATGATTCCAATACTTTCCCTATACATTACTATGTATTGCAGGGAAAGTAAAAATCTGATGTGGGCAGCACATGCCTTTCCCTGAAGACTCAAATTCATTATTTCTTTAAGAACTCATTAAATTGAGTTAAATTGCAAAAAAATAACTCTAAATTTGCATTTTTGATTCAATTTCTGTTTTTATTTGGTAATTGGACATTTTACCAAAGGCGGCATAAAAAAATACGAAAAATTTCAAATCTATCGAGAACGGTTATTCCTAGAGCAACAGAGTTGTTCTTATTCTTTTTTTCAAAAATTACGTATAAAACAAGCATTTAATTGATACATTTGAACATATGTAGTCTTTTTGTAGATATTGAAGATTTTTGCGGGCAATTTCGTAAAAAAGACAGGTTGTTTGTTTCCGAAACGTACCAAAATCTAATCAGCAACAGAGTATCCCACATGTGATGTATCTATCAAATTTTGTAAAATTTGGTCAATTTGTGTTTCAGCTAGCGGAAATACATGAGATTTTTGCGGCCATTCCACAAAAAAATGCGGGTTCTTTTTTTCCGAATTATACCAAAAACTAATCTGCAACAGGGTTAAACCCAAGGGTCTTACCTATCAAATTTTATGAAATTCGGTCCATTAGTTTTTGAGGTAGAGTGGATACATACATTGCACAGACACACAGACAGACAGACAGACAGACAGACAGACAGTCAGACACACAGACACACACACAGACGTCACGCTAAAAATTATTTTTTCGTATTCTTGAGGTCTCGAAACGTGTGGATCCGTCGAAAACTCGAGTTGCGAATTTCGACATGATTCCAATACTTTTCCTATACATTACCATGTATTGCAGGGAAAGTAAAAAAGTAGACATTGCCATCTTCACCCACATAAAAATCAAGATTAAACGAAACCAATTAACATTCTTTTTTGGTTATTCTAAGTGCTTCGGAAAAATTCCTTCTTCCATTGATTCTTTCTTTTGACAACTTTTAAAGTTTTATTCTCACAGACAGAAACGTTAAAATTTCCTCTTCGAGATAAATAATCCGAAAACTTCGTCTTCCGTAATTTTACTGATGTATCTTATTAGTTTCACTAATTAGATTTTCTTCCTTTTCCAGAAGTGGATAGAAAAGATAAATTTAGAAGATTATTAGTATTTATCTTCTGAAGAAATCCATAATTTAAAATGAATGTACGTTTCAAGCCTAATACGAGGCAGTTTTAGAATAATCTTGGGTGGATATTAAAATGTAATGTTGCTTCGTTACGTGTTGTAGATTGAAATTAAAAATATCGCTCATCCTTATAGACAGGAGGGAAGGTTTTCCTTTTATTTAGGTAAATAAGAAATATTTGATTAAAAAATTAATTTTGCTAGTGTAAAATTTTTGATCAGGATATTTGTATCGATCATATTATGAGTTTTGTTTCTATTAGCATCAGATAATGGAAGTGTGATCAACTTAAGTTTAATGCAAAAGTATTTAATGAAACTTGCTAAAGAAAAATTAAATTGAATGTAGCATTATATTCGAGTTAGGAATTCTTGAACAACGTATTCTTGAACAACAAAAATATAATAACAATACAATATAAAATATAATAACAATGCAATATCCTGTGCCGAGGATACGCTGGATCCTTTTTGTTAGTGTTAAACAGCCAACAAACATGAAGTAAAAAAAAATCTGATGTGGGCAACACATGACTTTCCTTATATAATGCAATGAATTTACTACTTTTACAGTTAAAAAACATGGTATTCTTATAGTAGATACTTATATTCTTTCCAAAATATTGAATTTTCTTCAATGAGTCGTCATTTTCATTCATTTAGCGTCATTTTTATCAATTTGGCTAGATTTTTGTTAATGTGGCAACAATTAAAAATGTCGTCAAGTTGGCGACATTTCATCAAATTCGTCATCAAAATCGCGCCAAGCGTTATGGACGGAGAAATAAGTTATTCTTACAGTAGATAAATGACGATTGGCTTTCAAATACAAAAGTATTACTCAAAGTATCTTTTTTCATGAATGGAACGAGCTAGATCCAAGAGAATGATGTCAGCAAATTTATCGCATGGTATTACATATGAAAAGTGAACATGTTTCTCAATTGGAAATATTTTTTTTTTTATTTTATATAACTTTTTAATAATATTTTATATAACTTTTTAAAAATGTGCAATATCTCGAGAACGGTTCATATTAGCGTTCTAAAATTTATGTCAATCGTTTTTTAATGAAAAATTACATAAGAAATGTCTATTTGCGTAAATTTATTAGCGGTTTTGATTTTTTGAGGATTTTTTCAAAATTTCACTTGAAAATTTAGGGGGGGTTCTGAACATTCGATTGCGTATAAAAACAATAGGCTTCCGGTGTTTACGGAAGCCTATTGTTAGTTTGGATTGTGAGTTTTGTACCAAATTTCGTTCGAATCGGTTCATTCGTTCGTCAGTTATCGTTTCCACAGACTCACTGACACACACACACACACACACACACACACACACACATACTTTCACACACACAGACATCACTTCAAAAATGTTTGATTCGTGATCAGGGATGCTTAAAACGTGCGCTCCCGTCGAAAACTCGAATTCGAATTTTCGACCCCGTCACGATACTTTCCTTATACATTATGCATATAAGGAAAGTAAAAAAGGAAGAGTGATAGCATACATCAAGACGAACAATATTTACAATGGAACCTAAGACAATGGAACCTAACGCATTCCATTCATAGTGGTAGAAAAGTACAGTTACATATCCATGATGAGCATTCAACAGTGAAGAATAGAGACATAACTAATTTAGAAGTTTTACATTTTCATTCGCATCAGAGAAAGACTCAAAGTAGCTGTTTAAAGTGGCGTCCGAGGGTGTCTTTGCACCGGCGACATGGGCAAATGGAAGACTGTCGAAACCCTCTCACAGAATCCTGGTGTAGGGTTGATCTTGTCCGCAGCAACAACGATTCTTGTGGTGTCCCGTACACCAATGTTTTCACGTTTCTTCTGAAGGAGTCCAGTGGATTAAGGCCCGGGGAGGTTGGAGACCAAGCCACAGGTCTACCATGTTCAATCCACCGCTCGGGATATGTTACATTTAGGAATTATCGGACCTCGGTGGGAAAGTGTGCTGCGACCTTATCATGCATACCCCACATGTCCCTCTGTATGGTGAATGGAACACAGACAATCACCAAGGAAACCTGACCAGATGTTGACAGCAAATTTTTACTGGTATTTACAAGGGTCAGTAATGTGTGGATTTTCTTGAGTCTAAGCGTGGAAGACCCAGACCGTCCGACTCGTCCGGAGGACTTAGAGTAACTAGTTGGACGGCCGGGAAGTTGAGTCTAAGCGTGTTGGATTTCGTCGTGAGAATCCTTATTGTTGCGGACAAGATCAATACCACACAAGGAGTCTGTAAGAAGTGTGACAGTCTTTCATTTTCCGGTGTCGACTGTGCAACGACGCTCTCGGACGCCACTTTGAGTAGCTATTTTGAGTCTTTCTCTGATGGTAATGAAAATGTGAATCTCCTAAATTAATTTGGCCTATTTTCTTCACTGTTGAAGGATCAACGATGATACTATGTAACTTTGCTCTTTTCTGTCACTATAAGTAGAATGCATCCACAGCAAATATTGTTCGACTTGAGGTGTACTATCACCCCTCCTTTTTTGTTGAAAGAGTTTACGACACCCTGTATATATACCGAAGTCGTAGATTAATAGTCCATCAGCGATAGCTAATCAGGAAGGAGATTGAAAAACAGGTCAGCCAGTTGGAAACATTTAACGAACATACAAGATTGGAGTGCACCAAAACACAACAAAAATGCTTGAACAAGATGAGACAAGTCCGAACAAGATTAAGCAACTCCCAATAATAAATAAAATAAGTTAAATAGATACATAAGAATACTAACGAAAAAAAAACAGACAAAAATAATACAAATAAAAATAAATTGGTAAAAAGGAAGAGAGTACCCTGCCAGACCCTATAAAAAAATGGAGTACTGGGTAGGTCATTCTATATTACTAAAATTTCGTCTGAATATTAAAGGTTTAAAAACGTCAAGATCATAGATCGGTGTGCATTTTTGTATAATCCTTGCGAAAGAAAATTTAAGTTAAATCAATATTGAGCGATTGAAGATTTTTTAAATTCCTGTTACTTTCCTTATATACATAATGTATAAGGAAAGTATTGTGACGGGGTCGAAAATTCGAAATTGAGTTTTCGACGGGAGAGCACGTTTCAAGCATCCCTGATCACGAATCAAACATTTTTGAAGTGATGTCTGTGTGTGTGTGTGTGTGTGTGTGTGTGTGTGTGTGTGAGTGTGTGTGCGTGTGTGTGTGTGTGTGTGTGTGAAAGTATGTGTGTGTGTGTGTGTCAGTTAGTCTGTGGAGACGATAACTGACGAACGAATGGACCGATTTGAACCAAATTTGGTACAAAAATCACAATCCGTAAACACTGGAAGCCTGTTGTTTTTAAATGCAATCGAATGTTCAGAACACCCCTAAATTTTCGAATAAAATTTTGAAAAAATCGTCAAAAAATCAAAACCGCTAGTAAAGTTACGCAAATAGACATTTCTTATGTAATTTTTCATTAGAAAACGATTGACATAAATTTTGGAACGTTAACATGAACCGTTCTCGAGATATTGCACATTTTTCAAAAACATTATTAAAAAGTCATATAAAATGAAAAAAAATATTTTTGCTATTGAGAAACATGTTCACTCTTCATATGTAATACCATGCGATAAATTGGGTGACATCATTCTCGTAGATCTAGCTCGTTCCATTCATGAAAAAATATACTTTGAGTAATACTTTTGTATTTGAACGACAATAGTCATTTTTGTGTTGTAAGAACAACTTATTTCTTCATCCATAACGCTTGGCGAAATTTTGGCTACAAATTTTTTGGAATGTCGCCAACTTGCCGACTTTTTGAAATGTTGCCAAATTAACGAAAATCTCGCCAAATGGATAAAAATGACGCTAAATCAATGAAAATGACGACTATTTGTCGAAAATTCAATATCTTGGAAAGAATATTAGTATCTACTATAAGAAAAACTTATTTTTTTACTGTAAAAGTAGTAAATTCATTACATTATATAAGGAAAGTCATGTGTTGCCCACATCAGATTTTTTTGATATAGATTGCATGTTCCTTAATACTAAATTTTGAAGCACAATACTGCAAATATATCAACTGTTAGAACATTCTAATACGCCGATAGAGATGTTCTCAATACTAAGGAAACATGATCCCTATGAAGTGAACAGTATTTGCGCACGAATTTTGTGCTTTTCACCCGTAAGCCAAGAACTGTATTTGGTAGCAATAAATTGTGCTATGTGCAGTTTGTAAACACCTATAACGATCGTGAAGGCAATAGTTCAACGCAGCTTTATTTGAAGCTCACTGGGTGGTATGGCGAAATATGCGGTATGAAATTGAGCCCAAAACAATCCATCAATGCTAATTTCAGTAATAGAAGCATAGTTTCAAAATAAGAAAATTCTATTTTGAAATTATGAAGTATGGATCCTGACACACACAGATGCAGTATTGAACCAATTTACATTCCTTTCAGTTACTTTAAATGTTTCGGGAAAATACTTTTCGAGTTCTTTTATTTTTCTTTTCATTATCTAGTTTTTTTTACCTAGAAAGAAAAGAAAGCATATCTAAACACGCTGATAATTTTATTTCACGATCCTTTACTGATATGCTTTATTTCTTGCACCAATTAGGATTTATCATTTCGCCAGGTCATAATAAATATTTTTGAAGTGCTTAGTGCATTTATTTTTTTGAAGAAATCGATAATTTATACTGAATAGGCCGCAATTATTACACATTTCAAGATCAAGGGCGCGGTAGCCCAGTGGTTAGCTTGCTGGAATTGCACTCGGTAGGCCCGGGTTCGATTCCAGCCATTGCCAAAACTGCCGCTGTGTTCACGCGGAATACGATCACGTTCAACATGTAGGTCCGTAAGTCCTTCCGAGAGGTTGGTGATAGGGGAAGGACGGTATGGTCCCTGTGGATGCCTCCCCCTATGGGTTCCGGTATAAATTGGGTGGTACTTATCGGCCGTCCAAACAGTCACCTTACACCTTTCTGTTAGGGAGCCAACGGCCCTACCGTGCTGAGGACACCGGTTCTCGTTAGATCACCGAAGTTAAGCAGCATCGGGCGCGATTAGTACTTGGGTGGGCGACCACTTGGGAACACCGCGTGCTGTTGGTACATTTCGGGCGCGGTAGCCCGGTGGTTTGCGCGCTGGATTTGCACGCTGCCACATCTACCGCCTTGCTTATGCGGAGTACGATCACGTTAAACATGTGTGTCCGTAAGTCCTTCCGAGAAGTTGGTGGTAGAGGAAGGAGGGTACGGTCCATGTGGATGCCCCCCCCACTGGGTTCCGGTCTAAATTGGGTGGCACTTTCCGGCCGTCCAAACGGTTACCTTACACATTTCTGATAGGTCGGACGGACAAATATTGGACATACCCTATCCCAAACAGTTCGATCCCCCTCTTGCAGGCATTGGCGTCCATGGACGCCAATTCAAAGTTCAATAATGCCTTAAATCAAAGACAACACATCGCAGATTTAATAAAAACCATCCTTTATGACGTACAACTATTAAAAAAGGGCATAGCGCTTTCGGGTATCACCATACACTTCATCAGTGGCTATTTAAAACTTACCGTGCAAACAAGCTTATATACAGACTAAATTGGCAGACAAAATTTGCATAAATCAACTACGGGACAATGATAATTAAATTTTATTATAAACAGAATATTTAAGATTAAACAGTTACAAAATTACAATAAATTATATTATAAACAGGAAATTTAAGATTAAACAAATATTAAATAGAAATACAAAAAAGTAACTGTAACATGCCCCAAATTCAGCAAGCATAAATTACATCAAATTTTTATTAAATGACCTTTTAATCTACGATTTGTTGTTTTTGTTTTAATGCATTATTGAAGTTGACGTAAAACCACTTTAATTATTAAAGTTCAATAAGTTTATTCGATTTTTTTAGACTTATTTGTTTCGTTTACAGGATTTTTTTCTTTATTTCTACCCTGACCATTCGACCTACCAGAAGGTGCATGGTATCTGTTTGGACGGCCGGTACAGCGTCACTAAATTTTTACCAGAACCTAGTGAGGGTGATGTCCACAGAGACCGTACCACCTTTCCCTTACCACTAACGTCTAGGAAGGACTTTCGGACCCACAGATGTAACGTGCTCGTACACTACATAGACACGGGATATTCTGGGCAGTGCCTGGAATTGAATTCGGGCCCTCCGAGTGCAATTCTCATACTCTAACCACTAGGCTATCCCACCGCCGTTTTACAATATTTCAACGCACAACATGTTACTCACTCACTAACTGCTTATTGTTGTGATGTATCCTCTGAAATCGTTGATGTGCACTCAGAATACAAGTATGAGTTCAAATGTCTGGATAACCACCACGTTTATTCACAAGAATAGCGTAAACAGCGACAATATACAGTAAAACAGCACTTAAATGCTCCACTAATTTCACAAAACCACCGATGCAATTCCCGAAATATTGACGTATTTCGTTTTACCAAGCAGAGGCTACTACTCTAAAAACATTGGCGAATATCATAGTTCAATGTAGCTCGTATCACGTCAACTGCACTCCAACTGAGAGATGATTCCTTTTATAGACTCTGTATAGAAACTTTTAGAAATCTCTCGCATCTCATAGAATATTGGTTATTTCGAGGTTTTTCTCGAAACTTCGAGAAACAAGTCGCCAAATTGGCGATGAAGCCACCAAATCTTGCAACCCTTCCTCCTAATTTCGGAACATGGCAACCCTAGATTCATTTCATAAAAAAGGTTGTCTGTACACAACGGTATCACAGTTCAATGTAACTTACATCACGTTACTGCTCTCCAACTGCGTGATGACTCCTTTTATAGACTCTTTATAAAAAGTTCTAGAAATCTCTCGCATCTCATAGAATATGGGTTATTTCGACGTTTTTCTCAAACCTTCGAAATGTTGCCGAATTGGCGATAAATCGACAAATCGGTCAACCCCTCCTCATAATTTCGGCACATGGCAATCCTAGATTCATGTCATAGGAAAGATTGTAGGTACGGGTGTTTTCCCCGTCTGGGTGTAATAAGACACTCCAGTCAGAGAATTTTGCACGTTCATAACATTATAGTTAGCTGGCACTTTTATTTTCCTAAATTAGTTTTTCATACTTTTGACACACGCTCATAATACGTGTGCATTCCGTCCGCATGTGTTTAAAAGATATTTTCCAACCGACATTTTACTTACAAGACACCTAGGGATGAACACAACCAATTAACATTCCTTTTGCTTGCTGTACTTCCATTATTTCATTAGAGATTTTCTTTTTTTTCATTCCTATCCGTAAAAGAATGAAAAATTTTTTCCTTGAGATAAATACGTTGAATTTTTTTTTTGCGTATTTCTTCTGACGCATTTTATTACTTGCACTAATTATTGTTATCTGTTTGGGGCGTTCGCGAAAAGTATGCATTTTAAAGATGAAGATATTTATCAAAAGAAGCCAATAATTTAAAATTAAACTGCGCTTCAAGACAAATATGAGTGATTTTAGATTGTTCGTAGTATAAATAAAAGCAATTATTTATTTCGATGCTAAATTGATTAGAAATATCGTGAATCTATCCAGAAGTTCTGTAATAGAATATTGATAAATATCAAGAAACAGTGGATCATTAAAGATAAGTATTAGCACGTAAATGTATAATAATAAAGAACAATGTCAGTCTGTCTCTCTGTTTGTCTATAGCGAAAAATCTAAACATAGTATGGGCACAAAAATTGGTACACATGTACTTCAGAACCCGGGGCGATATGCCATAGCGGGATTTTTTTTAAATTTTAATTAGTTATTTAGTTATTTTAAGTCAAAGAAACTTCCCGTTCACGGCTGATTTGCATCATATTTTTTATGGCACTATATCTGATGAAGCCATCTGGTGCCGCCATATTGGACATCATTCGTTCATAAATTAACTTTTACATTAGAACAATAGTGCACTTCAAAAATATAAATTACAGTTGAAAACCGAGTTCTGCCCTCTTTTCATATATATTACTTTCTCTGCAATACATGGTAATGTATAGGGAAAGTATTGAAATCACGTCGAAAATCGCAACTCGAGTTTTCGTCGGATCTATACGTTTCGAGATCTCTAGAATACGAAAAAACTATTTTTAGCGTGACGTCTGTGTGTGTGTCTGTTTATGTGTCTGTCTGTGTGTCTGTCTGTGTGTCTGTGCAATGTATGTATCCACTCTAACTCAAAAACTAATGGACTGAATTTCCTAAAATTTGGTAGGTAAGTCACTTGGATGTGACCCTGGTGCTAATTAGTTTTTGGTACGATTGGTAAAATCAGAATCCGCCTGTTTTTGCGAAATGGTTCGTAAAAATTTCATTTATCCGCTCTAGCTAAAATACTAATTTACCAAATTTCACAAAATTTGGTAAATAAGTTACCTGTTGAATACTCTGGTGCTGATTAGATTTTGATACGATTCGGAAAAGAAGAATCCGCCTTTTTTTACAAAATGACCCGTAAATTCGCAAAAATCTAAAAGAAAAAAAGACTACGTATGCTGAAATGTATCAATTAAATTCTTGTTTTATACGCAGTTTTTGACGAGGAAAAGAATGTAACACACTCCATTATAATTTAGAACTAACCGTTCTAAAGATATTTGTGATTTCTTGCATTTTTGTTACGTCGCTATCGGAAAAATGTCCAATTACCAAATGAAAACAAAAATTGAATTAAAAATGTAAATTTAGTGTTATTTGGTGCAATTAAACTCAATCTAATGAATTTTTAAAGAAATAAAGAAAATATGAATTTAAGTCTACAGGGAAAGTCATGTGCTGCCCACATCAGATTTTTTTAATCTATGAGCAAATTAGTCTTTTTTTCAGAACAAATTTCATTTCGTTTGATTCAAAGGAGAATTTCTGTAGTCGCTCGGTGTTCGAAATTTCCAACAATACACTGTAAAAGAGTTAGAGACCGAAAGTATAATCGCACACTTTTAATCATCATACCATCTCAAAGACCATATTATAAACAGACAAGTTGTAGAGAACATACGTACGAGCATGCAGCGAACAACTACAAATTTAAAGAAAATAAAGAATGAAAGCAATAAATCCCTGTATAAAATACCGGGCAACGTCGGCTACATTTCATAGTTTTAAACAACATCGCTCAACTGTTGTAGAAACCAAACACTTCGTTAAATTTGAAAAATACAAGTTTCAGATTTAAAACGCACTCGCATTTAGAAATATGGATTTTGTTTCTCTTTAAAAATATGGTAATGTTCTACAAAATAAGTATTTTTTTTATTTTCTCAAAATAAAAATCTTAATTAGTGTGAGTAGTGAGAAACAAAAGTAAAATTCCATATGAAGAGACTTTCAACATATTCGTCGCTGTAAGGAATTTTTAATTTTCTTTCTGGAGGAATTACAACTACAAATATATTTAAAAAGAAAGGAGCAATAGAAAATGAAATTTTTGAAGAGATTAAATTGATGTAAGAAATGTTAATTGCACCAATTCAATTCTGTGGTGTATTTGGTTAAACGGCTAACATAATTGTGTCTAGTTATGTGCTGGAAAAATAAGAATCTACGACTTATAAAACTGAAAAAAATTCATTCTGTATTGCATTTTATACAAATCCAAAATGTTAAGTAAATTAGCTTTTCTTTGCAATTATGGTATAAAGTTTTTATGAAGCGGCTTAAAGAACTGGATATAAATGAAACAATTCATCAATATATGGTGTACATGTGCGTCACAATCGCCAGACTATGGAGTTAGAGAGAATTAAAAACAACTTTGAAAATACCACACTACTTTGAGAATTATAGCTAGGTGTCGCTAATGTTAATAACGTCCCATCTGTTTTTATTCGAGACAACAGAAAAGCGTAGTATTTTGTATTTGCATTTTTGATTATTTTCAATTTAAAAGTTCCCTAATTATGAGTATTATAAGTGTTTTGCTTCTGGTTGCAAAATAGGCTGCATAATATTTAGAGAAAAAACACACAAACTGGGAGAGAAAATACATTTGTGTACATAGGAGTATTCTTTATTGTTTGAATTGCTGTGATAATTTATTTCTGAAAAGAAAAACCAGTTTAAATAAATATTACGTAATGCATACCAGCCTTTTACCATAGAAATTGCTATAATGGGATGGAACTTATCTTACCTTTGGGCCTCCTTAATTATTGTCTCAAACAATTTTGTCGTTTTTTCAAACAAACTCCTATAGATGAAGTGCTTGAAAATGTCATAATGCTTTACGAATCATATCAAGGCGCAGCTAGGGTTAGTGAAGTAGTCTCTAATGTTAGTTGATATAAGAAGAAGACGTAGTATGTATGCATTTTTGATTTTATTAAAATTAAAGTTTCCAAATTATAAGTATAATTAATCAGTATTTTTTCTTAAATGTAGAATAGGGTACAGTCTACAGAGAGATAAAAATAAATTGGCAGGTAAAATAATTTTCAATAAGTAGGAATCTTCTGATTTGTTTCAGTTCTAATTTGCATTGGGCTAATAATCTGTTTTTACTAGTTTTACTAGTTTTAGTTTTCTAGAAGTTAATTTGAATATTTTATCAATTTAAATATATTACTGTCTTTTATCTGCAAGAAAGTCATAGAGGAAATATGTGGCTGATGCAGTTTTTGAGCACCACTGTATTTATAAACACATTTGGCGAATTTACGAACGATGATTATATAGCTATCATAGTAACGAGATTAGCTTTTCCAAATTAAATAAGGAGAATATAAATATATCAGTGACATATGCAACACGTTATTAAAATTTGGAATTTGAATTTTAGGAAACAATTGATTGGAACTCAACAAGAAAATTCCCAAATGCCAATGTAGAATTAATTCACCACCAAAAATATTGCCCTGTGGATCTTGAACATCATTATATCCATGTGAAAGAAGTAAAGCAAAGTCACTGCTTAATCTAAGGAATGTCATATGCTGCCCACATTTAATATTTTTGCTTTTGAAACCAGATCAAACTTTTAAACAACCGAATATGTTGTTACAAACTAAACAAACCAATTTCTTATTATTACTTTCTCATATATAATATTGAGTAAATATTGTTTTCACGAAAATTTTCGATTTCGGGAGTTTGATGCCTATATATGATTTAGTTTCGATTATTTTTGGATTGTTATCCGTCTGTCTGTCTATGATCGATTTCTTGTGTACAAGATAGCTGCGACAAATATTAATGGATTTTCACAAAATTTTATATTCTGCTTTGCTAACGAAAAATCTAGAACTAGAAATGATTTTAAAAAGTTCGAGCCATGAGTGAAAAGGGTTATTTATGACTCAATGATAACTAAACTTAATCGTTTCAATAATTGTAGTGAAAATTAGCCGTCATATAATTTCTGTGTTCGTGACATTATTAGACCCCTTGGGGTGGGTGGGAAAAATATCAAACTTCATATCAATCGAAAGATTTTTAAAGCCCTTAAAAATTATGGGTGACAAGCCATAATTATGATCATCTGGGAAAATGATACAGATTTTTCAAAAATGTTTCTGTAAATAAGAAAAGAAATCTTACTTAAAAAATAATTCTGGTATGATAAGGTCGAATTGAGCTACACGCTAGTTAATTTTCACCAGGAATTTGAGTGATTTGGAATACATACAATAATAAGATCCGTATCAAGTCTGAAAATCCGTATAAGTCTGAAACCACTCATTTATTTTAAATTATTGACTTCCCAAGAAGATAAATATACAAATATTCTTCCTAATGTGCGTTTCTTAAGAACTTCTTTTAAAAAAAAATGCAACCTTAATTAGAGAGGGTAATAAGATACATCAGTAAACTTACGTAAGAAGAAAATTTTACAGTATTTATCATGGGGATTTTTTTCATTTTCTTTTCGCGGCGATGAAAAGTGGAAAATTTGTGAAAAGAAATAAGCAATAGGAAGAGGAATTTTTCCCCGAGCAATTAAGGTAACGAAAAGGAATGTTAATTGGTTACGCTCAATCTTGGAATTTATGTGGTCGAAGATTTCAATGTTTATACTCAGCATTTTTATACTGTTGAACTTTTTACCAGTTGTAGATGGAAATTAAAAGATAGAAAAAAAAATATGGAAAATAAATTTTTGGAGATGATCATGAACATACTGTACTAAAAGTTGATATATTATTGCGAATTTTTACTTATTTCATGCTATTATGTAAAACGACCGTTGTTTTTATGAAATATTTTTTAAATTGAGATTTTGACAGAAGAAGTGAGTAATAAGACCTGCTGAGAATAAACAGTACAGGAGAATAAATAATACATCAAATGAGATAAATTTAAATATTGAATGTTTTGCAGATTTAAACATTGTATGATGTCGTATTATCGATTATAGATATTTTCTTTCCTTTGGAAAATATAAAGATTTCTTTCTACAGATATAATAAAATGATTTCTGGTATTAGACAAGGGATCTGGTTCAAAATGTTTATGTAAAATAAAAATAAATATGCAGAAAAAAATGTGATGTAAGCAGCAAATAACTTTCCTTACAAACAGAAATTGATAATATATTAAATTATTCAAATTGGCATGCATTTCAATTGTTCAAATTGGCATGCATTTCAATTGTTCAAATTGGCATGCATTTCAGTTATTCAAATTGGCATGCATTTCAATTGCTGAAATTGACATGCATATTGAGCAGCACATGACTTTCCTTACAAGCTGAAATTGATAATCTATTAAATTAATCAAATTGGCATGCCTTTCAATTGTTCAAATTGGTATGAAATTTCAATTGTTCAAATTGGCATGCATTTCAATTGCTCAAATTGACATGCATATTGAGCAGCACATGACTTTCCTTACAAGCTGAAATTGATAATCTATTAAACTATTCAAATTGGCATGCCTTTCAATTGTTCAACATGGCATGCATTTTAATTGTTGAAATTGGCATGCATTTCAATTGTTCAAATTGACATGCATTTCAATTGTTCAAATTGGCATGCATTTCAATTTTTCAAATTGACATGCATATTGAGCAGCGCATGACTTTCCTTACAAACTGAAAATGATAATCTATTAAATTATTCAAATTGGCATGCATTTCAATTGTTCAAATTGGCATGCATTTCAATTGTTCAAATTGATATGCATATTATCCAGTTAGCAGTTTTAATGTTTCTTTTTCATTAGGCAAATTAACGTATTTTTAAACGTCGTTATCTCCTCAAAATTAGAAAAATACTTTAATTTTTCGAAAACATTTCGTCCTAGACTAATGGATTTGGTCTTTTTAGTTTCAGCGTTAAAAATTGCGTATAAAATGGGCATTTGATGAACACCTTTAAGCATGCTTAGTCTTTTATTTCAGATTTTGACACAGGACATTTCACACAAAAAAGGCAAATTCTAATTTTCAGTTTGATACTAAAATGTAATCAGTACCAGGGTAATCTACAAGTGACTTACCTACTGATTTTTAAAAAACATCCTTCGACACAAGCTGTTAAATCTCAAATGGCCAAATTTCCGGAAAACTGGGCCTATACGTTTAGGTCTATGTATTCTGCTGAAGGATCCTCACAATCTTTTAAATCCCAAGAAGCCCATTTTAGTTGTGTCAGTTTAAAAAATATGTCTACAACTAAAAAAAAACTGATGTGGGCAGCACATGACTTTCCTTATATAATGCAATGAATTTTCTACTTTTACAGTAAAAAAAAATAGATTATTTTTATAGTTGTTATTTATATTCTTTCCAAGATATTAAATTTTCCTCAATAATTCGTCATTTTCCATGTCGTCATCATCAATGAGTCATCATTGATTTAGCGTCATTTTTGTCCATTTGGCGAGTTTTCCGTTAATTTAGCAACATTTAAAAAAGTCGCCAAGTTGGCGACATTCCGCCAAATTCGTCGCCAAAGTCTCACCAAGCGTTATGGATGAAGAAATAAGTTATTCTTACAGCAGATAAATGACTATTGGCGTTTAAATACGAAAGTAATTATTCAAAGTATCTTTTTTCATGAATGGAACGAGCTAGATCCACGAGAATGATGTCACCCAATTTATCGCATGATATTGCATATGAAAAGTGAACATGTCTCTCAATAGGAAATATTTTTTTTTTATTTTACATGACATTTTGATAAATTTTTTGAAAAATGTGCAATATCTCGAGAACGGTTCATGTTAGCGTTCAAAAATTTATGTCAACCGTTTTCTAATGAAAAATTACATAAGAAATCTCTATTTGCCTAGCTTTAATAGCGGTTTTGATTTTTTGACGATTTTTTCAAAATTTCACTCAAAAATTTAGGGGGGTTCTGAACATTCGATTGCGTATAAAAACAATAGGGTTCCAGTGTTTACGGATTGTGATTTTTGTACTAAACTTCGTTCGAATCAGTCCATTCGTTCGTCAGTTATCGTCTCCACAGGCTCACTCACACACACACACATACTTTCAAACACACACACACACACACACACACATACTTTCAAACACACACACACACACATACTTTCAAACACACACACACACACACACACATACTTTCAAACACACACACACACACACACATACTTTCAAACACACACACACAGACATCGCTTCAAAAATGTTTGATTCGTGATCAGGGATGCTTGAAACGTACTCTCCCGTCGAAAACTCGAATTTTAATTTTCGACCCCGTCACAATACTTTCCTTATACATTATGTATATAAGGGAAGTAATAACTGCGTATGATTACGTGGAAGGTTAGTATCTTTCGGCAGGGTACCTAGACCTGAAAGTACAGCTATGTTTCCACGGAAGCTTGGATCAAGCCATGTTGAGATTAATATTTTGAGATTCATAACTTTTTATAAGGGTGTTTTTGTTTTTGGGTTTTTTGTTCTTGGCAAAAGTTTTTTACCATGAAGTGGATATTTTGCGAGATGCTACAGAAGAAATTAATGGGATATATTCATTGTTTAACACGCCAATGTACACAACTACCCTACACTATATACACTGCCGAAACTTGATACCCACGTCCACTGCAGCTTTACACTATGTACATTGCAGATACTATATACTCACAATGCACACTACAGCCTTATACTATGTACACTGTAGGAACTTTATACCCACAATGCATATTACAGCTTTACACTACGCATACTGCAGAAACTTTATTCTTACAATATACACTGCAGCTTTAAACTATGTGCACTGCATAAACTGTTTACCCATAATGTACACCATATCCTTATACTATCTACACTGCATAAACTTTATACCCACAATGTATACTACAGCCTTACACTATGTACACTGCATAAACTTTATACCCACATTGTACACTACTGTTTTACACTATGTACACTGCAGAAACTTTATACCTACAATGTAGACTACAAGAACATAAAATAATGAAAGCTTCGGTTTCTCACAGAATAGAAACTTATTATTTGAATATTTTCGTGTGTTCAATCATTTAGGAATATTCACCATATGTGACTCAAAACGGTCTCGCATATCACTGGATTATATATATTCACATATGTAACTCATCATGCTACGCTGGAATATCATCCGATACTTCGCATACATTTGAACGAATAACCACTGGGACCTCTATTCTCAATGATCATTTAATCCTTAAAGCTCCCTCATTAACCCGAAGGATCATTCCGGAACGTCCAACTCTAATTTCTCGTGCATCGTCCACAAAGGCATCTTTCTCTGTGTTCCACATAACTCAAAGGACATCAAGAAGGCAGCTGTGCCAGAACAAATGATCTTTGTAAAGTATTAATCTCACTGTATTGCGGGGTCATCTGAACTTCCTTAGCCGCAAAATTTAGTAGCGGTCAGTAGCGTAATTACAATTTTGGGGCTGACAGGAAAAATATTCTTTTGAGACTCGACTTCTAGCTGAAACATTTTCAATGTATTCTGAAGTAATTTATAATCGATGATTTTTCTTTATTATATGTAAGAAATAATATACAATTGCATCATATACATATGTTAATAAAACATTTGCAATGAAATAAAATAAAATAAAATATTTTTGAATTTTTTCTGAAACAGGGGCAATAGGACAATGGTCCATCCTCTAGATTTATATCCCATACGATAATCCTCTAAATAATTTCTTTGACAATTCTTTTTTACTGGTATAAAAGTATGGAATATTTCCTTAATAAATTTATATATATGTTTTTTCTTGGAGCTCAAAACTTTAAAAAACTTGTTGAAAATGTAAAAGAAAATTTGCAAGAATCGCCATTTTAAAAAATTAATAAAAAATATCCAACGTTAATTTAAACTTGTGATAAAGGCAAATATATAGTTAATGATTATTAAACAATAGCTTGTCTTTAAATGGAATTAAAATATGCAAAAGAATTTATACAAAGACCACTTATGTGTGCTGTCTTATTTTTAGGACGATAAGGAAATATGGGTTAATTACCATCAATAGAGGCTTCTCTGGAAAATAGTAATAACATAGTAGAGTGGAAAATAGTAATAATATAGAATACAGACATGAAAAATTGCTTTCTATAGATTCATGTTGGTCAATTAACATTTATGCGAAATTTTCAATAATCGTCTGCGATTTTAGATTATTTTTGGCAATAATTTTAAAGTGTTCAAAATGAATGCGAAATTATGTGTAAAGAAGGTTGGAATACTTTTTCTGGAGAATTTCGCATTTTTTCAATAATTCGAAATCCGTTGATTTTAAAATTTCTCTCAGTGATTGGCGGATATATAATAGTTCTGACGTTCTGCTTGAGACTCCTTGTTGCTTGCTTTTGGTAGTTACTGCCCTGATAGCGGAGTTACTGCCCTGATAGCAAAGATGGTGTGCGATTTGCGAAGAACTGAATTAGGCTTAGTTGTGTAGTGCGAGTAAGGATTGCTATATGAGTGTTCCATCCGATAGTGTTTCTTTAACAACTGATATGAAATTTTTAAGGTAATAACGATGGTACTATATTTGCTTCGTCCTATAAAGTTATGAGTCTTATAACGTCCTATAACGATATGAGTGTAACGCCAACCAATGGATGAAAAGTCTCCAGAGGAAGACATTGAACGACGAGCAACAAAAGTGATGAAAAAGTTACACGATAGAGACTCTCAAAAAGTTCTTGAGATGAACGGTCGCAAAAGATGGCAGAAAATAGAAAATTGTAAGTTTAGTATTGCCAAAGAAACCCCGACCAAGTATGCCTAGTACAGGCATATGATGTGCAACCAAGATGTTAACAGGTATCACACAGAAGAACCATTTTAATCAACGGTGAAGAATGAATCCCGCAAACATCGCGCATATTATCACATCGAACTCCGATTAAGGTTAAAATTTGAAGAATGGCGCTTGAAACTATCTAATATAAGTTTAAATTGGAAGATGAATTAAATAAATAAGTATACAAAAATCACAACGTGTTATCAAGTATTTAGCATGTTATTGTTTTTTTTCAGCTCTGTAGGAATTGATGATGTTGGTTCCGAGCCAGGATCGAACTCGAGACCAGGAGCTTACAAGACCGACATTATAAGATTAGAGCAAAAGCTAGCTTCTAATCCGAACTTATAATTAATTCGGGGACTGATTCCTAGCATCTTCGATCGATGTTTTTGGCATAAGCAGAGCCGACTGCTGCCACACACTCCACTCCTGATGAGAAATCCAGTCAAATTTCAGTGAGGAGCTAGGGCACCCAGAAAACCCCCGCCGCGTCCCCATACGAAACTCAGTCGGGAGCTGAATAACTGGGAGGCGTGTAGTATATCATTTTGCAGCTATGTGACGTCAATCATACTCATTAGAGCCTTAGTACTCATCCTGGAGAGAGGAGTGGTCGGCATCTCTGGCTCGGTGTGGTGCTGACATCTCGTGTTGTATGCTTGCATTAATTGTCCAGTTAACCATTGTAGGAATTGAAGATTTTGGACCCGAGCCAGGCTCGAACTCGAGACCAGGAGCTTATAAGACCGACATTATAAGGTTAGACCAATAGCTAGCTTTTCTCATCCGAATTTATAATTCAGGTACTGATTCCTAGCATCTTCGATCGATGTTTTTGGCAGAAGCAGACTCGGCTTCTGCCGCAACACTTTCTAGATGAAGCCAGATTGTTGAAAAGATGAGTTTTGACGGTAAGATATTTTTTATGGAACATGTTAGAGTATTTCTTTTCACAGCGGCAATGTTCATTTCTAACCACAGGTGTGGCCATTAAAGTGTCAGTATATTTAAAACTAATACTAAAATACTGTATCACCCACAGCTAATTATAAACAAAAATCGGCAGTGGCTGCAGTCCGATGGGAGTGGAATATTTTTTCTTAAATAAAATTTTGTAAAGTAAAACTTAACTTTTGTAATATAGAAAAAAAAACCACTATCGTTGCAAAGTAAAATTTGCAGACTTCTTTAACTTGGCTTAGATTATTTTTCGAAAATGCAAGAGCTTTTTTAAAAAATAAGTATAGACTTTTCTTCATACATATTTTGTCACTTGCTATTTATACCTCCTCTCTTTAATAGTTTCGGAGGTATGGAAAAAAACTAGTTCAGGCAGATATATTTTTGAGTTTTTTTCAAAAAACTAGAGCTCAATCTAAAATCCAATTATATACACTTATAAGGCTTTTGAAGACCTACAAATTTTTGTTTATTTTTAGAGCTAGATTTTAGATTTTGAGATATAAGCATTGCAAATTTGAAAAACGGAAAATTTTCAATCTTCTTCAATTTTGACAAGACGATGACTTGATAATTATAGGGGCTGTTTTCAATAATAAATACAGATGTTAATATTAAATTTTTAGTACATATTTTGTTGTTTACTATTTGTATCTATATTTTATAGTTTACTATTTATATCTATATTTTATAGTTTACTATATATTTTGAGAGAAAGTTAGACAAATAAAAAATAGCACTCGCTTTTGAAATTGTTTCCGAAAAAAAAAGTAATAATATAATTAAGAAAAAAGAATATGTTGAAGAAAATCGAAAATTTTCCGTTCTTCAAGTTTGTAATGCTTGCATCTCAAAACTTCAACGTACTAGCTATGACTAGTAAGCGGGAATATGTAACTTTTGAAAGTCCCACAAGTGTATATAATTGGTTTTTGACCTCAATCTTGGTTCTTGAAGTATAATGGTTATAATTTTGATATTTTAGTATTACTTTCCCTGCAATACATGGTAATGTATAGGGAAAGTATTGGAATCGTGTCGAAAATCGCAACTGTAGTTTTCTCACGTATTTACACGTTTTGAGATCTCTAGGACATGAGAACACTATTTTTGATATTATGTCTGTGTGTGTATCTGTCTGCGCAAGGTATGTATCCACTCTAGCTAAAAAACTAATTAACCAAATTTCATAAAATGTTATAGGTAAGTCATTTGTGTGTGACTCTGGTGCTGATTAGATTTTGGCATGATTCAGGATAAAAGAACCTGCTTTTTTGGCAAAATTCCCGCAAAAATCTCATGCATCCACCCCAGCTAAAACTAATTGACCAAATTTCCCAAAAACGATTCGGAAAAAAAAAATCCTGCCTTTTTTTACGAAATAGCCCGCAAAAATCGTCAATATCTAAAACAAAATAATAAACACTTTTCAACTTTGTTGTAAAGTGTTAATAAAAGACTACGTGTGTTCAAATGTATCAATCAAATGCTTGCTTTATGCGTAAATTTGGACGATAAAAAAAATAAGAGCATTCCCATTACTCTGGGACTAACAGTTCTCGAGATATTTTAGTTTTTTTGCGTCTCTGCTACACCAACTTTGAAAAAAAATATGTCCGGGTAACAATTAAAAACAAAAATCGAATTAAAAGTGTGAATTCAGTGTTACTTAGGGTAATAATATTCAATTTAATGAATTATTAAAGAAATAAAGAGAAGGTGAATTTAAGTTTGTAAGGAAAGTCATGTGCTGTTCACGTTAGATTTTTTTTAACCTGGGTTTTCCAATGGGAAATTGTAATACTTAAAATGTCAGGATTGTTGCAGCTCAGTCTGTTTACTGGTGAAATATTAGCGTATAAGTACGAGATATTTTGTTTTGTTTAAAAAAACAGGATGTTAAACAGGGGAGGTTTGGACATGAAATTATACGTTTAGATGAAAATACACGGATTCAAGTACGTATTCAAGTACAATTTATGTGCTGCCAGGCACGTTTATAGACTAACTTGTATATAAAATCTCGTCAGATAAGTTTATCTTATATACCGAAAAGCAAGTTAGTAAAATAATTTAATATTTTGATGCATAGTCTAGGGTTGGAGTATTTAGATGAAATCGTGGCAGAAACTGAAACTATAAACAGTTAACGAGTATTTTGTAGTACTTTAAAAGTCTGTAAACGAAATGAATGAGTCTGAGAAAATCGAACTAACTTATTGAACTTTACTGAAATTTTATTTTACAAAATATTCTTAACTTAAAACCATTTCGGCTCCATCGGTCTGAAGCCACCGCTGATTTTTTACAATATTTTTGAATTTCACAGAAAATTTAAATTAAGCAAGTAGCTTGTAAAATATCTATCACATAGTGATGCAATTATGTCCGATAAAGCAATTAAGTGTCATGTTTCGTTTGCTTTTAAAATGCAACTTCAACATTTGTACTTAAATTATGAATTTGCACAAAATCGGTAATTAATACAATGAAAAATGCGATTATTTATTCAATGAACACTATAATTATATTCTACAAAATACATTTTTATTATCATTTACTATTGCTTGCAATAATTCCACATATTACTAAAAGCACGGGGAATTTCAAGCTACTCTACAATCATATTTGTACCCTCATACTTCATTAAACAAGAAAGCACAAGAACTCCATTAACAATGGACAATATGATCCTTAAAGACCTCTCATTATCCAATCTGTCGTTCCGGAGCATCCCACTCCATGCTTTCATGTATATACCGCAAGGACACATCCTGATGTATTTCTCATTACCCAAGGAACATCAAGAAGGTAGATGTGCCAGTATAAATGACCGTCCGTGTGGCATTAACTTCATCGTATCGCCTTTGTCATTGAAATTTGCATGGCCGCGAATATTAAAAGATCAAAGGTTTTGACAAAGTGGACTTGTATAATAAGTGTACGAATGCAAATGCACATAATTTGATATAGCTGTATTGTATATATATATAAAACATTATTTGAGCGCAGTAGTGAATAGGATTTCTTGGAATATTATTGAATTAGAAAAAATATATTGAGTCTGGAACATCTTGTGAAGTTTTTGACACTAGATACGATTGATTTTAGATCCTTCATCCACTATAAGAAGGTATAATTGGCAATATCTGTTTTGATAACATCGTCAAGAACATATCTTTCGACAGATCTACAAAATATTCTTTATATTATTGCACATTTAAATTATTAAACATATGCAAATGTAGCCGTCATTGAATGAACAAATTAAGAATTTTACATAAAAAGTATCGGGCGATATCACATATATTGCTGATTAGCTGTTCTGCCGGTTTGATTTTTCGGAAACTTGGCGTAAACCATTTTGAGATAACATAACTTTATTGGAAAGATGATTTTATTTCTTGTACTTGGCGGAGAGTTTATTTTACCAGGATTTTAAAATGTTTTGCAGAAATATTTATCAACATGATCATGTGGCAATGATAAAGCAGACATTGCAAATTATAGTACATGGTGATTAGAATTAAAGTATTCCTGTTCATAGTACTCTAGAAAAAACCAGTTATCATCAGAATGCCAAATCTGCGTGGTATGTATTTCAGAACATGGGGAAACAAATGACGAAAATAAAAAGAAAAGGAACGAGATGGCGCTGCGAACAATCCCTAGTAAAAACACAATTCAATGCAGCGGCTTGGCAGTCGTGATGCCTATTAATTACGAATTGTAAGTGGTATAAACGACTATCAACTGTCACAAACCCTGAATTTGAAATTTAGGTAAGCAATTTGCAAATGCTCCATACGGCATCAACAAAAGAAGACGACGTCACTTTATGAAAATTGTTTAAACACAATTTACTATAAAAATACGTTCAAAGCTTTGTAGAAACATTCAACGATCTCTATACGGGATTCTTATTGCCTGACCGTGCTTTATTGTTAAAGTAGTTTCACAAGAATGACGAAAACGGTGCTGGCTCTCTTGGCGAGTACAGCCTTTTGAAATTGTTGCGTACAGGTCCTCTGACAGCATGTGGCTTAGGGACAATGGTTCAACGCTTCGAGGAGACGGGAAGCTTCTAGTTCGAGCAGAACGAAGCCGAAAAGATGTGACAATGCAAGTGGCTAAAGAGGTAGTAACGGCTGTTGTTGAGCAGAATGTGGCAGGTCAGTAGTGGCAGGTCAGCACCAGTCACAATGTGGCAGGAATCAGTAGTGCTCGAGCTGTAACAAGACAATTGGATTTGCCCTACGCAGTAGTACTGAAGTGGTTGTGGAAAACTATAGAAAGCATTCCGTATAAGAACCACCGTCACCAAGTGTTACAAGGTTCTGATACAGATATCTGTGAAATGTTTGCTTTGGCATTCTTTGCGCGCATGTAGATGGTTCTGGCCCTGGAATATCTTATGGAGTGATAAGGCACATTTTTCTCTGGGTGGAGCAGTAAACACCCAATACAGCCGCATCTAGGCAATAAAAAATTGCTATCAGTTTCAACAGATCACCTTACATTCTATTAAACTAACCGTTTGGATTGGGTTTACAGTAATATTTCTGATTGGTCACTATTTTTTTTTGAAGAAATCCGTCCACAGGGACCAAATACCTGTTCAGTTACTGCACAGCGTTATATGGACATGTTGCAGAACTTCGTTATTCCTCATCTTCATGAACGAGAATGCCTCAGCTCTACCATATTCCAACAAGATAGAGCACTTTTCCACAATGACCGACCTGTTCAACAGTTATTGCGACAGAATTTTACAGGAAATCGAGTAATCAGTTGGGCATTCCCATCTTTAAGGCCACTCCGTTTAGCAAATCTGAATCCTTGTGACTTTTGAAGGACATCGCCATATTGCATACGCTCAACATCACGGCAGATCAGTTACATGCAGCTGTCGAACACGCTGTGACACGGTACCAGTTGTTGCTTTTTCAACACAATGGACACATTGAACACTGCCAATGACCTGTCCTTCTACAGACTTCTTCCCTTCTGCGTTCCATGCGTAACATATTCTAGATGCATTAATTAAATTGACATTTGGATGTTTATGACTATTGTCGGTATCTATCACACGCTTATACCACTTACAATTCGTAATTAATATGCATAACGCCTGCGAAGTCGTTTCATTGAATCATGTTTTCACTGGGGACTGTTCGCAGTGTCATCTCTTTCCCTATCGGTCATTTTTGGAACTAATTTTTTGCGTTATTCGTTTCCCCATGTTCTGAAATGCATACCACGCAGATCTGGCGTTCTGCAGATCACTAGTTTTTTCTCTACAGTACTCTGAACAGAGATACTTTAATTCTAACCACCAAGCATTATCCATGCAAGTTTTTTCAATTTTTGAAATTATAAATTATATTTATCTCCAAGTTTCAAAAGTGAAGTATATACCTCCCACCAGAATACACAAAATTAACCACGATTCATGAAAATTGATTAATAGTTCAGCTTGTAGATCCGTCGATACTGAAAGGAAACAATAATTGTAGCCGGAATAATAATTGTAAGAAGTATCATTTTCAAATTATTTCTTTTTCAGTGCTACCACACCAATTTCAATCCTCCTATGTTTTGTTTTTCTCCGTTTTGAGACGGTTTTTGCAGAGGAAAGAAATCATTTCTTTAGCTCTTTTGGGGGAATATTGATTACTGAAAATCGAGTTTGTCACTCAACTATATTATACACTACCAACTTCGTATATGATATCTTGATGGGGCAAAACACTGCTGCGTTTCTAAAATATTAATTAATTTACTAAATTTAGTAAAATTCTTATTTAAAATACTAAATTAAAAACTATTTAAATAATTGAAAAAATTCGTCGTAGTACATCTTTGTCTGCCCTCAGGTACCCTTGTACCAAATTTCGAGGATATGCGCTGTTTAGACTTTACACTATACGCGACGCAAACATATAAATATACATAAATTCAGACAAACAAATAGACAGACATAGATGCCCAACTTCAATTCTTTTTATAGAAATAAAAATTTTTTGAATAATTCTAACTATTATCAGTTATTAAGACTACGACTATTTTTTGTGTTTTATATCTATGATTTTTTAGTTCATATAACTTAATTATTGTATTCAGCATACCACTGTCTTTTACATATTTGCATGCAAACAGAACATGCTTAAATTCTGCTTGATGCCTCAATGGTAATTAAACAAAAGACCACCGGGGTCTCGTTTACAATGAACGTTTAATCTTTAAAGACCTCTCATTAACCCGACAGTTCATTCCGGAATATTCCACTCGACGTTCTCGTGTACCCTTCGTAGGAGCATGCCGATGTCTTCCTCATTACTGGAGGAACGTCAGGATGGCAGAGGCGACAGAACAAATGATCTTTAGTGCTGCATTAATTTCATCCTAGTGCGATGCCATTGAAATTTGTAAAAGCACTAGTTTATGAGTAAGTCAAGGAATTGAATGATATTTGACAACCGAATTTTATTTCGAAAAATTGTGCAATCCTCATAAATATGCGACATTAATTTCTTACTATTCCGAAGCCATTAATAGTTGCAATATTACAATTTTACGGAAAAACGGGCAGAAAGTAATTTTAAGAAATAATCAACTTTTAAAAATGTCAATTTTTTAGAAAAAAATAAAATAATACGTTTAACCAGTATTATGATTTATGTAGACTTATTTGTTTTGGAGTGTCAAGTGCCTGGCCATTTGATAAGAAAAATTGTTTTGGAGTTTATTTTTTATAAATATCACTGTTTATAAATGCTAAAGGTATTCGAGATCAACTTTGAAGATTCCGCCTTTTCTTAAACTAGCAATAAAGCAGCAGCAGTAAACAATAATAATGAAACAGCAGCAAACAGCAATAAAGCAACAGCATCGAACAACAATAAAGCAATTACAATAAAGCAACAGCGGCAATAAAGCAATAGCAGCAAACAGCAATAAACACAACAGCAAACAATAATAAAGCACCAGCAATAAAGCACCAGCAATAAAGGAACAGCAGCAAACAGCAATAAAGCAACCTTTATTGATGTTAATAGTAGAAATTAATTTTAGTTAAAATTGGTAGGGGCAATAAAGATGGCAGAATTTGGTTCGATAATACATTAGAAACCACAGAAAATACAAGTTATTTTCTGACAATACTTTATATCAAGACGGAACATTTTTAGCTTCACGACCAAGATTAGCTGCCTCGTCAATTTTTTTGTACAATGCTTTACTCAGTTTTTATTTACCAAACATTTAACCATACATTTGTTAATAAAGACACCTAGTCCACTTTAACATACACTATCATAATGAAATTTCATGTCTAATCTATTTTAGAACAACATTTTTTGATCCAGTGAGATATGATTTAAATGCGACGTTATTTGACTGAAATGAGAGTTGATTTTATGTTAACGTGAGTTGATTTTATTTAAATGCGAGTTGATTTTAATTAAATACGAATTGATTTTTATTTAAATGCGAGTTATTCATTTTATAATAATTTGTAGTTTTATATTTCATGATATTATTGTTACAATATTTTAATTTAATTAGATAATATTTAACTGAATTACATTAATCATAAACAAATGACGTTAATTTTCAGATACCGTAATTTACATAGCATCTATAGTTTACATCCTAAAAATTTCTATTACTTGCAACAATTTTCTTTGATAAAAGTATTTTTTTCATTCTAACATTTATCGCATTTATCATCTATTATTAAAATAGCCACAAATATCAATTTTTGTTTTAAATACTTCATGGCGAATAGCAAAGTATTTAACACCTCGTACGTTAGTGAACTAGCATCACAGGGATTTACCGCACATCGGATCGCTCTTTAAAGATCTTCCATTAACCTAGTACATTATACTAGAGCGCTCCACTTAAAGTTCTCATGTACCTTTCACAAAACCTGGATCATCCCAGTGTATATATTCCCCGATAGGAACACCAGGGAAACGACAAGGAATTCAAGGAACACCAGGATAGACTTTAAGGAACACCAGGGAAACGACAAGGAATTCAAGGAACACCAGGATGGAATTTAAGGAACACCAGGATGGCAGCTGTGTCAGTACAAACGACTTTCAGTGCTATGTTAATATCATACTATCCCGTGGTCAATGCAATTTCTATAATCTCCATTTTTAAGAGAAGGTTAAGAAACTTAATAGAGCATGCACTAAAGTGTCTACATGTAAACGCATGCAATTAAGTTTAGTTGCGTTATGCATATATGGTCGTTATTTAATCACTGGAGTTGAGAAGGCTGGAACGTTTATACAGATATAAGATGTCAATTTCAGATTAAGTGCTTAAGGCAATCTATATTATGATCAATCTCCTATTGCATATAATAACATCCATAGACTGGTTTATTACCGCAAATGCCGTTGTTGTATTTTTATGTATAAAATCAAACTGTTGTGCTTAAATGTTTACAATAGGCACAATGTATGTATCAAGAGAAAATGCGAATTACTTTATCCTATTGAACCGAGATTTTTTTTTTAGATTCAGATTAAGTAAAGGTCTGATGGATAAGTTAATAAAACTTAACTCTTTATTACAATGCAAATATAAGAATAGAATAAATAGAATCCATACTGTGATTTAAAAGTACTTTAAAAGGAGACTTCTTTACGAATCACTTTTTCCTTAGAAAAAAAAATCTGATGTGGGCAGCACATGACTTTCCCTGCAGATTTATATACACGTTATCTTTATTTTAATTCAATTTAATTCACTTTTAATTCAATTTTCGTTCTCATTTGGTAACTGGACTTTTTTTTAAAGATGGCGTGGAGAAAATACGAAAAAACTAAAATATCTTGAGAACGGCTAGCTCTAGTGCAATGGGGTTGATCTTATTCCTTTCATCGCTAAAAATTACGTATAAAACAAGCATTCAATGGATATATTTGAGCATACGTAGTTTTTAATTTTAGATTTTGACAATTTTAGATTTTTGCGAGCTATTTTGTAAAAAGAGGCTGGTTATTTTATCCCGAATCGGACCCCAAACTAATCAGCACCAGATTCGTCCACAAGTGATTTACCTATCAAATTTTATGAAATTCGGTCAATTAGTTTTTTTGTTAGAGTGGATAAAAATCTGCACAGACAGACACACACAAGCACACAGACGTCACGCTAAAAATGGTTTTTTCGTATTCTAGAGGTCTCGAAACATGTAGATCCGTCGAAAACTCGCATTGCAATTTTCGGCATGATTCCAATACTTTCCCTATACATTACCAAGCATTGCAGGTAAAGTAATGGGTTACTTTTAATACCTAACAGTCCTGGTTAAAATAATATACATATCTTTGATATTTCCAAAACGGTTTTACTTTATTCTATGCAATAAACCTGTCATAAAACAGAAAACAATTATGTTTATATCAAAATGTAAAAAAGTGCCGTTAGGTGGCACTCCAAAATCTGATATTGGTCTTCTGTAACAAATAAGAATATCGCTGGATCAGATGAAATTATCATTCGCAACAGATTTTGAATTGATTATGATGTTAAGAAAGGGTGTTAGTTTAGATGTTCTAGACGTCAAACCAATCAGCATTTGTCACTGTTATAATAACAGTAAATTCGTTTCATCTGTGATGCTTTATGAACTGGAACCAATATTCTTATTTTAATTCAGTGGCGTTTGGAATTCGAACTAACATTTCATTTTGAGATGATATAAGAAGACAAAGTGCTGAATATAAAACACTAATAGATTTTGTAAATAGTAATAACCTTTATAGAAATTAAGCTTTTCCTCTATTAAAGAACAAGGAGGATCAATCATGCATAAAGGATTGATTATCAAATACTTTCCAATTTCGATGCAATTTTATATAAACATCTCTAAAATGCGGTACATTTCTGGGTAATATTTTTAAAATTATCACAATACTACATCGATTTATTATATTTGAAAACTTAAAACGTCATCGAAAAAAATGAACTTCATTCAAATGACGGCATTGAAATATAAATTGCCAGGTTTAAACGTCCATAAAATGCGATACATTCCTCGGTAATATTTTTAAAATTATCATAATACTACAATAATTTAATACATTTGAAAACTTAATCGAAAACAAATGAACTTTATTCAAATGATGTCATCGAAATATAAATCGACTCCATATAAAAGCAGCATTTCATTCATAAACTTTTTTCCATTCATCACAATAATGATTTATTTTATTTAGAAACTTAAAACCATGGAGGTACAAGTAAGTTAACTCTATGCTTAAAACTTCAGCGAAAAATTCGTCTGGTTCTCTGTGTAAAATCAATGAAAGTTTCATTCATATCAGCTATATTGCAGACCCCATGAGCTAAATTATTTTGCATTAAAGAGATGTGGCAATTCTTATACAACTTGTTCTACATCTTTTGATGTTTACATTCTTCATAAGTGAAAATAAGGCTTCGTTGTGGAAATAATCAAAGTTTGATGAACATTTGTACGCAAATATATTGTACGAGCGTAATTGCGTTGTTTCCGTATGTAGATGCACAGAATGTAAGCAAAATTAATGCTGTTTCAGGACGGATACAATACTCAATATGAATTAAAAAGAACTTTAAAAATCACGATTTTGACACAAGATGGATGCCACATTTTATTTTGAAGTGGGTCACGTGATCTCCTCATATAGTGGTCATGTGATCTCTTCATATAAAAGGTTTAATTATTATTTTAATTCTTATTTAAAAACTACTGAATATATTTTGCTGAAATTTCTTTTGTATATATTATGGGATAATTTGAATATTTTCTAAAAATTTCGAAGCAATTTGTGAATTTTAAATTTGCTTAAAAATGTTTGAAACATTAGGTCCCATAGGATTCAATGTATTTCATTTTTTCAATCCGGGTCCAATAAAAACTAATTGGGTGATATTATTCATTTATATTCCCATAGGTCTCACAGACCGTCTGAACAACATACTAAAATTTCATTTTGATATAAGCATTTTTATGGCAGTTATCGTGCTAACGGGCAGACAGACAGACAGGCAGAATGAGCAAAGTCATAAACACTTTTCAACTATGTTGTAAAGTGTTAAAAAGTAGCTGACAGTGCCGCCTTCGCTGTTTGACAAATTTCTCGTTTCTGGACATTCTTTGCTTCGTACCGCAAAAACTATTGCATATAAAAGTATGAAATTTGGTACACTTGTGGAAAAAGCTTTAGAAAATACGTTTAAATAAACTATTTTTAACACTTTACAACAAAGTTTTAAAGTGTTATGCTGTCTCTGTAAGTGTATAAGTGTGTGTGTGTGTTAGTGAGACTGTGGAGACGATATCTCACGAACAAATGGACCGATTTGAACGAAATCTTGTACGGAATTTATAATCAGTGAATACTAAAAGCCTATTGTTTTTAAACGTAGTCGAATGTTCAGAATCCCCCTTAATTTTTGAGTGAAATTTTGAAAAAATCATTAAAAAATCAAATCTTCAAAACTAAAAAAATCAGAAATTCAAAAAACAAATAGTAAATTTGCTTAAATCATCATTTCTTATTCAATTTTTTATTAGAAAACGATTGACATAAACTTTAGAACGCTGGCATGAACCGTTCTCGAGATATTGCACATTTTCAAATAAATATATCAAAAACTCACATAAAATGAAAAATATATTAATTAACTCGTGGATCTAACTTGTTCCACTCATGAGAAAAGATATTTTGGGTAATACTTTTGTATTTGCACGCCAATAGTCTTTTATCTCTTATAAGAATAACTTATTTCTCCGTCCATAACGCTTGGCGAGTTTTGGCGTCGAATTTGGCGAAATATCGTCGACTTAGTGACTTTTATAAATGTTGCCAAATTAACAAAAATGTTGCCAAAATAACACCAAATCAATGAAAACGACGACTAATTGACTAAAATTCGATACCTTTGAACGAATATAAATATCTACTATGAGATTAAACTATTTTTCCGTGCCTAACACGTGGCAAAATTTTGGTGGCGAATTTGTGGGAATATCTCTCACTTGCAGGCTTTTAAATGTTGCCAAATTGACGAAAATGTTACCCAATTGATGAAAATTCGCCAAATGGATGAAACCGACGCTAAATCAATGAAATGATGACTAATTGATGAAAGTTCAATATCTTGGAAAGACCATGAGAGTAGAATATAAGAATAGCTCAGTTCTCCGCCCGTCGGTCCGTAACGCTTGACGAGAAATTTAGTGGGATGTCGCCAACTTGGTGATTATTTTAAATGTTGCCAAAGTGACAAAAATGTCGCCAAATTGATTAAAATGTCGCCAAATGGGAAGTAATGTTTCGCAAATTCCGGTGGGCAAATTATGACGGGTACACAATTCCAGTATATAAGAAATGCTCTTATCTCCGTTTGACTGTAACACTTGGTGATGCATTTTGGCGAAACTTGGCGAACAATGTATCAAAGCATCGCCAACTTGGCGATATTTCGCCCCAGATTGACGAAAATATCGTCAATAGTGCAGAAAAGACGCTAAATTAATGAAAATGACGCCTAATTGATGAATTAATTATGAAAATATTTTAATATATGGACTATATCGCTTATTGCGGATGCTATCAATATTGATAATTGTTTATTTAAAGTTGAGCGAAATATAGGTTAACTGGGTACTTTGAAATGTACTGTATCGCAACATTAAAAACACAGTACCATGGATCTTATACATTATTTTTTGACTGTAAAAGGAGTAAATTCATTGCATTATATAAGGAAAGTCATGTGCTGCCCCCATCAGATGTTATTGTTTGTATGCTTTTAGCTGCAGCCATCACTCCTAGTTTGCCGCTTCTCATCTAGTTTGCACATGCGCACGAGTGTTCATGTTCGAGACAAGGCAGACGGACGATATGGTGTAGTAGTAAGTATTTTACCACCACCTTATAATCTATGAATTCAAATTTTATTTCAAAATACAGAATATAAGGAAATACACCTCTCCCACTAAAACGTAGTTGCTCATAAAAAGAAAATCATGTTTCTATTTTTGTTTTCTTAATAGCTTTAAGAAAATGTTTCCATTCTCTTCTTCAGTTGAAAGATCAATGGAAATATTTCACACATAATATAAATTATATCCCCGTGCCTTATAAAGTGTAATTAAAAACTTCGGCATATTGCATAGTATACTCTATTCCAATCGAATCTTGTAGAAAATAACACTGCATGGATAGTAGTAATCGTCAATGAAAGTAAATTTCTTTTCAAGAAACTTTCAGACTTCAATGACACTAAAAATAATAATTTTTAAACAAAAATAGTGTTAAAAAGTCTAGTTTTTTTCCTGATAGTCAGTTTAAAATAAATTTGCTTTTGGCGTGGAATATAAGATTTTTTTCCCACATCGCTCACTGATAAATTCTTCGCGATAATTAGCACACCAAGTTTTAATTGGGGATCGGGAAATGGAAAATAGAAGAAGTAAGTGTGATCTTTATGGCAAATATATTCATCAACTGAGTAAGATAATCTTTTTCCCTACCATCGTCAACACTTTAAGGATGGATTGGAGTAAAATATAGAAGCAAATACAAGTAGAATACCATGGACTTTACCAAAACTAGAATGTAGATCTTTCGAGTGGACGCACTTTGTTCAATTTGAAAGTATCTTGAAATTATCCAAATTTGTTAAGAAATAAAGTACAACTTTGAAAAAAGAAACATAGTCATATTCCTTCAACACTTTGAGGCTTGTCTTGTAGTTATGACCACAAGAAAAGCCTTAAAGTCATTGCCTATTAAGATGCAATGAAATAACCAAAAAGAACAAAGCAAAAACAATATGTATTTAAATTTTTCTGATTGGATAATTTCGAAATATTTCCAATTGATTTCTAAATGAATATTTCAATTAATTTCAGTATATTATCAGCAACGTTTGAAGACTTCCACTAGAAAAGGTTTAGATTTTTTTTCAGGACTTCTGTATCAATTTTACTATTCCATTGCCTACCTCTTGTTGACAAGCAAAAAACCTCACAAAAAGCGGTAAATTTTGATGGAGTGAGGAACAAATGACCATTTTCTTGCTTTTGAATTCACTGTTGAAGAAAACATCATCTATAAACTTGCAATGGGAGAGTATTACAAATATTAGGGGACATCTTCTACTGGCGGCTTCTGTAACTATGTATTTTCATGCCTATTTGCATTGTCTTATATTAAGGAACAAGTAGCTTTTTATTTATAAACTGCAATATGATATTTTTTGATATCATGGAATCATTTAATTTTTTATTAGAATTTCATATATAAATATTTACTGCATTCTTCTATATCATTTTTATTGGACAATGACAAATACGTTTTCATTATATTGTTGAAATATTTCTTTCTTTATATCGGTTAGGAAACTCGTTGTTTCTTTTATACCCTGACACGAATGTTCCAAATCACCACAGTCAAAACTCCCCAAGTGTTCCACCATGACACTAGTTACGAATTTAACACCTTTAGCCGCAAAATATTAGAACAACTCTGGGATACAACATCGGCAGCAGATACTGCAGGTACAAGTTGAGGAAAGAATGTGCAAGAAAGAATCTTGAAAAGTCAGACTTTGAGTAAGGTATAACTCGAACGAAATTGCCACTGGATAACCTGGAATCAGAAGAATTGTTTTTGTCATTCCCCACATTCCAAACAGAAAACGAAAGGACTCCAAAACAATTTAGTATTTAGGAATGCGAGGGAAACTGAAATTTGTAATACTGCTTTTGAATTAAAGTATTTCTATGCTCTGGATTTTAAAACATAGAGGGGACACGAGATGTGAAATTACAGTTCATATTTAGAATTTTATATAACTTAAACGCAAATTTATTAGAAATATACAATTTTATACACTATTGAATTTCACTTCAAATGCGGAGTGCGGTTCAACTCGACCATTTCATACAATAATTCCTTTTTTTTTTCCAAATTTTACAAGAAAAAATTTGAAAAACCGGTATAGTGGGTTCAAATAATTACAACTACAGCGTGTTACCGTTCACTTTAAAGGGCTTGAAAAAAATATTTCGATTGATACCATACTTGACAATATACCTCCCAGGGGGACTGACCCCCCCTTTCAGGGAGACTAATAACGTCACGAATAAAAACAATTCGTATCGCGACTTTTTTTTCACAACAATGATTGAAACTGTTAAGTCTCGTAATCATTGAGCCATAAATAAACCATTTTATACATGATTAAGCCCAATTTTGTCCTATGCTGCTATGCTAAAACATTAAAAAATTTCGAAGTTTTCGCTCGAATTTTAAAAAATGCTATCTAGTTCTAGATTTTTGATAACAAAGTCGGATATAAAGTTTCGTGGAAATCCATTAATATTTGTGGCTGCTATCGTCTACACCAGAAACCATCCACAGACAGAGAGACGGACTTGACTCCAAAAATAGTTAAAACGTGTTCAGAAACTCTTAAAACACATATGGGCATCAAAATATCGAATTCAAAAATGTTTGTGAAAACAATACTTTCTCTTTACTATATTACATGTTGTTGTTGTTGTTACTAATTCCTCCGTGGTGAAGCAACGCCTATGCATCACGTCTACTAGACCCCTGATCCCATGGCGAAGGGGAGAGATTTGCAGTTTCACTTTTTATAGAGGCTCCTCAAGGACGGAAGTCTGAATTTGCCTCGACAACATAACATCCATGTCCGCTGGCGGGATTCGAACCCACAACCTTCGTTTTCTAAATTTCCTGAAAATCATTGATGTACGAGTTATATGTTATTCAGTCCAAAATGAATATGAAAGGTTTAATTGATATGCAGTTTAAAATGGAATCCAAACTACTTCGAGCACGTTTTCATACGCACCTTTCTACCTACGAATCAAACCCGGTTGTTATAAATCCAATGTTATTAAAATCTAAAATTTGTGGGAAGTATGTCAACCACAAGCATGCCTTGTAGTTCACAAAAAGTCCTATATATGTAGGACTCTTAGTAACACTAGAAAATCTCTTAAGAGTTTTAATGTCTTGAAAAGCTTTGTGATCCCCAAAAAATATGACGGACTCCTCCTATGTTTTTCTGCAAACAAATTTAAAGGACATTATTTAATGTACAGTATTATAACAGCGACTATTTTTTTGAATATTTTTGCAGTTAACTATATATTCGTCGTAGATGTACATTCTAACAATATCAAAAAATCTGATGTGGGCAGCACATGACTTTCCTTATATAATGCAATGAATTTACTACTTTTACAGTAAAAAAAATAGATTATTATTATAGTAGATATTTGTATTCTTTCCAAGATATTGAATTTTCGTCAATGAGTTGTCATTTTCATTGATTTAGCTTCATCTTTATCCATTTGGCGAGTTTTTCGTTAATTTAGCAACATTGAAGAAAGTCGCCAAGTTGGCGACATCCCTCAAAATTCATCCCCAAAATCTCGCCAAGCGTTATGGGCGGAGAAATACGTTATTCCTACAGCAGATAAATGACTATTGGCGATCAAATGCAAAAGTATTACTTAAAGTTTCTTTTTTCATGAACGGAACGAGCTAGATCCACGAGAATGATGTCACAAATTTATCGCATGGTATTACATAAGAAAAGTGAACATGTTTCTCAATAGGAAATATTTTTTTTCATTAAATATGATTTTTTGATAATTTTTTTGAAAAATGTGCAATATTTCGAGAACGGTTCATGTTAGTGTTTTAAAATATATGTCAATCGTTTTCTAATGAAAAATTACATAAGAAAATGTCTATTTGCGTAACTTCATTAGAGGTTTTGATTTTTTGACGATTTTTTCAAAATTTCACTCCAAAATTTAGGGGGGTTCTGAACATTCGATTGCGTATAAAACAATAGGCTTCCAGTGTTTATGGATTGTAATTTTTGTACCAAATTTCATTCGAATCGGTCCATTCGTTCGTCAGTTATCGTCTCCACAGATTCACGGACACACACACGCACACACACACATACTTTCACACACACACGCACACACACACACACACACACACACACAGACACATACTTTCACACACACACTTACTTTCACACACACACACACAGACATCACCTAAAAAATGTTCGATTCGTGATCAGGGATGCTTGAAACGTGCTCTCCCGTCGAAAACTCGAATTCGAATTTTCGACCCCGTCCCAATACTTTCCTTATACATTTTTGTATATAAGGAAAGTAAAAATACATTCAAAGTGAAAAATATTGGAAACAGAATTCTTCTTGAAATGCTGTAAGGACTTCCTGATACTTTAAACCCTTCACGGAATCTGGAAAAGTTTGATACTTCGTATCTTTCCAACTCAAGAAAGGAAATATTGTAAAGGCAGCCAAAGTTCAGAACAAAAAATACACCAAAGAAAAATACAAACCAAGACTTTTAAAAAAGTATTATTTTTAGCACTAAAATTTTGTCAGGTACGAATGTGTATTTCTTTATCAGATGAATTTTTCACACTTTTCAAAGGATTTGAATTGCATTGAACTTTCATTTATTATGTTTTCATATGGAAAGAATGATAAATAAATAAGATATGTAGTTTTAGTAGAAGTGTGATATACAAGATGGTAATAAAGTAACTTATTTTAAAAATTTTAAAACCAAATAATAAAGACAACCAAATTTGGTACGGAATTCGGGATAGATGCTGCGCCTTATCTTAAATCAATATTCTGAGACCCATGGTGCACAAACAAGAAACTTATGTAGTCATAGTAATTTATGAACACTTTACAACATAGTTGAAAGTGGTTATAACTTTGTGCATTCAGTCTGTCTGTCTGTTTGTCCGTTAGCACAATAACTGTCGTAAAAATGGCTTTATCAAAATGAAATTTTAGTATGTTTTTCAGACGGTCTGTGGAACCTATGGGAATATAAATGAATAATATCACCCAATTAGTATTTTATTGAACACGGATTGAAAAAATGAAGTACATTGAATGCTATGGGACCTAATATTTCAAACATTTTTAAGCAAATTTAAAATTCACAAATTGCTTCGAAAATTTTAAGAAATATTCAAATTATCCCATAATATATTTAAAAAAAATTCAGTAAAATATGTTAGGTACTTTTTTAAGAAAAAAATAGTTAATATGGGGAGAAAAACAAATTCAATTAAATTCTGACTCTCGTTATATCCTCCAGAAAGAAAAAGGAGATATATTATATAATAAATATGTTTCCAAGAGTTTAATTATTTTATATATGAGAAAGGTTTCACATTTTAAAATGAATATGGTAGATAACATTTTTTTAATTTTTTAAATAAAATAAATTATTATAGTTTTGCGATGAATTAAACGATTGGAAAAATGATTATGAATGAAATGCTGCTTTTATATAGAGGCGATTTATATTTCGATGACGTCATTTGAATAAAATTCATTTGTTTTCGATGAAGTTTCTATAAATTATTGTAGTGTTATGATAATTTAAAAAATATTGCTAAGGAATGTATCGCATTTTAGAGATGTTTAAACCAGGCAATTTTAATTTCAATGCCGTCATTTGCATGAAGTTCATTTTCTTTGATGAAGTTTTCATATATAATAAATTAATGTAGTATTGTGATAATTTTAAATATATTACCGAGGAATGTATCGCATTTGAGAGATGTTTGTATAAAATTGCATTGCAGTTGGAAAGTGTTTCTTAATCAATGCTTTATGCATGATTGATCTTTCTTGTTTACATTTATAAAACACTAGGATAAAATGAATTATAAAATATTCAATAAGCAAGTATAATAATTTTTGTAAACTTCTTCAATGCGGCATCTCTCCCGTATGAGTCGGGTGTTACGCCGCACTATAAGAAAGAATCTCCGCATTTAACATAAATGAATTTTTATGGACGTATCAAATACTTTTCTTTAAAAAATATGTTTATTTAAATGTAAAAGAGATAGAAACAGTAAAATTGCAATTTTGTTAAAATATAAAATTTTACTAAATTCGAAACATATTTGCTTTATAACACTTTACAACATAGTTGGAAAGTGTTTATGACATTGTTCATTCTGTCTGTGTGTCTGTCTGTCTGTCTGTACGTTAGCACGATAACTGTCGTAAAAATGACTTTATCAAAATGAAATTTTAGTCTGTTTTTCAGACAGTCTGTGGGACCAATGGGAATGTAAATGAAAAATATCACCCAATTAGTTTTGGGTAGAACTCGGATTGAAAAAATGAAATACATTGAACCCTATGGGAACTAATTTTTTAAACGTTTTTTAAGCGAATTAAAAATTTACAAATTGTTTCGAAAGTTCTAGGAAATATTCAAATTATCCTATAAAATATATATAAAAAAATTTCAACAAAATATATTCACTAGTTTTTTAAATAAAAATTAAAATAATAATTACGCCCTTTATATGAAGGGATCACGTGACCATTAAATGAAGCGATACCGTGACCCACTTCAAAATAAAATATGGCATCCATCTTGTGTCAAAATCGTGATTTTTAAAGTTCTTTTTAATTCATATTTAGTGTTGTATCAGTTCTAAAACCGCTTTATTTTTGCTTAAATTCTGTGCATCTACATACTGAAACAACGCAATTACAATATATTTGAGTTTAAATGATCATCAAACTTTGATTATTTCTACAACGAAGCCTAATTTTCACTTATGGAGAATGTAAACACAAAAGATGTAGTGTGAGTTGTATAAGAATTGCTGCATTTCTGTAATGCAAAATTATTTAGCTCATGGAGTCTGCAATAAGGCTGATATGAATGAAACATTCATTGATTTTACACCACAGAGAAGAAGACCGGTCGTCCAAACTGCTGCTCATGTCCTAGGACGAGTCGGTCGGTCTGGGCTTTCGAAAGAGAAGAAGACGATTTTTTCGATGAAGTTTTAAGCATAAAGTTAAATTGCTTGTACCTCCATGGTTTTAAGTTTTTTAAATAAAATAAATTATTATAATATTGAGATGAATTAAAGGAATGGAAAAATTTTTATGAATGAAATGCTGCTTTTATATCGAGACGATTTATATTTCGATGACGTCATTTGATTCAAATTTCCCTATAAAATATATAAAAAAAATTCAGAAATATATATTCTGTAGTTTTTTAAATAAAATTAAAATAATAATTACACCCTTTATATGAAGAGATCACGTAGCTGTTATATGAAGAAATCACGTGATCCAATTCAAAATGAAATATGGCATCCATCTTGTGTCAAAATCGCGATTTTTAAAGTTCTTTTTAATTTATATTTGGTGTTGTATCCGTTCTAAAACCACTTTATTTATTTTAAAGTTTGATAAACTACTACATGGTTACTAAGATAGCGTGATAAACTACTACTACGTGGTTACTAAGAAAGCGTGATAAACTACTACTACGTGGTTACTAAGAAAGCGTGGTAAACTACTACTACGTGGTTACTAAGAATGCCTGACAAACTGCTACTACTACGTGGTTACTAAGAAAGCGTGACAAGCTACTAGTACTACTTGGTTACTAAGAAAGCATGACAAACACTATGTAAACAATAACAAAGTACAAAATGATGGAAATCCCTATTTAAATACACTAAATGCATAACAAAATTAAATAAAGCTTAAAATTTCAAAAGTCTTATATTTCCTACTTATTTTAAATTTAAAAACAAATTTTTATTGTAACACATCTAAAATTAAAAAATACTTTTACTTGATTTTGTGGAATTTAAACTTTAAATAAGCTTTTATTTAAAAAAAAAATAGTCAAATTCGATTCCTAAAAATGACTGGGGACCTTAACTTCACCACAATTTAAATTTATAGATATTTTCAGAAAAGGGAATCAAAATATTTCTCGATATATTTTTAAACTCTACAAAATGTGGAAAATTTTAAGACTCTCTATCTCTCGACCACCAAAATGAAAGAATTAGGAGTTACCCAGAAATGCAGACAAAATGCGTTCGAAACAAAATATAAGCAGAAATAAACGGGTTTAAAAATATTGTTTTTTAGTATTTCACGTCTTCGAACACCTATAAGTTTGAAAATACTTTTATTCGCAAAGTGTTAAGGTTCTTAAGTATTTTTATGAGTTCGAAGTTTGCCGATTTTTTTCCTTATGTTATAGTATAAAACTCTATTTCTCAAACTTTCAAAATTCTTCTACCACTTTTAAGGTATTGGTGTTACTTGCATATCCCATTTTACATATTTATCTATAAGAGCATGGAGAACTTATGCTCCACCTAGATTGGAACCTTCTCCTAGAAAGTCGATAACCTTCCCCATAGAACTACTTGGACGATATTCTACATGGTAAAGAAAATTTGAGCAAAGTATGTAATTACGAAGAATATAATATTTATCTTATTTATGCTTAAATACGTTGGTCAAGTTGTAAAGGACCTTGCTGCCCCAAATAGAAATCTAAACACGGAGTTCCGTACAGACTAGCTAACGCTCTACCGTTGAGCTACTGAGGCGAAATTTCAAGCTTTTATCATTTAAGTGGACTCTGCATTCTCCACCTCTAATGTCAGATTGGCGTGCAGCTGACAATCTGGCTGACCATCTCCTTCTATTTTTATCCTCCTGGTTAGCTTTCTACTGGCCGTTGTTCTCCCGATTGGAAATCGGCGCTCAATACACCAGAGACCAATGAATCCGTGCTAGTCGTACTGTTATGCGCTCCCGTTAGCACATAACCGGCGCCATCGTGACAAGTGGTTGTTGCTGTTGAGACCCAGACCGTCCGACCTACCAGAAAGGTGTAAGGTAACTGCTTGTACGGCCGGGAAGTTGCCACCCAATTTAGACCGGAACCCAGTGGGGGAGGCATCCACAGGGACCGTACCCTCTTTCCCCTATCACTAACCTCTCGGAAAGACTTACGGATCCACATGTTTAACGTGATCGTACTCCGCATGAACACGGCGGCAGTTGTGGCAGCGTGCAAATCCAGCACGCAAACCACCGGGCTACCGCGCCCGAAAGCTGCCAACAGCACGCGGTGTTCCCAGGTGGTCACCTACGCAAGTACTAACCGCGCCCGATGCTGCTTGACTTCGGTGATCTAACGAGAACCGGTGTTTTCTGCACGGTAGGGTCGTTGGCTCGTGACAAGTGGTTGAAGTTCTAGCGTCGCAGGCGAGCGCGAGATGATAATTGGGAACTGCAACGCTGTTGGGATTGAATGGAGACATAGGCGGTATGGAGGGAGAGAATGGCTCAGAATTCTGGAAGGTCCGGATCGATCGAAAATATAACGTGTGTTGAAGATGTAGGCGGTTCTTCACGAGGATGGTGGAAATGGAAGACTCGCGTTGAGGTGGCGGGAGATGAATAGCACGTACATTATTGTGGTTGGCCGGCAAAAGTGATACATCAGCATGTAGGAATCAGAACACTCCGATGAATGAAGAAGTCATCAAATAAATTTAACTTTCTTTAATTGGCACTAGATTCTTAATTTATATATTACAAACAGATCGTCTACGTCTATTCAAAACATCAAAACTTCTTACATCCTTTGCTTGACAAACGAAAGTATCCCGAGAACAATTCTGGAACAACATATTTTACATTCAATACATTTTCAGAATTTACAAATTGCTTTCATATCACCAACGCGATTCGATTGCCTTACATTCTACATAATATTAATTTGTTTAATATCCATTTAAGGATAAGCATTCCGTTCTTAAGCCCCGCGGGCAAAACGCGACCTACTGCTTTGAGATTACATCGCCAACTGAAAACTAATTACATTATTCTTATCGAAGCGTCTTAGTGTTAATGCGCGCGCTCGTGACGAAACAGATAAGAGTTCCAATACATTTCAATACGAATTGTGAATTCGGGTAAATGTACAAAAGCGCGGAACTGTATCATTACGCCAAGGGTTATCGATACAGGCGGGAAAACTTCAAGAAGCCGAAATACACAATTGGCGCTTTATCAATTTAGAATAAATATTTAAGAACAAGTTTTAGAATCGAAACGAAAATAGAATTGGTCGAATATTAAATTTAGAAGGAATTAATTAAATAAGCAGGGGTGCATTTCATAACAGTGCTAGGGTCTCTTTCAGACCTCAGGCATCTTTGCACTTACAGGGTTGATTTGTTTAGGCGCCATTGCAAAAAACCTTGCTGACTCAACCAGTAATGGAACCACGAATCTCCATACTCGTCAGCTAACACTCCACGGTTGAGCTAATGAGATGAAATTCCAAGGTCTTATCGTCGAAGTGGACTTTTTTAATGACAAACTATTTCTTATACTTTGTACATAGTGTTTTTTTGCGTTTTGAATTCTACACGGGGTTTTAAAAGGATGTGGTGTCTCAAAAGGTATTTCAATCCGTCATTTTAGAACGCAAAACTTAAGCGTTGATAAATTTTTATAAAATTATTAATCAGTTGGTATAAATAACTGCAATCAAAGTCAGCCTAAATAAGCAGATAAAATGTACTGATCATGAGTCAATGCCTTACAAGTGTCCATACTCGAGTTTTTTGTCACGTATAAGCATCCCATTTAATTCCTTGTTACTACATATATTAATAATAAAGACTGATGTGGGCACCACATGACTTTCCTTATATAATGTAATGAATTTACTACTTTTACAGTAAAAAAATAGGTTTTTCTTATAGAAGATACTAATATTCTTAGCAAGATATTGAATTTCCGACAATTAGTCGTCATTTTCATTGATTTAGCGTCATTTTTATCCATTTGGCGAGATTTTCGCTAATTTGGCAACATTTCAAAAAGTCGCCAAGTTGGCGACATTCCGCCAAATTCGTCGCCAAAATCTCGCCAAGCGTTATGCACTAAGAAATAAGTTATTCTTACAGCAGATAAATGACTATAGGCGTTCAAATACAAAAGTATTACTCAAAGTCTCTTTTTTCATGAATGGAACGAGCTAGATCCAAGAGAATGATGTCACCCAATTTATCGCATGGTATTACATATGAAAAGTGAACATATTTCTCAATAGGAAATATTTTTATTTTTATTTTATATGACTTTTTGATAATTTTTTTTAAAAATGTACAATATCTCGAGAACGGTTCATGTTAGCGTTCTAAAATTTATGTCAATCGTTTTCTAATGAAAATTTACATAAGAAATGTCTAGTTTTAACACTTTACAACATAGTTGAAAAGTGCTTATGACTTAATTCATTCTGTCTGTGTGTCTGTCTGTCTGTCTGTCCATTAGCACGAAAACTGCCGTAAAAATAACTTTATCAAAATGAAATTTTAGTATGTTGTTCAGACGGTCTGTGGGGCCTACGGGAGTATAAATGAATAATATCACCCAATTAGTTTTGGATTGAACCCGGGTTGAAAAAATAAAATACATTGAAAAATATGAAACCTAATTTTTCAAACGTTTTTAAGCGAATTTAAAATTCACAAATTGCTTCGAAAATTTTAGGAAATATTCAAATTATTCCATAAAATATATAAAAAATTTCAACAAGATATATTCAATAGTTTTTTAAATAAAAATTAAAGTAATAATTGCACCTTTTATTTGAAAAGATCAAGTGACCATTCAATGAAGAGATCATGTGACCCACTTCAAAATAAAATATGGTCTCCATCTTGTGTCAAAATCGTGATTTTTAAAGTTCTTTTTAATTCATATTTAGTGTTGCATACGTCCTAAAACCGCTTTATTTTTGCTTAAATCATGTGCATTTACATACTGAAACAACGCAATTACCATATATTTGAGTTTAAATGATCATCCAAATTTGATTATTTCTACAACGAAGCCTAATTTTCGCTTATGAAAAATTTAAACACCAAAAGATGTAAAATGAGTCGTGTAAGAATTGCTGCATGTCTTTAAAGCAAAATTATTTAGTTCATGGAGTCTGCAATATAGCTGAAATGAATGAACCATTCATTGATTTTACACAGAGAAGCAGATGATTTTTTCGAAGTTTTAAGCATAGAGTTAAATTACTTGTACCTCCATGGTTTTAAGTTTTTGAATAAAATAAATTACTATAGTATTGTGATGAATGAAAGGAATGGGAAACAGTTTATGAGTGAAATGCTGCTTTTATAGAGAGAACCAGGCGATTTATATTTCGATGACGTCATTTGAATAAAGCTCATTGGGTTTCGATGAAGTTTTCAAATATAATAAATTATTGCAGTATTATGATAATTTAAAAAATATTACCGAGGAATGTATCGCATTTTAGAGATGTTTAAATAAAATTGCATTGAAATTGGAAAGTGTTTCTTAATCAATGCTTTATGCATGATAGGTCTTTCTTGTTTCTTTCCTTCTAATGGTTTCCTTTGAGTGTTGTCAGCACATTTAAATTCATATTTAACAAGAAAGATCAATCATGCTTAAAGCATTGATTAAGAAACACTTTCCAACTTCAATGCAATTTTATTTAAACATGTCTAAAATGTAATACATTCCTCGGTAATATTTTAAAACTTCTCACAATAATACATTGATTTATTATAGTTGAAAACTTATACATTCATCCAAAAAAATGAACTTCATTCAAATGACGGCATTGAAATATAAATTGCCTGGCTTAAACATCTCTAAAATGTGATATATTACTCGGTAACAATTTTAGAATTATCATAATACCACGATAATTTATTATATTTAAAAACTTCATCGAAAACAACTGAAATTCATTCAAATGACGTCATAGAAAAAATAACACGCCTGGCTCTCTCTAAAAAAGCAGCATTTCATTCATAAATAATTTCTCATTCATGTCATTCATCACAATACTATAATAATTTATTTTATTTAAAAATTAAGGCCATGGAGCTATAAGTAATTTAACTCTATGCTTAAAACTTCATCGCAAAAAATCGTCCTTCTCTCGGTAAAGTCAATGAATATTTCTTTCATATCAGCTATGCAGACTCCATGAGCTAAATTCTTTTGCATTAAAAAAATACAGCAATTCCTATTCAACTCATCCTACATATTTTGCTCATTTAAACTCAAATATATTGTCATTACGTTGTTTCAGTATGTAGATGCACAGAATTTAAGCGAAAATAAAGAGGTTTTACGACGAATACAACACTCAATATGAATTAAAAAGTACTTTAAAAATGACGATTTTGAGACAAGATGGATGCCGTATTATATTTTGAAGTTGGTCACGTGATCGTTTCATATCATGGTCACGTGATCGCTTCATGTAAGAGGTGCAATTATTATTTTAATTTTTATTTAAAAAACTACTGAATATATTTCGCTGAATTTTTTCTTACATATTTTATGGAACAATTTGAATATTACCTAAAATTTTCGAAGCAATTTGTGAAATTTAAATCCGCTTAAAAAATGTTTGAAAAATTTGGTCCCATTGGGTTCAATGTATTTCATTTTTTCAACCCGGGTTCAATCCAAAACTAATTGGGTGATATTATTTATTTATATTCCCATAGGTCCTACAGACCGTCTGAATAACATACTAAAATTTCATTTTGATTAAGTCAATTTTACGGCAGTTATCGTGCTAACGGACAGACAGACAGACAGACAGACAGAATGAACAAAGTCATAAACACTTTTCAACTTTGTTGTAAAGTGTTAAAAAAAGATTGAATAAAACAAAATAATTTTTGATGTTCAAAACAAATTTTTTTTTCCCAAACGTATTAGCCAATGGAAAATGAAGCGGTTAGAAAAGAAAAGAAAAGCCGATAAGCAGAGAAAGAGTGAGAAGGTGACGAGCACGTCAAAGTCAAGAAATCTTTGGAAAATTTTCGAAAAAAAAAAACCGAAACATATGCTGGAAATTGAGCAGGGAACTCTACAGCAATCTCAAATCCATCGCCTTATTGATAGAAATGAAGCCAGAATGGAGGTAATGATTTTCAAATTTCGAATTCTGTCGTTTGACTTGCATACCTTCTAGTTTTTAACACTTTACAACATAGTTGAAATGTGTTTATGACTTTGTTCATTCTACCTGTCTGTCTGTCAGCTCGATAACTGCTGTAAAAATGACTTTATCCATGAGAATATAAATAAATAATACCACCCAATAAGTTTTGGATTGAACCCAGGTTGAAAAAATGAAATACATTGAACACTATGGGACCTGATTTCTCAAACATTTTTTAAGCGAATTTAAAATTCACAAATTGCTTCAAAAAGTTTTAGGAAATATTCAAGTTATCCCATAAAATATATGAAAAAATTTTCAGCAGAATATATTCGGTAGTTTTTTAAATAAACATTAAAATATTAATTACATCTTTTATATGAAGATATCACTTGGCCATTATATGAAGAGATCACGAGGCCCACTTCAAAATAAAAAAATCTGATGTGGGCAACACATGACTTTCCTTATATAATGTAATGAATTTACTACTTTTCAGTAAAGAAAATAGGTTTTTTCTTATAGTTGATACTAATATTCTTTCCAAGATATTGAATTTTCGACAATTAGTCGTCATTTTCATTGATTTAGCGTCAATTTTATCCATTTGGTGAGATTTTCGTTAATTTGGCAACATTTCAAAAAGTCGCCAAGTTGGCGACATTCCGCCAAATTCGTCGCCAAAATTTCGCCAAGCGTTATGGACGAAGAAATAAGTTGTTCTTACAGCAGATAAATGACTATTGGCGTTCAAATACAAAAGTATTACTCAAAGTATTTTTTTTCATGAATGGAACGAGCTAGATCCCTGAGAGTGATGTCATCCAATTTATCGCATGGTATTACATATGAAAAGTGAACATGTTTCTCAATAGGAAATTTTTTTTTTCATTTTATGACTTTTTAATAATTTTTTTGAAAAATGTGCAATATCTCGAGAACGGTTCATGTTAGCGTTCTAAAATTTATGTCAATCGTTTTCTAATGAAAAATTACATAAGAAATGTCTATTTGCGTAACTTTATTAGTGGTTTCGATTTTTTGACGATTTTTTCAAAATTTTATTCGAAAATTTAGGGGGGTTCTGAACATTCGATTACGCATAAAAACAATAGGCTTCCAGTGTTTACGGATTCTGATTTTTGTACCAAATTTGGTTCGAATCGGTCCATTCGTTCGTCAGTTAGCGTCTCCACAGACTCACTGACACACACACACACACACACACACACACACACACACACACACACACACACACACACACACACACACACACACACACACACATACACACACACAGACATCACTTCAAAAATGTTTGATTCGTGATCAGGGATGCTTGAAACGTGCTCTCCCGTCGAAAACTCGATTTCGAATTTTCGACCCCGTCACAATACTTTCCTTATACATTATGTATATAAGGAAAGTAATATGGCATTCATCTTGTGTCAAAATCGTGATTTTTAAAGTTCTTTTTAATTTATATTTAGTGCTGTATCCGTCTTAAATTCGCTTTATTATTGCTTACTTTCTGTGCATCTGTATTCTGAAATAACACAATTACAATATATTTGAGTGTAAATGATCATCAAACTTTGATTATTTTTACAACGAAACCGAATTATCCCTTATGGAGAATGTAAACACGTTAAGTTGTAATATGAGTTGTATAAGAATTGCTGCATTTCTTTAATGCAAAATTATTTTGTTCTGGAGTCTGCAATACAGATGATATGAATGAAATATTCATTGATTTTACATAGAGAAGCAGACTTTTTCGATGAAGTTTTATGCATAGAGTTAAATTACTTTTATCTCCATGGTTTCAATTTTTTAAGTAGAATAAATTACTGTAATACTATGATGAATGAAATAAAAATGTATGAATAAAGTATTTACTGCTTTTACACAGAGAACCAGGCGATTTATACTTCGATGACTTACGTCATTTGAATCAAGTTCGGTTTTTTCGATGAAGTTTTAGATTTTCAAAAATAATTAATTATTGCAAAATTGTGATAATTTTTAAAATATTACAACTGAATGTATCGCATTTTAGAGATGTTTAAATAAAATTAGACTTGGAAAGTGTTTCATAATCAATGCTTTATACATGATTGATCTTTCTTGTTTAATATTTTCCATGGACAATACAGCAACATTAGCAAACTTCATCCTCACGCCGACATAAATGGAATGATACAAATGTCTAAATATATTGCTATTTCAACACCATTAAAGGTCTGACATTGATAATTTCGATGTGGAGATGAGTGCCGGTGTTACAGGCACCCCGAAATTATGCGTTTTGGTCTTGGTCAATAATTACGTTATGTATTACTTTCCTTATATACATAATGTATAAGGAAAGTATTGTGACGGGGTCGAAAATTCGAATTTGAGTTTTCGACGGGAGAGCACGTTTCAAGCATCCCTGATCACGAATCAAACATTTTTGAAGTGATGTCTGTGTGTGTGTGTGTGTGTGTGTGTGTGTGTGTGTGTGTATGTGTGTGTGTGTGTGTGTGTGTGTGTGTGTGTGTGTGTGTGTGTCAGTGGGTCTGTGGAGACGATAACCGTCGAACGAATGGACCGATTCGAACGAAATTTGGAACAAAAATCACAATCCATAAACACTGGAAGCCTATTGTTTTTATATGCAATCGAATGTTTAGAACCCCCCTAAATTTTCAAATGAAATTTTGAAAAAATCGTCAAAAAATCAAAACCACTAATAAAGTTACGCAAATAGACATTTCTTATGTAATTTTTCATTAGAAAACGATTGGCATAAATTTTAGAACGCTAACATGAACCGTTCTCGAGATATTGTACATTTTTAAAAAAAAAATATCAAAAATCATATAAAATAAAATAAAAAATTTCCTATTGAGAAACATGTTCACTTTTCATATGTAATGCCATGCGATAAATTGAGTGACATCATTCTCGTGGATCTAGCTCGTTCTATTCATGAGAAAAGATACTTTGAATAATACTTTTGTATTTGAACGCCAATAGTCATTTATTTATATGCTGTAAGAATAACTTATATCTTAGTGCATAACGCTTGGCGAGATTTTGGCGACGAATTTGGCGGAATGTCGCCAACTTGGCGACTTTTTTAAAATGTTGCCAAATTATCGAAAATCTCGCCAAATGGATAAAAATGACGCTAAATCAATGAAAATGACGATTAATTGTCGAAAATTCAATATCTTGGAAAGAATATTAGTATCAACTATAAGAAAAACCTATTTTTTTACTGTAAAAGTAGCAAATTCATTACACTATATAAGGAAAGTCATGTGTTGCCCACATCAGATTTTTTTTGTATTGTCTCCTTGTTCAATTCTTGAGCTGCTTTTCATATACAGAATTATAGATTAGCACTGCAGATGTTCGAAATCATTAAATTGTCCACTATTTATAATTCCTGACATTTAAAATATAATCAATTGAATTATTAAAATTATAATAATGATGATCATAAATAAATTATTAATGTTTAAAGTAATATTTATTATGCAGTTTACTAATGAAAAAGTTTAATATCATTGAAGGAGCATGCAATATCGTCAGAATCAAAACACTCACAAAATTATAAAAAAAAGTATTAGCTTGATTTCATGTTTCAAGTGAGAAAATGAAATATTACAAATATTTTCAATTATACATAATGCATCTACATTAATGTGTAATCTCTGATAATATTTTTAACATTTTGCTAAAAGAAATCTCATTTTACTAAAGCATTTACAGCATATTTGGCTGTAAGACATAAACTGTCACCAAGCTGACATTTACGTTTACAATTATATAGATATTTTTTCTCGGAGCATAAATCGAGTAATTGGTTGCGAGCATATGCGGTTAAAGTGCAATTCATTTCTAAGACTCCTCAATTTTTTAATGCATGAAATGTTTATTTCAATAAGAATATTTGAGATTATTTTTGCAATTTAATTATTTTTGCAATATCTAATGACTCATCTTGATATATTTTTCCCTGAGTCTATATCTGGCAATAGCGTTTGCATCATCGAGGGTGACGAGGTTTGTGTTGTTATTATTTAGAGTCCGTCCCATCACTTGGTCAGCACGATAGCCCAATCTCTCACGTCTGAAATTTTTTCCTATGGGTCCATATTAAAAGCCTCGCTACGATAGCCCCGTCGATTTCGATGAGGACCTTGTTACCAGGATTTCTGTTGTTGCTGCCGCTGTACGAGAAATGCCTGGTGTACACCAATGAACGACTATCGCTACGTCGCAGGTGTGAGATCTACATGCATTCATGTTGCCGATCGTTGTTTTGACCAGTTTCTGTTGGTTATTCATTACAATTTGTTTTGTAATTTCTTCGATTTCTTGTTTTGGGCAGTTTCTGTAAGTTGTTTGCTAAAATGTGTTCTGTCCTCCTCTGTCATTCTTGTGTTCCATAATTTCATGCAACAGTACGTGCTAACCCCTAGTGCTTAACCGTTTGAGTTACGACCAAGCATTGTATGACGAAAAGGGCTTGTGTAGGTGTGTTTTATAACCCCTTAAAATTTTGCCCCATCGTTTTGAATCACCCTGTATACCTGTATATAAAGAAAGTATTTTCACTGATAGCCCTTGAGAATACAACATATAGTTGATAATGCGAAAAGTAGCAAGAACATGGCACTATACCAACAGTGCTGAATGTCTTCCCTTGCATATAAAACTTCCATACTTTTAGTGATAAAGGCAAAAGATAATCGGGTGACGTTATCCGATTTTGAATTGCATTTTATAACGTATTTTTCTGCCTGAACCGGGAATCGAACCACAAATCTTCGCACTGGTCAGCCGATGATCTACTGTTGAGAAACTAGGACGAAATTGCAAGTTGCTGTCGTCGAAGTGGACTTCGCAGTTTTCACTCTCTAACGTCAGATTGTCTTGCAACTGACAATTTGACCACCCCCTGTTATTTTTACCTCGGGTTAGCCACCTGACGCTATTTTTATTCTCCAGGTTTAGCTTCCTGTGTGGTAGTTCACATCCCGATTTGAAATCGGTGCTCAATATTCCAAAGTCTACTGAATCCGTGCTAGTCGTACTAGGGTCACTTTCAGACTTCCGACATACACTAACCTACAAGGCTGATTCATTCGGTTGCCATTGTAAAGTACCTTGTTGCCTCAACCGAAAATCGAACCACGGTTCTTTGTACTGCCCGCAGCCGGTCTACGTTGAGCTACTGAAAGGAATTACAAGACCTTATCGTTGAAGTAGTCTCTGTAATTTATTGTAAAAAGGCTCAAATAACGACTGGGATGTTAGTTTGGAGATTCACACAACGATTAGGCCCCATTTGTTCGAAGGCACATATAACAGTTAGGTCATGTACAAAGAGAACAGAAGAGAGAAGAGAAGACAAGCAGACAGAAAGACAGACTAACTCTTAAATTTTAAATGTGACCATACCAAAACCACTCATTAAATGTTCATGAAATTCAATACAGTTTTCCACAAGATTGATAAAAGGGATGGGTTTTCAATTTTATTTATATAGATAAATAGTTCCTTTAAGGGTAATTCAGAAAGCTTTATCTCACTGAAAACCAGTGTTACACCATTAAATTACCCAATTTTCTCTGTCTCTGTATTGAGTTTCTTTTGTGTAATTCTGTCTTTAGAACAAAGTAAGAGCAACAACAAAATTTCTATTCTGAGGTACTTAGTAGCGACTTCGTTCCGTTTCAGCTTACAATTTCAGAACATTATTCTATTTCTTCATGCAACGTATCTAGTTTCTAACACTTTAGTGTCAATTTTTATTTTTTATTTTTTTAGTATTTTCAGGTTAAAGATACCAAATTCGAAATTAATATAGCTTTCGTGGCAACTCTTGAATGTATTTTGGAAATATTTTCGCTATTATTTAAAAAAAATCTCGACTACTCCTAATTGTAGAAACTCGAAAAAAAAAATGGATTAAATTTTATGTGGGGTTATTTCTGGCTTCACGAAAAATTCATGAAATTCAGGGCAGCCGATCTTCCCTGATCATGACACAAGCGCACAAACACACACACGCACATATATTTTCAATTTTATTTATTTATAATATCGTATTTGCAAGTGGAGTATCCAGTATGTGTTTTTTCAAAGCTTAAATGTAATTCTGTTCAAATAATTCTTATGTAATTTATTCAATGGCTGTGTATTTAAAAACTACAATATATTGTATGTGTTTTGACTTGATGTCCATATGCAGTGTTCCTTGGAAATTCTTTAAGTACACCAATAATTTTGTAAGAAAAGGTGAATGAGTGTATATTTTTACGACGTATCTTTTGGAATCGTGGGTGTGCGCTCTGGATACAAGAATGAAACCAAATTTCTGGATAACTAACGCGTTTATTCACAATCATAGTTCAAACAGGAACAGTATACAGAAAAACATTCAAATGATTCAGTAATTTCACAAAATTTCTGATATTATTCTACAAACATTGACGAAAATCATTTTACAAAACAGCCGCTACTATTCTCATAGCATTGACAAAAATCACAAGTCAATGTAGCTCATATCGCAACTGCTCTCCAACGGAGTGATGACTGCTTGTAAAGTATTTGTATAGAAACTTCTGGAATTTTCTCATATCTCGTAGAAAACTCGTTATTTCGAATATTTCTCAAACCATCCAGAAGTCGCCATATTGACGATAAATAGCCAAATATGGCAACTCTCCTCCTACTTTCATTTTATGACAACCCTATGCTCACGTTATGGGAAAAATTGACTGTAAGCGTGTTTTATTCGCCTGGTCTTCGAAAGAGACGAAAGAAAATACGCTAGTGAGGGAATATTGCACGTTCGCATAAATATGTTTGAGTGTATACGAGTGTATGCTAATATCAAGTGATTGAATAAAAGTAAGTGTCTGATTGAATAAAAGTAAGTGCAACTGCCCAGAGCTGAGAATTTAGAAAGTTAGAATAACGAATTTGCAATGTGAACAAACCGTAAATAGTCAATTACAAAATAGTGCAGCATTGTCTAATAAGTAGGAATCCTCAATAAATATGTTACGGAAAGCATTTACTTCACACTAGGGTAATTAGCGAATGGTTTTCTTATTCAAGAATGATAAGATAAAGAACACTTACGCTAAAATAAAGAACACTTAAAGAACAATAACAGGATTCTAATGTACAGTCATGCCCTCCATCAGTAACAATGCTCCTTTGAATTCGAGAAAGAATATGACCCAGTATTCCTTTGACAAGTATTGCAGATGCCACTGAGTTTCCATGATTGAGGATATGATATTTTGATAGGTATTTATTGTCTTCCATTTATTGTTTCGTGAGTTTCTGATATCCATTCTTACTAACATGATAATCCTTTGCAAATTTTTAATTGAAAATTTTCTTCTATCTCATTTTATTGTCAAGGTTGTTATTCTTTCTCTTTAAACTCGTCGCTAGGGGCACTGCAATAATTTTAATTAAATCATGCATGGCAATTCGTATGGTTTCATGAAATCTTAAGATGTCACTGCATGGACAATTTCTCTTCACAACGTTATACGCAAGTAATTCCGCCACATACTCCCGCATTTCTATATACTTGATATTGGAGCACATGACTTTCACTAGACATAAATTAATTTTTCTTCATGCATTACCTGACATAGAAACCGCACCACCATGAAGCTTTGGCCATAAAACTAGGCAAATTGCGAGACAAACGCAGCTGGCCGATGTATGCAAATAATCTGAAATGCAAGTAGGTCACGTGGATAGAGCGCGACATAAAAAGGATTGAAACGGTAGATGAGCCTATCTATTACTGTCTGTCACCTACGGAAACCCGTTTTCCGAGCTGTTTTGCATTTCAGAAGACATGTGCTGTTTAAGAGATGACTTGCCGAAGACGCCGAAGTCCGTTACAGCATTCGGTCGATCGTGCCAGGGGATTCATTTTAGGTCCACGTACGGCTGAGTGGTCGTACGGACGTATCACCGCAGAAACACGCATAGATGTGTCCACTGTGCAAAGAATTTGGAGAAGATAGATTGAAGAAGGGAATGTGAATCGTCGTAGTAGTACAGACGTCCATCTAGTCGTACGTCAGCACGCGTTGATCGACGCATTCAAAGTCATGCGATGGAGGGCCCACAAATGATGACTGTCGACATTCTGCTGCATTTGCAGGATACATTGGATGTTCCAATATCAGCGAGAACAGTTCGTGGACAATTTGCGAAAGCGGCGTGCACTCAAAACGTCCTTTACGAAGACTCACATTGACGACAAAACACTGACGTGAGAGATCGCATTGTCGGACCTGTGCTTTTTGGACGACAGAATTGGACAGATTAGTGTTCAGCTATGAGTCTCGGTTCTATTTGTCATATGACAGTCGCGTGTGAGAGTCCGGAAACGACGTGGAAACATAGCCAAACCTGCTGCGATTGCTGAAAGCCATACTACTCGGCAACGGGGCATCATGGTTTGGGATGCGATAGCGGGTCATCTCCGGTTCGTATCAGGGGCAGAATGATGGCACAACGATATATGGATGAGATGCTGCTCCCGGTTGCACTGTCCAACCTCCAGCGGTTAGAAAATGCGATTTTCCAGCAAAATAAAGCGCGGCCCCACACGGCAACCATCAGCAGACAAGCCTTGCAAAGTATCCAGGTGTTTCCTTGGCATCTTTTGTCTCCAGATCTCTCACCCATCGAGCGCGATGGGATGTGATTAGCCGTCGTTTGACTGACCTTGCTCCGTCTCAAACAAAAGACGTCCTGTGGAAGATGATTGAAGGCATTTGGTCATCCATCCCTCAGGAAACTATCCGCACGCTCATTGCATCTGTTCTTCGAAGAGTTTCTGCTTGTATGGCCGCGAGAGGTGGTCCTACGGCTTTTTGATCACCCTGTCTATGCCATTATTGTATTGTATTATCCTTCTGAAATTAACATCACATATTTATATATGCCATTTCCGTCTGTGTGTTGTCCTTTATCATCACACTATTTACTCTTTCATGGTGTTGTATGTGTCGGGTAGTAATTGGAAAAACATTTAAAGAATATATTACGTATATTCCATATATATGTATATTCTATAATATATTACTTATGTTTTGTCGCATAAAAGTGTATCCAATTTGCAGTTTTAAAACCTTTTAGTTTTCATTTTAGGACTTCGTGCAGCGGTTTATTACAGTAGTTACTTCAGTAGAAAGAACACACACGCTCGCGCATATCATACAAGAAATATACTTTTCTACTTTCTTGTGGCAATCAAAATGTGCAAAATCCATCGAAAACTTGAATTCCTTGTCCCCGCCCTACCAATATTTTCTATAGATACTCTGTATGATAGAAAAATTCGATACGGTTTCCCAAATACTTTCAAATATAATATATTTAAACACAAAAGACAATAAAGCAGAATATACTTGAAGCAAAAACAAATATAACATTTCATCTAAACCTATCCGGAAGACAGACCTATTTGCATGCAATTTCGGAAACTACGGAAAATCAGGATATTTGATGCTGCTTCTACAAGATTGTTCTATCGAAATGTATTGACAAATGCTCTTAAGCACATGAAGTAAACATTTCGGCTGAAATTCGGAAGAGATTTCTTATAATCCATAGATTGGGAACGTAAGTCTCCGTTCTGGTTGCGGTTTAATCCCGGATTGAATCTGGGACGAGGCTGTATGGAATTGCAGACAGGCACAAGATATTCGAGCGAACTGGAAGCTTTGCATTTAGAAAGACAAGAATCATGAATGGTAAATATATTTATAGGAAGAAGACATAAGATGATTTTCAAACTTAACTGGGAATAATTGAAGTAAGCCAAAATGTGACCGAATCACGTTTTGTTTGTATGTGAGTACAGGAATGATTTTGATAATATCGTAACATGGTGCGAGAATATAGTTTTGAATAATACAATTTTGATAAAAATATTTTTTCTTGACTTTTAAGCGACTTTTTTCAACTTTATGGAAGGCTCTCGGGGAGTAAAATAACTTTTTAGTACATAGTTACATGGTTATTCATTGAAAAGAATGTTAGACTACGAATTTGCTTCCTTAAGTTGTATATTTTTGTCACTCAATCTTTTTTTTATTTGACTTTAAGTGTTTTGTTTCGCTTTCTTTTCGTTCATTAGTAGAATTCTTCTGAACAAGTTATTTTTAATAACTTAACTTCCATTATTTTACAATGTTGGATCGCTGAAAGCGTTGTATGATATATTCTAGTCCATCTGATAATCCTTTGAGTTGTATGATATATGCTACAAAATTACCCGTCGTTGCCCAAGATTTAAAGCAAATATTAATTATTCTTCTTTGATCCAGACCGTCCGACCTACCAGAGAGGTATAAGGTATCTGTTTGGACGGGCGGGAAGTGCCACCCAATTTAAATCGGAACCCAGTGGAGGAGGCATCCACAGAGATCGTACCCTCCTTCTCCTACCACCAACCTCTCGGAAGGACTTACGGATTCACATGTTTAATGTGATCGTTCTCCGCGTGAACACGGCGGCAATTTTGGCAGAGACGGGAATCGAACTCGGGCCGAGTGCAATTCCCACGCGCTAACCAGTGGGTTATCGCGCCCCTAGCAAGGATTAATTTAATTAATTTATTCAATTTTTCCAAAGGCGTTGTTATCCGACGCGCGAGCACACATGGGTACACCTTTTAAGAGAGCGCATTAATTCCTGAATGAGCGCCTAAACACATCTGAACCCGCTGTGCGGTAGCCTAATACGTTTTAGCCCGGCGCTGGGCACATCAACCTCTACCTAATACGACTGCTTAGCATGTCTTAAGTACGCCTTTTAGCCTATACGTGAAAATAATACGCCTAAATAAGCTTTGATACAATCTACATAAGGAGCCAACGGCCGTACCGTGCTGAAAACACCGGTTCTCGTTAGATCACCGAAGTCAAGCAGTATCGGGCGCGGTTAGTACTTGGTGGGTGACCACCTCGGAACACCGCGTGCTGTTGGCCATCTCGGGTGCGGTATCCCCGTGGTTTGCGCGCTAGATTTGCACGCTACCACAAATGCCGCCGTGTTCATGCGGAGTACGATCACGTTAAACATGTGGGTCCGAAAGTCCTTCCGAGAGGTTGGTGGTAGGGGAAGGAGGGTACGGTCTCTGTGGATGCCTCCCCCACTGGGTTCCGGTCTAAATTGGGTGGCACTTCCCGACCGTCCAAACAGTTACCTTACACCTTTCTGGTAGGTCGGACGGTCTGGGTTTCAACAATCTACATAAGGTCGTTGCCAATCTTTTGCTTGTCTTGGTGTAACTACTTGTGTTGTGATTCAATTTTAATATGTAATGTAATTTCTTGAATCTAAAATAAAGTTCCCGGCCACACACTTAGCTACAGTTAGCTTTCGGGTCTGTCATGTGGTCTGGGTTTTCAACACTCAACAATCTACATAAACTCTTCTGATTCGCATTTTGCCCTCTGCTTGGAAATAGTTTGATACTCCCTTAAATAAATGATACGATCCCTTTGATATATCTTCATATGCTCCTTTGATATGCCCTAAATACCTTCCGCCATCTGTGTGGGCGGGATATGCCCTAAAAAGCTCTCTTGATACCTCCTAGATACTCTTTTCTGATATGCTCCAAATAAGCTCTTTAAATACGACCTCAAATTGCTCTTAAGACAGCAATCAGAGAGGATTCAGTGTGTTTCATTATATAATGGTGAAACAACCCAAGAAAATTTTCCCTTTTCCCATTACTGGAAGAAGACAGTTTGTACATAGGTGTTGAGTTCTTACATGTATAACTATACTCGCAGATATGCCTGGCGTTGTTCTAGATTAAAATTTTTTATACACTTCTGAAGTGAAAATTTTCATTCTCTACGGGCGAAGATTTAATTGGTCGAGAAGATTGCTACTTTCTTTCTGATTGGTTTCTGGTAGAAACGTTACAAAATGGGAGGACTGAATTATTGAAGCTTTCAAAACTTTAAAAGTACAATATATTTATTTCTAAACATGACTACAACGTTAGTAGTGCACTTGGGAAAATTTGAAATGTTGACAGTTATATGACTTATCGCTTATTCTAACAAACAGAGCGTTTCGCAACCATTGTTGTCATGAACATCAGGATTTCATTGTTATATTACACAATAATTACATGTTTTATTGTTGTAAATATCTCTATACTGAAAGCGTAACATGTATTTTGAAATTGTATTACGAACAGGCAGCAAAACCTACAGTTATGAAATTTTGCCGTTTCTTCCTAATACAGTAAGCTATCGTTCTTAATAAATTTATTATGTTAGTACTGTCATGATTTTAAATATATCAGCGCTGAATATATCACATTTCAGAGATGTTTAAATACAATTGCATTTCAGTTGGAAAGTGTTTCATAATCAGTACTTTATGCATGATTGATCTCTCTTGTTCAAGTTCGTAAGGTAAACTAAAAGTGCAATAAGCAAGAATTTGTATCTCTGAAAGCTCTACAAATGTATATAATGGGCTTTTTGGATTGAACTCTTTGTTTTCGAAGTAGATTATAGTTTCAATATTTTAGTATTTTAACCTGGGTTTTACAATGGGTGGGAAAGCTGTTATATTTAAAATGTCACAAGTGTTTTAGTTTGTTTTACAAAAATTAGGAAGTTAAATGAACTTACGGATTCTAACGATGTTGATGAAGTTTGACTAGAACAGATGGAAATATACGTATTTAAGTACGTATTTGCAGGCCATCAGGCTGATTAATTTGAACCTAAATTCTCGTCAGATATATTGTATAAGTTTAATTTATATGTCGGCAAGCAAGTTTAAAATAGTGCGATATTTTGACGCGAAGTCTATGGTCGCAGCATCCAGATGAAATCTGGTTGAAAACTGAAAGGTCTGGCTAGTTATAAACGGTTTGCCAGACATTTTCAGAGCTTTGAAAGCCTGTAAACAAAACAGTCTGAGAAAAAAATCGAATACATTTATTGAATTTTAATGGAGTTTTATTTTAATATAAAATGTTATTCACTCAAATCCATATCGTCACTAAAGACTGGAGAAACTACCATTTTTTTTCTGAAAGTTTCAAATGAAATATTTTAATTCCTTTTCGATGATCCCACAGGCACTGACTCTTCGTTTATATAGTATACCGAATACCTGATAATCTGCTCGCACGTTCAACTTCTGATAAGTGGAAATATATCCATGAATATCTGGAAATCTTTTGCAATGTACATATATGGCAGGAGAAATATATAAGTACGAAAAATAAATATTGAAGCGATGCACGAAGTAAATATTTACTCCAATTTAGCCATCCGGGCATATGCCGTTTTCGATATAAATAAGCTGGTAATCTCAACGAATAAACTTATATTAGCGTCTTTCAACATCATGCGGAGCGTATGATTTTAAATTTCATATATATATGTGCGTATATATGGTGATGTTAATATTTCACGCTTACTTGAATTGATTATTTTTATTATTACATTTTTTTCTAATATATATATATATATATATATATACATATATATATATGTGTGTATATATATATATGTATATATACACATTTATATACATATATATGTATATATATATATATATATATATACATATATGTATATATGTATATATATATATATATATATGTATATATATATATATATATATCTATATATATGTGTATATATATATATCTATATCTATATATATGTATATATATATATATATATATATATATGTATATATATATATATATATATATATATATATATATATGTATATATATATATATATATATATATATATATATATATATATATATATATATATATATATATATATATATATATATATATATATATATATGAAATCTCAAATAATTGTCATATTGTAAAAAACAGTTTTGAATTAGTTAAGAAATTGAAAACTCTTACCAATATTCATAGTATTTATACCTTTGATTTCAAAGATTTGTTTAATAATATTAATATAGATGATCTGTATAGAATTATTTTAGGAATTTTTGAAAAATATAATATCAACCTAAAATATTCAAATTTTCTTTTTAAAAAATTACTTAACTTCACACTTTATGAGAATTATATTCAACATGGTGGTACTTTTTTTAAACAACAGGTTGATATCCCACAAGGGGTGTGTGTCTCATCATTGTTAGCTAATCTGTATTTATTCTTCTATGAAAAAAACATTAATATCCAAGCTTGCATAATATGCACATGTTTAGATATTTAGATGACATTTTATGTGTATCCCCAAATAATATCCCTATAGTATTAAACTTTTATCCAAAAAATTTACAATTAAATGCAAGTACTAATGACTCAAATGTTGCAAACTTTTTAGATTTAAATTTAAATTTACAAAATTGTAATATGGTTATAAACTTGTATGATAAAAGACAGGATTTTAAATTTATTACATCAAAAATTCAACATCGAATGAGTCGAATAAATGCGTTTCATAACAGTTTTGGTATCAATTCTTATTTATTAAATAATCTAAATAAAACTGAAATTTTGTTGGTAGCCGTGAAATCGCCAGACTTAAAATTTAGTCCATGTTCCAAGTTTCTAGAGCAGGGTGTTGTCCGGATATTAATAAAAAGAACAACTTCCCACAGAGATAGCATTATGCTGACGATATTTTTTGTACAAATTTATTTGAAAAAAAATGATAACTTGTTGCTAAGCAAAGGAATTAAACCCGATGAGTTTATACAGCAAACGATTTTTATTAAGTATTTTCCAATTTAAATAATTGAGAAATGTATTTAAAAATAATTATCGGAATTACTTACATCTTTGACTTAATTATAGAAATTACGGCTTATGGGTTGAAAGGTAATGGGGATAATTAATATTTTCAATTTCTGAAGTTTTAATTTGGCACATATTTTTTCAAACTCGTATATTGGGTTTAGCCACTTATTGAAGCAGAATAATAATGGAAGGCGTATATTTTTAATACCATTTTAGCGTTTTCAGTTTGACCTATGTTGATCCAATTTCACAGTGCTTTCATATTTTGATCCAATTTCATATTTTTTGTAAATGTGTTTACAAACGGGACCAGAATATTCCATTTTTCAGATCTGCCGATGAAAATAATTTTGGATAGCGAGAACATAGATTCTTATACTTCTTTTTTTAGAAGAATTAAATTAAATATTTTAATATTTCGAGTACTAATGCCATTTAGAATACTATAGGAATTTGTACATAATTGTAAGCTTTAAGTTTCTTTATATTATATATTCCTCAGGAAGAACAGGGATTCTGTTAGAGTTGCATAATTTTATAATTCGTTTCTTTCATCTATTTCACTTTGTTGTACAGTTCGTCACTTTATTATGTAGCTTTACTATATACTTGATTGTATGGTAACTTTACTATAGACTTGAATGAGACATAAGAAGTATAAACAAGAAAGATCAATCATGCATAAGCATTGATTATGAAACACTTTCCAACAGAAATGCAATTTCATTTAAAAATCTCTAAAATGTGATACATTCAGAGGTGATATATTTTCCATTATCACAGTACTACAGTAATTTATTACACTTAAATATTTAAAACTTCATCGATATGTAAATCGTCTGATTCTCTAAGCAATCATGTATATTTCATGTATCAATGCATATTTCATTCATATAACTTGTATTTCAGACTCCAGAACTAAATATTTCTGGGTGACAAAAATTCAGCAATTCTTATATAACTCATCTTATAATCGCTTGAGATATTTGCATTCTACATAAGTTAAAATTAGGCTTCGTTGTAGAAATAATAAAAGTTTAGGGATCATTTGAAATCACAAATATTGTAATTGCGTAGGCACGGAATTTAGATTCACAAATAATGCACAGATACACAGATAATATGTGTGTGTGTGTGTGTGTGTGTGTATGTATTCAACGTATTGTAATCTTGCCGAAGATCGGAACTCGGATGTTCGAAAGGATCTACACGTTTTGGGACTTCTAAAACACGAAAAAACTATTTTTAGGGAGACGTATGTGTGTGTAAGGGTGTATCTGTGTGTGTTTCTGTGTGTCTGTGAGGACACTGTATCCACTCTAACTGAAAAAACTAATGGACCGAATTTCATAAAATTTGGAAGGTAAGTTTTTGTGGGAAACCCTGATGTTCATTAAATTTTAGTACGATTCGTAATAAAAGAATCTGCCAGCTTTGCGAAATGGTCGGCAAAAATTGCCTTTATCCACTCTAGTTAAAAACTAATGGACTAAATTTAATAAAATTTGGTATATAAATTACTTGTAGGTTATTCTGGTACGATCCGAGAAAATGCAACCGGCTGTTTCTGCGAAATAGCCCGCAAAAATGGTTAATCTAAAAATAGAAGACTACGTGTGCTCAATTATATCAATTAAACGCTTATTTTATACGTGATTTTTGACAATAAAAATAATAAGACTAACCCCATTACTCGAAGACTAGCCGTTCTTGAGATAGTCTAGTTTTTTCGCGTTTTCGCTACGCCACCTTTGACAATAAGTCCAGCTATCAAATGAGAACCAAATTTAAGTTTAACGTGCAAATTCAATGTCATTTAAAATACTTATGGGTGTTATTTTGTACAGATAAACTAAAATTATTATTGAAGAAATAAAGAGAACGTGAATATGAGTCTGCAGGGAAAGTCATGTGCTACCTACATCAGAATTTTTAACAATCTTACAACAATGATTCATAGAAATGAACGGGGATTATTTTCAGGCCATTTCGAAAAAAAAATGTAGGATCTATATTTGAGGATCCACCAAATTTTTGTAGAATAAAATGTTCTACAAATTTAAGCTGTGTACCAAATTTCAACACTCTAGGACGTAGGAAAGTGCATTACAAATGCCATCGAATAAGTATAAAATGACAGACAGACAGACGACCATCAATTATTAAGAGTTATATAAAATTTTAAAAAATTTGAAACATTGCTATCTACCATATTTATTTTAAAATGTGGAACCTGTCTTATGTATAAATAATTAAACTCTTGGAAAGATATTTATTATAAATTATATCTCTTTTTTCTTTCTGGAGGATATAGCAAGAATCAGTGTTTTTCTCCCTATATTAAATAATTTTTATTTAAAAAACTACCTAACATATTTTACTGAAATTTTTTTTATATATTTTATGGGATAATTTGAATATTTCCTAAAACTTTCGAAGCAATTTGTGAATTTTAATTTCGCTTAGAGAATATTTCAAAAATTAGATCCCATAGGGCTCAATGTATTTCATTTTTTCATCCCGGGTTCAATCCAAAACTAATTAGGTGATATTATTCATTTATATTCCCATAGGTCCCACAGACCGTCTGAAAAACATAAAATTTCATTTTGATAAAGTCATTTTTACGGCAGTTATCGTGCTAACGGAAAGACAGACAGACAGACAGAATGAACAAAGTCATCAACACTTTTCAACTATGTTGTAAAGTGTTAAAAATGCCCTGAGTACCAAATACGAACACTTATAAACGTGAAAAATATCCAAACTCACAAATGTCTATGTTCTAAGAAATATTTATCTTCTCGATGGGTAGTCTACTTTACACTAATGATTCTAGTCGGAAGTATTCCGAACAATTGTATTAAGATTGCTTACGAAGATGAAGTCAACATCCTCTCGCTATTGAATTAGATGAATTGTGACAAGACCACGACAAATTAGAGAGGGAACAAAACTATGTCCAGTTGAAGTTGGGAAACTTAATTAACCCTCAGAAAGTTTGACTTAAATATTTTTGTGATGAACAGCAAAAGCTAATTCGGTGGAACAGTAAAAGTTATCTTTATGGAACAGCTAAAGTAACTGTAACGGAACAGCAAAAGTTATTGCAATGGAACAGCGAAAGTTACTACAATGGAAGAACAAATATTATTGCAATGGAGCCGTAGAAAATACTTACATATGGACAAACTTCTACAAGGGCGGTTTTTATGGTGATCTTATTGATAAAGTAAGACTGTTTACAATATATACCAGGATAATACTAGCTATCCGAATGACTCAATATCAAGCGAGAGATATTACAATTTCATAAAATGGCAAGAAAGATCAATCATGTATAAATCATTAATTCTGAAACACTTTCCAACTGAAATGTTATTTTATTTAAACATCTCTAAAATGCGATACATCCAGCCATAATATTTTTTTAATTATCACAGCACTTCAATAATTTATTGTACTTGGAAATTTGAAATTTCATCAAAAAAAGGCTATAAATAGACGACTTCTCTATGTAAAATCAATGAATATTTCATTCATATCACTTATATTCCAGACTCCAGAGCTGAATAATTTCACATGATAAAAATTCAGAAACTCATATGCAACTCATCTTACAATTGCTTGATTTGTTTACATTCTGCATGCTATAGAAATTAGGCTTCGTTGTAAGAATGATGAAAGCTTAGTGATCATTTAAAATAAAAAATATTGTAATTGCGTTGGCACAGAATTTAGATACACACATAATATGCAAAATTAAAGCGGTTTTAGGACGGATGCAACACTAAATATAAATTTAAACGGTCCTTAAATATCACGGGGAAATAAAATTGAAGCCATATTTTATTTTAAAATGAGTCATGCGATTTCTTCATATAATATGGGTGCAATTATTATTTCAAATTTTATTTAAAATAGCATATTTTGCTGAAATTCCTTTTACACATTTTACGTGATAATTTGAATATTTCCTATGATTTTCGTAGCAATTTATGAATTTTAACTCCGCTTAAAAAATGTTTAAAGAATTAGGTTCCAAAAAGCTAATCATGTTCAGCCCAAAAATCTTAGTCACTGTGTTCCTTTGTATCGATAAACATTTAAATATTTTTCACACCTGTAAATTACATAAAAAAATGAGTTGCAGTTGTGAGGAGTAATCTTTTGTTGTCTATCTCCACAGCGGTTTTTGTTGAACACATCGTGTAATTTCAACCGAACCACTTTCATGAATGAATGCCATCTGTACGATATTAATGAAATATCATCCGAAAATTTTGTTAAAATCGGTTTGTTTTTATATCAGTTTATTGTCTGTTAATCTATAACAGTAACAGACCAAGTTGATCGAAATATTTTTCCAACGGCATTAGCAACAAGCATTTATCTTCGCCACATATTTAAATTTACTCAAATATACTCGTAGTTAAGCTTAAAAAGTATTACAGACAAACAAGATATATATGTAAAGGGGGCGCAAAACGTACAATTCTTATTTGACACTGTTTGTTCAGCAATGAATGCTGTTTATAAAACATTAATGCACGCAGCATAACCAAAAATCTGATGTGGGCAATACATGACATTCTTTATATAATGCAATGAATTTACTACTCTTACTGTAAAAAAATAGGTTTTTCTTATAGTAGATACTTATATTCTTTCCAAGATATTGAGTTTTCGACAATTAGTCGTCATTTTCATTCATTTAGCGCCATTTTAATCCATTTGGCGAGATTTTCGTTCATTTGACAACATTTCAAAAAGTCGTCAAGTTGGCAACATTGCGCCAAATTCGTCGCCAAAATCTCGCCAAGCTTTACTGACGGAGAAATAAGTTATTCTTATAGCAGATAAATGAGTATTGGCGTTCAAATACAAAAGTATTACTCAAAGTATCTTTTCTCATGAATGGAATGAGCTAGATCCACGAGAATGATGTCACTAAATTTATCGCATGGTATTACATATGAAAAGTGAACATGTTTCTCAATAGGAATTTTTTTTTTTAATTTTATATGACTTTTTGATAATATTTTTTAAAAATGTGCAATATCTCGAGAACGGTTCATGTTAGCGTTCTAAAATTTATGTCAATCGTTTTCTAATGAAAAATTACATAAGAAATGCTTACTTGCGTAACTTTATTGGCGGTTTTGATTTTTTGACGATTTTTTGAAAATTTCACTCGAAAATTCAGGGGGGTTCTGAACATTCGATTGCGTATAAAAACAATAGGCTTCCAGTGTTTACGGATTGTGATTTTTGTACCAAATTTCGTTCGAATCGGTCTATTCGTTCGTCAGTTATGGTCTCTACAGGCTCACTGACACACACACACACACACACACACACACACACACAGACAGACATCACTTCAAAAATGTTTGATTCGTGATCATGGATGCTTGAAACGTGCTCTCCCGTCGGAAACTCGAATTCGAATTTTCGACCCCGTCACAATACTTTCCTTATACATTATGTATATAAGGAAAGTAAAAATTAAAAAAAAAATCGGTAAGTATTAAAGGATTCATTACTGAACATTGTATATCAATAAAGGGGACACAGCACGTATAATTTATATATGACCATAAAAACGCCATCAAAACGTATGTAAATACGTCTTCTCCATCTGCGCTTAATCCTAAATAAGCGCTTAAACACGCTTTTGCACGCTGTATGTAGATTCAGAAGGGGACAAAATAAATCTTGATAAAATATCCAGAGTGATTAAAGCACGAACATGGTGATCCCAGAAGTGTAAGGAATGAACATGCCAATGATCAATATAGGGGCTGAGATAGGTGAACAAGTAGTCTATGGGAGCAAAAAATCAAATATTAGAGGTCCAGGGACACTAGTCAAATTCCGAAATTCAAGTATCATGCACAGCAAAGTGGGATGCCTATTAACGGTTATTTCGTGGTTTCACGTGTCCGTAGAAAATGTTCCATATTTTCTTCCTATATATGACATAAAACTTATTGAGTTTCATTTAAAATGTCTTTAAAAGTTTACAACTGGAGCATATTAAAAGGGTAAATATAATTCGAATGTGAAAGTATCATCCCATATTCATGCAAAATATTATAATCATGCGAATCTGCAATTCGTGGACGGACGAATTTAAAAATAAATTTGGTTACAGATGCTGAAGGAAGGTTCCTTTTTAGATCATTCAAAAGTAATTTTATGGGTTTTTTTTTTACGGATTTCGTTCAAAGCTCCTTGGAAAGAACGTTTTGCAATCTGTCAGTTGATGTTCAGGTGGAAACTCTGTGATAATATTTCAATCGCGTCAAAAAACCAATGTGTGTGCAAATCGCCCAAAATTAAGCGTCATTAAAGCAATCACAGAATAATTCGAATTTCAGAAAATAATCTCTATGGGGTGCATCGTCGCAGGACGTCATGTAACTCTGAACCGAATTTAGTGGTTATCTGAAGCTTTAAGTTTCAACAATGCCGCCAACAAACATATGTCTTCTTTTATTATTATGGATTTTAACAGCATTGAGAAAAATAAATACAACACTTCATGCAGATATTAAGTCGACAATAATTTACTCTTCCTAAAATAAATCATTGACTTTTGTGGGTGGTTCACTTTCTACTAATAAGTAGAGCAAAAAGTATTCTGCTCAAAGGTATAGACAGTGGATGCAGAAATAAAGTCAGCACCTCCTCGGAATTAGATTAGAATACGTGACAAGACAAACCATTGTGAATGCAGTCACCACAAAAGTTTGCCCAGTAGAAGTCCAAAAACTCTATTAGCGTCGTGAAAGTTTTGTAAATATTTTTGGTTCAACACTGAAGCATTTGAGGTTGGGATATTCTTTTCTGAAGATTACTAGAATATTTTAAATACATGGGTAATTAGAGAGTTGCTCATGGTAGAATAAGTGAAAATTTTAAATTCATGAAAACAACGTCTTATGATAAATTCTAAACCCTGTATTATTTTTCTAAAGTAAAGTATTTTGTTTTTAACGTATTTACAAATTAGACTCTTTACAATAATAAAAATATATAATCCCTCATATTTCTGAAATTTTAGATTAAATATCTGCAACATATCGAAAACAATGCATGCAAAATATCTTTAAAATTCTATAATTTGCTTTAAAACGAATAATTACACAAAAAATGACAATTTTTTTAATATTTTAGCACACTTTTTCCTAATAACTTTCTTATTTTATATTTAAAAAATTGAGACTACCTTTGCATCTGGGCCCTATTACAAGCTCTGTTCTTTATAGTTCTACGTAGATCAGAAGAGAGCGCTAATAGAGAGTAGATAAAAACGCTGTTGTGTTGGCAACAGAGTTTGTCGCTCTGAAATAAGAGCGACAAATTCATCAATCAATCGACGTGGAACTGCGATCGGCAAGTTTGAAATAAGCTTCTTGATTTAGTTAAATTTTAGTCGGATACCAGTTTACTGATGGAAATAATTAAATCATATGTCATTTGAAAGGTTCAAATATATATATCTGTGGCATATCTCTGATCTAAAATTGGGAAATTTTATCTAATCATCTAAATGCAATTGAAGAGATAGAATACAAAAAATACATTTATTTCATTTTAGGTTTTGATCATCAAAAAAAAGTCATATTATACGTGCCATTAAAATGCACAAAAGTATTAATCGAAATAATTACTCATTCTATTTCGATTACATTTCGATTATTTTTCTAGTAATTACAATAATTGAAACTTTTGCATTAAATTCTAATACTGCATTAACCTAGAAGTCACCACTTGGTTGCAAGTCGGCATGTTCACAATCTTTCATCATTTTTTCAATTTTCAAGTTCAGTTAGGACGCTTTGATAAATAATTTTTGTGCTTTACAGAAGGAATTATTTGCTTAATTGTAGAATCACACAAATGTATCTTATTCAATATATACTTTTGAAGTAGTATTAGAGATAATTTAGATCTCTCGCTTAACAATTTGTATATGGCACTTGTGGATTTTGAACTTTATCTCTAAAGGGGAATATTTCCTGACTCTATTGATTAGATGGTTATCAATAGATGCACGGTTAATATGCATTTAGTTTAGTTTATCAAATACACAGTCTTCATCTTCGATGTTTAACTTCGGTTTCAGGAAAGGCCCACTTAGAAAGGCGCTTTGTCTATAATTTAAGATGCGTCTCATAATTATTTTATTACATAAATTTAAAATCTGCAAGCATAACCATTAAAATAGCTTTTGGGTGAATATTGTGCGTGCTTGGATTGCTTTTTCTAAAATGGACAAGAAGATATTATGTGTTTATCTTGTATTATGTGCTGTAGATAGCCTGTCCCTTCTTAACATAATGAATTTATTTACCCCCGAAACCACATGAAAGCATACACTTTCATACAGAATGTTATCAATGAAAATAGCTTATCTAATTGTTTTCCTGTAGATGTATATAGTTGCAATATTCCATCCCTCTTTTAAACTACCTGGCATGACTTAGCATTCTCTGACTGGATAAATGCACTAGAATAAATGCACTGGATCATAAATCCACTGGAAATGGCACTTGCCTGCGCATAAAAGAACAACTCTCCTCCCCAAATATGCTGGATATGATATGTCTGTGAAAGTTATATCTGAAGAAATTCAAATCAAATACACAAATGGTAAAGTTTAAAAGTTTTTGGAGGATTTACCAATAGATCGACTAAACAAAGAAAAACCAGGTATATAGCCATCCAAAATATGCAATTTATAGTGTAAAGAAAGTTCACTTGCATCGAGTATACAAAAGCACTCCAAATCCTATGAAGTTTAAGCACTATTAGTTTAATAACGTCACCTTCAGATCCTTGTTGAGATTTGTTTCACTACATCTTATAGCAGTATGGTTACTAGTATTTATAATTGTGAGACCAGAAGACATTTAGGCAGTGTTAATGTACAAAGATTTACGATATCTACTAAGAAAGACAAAAGCGCAGACGCATAGGCATCAGTTTACGACTGTAAGGTCATTGAAAGCAATAAATAAAGGCACTTAAATTATAAGTTGGGTTGGGTCAAAAAATCTACTGGTGGTAAAGCTGAAACCATGCATATTGGTTAACAATTTAGCCAATGAAGAAGTGTTGCTGCATAGCCTTGAGGACAACTAATAAGATACGGAGGGCGTATCTGGACCTCAGGCGAAGCGGGGTGGCAACAGGCAGAAAAAGTTCATAAGACAAGATTCATTCAATCAGATACACTGTCATGAGGCAATCAGCATTCAGATAGAGATATCGTTGTCACGATATTCAGTTAATATCGATATATTGAGAAATGATGTCAGCAGTCTACTTTAGAGAAATGGTGAAAAAGTCACTTAAGAATGACCGACTGAAAAGGTTGAGCTTCAAAAATAATGGCAAGCAAAGATTGCCAAGTTGCGATAGTGTTCGATACTTAGAGTGTGTTTGAGTGTCTATAACAAAAGGCAATAAAGGTCCAACATGTGTTTCAATGTCCAAAGACAACAACAGAGGCATGTGCCAATTAACATTACATTTAGGTTTAGATGATTTTAGAAATTTGGGCAAATAGATGCCTGCTCTTACACACCTAATTTCCTAGGGCCAACGGCCGTACCGTGCTGAAAACACCGGTTCTCGTTAGATCACCGAAGTCAAGCAGCATCGGGCGCGGATAGTACTTGGTGGGTGACCACCTCGGAACACCGCGTGCTGTTGGCCATCTCGGGTGCGGTATCCCCGTGGTTTGCGCGCTAGATTTGCACGCTACCACAAATGCCGCCGTGTTCATGCGGAGTACGATCACGTTAAACATGTGGGTCCGTAAGTCCTTCCGAGAGGTTGGTGGTAGGGGAAGGAGGGTACGGTCCCTGTGGATGCCTCCCCCACTGGGTTCCGGTCTAAATTGGGTGGCACTTCCCGGCCGTCCATACAGTTACCTTACACCTTTCTGGTAGGTCGGACGGTCTGGGTCTCAACAACAACACCTAATTTCCTTCTTAAATATGTATATGTATAATTATTGTAATTTAATAATAATTATGTTTAATAAATAATGCTTATTTTAAAGTTTAAAATGGTGGAAGTTAATTTTGTAGTATGTTAATTAAATTATTAAAAATAATTATTAAAAATATATTAAATTGTATTATTAAAAATAATGTTGGGTTATAATGCGTCAACAATGCGGGATTATAATGCACCAATAATGCAAATAATGGTGGGTTATAATGCGTAAGGCTTTTTGATTCACGACCATATTAATTCTGAGTAATTTCACAATTATAAACTCCAATGATAAGTTTTTTTTAAAGTGTACCACAAGTCTATAAAAGGAATCATCATACAGTTGGAGGGCAGTTGACTCGATACTACATTGAACTGTGATTTTTGTCGATGTTTTGAGAATAATATAAGTTGTTTTGTGAAAAATTGGTGGAGCATTTAAGTACTCTTTTACTGTATATTGTTCCTGTTTAGGCTGTGTTTGTAAATAATACGGCTATACGATTTACGGGGAATTTAAGAATAATAATTTTAGTCAACCTAAACATTTAAATATTATCTATAAAGGGGAAAACTCCGAGGTTTACTCTCTCTCACCACAATAATATTATCTTTCAAATTGACTATAATTCCTGAAGCTATATTCTCTGATTTTTATAACGCCACCGATACGTGAGTGATATAAACACTTTTGGAATTTCTATTCTTAAAAAAATCTTGAATAAAATTACGGTTCTTTGCAAGTATGATTTACAATATTTTGATTTTAAAGTTTTATAAACAGTTCTCTTTTTATTTTATTCAAAACATTTATTTTCCAAAGTCACATTCTCTAAATTCATAGATAAAAGTCAGATTCTCTAAATTCATGTATTAAACGGGAACATGTGATGCGATCTAAAGTTCATATTTGTGTTTTTAACGAATTTAGATATTGGGAGCATCCTTCAAATCGAAAATAGCGTAAAGTTACATATTCAAGTTGATCTTCCAATAAATAGTGAAAAAAAAGAGACAACTAATTTAGAAGTTTCACATTTCCATTCGCATTCGAGAATGACTCAAGAAGATGCTCAAGTGGCATCCGACGATGTCGTTTCACAACCGACACCGACGAAGTAATGAATGTCGCACCCTCTCTCAGACTTCTGGTGTGGTGGTAATCTTGTCCGCAGCAACAACGCTTGGTGTGATGAGATCTTCCACGAAGTCCACGGGTGGGAACGGTAGCCCAGTGGTTAGCGCGCGAGAATTGAACTTCGTAGACCCGGGTTCAATTTCCGCCACGGCCAAAACTGCCTCCTTGTTCACGTGGAGTATGATCACGTTAAACATGTGGGTCCGTAAATCCTTTCGAGAGGTTGGTGGTAGCGGAAGGAGGGTACGGTCCCTGTGGATGCCTCCCCCACTGGGTTCCGGTTTAAATTGGGTGGGACTTCCTGGCCGATCAAAACAGTTGCCGTACACCTTTCTGGTAGGTCGGACCGTCTGGGTCTCAACAACAACAACAACGAAGTCCACAGGTGTCCTGATCCTCGAAAAAAACAAACAACAGAGATTTGCCGTCAACACCTGGACCGGTTTGTTTGGTGATTGTCTGGTAGGACCTCACCTCTTGCTAGACCATCTAAACAGCGCAGCGTACCGTATGTTCTTGGCACAAGTGCTTCTCGGTCTGTTGCAGGGTGTTCCGCTCTCAACAAAGAGGGCCATTTTATTTATACATGATGCGGTAACAGTGCACTTTTCCACCGAGATATGATACTCTCTAAATGCGACATATCTCCGGCGATGGATTAGACGTGGTGGACCTCAGGCTTGACCTCCCTGCTCTTTGGACCGTATTCCACTGGACTTCTTCTTCCGTGGGCACATGAAAACATTTTACGATGCACATGACCTCCCTGGAAGATTTCGTCGCGAGAATTTTTGTTACTGCGGAGAAGATCGACACCACACCTGAAGTATGCGAGAGAATGCGACAATTCTTCATTCGCTGGTATCAGTTGTACAACGACGCCCTCGGAAGCAACTTTAAGCAGCTACTTTTAAGTATTTCTTTGATGTGAATAGAAATGTAAAACTTTTAAATTAGCCATGCCTCTTTGTTTTTCACTATTGAAGGATCAACGTGAATATGTAGCTTCTTTTCTGGCACTATGAATTGGAATGCAGCCCTACGTTCCATTGAAAATATTCTTCGTTTTGATGCATACTATCAACCCTCTTTTTTGTGGAAAAAGTTTACGATTATCCTGTATATAGTTGGAGCTTATCCATAGTTGTTATAAGGAAAATATAAAATAGAAAAGAAACACAGAATGCAGAGATAGTACGAGTTGTCAGAAACACCTAAAATATCTACATAAAAGCATATAATTAAATGCTTTTTACCCCTAAAACTATTCAAAATACATTGTTGAATGAGATAAAGCAACGTAATCAGACAAACTTTTCTGAGGAATATTTGTCTTTTCTGTCAGGCCCACTTTCCACTAATGAGTCGGGTACAATTGTATTCAGATTAGATGCAAAGACGGCGTCCACTTCATCTTGGGATTAGATTAGAATGTTTAACAAGAGAACCACGAGAAACTGGAGCCGATGCCCGGTTTGCGCAGTTCAGAAATGCATTTATCGTCGAAAAGTTTCATGTAACTAATAGAAGTTTTGTGTGGTTAACTTTTTTGTGATGGAATACGCGAGTTTAAATATAATTATCGAATGATAATTAAATTATTGGCTTCATATTTTGCATTGTAGCATTTCATGAATTTAATTAATGGGTCACAGATGGTGATATTATCTTTCTCTGATAATATCGCCATCGATTATTTAGATTATTCGTTTAAAAAAATTAGCGTTTTGAATTTTTGATCATTTGATACCTCATGTAAGTTTAATAAAAGTTTGAATAGCTTTTTTCTGAATATTTCCTCTTATCATTTACAATTTCAAAATGTGGTCCAAACATTACCCCACAACGAGTCACAGACGGGCGGTAATGTCAAAGAAGAGCGATTGATTAGATTTTTCTTTTAAAAAAATTATACATGCTGGTTTGAGACTCACTGCGATATAGGAGTGGCAAACTTGAAAAACAGAAAATTTTCAAAAGAACCTTTAACTTGACAAGACGATTTCTCGAAAACTATAAGAGATATATTTTTTTAAAAATAAATACAGATTTTAATACTAAATGTTCTAGTACAAATGTTTGCCGTTTACTATTCATATCTATCTTTTATAGTTTACTATACAAAGTGGTTAAAAAGGTCTTGGACAAACTTTAAAGGTATGTCAGGTATAGAAAAATAAGCCCGTTTTGCATAGGAGCATGTGGCCGCAAACGTTACCGTGGAGTGCTACAGAAGCAGGAAGAAACTAAAAGAAAGGGATGCAGATAATACAACACAAGTTTATTAGACATAATAATTAGAAGTATCAATTACAATTGTTTATCACAGTATTAAAGTAGGTGTTTATGTTTCATCCAGGATCTGCAGAACTATCTCAATAGGACCTTTCCTACAAGATGGACCGGCTGGGAAAGTTCGACCACAGTCCTCCGACTTGTCCCCCATTGATTTTTTTCCTGTGGGGTTACCTAAAGAGCCCTGTTTACGAGATCCCTGTAACACCTGACGCTGACCTTGTAGCTAGAGTGGATGAGACAGTAGCACGTGTCCTTTAGCGTCTTGCCCTTTTTTAACGCATTTGCCAATCCATGCGTCGAAGTTGCCAGACATGGATATCTGCGGATGGCAAGAACTTTGAACACCTACTTTAATAATACGATAAACAAATATAATTGATACTTGTAATTGTTATGTCTGATAAACCTGTGTTGTATTATCCGCATTCCTTTCCATTTACTTCTTTATCGCCCCGGAGTTTTCCGAGGTTCCAAGTGAACTTTCATGAAAGACTCCATCTGTGCAATTAATGCAGTAAAGTATCTCAAATCCTAAAATTGGTAATCCGAAAAATCGATTATACGACAATTTGTTTATGTTGTTTTTACAAGTTCGAAATAAAATAGAGATCCATTTGACATTAGTTTTTTCACTTTAGGTTATAACCTAGAATTTTGGGTCCCCCGGGTCAGCAATATTTTCGGGACCTTTATATATAATTTAAAAATATTCTCTATCCCGAAACTACCCAATGGATACCTCGTCCCAATGGAAAATCCTATCCTGGTTATATAACTATAGTTTTTCTATTTAATACCTTAAAATCTATATTAGTTATACCTATCTATATAAGTTATAGCTCAAGCAGGAAGAAGGACTATACTGATCATGCAAATGCTTTTAAGCGGAGGTCCATTAAGCTTTCTTCTCCTGAAATTACAAAATACCGAAACTCAAAAAGACTAAAATAAATACAAAATGCACAACAAAGTCTATATTAAAATCTCCTAATCGCACAGAGAATGTATACCGTGGAGATTATCGTATCATGATCTCAATATTCTCACCTAAAATTCGATTAAAAGGTTGTAGTCGAAACGTTGTAACACGTTGTAAGCACAACGTTTGGTACACACCTTTGTGTACCAAACGTTGTAAATTGGTACACAAATGACTAATAATAAGATGCAGAATTATATAAAATACAAGAAAATGTTGGATTGGCTTTAATACACTAATGAGAATTTAAAAATAATGCAAGAAACGTACGATAGAAATAATGTACAATATTTTGAGATCCTCTGCCAACATGAAGCTTTAAGCGGTCTCTTGGACTGCTTGGCCCTCGTGACACCTCTGGCTTCTTTCTGCATCTATATTTTGTATGCCTGACCTGCCTTTAAAATTTTACTAAGACCTTTTCGACCACCCTGTATACTTCGAGTAAAAGTTAGAAAAGAAAAGAAATTAAGTTTTTCCGAAAAAAAGTTCAAAATATTAATATATATTATTATATTAACAAACTAAAACCAACAGACAATTACGTCCAGTTACAGACGCGAAACTTCATTACCGTAGAGAAAGTTTTACTTATATATTTTACTTGTAGGATAGAATAATTTGTAGCAGTTTAGGGTAATATAATTATATCGAAATTTGCTAAAATTGTATAAAATCATTCACGGGACAGAAACAGCTAATATTAATGAATGAATCGAATTCTTTGATGGTCGTGCCGCTGTCAGCGATGGATGTCTTCTTGGCGGATTTTCGAAAAAGTGTAAGGTATGGTTTACCTAAATGCTGGGAAAGACTAATTTAAGGCGGCGTTTTTAAAAGTGTGTTCTGCAGAAGCTCCGGACCGTGGTAGTTTCGAGTAAACTTTCTTTAGAAAAACCTCATAAAATTTTGAATGCATGAGGTAGTATTATATGGAGAGAGCTTAAGGGTTGCAATCGGCGTCAAATATAAAAGCAGATGAAGTCAGGACGAATTTTCTATGAAGCCGTCTTTTCCTGACTGTGACCATATACAATGATTTCAATGGAGATTTCTGACCGACAATGTACTGAGAGGAATAAATGGTAAAAGAATGGTTATGTATTGTTGTGCGTACGGCTGCAAGGAAAAGCATCTAAAAGGAGGACTTTACTCTTTTCATGAAGTTTTTTTTTTCATTATATGTCTTACAAATATAGTTAAAAAGATATTTTGCTAGATTTTAGCGTGAGTCATTTTATTTGGCTATTAATTTCACTGCTTTTATTGCTTTATTTTTGGTGTTTGTGATATTGCAGAAGAATTATAATGTCATTCTAACACTTTAAAACACATGTGTAGTACTTTGCTTATAGTTATAGAGTTATTCTTGGTATCCTCGCATGTTTTTCCTTTTAGATAGAATTTGGCGACGGTTGACGACTCGCAAGAATTGGTGGCTAGGGAAGAAAGTAGGAGTTTAGATAATGAGCGTAAAGACGTGTCGTATAATAAAATTTTACGTTCAAAATAAATTATAATAATAGTTTACATTCATTGTAAATGACAGCTAGATTTTACGTCCTAACTTTTCAGTGCATTTCATATAAAGATAGGTGATCTGAAATATGAGCATGATCTCATTTCATAAGGAGGAAATCAGAACCAACTGCTGCAGCGTAGAGTCTCGCAATGGGATCTAGGACTTCATTCCGATACCGCGCAGTCGTTACAGAACAGCCTTTAAAGATGTGCAGCTCTGTGCGATATCCCATTGAAATTCCAGCCCACACCATGACGCTGCCACCTCTGAATTCGTGATGTTTGTTGACGTTCTTGTCCTGATTGCGTGTGCCTCGTTCTCTCCAGACCCTTACATGCTTATCATCTGATTCCAGGTCAAATCTGGACTCGTACGCGAACAAGACGTTGCACCAATGAGACAGTCCAATTGACATATTGACGACTCCACTGCAATCTTGCTTCTCTGGATTGCACGGATAGTGGAACATAAAAACGTGGTACTTGGGCGAACAGGCCTTTCCGTGGAGCCTCCGCCGCACAGTACTGGCAGCAGATACTGTCTTACCAAGTGCCGCTGCAACCATGGATGTAACAGTTGTGGATGTCGCTCGTCGATTCAACTTGGCTACTATAGCAATATACCGATCATCAGAGGGGGTGATAACTCTTGCACGATTGGACATAGGTCTCCGGACAACTGTTTGACTTGTTTGGAATTGTTTCCATAATCGAGAAATTACTGAATGATCAACGCCAAAGAAAATAGCGCTATCTTTGATTGACTGTCCTTCTTCAATGCGTCCGATAGCACGCCAGAGCTCACTATCTATCATTCGTCTTCTTTCAGCCATAGACACATGAATATCATCAACAATAATCCTGCAAAAGCTATAAACATTTCGTATCAGCATTTAAATGCACCTCCTCAAACCTTTCAGAATGCTGGCGTCTTCAACGACTGCCTAATTAGAATATATCCGGACAGTCAATCGTGAATGATTGAAGCATACGATATTTGCATACTGCCATCTACATCCGCAGTGATTTTCAGCCACTCAAATTCAAATACGCATTCGAAAAATGAAAATTTGCATTGAATGCTTAAATTTTGGAAGTCAGTGTATAAAGACTACTTTAAAAAAATCTGATGTGGGTAGCACATGACTTCCTTTATATAATGTAATGAATTTACTACTTTTACAGTAAAAGAGAATAGGTTATTCTTATAGTGGATGCTTATATTCTTTCCAAGATATTGACATTTCGTCAATTAATCGTCATTTTCATTGATTTAAAGTCATTTTTATCCGTTTGGCAGGATTTTCGTTAATTTGGCAACATTTAAAAAAGTCGCCAAGTTGGCGACATTCCGCCAAATTCGTCGCCAAAATCTCGCCCGGCGTTATGGTCGGAGAAATAAGTTATTCTTATAGAAGTTTGCCGTTCAAATACAAAAGTATTACTCAAAGTATCTTTTCTCGTGAATGAAACGAGCTAGATCCACGAGAATGATGTCACCAAATTTATCGCATGATATTACATATGAAAAGTAAACATGCTTCTCAACAGTTAACATTTTTTTTAAGTATGGGATTCTTTTACAAATTTATTTGAAAAATGTGCAATATCTCGAGAATGGTTCATGCTAGCGTTCTTAAGTTTATGTCAATCGTTTTCTGAGAAAAAATTATATAAGAAATGTCTATTTGCGTAACTTTATTAAAGGTTTTGATTTTTTGATGAATTTTTTAAAATTTCACTCGAAAATTTAGGGGGATTTTGAACATTCGATTGCCTATAAAAACAATTGGCTTCCAGTATTCATGGATTGTAATTTTTGTACCAAATTTCTTTCGAATTGGTCCATTTGTTCGTCAGTTATCGCCTCCACAGACTCACTACCACACACATACCCACACACATGCACACACACACACACAGGCACACAGACATCACCTCAAAAATATTTGATTCGTGATCAGGGATGCTTGAAACGTGCTCTCCCGTCGAAATCTCGAATTCGACTTTTCGACCCAGTCACAGTACTTTCCTTATACATTATATGTATATAAGTAAAGCAACAATTTATGGTATTGTACAATTTAGATAGTTTTTAAACTTTATCCAAATCAACACTAAAATCAGTAACTTGCTGATACTGATACTGAGATAAATGTGCTATCAACTAAGCTAAAAAGGCTGACGGCAATCTTATATTACTTTCCTTATATACAATAATGTGTAAGGAAAGTATTGTGACGCGCGGTCGAAAAATCGAATTCGAGTTTTCAACGAGAGAACACGTTTCAAGCATCCCTGGTCACGAATCGAACATTTTGAGGTGGTGTGTGTGTGTGTGTGTTGAGATTATATCTCACGAACGAATGGAGCGATTCGAATGAAATTTGGTACAAGAATTGCAATCCATCCTTAAATAAATTTACGTAAATAGACATTTTTTACGTAATGTTTCCTTAGAAAACGTTTGGCATAAACTTTAGAACGCTAAAATGAACCGTTCTCGAGAAATAATTAAAATAAATATTAACTGTTGAAAACATGTTTACTTTTCATATGTAATATCATGCCCTAAATTTGGTGACATCATTCTCATTCCATTCATGAGAAAAGATACTTCGAGTAATACTTTTGCATTTGAATGCCAATAATCATTTATCTGTTATAACTTACTTCTCCGCCCATAACGCATGGCGATATTTTGGCGATGAATTTGGCGGAATGTCGCCAACTTGGCGACTTTTTTAAATGTTGCCAGATCTAACGAAATGGTTAAAAATGGAAATCTAACCAAATGGATAAAAATGACGCTAAATCAATGAAAATGACGATGAATTGATGAAAATTCAATATCTCGGAAAGAATATAAATATCTACTATATGAATAACCTAATTTTTTTACTGTAAATGTAGTAAATTCATAGCATTATATAAGAAAAGTCATGTGCTGCCCACATCAGATTTTTTAAAATTTTAGATCAATGCTTTATCACGTACTTAATCAAGTCATTTATTTTTAATCATCATTTTAACAAAAGAACACAAGCTCCTTTCAACTTGTACTAAAGTATGGGAAATTAACATTTTTTTAGCTTAAAATATTCTACAAACAAAGGATATTAACATTGAAAAGTATATATTTTTAATTTGCAATGTATCAAGAACGGCCTGTGTTATTATAAAAACAATGAGGTCATCAATTTCTCCTTAAAATTATTTAGAAATAATTTACGCACTTGACAAATATGTATATTTAATAATCTATGAATTTTCTCATTTAGATTCAAAACTTGCAAAGTTCTAAGAACGGCATGTGTTAGACTCCCATAAATAATTCTATTACCTGTTAAATACAGAAATATACATGAAATATCTATTTCCGTAACATTTTGAACATAATGTTTTTTATAACGTTTTTCTATTTTCGATTATCTTAACCGTCTGTAAATTTAAATTTAACAGCTATAAATATGATTAATGTGTTCGATTAATACAGATGCACTTCGACTAACATAGTTTGACAACCCAAGAGTTTTTGAAATACAATACTTTTTCTTGCTAACAATCTAATTAGTGACTCGTCAAAGATGATGAGCTAGTTCTAGCAGTACCGAAACAGGTCCACTAATACATGTATACATGTTGCTGCACTAGTATCAGGATTCCCAACTTTGGAACGTTTTCTATCAAACAAGATTTGAGGCTATTATTTTTCAATGACATAGTTTCAGGAACGATATCTTATCCAAAATGCAGCACTGGATTTAACGTCATTAATCTAACTGGACAAACTTCTTATTTCAATACGAATATTTTTCTTTTGTGTGCTTTCTACTTTTGGCTAATGAGTCTAATAGGAAGTAAGAAAGTATCGTAGACAATTGCATTGAGATTAGATGTGAAATAGGAGCCAGCAGCAACACAGAATTAGATTAGACTAGACTATTTGACTAGAGGACTACGACAAATTAGAGCCGACTCGGAATTTTGTCCAGTTACAGTTGAGAAACTTAATTAGCGTCAAGAAAGTTTTACTTAAATATTTCAGCGGTAACGTAGCAGAATATACGACATTTATCTAAGCTGTTGCACATAAAGAACTTTCACTGTGTCTTGATACTTTTAAGATCGAAATAACTAGTTGAGTTAAACAAAGTTGTTAGAAATCATAATTTAATGACTTTATAGGGAATTGATTTTAAAAAAATTAATACATATGCTTGTGTACTTTTAAATTAATGAAATATTTAATTTTTATATTCATCCGTTATTTTTAAGCAATATACCTATTTCTTAACCAAATATATAAACATTTGTATTGAACACTGCTGAAATGATACCTAAAACACCATCGGGTTTCGTTGTACCGTCAGGACAAACCAGTCACTATAACAAAATCAGGAAGATGTCCATCAAATGTGTGGGACGTAAAATAAATAAAAAAGGAAACTTACAGTTTAACTTACAATTAACATTATAATTGATTATTATTATTAAGCATTAAAGACATGGCCGTTGATCTCATAAAGTGGAATTAACATTTAAATGTACATTGCTCGTTATTGTGCCGCAAAAAACCCTCCTATTATTTTTACCTTTTGTGTAAGTCCTGAAAAGAATTATTAATTAATATTAAAAGATTAGACTATTTAAACTTAAACAATATAATTTATTAACAACATCAATTTATTAACAACACTAAATTTCATCAATATCAATTTTCAATTATTATCAAATTTCATTTACTTATTTTAGCAAGGGGAGATATGCGACCAAAAATATTAGTTTTACGATGGTGTCTAGGACCGGTAACAGTCAGAGCACATACCTTCTAGTTTAATCTTGGGCTTATCATCTCTCCAAGGTTTTCATCACTCTTGCCACAACTCCTCATTGTCTTTCGTATGCTACTGCACTCTCATTTTGTCTATAACTGAAACTCGTGTATTTCGTCCACAACTCTGGGGTGTGTGTCTCCGAACTCTGATTTCTTACCTCTTAAGTCATGATAGTGTAAATACTCGTATTTAAACTGCAACTCCTAAGTCATGTCTGCTAGGTCATATTCATTTCGCTCCTTTCGTAAAACTGTTTTAGACTTGTGGTTCCTTCGGCGGGGGGGGGGGGGGGGCTGGGGTAGCTCCGCCCTTCTTCCCCTTGGCGCTCATTGGTTCTTCTGAACCCAATGGCCTCACTTCACAGCCCCTCTCAGCCCCTGTGGCCTGGCACACCTAAATTTATAGCATTTGACCCAAAAGTTCAAGTTGTAAAGTTCGGCGCCAGCCAGACTCAAGCTTTCTTTTCCATAAAGGACACCATAAATAATCAAATAAAAATGTCTCATGTGAGAACAATTTCAGGTCTCACAAAATGAATTATGAATTTAAAGATTTTGTTTATATTTGAAATTGAGATGTGTATGGAAATTTATATTTAATAGTTTAGTTATATTTAGATAACGCTAAAATTGTTCCAAAGACAGGACTATTTCAGGAAATTAACTCCTAACCTTTGGAAATATCATCTATATACTCTCTTTATGAACTAATTGAAAGAATACCGCTTAAATAAAAAAATATAAATGTAATCGATTGGCAAGGACTACAGCTAACGGTACTACAAAAAATTAATTATTTCATGGATGACTATTTAAAATAAGGGATTAGATTTCTTTTTAACATTCTAAGATTATTTAGTGCCCATTAATGCTAAATGAACATGTGCAGACAGTTCAAAAGGAATTTTAAACGATTACAAACAGCCATACGTGCTCATGACTTTCCTTTGCAAACCCCGAAATCTTCCCGATGCTCTCCAGGAATCAAACACCAAAGTGCCAACTATTTAGCTATACAACCGTCCAAGATAAAATGACAAAAATCTGTAATAGCCCAGTGGTACAAGCGGGAGGAACGAGGAACTCATGTGGTAGTCCGTGCTCGATACTCAACGTTGCCTAAAACTTTGTAACTCGAAAAACCTGTACCTCCGATAGTTCATCCAAGAGGCGATGTTTTGGGGGAAGAGAATGATATGGTTCCTATCGTGATCACTCCATTGGATTCTGGTCTAAATTGAGAGGTATTTCTCAGCTCGTCTAAACAGATACTTTACACTTTCGGGTAGGTCGGATGGTCTGGGTAGAAAGATAGCTAAAGAAACAATATCTTCAAAACTGTCAGTTTTTAAAAACAGGTTTTTATATTTTTATAATTAAGTTAGTAGCACAAATGATATTTATTTTGAAATGAATTAGGAATTTCAGCTCTTCTTCATAGAAAGAAAACATATAAAAGCACAAATAACACAATAATTTTGCACATAATAATTTTGCACATTAATAACACAGTTTCATACGTCGCTCAAGTTTTCTTTATTTTTCGCTCAATGTGTATATTACCTATTGATTTTCTTCATACATTTTATTAAATTCCCAATATTATGAGATTTTGTCTCATTAAAAAATAAGATATTACCTTAAAGTCTTATGTATGGTATTTAACCTATAAATTCCTAATAAGAACTGGATACATCGCAAAATTCATAGATGTCTTGGAAAGATTGTTCTGTTACAGGGTATCCCAAAAATGACTGACACATTTGAAAAATGCGTTAAAAACAAGAAAGATCAATCATGCTTAAAGCATTGATTATAAAACACTTTCCAACTTCAATGCAATTTTATTTAAACATGTCTAAAATGCAATACATTCCTCGGTAATATTTTAAAACTTCTCACAATACTACATTGATTTATTATATTTGAAAACTTAAACCTTCATGGAAAAAAATGAACTTCATTCAAATGACGGCATTGAAATATAAATTGCTTTGTTTAAACATATCTAAAATGTGATAAATTACTCGGTAATAATTTTAGAATTATCATAATACCACGATAATTTATTATATTTAAAAACTTCATCGAAAACAACTGAAATTCATTCAAATGACGTCACAGAAAAAATAACACGCCTGGCTCTCTCTAAAAAAGCAGCATTTCATCCATAAATAATTTCCTATTCATGTCATTCATCACAATACTATAATAATTTATTTTATTTAAAAACTAAGACCATGGAGCTACAAGTAATTTAACTCTATGCTTAAAACATCATCGCAAAATATCGTCCTTCTCTCGGTAAAGTCAATGAATATTTCTTTCATATCAGCTATGCAGACTCCATGAGCTAAGTTCTTTTGCGTTAAAAAAATACAGCAATTCCTATACAACTCATCCTATATATTTTGCTGTTTACATTTTACATAAGTGAAAAATAGGCTTCGTTGTAGAAATAATCAAATTTGGATGAGCATTTAAACTCATATATATTGTAATTGCGTTGTTTTAGTATGTAGATGCACAGAATTTAAACCAAAATAAAGTGGTTTTAGGACGGATACAACACTCAATATGAAATAAAAAGAACTTTAAAAATCACGATTCTGAGACAAGATGGATGCCTTATATCATTTTGAAGTGGATCACGTGATACTTTCATACCATGGTCACGTGATCGTTTTATATAAGAGGTGTTATTATTATTTTAATTTTTATTTAAAAAACTACTGAATATATTTCGCTGAATTTTTTTTATATATTCTATAGAACAATTTGAATATTACCTAAAAATTTCGAAGCAATTTGTGCATTTTAAATCCGCTTAAAAAATGTTTGAAAAATTAGGTCCCATAGGGCTCAATGTATTTCATTTTTTCAACCCGGGTTCAATCCAAAACTAATTGAGTGATATCATTCATTTATATTTCCATAGGTCCTACAGACTGCCTGAACAATATACTAAAATTTCATTTTGATTAAGTCATTTTTACGGCAGTTATCGTGCTAACGAACAGACAGACAGACAGAATAAACAAAGTCATAAACACTTTTCAACTTTGTTGTAAAGTGTTAACAAGAAAGATCAATCATGCTTAAAGCATTGATTATGAAACACTTTCCAATTTCAATGCAATTTTATTTAAGCAAGTCTAAAATGCAATATATTCCTCGGTAATATTTTGAAACTTATCACAATACTACATTAATTTATTATATTTGAAAACTTAAACCTTCTTCGAAAAAAATGAACTTCATTCAAATGACGGCATTGAAATACAAATTACCTGGTTTAAACATCTCTAAAATGTTACACATTCCTCGGTAATAGTTTTAGAATTATCATAATAGTACGATAATTTATTATATTTGAAAACTTCATCGAAAACAACTGAAATTAATTCAAATGACGTCATAGAAAAAATAACACGCCTTGATCTCTCTATAAAAACAGGATTTCATTCATAAATAATTTCCCATTCATGTCATTCATCACGATATTATAATAATTCTTTTTATTTAAACATTTTGTTTAAGACCATGGAGCTACAAAAAATTAAACTCTATGCTTGAAACTTCATCGAAAAATATCGTCCTTCTCTTTATGAAATCAATTAATATTTCATTCATATCAGACATGCAGACTCCATGGACTAAATTATTTTGTGTTAAAAAAATACAGGAATTCTAATACAACTCATTTTATATATTTTGCTGTTTACATTTTACATAGGTGAAAAATAGGCTTAGTTGTAGAAATAATCAAATTTAGATGAGCATTTAAACTCAAATATATTGTCATTGCGTTGTTTCAGTATGTAGATGCACGGAATTTAAGCAAAAATAAAGTAGTTCTAGGACGGATACAACACTCAATATGAATTAAAAAGAACTTAAAAAAATCACGATTTTGAAACAAGATGGATGCCATATATCATTTTGAAGTGGGTCATGTGATCGTTTCATATCATGGTCACGTGATCGCTTCATATAAGATATGTAATTATTATTTTAATTTTTATTTAAAAAACTACTGAATATATTTCGCTGAATTTTTTTTTTATATATTTTATGGAACAATTTGAATATTACCTAAAATTTTCGAAGCAATTTGGGAATTTTAAATTCGCTTAAAAAATGTTTGAAAAATTAGGTCCCATAGGGCTCAATGTATTTCATTTTTTCGACCCGGGTTCAATCCAAAACTAGTTGGGTGATATTATTCATTTATGTTCCCATAAGTTCTTTAGACCGTCTGAACAACATACTAAAATTTCATTTTGATTAAGTCATTTTTACGGCAGTTATCGTGCTAACGGACAGACAGACAGACAGACGGAATGAATGAATAAAGTCATAAACACTTTTCAACTTTGTTGTAAAGTGTTAAAAACAGAAGGCGATAGAAATGTAACGTTTGCTGCATTGTACTTGGGAAACCAGGGAATTTTATTCAACTAATTTTCAAAATTTGTTACAAAGGTCACCAACAGATGGCGCTACTAAATGGAAAAACCAACGAGTTAGTATATATGGAGGGAGTGCGGTCCTATCTTCCCCATGCTAGTAGCATGGACAAACACTGAGAAGGTGTAGTAAGGACGAGGAGGAGAAGGACTTTCATGATTTGGCGATTTATCGCCTAAACTGTGTAGTGTACCTTCTGTTTTTTTTTAACTTCTATTAAAGTCGAGGATGAATGGGAAGTTATTACACGTGTTATACGTTATAAGATTTTAAAAAATATGTATGAAGAAAAATACGAAATAGGATTAGAATATTTTTATTACCAAAAAATTTTATTACTAAAGAATAATTTTGTTAATGAAGTCATTTTTGTAAAACAACTTGAACTACAAAGCAATTACAAATAAAATATGATATGAAATAGATTACAAGTATACAAATTGAAGAATATGTATAATATATTTAAAAGCAATTATAAAGTATATGAAAAAATTGTGTGCATGCTTGCTTAAAATGTAGAATTCTTCACTTTTATCCAGATAAACTTTATCTCTGAAAGTTATGTTAGCATTATCCATATCTGCTTTGAGGCGTAATACGACTGAGTCATTTTTACATCTAATTTATTTTAATATATTGTATGTGTACCGTCAAATATAAAACAATGTAATATTTGCAATAATAAAATATTTAACTTTCCCGAGGAAAACTGAAAAATATAAAACTTTATAATATTTCTTATATAGGGAAATATATATATATATTCGCTATTTTATCTCATACGAACTAAAAAATATTAAAATATGTGTAACAATTATTGCCTTTTCATCTCTTCCTCCTGACTACATCTTTATTTAATTCCCATTACCCCCCCCCCCCCCCCCTCCTTCCTTTTTTTGAGTTTTTCGTGTGATATTATTTCATTTAAATCATGTTGTAACTAGTTGATGAAGATGATATATGTAGTTCTATTTCAATATAAAATTATTTCAATATAAAATTATTACTTTTGAATCACCTAAGCTAGGTGTCCCAATAGCTTTATTTTCGTCAAATTTCTGTAATTATAATAATTTGGACTTCAATTTATATTAGTCGCACTTGAAAGACTCTGAAACACGACTTTGGTACATAAAACATGATGTAAGTAAAAATATTTATATTGGTAGAGCTGTTTCTAGATCAAAAAGCCTATTACTTAAATTATGATGAGGAGAATGTAAGGTTCTTTTAGAGTTAATATTTCTCATTTAATAGATTGCTAACGCGTGATCAAGAAGTCGGTGATTCAAATATTTCTTTGGGCAAGGCATATTTCTTTCTCGAAAACTAAACAAGAGTGTAATACCAAAATACTTCTACTACACTGGGAGTTTGATGATATATCCTTTTATATTTAATTTGTGAACAATCGAGATGTTTATATGAAATTAATTCTAACCAACATCGGCATGTATAAAATTTATGCAGAGAGAGTGAAGGGGGGGGGGGGGCAATCTCATGGATAAGATTAATAACATCGACTTATTAAGTACAATTTACTTTGAACTAGAAATGAGGTCATGCTCATATTTCAGATCATATATCTTTATATAAAATGCACTGAAAAATTGTGATGTAAAATCTAAGTGACATTTTCAATGAATGTAAACTATTATATTTTATTTTGAAAGTAAAATTTTATCATACAACACGTCTTTACGCTCATTATCTAAACTCCCTATGTTTCTTCCCTAGCCACCCAATCTTGCCAAATGTCGCCAAACATCGCCAAGTTCTACCTCGAAGGGAAAACATATGAGGATACCGAAAATAGCTCTATAACTATCACAAAAGTACTCCGAATGTTTTTTTAAAGTATAAGAATGATATTATAAGTCTTCTGCAATATCACAAACACCAAAAATAGAGCAAAACTTCTAATAATATAGCATTAAAAGCAATAAAATTAATAGCCAAATGAAATGCACCACGCTAAAATCTAGCAAAATTACTTCTTAACTATATTTGTAAGATATATAATGAAAAAAAAAACTTTCCCATGGAAAGAGTAAAGTCCTCCTTTTACATGCTTTTCCTTGCAGCCGTAAGCACAACAGTACATAGCCATTATTTTACAATTTATATTTCTCAAACACGCTCTCAGTCAGAAATCGCCATTGAAATGTACAGGGTCACAGTCGGAAGAAAACGGGTTCTCAGGAAATTCGTCCTGACTACAACTCCCTTTATCTTTGGCCCCGATTGCAACCCTTAAGCTCTCTCCATTATATACTACCTCGATGGGAAAAACTAGTAAACGGTATGACCATGTTGCAAGAACTACAAACTATGTTTTCAAAATATGCATCGCTATGCAAAGTGTACATCACTATATTAAAAGTCATTGCCAATATTTAAAATTTGGAAGACATTCATATAAAAAAAAAATAAAATCCTGTGCTGGAAATAACCGAATTCTTTAATACATTATTATTAGAATTCATAAGAACTTTAACGTTAAGTATGTCTAATTTATTGGTTTTATCTGCCCGACACTTCGCAAACTAAGAAAAAATCCCAAATAAAAACTTAATTGCAAATAAAAAATTATTTGCAAATAAAATCTTAAATTAAGAAATAGTTTTTTTTCGTATTTCAACTGCTTCTTTTTCTGATCGTATTGAATAATATCAAAGTATTTTAAAATAAAATTTATGTTAAAACTAAAATAAATTATACAGATAACATTGTGTTATTACAGTTAAAATTAAATTGAAATATTATGTACCAATTCACTTGGTGATCTAAAGACAATGCATTATTATGGCATGAAAAGTTTCCTCAAATTTGCAAAATTCTACATAGATGGCAGAGTCACATAACATGTTAGAAACTCAATCAAACTTATCTCTAAACTTTTGCACATCGGATACAGATATTTATGAAGCACTGTCCATCACATTCTTCTTGAAACGAAGCATAGAATATATTTTCAAAAGTTACATCACAGTTTCTGAGATTCGTAAAGCTCTTGCGGCTGTCTGGCAGAAGTTGACTGGGTTGCGAAATGATAGGTGTTAAAGATCATTTCCAATCACTAGCAGCTGACGCTGAAACGATTTGCTCCCTACGATCATGACACTAGTGACCTTTTCTAAGAAAATTGGGATACGGATAAACCTTTTGAAGTATTTTATGAACCCAAACTGTCAGGACCATTCTAATAGAAAGCTAAACAGCTTAATTTTATTATGACTTATTTTGTTCAAAGCAAATGAATTTCAAAGTGCGATGTTACACACTTTAATCGTTTCTCCCTAAATTATAAATATTTGGAAACTTTTAATTATTAAGCCAAGAGCCAAGGCTTCTTTATGGGTTGCCTGTGACCAGGGTTCACTTAACCCTACATCGAATATAGCAATGTGTTTATTTAACATGGAGTAGCATATATGGCTGTTGCTTTGGAACCCTGAGGGTACTGTGGAGAGGGTACTGTATTTTAAATATTAATATTATATTATATTGAGACTTAATGAAATTTTAAACAGAAAAATTACTTTATTTTTCTGGTAGATATTATCAGCTAATAAAATGTAGTGGCACAAGTAGTTATTTTTAAATGGACATTTGTTATTTGTGGGCATAATTTATAACGTTTTATTAAATGCAAATATGTTTTAAAAGAGTACAGGAATTATTTTTACTGAATTAAAATTATAAACATAAATAAATTTACTTCATTCACTACCCTTCCTATTATGTAGCCATAATCTTGTAAAAAATAACATTCGAGTATGTTTGATTACCACAAAAAGAGGCTTATGAAACTTAAATATAAATATTTCTATACTATTAATATACTAAATATCTATTAATATACTAATATCTATTAATATACTAAAATAGTAGATTTCAAAGGTTTTTAAAATGTAAGTATATTCCATGCCTGTAAAAATTACGATTTTTGTTGCTAGCTTGTCTGCAAAGTACTATTTTGACAACAAATGAGTACGAATATCTTTGAGTCATAAACGTATGAATTTACTAGACGATACTTTAGTATTGTCAAGAATACTTAAATTCTCTTCACAACATATTGCCGATCTCCGAAGAAAAACGACATTTACAGACAACTATTGCCAAGATCCGAATTGCTTCGAGTCAAACTTTGTGGACTTGGCGATGAATTTGGCCAAATATCGCCAAATTTGCTACTTTTAACGAGCTATGGAAAGCTCGAATTTTGTAGATTGGTTAAGAATTCCTCGAGTTATGTGCTTGTTTCAATAACTTTCCTATTAGGAGGAGCTGGTTATTGTTCAGTTTCAGTTGTTGACGTGATACGAGTAGAAGTGAATTGTGAATACGATTCTATTTTCTGAATCAGTTGGGTTTATTGTACTGTTAGTTGCTGGTTTATTGTACCTAACGGTTATTTTGTGACCTTGTAAAATAACTAAAGAGTTACTTGAAAATTGGGATTAGCTGTATTTTGTATCATGGGAATATACATATTATTCCTGAGGATACATAGTAACAGTATACATAACTATTATAGGAATATAATCTTGAGAAAACGTTAGAAATAGACGCTCCAAAGAAGTTACAAAAAAGTACTTAAAAGTATCATCGGGACATCAAATATTCAATCTTCATGATAAAAAAATTATTCAGGATTTTAGAGTAAAGTTTCTAAGGTATGTCAAGAGCCTTGCCCCAAATGGGAATCGAACCCTGGATCTTTGACTGGCCAGCCGACGCTTTACCGTTGAGCTACTGGGACGAAATTGCAAGTTCTTATCGCCGAAGTGGATTCTGCAAGTATACATAATTATTATAGGAATGTGTGGCGATAAGAAATCATTAGTTAAGTTAAAGTTACACTTTTAACTATTAAAATTCATTAAGTAATTTATTATTTTAAATATTAAATTCATATCCATCCATTAGACATGGCCGTTGTTCTCATATAGTGGAATTATATTTAATGTTCATTGCTTTGTTGTGCCGCTATAAACCCTCCAATTATTTTTATTTTTGTGTGAGTCCTGAAAAGAATTATTAATTAATTTAAAAAGATTAGACCAATTTAAACTTAACAATAACATTTATTTAAGACATGAAATACCTATTCAATTCAATTACGATAATTACATGCTTATTATTCATTTAGGAAGACAGCATGTGAGAGGAGATAGCATGTGAGACCCTTAACCATATACCTAACGTATTTAATAACCTGTGGATATTTGAGGAGCACATACCTTCAATTTGGGCCTTTGCAATAGACCATAATGCTTGCAAATACTTGGTTGCACTAAAAACATGCTAGATCTCCCTTATTTGGGAACTTCCACACAATATTCTGCTTCTTTAGTATTGTCGTTCTATCATAATGGCAGGCACGCCTCTGCCCAAGTCATAACGTCGCAGTCGTTGCACACATCTTATTTCAGTCAAAACTCATAATCGTCTCCTAAGTCAAAATCCAACTGTTTTCTCCAATGTCTGATATTCCATTACTTTCTTCGTCAAAGTCTGATCTCCATCTCTTTTCGTCTCAATCTGATCTCGTTTTCTTGTCGTCTAAATTTGCTCTCGTTGTCTCTCAGGCTCTGGTACCTTCGGTGGTGGTGGTGGTGGTGTGTGTGTGTGTGTGGGGGGGGGGGGGGTAGCTCCGCCTTTACTTCTTACTGGCGCTTATTGGTTCTTCTTTACCCAATTGCACTATTGCACATTTAGTATGGCCCAGATCAGCCCCTCTGGTATTGCACCCCTAAATTTATAGTCTTTTGACCTTAAATTTCAAGTCCTCATAAACCCTGGTGCCAGCCAGACTACAGCTTTGTTTGCCGTTCTGGGCATCATAAATTTCACAAATAAAAGTGTCTCATGTGGGAATAATTTCTGGTCTCACAGAATGTAATCTTGAAAAAAAAAGTTCGAAATAGACGTTTCACGGAAGTTACAAAAGTGGTACCTAAAAGTATCATCGGAACTTAAAAGATTAAATCTTCATGACAAAAAAGTAATTCAGGATTTCAGAGTAAAATTTTTATAAGGTACAAATTGCTACTATCAACCGGGTACGTTTTTATGGCTTCTCTCCATAATCCAAGTGAGCTTCCCTAAAAACAAAACTTTAAAACAATATACTAATAGCTTCATTTTAATAAGTTTTTCTTTCCACACATTGTGTAAACTATTCTACTGCGACTTTCAACAAACCGCGTGGCTACGGGCCAAAAAAAATGCATTGCGAAGTATGCTTTCCTTTCTGAGAAAGATTTCTTTTAACTGAAATAAATAATCTGTATTCTTTAATAACCGAAAAAATTTCGTTATTATAACCAGAAAAATTTCTTAAAAAATTCTTTTGGCAGGATAACGCGGCATTTTTTTTTTTAGAACCTCATGAGAAAACTTTATTCTATAGTATAGGATATACATAAATATAGAAGATCTGAACATTAGTACTATAATGAATAAAATCTATCTGCCTGGAACGCTTAGCGTAAAATTGTGTGAAAATTAAAGACCTTGACGACGAATTTGACGACATTTTTAAAGTGTCGCCAAATCGATGAAAATTTAATATCTTGGAAAATGTAGTTTAATTTCTTTGATAATTTCTGTAATATATTATAAGAAGATTAATATATCCCTCTTTCTGGGAACTTATAAAGTAATACATTTGAATGAGTTCCAGTGTTCGTAAAATATGTACACTTTATTAAGGAGCCTGGGAGGGGGAAGGGGATGTAAATTAATTTTGTTTTGTTAGAGAGTGTTAAGTTTTCATAGCGTCTGTCTATCTGTCCGTTCATTCCACTTGGCGACAAATTTGGCGACTTTTGTAAAATTTAGCAAAATTAACGAAAATTTAATAACTCAGTAAATTTACACTTATTATATTACAATTTTTATTAATCCCTTCGCTTTGAGGAAATTGCTGGTTTAATATTCTATATTTAAATTATAATAAGTTTCACAGTTTTTGTGAAAAGTAAGTTTCGTAAAAGGGTCTATAAGGTCGTAAATTGTGCTTTTTTAGGGGTGGAATAGTATGTTTGTTTTTATAGGGAATCATATAAGAAATAATAATAACGAATGGGAAAGTTTATGTGTCTCTGGATATTAGGGGGTGAAAGCTCTACAGGCGGACGGATGAGATGTAATATTTTTCAATCTTGTGGATGGCGAATGGGATATTTTTGCAACTTTATTCTGTCTTATGATGTTCTTTCTAGCTAGTACGAATGACAATAGGAAATCGAAAACTGTTTAAAGATAATTCTGTTCAAAAACTAAAATTACCCTTAAAGTTTAAATTCATTTATATTTTTAAAAACAATATGACTTTTATTTTATTAGTACTATTATATTGCGTCTTGAATGCTATTTCATAAAAAATATGCTAAATGTTTTATTTTAAAAGAAGAAAAAGCTTGTTATCGCCCATGAACTTTGAAAAACAGATTATTTTAAGTTGCAAAATGGCATACAGCACAAAGAGCTAGCTCATTGTCTGTAAACTGTGCAATTTTACACGGAACAATGAAAGTATTAAAAGTTTATTTTTTAAAGAGGAAAGCAGATTATATTTCAACTAAATGGAGTTGGGTTGAAACATGGTGCTAATGCCAGAATGCATGCGGAATGTATAATATAGCAGTTTAAATTTGCAGCCGGTTTTGCTGGGAAATTTCCAAGTTGTACATAAATAGAATTGCCAGACATGTTAATTTTCAGTAAATTACTCAAAACAAGCACGATCTTCTAAACAAATTATTACATGTTAAAGGACTTTCTGGGACACCTTTCATAAATCCTAAAGATGTATCATTGAAGGAAAAGTAAAATAGACATACCAAAATGTCTAATTCTCATTTTTTACGGTTCCTCAGCGGTAGACAGAAACGATGGATTCGCAGACCTGGTGCAGTGATTTAAGTCACAAAATTCAATGTTTCGAAATCTTGTTAAATTTTGCTCGTAATAGAATTAAACTTTTCTTAGTTTTGCATGTTAATGTATGAAGAAAATTTTAGTAACTGGAAATTTTGTGGGACTGAGGCACCATTAAAATGTAAGCTGTCGTATATTTCATACAAATATTTCAAAACAAACACTTTTAAAACTATTATGCTAACTTATTTGAAATATTTTTATAATTGGCACATATATTTTTATAGTAAACATGCCTAGCTGTTCAGGAATTATAGGTCGCGTAAGGAATTTGTATGGGGTTGCTATAATTTTTCGAGCAAGTCCGGTCACTCGGCATGTTTGAAAGATGTCTGTTAGGGGGGAAAATAATCTTCTAAATATATATATAAGGCTCTTATTACAAAAAAATTACACATTGCTTTCATTATGAAGCTTATCTTAAATTAAATAAAAGCAGCATCATTGTTAGTTATTTGGAACTTCTTCAGCATTATGTCAACGGTTTTTCCTTCTTCCTTCGGATTCTGAATACCACTCATTCTTTTTATGTAAATTCTTTTAACAATTGCACATGCATCTTCATTCAGTTACCTTACACTTTTCTGGTAGGTCGGACGGTCTGGATCTCAACAACAGCAATCAACAACAGCATTCACCTTCATTGTAGGGCACTGCAGCCCAGTGGTTAGCGCGCGGGAATTGCACTCGGTAGGCCCGGGTTCGATTCCCTCCGCTGCCAAAACTGCAGCCGTGTTCACACCGAGTATGATCAAGTTAAACATGTGGGTCCGTAAGTCCTTCCGAGAGGTTGGTGGTAGGGGAAGGAGGGTACGGATCCTGTGGATGCCTCCCCCACTGTGTTCCGGTCTAAATTGGGTGACTCTTCCCGGCCGTCCAAGCAGTTACCTTACACCTTTCTGGTATATCGGACGGTCTGGGTTTCAACAACAACAACATTTATCTTCATTGTGTCAAAGTTCTCACAGGGTTACCAAATAGAGACATTCAGGCCTAAATCCAGAAGTACTGCAAGCCTAACATTCCAGACCATTCTGTATAAACAACACTAGGGTAGCACATAACTGTCGAATTTCATGCACATTAAGACTGATAGTTTTTTGGCTAAAATGAAGAATAAGTTTCGCATACTGACACTCTAAGTTAAAAAAGGTCGAATTGTTTTATACTGCACCTAAAATGTGCAAATCAGTTGAAAACATGTACTTTGGACCTCATCTAGATGTGTTACATGTTAAACTACGATTAGATAAAATAAATGCACAAATTAATAAAACATTTATGAAAATGTATTCTTTTAAGTACTTAGCATTCGATGGAGTAAGCGCAGGTCTATGCATAGAAATACTGAAGGTCACCTTTATATGTAAAACTGATGTAGCATTAATGTATTTAACTCTGTAAATGTAAAATATTTTTCCTAGCGAAGTCGGCGTCGTCAATTTGTGAAAAAAAGTTGAAGCGCCTTAAATCTATTACATTTACGAATAAAATCTCAAATTAATATTCAATGTTTGATATGAAGCATCTTAGGATGTAGGATTGGGAGTAAATCATGAAAGAAATGTGATGGGAATGAAACGGAAACACAAATAGGAAACAATTGTTTTAATTTGAAGGTCCGAGCCGTGAAACCTTGGCAACAAATTCGATTACCTTGGTTTAAACGATTGTAAACGAAAAAATAGTAAACAAAAATATTGCTAAGGCGAGTTTTGATGAGTTCTGAAAACATTTAAAATTTTATAGATTGGTTGATAAATTCACGTGTTACGTACATTTTACAGAATTTTCCAAAGAGGCAGAAAATGGGTGGGACAGCCCAGTGGTTAGGTCGCGGGAATTGCTCTCGGACGACCCGAGTTTGATTCCCGGCTCAAACTGTCCCTGTGTTCACGTAGAATACGGTCATTTTAACTATGTGGGTCCGAAAGTCTTGCCGAGAGGTTGGAAGTAGAGGAAGGAGGGTTCGATCCATTAGATTCTGGTCTGAAGTGGGTGGCACTTACCGGCTGTCCAAACAGATACCTTACACTTTTGAGTAGGTCGAAAGGTCTAGGTCGAAGAAGAAGAAGAAATAGAAAGAGGACTCTCATTTTTCAGTTGGGCTATTGACGTGATATGAGTAAAAGTAAATTGTGAATACGAAAATGAAACGGCCACTATACTTGAGATGCCGAATTCGATATAAAATCCACTGCAAAATTTAATTTCTGTAATTTATTACTTTCTTTTTTACTTTTCTTGGGAGAAAATGGGCCCTTACCAAAGAATGGTTTGAAGAGCTAGTTGATAATTATCTCTGGAAAGTATATGTATTTAAATTTTAAAAGCTATTATATATATATGAAAAACACTGTTTTGAAAAGTACAAAAAGAAAAATAGTTACAAAGATAGATGAAAGTTCAAAGAATGCTAAATATACTAGGAAGTACAAAATATACAATTTTAACATTTTATCCTTTCAAATAAACATCGATTTTAAACACTATTATTATTCTTTCTGCTGTGATGATAAATAAATATGAAATTAATAAAGAATAAATGTATAATATTACATAATGGATGTACTATAAATTAGATAGGGCGCATCAAATAGTTTCAGGATCAAGATTGGACAAAGTCTTATTTGTTTTCTTGAAGAAAAATCATAAGTGACTTAGTTTTATTATAAATTAATTTATTATTTAATGATTTAATGTTTCGATGTTTAAAGTTTGTTATACATCCTGTAGTTTCTGTAAGTGGTGATATTTTGTTAGTGGGAAATAAAATTCAAAATGTATTGAATAGTCTTCACCTGTGTTACAATTACAATTTGGAGAAGTAATTTTGTTTAATCTCCCCCCCCCCCTAAAAAAATAAATAAATATATAAACTAAAATGAAATGAAAATAATAATAAACACATCGAAACTATCCCTTGGGTACTTTGTACCATCAACACACAACTAACATCAAACTTTTCCTATTCGAAATATGCAAAAGACTGATGTTTCATCAACTTATACCGAGTAACAGTGCTGCTCATTACTTTTTTTGTCTTTTGATGATACTAAAAAGTTCTATACAATGGTATAATGTAGATTAAATAGAAGTGGTTAACATTAATATCTAAAATGTTGTTTAGAAGATATTCATAAGCAGCATAACACCATGGCAACAAGTCAAAGGAGCCATTTGCTATCTTATTTACCTGTATTATCTACGAGATTATTTTCAATCTTTGAAATGACACTTTCAGTGCAACAACTATGACACCTGTGGTCTAATTTTGAGAATTTTTGTGCAGTTATATATAACTGCACTTGTTGAAGACAGAAATCTTGCTACGTGCCTCTATACTGAACTCTGGGGTGACTGACAAAGTCAGTCATAATACACAACCAGCTTCAAATTTACATAAAATTGAGCACAAAAACGCGATACTATAATTTCTGAGATGATAGTTACAGAACCCACCGACAGGTGGCGGAACTAAGATAACTTATGGAATCATTGCTTTTTAGAATTTTGATACTTTTTGCTATCATTTATAATCATATATGCGATCCTGAACATTATAAAATATCATACGATAAGGTTCAATGCAGCCTTTAACTCTATGGTTGAGTGTAGCTTCGATTTGATTAATATAATACCTATCTACTTGCCTACCATCTAAATTCCTAATATTTTTGTCAGTACATCTCTATTAACATTTCCTATGTGTAACTGCAATAAAATTATTTTCTCTTCAAATGATATATTAAACCATTAAACATTTTCTTTCATTTATAAAATAATAACAAAACAATCTATAACGACATACAATTTTGTTTAAAACCACAACAGAGATTTGCCTAGTTGAGAACTATTTCTAATGGAAAATTGAGATATTTGATGCAACTTCTAAAAGTTTATTCTGTAGAATTACATTTTCTCCAATACTCTCAAAACCCAGAAGTAAATAGTTCGGCCATAAATCCGGAAATCCTTTTGTAATCTATTAATCCGCCAGGTAAGTCTGCAATCTGATTGCTGTGTAATCCAGGATTGGACCTGGCCGAAGGCTATATAGGATACCTAACACGAGAATTTGAACAAACTGGAAACTCAGCATTCAGAAAGCGTAGCTCGTGCATTGTTTATGGTGAACATATTTTATATTATAAGACAAAATATAAAATTTATGGGAGATAACAGTAAAGATATTACAATAACCTTAAAATACTACATATATAGCTATATTATAATACATATCTATATAAATAAAAATGAAAATCTGTCTGTCTGTCTGTCTGTCTGTCTGTCTGTCTGTCTGTCTGTCTGTCTGTTTGTCACACCATCACGGGAGAACGGCTGAACCGAATTCGATGAAATTTTGTGGGTAGCCCAGAAATAGCCCCACTTAAAATTATATCCGTGTTTTGAGTTTCTACGACCAGTGGTTCTCGAGATATTAGTAAAAAACGAAATTTTCGTTTGTCCCATCATCACGGAAAAACGGCTGAACCGAATTTAATGAAATTTGGTGAATAGCCTTGAAATACCCCCCCCCCCATAAATTTTGTCCAAGTTTCGAGTTTCTAAGACCTGGGGTTGTCGAGATATTAATGAAAAACGGAACTTTTTCCTAGGAGTTCTACTCCCTAACTCCGTGGTTTATCCAAACGAAAAGCTTGAAAATCGTTTGAAAGTGAATTAAAATTTAATCTCTGAGTTTGATGGGAGATTTTTTGCGTTAATTAGTCACTTTCTGAAAACATGAATTGTTTGAAACATGATTTAAAGGGGAAATCTATCTCCATGGTTCATGGTTTATTTAAAACAAGCTTTTACGGAACAATGAGAAGTATAGAGAAATCAAAATCGTTATTTAATTTCGCAGTTTATGTTATAAGACATGACATATTTAACATGTTATAAGATTCTATCTTATATCATGTTACTCAGAAACGCAATTAAATTAAATCTGTCTGTTAATTTTAATAATTATTTTTTCGATTTGAATAATAAATAAATGGATATAAAAATATATTTTAGAAAAGAACGATTTGATTTTTCTTATAGCATTTTTGACTGGATAATATCAATTACGGTCTTCAGGTTTAAAAATTATTATTATTTATATTTTCGGGGATTATTGATTCAAGGATTATTGATATTTTCAAGTTATTATGCAATTATTTTATTATGACAAAAATTGTTTAAACTCATATATTGTATGTTGTACGAATCTTCTACAAATACACGTGTATATCTTTTAATCTACGAGAATATAAGTAGTACAGGTATATTGACATATGTTTTGATATATATTGGCATATATTGGAATCAATTACGACCTTCTGGTATGAAGAGTACGGATATTATTGATGTTTTCAATTTATTACGTCATCTCTTTTATTTTGGCAAATATTTTTGAGACGCATATTGTAATACGGGTAATCTTCTACTAACACATTGGCATATTTTCTGATCTGCGACAATATAATTAGTACGGGGTTGCATATATTCATTCAATTCCTATTTTTTCTTCTGTAAATTTGCTTACAAAAGGGGGCAGGATGTTTTATTCTTCAGATCTGATCGTGAAGATAATTTTGCATAGTGAGAACATATATTCTTAAACTTCTCTTTAGGAGCAATAAATTTAATATTTTAACAGAATTTGCACATGATTGCGAACTTTAAGTTTCTTTAAATTATACACTCCGTACGAATAACGCGTGTGCTGTTAGTGGTTAATAAATTTTAACATTTTAGGAGGATATATCATGTTGCTCGGCATCGCAATTAAATTAAATGTGTTTGTTAATGTTTTTATTATTTTTTTTCGATTTAAATAATAAATAAATGGACAAATGGATATAAAAGTATATCTTATGAATGGACGGTTTGATTTTTCTTTTAATTATATTAATTGCTGACTGCGTACATCAATTTCATTTATTTTGGCAAAGAGTTTTCAAGCTTATATCGCATTTAGCTACTAAACTCATATATTGTGTTTAGCCAATAAATTCATATAGCCGATTGTTGAAACAGAAAAAGAGTAGAGCGGGTATATCTTCTAATACAATTGTAGTGTTTTCATTTAGTATATTGAAACGGGATAAGAATTTTCATTCAGATCTGCAAATTCAAAGCTACGAATTTGGAGGGATATCGCTAATTTGACAACTTTTCTTAAACTTTGCCAAATTGACGGAAATGTCGCCAAATTGATATAAACGACACACAAACAGCTGCCATAAACTTTCGGGTTGGTCGTGTGGCTTGGGTCTTCTACATATCAATGAAATTTTTTTTTGTTTTTTTAGAAGAGAGGACTGAAATGATGTTTGGTTAGCATTTATCTGTCAGACCAACCATCCTACTTAGTAATACATTTAGCGAATTTTTAAAATGTCACCAAATTGATAAAAATGTTTTCAAATCTATAAAAATATCTTGAAATTGATAAAATTGCGCTACATAAATGATATTAATTGTTTTTTGTTAGGGGATAGTATTGTGATGATATTTCGTCAATTTGTCGCAAAGTGGAACTGTCAGTTCTACAGTCCCACTTGGCGATAAATTTGGCGATTTTTTAAAATGTCGCTAATTTGACAAAACTGTCACCAAATGTTCCATAGAAATATAACTATTTAGACGATATTTTTTCTACCAATTTATTTGAAGCAAATGATATCATGTCGCTTAGCAACGGATTTAAATCCAATGTGTTTATGCGGCAGACGATTTTTATTAAATCCTTTCCGATTTGAATAATGAAGATATGTATATAAAATAAATTTCATTGCCATTTCATTTTGGACTGGATAATATCAATTATACTCTTCAGGTTTAAACATTATTATTATTGATATTTTCCGGAATTATTGATTCAGGGATTATTGATATTTTTAAGTTATTACGCCATTGCTTTATTGCGGCAAAAATTGCTGACTGACGCATATTGTACGTTGTACGAGTAATCTTCTAGGAATGCACGGGTATATCTTCTAACCTACGAGAATATAAGTAGTACAGGTATATTGGCATATATATTGGAATCAAGTACAGTCTTCTGGTATGAAGATTAAGGGGATTAATTATATATTCAATTTATTACGTCGTCTGTTGTACTTTACCAAAAAAACATTTGTGACTCATATTGCAAAACGGGTAATCGTCTTCTAATCATCGGACATTATAAGTAGTACGTGTATATCTTCCCATATAATTTTAGCACTTTAATTTTGACATATATTGGAATAAATGACTGTCTTCAGATTTAAAGATTACGGGTTTATTGGTATTTTCAATTTATACATGTAATCTACTAATACAGGTTATATTTTCAAATATTCGCGTATATAATTAGTACGGGTCCCATACAATTTTAACGCTTTTATTTTGCATATATTGATTCAATTCCATATTTTTTTTTATATTTGCTTACATAAGGGGTCCAAGATGTTTTATTCTTCAGATATGTCCATGAAGATAATTTTATATAGCGAGAACAGAGATTCTTAAACTTCTTTTTAGGAGCATTATATTAAATATTTTAACAGAATATTTTGATTAAACATGTCATTTAGTATACTATAAGAATTTGGGCATGATTATGAATTTCAAGTTTCTTTATATTATATACTCCGTACGAAGAACGGGTATGCTGCTAGTCTATATAAATAAAATTGAAAATCTGTCTGTCTGTCTGTCCCATCATCACGGGAGAACGGCTGAACCGAATTTGATGAAATTTCGTGGGTAGCCCGAAAATAGCCCCACTTAAAATTTAGTCTATGTCTGGAGTTTCTACGATCAGTAGTTCTCGAGATATTAGTATAAAACAAAACTTTCGTTTGTCTCATCATCACGGGAGAGCGGTAGAACCAAATTTAATGAAATTTTGTTGATAGCCATGAAATAGCTCCCTATAAATTTAGTCCAAGTTTTGAGTTTCTAAGACCAGAGGTTGTCGAGATATTAATGAAAAACGAAACTTCTTCCTAGGAGTTCTACTCTCTAACTCCGCGGTTTATCCAAACGAGAAGGCTGAAAATCGTTTGAAAATGAATTAAAACTTTATCTCTGAGTTTGGTGGGAGATTTTTTGTGCTAATTAGTCACTTTCTGAAAACATGAATTATTTGAAACATGATTTAAATGGGAAATACATCTCCATGGTTTATTTTCCACAAGCTTTTACTGAAAAATGAAAAGTATAAAGAAATCAAAATGGTTATTTAATTTCGCAGTTTATGAGAAAGATTCTATCTTATATCATGTTGCTCAAAAACGCAATTAAATTAAATATGTCTGTTAATTTTAATTATTATTTTTTCGATTTGAATAATAAATAAATGGATATAAAAGTATAGTTTAGAAAATGACGATTTGATTTTTCTTATAGCATTTTTGACTGAATAATATCAATTACGGTCTTCAGGTTTAAACGCTATTATTATTGATATTTTCGGAGATTATTGATTCAGGGATTCTTGATATTTTCAAGTTATTATGCCATTGTTTTATTATGACAAAAATTGTTTAAACTCATATATTGTACGTTGTACGAGTAATCTTCTACAAATACACGGGCATATCTTCTAATCTACGAGAATATAAGTAGTACAGGTATATTGACATATGTTTTGATATATATTGGCATATATTGGAATCAATTACGACCTTCTGGTATAAAGAGTACGGGGATTATTGATATTTTCAATTTATTACGTCACCTATTTTAGTTTGGCAGAGATTTTTGAGACTCATATTGTAATGCGGGTACTCTTCTACTAACACACTAGCATATTTTCTAATTTGCGACAATATAAGTAGTACGGGGTTGCATATATTGATTCAATTCCTTTTTTTTTGTAAATTTGCTTACAAAAGGGACCAGGATGTTTTATTCTTCAGATCCCATTTAAATTTGTCCCAGTTTAGGTTTTTTAAGCTCAGAGGTTGTCGAGATATTAATGAAAAACGAAACTTTTCCCTAGGAGTTCTACTCTTTAACTCAGTGGTTTATCCAAACGGAAAGTTTGAAAATCGTTTGAAAGTGAATTAAAACTATCTCTGAGTTTGGTGGGAGATTTTTTTGCGCTAATTAGTTACTTTCTGTAAACATGAATTTAAATGGAAAATCTGTTACCATACATAATTTTTTACAAGTACTTAATCAACAATGAAAAGTATTAAGAAATCAAAATGGTTATTTAATTATCCGCATTTTATGAGGAAGATTATATCTTATATCATGTTGCTTAGCAACGCAATTAAATTAAACGCGTTTCTTAATTTGTATTATTATTTTTTCGATTCGAATAATACATAAATAGATATAAAATTATATCTTATAAATGAACTGTTTGATTTTTCTTTTAATTATATTAATTAATTACTGTGTACATAACTTTCATATCTTTTGACAAGAGTTTTCAAAATTATATATTATGTTTAGTCAACAAATTCATATATTGTGTTTAGCCAATAAACTCATTGTGTTTAGCCAATAAACTCATTGTGTTTAGCCAATAAACTCATTTAGCCTATTGTTGAAACAGTATAAGAGGAGAACGTATATATCTTGTAATGCAATTTTAGTGTTTTCATTTAGTATATAGAAACGGAATCGGAGATGTTTTATTCTTCAGATCTGCAAATTCAGATCTACGAATTTGGCAGGATATAGCTTACTTGGCAACTTTTCTTAAATGCAGCCAAATTAACGGAAATGTCCCCAGGTTGATAAAAATGACACTAAATCAATAAAATTAAATTTGTTTTTTCAGAAGAGAGTACTGAAATGATGTTTCGGTAACATTTGTCTGTCAGTCCCTCCGTCCTACTTAGTAACACATTAAGCAAATTTTTAAAATGTCGCTACATTGATAAAAATGTTTGTAAATCCATAAACATATCATGAAATTGATAAAATTGCTCTTAATAAATGAAATTGATTGTGTTTTGTTAAGGGATAGTATTATGATGATGTTTCGTCAATTTGTCACCAAGTGGGTCAATTTGTCACCAAGTTTTAACAATTTGATGTCAGTTTTACTGTCCCATTTGGCGATAAACTTGGCGATTTTTAAAATGTCGCTAAATTGACAAAGATGTCGCCAAACCTTCCATAGAGATAGCGTTATTCAGACGATATTTTTCCCACCAATTTATTTGAACCAAATAATAATATCATATCGCTTAGCAACCGATTTAAATCAAATGTGTTTATGCGGCATACAATTTTTATTAAATCTTTTCTGAATTGAATAATAAAGATATGTATATAAAATGAATTTCATTCATATTGCATTTTTGAGTGGATAACATCAATTACGGTCTTCAGGTTTAAATATTATTATTAATGATATTTTCGGGGATTATTGATTCAGGAATTATAGATATTTTCAAGTTATTATGTCATTGTTTTATTATGGCAAAAATTGTTGAACCTCATATATTGTACGTTGTACGAGTAATCTTCTACAAATGCACGAGTATATCTTCTAATCAACGAGAATATAAGTAGTACAAGTATATCGACATACATTTTGATATATATTGGCATATATGTCGATATATATTGGCATATATTTTAAAATATATTGGCATATATTGGAATCAATTACGGCCTTCTGGTATAAAGATAACGGGGATTAGTGATACTTTCAATTTATTACATTCTCTATTTTATTTTGGCAAAGATTTTTGAGACTCATATTGTAATACAGGTAATCTTCTACTAAGACTCTGGCATATTTTCTAATCTGCGACAATATAAGTAGTACGGGTATATATATTCCCATATAATTTTATAGCACTTTGATTTTGGCATATATTGGAATCCATTACTGGATTCGGATTAAAGATTACGGCATTATTGATATTTTCAATTTATACATGTAACCTACTAATACAGGTTACATCTTCTAATATTCGGGTATATAAGTAGTACGGATCCCATACAAATTTAACTCTTTTATTTTGCATATATTGATTCAATTTTATATTTTTTGTAAATTTGCTTACAAAAGGGGTCAGGATGTTTTATTCTTCAGATCTGCCCGTGAAGATAATTTTGTATAGCGATAATAGATATTCTTAAACTTCTTTTTAGGCCCATTAAATTAAATATTTTAATAGGATATTTTGATTAATAATGTCATTTAGTATACTATAGGAATTAGCCCATGATTGTGAATTTCAAGTTCATATTATCTACTCCGTACGAAGAACGTGTATGTAATAGTATAAAATAAATTTCACTGATATGGCATTTATGACTGGATTATATCAATTACGGTCGTCAGGTTGAAACATTATTATTATTGATATTTTGGGGGATTATTGATTCGGGGATTATTCATATTTTCACTGTATTACGCCATTGTTTTATTTTGGCAAAGAATTGTTGAAACTCGTATATAATAGGTAGTACAAGTAGTCTTCTACCAATGAAAGGGTCTTCTTATCTTCGAGAATATAAGTAGTACAAGTATAGTGGCGTATATTTTGACCATATTAGCATATATTGGAATTAATTACGGCCTTCGGGTTCAAAGATTACGGAGATTATTGATATTTTTAATTTATTACGTCGCCTGTTTTATTTTGACAAAGATTTTTGGAACTCGTATCGCAATACGGGTAATCTTCTACTAACACATGGGTATATTTTCTAATCTACGACCTTCCCTACAATTTTAACGCTTTCATTTTGGCATATATTGGTATTAATTAAGGCCTTTAAGTTTAAAGATTACGGGATTATTGACATTTTCAATTTATTGCGTCATCTGTTTTTTTTTTGCAAATAGTTTAGAAACTCATATGTTAGTACGTGTAATATTCTACTAATATACGGGTATATATTCTAATATTCGCGAATATAAGTAGTACGGGTCCCGTACAATTTTAGCGCTTATATTTTGCACGTATTGATTCAATTTCATATTTTTTAAAAATTTGTTTACAAACGGGACCAAGATATTTTATTCTTCAAATCTGCCCATGAAGATAATTTTGTATAGCGAGAGCAAGTATTCTTTTTAGGAGCGGGACCAAGATATTTTATTCTTCAGATCTGCCCATGAAGATAATTTTGTATAGCGAGAACAAGTATTCTTTTTAGGAGCGGGACCAAGATATTTTATTCTTTAGATCTGCCCATGAAGATAATTTTATATAGCGAGAACAAGTATTCTTTTTAGGAGCGGGACCAAGATATTTTATTCTTCAGATCTGCCCATGAAGATAATTTTGTATAGCGAGAACAAGTATTCTTTTTAGGAGCGGGACCAAGATATTTTATTCTTCAGATCTGCCCATGAAGATAATTTTGTATAGCGAGAACAAGTATTCTTTTTAGGAGCGGGACCAAGATATTTTATTCTTCAGATCTGCCCATGAAGATAATTTTGTATAGCGAGAACAAGTATTCTTTTTAGGAGCATTAAATTATATATTTTAACATAATATTTTGATTGACAATGTCATTTAGTATACTTTAGGAATTTGCACATGATTGTGAATTGTATATTTCTTTATATTATAAATTCCGTACAAGAACGGCTATGTAGTACGGGTAATCCTCTACTAATACAGGGGGATTATTTTCCAATCTACGAGAATGAAAGTATTACGGGTGGGTATATCTTCCCATACAATTTTAGCTCTTTCATTTTGGCATATACTGGCATCAATTACGGCCTTTGGGTGCTTATTTTTCCATAGGTTTTGTCAGGAAAATATCTGACAGGCCGGAAAAATTACAATGATAGGTTTTATTTGCGTTATTCAAATGTTAAGCTAATTTTTAACCAGTATTGTATACCTGTCTTTAATAGTTTCAAAAACAAACCATGATAAAAATTGTTTTAAAATCCCACTAATAATTCCTGTGCGTCAATTCAATTTGTGAACGGCCGCTGGATTCATGAATTTTGATGATTAAAACAATCATGAGAAAGTGGTGTAGGTCAGGCAGTTTGACAATTTATTTTGTTCTAAATTTGAAATTTCAAGAGCTAGATTTAGGTCTCTAGTTTGACTACATGAATTATTGGCAACATTTTTGTAATTAGATTATTTTCGGTTGAGGGGCTGTTTAGCGGGTTAATTTTCTTAACATTTTAGAGCGTTGACATTACTATTTTATAACTTCCTACCCAACGGTTGTTACTGTTTGTCACCTACGGAAATGCATTTTCAGAGTTGTTTTTCGTTTCAGAAGACACTTGTTGTTAAAGAGATGCTTGGCTGATGACTTCGAAGTCCGTTTCTGCATTTGGACTATCGTACGATTGGATTCATTTTAGACCTATGTACGTCTGGGTGGTCGCACCTGCGTATCGCCTCTGAAGCACGTGTATATGCTTCCACTGTGGAAAGGATTTGGAGAAGACAGATTGAAGAAAGGCATGTGAATTATCGCAGTGGCACAGGTCCATCCAGACATACGTCAGAATGCGTTGATCGACGCAAAGATATGCAGTGGCAGTCCCACGAACGATGACTGTCGACATTCTGCAGAATTTGCAGAGTATAATGGATGTTACAATATCAGCGAGAATAGTTTCTCGGTGGTTGATGAAAGGGGCTTGCACTCAAACCGTCCTTTACAAAGACTGCTATTGTCAACAAGACACCGACAGGAGAGATTGAAATGGTATCGAGCCAAAGCCTTTCGGACGACTGAATGAGATAGGGTAGTGTTCAGCGACAAGTTTCCATTCTGTTTGTCGAATGACATTCACCGTATGAGAGTCTGGAGGCGATGTGGAAAAAAGATCCAATCCTACTGTGATTGTTCAACTCCATACTGCTTTACAAAGCAACATCATGGTTTGAAGTGCCGTCAGTTTCAATAGCCGGTCACATCTGGTTCGTATCAGAGACATAATGACGGCTTGACGATATGTGGATAAGGTGCTGCGGCCGGTTTGCACATTCACCGTACATTCACCGACATGCACGGTATGAGAGTCTGGAGGTGACATTGAAAAAGATCCAATCCTGCTGCGGTTGTTCAACGCCATACTGCTCGACAACGCAATATCATGGTTTGAGGTGCCATCGGCTTCAATAGCCGGTCACATCTGGTTTGTATCAGAGACATAATGACGGCATGGCGAGATGTGGATAAGGTGCTGCGGCCGGTTGCACTCCCCCACCTTCAGCGGTTGGAAAATTCTGTTTTCCAGCAAGATAACGCGCGATTGTACACGGCAATTAGCAGAAGACAAGCAATACAAGGTATCCAGGTGCTTCTTTGACTTCCGCTGTCTTCAGATGTCTCACCTATCGAGCATGCATGGGACGTGACTGGCCGTCGTTTGGCTGTCCTTCCCCCGCCTGAAACAGAGGACGATCTGTGAAGGACGATTGAAGATATATGGTGATCCATCCCTCAGAAAACTATCTGCATGCTCATTGCATCTGCTCCTCGGAGGGTTGCTGCAGGTTGTATCGTCGTAAGAGGTGGTCCTACTGCCTACTGATCACCTTGTCTATGTCATTACTGTCTTGCATTATCCTTCATGAATTAACATCACTTATTTATAAATGCCATCGCTGTCTGTGTGTCCTTTTTATCAAACACTTAAAGAATACTGTATCAAGAAATCAGTGGAATATAAGCCAGTAAGATATAACTTTGTTGAGGGGAACAGGACAACAAACCATAGAAAATACAACTGGTTAAAAGAATATCAGAATGAATTACAATCAATAGCAGAAGGTAGAAGGCAAATAAATTGTAAAATCTTCAGGAGGTGCATGCAATTATCCTTGCATTCTAAATTATAGTTTTCCTTAAATAACCTTGTTACATTGAATAAAAGGTTATTTTGCACACCAAGAACTAAAAAAAATACCATGTATATTAACGAAGATAATGAAAGCGATTTCTTCCAAAAAAATGGAGAAATCACTTGTGCATCTCTTGTACATAGATGGAAAGTTATAGCTCCTACAGTTTCCACCCATGAACATTAAAACAGAGATTGCCAATTCAAGTAAATGTATGAAAACATAAGTTATACAATTATATATATATATATATATATACACACACACACGTATATATATATATATAATAAAAATATAATATGAAAATCCAATGATAGAATAGAGAGAAGTTGTAGCTAAACATAAACTTATAATATGCCTACAAATTAAAGCAAATAGAGAATCAACAATCATGAGGAAAATAAAATGCATATTTCTAGTCATCAGGCTAAAGATAATCAACAAATATCAATGGTGTGGATTCGGAAATAGAAAAACAAACAATAACCAAGCATTAAAGCTATACACGTGAAAGACCCAGGCCACCCGACTCACCCTAGGGTATGAGCAACTGGTTGAGTGACCGGAAAGCTATACACGTGGATAAGCCCTTGGCCTAAAAAATTGTTCATTTCGAAAAAAAATATTTTTCATGTCCAAGTATCCAATCAAAATGAACACAAAATATGCTTGTTTCTGAAGTAAGAGATAGATTATATCTATAAACTCTTATTACTTAGATGACATGAATAAAGATTGAAAAATTATATAGGAAACAAAAATGCCTGAAATACACTGCAAATGTCCTATCCATTCAAGCAATAAATGAAGAGACCAATGTTGCTAATCGCAAAAGATAAAAGTAGAGATCTACTGTTGCCAATCGCGAGAAATAAATAACATTATTGCGAAAAGGCAATGAAATGTGATATATTCTACAATAAAAGCTTCAAAATAAAGGGGAGTGTAATGTAATAGAAAACATAGAGGCTAAAGTATAAGAGGATGTAAATACAATGGAATGTTTTTTCAAGGGAATGTTGATGTTTGGCTAATATAAGATACTAAGGAGAGAATTTTAAGAATATTCAGCTAATCCAAACTTTTTAACTATAACATTTACTAAATGTGCTGGATATTTATATAATTTACTAGCAATTTTTAGGTTATTAATGTACATAGCATGAAATTTTTTATCTGATAATATTATCTGATATATATATATATATATATATATATATATATATATATACATATATATATATATATATAACATTAAGAACAACAAGTGAGTTTCAAATTCGAAATTATCACTTACTCTAAGCGACGACAGAAATCAAAATACCACTCAGGGACAGGCGCAAAGCTGCTCACATCTTCAGAGTAGAAAATATCCGAGTGAAAAGGTAGAAACGTCAAAACTTTGAAACGGGAAATCCAAATGCGTTGCATATAATGGCAGGGGAGGGTGGCGACTCCCCTTCCCGTTTAAAGCAGCTTTTACAGCCCGGGCAACGCTCACGGAACCAATACAATACAATGGACAGTCCCGTACATGTGCATAGACAAAGGCACCCGTATACATGAAGAGCAAGAACAACATCGACGCAGAAGGAATGGACGCAAAATGAAAAACGATCCAAGTACCAGAGCCTATATATCAACACTTACGCATGCGTGCCAACACACCAGTATCGCATAAATCATAAAACTCCAACCAATTCCCGATGGAAACGGCTAAAGTTTTCTTTATTACCGAAAAAGGAATTATAGCATGCCCGCAAGAAATAAATAGGATAGTGTTTTTTTAAAGCTTCGGTTACGATTTTTTGATTACATTTATTGCAATCCCTTTTGAAAGTGTTATAAGCCAGATTTCTCTTGAAATGGCCGACAAGGATGTTTCTGAAGACATTCTTAGTAAGGTTTGTCCTCCAATCTATAAGATGGCCAATCTTGATTTTGTAAAAATCGCGTTTGTCGTATAAAGTTGTATAAGTACCATATCGTTGATGTCTATTTATTGATATGTCCAAAAAATTAACTGCATCATTCTCGTTAACTTGGTTTTCGATCAGTTCCAATTCTCCTGGATAAAAGGTGAAATCGAAGTTAGTTGTGTCCTCAAAACACCCCAAAAACACGTCGTCCACATAACGGAAATATGGCATTTCATAAAGAATATGGGTGCCTTTTTCATAAGTAGATAGATAAATATCAGCCAGAATGGACGAACATGCTCCCCCCCTGGGAGAACATGCTCCCCCCTACGCATGGAACACAAGGTATTTAGAAAGAAGGTAGGTCAAACAGCGTAGGAGAATGCCATTGGTTCCCGCTCCGTGACGTCATATCGGGACTGAAGGGAATTTCTTCAATAGTTTCTATGCGTTTTTGAGCTCTAGTACGCTTTTCAAATGATTGCAAATTTCAATTATTATTGAAATTTAGAAAATGATTTTATATTATAGCAGATTTATGAATAATTTTAGCCTATGTTTTAATAAATTATCACAAACTTGCATGTTTAAGATACAATAAACGCGATTTCTCTATATGAAAATAATAGAACAAAAATAATTAATAATTAATTTAAAAAAAACTTAAATAGAAATCCCTTCTCCGTAATTGGAATTGATTGAACAATAATTGTAAAATAGAGCATAACGGTATTACCGTGTATTTCTTATTTTCAATGAAGTACAGGGTTTAATACTAAAATAATGTATTTAATATATAAATTTCTGCTGTCACTTTTTGAATTTACATGGTTCACATCCTATTAGAACATAATAATATCATCCCACTAGCTTAATGAAAAGCACTCTATACGGCTATCCACTCATTATAACTTTTGTTATACGGCTAATTTTAACTCTTGTCGAATATTAATTTTGTAACAAATCTGTCATACGAATCACTGGTGAAACTTGAGTAATTTCATAAATTACACCTAATTTGAGAACAAAATTTTTTGGCATTCGATTTAATAGCAAGAAAATTTGTGATTAATTAGTAAAATGAATCCCATCATATATTGCATTACAATAAAAGTTTTATTACTTTCCTTATATACATAGTATAATGTATAAGGAAAGTATTGTGATGGTGTCGAAAATTCGAATTCGAGTTTTCGACGGGAGAACACGTTTCAAGCATCCCTGATCACGAATCGAACATTTTTGAGGTGATGTCTGTGCGTGTGTGTGTCAGTGAGTCTGTGGAGACGATATCTCACGAACAAATGAGGCTATTCGAATGAAATTTGGTATAAATTTACAATCCATGAATACTGGAAGCATATTGTTTTTAAACACAATCGAATGTTCAGATCCTTCTAAATTTTCGAGTGATATTTTGAAAAAATCATCAAAAAATCGAAACATTAAATAAAGTTACGCAAATAGACATTTATTATGTGATCTTTCCTTAGAAAACGATTGACATAAACTTTATTACCTTAGCATGAACCGCTCTCGAGATATTGCACATTTTTCAAATAAATTTATCATCCCCCCCCCAAAAAAAAAAAAAAAAATGTTAACTCTTGAGAAACATGTTCACTTTTCATATGTAATATCATGCGATAAATTGGGTGACATCATTCTCGTGGATCTAGCTCGTTCTATTCCTGAGAAAAGATACTAATTGAGTAATACTTTTGTATTTGAACGCCAACAGTTATTTATCTGTTATAAGAATAACATATTTCTCCGTCCATAACGCTTGGTGAGATTTTGGAGACGAATTTGGCGGAATGTCGCCAACTTAGCGACTTTTTTTAAATCTTGCCAAATTAACTAAAATCTCGCCAAATGGATAAAAACGATGCTAAATCAATGAAAATGATGACTGATTGACCAAAATTCAATATCTTGGAAAGAATACAAGTATCTACTATAAGAATAACCTATTTTTTTTACTGTAAAAGTAGTAAATTCATTGCATTATATAAGGAAAGTCATGTGCTGCCCACATCAGATTTTTTTTTGCATTTATGATTGGCTTTCTTTTTTAGAATGCTAGTTTTTAAAAGGTGACGTTGCTACATTTTTAACATGTATAATTTTAATTTATATCTGCAATTAATTCATTAGTCCTGTTTTGGTATTTATGTTTTGTTTTGTAAAATAAAATATATTCAACTATTATTACTGTAACTTTTAAAGACTTTTTAAAAGAGTTATGTGTTATACGAGCGTATACTAAAATGAAAATTGTTTCGCTGGGAAAATATTTAGATATTGCTACTGTTCATGTAGATTCTAAAGCGAACTGCAATAAATTTGTATCAGATAAATTTGTATTATTCTCGTATATCATTGATTTGTGGGCGCTTTAAAATTCTACAGAACCAATAGTGGAATTCTTTGAGACTGAAGATCCCAGTAACTATTTAAATCAAAAAGTATGATGTGGCAGCACACAACTAGCCCTATATAATGAAATTAATTTAACTTTTTTACAGTGAAAAAATGATGTATAAGATCCATGGCACTGGTTTTTTAATATAGGATAGTACATTTGACATTTTTCCGGATCACAGCTATTTCGCAATATCCAATTCACTTACATTTCACACAACTCTAAATTGGCAATTATTAATATTGATGGCATCAGCAATAAGCAATGGACTTTATATATTTTAATATTTTAAGAATTAATCGATTAATTTGGCTTCATTTCTGCAATTGGGACCAAGATCGCCAAAATTCTCACCAAGTGTCAAAAACAGACGAAGTGAACAGCATTTCTTACATATAAATGACTGCTGTTGAATTGTTATACGTCAAAATGCAAAACTATTACTCAAAGTATTTTCTCTCGCGAATGGAACGAACTAGATTCCCGAGAATGAGGTTAACAAATTTATCGCATATTATTACATATGTAAATTGAACAATTTCGCAATAATTTATACTTTTTAATTTTATTGGATTTTTTTGATAAATTTATTTGAAACTTGTGCGATATCTTGAGAACGACTCCTGCTAGAGTTTTAAAGTTTATGTCATTCGTTTTCTAATGAAAAATTATATAGGAAATGATCATTTGTGTAACATTATTAAAAGTTCTAATTTTTAAATGATTATTTCAAAATTTCATTAGAAAATTTGTGGGTGTTCTAAACATACAATTGCGTTTAAAATCAATAGGGTTCCAGTATTCGCTAATTTTAATATTTGCACCAAATTTCATTCGAAACGCTCCGTTCGTTCGGGAGATATCGCACAGACTCACGGACACACACATGCAAACATCACCTCAAAAACTTTCGATTCGAGTTCAATTCAGGAATAATTGAAACTTGCTTTTTCGTCGAAAATTCGAATTCGAATTTTCAACCCCGTCACAATATTTCCCAATGCATTGTACTATGTATATAGGGAAAGTGATGACTACATCACCTTTTTTTTTCCTACCAGAATTTCATTTTTGAAAGCTGAATTAATCATGGAATGGAAAATGCCTTGAGCATATTGTAATACGATTAAAAGTAATTTTTCCTTTCAACTTTTAATTAGCCATTCATTTTGTAACTTTGAAGCTTTAAAAACTTATTCAAGCTTACATCCACTACTTTGTTTTTCTTCGTATACCTATAACAGTAGTACCACATAATTCATAATTGCTCCATCAATATTATAACTGTTATAAAAACTAATTAATTACTTGAAAATAATTGCAGCTCAATTTATTTTTCAAAGATAATAATATATATTATTGCTGTATATTCAATCAAAGCTCTTAGACTAAAGCAATACTAAAAAAGAACAGAATTATTTAACAAAATAAAGCCTACAATTTCCATAGAATCCTCATATCTTCCTCTCTGCTTGTCCCGTTGTGACGTCAAAAAAGTCAAGACTCCTCCCACCCCTAAAAGCGGCTTTCGTGCGTTTGATGTTTGACCACCCCTGCATGGAACATGCTCCCCCCTACCCATTATTTTTCCATCTAACAATCATAGGCGTTACTGGAGTGAATTACCCGGTATTGCTCGGGTCCTAAATAAGCACCTGCTACTTAAATAATACATTTACGGATAACACTACTCAATTTCTAAATAGTATTTTCAAATCCTAAATCAACCACCGACAAATACCGGCGCATGCTCTTCACAAGTATAGAAAGATAAATAAATAAAATAAACTATTAGAGAGAATAAAATTAGAATAAACTATCAGTATTATAAATAAATAAAATAAACTAGAAGAGGTGTGGTTTAAACATTCGAAGGCAAGCATGCGCGAAAAATTCACCGGGAGAAAGGACTTTCGCGGAAAATACATTTTTTGTTTTTAAGCGTTCGCTTAATAAATAACCAGAAATAAAATTACGCATTAATTAAAAAATTATTTTGTTAGGATACGAAGATATATATATATACAAATTTTTGCCGAACTATAGAATTGAGTAAATCTCAGTTAAGGACTCTGCGAAATAAATATCAGGTAACCTATAAAATACAAATTTCGATGTATTTAAAAATATGAAGAAAATAATCCCATGGATTCGGTTTAAGCATCGTTGGAAAGAACGTTCTTTGATCTTTCCGATGGTATCAATATAGAAACTTTACTATAATTTTTTTGGTAGCTAAGAAACCGATTTGCTCAGAAATCGTGAAAAACACCCATAATTGTGCTAAAATAACTGGAAAGCTAATTCGAATTCTAACAAAATCTCACTGATTTACGTCATCCCAGAATCTTTAGTACCTGCATGCAAAATTTCATGGCCGTACAACGCTTAGATTTTCTGCTACAGACTACATGCACTCACAAATAAATATACGCACACATAGTTTTTTAATATATTTTACTATTGATTTTTATAAACAATTAAAGGAAATAAGTACTAAACGTTTCATGATGACGATTGTTAGAAATTTTAGCTTATTGTCTGTTTAATTGAAAACATTTTATTTGCTTACATTTAACCATAAGTATTTACCTGGTGGTTAGTAATAGCTCTCTAATTCGGTTCCTTACATTATTATAAGATTCCTGTAAATTGAAAACGATCTTATCTCACTAGAAATAAAAATCGAAAACGATCTTATCTTACTAGAAATGAAAATCGAAAATGATCTTATCTCACTAGAGATGAAAATCGAAATCGATCTTATTTCACTAGAAATGAAAATCGAAAACGATGTTATCTCACTAAAAATGGAAATTGAAAACGCTCTGAAGCTGTTAGGTTTAGGGACTCAGGGGAGTAGGGAGGTGCGATCCTATGTGGGCCAGCGAAGTGGCGAATAGCGAGAGTCTTTTTGGACGCTCACAATTCGCGAAGCGAGTTTCGGAGGTTGGCAAGCGTCAGCGAACAAGAGACGTAGATCCCACAAGTATATTACGCCTGGAGTAAATAGAGTTCCAGCTGCTGGCGCAGGTCATCGAACAGAGACCGGAGCGCCTAATTGAATAATTAATTTTAAAGCTTACATAATAAAAAATTTAGCTATGTTTCACATTAAAATACATTTGAAATATATCAAAAGACTTTTAAGTATTGAAAGTTTATTCAATTATCTAAAATCATAGATATTGTTATAAGTATGTGCTGCCTGTTCGATGTCTACACATCAAGATTTCAAAAGCAATAAGCGTATTTGTCTGGAGTTCAGTTGTAATTGTCTAGCTACAAGATTTCAAAAGCAATAAGCGTTTTTGTCTGGAGTTCAGTTGGAATTGTCTAGCTACAAGATTTCAAAAGCAATAATCGTTTTTGTCTGGAGTTCAGTTGTAATTGTCTAGCTACAAGATTTCAAAAACAATAAGCGCTTTTGTCTGGAGTTCAGTTGGAATTGTCTAGCTACAAGATTTTAAAAGCAATAAGCGTATTTGATTGGGGTGCAGTTCGAATTGCCCAGCTACGAGATTTCAAAAGCAGTAAACGTATTTGACTGGAGTTCAATTGGAATTGTCTAGCTACAAGATTTCAAAAATAAGTGTATTTGACTGGAATTCAGTGCGAATTGTCTACCTAATATTACTTATAATTTAAATAAAAAAGCTCTACCTAAAAAATAATAATATTTGCATATATTACATAAATTGATTATTTAAATTTTACATGTGTTTGATTCCTAAATGAACAAACTACAAAGATAAACACAAACTCATTTCCACTAACTTCTTTCATTTTGATCCTATTTGTGAAATACTTTTCAGTTTTTAACTGTTAAATTTATTTTGAATTGCTGTAAAGCAGTTTCTATTGTCCTGAATGCCTTTACAAATATTGAGTGTCCTTAAAATTCTATGTAATATGCAATTTAAAAAATAATGTTTTTATCATTTTAATAATATAAAAGCTCGTTTTTTAATTCACTTTAAAATTCGAGCAAGGATAGTTTTATTTTTGTAGAAACTACTACAAAATCCATTGTTAAGATAGAATGAATACATTTTCTTGAAGTGTGTTTTTATTATGGGTAACTCGAATAAAAGTCATTGTTAAATCACTGCCAATAAAAACGTCTTTGTAATGAGTTTTGATTTTCGTAACAACAGCCACAGTTTACAATGATTATTTACATTTCCTTTTATAATACATGATATATGTAGTACCAGACCAAAAATAACCAAAATATTGTAAAATAACCAAAGTAATAACTTACTTTGGTTATTTTACAAATAGTCATTGTGCATGAATCTGAACGATGATGCAAAAAGGGACAGTCTTGTGGAGCGCTGACTATGACAACATTTTAGATATAAATTTCTGATGGTAAAATCCAACAAAATTAGTATATCACAATATCCTTTACAATACATGATATATTTGGTACCAGAATTGTAAAATAACCAAAGCACTAATAGTTAGTATTAGTATTTCACAATATCCTTTACAATACATGATATATGTGGTACCTGAATTGTAAAATAACCAAAGCACTGACAGTTAGTATTAGTATTTCACAATATCCTTTACAATACATGATATATGTGGTACCGGAATTGTAAAGTAACCAAAGCACTGAAAGATAAGTCATTGTGCATGAATCTGAACGGTGAGGCACAAAAGGACAGTTTGGTGGAGCGCTGACAATGACAAATTTGACATTTGACATTTGAATGAATTTTAGACAGAAATTTTTGATGGTAAATTGCAACAGAATTAGTTTGTTCACGCAAATGATGAATCCCAGCCCGAATCAGAACAGTTGAGTAATTTTGCACGTCACGTTGAGTCTATGAGGCGGCCAATCAAACGAAGAAAGAGGCTTTAAATTTTAAGAGGCCATAAAGTTTACGCATAAACTTTGGCTTAACTGTAATTTAGCGTCATCTTCCTATATAAATATTAAATATCTTGAGCTGGAGAATTTTTAATTCAATTTTTAACTCAATTCCCTATCCCCCGAACTGTGAGTCAAACAGGGCAAAAGGAGATCTTACCCAAAGTAAAACATTGCGGTTAAACTCAAGTCAAGTAAATAAATATTAGATCTATATTAACCTTTTGCTTACGGGTGGGACAGCGTCAATCCGAAAAGAAGAACCTCTAAAAAAGACAGGTATTTGACATACCCTATACCAAACAGTACGATCTCACTTTGTAGACATTGGCGTCCATGAACGCTAATGCCTGTAATAATTTAAACTGTATTAAAAATATATCGACCTCGAGGATAATATCGGTATTAGGTGTAAAATCCATGGATATTATTAAAATTGTTTTATGTAAATATTAGAAGTTTTAATGTTGATATGAAATTATAGGCCATACTACGCCGTCTATTTTCAGAGCTGTGTGGTACTGCGTGGTCAAAAAGGACAGAAGTTATCGCAGTGCCGATGCTAGCTACTCCACGATGATGATGCACAACTCTGTCGGGTTCCGTTCTAGCGCGATTTGGCTTGGAGCGGCCATAAACTTAAATTGTTAAATGTTCGCTCCTGGCTACGAGCCACACATGAGATGGCTGCGAGCCATGCATGTGCTCGCAGCAGGGTACAAAAGGCGTAAGTTCCGTACTATATGCATAAGGCGATTGCTAGAGAGTGGCAGCAGATACTGGTGCTTGAAAATGCATCAAAAAGCATTTCGGATCGGGCTTCAAGACAAGTACACATACACTTGGACACCTTCTCTAACGAGATCAGAATGGAGACAAATTTGTACATTTAAAAGTCAAGTTCCTTCAGCTTTTTGAAGAGGGGGAACAAAATTTGGGATGGAAGTCACCTCGTCCTCTAATTCGTTATTTCACTTATGCGTGAGGAAAGGGTGGTGCCAATTACGGCCAAATTATTGGATTGCGTAGTGACGCTCATTTTCTATGCGTACCAATAGAAATTGATGACCTGCGGGTCTTATAGCTGCCGGGAGGTCCCGTCCAGGCACCAGTATGAGCAAACACTTGACAGGGGCTATAAATTTCTAGAGATTTGTAGTTTTCAATTTAACATTTACTACCACATATATTTTTATGAAATTTACAATCTCTGTCCTGTGTAATTCAAACCATTTCGCCGAACTGTCCCATCTTGTCTGTGAGGAGGTATCGTGCAGCAATTACTTACCGTTCCCATAGCCTACATTTGGGTAATTACTGCTCCCCCCTTCCATTCCTGGGGCTAATCCGAGGTGTGAATAGTATTTGTATTATGTGCAAATGTTATGCTTCGTAACACGGAGTACAATCTTAAAGAAATCAAATTTTGGTACTAAGGCATCCACCGACTCACGAACGCTCACACTAACATATATACACACATATACTAACATACATACATGAACACGCCCATCACTTCAAAACGTTCAATTCGAGTTAATGGATGCTTGAAACGTTCTCTTCCGTCGAAGATTCGAATTCGAATTTTCAACCCCGTCACTATGCTTTCTCTATGCACTATACTATGTATATTGAGAAAGTAATAATAATACATTAATACCACAAGAATACAATTTTACTTCAATTCCACTTTTGAATTCAGACAACATTTGTTTCTCTTAAGATTTATAAAAGAACGATATTCTACTACAATTTCAAATTTAAATCCCCACAATTGTTCTACTTACAATCTACTTAAATTCATCTACTTAAATTCTTCTTACAATCTACTATATTTAGGTTAGTGGTTAGTTATAGATTTGGGATATATATTTTCCATAATAAAAGAAAATGTTTGTGTGCGTGCGTGTATTCTGAAGCAGAAAATCGAAACTTTAAACAGTACCAAAATTCGGTACACTTCTGGGACAAGTTTTTTTTTTTAAATTCGAATTATTTTAAGATTTATGAACTTCAGCTAAATCATCACCATTTTTAATCCAATTTATTGAGCAGACGATTTTCCTCGAATTCCCACTTTCTATTGCTGGTGTTCGGTAAACATTTCTCAAACGCAAGGACTTTATTCTTTGTTATTTTCTGATTTCGTAGATTTTAAAGATAAAGTTTTAAATTCTGGAAAACAAAATTATTTCAATATTATAAGTCTGTTTTGAAAATTTAATTTAAATTAGATGTAAAGTTCTTAAAATTGCAAAAAAAAAAATTAATATTTATTGTAAAAATCAATTTATTTTTTCGTTTTATATCAGCTCTAACCCGCGAGCTTTAATGGCAGAAAATTGTCGGAGACGAACTGGGTGAATAAAATGCGAAAATCTAACTTGTAAAATAAACTTTCTTAAAACGGAAACTAAACTAAAACGTGATTATCCAACTTTTCACACTTTAAGAAGCATTTTCTCTTTTTTTTGTGTGATTTTAAGTATTTTTAGAAAGCTTATTTAGGGCGTATTAAGCCCTCGTTGTACAATTAACATGGTTGCGTATGTGAAAAACGGACTGGTGCTGGGAATGAATTTTGGTTTAAAACAAGTGATAGGGAAATATTTGTGTTTTCTGTATTTGTATAATCATGTATACGTGTCGGCTGCTTATTTTGGACCCTGGGTAGTATAGGTAATGATTTCTAGTTTTACATAATAGGGAATCAACACTACATACATAAAATTCTAAAACTTGTATTTTACATTCACTAAACTTGGATTCTTTCAATTCCCAAGAAAGAACAATATTCTACTGCAAATTAGAATTTAAAACCAAGACTATTTCTACTTAAAACTCGATATCTATCTCTTTTCACAGTTCCCAGACCAGCACTGAAACTAGCAGTATGAGAAGAAGATTGATTCCAAAAGCAGAGCATTTTGATATTAATTAACTGAATTTCTTGGACCAACAGAAAGGTTCCCTGTGCGATTCCGCGGAGGAAGTTTTAGTGAAGCTTAATCAAGTTTTATTCCTGCCCGGGACTGCAAAGGCATTCAAGCCTGAAACCTCTTGGGGACAACAAGATCAGTATTGTAAGAAATGGGATGATTAGCTGATGCAATAATTCTATTTTGGCAAGATTTAAGTGACTTTTAAGTTTTATGCCTGTTAGCTTGTTTTTCCATTACCTAAAGTGTTAAAATTTGTATTGTTTGCATAATTAAGTTTATATATATTTCAAATTATTTAAATTTACCTCAAAAACAATTGATAAATATGTACTAAGTGTTAGATCTTTGTAGTTTGGTTTAGGTATAATATATCATTGATTCATTTCAGTGGCTGTATATTATTATATTTTATTTAAAATGAAATTTAAAAAAAATAAAAATGGCCAGTTTTTAGCTATAACTTTAAGGAAAAATCAGCTTAATTGTCAGCTTTAAATTTAAGAGTGTGTTTTTGGATGTTTAAAAACTATTTCCATTCGAACTTGTTACTTTTGAAAAGTTTGCAATGCAAGTTTCTTTCACGATCTTAAAACAATCTTTAAATATTCTACCACAACAGTAGAGAGAGAGTTTCTGTTTATAACACATCAAACCATTACAACACATCAAGTCACTTTGCTTGTAACACCACAAGTCATTACAACACATCAACTCACTACAACCCATAAAGTTTACGCATAAACTTTGGCTTAACTGTAATTTAGCGTCATCTTCCTATATAAATATTAAATATCTTGAGCTGGAGAATTTTCAATTCAATTTTTAATTCAATTCCCTGTCCCCCGAACTGTGAGTCAAACAGGGCAAAAGGAGATCTTACCCAAAGTAAAACATTGCGGTTAAACTCAAGTCAAGTAAATAAATATTAGATTTATATTAACCTTTTGCTTACGGGTGGGGCAGCGTCAATCCGAAACGAAGAACCTCTCAAAAAGACAGTTATTTGACATACCCTATACCAAACAGTTCGATCTCCCTTTGTAGACATTGGCGTCCATGAACGCCAATGTCTGTAATAATTTAAAATGTATTTAAAATATATCGACCTCAAGGATAATATCGGTATTTGATGCATGGATATTATTAAAATTATTTTATGTAAATATTAGAAGTTTTAATGTTCATATGAAATTATGTATTTGGATCTCCTGAAAGTATATTCTTTCTATTCCACCCAGACAGTCCGACCTACTCGAAAGTATAAGGTACCTGTTTAAACGGCTGGGAATTGCCACTTAATTTAGACCGGAATTGAGTGAGGACGGCATCCACAGGGCCGTTGTTTCTTACCTTACCACCAACCTTTCGGAAATACTTACGAACCTACATATATTAACGTGCCGTCAGGGCCGTAGCCAGGCAGGGTTCCGAGAGGGCTAAGCCCCCCCCCCCCTCCAAGAGGTATACTAAGCCCCCTGATAAAAATATTAAAGTTTTAATAGTAATAAGAAATTTAACCCAATATGTCATCCAAATTTTGCATAAAAAAATTATTCATGAGATTTTTTTTTATAAATTACTTTGTTTTAAAGATCTTTAAATTTAACAGAATTTATGGTTATACAGATGATCAATTTATTTGCATATTTAATTTAAAAGTGTTTAAAATTTTAAAAATTAAAACAATATAGTGTTTTGATACTTTTGTATTATTGCGGGGTTCACTGTTTTACTTTATCCTGTCAAAATCAACTGATAGGTTGTTAAGAGTTAATATTAAGCGTTAACTTGTATTAACTTTTAGATTTTTTCCGGTTAATTAACAGCTTTGCTACTAGTAAATGCTTATTTTAAATTCATTATAATTATTATATATTATAATATTGATGTACAGTCACTATATGGATTTTCCTAATCAACTCTTAGATTACAAATATAAATATGAAATTATTTGTTAATAATTTACATGAATTAAAATTTATAATAGTAACTATTATGGTTAATAAATCCTAATGGTTAACCGTGTTTTAGGTGAGCTCCTCCTTCAACACTGTTGAGCCCTCCTTCAAAACTGTTGAGCCCCCCTTGAATATCATATCAGCCCCTCTTCAATTTCGTCTTTGGCTACGGTTCTGATTCTTGTACTCTGTGTGAATACGGAAACAGTTTGAGTACAGCCGAAAATCGAACTCAGGTAGTCTGAGTGCAATCCCCATGTACTAACCACTGGGCAGATCCATCCCTCAGAAAGTATATTAATGGTATCCAATTTAATGTATCTTGCCTTACAGAAGCAAGTAAGTATTTCGTTGCAGAAATCAATGGTGGGTCTTAGTAAGCACGTCCACTTTAAACAATGCAATGTACTCCATAGATAAGCATCACCTTTATAAGCATCAAATGTATATCATCTTAACTATTCACTGACTTTAATATCACCATTACAATATACGTAAAGAGAAAAAAATCTGATGTGGGAAGCTCATGACTTTTCTTATATAATGCAATGAATTTACTACTTTTACAGTTAAAAAAATGTTGTTCTTATAGTAGATACTTATATTCTTTCTAAGATATTAAATTTTCTTCAATTTGTCGTCATTTTCAATGATTTAGCGTTATTTTTATCCATCTAGCGAGTTTTTCGTTAATTTAGCAATATTTGAAAAAGTGGCCAAGTTGGCGACATTCCACCAAATTTGTCGCTAAAATCTCGCCAAACGTTATGGACGGAGAAATAAGTCATTATTACAGCAGATAAATGACTATTGGCGTTCAAATACAAAGTATTACTCAAAGTATCTTTTTTGCATGAATGGAACGAACTAGATCCACGAGAATAATGTCACCCAATTTATCGCATGGTATTACATATGAGAAGTGAACATGTTTCTCAATAGGAATTTTTTTTCATTTTATATGACTTTTTGATAATTTTTTTGAGAAATGTGCAATATCTCGAGAACGGTTCATGTTAGCGTTCTAAAATTTATGTCAATCGTTTTCTAATGAAAAATTACATAAGAAATGCCTATTTGCGTAACTTTATTAGAGGTTCTGATTTTAGACGATTTTTTCAAAATTTCACTCGAAAATTTAGGTGCGTTCTGAACATTCGATTGCGCATAAAAACAATAGGCTTCCAGTGTTTACGCATTGTAATTTTTGTACCAAATTTCGTTCGAAACGGTCTATTCGTCCGTCAGTTATCGTCTCCATACATACACACACACACACACAGATATCATTTCAAAAATGTTTGATTCGTGATCAGGGATGCTTGAAACGTGCTCTCCCGTTGAAAACTCGAATAATAAACTCGGCATAAATGCAGCTGTTAATGACTACAAACTCAACACAATCCAATTTAGTAAAATATAGCATATTTCAATGATGTCTACTTCTGTCCGTGGGCCCGCCATTTATTTAGCAAACTCAAAAAGCGAGTTGAAATTTGGTATGATTATTTTGCTTGATAAACGTGACAATACTTTGATGCGGCACAGGTTGAACCAAGAATTTTCCGAATATTTTGCTCTTTGATTTTCGAAAAACAAATTATGATTAAAATAGTTATGTTTCATATCATCGCAGAAAATAATTTCATAAGTAATGTTAATGTTCACGCGCGCTGCTGCTATGGTATTGTACTTTTTGATATAAAATGGGAAAAATAATAAAAAATACGTTCCATTTCATCGAAAAAGGGAATATTTTGAAATTACTTACTAATAGCCAGGAATAATGCACGCAATCGTTTAAGAGTTACCGCAAGTCATACATTACATATAGAATTACCTTTACACAGGGAGCGCTATATAATCTTGAGTTAATCGAGTGATTACCTTTAATGTTGATATCATTTACCCTTCTAACAGAAAGCCAATTGATTGACAACATGATCTAAAACCTATATAGTACAAGGTGTCTAGAAAAGTTCGTATCAGGGGAAATTTCTCAAGAACGAAGACAGGTATCCTTATTACTTTCCTTATATACAATAATGTATAAGGAAAGTATTGTGACGGGGTCGAAATTCAAATTGGAGTTTTCGACGGGAGAGTACGTTTCAAGCAACCCTGATCAGGAATCTAACATTTTTGAAGTGATGTCTGTGTGTGTGTGTGTGTGTGTGTGTGTGTGTGTGTGTGTGTGTGGGTGTGGAGATGATAACTGACGAACGAATGAACCGATTCGAATGAAATTTGGTACAAAAATTACAATCCGTAAACACTCCGGCCACACATTAAGCTACCATAAACCTTCGGGTTGGTCGTGTGGTCAGGGTCTTCAATCCGTAAACACTGGAAGCCTATTGTTTTTATACGTAATCGAATGTTCAGAATCCCCCTAAATTATCGAGTGAAATTTTGAAAAAAATCGTCAAAAAATCAAAACCTCTAATAAAGTTACACAAATAGACATTTCTTATGTAAATTTTCATTAGAAAACGATTGACATAAATTTTAGAACACTAACATGAACCGTTTTCGAGATATTGCACATTTTACAAATAAATTATTAAAAAATCATATAAAATTAAAAAAAAATATTTCCTATTGAGAAACACGTTCACGTTTCATATGTAATACTATGCGATAAATTCGGTGATATCATTCTCGTGGATCTAGCTCGTTCTATTCATGAAAAAAGATACTTTGAATAATACTTTTGTATTTGAGCCCCAATAGTCATTTGTACTCTGTAAGGAAAACATATTTCATGGCGAGATTTTGGCGATGAATGTGGTGGAATGTCGCCAACTTGGCGACTTTTGTAAATGTTGTTAAATTAATGAAAAACTCGACAAATGGATAAAACTAACGTTAAATTAATGAAAATGACGACTCATTGACGAAAATTCAATATCTTGGAAAGAATATAAATATCTACTATAAAAATAATCTATTTTTTTTTTACTGTAAAAGTAGTAAATTGATTGCATTATATAAGGAAAGTGATATGCTGCCCACATCAGATTATTTTTTATTAGAGCTGTATGGGAAACCCTTATGGCGCTACACGACGAGACAGCGTTTGAGAGGCTAACCCCCTTTTTATGGGGGGCGGGGGCTGTCTGGTTTCCTTTCAGTGATAGAGATAAAACGTCAATTTCAAAATTGTAGAGCGTTGCAGATTAGTACAAAAATATGTTTGTCCAACAGAAAAGCTGCAAATAATTCTCCTGACAGATATTTTAAAATACATGCGATTCTCTAAACTGTCAAATCGTCTGGCGAGAGTTGTATGAAAAACGATTTAATAAATGTAGTTTGAATGCTAACTATTTTATTTGGCAGACGATTTGTCGGCAAACATAATCGTAATCGAGGATCGAAAAATAAGTAAACTAATCTGAGGTCGTAAGTATTTTCCCTCTGCAGTGTTGCAGTGTTGCAGTGTATTTTGCTACGTATTTGTCACATCGTTCTATTTTTATTACGATTTTATGAGCCATGTCTACCATATTTACTAATGAAGAATACTTCGAACTGATCCTTATTTTTGGAGAATGCAACTGGAATGACAGTACAGCCAAAAGATTGATTATACGCATAGCGTTTCCCAATGCAAGGCATCCTAACCGTCTGAGTACTTAAATGTTTTTTATTTGGGGGGATTTAGAGTGATTAAAGTTTTCAAGGTATCTTTTCAGCTTTTTTTATCGCATAAACACATTTTTGTACTAACTTGGCAACGCTCTACAGCTTAATTGACTTTTTCTCTATCTCTGAAAGGAATTGAAATAGCCCCCCTATCCCCTGAAAAGGGGGGTTAGACCCTGAAAGTTGTCTTCTTGTGTCGAAGGGGTTTCTTAAGCAAATGCATGAAAAAATAAGGATAACCCGCAAAATAAGAAATTTCCCCTGATATGGACTTTTCTAGTCACTCTGTTTAGCTCTGGCTAGTTTTTAAGCCTGTCAATAACAAAGAAACTAACACGTTTCAAATATTAAGCGGCGACTTTTTATGATAAGTTTAGTTCGTTTAACAATGCATTTTGCTTAACTTCGAAAATATTCGTCTCAATCTTAAATTGGTCCCGTTGGGTTCTGCCCCGTGGTCGAGCTTCACACTTTTAAATTTAACTGAAGAGGAGGGGACGTCGTGAGGGTTCTGAAAGACCCCTATATTTTGTCCCCATAGATGCAAAAGAGTTATCATCTATATATTTATGTTTTGTCTACCAAGAGGGAAGACATTTAAAATCTGACTACGTTAGATTTGGTGAAATGCTCGATACTATATGTGTGCAAAGATTCAGATTTCGAAGCCACGAGAGAGGGCTTGGGTCTCGAGAATATAAAGTAATTTTTTTGAAAAAACAAACCCATAATCTCCGTTCTGGAGATGTCAAATATCCAAATATGTTCTGTCTGATAGTTGATACTATAAGTGTGCAAATGTTCAGTTTTCTAGATCACTAGGAGGCTATTCAGACTCATAGAACTCCATTTCTGGAGGGTTGCGACGCACTTTTTGACCCATCGCCCTATTTTCTCCATCCCTAAGAGTTAATCAAAATCGGGCTCCGTGAGGTTTTGTCCCGTGACTGCTATTACTAGTGTGGAAAACCCAGACCACCTGACTGACCTACAGGTTTACAGCAGCAGTTTGGGTGACCGGGTATATAATTAGTGTTGAAGACCCAGACCTTCCGACTCATCCGAAGACATAGAGAATCCATTTGGAAGGCCGATGGGTATATTATTAGTGTGGAAAACCCAGGCCGTCCGACTCATCCAAAGGACTTAAGCAACTATTTGGACGACCGGAGGTATATTATTAGTGTGTAAAAACTCAATCTTGCATTAGTGTGTAAAAACTCAATCTTGCATTAGTGTGTAAAAACATATTATTAGTGTGTAAAAACTTAATCTTACATCATCTTAGGTCATCGAGAGGGTTCTTAAATATCTGGAATGACACAAACACGAAATACTTAATAGGTTTATGTCATTGTTTTCTGCCCATATTTATGCATTTGTTAAACTGCAGAGAAAGCTCTGTGTTGAACGCTTATCTTTAACTTAGAGATAGCTAAAACTATGTTTTACTAAGGCATATGCCAGTGCTTGGAACTTTTGCACTGTTTAAGAACATAAACAGCAATGATGGGGCAAAAATAAGAACTTTTATACCACGTCGATTTTCCGTGTCATGAAAATACGAATTGTAATCAAGTGCACCTGACGTTGCTCCTAGTTGTCCCTTTTAATAGCGTTGGATCTTCGCAGCAATTTGTTCTTTGTAAAGTAGTAGTTTGAAGATGACAGCTTAGTCACATCTGTTGAGCAGTTATATTTATAGTTGCGTTTATGGGGATTCTTTAAATTTATGTATGACATACTCATAAAAAATAGCGATATGGGCAAAACATGATTTTCCTTACGAACCCAAATTAATGTATATTTCATTTGTATAGAATGATTTAGGTTTTGCGCAAAATAACACGCGACATGAATGAATATTTTTTTAATGAAATTGATTTTGAGTTTTAATAGAACCTGTTTTAATTGATAATTTCATGCAGTTTAAAATGATGCTGTTTTAAAAATTTTAAACATCTCTAAAAATGTTTATTTCAGTTTAATGCACGTGATTGGAATCACTTTGTAATTCGGAATTATATATAAAACAAGCATTCAACCAATATATTTAAATTCATTTATTATTTTTTTTTTATTTTCTTTGCGGGACATTTCGAAAAAATAAATCTAGCTATATTTCTTTGCATCATAGCGAAATCTGATAAGTACCAAATCAAGACGATCATCCATATGTTGGCGAAATACAGTTTGATCAGAATGAAAATCCAGCCAATTATTTTTAGTATTTGCAGGCTTTCAATTCTAGAACAATAATAAATGCAACAGTATAACGTGCTTTTGATTTTCCAAAACCTCAAAAGCGCCGCGGTGAGCTATAAGGTTATGTATTTGTACACTTTCGCTATGGTACAGAGCTTAATTGAGTAGGATTTTTGATTTACCCCTCAGGGGGGATTTTGAAAAGTATTTCCAAACCCTCCAGTAGTTCCTCCGTTAACCTAGAAGTATGAATCTTTGCACTTCTATAGTATTGACCATCGGAACTTAACCTTTTGCTTAAGGGTGGGACAGCGTCAATTTCAAACGAAGAACCTCTCAAAAAGACAGGAATTTGACATGCCCTATCCAAACAGTTCAATTCCCCTTTCGAGGCATTGACGTCCGACTCCAATGCCTGCAAAGGGAAGATCAGGATCGCACTTGGAAGATCCGGATCGCATTTGGAAGATCCGGATTGCGTGATCTTGGTATTAAATTCTGTTTCTTGCGGAAGAAATTTGCAAAATATTGCCAACTTGGCTGCTTTTGGCGAGTTCTGGAAACTTCTCGAATTCTGTAGATTGGCCAGGAACTTCACGAGTTGCATTCTTTTCTCAAAACTTCCCAAAGAGGATAGATATATCCCCCGGCCTGGGACGACAAAGAAAAAAAAAAGAGGATATATATATAATCACGTTTTCGGTCAGTTGGTTTGTTGTCGTGGTACGAGTAATAGTGAATTATAAATACATCTGTGACTGAGTAAATCGTGAAAGAAATGCTACTGAGATGATACAAAATTATAAAACGAGGGTGCTAATGCATTGTATTACGAAACTCAATGCAGATTACCCAATTTGTGGTTTTTATTCTGATTATCTATATGCACTTTAAACTGTATTATAAAACAATTCTCGTTGAAAGGTGAAAAAAATTGATCTGTGATATTTCTGCATTGATATCTGAACTATATGCCAACATGCGCTTACCGCTAGTTCCGGGCTTACTCTCGCACTGTAAATTGACTGCAAAGGTTACACACGAGCATTGTTACAACGAGTTCATTGTTGAAATTTCGTTATCAACACTGAATAACTCTTCTTCCGAATCTGACGAAATAAACTGCATTTTATTAATCTAGCTAAACTGTATAATTGTATGATTTTCACTAAATAAATAAATAAATAAATAAAAAAATAAATAATAAATGAAAATAAATTAATAAAAAATAAAGAATATATAGATACACAAATGAGTAAAAAAAATCCTAATGAAATAAAAACAAGAAAGGTCAATCAAGCATAAAGCATTGTTTATGAAACACTTTCCAACTACAATGCAATTTTATTTAAACATCTCTAAAATGCGATACATTCAGCGGTAATATTTTTAAAATTATCACAATACTACAATAATTTATTATATTTGAAAACTTCATCGAAAAAAAATGAACTTCATTCAAATGACGTCATTGAAATATAAATTGCCTGGTCTCTATAAAAAAGCAGTAAAAATTTCATTCATAAACATTTATTCTATTCCTTTCATTCATCACAATACTACAATAATTTATTTTACTTAAAAACTTAAAACCGTGGAGGTAAAAGTAATTTAACTCTGTGCTTAAACCTTCACCGAAAAAGTCTGCTATAAAATAGTCTGTTCTCTATGTAAAATCCATGAGTGTTTCATTCATATCAACTATATTACAGACTCCATCGCTAAATAATTTTGCGTTAAAGAAATTCAGGAATTCTTATACAATTCATCTTACAGCTTGATGTGTTTACAATCTCCATAAGTGAAAATTGGACTTCGTTGCAGAAATAATCAAAGTTTGACGATCATTTAAACTCAAATATATTGTAATTGCTTTGTTTCAGAACATTGATGCACAGAAATTAAGCAAAAATAAAGCGGTTTTAGGACGGATACGACACCAAATATAAAATAAAAAGAACTTCAAAAATCCCAATTTTGACACAAGATGGATGCCATATTTTATTTTGAAGTGGGTCACGTGATCTCTTCATATAATGGTCACGTGATCTTTTCATATAATTGGTGTAATTGTTATTTTAATTTTAATTTAAAAAACTACTGAATTTATTTTGCTGAATTTTTTTAATTTTTTAATGGGATAATTTGAATATTACATAAAATTTTCGAAGCAATTTGTGAATTTTAAATTCGCTTAAAAAATGTTTGAAAAATTAAGTCCTATAGGGTTCACTGTATTTCATTTTTTCAACCCGGGTTCAATCCAAAACTAATTGGGTGATATTATTCATTCACAGTCCCATGGGTCCTACAGACCGTCTGAACAACATACTAAAATTTCATTTTGATAAAGTCATTTTTGCGGCAGTTATCGTGCTAACAGATAGATAGAATGAACAAAGTCATAAACACTTTTCAACTATGTTGTAAAGTGTTAAAAATATCGCAGTATATCCATAGGTATTTTGTATCATTGTAACGCACAAGACACACCAATCTTTTCCCACTCGATATATCAAAAGAAGTTTTGTTTTACTTCAAAAACGAGTAATAGATTCAGTTACTCACTATTTATGAAGTTTTACCACTTTAGTTTTAAATACGATGAAAATGCTAATTGAAATCTAAATTTTCAAAGAAAGAAATAATTTTTTAAGGTTTCGAGATTGAGGACGTGATATGGAATGCAAACGTCTGTCTTCCCTGAAGTAGAGGCAGTCGATATTAACTATTTTCACCACCAACAGAAAGTTTGCCTCCGGGATTCGTTCGAAGGAAGATTTAGCGAAGCCTAATCAAGTTTTCTCCTCGCCTAGGATTGGAAATGCTTTCTGCCCTGAAATCTCCCGGGAACGAAAACAACAGGATTGTAAGAAATGGGATGATTGAATAATAGTATAATTCTCCTTCGGCACCAAGTTTAAGTGGTTTTTTTTGTTCTGTGTGTTAGTTTGTTTCCATTAACCAAAATGTGGTATTCAGACGGCAAGGTAAGTTGTTTTATGTGCGTCAGAGTGTTAAACTTTTAAAGACAACAACTTATTTAGAAATAAGTATTTAAAGGTTCAGCATTTTTGTCCATGAATAAATAATATGACATATAATTGTATTGTTGTTTAAAAGAGTCCAGGACATGAAATATTTATTTTTATTTATAGGCGTTTCGTAATATATTATTTTCTCGACATGTGTGTTTATACAAATGTTATTTTACAAATAATTTTTTTTGAACAATTTGAAATTTTATTTTTAAAACTTCAAATTCTAAACATTTAATTTTAGATATAGTTAGTCAGTTTTGTATATATTTTTCACTTTTGAGCGCAAAAAAATGTTTTATGTAAATTTGTCTTGAAGATTTAAACAAAATATTATTTATAAAAATTTTAATAATTACAAAAATAAAAAATAAATTTTTAAGAGTAATATTTGCTTTAAGAAAATTATTTTCAAATTATTTACGCAAAATCAAAATTCCTGAAAACAATTTATTAGAAAGGGAACAGAGGATCCTAAAAAATTTCCTATATGTACCCCACAAGGAATTTTCGCATATCCTTCGACAGTTGACAAATTATGATAAAAAGCGCTGAGAGATAAATGAACTTAAAATTGAGTATTCACATTTCAGGAACACAGATAATACAATATTAAAACTATTATACCAATTATTATATCAGCTTCTGTAATCATCGTAGAAATATGCAGATTGCGTTATTTGATTCTACAATTGAACATTTAGAATCAAATAACAAAAAATTGAAATAGCACATAATGCAAATCTAAAAAAAATATTATTTTCTTTGCTCAACAATATTTTCAAGCTTAAAAATTGTATTTTTTTAATAGATTTTTGGGTCCAGGACCTCTTTAGGTGATTTTAACCTTTTGCTTACGGGTGGGACAGCGTCCATCCCAAACGAAGAATCTCTCAAAAAGACAGGCATTTGACATACCCTATCCCAAACAGTTCGATCCCCCTTTGCAGACATTTGCGTCCATGGACGCCAGCTCTTTTGAGAGGTTCTTCGTTTGGGATTAACGCTGGCCCACCCATAAGCAAAAGGTTAACTTGACACTCACAGAATCCACCTATAATGGTTTCTTGAAGTCAGAATTGCATCCTCGGTTTCGCTCTTTTTATGCACTCATCAGCAGGGAACAAGGTTGTTAAACTTATCATTGAACTAGTCAGTACGAACTTGTCAGTATGAACAGCCGAAGTGTGATAAAGTAAAATTTACGTAAATACAACACTATTACTTACCCATAGTATCCCCCAGTTGACCCTGAAAATAGTATAATGGGATCTGAAAAGATCAAAGTACATTTCGTAAATACTAAAAGAACAAGTCGATTTGTGCCCACTAACACATTTATTTAAACACATAATTATTAAATAGTAACGATAATAATACAAATACACTTCACTTAAAAGTATCCAGCTTGACCTCTGGGTGTATGGGATTATTATGATAATTGCTGCTTCAATTTATTAATTAAAATTCAATTTGTCCAGTAAGGGAAATTTCCCAAAACTTAATTACACTGATACTTAGATTTAGATTAACACATATGCATCACATCACAATAGGAACTTAAAAACAATACCTTCACCACAGATGAAATGGCTTGCAAATTCAAGAAATAGATAATTCCAGTTTACAGTGAAGAGGGCTTGGGTAGGCGAGACCACACAGTTCACAGGGACACACGGATATTAGGAGATATCGCCGAATAGGGATTCCATCATTGATTGGAAAACACTGTCCACTACTCGCCACCTCCCAATTGGCGGTTGGCCCAGCGATTCGTGGATATTCGGAAACTACGCACATGTCGATGCCGGTGGAGTCGTATCCCGAATAAATTTTGAGGTTGTTTGACTCACACATACCGCACCGATGACGGTTGACGCCCTCAGCTGACGAGTGTTGTACGTTGTATAGGGCCCCAGGATTGATGCCCAGCAAAAACCTTGCTCAGATATACTCTTCCATGAGGTGAGATAGACACTGAGCTGTCGATTACCGTCCTTGCAGTCCACACAGTTGTCACGGCTTAAATGTAGTTTAAAGGGTCCAAAGGGTAGCCCATACTACGCCGTCTATTTTCAGAGCTGTGTGGTACTGCGTGGCCAAAAAGGACCGAAGTTGTCGCAGCGCCGATGCTCGCTACTCCCCGATGATGATGCATAACTCTGTTTGCTTCCGCTCTAGAGCGATTTGACTTAGAGCCGCCATAGACTTAAATTGCTAAATGTTCGCTCCTGGCTACGAGCCACACATGAGCTGGCTGCGAGCCATACATGTGCTCGCAGCAGGGTACAAAAGGCGTAAGTTCCGTACTATATGCATAAGGCTACTGCTAGAGAGTGGCAGCAGATACTGGTGCTTAAAAATGCATCAAAAAGCCTTTCGGATCGGGCTTCAAGACAACTGCACATGCACTTGGAGACCTTCTCTAACGAGATCAGAATAACGAGATCAAATTTTTACATTTTAAAGTCAAGTTCCTTCAGATTTTTGAAGAGGGGGGAAACAAAATATGGGATGGAAGTCACCTCGTCCTCTAATTCGTTATTTCACTTATGCGTTAGGAAAGGGTGGTGCCAATTCCGCCCAAATTATTGGATTGCGTAGTGACGCTCATTTTCTATGCTTCCCAATGGAAATTGATGACCTGTGTGTCTCACAGCTGCCGGGAGGTCCCGTCCAGTCACCAGTATGAGCTAATACTTGAGAGGGGCTACAAATTTCTAGAGATTTGTAGTTTTCAATTTAACATTTACTACAACATCTCTTTTTATGAAATTTACAATCTCTGTCCTGTATAATTCAAACCCTTTCACCGAACTGTCCCATCTTGTCTGTGAGGAGGCATCGTGCAGCAATTATTTACCGTTCCCATTGCTACATTTGAGTAATTACTACTCCCTTTCATTCGTGGGGCTAACCCGAGGTGTGAACAGTATTTGCATTATGTGCAAATGTATGTTATGCTTCATAACAGAGTACAATCTTATAGAAATCAAATTTTGGTACTAGGGCATCCACCGACTCACGAACGCTCACAGTAACATATATACACACATATCCTAACATACATACATGAACACGCACATCACTTCAAAACGTTCAATTCGAGTTAAGGGATGCTTGAAACGTTCTCTTCCGTCGAAGACTCAAATTAGAATTTTCAACCCCGTCAATATGCTTTCTCTATGCATTATACTATGTATATTGAGAAAGTAATAATAATGCATTAATATAACAAGAATAGAATTTTACTTCAATTCCAGTTTCGAAATCAGACAACTTTTGTTTCTCTTTAGATTTATAAAAGAACGATATTCTACTGCAATTCCAAATTTAAATCCCCATAATTGTTCTACTTACAATCTACTTAAATTCGTCTACTTAAATTCTTCTTACAATCTACTATATTTAGGTTAGTGGTTAGTTATAAATTAGGGATATATATTTTCCATAATAAAATAAAATGTTTGTGTGCGTGCGTGTATTCTGAAGCAGAAAATCGAAACTTTAAACAGTACCAAAATTCGATACACTTCTGGGACAAGTTTTTTTTTAAAAATTCGAATTATTTTAAAATTTATGAACTTCGGCCGAATCATCACCATTTTTTAATCCAATTTATTGAGCAGACGATTTTCTTCGAATTCCCACTTTCTATTGCTGGTGTTCGGTAAACGTATTTCAAACGCAAATACTTTATTCTTTGTTATTTTCTGATTTCGTAGATTTGAAAGATAAAGTTTTAAATTCTGGAATACAAAATTATTTCAATATTATAAGTCTGTTTTGAAAATTTAATTTAAATTAGACGTAAAGTTCTTAAAATAGCAAAAAAAAATTATTTTTATTTTAAAAATCAATTTATTTTTTCGTTTTATATCAGCTCTAAGCCGCGAGCTTTAATCGCAGAAAATTATCGGAGACGACCTAGGTGAATAAAATGCGAAAATCTAACTTGTAAAATAAACTTTCTTAAAACGGAAACTAAACTAAAACGTGAATATCCAACTTTTCACACTTCAAGACGCATTTTTTCTTTTTTTTGTGATTTTAAGTATTTTTAGCAAGCTTATTTAGGGCGTATTAAGCCCTCGTTGTACAATTAACATGGTTGCGTATGTAAAAAACGGACTGGTGCTGGGAATGAATTTTGGTTTAAAACAAGTGATAGGGAAATATTTGTGTTTTCTGTATTTGTATAATCGTGTATACGTGTCGGCCGCTTATTTTGGACCCTGGGTAGTATAGGAAATTATTTCTAGTTTTACATAATAGTGAATCAACACTACATACATAAAATTCTAAAACTTGTATTTTACATTCACTAAACTTGGATTCTTTCAATTCCCAAGAAAGAACAATATTCTACTGTAAATTAGAATTTAAAACCAAGACTATTTCTACTTGAAACTCGATATCTATCTCTTTTCACAGTTCCCAGACCAGTACTGAAACTAGCAGTATGAGAAGAAGATTGATTCCAAAAGCAGAGTATTTTGATATTAATTAACTGAATTTCTCGGACCAACAGAAAGGTTCCCTGTGCGATTCCGCGGAGGAAGTTTTAGTGAAGCTTAATCAAGTTTTATTCCTGCCCGGGACTGCAAAGGCATTCAAGCCTGAAACCTCTTGGGGACAACAAGATCAGTATTGTAAGAAATGGGATGATTAGCTGATGCAATAATTCTATTTTGGCAAGATTTAAGTGACTTTTAAGTTTTATGTCTGTTAGCTTGTTTTTCCATTACCTAAAGTGTTAAAATTTGTGTTGTCTGCATAATTAAGTTTATTTATGCTTCAAATTATTTAAATTTATCTCGAAAACAATTGATGAGAATGTACTAAGTGTAGATCTTTGTAGTTTGGTCTAGGTATAATATATCATTGATTCATTTGAGTGGCTTTATAATATTATATTTTATTTAAAATGAAATTTAACAAAAAATAAAAATGGTCAGTTTTTAGCTATAACTTTAATGAAAAATCAATTGTCAGCTTTAAATTTAAGAGTGTGTTTTTGAATGTTTAAAAACTGATTCCATTCGAACTTGTTACTTTTGAAAAGTTTGCAATGCTAGTTTCTCTTTCACAATCTTGAAACAATCTCTAAATTTTCTACCACAACATTAGTTTCTATTTACAACACATCGAGTCACTTTGTTTGTAACACCACAAGTCATTACACCACATCAACTCACTACAACCCATAAAGTTTACGCATAAACTTTGGCTTAACTGTAATTTAGCGTCATCTTCCTATATAAATATTAAATATCTTGAGCTGGAGAATTTTTAATTCAATTCTATGATGTTCACCTAGCATGTGTGGCGTCAGATTAGATCATCCGTGCAGCTACTGTGCTGAGAGGTTTTTTGGTGTTCCTAGCAACTTCAATACTGTTACGATTTAACCTCCAGAAACGTGGCTGTACTCTTAGGATAAAAGGATGAATGCAAATTTCTATTTAACCTACACTTTATAACTTTATAATAAGTACTAGTAAGCGTACATAAGAACAGTACACAGCCAATAACTCTCAAGCTATCATAAAAATCACAAAACAAATGTTAGATGCAATACAACAGCAATAAAATGCTCAACTAATTAAAAAAGCAGCCATGTTCCTTTTAAAATCACTGACATGTTCCAACGGTTTATTTTTATCGTTTCACTTCAAATCCGTCCAACTCAAAGATGGCTCCCTTATATACTTTCTATAGAAATCTCTAGGAAATGGACGTATTTCGGAAAGTACTGGGGATAATGAGAAAAATCGAGTGGTTTATAAAACTCACCAAGTTGACGATATTTCACTAAATTTGGCTCGAAAGTTATCGAATTAGTCGCCAAGCTCAATCAACCCTGACCTTTACATAAAGCAATGGCTGCCTGTAAATGTGTTTTCTCTTTGTTGAGATACAGTATACTAAGAAACATTTCACGTATTAGTAACACTACTCTCTTTTCTGTGGAACACATAAAAATAGCAAAAATACCTTCCGACCACTTTTAAATATCAAAAGTTCCGTCAGATGGTACCAGCATGTATGAATCTCTTCTCTCAACAAGAGACTGTCCGATATCAATGATTATCTTACACATCAACAACACTCTAAATTCATTGACTTGTCCATATGACTACTAACCTGCCTGCTAACAGTCAATTTCTTAGCACTTATTTTCTAAACACTAAGAATGTGGTTTTGCGGAATCATCGTAAAGAAATATTTCAAATATCTTGAGCTGGAGAATATTTTAGATAATCGGTATAATATTTGTTTAGCATGTGCTGGGCTTGAGGTCGTTTTTAATAACACTTTACAACAAAGTTGAAAAGTGTTTATGACTTTGTTAATTCTGTCTGTCTGTCTGTCTGTCTGTCCGTTAGCACGATAACAGCCGTAAAAATGATTTAATCAAAATGAAATTTTAGTATGTTGTTCAGACGGTCTGTAGGATCTATGGGAATATAAATTAATAATATCACCCAATTAGTTTTGGATTGAAACCGGGTTGAAAAAATTAAATAAATTGAGCCCTATGGGACCTCATTTTTAAAACATTTTTTAAGCGGATTTAACATGCACAAATTGCTTCCAAAATTTTAGGTAATATTCAAATTGTTCCATAAAATATATAAAAATTAATTCAGCAAAATATAATCAGTAATTTTTTAAATAAAAATTTAAATAATAATAATACCTCTTATGTGAAGCGATCACGTGACCATGATATGAAAAGATCACGTGACCCACTTCAAAATGATATATGGCATCCACCTTGTCTCAAAATCGTGATTTTTAAAGTTCTTTTTAATTCATGTTGAGTGTTGTATCCGTCCTAAAACCACTTTATTTTGCTTAAATTCTGTGCTTCTACATACTGAAACAAAGCAATTACAATATATTTGAGTTTAAATGCTCATCCAAATTTGATTATTTCTACAACGAAGCCAATTTTTCACCTATGTAAAAGGTAAACCGCAAAATATGTAGAATGAGTTGTATTAGAATTGCTGTATTTCTTTAATACAAAATCATTTAGTTCATGGAGTCTGCATAGCTGATATGAATGAAGTATTCATTGATTTTACAAAGAGAAGGACGATTTTTTTCGAAGAAGTTCTACGCATAGAGTTTAATTACTTGTAGCTCCATGGTCTTAATTTTTAAATAAAATAAATTATCATATAGTATTGTGATAAATGACATGAATGGGAAGTTATTGATGAATGAAATACTGCTTTTAAAGAGAGAGCCAGGCGTGTTATTTTTTTATGACGTCATTTGAATGAATTTCAGTTGTTTTCGATGAAGTTTTCAAATATAATAAATTATCGTAGTATTATAATGATTCTAAAATTATAACCGAGGAATGTATCACACTTTGGAGATGTTTAAAGCAGGCAATTTATATTTCAATGCCGTCATTTGAATGAAGTTCCTTTTTTTCGATGAAGGTTTAAGTTTTCAAATATAATAAATTAATGTAGTATTGTGATAAGTTTTTAAATATTACCGAGGCATGTATTGCATTTTAGGCATGATTAAATAAAATTGCATTGAAGTTGGAAAGTGTTTTATAATCAATGCTTTAAGCATGATTGATCTTTCTTGTTCGATATTATCGTTGAAAAGATTAGTTTTACCGCACAAAATATTATATTTAACGGAAACTTAATGATGGATTATTAATAAGACATGAATTCCACTCCAAAATTTCAATTTTGAAAAGCAACTTTAGTTTATCTAACTTTCATCAAATATAGTGTATCGAACATTCATCATATTTAGTTTAACCAAATTTCATCAACATTAGTTCATAACTGTCATGGATTTTAGCTCATACAACGTTCATCAACATTAGTCCACTTAATTTTCAGCAATGTTAGTTCATATCTGCCATCAACTTTAGTTTATATAACGTCCATCAACTTTTGTTCATATAACTATAGCTTATACAGCTTCAGTTCATGCAACTTTACTTCATCTTTAAATTTCCAAACGCGAACTATCTAAAATTACAAATTGCTGTTCTAGTAAAGCGAAGTGATTGCAGTTGAAGATCGTATTTTAAGATCCATGATGATATTTTGTGAAGATCCCAGACCGATAATAAACCTGCCAGTGTGAAAATAGTGGATCCTAAGGCAGAGTATTAACTTTCATATTAACTATACTATTCAATATTAACTTTCTCTGCCCCTACTTGCAGAAAGTTTCTTTTCGAAATTCTGTAAAGGAAGTGTTAGCGAAGCTTAATTAAGTTTCTTCCACCAGTTAAAGGCTGGAAATATATTCAGGCCTAAAGCCTAGTGACGACAGAAAAGGATTTATAGAAAAGAAATGATTAGATAATGGTCTAATTGCATTTTGGCACAGCAAGAGCAAACTGATTTACCGTTTTATATGTGCGGGTTTATGTTTCCATGAATAAAACAGCGATATTTTGTCTGTATAATCAAGTTTGTTTATGTTTGAGTTGTTTTTACTTACCCCAAAAACAAGTAGCTTGGGGGTTCTGAAAGAGTAAATATATATATATATATATGTTTTGTATATTTTCTTTGAACTTGGGTGTAGTTTTAAGGGGTTTAATTTAGTAGGTTAAATAAATTTAAATTGCTTAAAATATGTTTGTTTTTGCATATACAGCGTGTCCCAAAAACATTAACCTCGGATTTTATTCCTCAAATATTGATCTTGGACATATATAATAAATTACAAAGTTGCGTAAAAAAAAGGTACAGAATTTTATGAAATCGATAAAAATTTCCAGGGGATTAAATTTGAAGAAATACAAAATTTAAATTTTTATACGGCCCCCGTACAAAAACATTTGCAATAAGTAAAATGTGCTCCATACACTAATAAGGTGATGTACAAAATTTCAGCATTTTATCATAAAATGTCCCAGAGATATGTTTAAACAAAGTTGGTGAGGCATTAATCACAAATTAAAATGTAAATGTTTACAGCAAGAGTGCAAATGAGGCAACTCATAAATGCATCATAGGCAAATAACATCTGCCTCCTATCTTTAATGGATCTTTGGCATGGATGGAAAACATTTTGAACAAGCTTTCTAATCTTTGTGTAAAATTATTATTTCTACACAGGGTAGATACTTTTGTACCAATAAATAGCAAAAGTATTATTTAGTTAGGTAATCTTTGTTTTCTTTCGTAATTTGTGTATGACCCCTGAAACGCGATCTGCCGACATGATTTTTCCCTCTGAGAACCCATGTCGATGCATCGAAAAGTAGTTTAAGTCAGTATTTTTATCTTTTCATATCTCTGGGACTTTTTATGATAAAATGCTTAAATTTTGTACATCACCTTATTAGTGTGTGGGGCACATTTTACTCAATGGAAATGTTTTTGTATGGGGGCCGTATAAAATTTTAAATTTTGTATTTCTTAAAATTTAATTTCCTTGAAAATTTTAATCGATTTCACAAAATTCTGTACCTTTTTTAACGCAACTTTGTAATTTATTATATATGTCTAAGATCAATATTTAAGGAATAAAAGTGGAGGCCAATGTTTCTGGGACACCCTGTATAAGAACTAATAATGAAAGCATATGCAACAAAAATATATGATTTAGAGACCGCTTTTTAATAATTGAATTTTTGATTTCAAATTAAGTTCATTATCAATATTAAAAAAAATAATAACATTTTATTGCAACATTAGTTTTATATTCATTTCACTTCAGTTCATTTCAAAATTTCAAACGAGCAGTAATTAACGACTAGGGCTAAAAATCTGCTGTGGGAAATAGATTAACTGTTTTATAGATTCAATATTTTGTCTATATTGTCATTTGTATCCATTAAAAACACAACTCATATTTTTGTATAAAATATCATAAAAAATTATATTTATCTTCTAGTGAAAGCTTATAAGTCAGTAGTAAATGCTTTGAGCAAGAAACGTTTTTAACTCAACGTTACCATGCTGGCCTACCACGCTTTCCTATTTGGTGATTTCGCTTTCGCTTTACATTGATGAACTAAAGCGAGTACAAAGAAAACACCATTCGCAACAATAAAGCATCTTTCGCTCTATTATTTTCAGTTTCGTTCTCTCACAATATATGCATTGTATAAATGTAAAAAAAAAAACTATGTGTTTTTCGTCCGTGAATACCTGGACACTATAGGATTTACTGAAATTATCAGGTTCATATGCTAGATAAAAATGTGCTCCAGGATATAGTAGTTGGCATACAGTGAAACATTTTCACCCGGATACTATGGAATTTACGGAAATGGTCAGCTGGCGAGAAATAGCTCCAAAGTGCAGCAGTCGGCATACAGTGAAACAATTTCATTAGTGGATACCCGGATACTATTGAATTTACGAAAATGATCAGGCTGATATGCTGTCGAGAAAGGGCTGCAGAGTACAGCAGTTGGCAGACAGTGAAATATTCTTTCATACTGCAAAGTTCTTCATCAAAAAGGTTTCCAAAGGGAATTTTGCCAACATTTTTACCAAATGGTTCAATGAATTGGAGACGCCTTGTAAAAACAGATTACCTGATTATCCACGCCGTGAAGCAGTGGCAATTTTTAGTCTAACCACCGGGCATGACTACTTCGAGGAGCACCTTTTCCTTGTCGGTATTCTGCCTAATCTAAACTGCTCCCTTTATAGATATGATGGTTTTATGAATCGAGCACACGTTCAGCGATGTAGAACTCTTCGTGTAGTTACTAAAGCAAAGCGACATTGGAAAATTAGATTCTGAATGGGACAATGACTCTCTTCTTATTGTTTTAAATTTTATTTCTTACACTGTAAAGCAGGTTACTGAAAGCTTCAGGGGAACCATCTGTCCGTAATGAGACGTAAGGTTCCTGATAATTACGCTATTATACATACCGGGTATATATAAACTGTTTTGACAAAATAAGAGGGGTGATAGTACCCATCAAGACAAACAATATTTACTATGGAACCTAGGGTCGCATTAAACTCTGAGTGTCAGAAAAGAGTAACTTCGAAACAAGTCCAGGAAGCACAAGTCGCCACTTCGGACGACAAAGCTGTCGTGTCGGAGATGTATCACATCTCCAGATCATCACCGTCACTTCTAGTCATCCGGCACTTCTTGAATGCCACATATCCCGGATGGTGGATTGAACACAGTGGACCTGTGGCTTGGCCTCCACGCTCACCGGACCTCAACCCACTGAACTTCTTCTGAGGGCACATAAAATCATTGGTGTACGAGACGCATGTGGACTCCGTAGAAAATTTCGTCGCGAGAATCGTTGTTGCAGCGGACAGGATAAACACGACACCAGGTGTCTTCGAAAGGGTGCGCCAGTCGTTCATTCGCCATTGTGAATTGTGCAACGGCACCCTTGGCCGTCACTTTGATCAACTACTTTGAGTCTTTCTCTGGTGTAAATAAATAGGATTGTGAAACTTATTATTACGCGCTAATTCTCCTTATTTTCACTGTTGAAAGTTCAACTTTAACTTCACGCTTTTCTGACACTCAGAGTGGAAAGCGACCCTAGTTTCCCTTGTAAATATTGTTTGTCTTGATAGATACTATCACATCTCTTATTTTGTCAAAACAGTTTATATACACCCTGAATATAAAAATACAAAAATAACACTTCGGCAGATGATAATTATCTGAATATTTGAGAAAAGAATTTGGAATTTCCATGAACGCCTGTAATTGTGTCTTTTCTTATCAGTTTGATGAAATTATCAACAAAGTAACTCAAAAATTAGCAAATGTTGCAGAATGATTTACAGTGTACACTTTTTGTAAGTCATGTTACTTGTTATTGGAAAGAAAACCCTGTTCTCTCTTTAAGATGGTACCAGGAGTCAGTTAAACGGATTCAAACTGTTCCAAATTTTCTTCATAATCCAAATGACTGGCAACATAATTCCCACAGCACACTTCATCGCACCCTCATATTTTCACTCAGGAATGCTTCTTCCCTTCAACTTACAGCTTGTACGACTTATCTGCAACCCAACAACAACTCCGTTCGATAATCGACAACTCACTGGGCGGGGAAGTACTTTAACGAACGCTCATAAAGCAGTATTAAATGCCTTGATATGAAGACGTCTTTAGCTCAACGCCATGGTGCTTACGTACGCCGCTTTTGTCTGAGAACAAAATCGCGGTATTAACAAGTTAATGATTTTGCTTTTCCGCAGCAATCTAAAACAACAGTAGATTACTACAGTAAAATATATTTTGCAAATTACTTTTCATATTCAGTAAATTTTAATTTTCTTTGAAATTGTGAGACCAGAAATTGTTCTCACATGAGAGACTTTTATTTGTGAAATTTATGATGCCCAGAACGGCAAACAAAGCTGTAGTCTGGCTGGCACCAGGGTTTATGAGGACTTGAACTTTAAGGTCAAAAGACTATAAATTTAGGGGTGCAATACCAGAGGGGCTGAGCTGGGCCATATTAAATGTGCAATAGTGCAATTGGGTAAAGAAGAACCAATGAGCGCCAAAGAAGTAAAGGCGGAGCTACACCCCCCCAGACACACCGAAGGAACCACAGACGAAAGTTGAACTAGATTAGATCCAGACAAAAAGACATGAGATGAAAACGAAAAGAGATGGAGATCAGAAAGTCGGATTTTGACTTAGGAGACGATTATGAGTTTTGACTGAAATAAGGTGTGTGCAACGACTGCGACGTTATGACTTGGGAGGAGGCGTGCCTGCCTTTATGATAGAACGACAATACTAAAGAAGCAGAGTATTGCGTAGAAGTTCCCAAATAAGGGAGATCTAGCATGTGTTCAGTGCAACCAAGTATTTGCAAGCATTATGGTCTATTACAAAGGCCCAAATTGAAGATATGTGTTCCTCAAATATCCACAGGTTATTAAATATGTTAGGTATATGGTTCAGATTCTCACGTGCTCCCCTCTCACATGCTATCTTAATAAATAATTAATAGGAAGAATAGTTAATGTATTGGAATTGAATAGGTATTTTGTATCTTTAATAAATGTTATTGTTAAGTTTAAATTGGTCTAATCTTTTAATAATTAATAAATATTCTTTACAGTACTCACACGAAACGGCAACAAGAAAGATCAATCATGCATAAGCATTGATTATGAAACACTTTCCGACTGAAATGCAATTTAATTTAAAAAATTTTAAAATGCGATACATTCAGTAGTGATATCTTTTGCATTATCACAGTACTACAGTAATTTATTACACTTAAATATTTAAAACTGTATCGAAATATAAATAATCTGATTCTCTATGCAAAATAAATGAATATTTCATTCATATAACTTGTATTCCAGACTCCAGAGCTAAATAATTTTGTGTGAAAAAAATTCAGCTATTCTCATGTAACTCACCTTACAATCGCTTCAGATATTTGCATTCTGCATAAGTTAAAATTAAGTTTCGTTGAAGAAATAATAAAAGTTCAGGGATCATTTAAAATCACATATTGTAATTGCATAGGCACGGAATTTAGATACACAGATAATATACAGATACGCAGATAATATATGTGTGTGTGTGTGTGTGTGTATGTATTCAAAGTATTGGAATCGTGCCGAAGATCGGAACTCGAATTTTCGAAGGATCTACACGTTTTTGGACTTCTAGAACACGAAAAACTATTTTTAGGAAGACGTCTGGGTGTGTAAGAGTGTATCTGTGTATGCTTCTGTGTGTCTGTGAGGATATTACATCCACTCTAATTGAAAAACTAATGGACCGAATTTCATAAAATTTGGTAGGTATGTTTTTTGTGGGAAATCCTGATGTTCATTAGATTATAGTACAATTCGTAATAAAAGAATCTGCCTTCTTTGCGAAATGGCCGGCAGAAATTGCCTTTATCTACTCTAGCTAAAAACTAATGGAACAAATTTAACAAAATTTGGTGTATAATATTTCAATGACCTACAAGTGATTTATATACCAAATTTAACAAAATTTGTTACATTAATCATGTGTAGGTTATTCTAGTACGATTCGGGAACTGGTATTCGGGAACTAGCTATTTTTGCTAAATGGCCCGCAAAAATCGTTAAATATAAAAATAAAGGACTACGTGTGCTCAATTATATCACTTAAATTCCTATTTTATACGTGATTTTTACAACAAAAAGAATAAGGCTAACTCCATTACTCTAAGACTAGCCGTTCTTGAGATATTCTAGTTTTTTCGCGTTTTCGCTACGCCACCTTTGACAATAAGTCCAGCTATCAAATGAGAATCAAATTTAAGTTTAACGTGCAAATTCAATGTCATTTAAAATACTTATGGCTGTTATTTTGTGCAGATAAACTCAAATTATTATTGAAGAAATAAAGAGAACTTGGATATGAGTTTGCAGGGAAAGACATGTGCTGCCCATATCAGAATTTTTAACAATATTACAACAATGATTTATAGAAGTGAATGGGGATTATTTGCCGACCATTTCGAAAAAAATGTATGATCTACATTTAAAGATCCACCAAATTTTTGTAGAATAAAATGTTCAACAAATTTAAGCTGTGTACCAAATTCTAACTCTCTAGGACGTAGGAAAGTGCATTAAAAATGTCATCAAATAAGTATATCATGAAGAGTTATGTAAAATGAAAAAAAAAATTGAAAAATTGTTATCTACCAAATTTATTTTAAAATATGAAGCCTATCTCATATACAAAATGATTAAACTCATGGAAAGATATTTATTATATAATATATTTCTTTTTTCTTTCTGGAGGATATCCCAAAAGTCAGAATTTAATTGAATTTGGTTTTTTCCTTATATTAAATTAATTTTTAATTAAAAAACTACTTGACATATTTTACTGAAATTTTTTTTATATATTTTATGGGATAATATGAATATTTCCTGAAAATTTCGAAGCAATTTGTGAATTTTAAATTTGCTTAAAAAATGTTTGAAAAATTAGGTCCCATATGGTTCAATGTATTTCATTTTTTCAACCCGGGTTCAATAAAAAACTAATTGGATGATATTATTTATTTATATTCCCATAGGTCCCACAGACCGTCTGAAAAACATACTCAAATTTCATTTTGATAAAGTCATTTTACGGCAGTTATCGTGCTAACGGACAGACAGACAGAATGAATGAACAAAGTCATAAACACTTTTCAACTATGTTGTAAAGTGTTAAAAATAATTGATGAGTTATAGCGGCACAACAAAGCAATGTACGATTTAAATGTAATTCCACTATATGAGATCAACGGCCATGTCAAATTGATGAATTTAACATTAAAAATAAATATTTAATTAATGTTAGTTATAAAATTAAACTTTAACTTTAAGTTTCTTTTTTATTTCGGTTGCCATAGAAATCAACGAAACAATCAATGTATTACTAAAGATTTAAAGATAATGCACATCTCGTTATGAATCATTTGTATCTATTGCCAGCAATCTTTTCTGAACTGTCTCAAATCAACAATGAATTATAAGCACTATGAAAAAAGCAATCCAAAAGCAAACTATCCCCAAATTAACTTATTGTATTTTAACCTCCAGTACAAAGTTTTCCACCGGGGTTTAACAAAGGTAATTCTGAAGAGGCTTAATGAAGTTTACTTCATGCTTAGGTCCAGAAATGCATTCAGTGCTTTATCCTCCCCAGAACAATAAAAATAGGATTACAAGAAAGGGGGCAATCAATGGCATGATTCTTTTTCAGTATATATGATTTTAGCGAATTTTCTCTTATGCTTTTTACTTTCTAATACCATGTAATATAGTGTAGAGAAAGTATTGTTTTCACGAATATTTTCGAATTCAAGATTTTGATGACAATATGTATTTTAAGACCTCCTGAACACGTTTTGACAATTTTTAGAGTAAGGTCCGTCCGTCTGTATGTGGTCGATTTCATGTGTACAAGATAGCAGCCACATATATTAATGGATGGCCGACAGAAACATTGTCGGCGATGACGCCAATGCCTGCAAAAGGGGATCAAACTGTTTGGGATAGGGTATGTCAAATACCTGTCTTTTTGGGAGGTTCTTCGTTTGGGATGGACGCTGTCCCACCCGTAAGCAAAAGGTTAAACGTACTTTTAATTTCTGTGTACCATATTTTATATATTTTTAAACATATTTTTTAACATATTTTTTATTTATTTTTTAACGTATTTTTTATTTATTTTTAACATATTTTTATTTATTTTTTAAATACTTTTATTTCTTTTAAAATGTATTTATTTCCCTAAAATACATGGTAAATACATACTAATATATACATAATACTAAAATACATACATAATGTATAGTGAAAGTGTTGGATTCGTGTCTAAAATCGGGACAGTAATTTTCAATGGATCTACGCGTTTTGACCACTTTAGAATACGAAAAATAGAATTTTTTGCGTGATGTCTGTGCAATGTATATATCCACTCTAGCTGAAAAACTCTTCGACGACATTACACAAAATTTGGTATACAAATAACTTATAGGTTACGATAGTGATGATTGTATTTTGGTACGGTTCTAAAAGAAAACTGCCTTTTTCGAAATGACTCAAATTGACAAAATCAGTGATGCAAAATTAAATATGCTTGGTCGTGTTGATTAAATAGTTGTTACGTACGTAATTTTTGACTGCAAAAATAATTTTTTTAGGATCAACTTTTTTCGAGATATTTTATTATTTCTTTTTTTAATACATTTTTCTTTCCTTTTAAACGCATTTTTATATCTTTTCAGTCATATTTTTATTTCTTTTAAGCATATTTTTAAACATATTTCTTTTCAAACACATTCTTATTTCTTTAACACATATTGGTGCTTTGTCGAACAAAGTTGCACATGGAATGGATAAAAATTTAAAAACAAAAATCGAATATGCAATTTTAATTTAAATTACATTAGACGGCTTGGACAAATTAAAAATAGAAATATAAGTATCCCGAGAAAGGTTTATACTCTCTCAGAGAGTCATTTTATTCGTTTTATTATCAACAACTATGTATGAAATAAATTAGATTAACATATTCAAATATATATTTTAACTTTTCCCCGTTTTTTGAAAAAAAAAAAGCAAGTTTCGTATCGTACCAAAATTTAACCATCCGAAGAGACAATGCCTTACCCGATTTTCGCATTTCATGAAATTTTGACAGTTTTGGAGTTACAGTTGATTAATACTTAGTACATGCAAATACACATACACAGACGTCCAGTTAACGGTAATTAATTACTTCACTCATGGCCCCGAAGCGTGTAAATCCAATCAAATCTCTATCTCCGATTTTCGACATCTATTCGATACTTTACCTGTACATTAAATTCTGTAAAGTAAAATGGCGTATTCAAAGGAGAGAATAACGATATTAACTATATTTCCACTACCAGTACAGAATTTCCCTTCGGGGATTCCGCGAAAGAATTTTATTGAAAGTTAATAAAATTTTCTTCTCGCTCCGGATGAGAAAAGCATTTAAGCCTGAAACCTCTTGGGGGTAAAAACAAGTGGGTTTGCAAGAAATGAGATGATTAGATAATAGAATAATTCTATTCTGGAAAGATTTAAGTGATTTTACCGTTTTATGTCGGTTTGTACATCTGTCCATTATCGTAACTACACCATTTTGTGTTTAGGAATGAATATCTTAACATATCAGATTGTTTAGAAGCTTCTGAATATCAAGATATTTGAGTATGTAAATGTATTTACATTGAGTGTTTCTTATTATTAATAAAATATTTTGATAATAAATTACATACAAGTGGCTAAAGAACTCAAAAAACGTTATTTTGATACTAGGGGGGATACTGACCCCTGCTTGCTGTCGCTCGCCAACCCCCGCGAATACATCGCTTGGCCCTGCCTCAGAGGCGGGATGCTTTCCACGGTTGTATTCTGAAATCACTGCTTTAAAACATTTTGGTAGAAAAATGCAGCTTTCAGCGAAAACAGTGCAGGCTCAGCAAAGCAGGTTGCTTTGACTGGTGACTTCTGAATACATATATTTAAACCATAACTTGTTAAAAACGTGTTTCTTCTTTTCACGTTATAAACAATGAAATTAATGCAAACTGTGTTTATAGATGGATTAGTTGAAATTGAATTGACCCATGAAGTAAGAGAAAGTTAGTTCTATTACCTCCTTGGTATGACCAGATTGAAAACATTTAAAATGAAAAAGTTCGAGGCATAGTCGTAATAAATACAAAAAAAATATGGTTTTGTAGGAATTAATTCAATCAAAAATGAAATTTGGCTTTGAAATGAATCGCAGCTTTCTGGATTTAGCATTTTGGTTCGCATGTTCCTGTGGATACTAGAAGCATAAGTGCGGAGCGTGGGAGCAGTTCTTTCAGGCATACCTCATGGGGAGACCCCCCCCCCCCCGGAGACGAGTATTCGCCCACCGGAGAAATTTTATGTTAACCTAGTTTCCATTTACTTAACAGTACATTATTTAAATATATTTATGTCAGCCAAATAGAAAACTCCTCTCCCCCTTAAAATGTCATTCCTCTCCCCCCTCCCCGGCCAAAAAGCAACATGCAAATAAGTCTGCAGAGAATGTAATACAGTGCTCACCTTTTAACTTTTATTATCCTTTCCAGCAGTATGCAATTCAATGATATAAACATATATTCAGCGTTTGCTCATGAGCGTAAGTTTGGCAAAAGTTAAAGGTTTTCGAAAAGTGTAATGAGTGCCGTCGATATTTTTAAAGTCCTTTTATTTGTAATTATTAGTTAATTGAGAAATTTATTAAAATTGGATCCAAAGAGTCGAAATTAAGTAAATATATTCTTATTTTATTCATTATATTGTTATAGTCTTCTTTATTCCGCAGTATTTTATTCATTCGTATTTTAAAAGTAATTTGAAGGGTAGTGAGTGTGTTGAATTTATTTGATGAAGTAAGTGATTCATGTTTATGCAGTTTTCCGAAAACGGTTCTTATCTTCATTTTCTTATTTTCTTACTTTCCACTTACTTTTCCATTTTCTTATTTTGTAAATTGGTATTACTTACTGTAATTTTAACGTGTTTCTGTTACAAGTTTTGCTAAAAATAGGACATATAGTTTTAAAAACAGATTATTTCCTTCATTTTTAACACATTACAACATAATTGAAAAGTGTTTATTACTTTGTTCATTCAGCCTGTCTGTCAGTCCGTTAGCACGATAACTGCCGTAAAAAAACTTTATCAAAATGAAATTTTAGTATATTGTTCACACGGTCTATGGGACCTATAGGTATATAAATGAATAATATCACCCAATTAGTTATGTATTGAACTCGCGTTGAAGAAATGAAATGCATTGAACCCTATGGGACCTAATGGTTTAAACATTTTTTAAGCAAATTTAAAATTCACAAACTGCTTCAAAAGTTTTAGTAAATATACAAATTACCCCATAAAAATATAAAAAAAATTTCAGCAAAATATATTCAGTAGTTTTTTAAATAAAAATTAAAATAATAATTACACCTCTTATATGAAGCGATCACGTGACCATGATATGAAAAGATCACGTGACCCACTTCAAAATGAAATATGGCATCCATCGTCTCAAAATCGTGATTTTTAAAATTATTTTTAATTTATATTTAGTGTTGTTTCCGTCCTAAAACCGCTTTATTTTTGCTTAATTTCTGTTCACATGTATTCTGAAACAGCGCAGTTACAATATATTTGAGTTCAAATGATCAGTATTATCTATCTTGTGTCAAAATTGGGATTTTAAAATCCTTTTTAATTTATATTTAGTGCTGTATCCGTCCTAAAACCGCTTTAATTTTGCTTAGTTTCTGTGCATCTGTATTCTGAGGCAATACAATTACAATATATTTAAGTTTAAATGATCATCAAACTTTGATTATTTTTACAACGAAACCTAATTTTCATTTATGTAGAATGCAAATAGATTAGGCTGTAAGATGAGTTGTACAAGAATTGCTGAATTTCTTTAAAATTATTTTATATAATTTCAAAATTATTTTATTCTGGAGTCAATAATATAGATGATATGAATAAAACATTCATTGATTTTACATAGAGAAACAGAGATTTAATGGCAGACTTTCTCGATGACGTTTTATGCCGAAATTACTTTTACCTCCATGGTTTTAAGTTTTTATGTAGAATAAATTATTCTAGTACTGTGATGAATGAAATAAAAATGTATAACTGAATTATTTACTGCTTTTACACAGAGATTCAGGTGATTTATATTTCGATGACGTCATCTGAATCTAGTTTATTTTGTTGGATGAGGTTTTAAATTTTCAAATATTATTAATTATTGCAGTATTGTGATAATTTAAAAAATATTACTACTGAATGTATCGCGTTTTAAATAAGTTTAAATAAAATTGCATTGTAGTTGGAAAGTGTTTCATAATCAATGCTTTATGCATGATTGATCTTCCTTGATTTTCATGTACTACATATAATTTCATATGAATAGTTTTTTCATGTGTTTTTAGAAATTAATAATGTTTTTCATGTAACTTCGGGTACCTGTTGTTTACTTATTTATTTTATCACTGAACATATAAGTTCGTAGTTTTATGCACTGAGAAAGTGCTGAATACTTCTACATTTAATTTTACTTCGTCTTAAGATTTTTATTCTTATCTTTTCTATTTTGCGTATGACAACGAAATAACGAAATTTTTTCTTGGTAACGGGATGAAACTATTTATTTCCGGAAGTCCACTTACCTTTTTTGGAGAGGTTTGTGTGCCTTTATTTTCATATTGATCTGTATTGAACAATATTGATTTTCATTCCGAAACCCGTTCATATCGTTACTACTTTGATTTATACTGTATTTTTAACTAGGAATTTACTTTCGTAAAAATTTTATGCCGTACTAAGCTACAGAAAATCAATACATTTGAAGCTGGAAAAACTTCTATGCGAAGAAAAAATCACCTTTCAAGAACTAGTATAAAGTACCATAAATCCAGTAAGATGTTCACATTGAAAAAGGAATTTTAAAGGATTTCGAAGTATTTTCATATATTCGAAAGGAAAAACATATTAATATACTATACGAGTACACGACAAAGGAGGAAATATTTCGATTTCAGTAAGGCACAATAAATTCGGTCAAAAAAAAAAATCCCACCCATACCTTATTGATGCGTTTAGAATATTTTTCAATACATTTTACTGAACAAAAAATCGTAATTCATGTCGCATTTTAACTAAATAAAAAGGTAAAATGTAAATCAGTTTTACTGTAACAAAATTCTGAAGTTTTTCTTCTTGCAAAAGAAAAATTGTAGTGTTAGTAAAACACACACACATACACACAGACACACACACACACACACACACACATATATATATATATATATATATATATATATATATATATATATACATACACAATATACGACAAGTGCTATGCGCAATCACAAAGATGTAAATTAATATTACCAAGGAACAGGCGCAAATGCTGCTCATTAATCCGAAGTAAATATACAATTGAAATCAAAAAAGAGGATAAAGTTCAATGGAGGGGAAACCAAATACAATGCATACAATGGCAGAGGAGGATTGCGACTCCTCAATCCCGTTTAAAGCTGCTTTTCCAGCCCGGGCAAACACTCACGGAACCAATGAATGCATTGCAAAGGTTGATCCCCCATACGTGCCTATTCAGAAGCACCCAAACATAGAGAAACAGACCACCGAGAATGGAAGTCAAGAAACGCACAAATGAAGAAACACAAAATCCCCTATTATATAAGTAACTATGCGCATGTGCAAGTCTTCAAGTGATATGCAGAAACTATCCCAATTCAGCAAAATCCTTTTTGAATGAATTTGCTTCATTATTATTGTTGAAAAATGAATTATAATATTTCTTCAGGAAATTAACTGGGTAATTCTTTCTTAATGCTTCTAATATTATCCCCTTGTTACTGGATATGCAATCCTTTGCTAAAGTGTTACAAATTTGGTTTCTTTTGAAATGTCCCAAAAGTATATTTCTAAAAATAAATCTTGAAAGTTCGTTTTTCAATTGATGATATGGTTAATTTTTATTCCATAACTTGTTCTTTTGTCGTGTAGACTCATATAAATTCCATTCCTTGTATTGTACTTAATGGTGATATCCAAGAAATTCACCGATCCATCCTCTGCACGTTTATTTTCAACCAATTCCAAGCCATTGGGGTAAAAATCGAATTCCAATACTGGTGCATTTTCATAATATCCATACAGCACATCATCAACATAACGAAAGTACGGTATCTCATATAATAGGTGTGTTCCATGCTCATATTTAGTGAGATATATGTCAGCCAATATTGATGAGCAACCTCCTCCCATTGGAATTCCTTTAATCTGTTTATAATAGCATTTTCCGCCAAAAAGTATATTTTCCCTCAAAACCAGATTGATAAGGTCCATATATTTGCGATATGTAATGTACTCTTTCAAATCATGTAACTCATGTAATTCTTTCAATATAAGTTAAAGTTGTGCAATATCAATATTATTGAAAAGATCGCGGAAATCATAACTTCTGAATCGCAATTCCTTGTCACAGAATTTAAGTCTTTTAATGACATCATGGCTGTTTTTGATAATAACAGTTCCCTGCTTTTGAAGGTGAATCATAACTTGCTTCAGGATATTTAAAAGTTTTAAGTTAGCAATGGTCAAATAAGTTCCGCATCCTACGGTGACAGTGCGGAATTTAACGGGTTCCTTATGCATCTTTGGTATAAACACTAAATAAGGGAACTTAACATTTTTAAAATCAATATCAATTCTTTTGTATAAGGCTTTGATCCGATTGGTCAATGTTTTACTATTATGTGATACCGATGTATACATATCCTGATCAAGATAACATTTCTGTAAATTTTCCACATAATATTTTTACAGGTAAATGCGTAATTAGCCACGATTTTATTTGTATAAGTGATTACAAAGCTATCTCTGATGTTTTTGATTGATCTAGGTATGGAGGATAATTTGGCATTTCGGCATCTCTTTTGATAGTACAATTTGAAACCATTAATTAAATGATATCTCCATTCATCAAATGTCTGAACAGGAACACTGTATTTCACAGCTAAACGGTAAATGAATTGATTCAGATCGTTATGTAAATCATAATATACACTCTCAAATTCTTGTTCTGGAAACTTAGTTCCCAATTTAAAAATACTTTTCAGTTGTTGGTCTTCAATAAAATTTAAGTTTCCTGTAATAATATGTTTGTGATATAGGTCACTATATACACTGTTCCTGCAATTACACTCTTCCACATCATACAACGAGGCATTCTTACATATATGACTATAGTTGTATATTTTTCTGCCGTTAGTACAAACATAACGGTGAATCAATTTAACTGTAATAAAAGGAATTGGTAAAAATTTATTAATTCCATTAAAAATAGAAGTGAATGGAATTGTGTCAAGAATCTTGTTTTTAAAAGTAGTCATAAAAAATTCCATTGTAATTGTCTTCTGTTTTTTAGGGTTCAATTCAATATGATGCTTACTGGCTTTTAACTTAATCATATCCAATACCATAGCCATAAATTTACAATTCTCCTCCGCATGTTCATGAGGGTCAGTAGAAATATATTGCAACACATATTGCCATATTCGTGGCAGATATTTAAGTCTTATTCCATAAATAACGTTTTTAATCCAACTTATATTAGTTGTGTCATTTTTTAATTTTTCGATAAATCTTTGGATCTCTTCCATCGACGTTTATAACTGATCTTTCTGTGTTTTTTCCCTCTATGCCAGCGATGGGTTTTGCTTTGAGAAAAAGTTCTTGACACTGGCTGTGTTTTATCATTACTGCAATATTCCATATTGAAGGTATCATTGTAAATTACAGTGTTGAGCCCATATGAGTAGGCTGTATTGTACTGTTTAATATGTGTACTCTCCCACCATATTCTTTCTTGAAGCCTGGGTACTATATCAAGTATAGTAACTGCGATCTTAATAAAATCATGCTTCTGAAAATGTCTTAATTCCAGGTTAGAAACCGGTATCGCATGTTTCTGGAATTTTCCAATTTGACTTCTGTGTAAATTAATTCTAATATGCAAAGAATTTTTAGTTTGTCCGATATACTTAGTTTGACAAGATAGACATGTAATACAGTATATGGTGTTATGGGTTTTACAAAACATTCTATACCCATGGTCTTTGTCGATGATTTGCAAGGGGTCAGCAACAGGACATAGTTTGAAGGAATTGCGATTCAGAAGTTATGATTTTCGCGATCTTTTCAATAATATTGATATTGCACAACTTAACCTTATATTGAAGGAATTACACGAGTTACATGATTTGAAAGAGTACATTATATATCGCAAATATATGGACCTTATCAATCTGGTTTTGAGGGAAAATATACTTTTTGACGGAAAATGCTATTATAAACAGATTAAAGGAATTCCAATGGGAGGAGGTTGCTCATCAATATTGGCTGACATATATCTCACTAAATATGAGCATGGAACACACCTATTATATGAGATACCGTACTTTCGTTATGTTGATGATGTGCTGTATGGATATTATGAAAATGCACCAGTATTGGAATTCGATTTTTACCCCAATGGCTTGGAATTGGTTGAAAATAAACGTGCAGAGGATGGATCGGTGAATTTCTTGGATATCACCATTAAGTACAATACAAGGAATGGAATTTATACGAGTCTACACGACAAAAGAACAAGTTATGGAATAAAAATTAACCATATCATCAATTGGAAAGCGAACCTTTCAAGATTTATTTTTGGAAATATACTTTTGGGACATTTCAAAAGAAACCAAATTTGCAACACTTTTGCAAAGGATTGTATATCCAGTAACAAGGGGATAATATTAGAAGCATTAAGAAAGAATTACCCAGTTAATTTCCTGAAGAAATATTATACTTCATTTTTCAACAATAATAATGAAGCAAATTCCTTCAAAAGGGATTTTGCTGAATTGGGATAGTTTCTGCATATCACTTGAAGACTTGCACATGCGCATAGTTACTTATATAATAGGGGATTTTGTGTTTCTTTATTTGTGCGTTTCTTGACTTCCATTCTCGGTGGTCTGTTTCTCCATGTTTGGGTGCCTTTGAATAGGCACGTATGGGGGATCAACCTTTGCCAAACACATTCATTGGTTCCGTGAGCATGTGCCCGGGCTGGAAAAGCAGCTTTAAACGGGTTTGAGGATTCGCAATCCTCCTCTGCCATTGTATGCATTGTATTTGGTTTCCCCTCCATTGAACTTTATCCTCTTTTTTGATTTCAATTATATATATACATATATATATATATATATATATATATATATATAATATTGGCTGAAATAGTCCATGGAAGAGACATTTCACATTACCAAATCTACTTTATTATAAAGCAGTCGAAAATCATGATTAGGCCGAACTCCTGATCGTCGACCTGCTCTTCAACATTTCTCAATGCAGTCTACGTAGTTTTTCACAAGTACAAATTACATTTACATCGAAGGGGGAGGGGTATGATGCATGGGGCACATGCTGTCTTCGCGTTTTAGGCTTTAAAAATCTAATGGTGAAATACATTCATGTGAGAAGGTTTACGTAGAGGTTAAGGTTAGTGACCATATACGGTATGGTCGAGGAAAAGATAAAGTACTGGTAGATTTTGTTAATATTAGTGGCGTGGGATAGTATTTAATATAGTTGCAACAATACGTGCTAGACATGAAATAGGAATTTGGAACAATAATTATGAAAGAAAAGGGCGCGTTATTGGAAAAGGCTTAAAATCTATGTATCATATATATATATATATGCATATAAAAATTGAAAGATTTTAATCGAAAACTATGCATAAACTACAGTATGTACAAAAAACCCCATCTCTAGCATATCTGTTACAAATGAGTAACTATAGACCAAGGCTAAGGATAAAGATAGAAGGTAACATATCACTACAATGGAAAGGGGTATGAGAAGAATATTAAGATACAAAAATCACAATTAAAAAGTATATATGAAAATAAATAAAAATAAAAAAGAAAACACGGCAAAAATGAGAAAAGGCAATAATAATTAGCTCAAGATAAAAGATTAAGACATAGAGAACAACAATTGAAACTACACAAAAAATGGCGGTTAGTTCGAAATTGCATTCTCATCAGGACAGCCATACAATTCGAATTAAAACCGATAGAATAGCCAGTTTCTGACAATGGCGATAGTATTTAACTATAGACACCATTGGAACTGTCAACTTATATATATTTATATATATATATATATATATATATATATATATATATATATATAATATATACACACACACACACATATATATATATAATATATATATATTAAGAAATTGGGTAAAGAAATATATCAATTTCACAAAAGAACAACATCGAATAGGGCAGACATTGATCTTAAGGAATCTTTCAGTTAGTTCATTTGTCGAACCTAATGTCGCATATCATTTAGTGTTACGACCAAAATACATTATAGAAATACAAATAGGGCTGACATTGATTTTAAGGAATCTTTCAGTTTGTCTGTTGAACCTAATATCTTAAATCATTTAGAATTACGACCAAAATGAGTTTTAGATATGCAAACGAGTTTTGAAAATACGATTTTAGCTCCGACTGTGGTGCAAGATAATGCACCACATATTTTAAATGAAACCAAAATCACCGTAAGGAAAAATCAGGGCAGAACACGTTACGTTGCATTTGATCCGGTTTTTGAGGATATTAACAAGTAAAAGATAAAAAAATTAAAGTATCCCTTCTTAATATTTGTATGTAATTTACATGCATAAAAACATATGTATTAAAATGTGTGCAACCTAAATATCTGAAAGACAACGACATACTAAATTCGGACTTTCTAGCTGTTCCGGTTCTTCGAGTTTTTTTCCAAAGAAACGAGTACATTACTATGGCGAGCCTATGACGGGCTTGTCCGATAAGGTTCAAAATCAAAAGAATTAGCTCATGCTGCAAAGACATACTAAATTCCATGTTACTGTGATTAATGAATCACTATAAGTTACGGACCCAAAACTTGAACCACACTATCAAACAAAAAATCTGATTTGGGCAGCACATGACTTTCCTTATATAATGCAATGAATTTACAACTTTTACAGCAAAAAAATAGGTTATTCTTATAGTAGATACTTATATTCTTTTCAATATATTGAATTTCCGTTAATTAGTTCACCATTTTCATCGATTTAGCGTCATTTTTATCCATTTGGCGAGATTTTCGTTAATTTGGCAACATTTCAAAAAGTCGCCAAGTTGGCGACATTCCGCCAAATTTGCCGCCAAAATCTCGCCAAGCATTATGGACGGAGAAATAAGTTATTCTTACAGCAGATAAATGACTATTGGCGTTCAAATACAAATGTATTACTCAAAGTATCTTTTTTTATGAATGGAACGAGCTAGACCCACGAGAATGATGTCACCCAATTTATCGCAGGATATTACATATGGAAAGTGAATATGTTTCTCAACAGTTAATATATTTTTTTTTAATTTATGGGATTTTTTTTATAAATTTATGTGAAAAATGTGCAATATCTCGAAAACGGTTCATGCTAGCGTTCTAAAATTTATGTCAATCGTTTTCTAATAAAAAATTACATAAGAAATGTCTATTTGCGTAACTTTATTAGCGGTTTTGATTTTTTGAAGGTTTTTTCAAAATTTCACTCGAAAATTTAGGGAGGTTCTGAATAATCGATTGCGTATAAACAATAGACTTCTAGTGTTTACGGATTGTGATTTTTGTACCAAATTTCATTCGAATCGATCCATTCGTTCGTCAGTTATCGTCTCCACAGGCTCACTGACACACACACACTCACACACACATACTTTCACATTCACACAGAGACATCACTTCAAAAATGTTCTATTCGTGATCAGGGATGCTTGAAACGTGCTCTCCCGTCGAAAACTCGAATTCGAATTTTCAACCTCGTCACAATACTTCCTTTATACATTATGTATATAAGGAAATTAATAAGCACCAAATCGAGTTAAATGAAAGATTGCGGAAGAAACAATTCAAAATACATAAAATATACATAAACAACAATTTATACATTGTTATAGAGCATTTTCTAATTAGTAGAACTCGACACCAAGGACAAACAGAATGTGTGTATGGGATTAAATAAATATCTGTCAAAAAGTCCTGTTATCAGAGCCTGCAACACTGTTGCACTGGAATTATTTCCAATATTTGAAACGAGTTGGCAACCAATGCTAATTAACTTCACATGCCAACATTGGCATAAATGACCAACCTATATTGAATGCCAATATTGGCCCAATATTCTCAAAATGTCCACATTTTCATATTGGCACAATATTGGGTCTATATTGGTTGCAAATATTGGCTTGCTACTACGGGATCACTTTAGTAAAAATATACCTAAAGGATACACACATGGGCATTTATTTACAAAGTTATTCGGGTGCTTAAAGATTGCCTCTGCATAATACCCTGTGTATAAAGTACACAAAATCCTGTGTACAAAAAATACATGAACAATACAAACCATTAAGAAACATGTTTACAAATTAAAAAATTTGATGTGGGCAGCACATGACTTTTCTTATAAAATGCAATGTATTTACTACTCCAACAGTAAAAAAAATTTATATATATTTTTATAGTAGATATTTATACTCTTTCTAAGATATTGAATTTTCGTCAATGAGTCGTCATTTTCATTGATTTAGCGTCATTTTTATCCATTTGGCGAGTTTATCGTTAATTTAGCAGCATTTAAAAAAGTCGCCAACTTGGCGACATTCCACCAAATTCGTCGCCAAAATCTTGCCAAGCGTTATGGCCGGAGAAATAAGTTATTTTTACAGCAGATAAATTTACATTCAATTTACATTCAAAACTATTGGCGTTCAAATATAAAAGTATTACTCAAAGTATATATTTTCATGAATGGAACGAGCTAGATCCCCGAGAATGATGTCACCAAGTTTATCGCATGGTATTACATATGTAAAGTGAACATGTTTCTCAGTAGGAAATATATATATTTTTTTATTTTATATGACTTTTTGAGAATTTTTTTTAAATGTGCAATATCTCTAGAGCGGTTCATGTTAGCATTCTACTATTTATGTCATCCGTTTTCTAATGAAAAATTACATAAGAAATGTCTATGTGCGTAACTTTATTAGAGGTTTTGATTTTTTGACGATTTTTTCAAAATTTCACTCGAAAATTTAGGGGGTTCTGAACATTCGATTGTGTATAAAAACAATAAGCTTCCAGTGTTTACGGATAGTAATTTTTGTACCAAATTTCGTTCGAATCGGTTCGTTCGTTCGTCAGTTATCGTCTCCACAGACTCACTGACACATACATACACAGACAGACATCATTTCAAAAATGTTCTATTCGTGATCAGGGATGCTTGAAACGTGCTCTCCCGTCGAAAACTCGAATTCGAATTTTCGACCCCGACACAATACTTTCTTTATACATTATTGTATATAAGGAAAGTAAAAACCTATATGGAATGGAGGTCTCAGGATTTCTAGATAAATGGCCAGACATCATTATATGCTAGAAGCCCGCTCGTTGCAGAAAGGAATGTTCGTAATACTGATACTATGCAGTATTTACAGCATTAAAATAATGTTTTACGGATAAATATGTTGCAGCAGTTTCAGCCAAAATATCATTAGATTTTGTCAAATTCTTGAATCTACATTAGCGGGAAGTTACTTTTATTTATATGAAAAGACGCCGAACTGCCCATATGAACTTATTTTTCTATTCAGATGCCCAAGATGAAGAGGTATAAAAATTATGCGACACAGATGGAATGGCTCTCACTCATTAGTTCTTTTCAAAGCAGGAATTTCATTTGTGTTTACTCTATTACTGACATAATCTTCTTAGATACATTTCCTTAATTTACTTTGCTTAAAGAAGTCATAAAAATACATTGTCGTTGTTTTGCTTAAATAGATTCTTAGTATTGTTTGAAATGCGTTTAATTTTTCTCCCGTTCCGGGAGGACGTCTGTGCGCATGCCCGTTAAATGGTTGCGCGTAACGCATGTGTCTTGAAACTGACGGTGCGGTTTAAGCCACGCCTTCTCTCCTAGTGAAAGGTTTGCCTTTTGCATCTTTTATGTATTTATTTACTTATTTATTTTGCTTTTCTTGGTTGCGTAACATGCTGGCTGATGTGTGGAAGGATCGGAAACATTTTGTTCCATTTGCGCGATTGGTTGTAAGCTATGGGAAGTTTCGTGCGCATGCGTGGGGATTTGAATTGAAACGAAAGTTTTAAATGATTTTGCTTCAAAACAGACGATTTGGAAATAATTGAATGGTATTATATTTAACTGTATTATTTAAGTAGCTGACGCTTACTTTCGACCCAGGCAACGTCGGGCAATTTCTTAAATATATATATATATATATATAATATGAAAATACCGTGAAATAAAATATTATAAATTTTTCAGAAATCACACTTAAAAGGCGCAAAGCTGCACTAAAAAGAGGATTAAAAATATTTTCAAAATGAAAAGAGGTATGGATGGAAGCAATGTACCAAAAGATGGCGGGGGGGTAATTTTGCTCATTTATACTCGTGAACTTATTTCAAACATTTACTGTTAGTGATTTTTGATATGGCTGAATGTCAACAATTTTCTCTTATATTTGTTTTGTGTATGGTTTTCATCTTAAAACTTGATACATTCGTATTCTTTTTTTGCAATGTACCGGCTCTCCGGGAGTGTTGTCGCGACGCAAAGTATGCTTAACCGGGGTGAGGGGGTCACAATTCCCCCCGGCCATCTTTTGGTACATTGCTTCCATCCATACCTCTTTTCATTTTGAATATATATATATATATATATATATATATATATATATATATATATATATATAATATATAAGATGTAAAATGGAAGTTATTAAAGATATTGAAGTGTTATAGCATATATGCGCAAAACAGCTACAAATACTATACACGATATAAATATAAATAGTATAAAATGAATTTTAGAATTGAAAAAAGAAGGAAGGCTTAGCGAGAAGCTTACTTAACGGCGGTAAGGGGTTGTTACCTTACATCCCAGTTGTCAACAAGCTTGTCATAAATGCCGCGGCATTGCACTCCTGGACGCCAACCCTGGCTGAAGCCAACCCCCGGAGTGACAATAACAATTATCACAAGACCGTTAAAAAAGAAAAGTCCAATGGTAATATGAAGACCTTCACTGGATGAGCAACTAGTCCTTTAGACCACAATGACCTGTATATAACTTCGTGTTATCGTTCTGCGGTCTGAATATGAATAACAGGACCGCAGAACGATAACACGAAGTTATATACAGGTCATTGTGGTCTAAAGGACTAGTTGCTCATCCAGTGATGGTCTTCATATTACCATTGGACTTTTCTTTTTTAGTCTTGTGATAATCGTTATTGTCACTCCGGGGGTTGGCTTCATCCAGGGCTGGCGTCCAGGAGTGCAATACCGCGGCATTTATGACAAGCTTGTTGACAACTGGGGTGTAAGGTCACAACCCCTTACCGCCATTAAGTAAGCTTCTCGCTAAGCCTTCCTTCTCTTTTCAATTCTAAAATTCATTTTATACTATTTATATATATATATATATATATATATATATATATATATATATATATATATATATATATATATAATAGTTGGTCTCCTTCACTGTACGTGTATACAGTGTTTACGCCTCATGGTTCATGTTAATACTTGATTTCTAAATAATTCTTCAATTCTTCAATTTTTCTTCTATTAACACTCTTAATCTGAGTTTATGGCATTTATAGTAACTTATTATTGCAATATCTGAAACAAGAATTTGTTTGGGTTAATTGGGTTAATTAGGGTTAGATGCTCAGACCTGATGAAGATTATAGTCTAATTAACCTCCAATTTAAGCCAGTGCTGTTAATTTCTTTTTTCGGCATGATAGCCGCGGTTTAACTGCTTTGGTGTTTTTATTGTTTTAAATTTTCGTAATTACTTGGGATTGGTTATTATTCTATACATACAGGGTGATCCAAAAGGTCTTGGACAAACTTTAAGGATAGGTCAGGCATGCACAAACGAGCCCGTTTTGCATAGGAACATGTGGCTGGAAATGCCACCGTGGGGTTCCACAGATTCAGGAAGAAGTGAAAAGAAAGGAATGCAGATAATACAACACAGATTTTTTAGACATAACTGTGGTGTATGAAAAAGAAGCTGAAATCTAGCTGTCCGTGAATTTAAAATAGTATATTATTAATGTGACAACCCGCCTTCTGTCTTAACGACTCTAGCGACAAAGTCAGTGTAAGATGTAACAGGGGTCTCGTAAGCAAGGCTGTTGAGGTAATCCCACAGGAAGAAATCAACGGGGGACTGTGGTGGCCAACTGGTGTGTCTTTCATCTTGCAGGAAGAGACCCATTGAAATAGGCCTGCACATCCTGGTTGAAACATACACAGCTGCGGATGGCAAGAAATTTGAACACCTAACTTAGTACCGTTGTAATCAATTGTAATTGATACAATATATTGTTATGTCTAATAAACCTGTGTTGTATTATATGCATTCCATTCTTTCTGTTTCTTCCTGCATCTGTAGTACCTCATTGTGGCGTTTGCGACTACATGTTCCTATGCTAAATGGGCTTGTTTTTGCATACCTGACCAACCCTTAAAGTTTGTCCAAGACCTTTTGGACCACCTTGTATATATATATATGTGTGTGTGTGTGTATGTATACATGTAAACGTAAGTACATATATATATATATATATATATATATATATATATATATATATACAATAGGAAAGGTAGTTGATAAAGACATCACATCAAAATATATGAACACAAATCAACTCTCTCAGTGCTTTTTTCGGTTATTAACATCTTCATACTGTGCTCTAAAAAGTAACATGTACCCAAATGAACATGGAATAGTTCAAAAAACGTAAATGTGAAAAAAAATTTAGTAAATTACATGTGCAAGTGTTGTTGTTGTTGAAACCCAGACCGTCCGACCTACCAGAAAGGTGTAAGGTAACTGTTTGGACGGTCGGGAAGTGCCACCCAATTTAGACCGGAACCCAGTGGGGGACATGTGCAAGTGTGTAACATATTAAAATGGCGTTATGCATTTTATAAATAAATATGTATGTATAAATATATGTGCGCGTGTGTATGTTGCTAGCAGAGCTCGAGACATCTACAGGTTTACCACGATAAAGTGCCCTTCATCCGACGCGTCTAGATAGATCTAATAAGATATATAAGTCTTTAGTTCGAACCGAGACATCAGATGTCCCTCTTTTGGGTAAAAACGGAACTAATGTACATTAGAAAAACATTTCTTATTTATTTGTCTTTTATAATTAAAAAATATTCACTCATTATCGGAAGAGGCGAGTTATAAATCACGGACTCACAATACCGGACAATCAGTCTCCCATAAACAGTGGTACTAAAAACTTGTTAAACTCTAATATATTAGAATGTTTGTATCTCTGCTACCAATTAGAATGTCGTTGGCGCTAAACTTACATATCTAAAGACGATGTTTCTTTCTTTTTCTCGACCCAGACTGTCCGACCTGCCCGAAAATGTAATTTATCTGTTTGGACGCCGGGAAGTACCACCCAATTTAGACAGGAACCCAGTGGGGGAGGCATTCACAGGAACCGTACTCTCATTCCCCTACCACCAACCTCTCGGAAGGACTTACGGATCCACATGTTTAACGTGGTCGTACTCCTGGGAAACACGGCGATTGTTTGTGAAGAGGCGGGCATCGAACTCGGGTGGTCCTCGTGCAACTACCGCGCGCTATCCATTGGGCTGTAGCGCCCCAAAATGCGATATTTATTCATATTCGGCCCAGACTGTACGGGACGCCAATTAGGTGCAAGACATCCAAATGCACAGCCGGGAAAAAATCGACATTCTACAGAACCACATAAAAAAAACCGAATACCTCAAAGAAAATATCCTCCTGACGTCATCAGACCAAGAAACCGAAACAAAATATCCATTTCTCCTATTTATTACGTACTAAATAATACCAAAAATAATTCCAACATACATAATTAATCCCTACTAAATGCTCAAACCAAACTAGTAAGAACCACTTCCAGCAATCCAAAATAGAAATTGAAAATAACTAAACTCCGATCCACAGTCGATGGCCTACAACAAGTGACCCCTTCGACCAAAATAAATTTACAACAGATTCAACAATTTCAAATTTAAGCAGTTACACCTATGAATAACACAGTACGATCACGCTAAACATGTGGGTCCGTAAGTCCTTCCGAAAGGTTGGTCGTTGGGGAAGGAGGTTACGGTCCCTGTGGATGCCTCCCCCACTTGGTTCCGGTCTAAATTGGGTAGCACTTCCCGGGTATCCAAACAGTTACATTACACCTTTCTGGTAGGTCGGACGGTTTGGGTCTCAACAACAACCTATAAATAAAAACTGAAAATAATTAAAAGTAGAACCATTCCCTGCAACCCAAAATAAAAACCAAAAATACCTAAACTAATATAATCCACAACTGATGGCTCATTCCAACTTTAAAACTATTAACTGTATAAAACAAAACCGATCTGAATAATATTAAAATAAAAAAAACCAAAAATATAATCAAACCCTAACTAAATTTAATTTAAATTAAGCCCCTTCACAGTAGCAAACTAACAATTGACCTGAATAGGGCATAAGAGCGCCGATGAAGCTGCCCCAATTCGGCCAAACTAAACCCAATCAACAATCCTAAGAAAATAAAGGTTTTATCCAACTAATATAATTATAAGTGCTTAACACAAAGGAAAGAAGCACTACCAAAATAAACAATAAATTCTCCATTTAGAATATAAATATTATATCTTTCAGCAAAACCAAATCGTCCAATAATCATTAATACTTTAATATAAAGTCTAAAACCACATCCAAAATAATCCTCCTCCTGAAATTAAAAATATCTGATGTGGGCAGCACATGACTTTCCTTATATAATGCAATGGATTTACTACTTTTCCAGTAAAAAAAAATCTGATGTGGGCAGCACATGACTTTCCTTATATAAAGCAATGAATTTACTACTTTTACAGTTAAAAAATGGTATTCTTATAGTAGATACTTGTATTCTTTCCAAGATATTGAATTTTCTTCAATTAGTCGTCATTTTCATTGATGTAGAGTCATTTTTATCCATTTGGCGAGATTTTCGTTACATTGGCAAAATTTAAAAAAGTCGCCAAGTTGGCGACATTCCGCCAAATTCGTCGCCAAAATCTTGCCAAGCGTTATGGACAGAGAGATAAGTTATTCTTACAGCAGATAAATGGCTATTGGCGTTCAAATACAAAAGTATTACACTCTAAGTATCTTTTCTCGTGAATGGAACGAGTTAGATCCACGAGAATGATATCACAAAATTTATGGCATGATATTACATATGAAAAGTGAACATATTAAGAGTTAATATATTTTTTATTTTACTTGATTTTTTAATAAATTTATTTGAAAAATGTGCAATATCTCGAGAACGGTTAATGCTAGCGTCCTACAGTTTATGTCAATCGTTTTCTAAGGAAAAATTACATAAGAAATGTCTATTTGCGTAACTTTATTAAGGGTTTTGATTTTTTGATTTTTTTAAAATTTCACTCGAAAATTTAGGGGGGGGGGTTCTGAACATTCAATTGTGTTTAAAAACAAGAGGCTTCCAGTATGTACGAATTGTGAGTTTTGTACTGAATTTCGTTCGAATCACTCCATTCGTTCGTGAGATATCGTCTCCACCGTCTCACTGACACACACACACACAGAGACATCACTTCAAAAATGTTCGATTCGGGATTCGGGATGCTTGAAACGTGCTCTCCCGTTGAAAACTCTAATTCGAATTTTCGACCTCGTCACAATACTTTTCTTATACATTATGTATATAAGGAAAGTAAAAATGTCAACAAAAAACATACAACAACGATAAAATGTACTAATAAACAACGTAAGTAATAAACAACATACACATGCGATAAAATGCCAACAGCAACAAACAATCAAACCAATCAAACGAGTCAAACAAATCAGAACAATTAATCAAACAAATTGTATCAAATTAATCTATAAAAAAACAAAAACTTCTAAACAAAACCCGGCCCTATGTTTGTCTAATCCAGTAAACAAGAGGAAGCCAACCTGAGAGACCAAATAAACTAGACATTATTACAAATTGATAATCTCTCATATAAAATAGGATCACCTTAACAAAACCCGACGGGAGGCAATCCTAATGGATGGAAAACAATAATAAACTCAATGTGACCCAAATAATCAAACAATAGATTAGAACAAGACCTGAATGACAAATATACTAATAATAAAATGAATTGCTTTATAAAATGATAATTGCTTCAACCTAACAATACATAAAACTCAGATAAACAGAAAACATTCCAATAGTTGAGATATTTCAAACGAGTCCACTATCCCATTAATGAAGATTATCACATACATAATTTAAAACACATAAATATTGCATACTAAGTACCTGTATTACAGCCAAAATTTAAAGTCTTTGGATTTTACACCGTGTGGAGTAAACTAACTTCCGTAGTCCACATGTCCTCTGTATTTCTCAAGTTCTTGCTTGAACAGCTTGTACTTATCACTCCGGCAAGAGTGCACAGTGTCAAGTCCACCATTTCTTTCTCTATTATAGTTCGTACAATTTATACGATTAGCCCTTTGATCACACCCGGAAGTATAGCATATAGCAAACCAGAGCAGTTAAACCATAGCAAACCAGAGCAGTTAAAACACTTTGCACCAAAGGTGCAATTCCTACTTGTATGTCTCAGTCCACCACAAACCATGCATTGTAAGATGCTTATAAATTCCCTATAACAATACCTCCTCTACCCCAAATAAACATACCCCTGTGAGTTCAGGATCCTATAGGTGACTGGGTCCACATCAAGAATCCAGTGAAAGCCTGTTTTAGCTCGAAAGTTGAATTTGTAAAGAAAACTACTCTTAAATTGTCTTAAGTACAACGAAGTCGTTCATCTCCATCCCATCATTTACATCAAACAAATAAGCTTTGGATTTCGCTTAGAGAGCTGTTCAAAAATGAATTTTCTTTAAGCCCAGGATCAGCCTCCAATTCTTTGAGCGAAGGTGCCGCTGTAGCCTCTCCAGGTTCTAGCAGTACACCTGCCTTAGGAATACTAATCTTATCCAACCTAATACTAAGATTTTATGAAATAACATGCGATTTCAGCAATGTCCTTCTACTGGATTCAGAAGAGTCAATGGCCAATGGCTTTCCTAGAAGAATTCTCACTAACCTCAAAAAGAGTTGGTGTGGTCACCTCAACAACCTGAGAATCAGACTGAGAAAAGACGATGTTTGTTTCGGTCATCGGAAATGGAAAATGGAAGATTCAGAGAGCGGCTATATTCGGTACAGATGTAGAGCTGTGGAAATAAAAACGCCCCACCCTCTATTAATCGAGCATCGTTCATCGTAGAGAAAATGGAAATATACCATTCGATTAGGAATAACATCCTTTACAAATTAATGTGCGTAAAATTTGCATAAAAGGCCATCTTCATATCTAAACCCGCACAAAATTTGAAATTTTCAATGGCAACACCCAAGTTTGACGCGATATTTCGAATATAACGCTAAAAATTAACCTCGAATATTAAGTTTCAAGTTATTTGGATGCAGCGTTTCCGAATTAGGAGTATGTAAGGTTTTAAGCTCCTAATGTTAAATTAGTTTCCAAGACTTCCATTCATATATTTTGTAATAATTATCTGCTCACGCTGATTATTTGTATGACGTTACTACTAAACAACACAGACACATTTACGTGATTTTTATTTTTGTGGAAATAATTATTTGTATGAAATATTAATCCTAAAATCGATAATCGAAAAAATATGAATACAAACCCGGACATATTTTGATAAAAATCGATTCACAAAGACTTTTTATATGTTTATGTAAAATTCCAGGTGTTTCCTCCCTCTAGTTCTTTCGAAATGTTTAAATATTCAGCATCACGATTATTTTAGGGGTCGTATATTAGTTTAAAAATATGACTAATTTGAAAAAGTTATATTAAATGTAAGTTAATCTTTATTTAAGAAACCGAGCATTTATTTTTATCCAGTTTTGATAAAAATTTTGTATAAACAGTGTTGTATAGATGCAACCTAATCAACGCAATTCTGCTACTGTATTTAAGGGTGAAAACTTGTATTGTTATAAATGGGATCTATTTATGTTACTGTCGATTAATAGTTCCGGAGCTACTGCGAGTTAAAATCGCTCACAAAATGTGATAATTTATAATAAAAAATATTTACATAAAATAATCGTGCCCTATTTGAGGTTAACCTAATTCTACCCATTGCAGGCCCACCACCTTAGTAACACACACACACACAAGACAACGCAACACCCAGCCATGAAAATGCTCACCCTCTCATACAGGAATCGAACCTGCGACCCTTTGGTTGTGAGGTAAGCCATAATGTTGAGTGTCAAGAGCATAGTTCAATAATTTACAACAGTGCTCTGGTTAATCAACGAAACATCGCCCTTCAAATTGCGGTTTTCAATATGGAGCTAATACCCGAAAATTGCACATACCGGAATATTGAATATCTTCGGAAATAAAGATAGAAACATCGTGAAAATTTGAATTTGGACTAATTTGGGGATCTAGAATTTGTGGGTGACGTCAAAATTGGATGTTGCCATTGGAAATTTCAAAGTTTGTGCGCGTTTAGATATGAAGACTGCCCCTTATGCAAATTTTGCGTACGTTAATTTGTAGAGGATGTTATTCCTAATCGAATGGTATCTTTCAATTTTCTCTACGATGAACGATGCTCGATTAACAGAGAGTGGTGCGTTTATTTTCTGCAGTTGTACATTCGATTCCTGGACAATACAGTTCGTCAAGATTTTTTTTACAGAGTTCGATTTAGTTTCAAAAAGAACATTTGAAGCCGAAAAACCGTCGAAATTTCGATTTCAAAATTTGTTTTATTCCAGCCAGACGATAAAAGATAAAATGGCAAACAGTTTTCGATACAGATAAACAGCTATATATCTAACGAATTGGATCTTTTATCGGTTATCTAAATTTTGCGAATTTGACATATATCGTTATAATTTTTTCAATATGGAATTACATTAACATTACAGTATTATGCTACAAAATAAAAACGGTCTAATTCAGATTCGCTGATATAGCATTTAATTTTTTTAATAAAGGGGGAAGGGTGTGACTATGCCTTTTAGAAAATTGAATAAATTAATTCAATTAATCCCTGCTTTAAATCCCGGACAACTTCGAGTGCATGCATATTCCAGTTATTCTATTAGCGTAATTCCATAGTAAGCTTAAAATGAAATCTTAAATTGAAGTATTAATCAGCAGTTTTATTGGACAGATTTTTAGAAGTTTTATAGAAATACCATCTCAGCGATTGAATATAACATATTCATAGTATGCAAAGAAAAGCGTTACAATTCTACTAAAAAATTGATATTTGTATTAGCATTTTTAGAAACGTCATATATCCGGAAACGCAAAATTGATGAATAAATGGATAATAAGAATACATTGATGATACATTGATGTTTTTATCATCTTGCTGATGATACAAAATTTTTGCATCGGCTTTTATATTGGCTTTTAATTTTTATATTGGCTTTCTATTTTTATAATCAATTTATTCATCAATTTATTCACAAAATTGATGAAAAAAATTGATGATAAAATTAAACTGATGATACATTGATGATAAAAACGCATAATTTATAAATATGTTCCATTTAATAAAATTCGAAAATTTCAAGACATATGTCTTCGGCAGTGACAATAACTTTATTAATGTATCCCCCCCTCCCCCGAAAAAAAGGGAATGCGGAAAGAGGTAATACGGTTTCGTTTGAAGTATAAAGAAATGCGAGAAAATGTGAAAATATAACTCTAAGCATACTTGTATTGATGTTTTGCTAGCTGGCAAACTGTTCGCAAAGACATTCTATGGAAGAAAAAAAAATGAACTGTATTGTGCTTTCGGAATAAGACATTTTCAAAAGGGAAGATATTGCGGATAACACGGCTTTAAACTACAATATGGAGGCCTTTTAAAAAAAGGCATCTTTCAAATGAAAATACGCGTAACGCTTTGCGTGTGTTGCTTCATGTAACACTTCAAAATTACTTTCGAAGAATTTCTTTATTAAAAATCGTAACATAAGGTATTTTCCCTCCAGCGTTTGCTTATTCTAAGCCGTTCTACTGAGAAAGAAAGAAAATTTAATATCATTCTTGAATATGTAATATACACTGATCCATCAAATAATAGCCCAAAATCTGCTACAATAATAACACGGTAATTTAAAACTTTGTAAAATACAGCATATAATCACATATGTTAATCAGTTTTAAAGATAAAATATATAACATATTTTACGAAGTTAGAACCTTGAGAAAGAGCCTTGAAGAACCCTTAAAGAACCGTGCTGCCCCATTCGAGAGTCGAACCCTGGATCTTCAAACTGACCAGCCAACGCTCTACCGTTGAGCTACTGGGACGAAATTGCAATCTCTTGTTAAAGTGGACTCTTTTTTCTCTACTGTCTAATGTCAGATTGAAGTACAACTGACAATCTGACTGATTACCTTTTGCTATTTTTACCCCCAGCTTAGCCTTCTGATGCTATTTTTATCCTCCTGGTTAGCTTGCTGCGTGGTCGTTATCCTCTTGATATGTAATCAGCGCTCAATATCTCAGAGTCCACTGAATCCGTGCTAGTCGTACTAGAATCAACTTCAGACCTCAAAAATCCTTTTCACTCAATTCCTGATGGTGGGTTGGGGGTCCCCATCTGTTAGATATACTACACATTACACATACATAATAAATTATACATACTGTTAGATATACAAGGAGCAGTCGATAATCTTAATTGGAACATCCTCCCTCTTACTTTTGTCAAATTAAACATTCCTATTCCTTATAGAATTTTTATTTATACTTATCTTAGCCATAGAACTGTTACTTTTTCTGAAGGGTCTTTATCTATCTCAAAATTTATTTCGAAAGGCGCTCCGTAAGGCTCAGTTATCGCTCCCTTCATTTGGAACCTTTACTTCAATGAAATTCTTTCCCTTAATAGTGATTTATTTTATCTTCAAGCCTTTGCGGCGAACCTTGCTATTATTACATTTGGCAATAATAGAAATGTCCTTGAAACTAATACCAATTCCCTCCTTAACTCCCTTTCTACTTCCCTCAATAATCTGATATCAGAAATATCTATTGATAAAAGTTGCTCCGTTATTTTCCCAAAAATTTACTCTAGTATGAAAAGAAATCTCATTTTCAAATTTAATAATAGATCCATTAAAATTAAAAATTATTTAAAATTTTTAGGTTTAATCATTGATAATAAATTAAATTGGGACCCTCATATTCGATATCTCCAAGAAAAATGCCTAAAATTTTGTACTACTTTTGGCCAAATATCTGGGAAAAATTGGGGTGTCAAAAATGTTTCTTAAAATGCTGGTATCTATGTGTTGTAGAAAAAGTTACTACTTACGGTTCTGCTATATGGGGTAAAAAACCAAAAAAAAATGCAAATAAAAAAACTTCTTTCACTCCAAAGGATCTTCCTTCTAAAAATCTGCTCAGGCTGTCGTACAATATCTAATATCTCCTTATTTTCCCTCACTGGTATTCCCCCCATTTATTTTACAATTTCTACCCTCAATAATAAATTTAATTTTTGGAAACAAAAAATTGATTCCTTTTCTTCTCCCTCCCTCCCGCCTCCCTCTGATTTTGATTTCCTTGTTCCTTTCTCTAACTTTCACCCCTCTAAATGGTCCGTAAATTTAGTTAACAGAATGGATAAAAACTCTGCCATTTATAATATATATACTGATGGTTCAAATATTAACAATAACACTGATTTTTCAGTCTGTATTTTTAAACATGATGTTCTGGAAAAGGTTCTCTCCTATGAACTTGACAACAGAAATACAGTATTTCAAGCCGAACTTACTGCTATTTCCTTTGCTATTGACTGGGCTTCCTCTAATAATACCCCTGTTAATATTTTTTCCGATAGCCTCTCTTCCATTCAAGCTCTTAACTCAATAAAAAATAAATCTAATTATCTTAACTCCATTAAATACAAAGCTCTCCTTGCCAAAAACCTTGTCAATATTTCTTGGGTAAAAGCTCACAATAACATATCTGGAAATGAAATTGCTGATTACCAAGCCAAAATTGCTGCTATCTCTGGTTCCCCTCTTACTATTCCCTTTCCTTACTCGCTCCTCTCAAAATTTTGTGAATCTCATATTCTTAATCTTTGGCAAAATTATCTTAATGATTACATTTCCACCAGGACTGGAGATCCGGCTAGAATCCTGTCTTACCTCCCTATCGTGAATCCTAATTTACAAATTTTTAATAAATATCTCATTTACTTTCTTACTGGTCATGGCCCCTTTCTTGATTACTTATACTTTTTCAAAATTAAATCCACCTCTAACTGTATTTGCAATAAATTCGGTGACGTTGACCATTACAGTTTCGATTGTCCTTTTTCTAAAAAATTTCATCTCTGCAAACTTTCTCCACTAATAACCAATTTGGTTCTCCAAAGTTCGTTCAAATCCCTCTTCAGTAGATAAAATTAAAAACTGTATTCTTGTTTCCATGGAAATTTCTAATAAAGTGACCTAAGCTTATGAGTAGATTCTGCTCTCATTTAATTTTGATCAATGAATCCCTTTATTTCATTCTTATTAACTTATATGAACTTATTGTGTTCCCTCTATTTTTGTTTTTCTTTAAAAAGAAAAAAAAAAAAAAAAAAAAAGCCATGTTAAATTTTGTGAATCTCATATTCTTAATCTTTGGCAAAATTATCTTAATGATTACATTTCCACCAGGACTGGAGATCCGGCTAGAATCCTGTTTTACCTCCCTATCGTGAATCCTAATTTACAAATTTTTAATAAATATCTCATTTACTTTCTTACTGGTCATGGCCCCTTTCTTGATTACTTATACTTTTTCAAAATTAAATCCACCTCTAACTGTATTTGCAATAAATTCGGTGACGTTGACCATTACAGTTTCGATTGTCCTTTTTCTAAAAAATTTCATCTCTGCAAACCTTCCCCCTCTAATAAACCAATTTGGTTCTCCAAAGTTCGTTCAAATCCCTCTTCAGTAGATAAAATTAAAAACTGTATTCTTGTTTCCATGGAAATTTCTAATAAAGTGACCTAAGCTTATGAGTAGATTCTGCTCTCATTTAATTTTGATCAATGAATCCCTTTATTTCATTCTTATTAACTTATATGAACTTATTGTGTTCCCTCTATTTTTTTTTCTTTAAAAAAAAAAAAAAAAAAAAAAGCTATGTTAACTGTTCTTATGTTTTTGGATCTTTCTTTTTCTTTTGACACTTTTTATTTGTATTTTTTTCTTATTTTTCTTTTCTAAATTTTATTCTAAATTTCTGTTTTTGTTTTCATACGCCAAATTCTTTTTCCTTTTCATATATTTTCTTTTTATATATTTTCTAAATTTTACTTTTAAAATTTTATTATTTTCTTTCATTTTAATTTATATTTTATTATGTTATTATACCTCACTCTAAATATTATTTTTCAATGATCTTTTTATCTATATTCGCAATAACCATTTTCCCATTTTCGTAAAATGGACGAACTTGTCAAGTTCAAATATAATGTAAAACTGTCTGTTTAATCACAATATTTATTATAAATTGTAATATTTTTAGACCTAAATAAAAGTTCGTTTGGTGGGATGGTAGACCTTGGGTGCCTCCTGAATGCAGGAGGTATCCTTTCCCGGCCGTGGAGATAGCTACTCTAAACCCAATATGTGAGTCGCACGGTCTGGGGTCTTCAAACCTCAAGTATATTTGAACTAACCTATAGGGTTGATTTGTTCAGACGTCATGGGAATGAACCTTTTTGCCCCAGCTGGGAATCAAACCCGGGATCTGCGAACTGGCCAGCCGACGCTCTACCGTTGAGCTACAGGGACGAAATTGCAATCTCTTGTTAAAGTGGACTCTTCATTCTCTACTGCCTAATGTCAGATTGAAGTACAACTGACAATCTGACTGACTACCTTTTTGCTATTTTTACCCCCAGCTAAGTCTTCTGATGCAATTTTTATCTTCCTGGTTAGCTTGCTGCGTGGTCGTTATCCTCTTCATATGTAATCGGCGCTCCATATATCAGAGTCCACTGAATCCGTACTAGTCGTACTAGAGTCAAATTCAGACCTCAAATATCTTTGCACTAATCTACAGGGTTGATTTATTCTGACGTCATGGTAAAGAACCTTGTTGCCCCAGCCGGGAATCAAACCCGGGATCTTCGAACTGGCCAGCCGACGCTCTACCGTTGAGCTACTGGGATGAAATTGCGAGCTCTTATTGTTGAAGTGTTTGTCACATAGTGTTTTCCAAAAATATGTGACATTGCTAAATATTGGAGAGGAAGGCGACCTGCAAAGGACGGTCCCTAGCCCCGTTACAAATATGCATAAGGTTCCCCCCTGGCCACCTGCAAAGGGAAGGGTCAGTGGAGCTTGGACTGCATGTGTGTGGTCCAGTACATGATGGAGGAAGACGCTTCGGGGGTAAGCGGTCGTTGGGGGCGCAGTTAAGCCCAGGGGTTCACGCAGGAGCGTGGGACCCCAGCCACCTGCAAGTAATAATTCAGGGGCTACTGGCCAAGCCCTTCTGTCACGGACTGGCCACTGAAAGTGATGATACAAGTGTTCTCCAAGAATATTGAGGGGGGCTTAGGACCTGGCAGCGAATACAATTTGAGAGGGAGAAGAGATCAAATTGAAAGTTTTGAAGATAGTTCTTTTTTTTGGCAGAAAAAGTCGAGAGTGCCTTTATAGATTTTGTGAAGTTAGGTTATATATATATTGAAAGCTCGTGGGAGCGAGATGCTTCCCGATCCCCTGCCTGATCAACCGAACACCCGGCCGATGCCCCAAGAAGTCGAGGTAAGGCCTTGGACTTCGCACAGCACTCAGTAATTAAGTATCTCTCCTCTCCGCTCTTTTAAATACCTCTATGTGAGGAATAATGTTATGAAAGTAACTAGCCTTTTTTGAAGTGTGTGACTATTTTAATATTTGAGAATTGTGAGTAAGATTATGGTAGAATTAATAATTAATGAATTACGAGGCAATAAGGATTTACGAGATGTTAATATTTTAAAGGAGCAACTTGTAAGCTCAAATCTTATCTTTTCATATTTTAATGTTAAATAGGGTAAATAAAACCTTTTTGTTATTTTAAATCTAATTCGTGTCTTCATTTCCAAGCCTTTTAATTACCTTTTAATTTTCAGCTTAAACCGCTTACGATTACGACAGCCTTTAACTTAATGTTCCATGAACATATTAAGTATTTATAGCGTTCTGAAAGAACGTGTGGTATTTACCACGCAGCAGTGTTCTCTATAATCGTGTTATTATTGCATCCAAACAAGAGGTATACCAGTCTTCAATTGCTGAACATACTTGGGACTCTAACCCAAATTTTAATTTTTCGGAAGCCAAGATAATTTTCTGTCTAAATATATTTTTGAATTGAACTTCCTTGAAAGTATCCTTATTTTTTCTCAATCAAAGTCTCTGCGATCATTGCCCTTCTTCTTCTCTGCTTTGAAATCTCTGGTATTATGTTTTTCATTTAGGTTATCTCTCTTCTTTTTCATTATTTTTCTGCTTTTTCCAGAATTTTAGGTAATGTCTCCGCTAATTTTTGGCGAAGTTAGCTCAAAGTCTTCGAAAGCAGATGGTTCCTTCATATTTGAATTTTATTTTCAATTTTTATTGGTTTGTCGTCATTTTCAATAATTTCTATTTAATTTTTACATCTGGATAAAATGACTCATGTTTCTTTTGTTACTGGTTTAATAGGTTTTCTCACTATTTATTTATTCCTACTTCTTCTGCTATCCATTCTCTCACCGCTTTATTATTTTATTTCTTTCCTTCTGTGGTTTTGTGTGATAGTAGTTCCCAGACAGTCGTTTCGGTTTCCCATCCCTTTCATTTCCTACTACTGCGTTGGCAACTTTTTTTTCTCCCACTATTAACCACTATTACACTCAGTTGCCATCTTCACCTGAGTAAGTAAGGACTCGCTTCTTTTAGGTACTGAAGAAGTAGGCTGCTTTTTGCCTTTGAAACCAGTTAACTAGTTTATTTTTTTTATTATATGCTGTATTTTACGAAGCTTGAATTTATCATGCGAAACACTGGTAAATTATAGCAATTACATAATCAAGTTGTTATACAGCTTTGTATAACAACTTGATCTTTTCTGAAGGCATCGGATTAAACATCCTTTGATGTGACAATATGACAATAAATGAAACTATTGTTTGTGAGAATACAGTTTTCTAGTACTTTCTGGAAGAAATGGGGTATAAGCAAATAACATGATCACAATTATTTGGAGGGGCGTTTTAAGTGCTTTTCTTCAGGTCAGAAACAACGTGCTCCTAACAAACGCTAAGATGGAACTACTGTGGTCATCTAATTTGCTTATTCCACCTTTCTTAGAAGTATTTTTTTATTTCCAGTGGCTGGAACACATGAACGAAATACAAAAATACGAATATTAATAATATAAACACCTTGATTTATCTGCCTGTGTATCTATCTATCTCCGGGTAACGCTTGACGAAATTTTGGTGCCGAAATTGGCAGAATATAGTCAACTTGGCAAGATTTTTTAAATGTTGCTAAATTGGGGAAAATGTCGCCAAATTGATAAAAATGTAGCCAAATTGATAAAAATGACGACTTATTGATGGAAATTCAATAACTTGGACAAAGTATAAAAATATACTATAAGAATAACCTATTTCTCCATCTGTAACGCTTGGCGAAATTCAATCGACAAATTTTAGCGGAATATCGCCAACTTGTCGAGTCTTTTTAAATGCTACTAAATTGACGAAAATGTCGCCAAATTGATGCCAAATCAATAAAAATGACAACTAATTGATGAAAATTCTATATAACAAACGACTATATGAATAACCCATTTCTCCATCCGTCCGTAGTGCTTGGCGAAAAATTTAGCAGGATGTCACAAACATGGTGGCGTTTTTAAATATTACCAAATTGGCGTAAATGTCGTCAAACTCATAAAAATGTCATCAAATTGATAAAAATAACGCTAAATGGGAGGTAATACTTTGAAAATATTTAATTCCATCATTTGGCGGGCATACCTTCTAGTACTAACATAAGAAACAAGAACAAAAGTACACGAAATAACAAACAATGCAAAAAACGACAAGAGATCAAAACTCGCCTCACAATGTCTGAAATCCTCGATAGGACCTTTTCTTAGAAGTATAAAATAAGTAGTCAAAATTAATAATATTGAGTATTATTAATTTTGACTGCTTTCAAAGAAAATAAAACCCACTCCTTCATGTTATCTTAAATCAATTTTACGCATCAAAATGTTATTTGAAAAATGAAATTATGGTTTTAAATTGGCAAGTTCAAAAGCCTAAGGCGAGTTTTGTGAATATTTATTTTTATATTTCCCAAGTATTAAATTCACAATGTTCAATTCGATGAACAAAACGAAAAATTGCAAAAATGAATGTTTTAAGTGGTTTTATAATACAAAAAAAAAAAATTGAAATATCCAATTCCGCAAATAAAATTCACTGTATAAAAACATACAGCAAAAGCTTGTAAAGTGATCACCTTGGTATACTAACCTTAAACAGAGGAACCGCTTAGTTTTTTTACCGTATTTTAATTAAATAACATGATTTTGATTTTCCAGTATAATGATAATCTTCAAATAATGACCAATTTCACGATTTCATATGGGAGCCAACGGCCCTACCGTGCTGAAAAATCCGGTTCTCGTTAGATTACCTTAAGTCAAGCAGCATCGGGTGCGTTTAGTACTTGGGTGGGTGACCACCTGGGAATACCGCGTGCTGCTAGCACATTCCGGGCGCGGTAGCCCGGTGGTTTGCGCGCTGGATTTGCACGCTGCCATAACTGCCGTCGTGTTCTTGCGGAGTACGATCACGTTAAACATGTGGGTCCGTAAGTCCTTTCGATAGGTTGGTGGTAGGGGAAGGAGGGTACGGTCCCTATGAATACCTCCCCCACTGGGTTCCGGTCTAAATTGGGTGGCACTTCCCGGCCGTCCAAACGGTTACTTTACACCTTTCTGGCAGGTAAGACGGTCTGGGTCTCAACAACAGCAACGACTTCATATGTATTCGCTATAACTCGGTTTCATTTATAAATATTTGACAGACATAATTGTAGACTTCTGAATGTAGCATTTAATTTAAATCAAATGATAATTTATAGAGAATGATGAAAATAGAAGAGAAAAAATATCAAGTCACAAAAGAGCAATATATTCATACTTAACAGTAGAAAATTGTCTGCCGAATTTAATCATTTTTTCACCCATATGAGCAATGAATGTTTAATTGAAGCATTGATTGATCAACAATGGAGATATCGGCAAAACTAAGCCTCTGTTAAATAATGTAGTTTATGTGTATAAAATTGTTTTAATTATTCGAAACTGAAACTAAAATATGTATGTATAAAATCGAATGTTTATGTTCAAATTAATCGATTGTTAAAATTAAATATATGAATTTCAACGTGTATTTCTTTCATATAAACGTATCTTCAATGGCTGTCCAATAACTAACAAATCTATTTCTATGACAACCATTGTGCGTACAATGTACTTAAAAAACGACAAGACTAAATAACAATGTATTCGCATTTCCTAGAAGCACTTCATATAGACTTTCTTGGAAGATTAACGAAATAATGTCTTCCATTATAGTCAAGATGTGAGAATTTAAAATATTTTCGTTGTGACTAAAAAGTTCAGTCTCTATGTATGAAAGGAATTTTGAGTGAAAAATGATTAAAAATCTCTTAGAGTGATCTTTCTCTATGTATACAAGGAATTTTGGAGAGTAAAATATTCAACAAAACTCCCGCAGAATGCTGTAAAATAGTCATACATAGATATCAATATTGAGAACTCTACTTACTATTTGTGCATATGCTTAAATCTAGAACCTGAAAATGGAATATTTACAAAAATGTTCAATGTAATAAATGGAATATTTACAAAATTTGCAATGCATTAATGGAATATTTACAAAAAAGTTAGATGTAATAAATGGGTTATTTACAAAAATGTTCGATGCAATAAATGGAGTATTTATAGAAATTTTCGATGCAATAATTGGAATATTTACAAAAATGTTCGATGTAATAAATGAAGTATTTACAAAAACGTTCGATCTAATAAATGGAATATTTACAAAAATTTGCAATGTATTAATGGATTATTTACAAAAATGTTAGATGTAATAAATGGGTTATTTACAAAAATGTTCGATGCAATAAATGGAATATTTATTAAAATTGTTCTATGTAATACATGGAATATTTATAAAAATGTTCAATGTAATAAATGGAATATTTACAAAATATCCGATGTAATAAATGGAATATTTACAAAAATGTTTGATGTAATAAATGGAACATTTACAAAAATATTCAATGTAATAAAATACGAATCATATCCCTAACAAAGGCGAAAACTTTATTAATATACCTGGAGTCTATAAGAAAACGGTGTAAAGAAATAAGTCGATTTTACTGAGGCAGGACTAAAACTCTGAAAATGGAAAAATATGTCTGTCTCTAAACATATTCATTTTGATGTTCTGCTAGCTCGCAAATTCTTCAAATCGTTTTATTGGTGCAAAAAACGTTATTTATTGAGTTTTTGAATAATATATTTTCGAAAACGAGTATATTCAGGATAATGCGGCTTTAAAAATTCAATAAGACGCCTTTTAAAAAACTATTCTAAAACGAAATGCAAGGCTTAGCATGTGAAACTCCATGCTGGTAACAATTGAAACTACCATTGCAGAATTATATGTTCTGAGAATTGCAACATAAGGTATTTTACTTCTAAATCTATGTTGTGACTCGTTTGTTGAGGAAAGAAAGAGAAGTAAATAATTTGAAGAATATGTAACAGAAGATAAATAATAGGTAATTTTGAGCAGTTCCATATAATGATATCCATAAAAGTAGGAAAGCTACATTGATCATCCATCACCACGACATAGATGATCAGTGTAGTATTTTTTTGCTTTTATGCAACGCCCTGTTATTGGACAGAAGTTGCTTTACTGAATCCCTAAACACTTAGGATTTTATTAACGATGAGCAGGAGAAAAGTACCCCCAACAGTTGCTGCATTTTCGAAATTAAACCAAAAAACTTCAAGTATTCTTGCTTTAAGGAGTTTTGTGCTCACTGGGCTCTCACAAACCGTACCGTGCTGAAAAACATTCTGCAACCTTTGATTATTCTTTTCAGCTACTATGCTGATTATTTCGACAAACTATCAGAAAAACGGCAATTACAGGCGTTCATGAAAATTTCAGCTTTATTTCTGAAATATTCAGTTAATTATCGTTTTAAGAAGCGTTATTTTTGTATATATATATATATATATATATATATACACACACATATATATATATATACACACACATATATATATATATACACACACTATATATATATATATATATATATATATATTATCATAATTATCAGGAACCTTAATCCCCAATATGGATAGCTGATTCCCTTGAAACTTTCAGTAACATACTTATAAATGTTATAGCGTACAGTCCAAGAGGGTGATGGATGACCAGTATAACACTTTCTTGCTTTTATACACTGTCCTATTATAGGACAGTAGTCGCCCACTGTATTCCTGAGCTCTAAGGATTTTATTAGCGATGGGTGGGGCTAAAAACGTCCGCAGTCGTCACTTAATCTAAAGTTGTATTAGTTCTACCAGAAAATTATGATATGCTTGATTTAAAGATTTTTGTGTGCCTGATCATCACATCGGCTGCACCGTGCTGACGAGCGGCAGTAATCGTGAAGCTATGATCCGCGGGCGGTGATGTATGATCAGTTGAGAACTTTCTTACTTTTATGAAAAGCCCTGTTTTAGGATAGAAAAAAAACGCAATTGCACCATAATCCAACGATTTTCGCATCAGAAATTCCAGCCTTTTATTGAATTAAGATATTAATAAAATCCGCTTCAATCTAGAAATGAAAATTATCTAAAGTGTATTTCAACTCGCTTTCCTCCTACACTCATATTACGTACTAGCCGCCTTCGGCGACCAGCCTGTTCGCTACCCTTGAAAATTCTGACCGTGGCCAACTCGCTGGCGCCATAAACCAGTGGAGCTAACAAAGTTTGTTTCAGTTTAATGACGTTAAAACTAATAATGAAATTTTAAGATGAAAAATAATGTTCTGGGGCGGGGGGGGGGGGGGCGTCCTGAAAATTGATTTGTAAAGTGAATTTATTCTAATGTTTGTGAACTGTGAGATTCTGAGGATTTCAGTACCTGTAATAAGGGCGGATCCAGGGGAGGGGCTCAGAGGGCGCGCGCCCTCCCCGAGAATAGGATTTCAATGCAGAATATAAAAAAATCAAAATATAAAATTATTAGAAAAATAAAAATATAAGAAATAAATAAAAAAAAATAACAGAAATGAAATACGTTTATAAAATACGACAACACAATCCAAAGTAGAAAATATAAGCTGATCTTGATTCAACGAAGTATCTAGAAATTAAAAAAATCTGGGAAGGATGTCGTGGCTTGATCACAGTAGGAGCTTTTTATTTTCCACAAATGAAATAAATATTAGGTTGAATAATGATAAAAAATTCAGAAATATTCGATGATAGCTGAGCGATGCTGTCACACGCAAAGGGCAAGACGAATTTCCTAAAATAGTACACTAGGTGTGCTTTGAGTGCGGCAATAGCTATTTGAGCTGTGGGAATTATTGAAAAACTAAAACTTTACTGAATTATGCCTGATTTTTCGGAATTTTGTAACCGGAAAGAACTCTGTGCCAAAAGTTAAATATAGTAGGAAAGTAAAAAGTTTTCGGAGTTCAATAAACGAAACGGAAATTACCGTGAACATGAAGCTAAAACTCACAAATTATAGAGTACTGAAACCTGCATACATTGCAGATTCAAATCTTTCGGGTGTGATAAGAATTTCTATCCTGCAATGTTTGTAATCGCGCAAACTCGACCCTTTTAATTGAAAAGAGTTTGTGGTTGTTGTTTGTTACTAAGAAGTCGTGATTCTGGGAAAGTCTTGATCAAGCGTGCGAACTCCAGACAGTGCGAACTCCAGTCCGAAATATAAGTAAGGCTAAGGGGAAAATTGGGGCTTGCCAGTATCTACAAAGCACTGATCTTGGATCATGTCTTGACTTAGGAGAGCTGCGTATGGCAGATTGCATATGCTACAACGCACTGTTCGAGGGTAATGCCTTGACTTCGGTGGGCGTTGATTGCTTATGCGAGACTACGCAATTGAATGCGAGAATATTCAATGCACATCGTACGGAAACAATGGACAACTACGGAACAGACGCAAGTTCTAACTAAAATGACAGATAGAGACATCAAATTAGAGGGAATTTTAAGAGGAACTAATTTAATTATTTGCCTCTCTGGCTGGAGTTCGATCCCCCTTTGCAGAAATTGGCGTTCATGGACGCCAATGCCTGTATAGAACTTTTTGGGATAGGGTATGTCAAACACCTGTCTTTTTGAGAGGTTCTTTGTTTTGGATTGACGCTGTCCCACCAGTAAGCAAAAGGTTAAATTATCTTTATATAGCCATTAAACACGCTTATTCTTCGTCCCGAATACAATGTTTCTCTATTCAAAAGTATGATAATGTAATAAATGAAGATTCAGTACGTCAGATCAATTTACTCCTTCACAGAAATGAAAAAAACGCGATGCACATGTTTTGTTAAACGAGAGTGAAACGACGTTCATTTACCCATCAATTTTGATCATCAAAAAGCCTTTGGGGGTGATATCAGGCCTTTAGAAAGATCACGTTTTATGAAATTAAATAATAAAATACCTAATCTGTTATCTATAATGTTCATTCATATACATATTTAATGTTTGTGAATCATAAACTGTCCTTTTATAAAAATACTTTAAGCAATAGTGTGGAATATTATAATTTGCAGAAAGCACCTTTATGCGAAGGGAGTCACTGGTAAATACCACAGGATAATTATATTTAAAAATCTGGAGTGTGTGGCTTCAGCGACTTTCTCATATGTATTTATATTCTATACTCTTTAGGTCAGCTTGTATCATAATCAGTTATATGTATTATATATCAGAATATAAAAATGAAAAATTGGAGCAATTCCGAGAATTTCCAAGTAAAACTAGTGAGCATTTGTCCTCTGAGCTAAATTAAATACTTTTTAAAAATTTATTTTCCGCTTTAACCTTTACACAATATTCTCAGTATACCACCCAAATTAAGTCCATCGGTTTTTGATATTATTACGTGTCACTGATTATGACAAAATATCGTTTTATCCTTTTCGCGATGGCGGCATTCCGGAACTGCCGCGGCCCAAAAGACGGAGCCCTTCGCTTCCAAACTGTTCCCAAAGGACAGCACATTTTTTGCGCTAAGCCTAACTCTCGAAAAAAATTCACTAAAAATCACCTATTCAGCACAGAAATCTTCTTTCTTCAGGAATAAAAGAATTATTTATTTTCTATTTTATGTATATTTTTCATACAAATCTGAATACAAAATACTCGTTAGTTGTTCCCACTCTTTTATCCGAAATAAATGAATAATTTCACTACCTCTAAAACTCAAACCAAAAAAAATACTCTCTTATATTCCTATGATTCACCAACGAAATCATTAAGCTGAAATCAAAGCGAGAACCGGAAATCAATTATAAAATAGCTGATGCTATGAGAAGTGCTCTATTTCTTTATATTACAAAACCATGTTTCACCACTCCAAATGGAGAAATGATTAATTGGATAATTCCTATGCTAAGGTCAAGTATCTACAAAATACATGGGAGTTGCTCGCATAGACATTTAACGCCATCTAGTAGACAAATAAAAACGTTCGTCATAAAAACCCGTGTACGTGGCACCCGTCTTTTAGGGTACAGTTTTCTCCGCCACGATGCAAGGTCGCAGCCGACGCGCGGGCGTAGCAACCGTCGCGAAAGGGTTAAAGCTAAACCACGCTGATATTCAAAAGTTCAGCAACAAAAGGAAAAATTAGCATATTCGGCGAAAGAAACAAGGTTTAGTCACAAAATTTGCATGACAGGCGAAAGCAGGCTGAAATTAGCCCGCAGAAAACATTTTGCATACCAACATATTTAACAAGGAAAGGTATAAGGTATAAAAACAGCTTGTTTTGTGCAGAGCCTGCATCTCCGCTTTACGGGTTCCAGCAGAAAAATCGAAATAGCCAAATTTTGAAAAATGAGCAGACGACATCATCTGAGTGACGCCAGGCGTTGGGAGGTAATAGGGCGTCTTGAAGGGGCCAGCGACACTCGGAAATAGCCAGAGCCCTAGATGTCAATTGTTCTGTCATTTGCCGCCTGTGGAACCGGTATCAAAGTGAAGAAACAGTGTCGCGAAGACCAATAAGTGGACGTCCAAGGGTCAAACGTCCAAGGTCCAACCGTCAAATGCATTCAATCTATTTGTTTGGTACGTCTGTTGCCAACTTGAAAAAATAATTGTTTAATTTCTTTTAAAAAAAAGTTACTAAAGAAAGAATTAAAAGAATAATTTGTGAACGAAAGCTGATAAAAATATGTTTTGAAATAAGTAGAGATAAGCAATGTAAATCTACTGTATACAAGTCAAATTGGGAGATATTATCAAAATATTTTACTGTAGTCAAAATAAAAAATTAAATTAATTGCAGGGTGTCGCTCCATTCGAATCTATCATATCAGAATTCATTTTCCTGTAGCTTGTTTCCCGCCCCACAAAATTTTCAAAAAACAGAAAATTGAAAAATTGGTATTATAGGTCCAAATGATTACAATTAGAATGTTACCATTTACTTTAAATAATTCTCAATTTTTCGATTGATACCAATCTTGATAATGTAGCCCCCGTGGAGTAATTTGTTCCCCTGAGGGGGGCTAGTGATGTCCTTAACTCAATAAATGTATCACGGCTATTTTTCATAACAGTGATTGAAACTATGAAGTCTCGTGATCAGTAAGCCATAAATTACCCCATTTATCCATGATTGTGTCACATGTTGTCCTATGTTGCCATGTTAAGAAAATATTAAATTTCAAATACATTTGATGTTTTTGTTCGAGTTTTAAAATATTCCACCTGATTCTAGATTTTTCGTTAACAAAGCCGGATATAAAGTTTCTTGAAAACAAAAGTGTTTGAACTGATTATTTACACTCAAAACTCTATATTAAACTTTAAAGATCTAACACATCAGACACATATTGGTTTATATCTGTGATAGCAACTATAGAATTATATTAAGTGAAACTTTAAATTATTTATATCTCATCGCTACTTTTTATATCTTACCGCTACTTTTCCTTATATTTTCCAATTTAAGTTTGGAAATATCTCCTGAAATATCTCTTTGGGGAAATCAAAGTATATGTCTTACTTTCCCGTAATAAAGTGAAAATAATTAATAAGATAAAGCATCAATATTATCTTGGTATTTCACTTACGAATCCTACTCCATAATAAATGTGTGCAATATCCTCGAACCAGTTCCTAGAGTATGTTTTGCAGCCTCAAAGCAGGGTATCCCGCTGGCATTAATCTTTCAGAAGGGCATTCAGGTGGTCTCAGCAAAACATAATAAACTTCAGCTTTGCCTTTGGGATATGAGGAACTTACGGTATTGGTACCATTCAGACATGGTTTGAAAGTAGAGGAATTGTAGTTCTTTTAAGCGACATTCGGTTTGGTGGAATGTCACATATGCTTTTTATTATATAGCACTATATTATGGATCGTTTATTAGTTCAGACAGAATATAATACTACAAAGTATTGGAGTTAGTTTCAAGTCAAACAACTTTATTTTCTTCATTTTCTTTGATTTTCTTTTTCTGTGCTACACTGATCAGCAAACCCGAAATCATAAAGAACAAAATTCTAACCCATTTTGTATATTTTGGCCTATGGAATTTTCGCCTGTTTCTTTTCTTCGCCTTTGGGTTCGTTGGTCTATCTAGAAACTTAAAACAGGGAAAACAACGTATTTTCGTATTTGTGCTTTATTATGTTACTTAAGTTTTTCTTTAGAAATAATAAGTCATGTTGTTTTAGCTTATATAACTATTAAAAAAATCTGATGTGGGCAACACATGACTTTCCTTATATAATGTAGACATTGAATTTTCGACAATTAGTCGTCATTTTCATTGATTTAGCGTCATTTTTAACCATTTGGCGAGATTTTCGTTAATTTGGCAACATTTAAAAAAGTCGCCAAGTTGGCGACATTCCGCCAAATTCGGCGCCAAAATATCGCCAAGCGTTATGGACGAAGATATAAGTTGTTCTTACAGCGGATAAATGACTATTGGCGTTCAAATACAAAACTGTTACTCAAAGTATCTTTTTTCATGATTGGAACGAGCTAGATCCACGAGAATGATGTCACCCAATGTATCGCATGGTATTACATATGAAAAGTGAACATGTTTCTCAATAGGAAATATTTTTTTTTTCATTTTATATGACTTTTTAATAATGTTTTTGAAAAATGTGCAATATCTCAAGAACGGTTCATGTTAGCGTTCTAAAATTTATGTCAATCGTTTTCTAATGAAAAATTACATAAGAAATGTCTATTGAGTAACTTTATTAGTGGTTTGGATTTTTTGACGATTTTTTCAAAATTTTATTCGAAAATTTAGGGAGGTTCTGAACATTCGATTACGTATAAAAACAATAGGCTTCCAGTGTTTACGGATTATGAATTTTGTACCAAATTTGGTTTGAATCGGTCCATTCGTTCGTCAGCTATCGTCTCCACAGACTTACTGACACACACACACAAACACACACACACTCAGACATCACTTCAAAAATGTTTGATTCGTGATCAGGGATGCTTGAAACGTGCTCTCCCGTCGAAAACTCGAATTCGTATTTTCGACCCCGTCACAATACTTTCCTTATACATTATGTATATAAGGAAAGTAAAAATGAAAATTACATATATAATTTTAAGCACAGGTTATTATGATCATACTGCCAATATATGCATTAACATATTTTAGTTTTTAATGAGATTTGCAAAATCAATTTCAGCAGAGATGTAAAGTGAAATTGCACTGATTAATTATTAGTGTATTTGGATACTTTTATAAAAAAAATCTGTAACCTCAGATTATTGACCTCACCGGTAACTGAATATAATCCTTTTAATTTCAATGACTATAAATAAAAGCTCTCTCTTTATTTCTGCTCAAAATAAGACAAACGTAATCTATAAAGAAGCTATTGTTTAAGTGCACAATTTTTATCTATATTAATAAAAGGAAGATTCTGCCTGACACACTTGCAGGTGTGAGGTTTGGCACAGAGCAGAGTTTATAACTGAACTGATTCGCATTGCTCTTCTTCGAATTAAACCGTCCGATCTACCAGAAGGTGCAAGTTACCTGTTTGGACGGCCGTGAAGTGCCACCCAATTTAGACCGGAACCCAGCGGGGGAGGCATCCACAGGGACCGTACCCTCCTTCCCCTTCCCCTAACCTCTCGGAATGACTTACGGACCCACATGTTTAACGTGATCATACTCCGCGTGCTCACGGCGGCAGTTTGGGCAGATGCGGAATCGAACTCGGGTCGTTCGAGTGCAATCCCAGCGCACTAACCACTGTGTTGCCGCGTCTCGAACTGATGCACTTTAAAGCCTTTTTTTATTTTTAATTAGATGATTTTTAATTAAATTTTAAAACTTTTCCCAAAGTGTTCAAGTCGACCTTTTACCGCCACCAATGGGTAAACTTTTCTTTACCTAGTTTCATACCTGCCAACTTTTACGCATTATGCGTAAAATTTACGCATTTTAACCGCTCTTTACGCTTTTACGCATGTATTGCTATATTTTACGCATTTCCGCATTTATTTGAATTTTTTAACATTACTAGGAAATCAATCTTCGGCGAAATTCTCTGGCTTTTTTTGTTTGAAATTTATTAATTAACCAGACGTTTTATAATTCCTCGGAAACACCATTTTACGCTTTTTCAGCAGGGATTTCTACCATTCCCGGGATCGTAGCAAATCCATAATAAAATGCAGGGTAATACCAATCAAATTAACGGAGATTTACGGCCGCGTGTAATGTAAATGAAGATCTCGATCGCTTATTTTATGAAAGTAATAAATATACTTCTTCAAAGGTTGTCTAATTCAGCATAAATTGCTAAAATGTTATTTTGTTCATTAATTTCGCATAAACACTGCGATTGCGCAATTCAGTTTGGTCTTATGAATCCCCGAGAAAACAAAAGTATCTTTTTCCATCCATCTCAATCTTCTAAATATTGCATTTTTGATTGACTGAACTAGTTTATTTTCATATTCTAATTAATTATTATGGTTAATTTCTTAATTATTTTCACATAAACAGTGCGATTGCGCAATTCAGTTACTTCGCGTGAATTACCGAGACTGCGTTAGTATCTTTTTCCATCCATCTCCATCATTTAAATATTGCATATTAGATCGATTGAACTAGCTTATTTTCATATTCTGATTAGTTATTACGGTTAATTTTTTAATTATTTTCGCATAAACAGTGCGATTGCGCAATTCAGTTACTTCGCGTGAATTGCCGAGAGTACGTTAATATCTTTTTCCATCCATCTCCATCATTTAAATGTTGCATATTAGATCGATTGAACTAGCTTATTTTCATATTATGGCTAATTATTAAGGTTAATTTTTTAATTGTATTTGCATAATACAAATTTTTCTATTTTGAAAAATGGGTATGAACTCTGTGAAGGAATATTTTCCAATAAGTGGTATTAAAGCAATAATTTAGGCAAATAAAAAGGAAACCATTTTGGCAGGAACATAATTTAGTGCTATTATTTTTTTTTAATTATTATTATTATTATTAAAGATCAATATTTGTTACTCGTAGTGAAAACCTGTGTTTTACCAAACATAAATATTTGTTTTCATTATAAAATAATTTTCACCGGATAAAACCTTTATATATTTTTTATTTTATAATTTATTGTCCTGAAATTTTATAAAATTGGTGTCCTGAATTTTCATATTCTACAAGTAATATGCCTGATATTTAATGCAGGTATTTGTACATAGTTAAATTCATTAGAAATGTCGTTTGTGCGTGTAGTTTAAAAAAAATCATAAATGTCATTCACGCAAAATTTTACACATTCCAATTTTCCCAGGTTGGCAGGTATGTAGTTTTACAATGAGATTGTCTGAAGAAGGTGTGAACTCCTGGAGGGTTAAGGGATTTAGTGCGATTAATGTACCTGTTTTGTCGTTACTGTTCTTTAACTTTGACAACAGTAACCTTTTCTGGAATAAAGTTGTTTCTACTCAGAGGATGACTCTCTGGGATCGGAGGAAGGGGTTGCTCCCAGTTCTGCCCCTTTGTTTGCCGGGACGTATGGGGGCGTGAGTTGTATTGTCGTGGCGGCTGAAGTGTGCCCTATTGGTGTTGGGCCGTAGTCCGGCGGGGAAACTTTGGTCATTATCCGCTGGACTGAATGCTGTGCTGGTGTCTGATGTTGCTATTGAACCGATGAGTCATGTCTTCTTCGGCATAAGTTCGGGTAGAACCGGAATCCTTGCTGATTTCCCGGCGTGTGTCCTTTTAACACATGACAACGCAAAAGTATAATAACCATTGTTGTAAGATAGTTTATAACGAGCTCCAGTTTTCTATATTTAAAGTGTAACAACGTAACATGAGGTATGTTGAGGTGTTTGACTCCTATGCTTTCTGCATTATTATGGTAACTAACGGTCTTTTATTGTTGCACTGATGTAGTTTGCTATAAAGCACGTAGATGGGCATGGGGTGCCAAAGAAACTATCAGAAAGGAAGCTGATAGATTTTGGCGGGCCGAAGGAAGTATTCAAATCAGCAAAGAAGAAATGCAATACTAAGAGTCAATTAAATCGTTTTTTTTTAAGTCCTGTCGTTAAAAATTGCACAGATGCATAGAACTATTTTACGCGGGTACAGCTATAAATAATAAAAGCATATATATGTTTGTGTATATGTGCAATCTGTAGCAGGATAGCTAAGTGTCGTACGTCCATGAAATTTAGTACAAAGATACTTCAGAACCTGGGACGATGTGTCTCGGCGAGGTTTAATTTTTTTTGTGGTTGTTACAAACGGACGTGTCATTAAAGCGTTCTTTAATTTTTTTTCAACGGACTTAACAGCGAACTCTCGAAAACCAAATAACGCTTTATCAATATGCATTATAGCAAACAAATAAATAAATACATGAACTACTGCGTGAGAACGCGACGTTGCTACCCCCGGGCAACGAGGCGTACATTTTCTAGTTATCTATATAAATAACATTGTATCTTATGTTTCTGTCTGGCAGGGGGAAATTCTCTTTTATTTAATTTTCGTGAGGATTTTTGTAAAATTTCAAAATGAAAATCTCCAAATATTAAAAGTTTACAGCCAACCTTGAATGAAATTTCCTTACATTATGTATTCAGTATAAAGAACAGATATACAGCTAGTATGTATATACAGAAAAATACGTATATACAGCGAAGTACGTATATGCAGAAAAGAAAATGTTTCAAATGGTTCATAAAACATTCACTTTCAATGTTCTGATATAGCAATAAATAATGCATGAATCCTATACGATACCCACCAATGTATTTGAAAATATTGATTTAAAAAACAAATTTAAATTTTTTAAATTTGTTTACAGCAGAATATCCTTACAGAAATGCAACTTATCCGGTTCTCGCATCTGGATCAATATTTAATGGAATACGGCTTCATTTTAATTTTGCTGAAATCGTTTTTATCGAAATTCATATTTACTTAAATCAATCATTTTCATTAAGTATTACTTCAATTTCATTTCCATTTTTATGATTTATTTTAATATTATTCGTTATTTTTTTATGACATTCTTAATCTTCGATTCGGTTAAATTACAATATTCAAATTTAACTGAAACAATAATGGAAGTTTCTTCGGCGACAGATGTGTATTTCTCAGAGTATATTAAAAAATTCTAGTCGTTTATTTCCTTATGTTTTTTTTGTTAAATATGCGTAATTTAAAAAAATGTATTTTTTTAATATATTCGAAAAAAATGCCATTCTATTTTTTTAGTGATCATTTGCACGTGACGTCACAATCGGTAGCTCTACTTTCTGTTATTCTCGTGTTGGGATGGAAAAATCGCTTTTCCGTCCCATGTTAGAGCAAGCATTTCTTGCTGTTCGATGTTTCTGCTGTTACAGTTGCGTATTATTTTGAAGGATACAATGATTATAAATTGTTATATTTGCATTGTTATGCTGCTCCCATCCGGGAATCTAACCCTAGATCTCCGAACTGGTCAGCCGATGCTCTACCATTGAGCTACTGGGACGAAATTGCGAGATTCCATCGTCGAAGTTGAATCTGCATTCTCCACCCTCTAATATCTGAAAATTTGACTGATCACCTTCTGCTATTTTCACCTCAGGTTAGCCTGCTGCTACTACTATTTTTACCCAGGTTAGTAACCTGCGTCGTCGTTATCCTCTCAATTTGAAATCGGCAGTCAATCTTCCACTGAGTCCACTGAATCCATACTATTCGTACTAGAGTCAGTTTTGCATTAACCTACAGCGTTGATTTGTGATTGAGTGAGGGTGTCATGTCGACATTTTGATCTAACGGCTAAGAGTTCTCTTTTCGTAGCCATTTTATTCCATTTTATAATTTGGAATCCGTCAGCGTAAAAATGCATGCCGTGTCTTCATTTGGAACGGAGAAACGCATATGTTTTACTTTTTTTTTGTTAATTTGTCTATGCCTCGTTCGTTCCTTCGGAGTGTGACATTGGCTGCAGCCGAGGAGAACTTCTCGAATTTGAGCCTTGAATTGGCCAATGAGTGGAGCTTTCGCGAATGTCTAATATCAAGTTCTGAGAAGACGTGCTCTCTCTTTGCTCCTGGAACCCTTTTTGGAAGGATCCTGCGGCCGAGCTCCAGAGTATGCCGAACAAAAGAATTGAGCGTGTGCCTTTGTTAAGGATTGGTTTTGATTCTAGATGAACCTGTAATACGGAAAGATGTCCGGGATCATATTCCCCGAATAACTACTAAATCTTCCTTTTTATTAACACTTTACAACATAGTTGAAAAGTGTTTATGATTTTGTTCATTCTGTCTGTCTGTCTGTCTGTCTGACTGTCCGTTAGCACGATAACTGCTGTAAAAATGACTTTATCAAAATGAAATTTTAGTATGTTTTTCAGACGGTCTGTGGGACCTATGGAAATATAAATAAATAATATCACCCAATTAGTTTTTTTATTGAACCCGGGTTAAAAAAATGAAATACATTGAACCCTATGGGACCTAATTTTTCAAAAATTTTTTAGGCAAATTTGAAATTCACATTGCTTCGAATTTTTGAGGAAATATTCACATTATCACATAAAATATATATAAAAAATTTCAGTAAAATATGTTAAGTAGTTTTTTAATTAAAAATTATTTAATACAGGGAAAAAAACGAATTCAATTAAATTCTGACTTTTGAAATATCCTCCAGAAAGAAAACAGAGATATATTATATAATAAATATATTCCCAAGAGTTTAATCATTTTGTATATGATAAAGTCTTCACATTTTTAAATAGATTTGGTAGATAACAATTTTTCAAATTTTTTTTAATATTATATAACTCTTCATGATATACTTTTATGGCATTTTTAATGCACTTTCATACGTCCTAGAGAGTTAAAATTTGGTACACAGCTTAAATTTGTTGAACATTTTATTCTACAAAAATTTGGTGGATCTTTAAATATAGATCATACATTTTTTTCGAAATGGCCTGCAAATAATCCCCGTTCACTTCTATAAATCAATGTTGTAATATTGTTAAAAATTCTGATGTGGGCAGCACATGTCTTTCCCTGCAAACTCATATTCACATTCTCTTTATTTCTTCTTTAAATGACATTGAATTTGCACGTTAAACTTAAATTTGGTTCTCATTTGATAGCTGGACTTATTGTCAAAGGTGGCGTAACGAAAACGCGAAAAAACTAGAATATCTCAAGAACGGTTAGTCTTAAAGTAATAGTGTTAGTCTTATTCTTTTTGTTGTTAAAAATCACGTATAAAATAGGAATTTATTTGATATAATTGAGCACACGTAGTCCTTTATTTTTATATTTAACGATATTTGCGGGAATAGATTTTGCCTAGAGAATCAGATGATTTATATTTCTATACAGTTTTAAATATTTAAGTATAATAAATTACTGTAGTACTGTGATAATGTAAAATATATCACCACTGAATGTATCACATTTTAAAAATTTTTAAATGAAATTGCATTTTAGTTGGAAAGTGTTTCATAATCAATGTTTTCATAATCAATTTTCATAATCAATTTTCATAATCATGATTGATCTTTCTTGTTTATTTTTCAGGAGATCCTTCTCTCAAAATTTGAAATAACGGGATTTGTCACTCAATGACGATTGATCCAGATGATCCGGTGGAATGCCTGAAATGTCCGTTGAGTTGCTCTGAAAGATGTAATATCGTGACGCTTATCGGTTGGACTACATTTCCTAATTAAAGTTCGGGATGTGAAGATATTTAAATTTGAACCTGACGGAAAGAGAACTAACTTAATCATTAAAGTGAAAATATAGATTGTTTATCTAAAGACAGTGCTAAGATTTATTGATATAAAATATTATAAATATTCAAGCATACTCTTTATCTGAAATATTATTATTATGATAATTATTTCAACGGCATTTCCCTTAATGAATATAATTGAATTAGAGTTGAGTAGTAGAGTTGATAATTATTACTATTGAAAAGCTTGGCAAATGGCCAAATACTTTTCGTCTTCAATAAATATTCCGTTTAATTTCATTATGTGTCATGTTTTCCCAAACTTTAACACAGTTACTTTGTAGTTTTCATTATGTTTATTTGCGGGACTGTCCCGCCTGCATCTTGTAGGCCAGGGAAAGAAATCCTGAGTAACATTTGTGTAATGTTCAGTGAGCCCATTTTTCATGGGAACTTTTGCTCACACAACGCAATATTTTTCATTTGATCACTGGCTGTTTTCATGTTACTAAACATATCCTCGGTTTTCCCTCTGACAGAGGCTACATTGCTGCCCCAAGCGGGAATAACCCTGGATATGCGAACTGGCCAACCGACGCCTCACCGTTGAACTACTGGGACGAAATTGCAAGTTCCTATCGTCGAACCTCTGCATGCTCATAATATGCGGTACAATACATCTGTAAGGCATACATTTATGTTTTTTGTCATATCTAATACGATATCTTAGCTGCATCTATTGCTAGATCGGTGTTTATTCAGTCCAATATGGCGCTGTTAACAACCGGGATGTCACATTCTGACGTCCGGTTGGCCAATAGATTGCATTTGATTCATAATAAAAGGCGTGATAACAGAAACTAAGAGAACGTAGTCGTTATTTTCATTGATTTAGCGCCATTTTTGTCCATTTGGGGATATTTTCGTTAACTTGGCAACATTTGAAAATGTTGCCTAGTTGGCGACATTCCGCTAAATTTGTCGCTAAAATCCCGCCAAGCATTATGGACGGAGAAATAAGTTATTCTTACAGCGGATAAATGAATATTGGCGTTCAAATACAAAAGTATTACTCAAAGTAGCTTTTCTCGTGAATGGAACGAGTTAGATACACGAGAATGATGTTACTAAATTTATCACATGATATTACATATGAAAAGTGAACATGTTTCGTAACAGTTAATATATATTTTTTTAAATTATGGGATTTTTTGACAAATTTATTTGAAAACATGTGCAATATCTCGAGAACGGTTCATGCTAGCGTTCTAAAGTTTATGTCAATCGTTTTCTAAGGAAAAATTACATAAGAAATGTTTATTTTCGTAACTTTATTAACGGTTTTGATTTTTTAATGATTTTTTAAAAATTTCAATCGAAAATTTAGGGGTTTCTGAACATTCGATTGTGTTTTAAAACAATAGGCTTCCAGTATTCACGGATTGTGATTTTTGTACCAAATTTCATTCGAATCGCTCCATTCGTTCGTGAGATATCGTCTCCAAAGACTCACTGACACACACACAAACATCACTTCAAAAATGTTCGATTCGTGATCAGGGATGCTTGAAACGTGCTCTCCCGTCGAAAACTCGAATTCGAATTTTTGACCCAGTCACAATACTTTCTTTACATTATGTATATAAGGAAAGTAAAAATTCCGGTATTCACTAATTGTAATAATGGTATCAGTTGTTTTTCTACAAAGGCGTCATTCGTTTGTGATATACTAGATACACACACACATACTAATATAATACGGATATACATATACATACACACAGACATCATCTTGAAAACTTTCTATTCGTGTTCAGGATTACCTGAAACGTGCTCTCCCGTCGAAAACTCGAATCTGAATTTTTGACCCCGTCACAATTCTTATGCATATATTATGTATGCAGAAAAAGAAATAATAATGTAAATAATACTTGATTTTGTCGGCCTAATAATAAATGCCATTATAATTCAATATTTTTAAATAAATATAGTGATACATATTTAAATACATATATTTCATAATTTTCTCTTAATAATCTTCTAATTATAATTATTTGCCTGACCTTCTCTAATTTTCTTTCAATTATGCCTAAAAATCGATAATCTAAAGTTGCACACTTTTCAGTCTCTCGCTTGACAATACAGTCTTGAATACAATGTGAGAAACAGACAATACAGTTTTGAAATACTTGTATAGTCTACTTCTCGTAGTCATCTGTTGATGTTGTTGAGACCCAGACCGTCCGACCTACCAGAAAGGTGTAAGGTAATCGTAGTCATCTGTGTAATAGTTTACTTGTATAACTGATGAATAATTTTGTAACTGTACTGGATACATGCGCATTTCTTGCTGCCATTGTAGACATCAGTTTGTTCATGCTAGCAAATCGGCCAGTTTATGCTGTTATCAGCAATGGAAACGCAATCCCATATTTGGGGACGCCCCTATGTATAGGGGGCGTTTCCCCCGAGAACTCGAGTATACTGGAGTTCTAGGAGTATACAGGGTTATTCAAAAAAGACGGGCCAAGCTTTATGAGGTGGTAGTACACACCGAACCAAGCATTTTCCTTCATAGTTTACCGGTTCGGAAGTGAAACGTAAAGACGTTACAGGGCGATTACTCTTTGGAAAGCTCTCCTTGTTTGGTTCCCACGATCACCCGATCTATCGTGTCTTTTGTGGGGATATCTCAAGAGTCTTGTCTATGAAACTCCCCTTGAATCTGAAGAGGAACTCGTCGTCAAAATTTCGACCCCTGCTGCCGAAGTGTGCGACATGCCTGGTGTGTTCGAGAGGCTTCGCCAATCCCTCCATCGCCGCTGTGAAACGTGCATTCAGGTTAGAGGTCTCTCATATGATGCCATTTTATAACTTCTAAGTAATTCTTGTGTTTTCGCCTCACCTCATCGGTTTCACCATTAAGCGCCCGCTGGCGGCTTTACGTTTCTTGTCCCAGCTAAACTATGACGAAATATTCTTGGTGTGTGTGTACTACTACCTCGTAAAGTGTGGCCCATCTTTTTTGAATCACCCTGTATACTACAAAGACGATCTGAATGACGTAAGACAACTGCAACAGAACCAAAAAAATATTATTTAATCCATATTTTACCAAAGATACAAAACTTGTTCGAATCTTATAGAGTTAAATGTTGTTGAAACTATATTGATTTATAGAGATTTTCAATTTTTTAAAGACGTTTGATTATAGCAGACGAACAAAACTTTTCTAATATTTGCCACTGGATTCTTATTTAATGGAGGACAATTTTGTTTTAGTTTTACTCAAAGAATTTCTATCGAAATTCAAATTTGCATTAATCACTTTTGCAATTTAAATATTATTTCAATTTGATTTAGATTTTTATTAAGATTTTTTATTCGCTGTTTTTTATATCTTCAGTTCAAATTTTAAATTACAGTATTTAAATTGAATTAAAATAATAATGGAACTTTCATGGTAAAAGATGCGTTTTTCAAAGAGTATATTCGAAAGGTCTAGTTGATTATTTTCTTATGGTTTTAAATATGCATAATTGAAAAATATATGTTGTTGACGCGCATACAATAAAAATAATTAAATTCATTACATATGCAATTCAATTCAAAATAAAAATGTTAATAACTAAATTTGAGAGAACGCTTATAAAATTTCATTTTTTTCTATAAAATACAGTCGTACTTGGATATATCGTGATGCTTCAGGCCACAACAAATTATCTGTACATTCGTGCATTACCTGTATATTGTCTTACACAAAATCTGTTAAAGAACAAAACGTGCATTGTGTACATGTATTAAAATATTATTTAATTAAACATATATATTTATCCAAATAAAATGAATGTAATGGATAAAATCACCACAAATAAAATAATTTTTAATTAATTAAAGTGCAATGGGATAAGATTTCTAATTTTCATAGAATAAAATAATGTATAAAATAATTATTTATTAAAACTTACATCGAATTTGCATTCCATTATTTTTTCTATTTTAACTTGGCAACTTAGTATATTTTTAAAAGGCACCAGCTATTTAAAATTTAAAATTCGCAATATAATGACATATTTTTAAGCGCTCAGGAATACAGTGAAGTGGAATGGAATACCTCTGCTTGTATGTTTATATATATATGTTTAATATATATATAAATATATATGTTTAATTGCCCAGGGCGTTGCATAAAAGCAAGAAAGTGCACAATTAAACTCTATTGTTACAAAATTAAAAGTTACAAAATGTTCACCAGAAATATTGTTACTTTAAAAATTTTTGTGCTCGTCTTGTCAGAACTTGCGTAGCGTTCGTAAGTAGCAATGACTGCCAATGAAACCGCAGTTCAAGGATGACAACAGATGACATGCTTCTTGCTTTTATGCAATGTTCTATTTTGAGGAAGATGTTGCTTCACAATAGGTCATACTTTGCTAATTTAAAATACCCCTCCTAAAATCTCCAGTTTTTGAAATACGTTTGTTTACATGTATATCGTTCTATAACTATTCGTAAAATTAGCTAAGTAGTATGCATAAATTTATAAGTCAAATTTAATCATTTAATTTATGAAAATAAAGGTATGTATTTTTGTATAATAATAATATTATTATCTATTCAGATTAAAGTCTAATACAGTTTGCTATTAGAGAACATTCTCTTCAAAACGAATTATTTTAAAATATAGATGAAATAAATTATTTCTTTACAGCAGAAAAACAACTCGAACGACTTTCATCTTTATACCATTTCTGAAAATTATAATGCGCAAGTCGCTTCAAAACTTGTCTTTTCAAATCAAAAATGCAACTGGCAGCGCTCTTAAACTATTTATAAAAATGGTTCGTCGTCTTGTGTATCTCACATATCCGAAATATTCCCCCCATCTTTGCAAAACGTGGTTACAGTGAAAAACCTTTAATAATCAATATAGGGTGCTTTGTCAAAAATAGTCGGCAGATACAGGTTTTATGACCATTTTAGGATCGAAACAAATATTTATCTCACATATTTTTTCTTCAACTCCTCCAAAACTATTCTATTTCAAATGCTTTTATGGAATTTTGACGTGTTTCACGACTTTCATATTGGAAAAGAAAACATATAAGATGTAAACATACATGGTTCCCTTCGAAGTCTAGATGCATCCATTTATCTTTTGGTTGAAGTGCTCTACATTTATACTAATAAGAAAGTGTCTATGCACTGTGGATTGAGAAAGTTTACAGTGCCTCTAGCGGCGAATTGAAAAATTTAGAATTCCTATCTCGAAGACGAAGTAAGATAGACGAAAACTTTCAATTATCAAGTTGCAGAACTTTTTCTATTTAAGATGGAAAATATGCGGTTTGCACATAACATGTACACAGACGGTAAAAGTTCAATTTGCCAAAAAGCGATAATTCTGCAAAAGTCTCGTTTACTATTGAAGTACTTCCAAATGAAACGGCGAGAAATATGCATGAAACAGTAATAATCCGTGTAATAAGCTAATCTTAATTTACGCAGACGATAAAAGTTGGAAATTGACGAAAAATGATAATTAAGTAAAAGTCTCGTTTACTACTGAAGTAACAGTGAGAAATATATATGAAAAAAAATAATAATTCGTGTAATAATCTAATTTTAATTTATTTAGAATTATCCTGTTTTGAAATAAACAGTGAATGTGTGTAAAAATAGCAGACAAGTGATGCAGTAGAGTAATTATACCTTTCCATTGACCTCATTTTTATCGTCTGTGTAAATATCATGGCATAAAACGCATGTCTTTCCATAGTAAAGAGACAAACATTCTACAGAATCATAATATTTCGCTTTCGAGGTGAGAAATCTAACTTCTTCATTTCGCTAGAAGTTATCGATCGATTAAAACATTGTAATAAAAATATATGTTTTAAAAGCTTTGATTTCCGCGACCTATTTAACAACATTGATTTATCTAATTTATATTCAATCTTGGAAAAATAACATGAAGAATTTGATTTGAAGGATTTTATTACTTATCGTAGATACCTTGATCTTATTGAACTGGTATTAAAAGAAAATATTCTATATAACGGAAAAAATTATTACCGACAAATAAAGGGAATCCCAATGGGAGGAGCCTGCTCATCAATCTTGGCCGATATTTACCTCTCAACATATGAAAAAGGAACCCATATTTTGTCGGAGATACCATATTTCCGGTATGTTGATGATGTGCTATTGGGGAGTTATGAAACCACCACCAATTTCGATTTCACATTTTACCCACCGGAATTGGAATTAATAGAAAATTGTAAAGAAGAAAATGAAGCGGTAAATTTTCTGGACATCTCAATAAAAAAACATGGATTATATGGTCATTATACAAAGTTATATGACAAAAGAGAATTATATAGTATTAAGATAAATCATATCATCGATTGGAAAACTAATCTTACCAAAAATACTTTCAGAAATATCATACTCGGACACTTCAAGAGAAATCAAATTTACAACACGTTTAAAAAAGATTGCAATAATAGCAATATTAAAATCATAACAGAGGCTTTATATAAACATTATCCTATTTATTTCTTAAAGGATTGCTATAGATCGATTTTCAAGGATCATGTAGATTTTGACAGTTTACTTCTTCAATTTGCAAGTAAATAAAGTTTATGCGTGCCTGCTAAGAAAGCACGCATGCGTAAATCGAACATATATATGATAGCGAGTTGGGCAGGAATCACTTTTGGTCCAGTTTCCTTCTGTTTGGTTGTCTTGTTCTTCCGTGTCCGGGTGCCTTCGTATTAGCACGCATTGGGGACCAACCTTTGCTTTGCATTGGTACCGTGATCGTTTGCCTAGGCTGGAAAAGCAGCTTCAAACGGGAGGGGGAGTCGCAATCCTCCCCAACCATTAAATGCAAAGAATTTGGTTATCCCAAGTTCCTTTAAATCTTCTTTTTCTTGGATTACATTCTGCTTTGGAGTATAGAGCGGCTTGGCGCCTTTTCCTGAGTAGTGCCTTTGATTTTAGTGGATATGCATAGGGATTCTTTTTGAATTTGTTTACTGGCTATTATATGATATATATATATATATATATATATATATATATATATATATATATATATATATATATATATATATATATATATATATATTTGATAAGTATAATAAAAAAAATAATCAATTCAAGTAATCATGAAATATTAACATCACCAAGGCAGCATAACCACAGCTACAATGCCGACAGAAGAAAAGAACAGCACCGGCCCAAATTCGAAGATTAACCAAAATTAAATTCTTCTCCAGGTTGAGTATTTAATTCTAATTCTATCCTCCAATATATATATATATATATATATATATAATATATAAATAAAAAATGAAAGAGTTTAAATGTAAATTATGCATAAACTACTGTATGTACAAAAAAACCCATCTCTAGCATATCTGTTACAAATGAGTAACTATAGACCAAGACTAAGGATAAAATTAGAAGGTAACAATATCACTACAAAGGAAAGGGGGATGAGAAGAATATAAGGATACAAAATTCACAACTAAAAGTATATAAATAAAAAAGTATAAAAGTATATAAATATATATATAGTTTATATAATATATATATATATATATATATATATATATATATATATATATATATATATATATATGACCAATGTTCACAGTCACATAACTCGCCAATTTTTTTTACCAAAGTCCGGAATAAGTTATTTTTTATTTACAATGATACGATTATTGTTCTCTAAGTTAGGATTACAAGTTTTATTGCTATCATTGTAGATATCAGTTATTCAGTGTTGACTAGCGTATCATAATCGCGAAACCGGAGCATGGATTCTGTTATCTGCAATGGGAGCGTAATCCAAACTATAAACGTAGCTGTATGGTTCGTGCGCTATGATTTTTTATTTGATACAGGCTGCGAGGTAAAAACTGTTATTTAATTAACTATCACTAAGATTTATAAAAGTATAAATTATATAAGTATCTTATTGCTCCTACAGTCCTGCGAGTATATGCACAAAAATCCAGATAACGCCTTTATATGTGTATTCCACGCTATTAAATAGGAAAATACTGCCAAATAAATTGCAACATTAATTTTTTGACAACGGTCATTTAGGCAGCACTTTAGGCAACAAAATAAGAGATAATGAAATATTATATATATATATATATGTGTGTGTGTGTGTGTGTGTGTTTGCTTACAGTTAATATGTACCAATAATATTTCATAAGTGTATTTTATATAAGAAATGATTTCATTTAATTATTAATATCACTGAGTGTGTCATTAAATCCAGAAAGCTTCGGTGAATAAAGGCCGCTGCCAGAGTTCGATATAGAGCGTCTATATGCTTATTTCATGTTATAAAATAGGAAAATACGTTTTGAAAATTAAGTGAGGTATATTTTTACGCATTGGTTTTATAAATAAAAATTGCTAATCACAATGTTAGGTCGGAAGTCGGTTACAAAAAGTCATAATAACAGAAATCGGTCACGAATTTCCCGAAAATTTTACGAATTTGAAAACCCACTAATTTTGAGATCGGAGTTTTCTCATTCTTTTGGTAATCCGTTTTCGAGCGATTGTGAAAATCATGCTCGCATCGACAATTCCCACTACTCCACACAAGTGCATAGATGACGATTACTATGGATTATCCGTAGTTTATAAGAAGTACAACTTCATAGGACGTATTTTGGAATTTGTAGGCTGTTTTTTACTGAAATCTGCCTTTCTGTCAAGGGCAATGTAAACTTACGTCCGCATGCACGGTATTGTCAATCAAATCAAGGTGACAAAGAGGATTTACGGTCAGGTGTAACGTAAATGTTCATGAAAGTAATAAGTTCCTTAAAAAAGTGTCATAAATCTTTAAACGGTTATTTTTTTAATTATTTTCGCATAAACAATGCAATTGTGTAATTCAGTTTACGGTCGCGTGAATTGCCATGAGTCCATTAGTATATTTTTCCATCCATCTTCATCTTTTAAATATTGTTTATTAGATTGACTAAACTGGTTTATGTTTATATTCTGGTTAATTATTACAGTTATTTTTTAATTATTTTCGCATAAAGAGTGCGATTACGCAATTCAGTTTGTTCCCGTGAATTGACGAGAGTACATTAGTATCTTTTTCCATCCATCTCCATCTTCTAAGTATTGTATATTAAACTGACTAAACTAGCTTATTTTCGTATTCTGGTTAATTATTAAGGTGGACATAATACATATTTTCCTATTTTGAAAAATGGGTATGAACCTTGTGAAGGGATATTTTCTAAAAAGTGTATTAAAACAATGATTTAGGCAAATAAAAAGTAACCATTTTGGCAGCGATATAAATACTCACATCTTTTAGCACCGTTATATTTTACTTTTTATTAAAAATTAATATTTATTATTATCTTTAATTGAAACTTTTACCAAACGTAAATGTTTGTTTTCAATATAAATTAATTAACACTGGATAAAAAACGTATGTAAATATAAATATTTATATTAATGCATAATTATACATATGATCAAATGATTTTTTATGTATATACATTTTTGTGCTATGTGATCGTATATATTTTATTTCTTAACTTGACAACTGAAAAAGTCTTGACTACTGATATTTTCCTTCTTCACTACAGAAATCTTCATCAACTGGCTAGCATATCTGCACAAGAGATGACCGATGATTGTCTTTCTTCCACTTTTGAAATCTATTTAATCGACTAAAATTTTTTTAATTATTTCGTGTTATATATAATATATATATATATATCTCACACGTATCATTAATGAAATAAAAGGCTGTTTTGCAACAGTACTGCGAAAAACAGACTAAATTTGTTCTCGATTTTCAGTATATTTCGTATAATTGTAAAATTATTTTTCGCTTATGCGATCCATTTCCATTGACTAAATTTTTATAATTATTATACATATTGTATAATAGCCGTTTTTCAAACTTATTATCAATGAAATGAAAGTATATGTTGCAGCGGTTTTGTAGAAAATTGCATTTGTACACGATTTTCCTTATATGTATTTCATTTTATTGTGAAAGCCGACGTAGTGGTCGAGTGGTCAAGGCGAGGGTTTCCACAGCAATCGCTCGACCGCCGCGTTGTGGGTTCGAGTCCCACGTAAGGCATGGATGTTTGTGTTGTGGGCGCAGTGTGTTCCGCCCCCCCCCCCTTTGGTGCGTTTGGGGCAACGTCCTTGGACTGCTAAGTGGTTCACGTTCTGGCCACTGACAAAAGCGAATGATGATGAGTAAGTGCCTGGCCATTTGAAAAAAAAATATATAGTGAAAATATTTTTCACTTTCGCAATATGTTTGCATCGGCTAAAATGTGTTATTTTGTGTTTTGTACAGAAACTATTTTTCAAGTGCATTATTAATGAAATGAACGTCGATTTTTTAATAATGTTATTAAAATAATGATTTGGGTACTTAGAAATGCAACTATTCAAAAAACACAAATTAGAATTTGATGCATTTGCATCTAAATTTACATTTTTAGAATTTAAATTAAAAATTACTATTTGTTTCATCCTTTAGTTTAAATAAAGACAGTAATCCTAATTACTTTAATTTAAGTGAGTTCGAAAAAAAAATCAAAATTCAAAAAAATCTAGCTGTTTTAACAATAAAAGTTACAAAATTTTTTGACTCTGTCAAATATATAATGTATTTTGTTTTTTCCCAGGCAAGTACACATAAAAAGGGCATTTTTTAAATATTTTGTTAAACAAATAAAAGTCAAAAAAAATTTTTTGGGGATAACACTGAAATTGTTTTCATAATATCTGGAAATTTGCGGGTAATTACTCATTTGTTAAAAATTGCTCCGTTGGAAAGCAAAATACTCCTCCAAAATAAGTCAGGGAGTATTTTCATTCTTCTGGAAAAATTCTAGGACGATCTTTGCATATGAGTAAACATCTTTTGCTCCCCCGAGTAAAAAGCGCTGAACCGGGGTTTCGATATTGATTACTGCAATAAGAGCATAAATCCAAGAGGGTCATGATAAATATTTTAAAGAATGTTATATCTTTCAATTGTAAACTGTGTTGATCCAATAACTCTTTATTGACATAGTTTAAAAGTAAGAGTGATAAATGAATTAATGTTTCTCAAATAGATCAATCTGAGATTAAGTAATTTTTTTTATTTTTTCATGTGTAGAAAGGTGTTGAAAGGAGTACCCAGATGCCTTTAAATATTGTGCATTCTACAATTTTTTTACGTAAATTTCTATTACTGTATTTTGTCCTAACCTACTTTCCGTGTATTTCCGCTTGGATAATCGACTTTGTATCCATTGATCCCTTAGAGAAGTAACTTTTTCTTCTATACTTGAAGAGCATTCTGTGTTCTCTTCCTTTAAATTTTAGAATGAACTAAAACTTTTGCTCTGCATAACCGCGTATTCCTTCTAATTCTTGTACAAGATGCCATTTTGTTTGCCAAAGTCTCTCAGTATAAAATCGTTGCCATATCTCATAAGGTCCTTGGAAAAATAAAAATTTCTCATTAAGAGTTAAAGTATTCATCTCATCAACTATCAGAATTAAGTTTCTCAAGTGTCATTGTAAAGAACTTATTTTACAACCGGGGTTAGATATGCCGTCTGATCAATTGGCGTACTATATCCATTCAGTTAGATACTGTCAGGGCAGTCTTTCGTTCACAGTTGATATGGACATTACGCCCTCTCCCTTAATATACTATATATATATATATATATATATATATATATATAATAAAAAAGATAAAATTAAAAATAAAATAAAAATAGTTATACTAATTTAAAACCTGGTTCAAAAACAAAACGGAGGAAAACTAAGTAAAGATGATATGAAAGGAAATATCAGACAAAAGAAAAACAATGCTACCATAAAAGACAAAATGATCTTAATTTTAAATATCAATAATACACATGAATTTATCAACATTCAGGAGCGATGCATAAAAATCAAGTTCAAACAACAAAGGATTATTAAAATCTGAAGGCTCAAAATATTAAAATGACAAAATAAGAGAAAAGATTCAATCCAAAAATATGAAATTGGATAGAAGCTCTGTGGATCCAGCTTATCAAGGATCTTTGCATCCACAGAGGTTCCAAATGTGTTTCACTCAACGATACAGCCACATGCCCGAAATAACGTCAAAAGATCCGACACATTTCCAGACAATAACATAAATGAAAATAACAAAAGGAAATTGGAAGGAATATGATGAAAGTGCATAAAGCAAACATATAAGCAATCTAACCAACAATCCACAATGATTCAGATAGAATTAAAGTCATACCTTTCATCACCATTATACAAGACACAAATTTCGTTGCACTAAACAAAGTATTAGGAAAGAGTACTAGAGAGCTCCATCTGTTGTGAATTATAGGAAATACTTCTGCATGATCTACCAATGGTCTATACAAATTTATATGTTTCAAACCCAAAAAATTAGAGATATAAAGATAAAATAAAGAAAAATAAGTTTACGCAATATACTAAGTAATAATTAATAATTAACAATTATATAATATGTATCCAAAACTTATTACTAAGACAATAAAATCTCAAAGAATATTTTAATGTTTAAAGTATACAATAGCAATTTCAAATTAGACTAAAACAATAAATAAAATATTATAAATAGTATTCAAAGTTTCTAAAGTGATATTTAACAAAATTAACTGGATATGATTCAGCCTTACAGTATTGAAATAAATCTGCTAGATGGTTATTGTATTGTGTATTTTCACATAACCTAAAAATCCTATGAAATTGATTTAATAAAATATTTTTATATACCTGTTTACTCATACATGAGTTAAAATTGATTATCTTGTGAATTTTAAATGGAAAACTTTTCTTTTATAATAAATGTTTTACAAAAATGAATATTCATTATCAAGAGATAGAGTTAAATCTAAGAAATTAACGCTAGACGAGATGTTGCTTTCGTTTGGTAAAAGGGTTAAATTTGGAGGATAAAAATCAAAATCTATATCATTTGATGAGGGAGCTATTTTAATGAGAATGACATCGTCAATATATCTGTAAAATGTATATGCAGAGTTTATAAAATTTGACTCGCAGAAGTGTAGATAAAGATTTGCGAGAGCTGAACTTTCAGAGCCACCCTGTGGAACACCCTTAATTTGCATATAAATTTTATTGCCTTGCATCAAGTAATTATTAAAAATTTCACACTTGAGAAGGTGGTGCACGAAAGAATGATCTATATCCAAATTTTGTCTATTATAGAAAGATTTAATAATATCCCAAGTTACTATATATAGATCTCTTATGTCAATATTGTTGAAAAGGTCCTTAAAGTCATACGTTTTAAATCCCAAAATATTAATCGTATCCAACTTTTGAATTAATTGATAACTGCTATTAATAATATGAGAAGTTGAATTATCATTTATATTACAGATGATTTTATTAAGAATTACCAATAGAGATTTACTAGCAACAGTTGCATATGATTTATGTCTTATACTTACAGATCTAAAAGAGATAGGATTTTTATGAAATTTTGGGATCATGACAATATAAGGGAATCTTAGATTGTTGCAAGGTAATTTTAATAATTTATGAAAAGCAATAATTTTCTTAGATATAGTTATTTCTGAGGAATCAATTTTTTTAAAAATATCATTGTGATTTAAGAAATCGTTTAAGATTTGTACATAATATTTCTTACATATGATGGCGTAATTGTTGGCAGCTTTATCCACATATGTGATGACAAAATGTGATTTTAGTTCATTAATTGCCTGCTTCAAGTTTGTATAGTTAATTGCAGGTTCAGTTATAGGCAAGTTACCTAAAAGATGTTTGATGTTTGTCAGAATGCTAACCTTCCACATATCGAAAGCTTCAATGGGATAGTTTTTACTGCAAGCAATTTTGTATATGAATTATATATATGTGTATATATATATATGTATATATATATATGTATATATATATGTATATATATATATATATATATGTATATTAGAAATATGTAATAATAAAGAATTCAAGTAAAATTAACATCACCATAGAAGCAAATTCACGGCCATAATGCCAATAAGAGAAGAGAACAACAACACAAACCCAAATTCGATGATTAGTCAGAATTAAATTCCTCCTCAGGTCTGAGTATTTAACTCTAACTAACCCAAACACATGCCTGTTTCAGATAGAGCAATAGTACATTACTATAAATAAATATATATATATATGTGTGTATATATATATGTGTATATATATATATATGTATATATATATATGTATATATATATATATATATATATATATATATATATATATATATATATATATATATATATATATGTATATATATATATATATATATATATATATATATATATATATATATATATATATATATATATATATATATGTATACTATATATAATACCAATTTATTTTAACTATGTTAATAATGCGAAGTTTGGGGACTTTCCAGTATTTGACTGCCTATGAATTAATAAGAGTTAAATTTTTATGAATAAAAATTACAATCTCTCAAATTTGCTACATAACTATTTTATTTTCGTTGACAGCAAAATCCTAATTATCTTAAAATTTAGATAACAATTCTCTCAATCATGCAATTTAAATTAAATCATACAGAAATCTGTTAATCAAAATTCTGTTATATAGCCATACAAAAAAATTTACCTAGGTATCATCTAAAAAAATGTCAAAATAAAAACAACATAGCTATAATTGTATTTCTCCATATTTGTGACAAAGACGATCGGAAATGGACACCATTTCCACAATTTTCTGAAACGTGTTCAGGAGGCGTTAGGACGTAAATTCAGTCAAAATCCAGAAACAAAACATTTTATGAAATACAGTACCTACTGCTTTATCTCATAAAGAAAATATAAACAAATGATTTATGAATCAAATAATTTATTAGGTCTTTATAGGAAAGAAATATCGTTATCATTTTGTAATCATTTACAAAAACTGTAATACATTCACATTTCAAAGAGTCTTTACAATACCAAAATGATATTCGCTTCGCTTTTATAATATTTATAAAAATGGCTCAGTTTCTTGTTCAACTGACATGCCAAAAATATTTTTTTTTATCTTTGAAGAAGGTGGTTACTGTCAAAAATATTTCATAATCAAAGTGTGTGGGGGGGGGGGGGGCGGGGGAGGCAGTGCTTAGTCAGAAAGAGTCGGGATATGTATGTTTTCTCGAAATGTTAGATTCAACATTGATAGTTATTTTTGTTATACAAGTACATTCTTCGTTTTGAAAAAACTATTTTATTGCAAACATTTGTAAGATATTTTGACGTAATTCCAAACGCTTTTTATTAAAATAAAAGTTTTTCAGTCGCGAATATTTTGTCATTTATATAAAGAAATATATGTCAGAACTTGAATTTTGTATTAGGAGAATGACGTTTTCACTTGTATATCATTTCTTTCTCCTTCACATACGTCTAGTTTGAAGTCGAGTATAAAACGGTAACATTCAGTTAGCAAGTTACTCGTATATTATATCTACGGAGAAAAGATTAAAGAGGGAAAGGGGCTGAAGAGGGAGAGTGGGTTAAAAATAAAAAGTGGGTTACAGAGGGATAAGAGACATGGAGTAAAAACGGGACACGATATTAAGGAGAAACAACGGGGGAAGAGAAGAGATTAAAGAGAGGATTAGAGGAACAAAGTTAGATATGAAGTTTAGAGAGAAAAATAGGATTGGAGAAGAAGTGCTAGAGAAGGGATTAGATAGGAAGGTTAGAGGAGTTGGTTAGAAAGGAAGGTTAGAAACAGAAATTAGAGAGAGAGGGGGGGAGGACGAAGATGGAAATGGGGAAACGGTTAGATAGTTTTAGAGAGGCGAGATATTTAGAAGAAATATTTTAAGAAAGAGTTAAAGAGGGGGAAGTTGTACATGCAGGTAGTGTTTTGGATGCGATTAGTATTGAGGTCCAGAGATCAAGCTTTTGAATCCTTCTGTCGATGTAACTTCATATTGACACCCAAACGGTGTTACTAACCTGGACGATAATGCAATATATGTTAAAGGAAGCGGCGAATTCTTACAGGAAGTGTAAAAGGCTGATTTGAAGTCAAGAAGTATAGGCATACTAAGGTAGATTATGATGTTTCGTATGTTGACCCGATAACTCAGTCGTAGACTATGGGTCCAATCTAGAGTTTCTCAATCTATGTGAATCCGCAACCCAGTAAATACTTTTTATATAAGACGACGGTCCGGGTCCCAAAAAATTTACTCGTGAATACCTTTCCAATTTTTTTTAAGTTCATACATAAACTAAATTATTGATAATTAATCATGGCATAATCATAAAGAGTATTAGTACTTTTATGCATACGGTGCGGCAGGTTGAGAAATATAAAATTACATTTAAATAAGTCCTTAAATACCGAATTAATGAAATCTTGTACCATATTGTAATTTCCACAGGCCACCCTCATTAAATCCATTTCTGCTGATTTCCATTGACATATCCGCTTCTGATCATTGAAGGAAGATAATGTTTCAATCAATCCTGAGTACGAATAGATCGTTTTTGAGACGATATTATTATTTAGTATAAACTTGATTATTGTATTATTAAATTCATTTTGGTTTGAAAAAAAGAAAACGGTCTTGAAAAATATATTTATATATCCTAATTCACCATAGAATTCAGCTGAATAGTCTTATTCATATTAAAATTTATATGCAGCTTGCCCTAGTAGCATTTAATATTGGTACCACATTGAACAAATATTGTATATCTTGGCATTACATTGGAAATATTTCCAGTGTAATCCCAATATTGAGATAAATATTAGGGTTACATTGGCCTCCAATATTGGCTAAATATTTTCATTACAATATTACGCCAATATTGGTGTTTCATTGGAAATATTTTCAATGAAACATATACTAATATTGGTCAATTTAAATATTGACACAATTCCGTCAAAATGTCCCCTTTTTATATTGGTCCAATATTTCCAATAGTGGCTGCTAATATTGGGCCGATATTGGATTGCTACTAGGGACATTTGTTACATAGCTGTTATTTAGGCATTCTGGTTCTGAGCTTTTTTCGACACATTCGCGAATATTACTCTTAGAATATTTCCACTATGAAATATGTATTCATAAAAAATATCAGAAAAATAAAACGACAAATTCCAGGAGAATCTCTCACGGCCCGGTATAATTGATGGTAGGACCCTGTACCGGACCGCGGCTTAGCGGTTGAAAAACTCTGGTCTAATCGATAGACCATTGAATTGGTTCCAGAGGTTGAGGGTTCAAGTATGAGGGTTCCAGAGGTTGAGGGTTAAAGTATGAGGGTTTCAGAGGTTGAGGGTTCAAGTATGAGGGTTCCAGAGGTTGAGGGATCAAGTATGAGGGTTTCAGAGTTTGAGGGTTCAAGTATGAGGGTTCCAGAGGTTGAGGGTTCAAGTATGAGAGTTCTGGAGGTTGAGGGTTCAAGTATGAGGGTGCCAGAGGTTGAGGGTTCAAGTATGAGGGTTTCAGAGTTTGAGGGTTCCAGATTTTGAGGGTTCAAGTATGAGGATTCCAAAGGTTGAGGGTTCAAGTATGAGGGTTCCAGAGGATGAGGATATTTTTATCAGTGTGCATAATTTTTCAGAGATGTAAATGAGGATGTTGTAGATTCGAGTAACATAGATGTTGTAGATTCGAGCACACATCTTGAGCTCAATCTTTAAAATAATTGAAATCGTCGGCAGGATTGAAATTGTCGACCACAGAGATTATTAATAAGTAAATTACACTTTGTGCGAAGAATAAAGAAAATTGGAACAGTGCATATAAGCACAAATAAAATGATAATACAGGATAGGATTGTTTCGAGGATACTTTGAATCACCTTCGTCAGTGCAAAAGAAGCAACAAACCTGAGTCCAAAAGAGAAATAAAAGCAAAGGAAAATACAGATGGTATTATATACCCAAAGCTTGTATTAAGAGAGAACCAATCAGAAAGCATCCCGAACAACAGTCCAGTCAATTCAAAACGATAAAAAGTCCAAGAGATTGGCGTGCGCCAAGACACAGTGAGAATATCAAGTCAAATAAGAATATATGAAGCCCAATAAGAATAGAAGTAGGTTAAAACGGCACATAAGATCCCCAAAGTAATAGAAGGAAGAATGGGGGGGGGGAGGAGATTTCACAATGCACTCCGCCAGACGGTGGACAAAAATGGAATACTGGACAAGTCATTAACTAAATTACTAGAATTTTTATGGATATAGGAAGCTTCAAAGGAATCAAGTTTATAAATCAGAGATTCGCAAAATTGGGGTACGTAGCAAGTTTTCCTGCTGCTACTCTAGAAATCGGCTATTCCAAGAAGTTATAGCAAGTGCAAAACCGGTCCGTAAATTCTTTTATGCACAGTTTAAGCGCTATCCTAATTTGAAAATGGTCCACATAGTCCTGTTTTTTGAGCATTTATAAATTATACCTTCTTTTAATAACATTCTTATTTCTATTGTTTCAAAAAGCATATAATTCCAACGAATTCCTTCGCTAAAGAATTATGAGATTAAAATTTACTCCCACACCAATGATGTCATTAGAAGCAAAAAGAAAGAAAAGCCAGAGTATAAAATCTTAAATAAAATGACAAAGCCTTAATATTTAAGTCTCCCTTGATATTTTGTATCGTGTTTTTAATTTAATAATTTTTCAGTATGAATCAATATTAATAAGATGGTATTTCTTAAAAGTTCGTCTTATATAAACACAAAACTAATCATTTTTAAATTTTCTGTTTTATAATTAAATTGTGTTTCTTATTAATAATCGATTCTGACCCATTTTTCAATTTTTAATACGACTAAATTAGCATTTTTCAATAAAATAGAAACATTGCAGAAAATTTCTTGGCAACAGCTGTGTTTTTTCTCATAACGTATTTGGAAACGTCCTCTAATTATTCTTTCCTATTCGATTTTAATGGATACATTTATTCTCAAATATATTTAAAGGATGAAGATTAAATGAAACCGAGTTTATTGTTTAAATGATCGATAATTTTCAAAACAATGGTAAATGAAACGGAAACTTTCAATAGTTTTTGCATATTTGATGGATATATTTACATTAAATTTATGTCCTTATTAAATGGTGCTCCAAGACTTTTTTACAAAACTTGAGATTTTATTATGATACGGAATAATAAAGCATGAATAAAAGCACTGTTTATAAAAACTAACCATTTTGCCTACAAGAGAAGCAGGTAAAAAATTAGATAGCTGTTCTATCAATATTGAAACTTGCTATACACCGTAAGGTATTTTCCAGGGATTTCTTTAAGAATTTCTTTTTCTTTAAGATTTCTTAAATTTTTCTTAATTTTCTTTAAGATTTCTTAAAGAAATTGTCGAAAAAGTCAATCTTTCGGCTTTTTACTTTCTCTGCATGGTAATGCATAGGGAAAGTATTGGAATCATGCCGAAAATCGCAATTCGAGTTTTAGACGAATCTACACGTTTCAAGACCTCTGGAATACGAAAAAACTATTTTTAGCGTGACGTCTGTGTGTCTGTCTGTTTGTGCGATGTATGCATCCACTCTAACTCAAAAACTAATGGACCGAATTTCATAAAATTTGGTATGTAAGTCATTTGGATTTGACTCTGGTGCTGATTAGATTTTAGTACGATTCGAAATAAAAAAACCCGCCTTTTTTGCGACATGGCCCTCAAAAATTATCTGTATCCACTCTAGCAGAAAAACTAATCGACCGAATTTCACAAATTTCGGTAGATAAGTCGCTTGTAGGTTACCTTGGTGCTGATTAGATTTTGGTACGATTCGGAAAAAAATAACCTGCCTTTTTTTGCGAAATGGCCAAATAAATCAATATCTAAAATAAATCAAAATCTAAAATAAAAAACTACGTATGCTCAAATGTATCCATTAAATACTTGTTTTATACGTAATTTTTAACCATGAAAAGGATAAGACCAACCCCATTACACTAGGACCAGCCGTTCTCCAGATATTTTAGTTTTTTCGTAGTTCCTCTACGCCACCTTTGAAAATAAGTCCAGTTACCAAATGAGAACGGAAATTGAATTAAAAGTGAATTAAATTTAATTAAAATAAAGAGAACGTGGATATAAGTCTGCAGAGAAAGTCATATGCTGCCCACATCAGATTTTTTATATGTAGTATTGAGAAATAATTGTTCTGACAAAAATTTTAAATTTCGAGATTTTGTTCCCAATATATGTTTTAAGATCTCCTGTACACGCTTTAACTATTTTTGGAGTGATGTCCGTCTGTCTGTCTGTAAGTCTGTGATCGATTTTTTGTGTGCACGATAGTAGCCACAAATATTAATGGATTTTCACGAAGTTTTATATCCGGATTTATTATAAAATAATCTAGAACTAGATACGTTTTTTTAAGCCAAAATTGGATATAATCATGCATAAAAGGGTTTATTTATGGCTCATTGATCATGAGACTTGTTTCAATCATTGTTGTGAAAAATAACTGCGATAATATATTTTTGTTCTTGACGTCAGTAGCGCTCCTTGGAGGGGGGGGGGGGGGCAAGTTTCCCACCCCCGGAGGTATATTGTCAAGTGATGTATCAATCGAAAGATGTTTTTCAAGCCCTTTAAAGTGAAGGGTAACAAGCTATAATTGTAATTATTTGAACTCGTGATACCAATTTTTCAAATAAATTCTTGTAAAATTTGAAAGAAAAATGCTACTCAAAATGAATTCTGGTATAAGAAAGTCAAGTGGAGCCACACGTTAATTTTTTTAGGAGATACAAACATTTCCGCCTCGAGAAAACTAAGATAGAATCGCAAACTCAAACATTTTAGCCATATGGGATATTTCGAGAGCTGTAAACAAATTGGTTCAGCCTCAGACATTCGTATATATAGAATATGAGTATTGAAAAAAAAATCTCTGATATGCGTGTTTTTACCGTGTACTATCTACCCTTGAAGAACGTTTCTGATTATTACTTTCCCTGCAATACATGGTAATGTATAGAGAAAGTATTGGAATCATGCCGAAAATTACAACTCGAGTTTTCGACGGATCTACACGTTTCGAGACCTCTAGAACACGAAAAAACTATTTTTAGCGTGACGTCTGTGTGGGTGTGTCTGTCTGTCTGCGCAGATTTTGTATCCACTCTAGCTAAACAACTAATGGACCGAATTTCATAAAATTTGGTAGGTAAGTCATTTGTGGACGAATCTGGTGCTGATTAGTTTTGGGTACGATTCGGAAAAGAAGAACCCGCCTTTTTTTTGCGAAATGGTCCGCAAAACTTTGTATCCACTCTAGGTGAAAATCTAATGGACCGAATTTCACAAAATTTGGTAGATAAGTCGCTTATAGGTCACTCTGGTGCTGATTAGATTTTGGTACGATTCGGAAAAAAATAACCTGCCTTTTTTTGAAAAATGGCCCTCAAAAATCAACAAAATAGAAAATAAAAAACTACATGTGCTGAAATATATCCATTAAATGCTTGTTTTATACGTAATTTTTAACGAATAAAAGAATACGATCAACGCTTTTACACTAGGACTAGCCGTTCTCGAGATATTTTCGTTTTTTTTTCTGTACGCCACCTTTGAAAATGAGTCCAGTTACCAAATGAGAACGAAAATTGAATTAATAGTGAATTAAATTTAATTAAATTAAAGAGAATGTGTATATAAGTCTGCAGGGAAAGTCATGTGCTGCTCACATCAGATTTTTTTATTTATTATTTTTTTATAAAGTAAGAAATGAAAATGAAATGTTTATGTATTTACCAATTCTCTTCTTCGATAATAAATAAAAAACACTTAAACATTTTTCTATAATTATCTTAGTCTTCATGTTCTTTGTTGCTTAATGCGAGTATCCTTCTCCATTTGTTCAAATGTTTTTCTTTTTGATCGAAATATTTCTATCCACCCAACGTCGCTGTGCAAATTTTTTATTTCTGAAATATTTATATATTTATTTTATTGGATCCCTAATCGCAAGTGCATGCAAAATTTTAAGGTTAATTGAATGAATGAGTTGCAATTTAGAAGGAGGACACAGGCTCTTTAGAAACGGTTTCTGTTTTTAACAACAAAAGCCTGAAAACAGTTATTAAGTTGGTCAAATAGTAAGGCGTATGGAATTAACTACAAAAATCGTTTTAAAAACTTTTACTTCCACCTGCAGCGATTTCAATGAAAGTGAAGAAGCTTTCTACGTACTTTAATTTTTAACACTTTATAGCATAGTTGAAAAGTGTTTATGACTTTGTACATTCTGTCTATCCCTTTCGGACGATAACCGTAAAAATCTGATGTGGGCAGCACACGACTTTCCCTGAAGACTTATATACACGTTCTCTTTATTTTAATTAAATTTAATTCACTATTAATTCAATTTTCGTTCTCATTTGGTAACTGGACTCATTTTCAAAAGTGGCGTAGAGAAAAAAAACAAAAACAAAAATATCTCGAAAACGGCTAGTCCTAGTGTAATGGGATTAGTCTTATTCTTTTCTTCGTTAAAAATTACGTATAAAACAAGCATTTAATGGATATATTTCAGCATACGTAGTTTTTTATTTTAGATTTTGCCGATTTTTGCGGGCCATTTTGCAAAAAAAGGCAGGTTCTTTTTTTTCGAGTCTTACCAAAATCTAATCAGCACCAGGGTGTTCCACAAGTTGACTTACCTACCAAATTTTGTTTAATTCGGTCCTTTAGTTTTTCAGCTAGAGTGGATACAATTATTATTATCTTATAATATATCTAGTCTTATTCTTTTCTTCGTTAAAAATTACGTATAATACAAGCATTTAATGGGTATATTTCAGCATATGTAGTTTTCTATTTTAGATTTTGTCGATTTTTGAGGGCCATTTTGCAAAAAAAAAGCTGGTTATTTTATCCCGAATCGTACCCAAAACTAATCAGCACCAGATTCGCTCACAAGTGACTTACCTACCAAATTTTATGAAATTCGGCCAATTAGTTTTTTAGTTAGAGTGGATACAAAATCTGCACAGACAGACACACACGCAGACACACAGACACACACACAGACGTCATGCTAAAAATAGTTTTTTCGTAGTCTAGAGGTCTCAAAACGTATAGATCTGTCGAAAACTCGAGTTGTGATTTTCGACATGATTCCCATACTTTCCCTATACATTATCATGCATTGCAGGGAAAGTAAAAAGCTGATGTGGGCAGCACATGACTTTCCCTGCAGACTTATATTAACGTTCTCTTTATTTTAATTATGTTTATTTCACTTTTAATTCAATTTTCGTTCTCATTCGGTAACCGGGCTTATTTTCAAAGGTGGCGTAGAGAAAATAAGAAAAAACTAGTCGTAGTGTAATAGGGTTGATCTTATTATTTTTATCGTTAAAAATTACGTATAAAACGAGCATTTAATGGATATATTTGAGTATACCTAGTTCTTTAGTTTAGATTTTGACGATTTTTGCGGGCCATTTTGCAAAAAAAGGCAGGTTATTTTTTTCCGAATAGTACCAAAATCTAATCAGCACCAGGGTAGCCCACAAGTGACTTATCTACCGAATTTTGTGAAATTCGGTTCATTAGTTTTTCAGTTAGAGTGGATACAAGCTTTTGCGGGCCATTTTCCAAAAAAAAGGCGGGTTCCTTTATCCCAAATCGCACCCAAAACTAATCAGCACCAGACTCGTTCACAAATGACTTACCTACCAAATTTTGTGAAATTCGGTCTATTAGTTTTTTAGTTAGAGTGGATACAAAATCTGCACAGACAAACAGACAGACAGACAGACAGACAGACACACATACATACAGACAGACAGACAGACACACAGACACACACACAGAGGTCAAACTAAAAATGGTTTTTTCGTATTTAAGAGGTCTCGAAACGTGTAGATCCGTCGAAAACTCGAGTTGTGATTTTCGGCATGATTCCAATACTTTCCCTATACATTACCATGTATTGCAGGGAAAGTAAAAATCTGATGTGGGCAACACATGACTTTCCCTGCAGACTTATATCCACGTTCTCTTTATTTTATTTCAATTTAATTCACTTTGAATTCAATTTCGTTCTCATTTGGTAACTGAACCTATTTTCAAACGTGACGTAGAGAAAATACGAAAAAACTAAAATATCTCGAGAACGGCTAGTCCTAGTGTAATGGAGTTGGTCTTGTTCTTTTCTTTGTTAACCATTACGTATAAAACAAGTATTTATTGGATATATTTGAGCATACGTAGCTTTTTTATTTTAGATTTTGGCGATTTTTGCGTGCCATTTCATTAAAAAAGGCAGGTTGTTCCTTTCCGAATCGTACCAAAATCTAATCAGCACCAGATTATCCTACAAGTGACTTATCTACCAAATTTCGTGGAATTTGGTCAGTTAGTATTTCAGATAGAGTGGATACATGAAATTTCTACGGACCATTTCGCAAAAAAAGGCGGGTTCTGTTTTTACGAATCGTACCAAAAACTAATCAGCACCAGGATCATACCCAAGTGACTTACCTACCAAATTTTATGAAATTCGATCCATTAGTTTTTGAGTTAGTGTGGATACATACATTGCACAGACAGACAGACAGACAGACAGACAGACACACACACAGACGTCACGTTAAAAATGGTTTTTTCGTATTCTAGAGGTCTCGAAACGTATAGATCCGTCGAAAACTCGAGTTGCGATTTTCGGCATGATTCCAATACTTTCCCCATACATTACCATGTATTTTAGGGAAAGTAAAAATGACTTTATCAAAATTAAATTTTTTTAATGTTGTTGAGACGGTCTGTGAGACATGTGGGAATGAAAATGAATAATATCACCCAATTAGTTTCGGATTGATCCCGGGATGAAAAAATTAAATGCATTGAACAATATGGGGCCTAATTCTTCAAACATTTTTTAAACAAAGTTAAAATTTACAAATTGCTTCGAAAATTTTAAAAAAGATTCAAATTAATCCCTGAAATATATAAAAAAAAAATCTTCAAATATGTAAGGTAGTTTTTTAAATAAAAATTAAGATAATAATTACACCTATGTAATATGGAGAGATCACGTGACCGCCTTCAAAAGAAATATGGCATCCATCTTTTTTTCTCAGGGTCAAAATCCTGATTTTAAAAGTTCTTTTAAATTTGTATTTAGTGTTGCATCCGTAACAAAACCACTTTATTTTGCGTATTTTCTGTGTATCTGTATTCTGTGGCAACTCATTTATAATATATTTGAGTTTAAAAGATCATCAAACTTTAATTATTTCTACAACTAAGCCTAATTTTAATGGATGCAGAATGTAAACAAGTGATTGTAAGATGAGTTGCATAAGAATTGCTGAATTTTGTTCACGCAAAATTATTTAACTCATGAGTCTGGAATAAAAGTGTATGAATTAAATATTCATTGCTTTTACAGAGAGAGCTAGACGATTTATATTTCTATGACGGCATTTGAATAAAGTTCATGTTTTTCGATGAAGTTTTAAGATTCCAAATATAGTATATTATTGTAGTACTGTGATAATTTTTAAAATATCACCTCTGATGTATCGCATTTTAGAGATGTTTAAATAAATATGCATTTCAGTTGGAAAGTATTTCATAATCAATGTTTTATGCATGATTGATCTTTATTGTTAGAACTTCACGGATGTTGACAAATATTGTCTTACCATCGAATTATTAAGTTCAGGTTCGTAAAATTATGGACGGTGTTCTGAAAATATTAGTAAGTTTACTTGCTGCAGTTTAACGTATCGGCTATTTCATGCTGATGAGCGCTGAAAAAAGAGAAACCGGTTAACAAATGCTGATATCTGCAATGGGAGTACAATTCCATCATTAAAAACATCTCTTTAAAAAAGGTTCTGTTAGTTCGGCCTGAGGATGGCCCGGAAATCTTTATGAAATTTGATGGCGTCTGAGTGGTAAAACTGAATTTGTTGATCTCCATAGAAATTAGCAAAATTGTAGCACATGCCATTGTTTGGCTGCCATTGCAAGTATCGTCTATATGAGGCTGGAGAGCACATAATTGCAAGACCAGTCCATGAATGCTGGTATTTGGGATGGTAATGGTATCTTAACTTCGGGAAATTCTCTTTAGATGGAATGTCTTAATATTTTTTAGTATTTTCTCTTTGAACGTGTTTTCGTAACAGTTATACACTAATGTTAACATAGGATGCACACGCCCATATCGACTATCCATATTTTCTTTGTAACTGTGACGGCGTAAAACTGAAATGTTTATAATGTTTGAAATAGTTTTAAGAACAACTAACGTTGTAAAAATTAGGCCCAAAACAGGGTGAATGTGCTGAAAAGGGGAATTAACAAATTCAAGTGACTAGAGAAGTTTAAGTCATGGAAACACGGCTGGCTAGCACAAAGAACCAGTAGTTAAAAGACATATATAAAGATAGACATAGATATATCTATAAAGATATAAATGATATAAAAGATAGACATAAAGATATTTAATATATCACTTTTTAGACAACCTGCCTTCAGATACCAAATAAATTTTGCAACTTAGATATCATTTGACCACAGCAACTAGGAGATCAAGAACCGGGATTCTTCTGTTTACTCTAGCCAACCAAATTGTAAAGAAATAGTAAAGGTAAGCTGTGTCGAAAAAGATGTGAAACCAAGATGGAAAATAATAAGTAAAATATATATTGTGCAAAAGATTATAAAAAGCATGAGCAACGTAAATAAACGCAAATAACAAAATAATGCAACGTACAGCTGTTTCGAGGATATGTTGGATCCTTTTTTTCAGTGCAAGAGAACCAACAAACCCGAAGTCCAAAAAAGTAATGGGTAGGGAAAAAAATTTCACTTTTTAACACTTTACAACAAAGTTGAAAAGTGTTTATGACTTTGTTCATTCATTCTGTCTGTCTGTCTGTCTGTCTGCCCGTTAGCACAATAACTGCCGTAAAAATGACTTAATCAAAATGAAATTTCAGTATGTTATTCAGACGGTCTGTAGGACCTATGGGAATATAAATGAATAATATTACCCAATTAGTTTAGGATTGAACCCGGGTTGAAAAAATGAAATACATTGAGCCCTATGGGACCTAATTTTTCAAACATTTTTTAAGCGGATTTAAAATTCACAAATTGCTTCGAAAATTTTAGGTAATATTCAAATTGTTCCATAAAATATATACAAAAAAAATTCAGCGAAATATATTCAGAAGTTTTTTAAATAAAAATTAAAATAATAATTACACCTCTTATATGAAACGATCACGTGACCATGATATGAAATGATCACATGACCCACTTCAAAATGATATATGGCATCCATCTTGTTTCAAAATCGTGATTATTTTAAGTTCGTTTTAATTCATATTGAGTGTTGTATCCGTCCTAAAACTACTTTATTTTTGCTTAAATTCTGTGCATCTACATACTGAAACAACGCAATGACAATATATTTGAGTTTAAATGCTCATCTAAATTTGATTATTTCTACAACTAAGCCTATTTTTCACCTATGTAAAATGTAAACAGCAAAATATGTAGAATGAGTTGTATTAAAATTCTTGTATTTTTTTAACACAAAATAATTTAGTCCATGGAGTCTGCATGGCTGACATGATTGAAATATTAATTGATTTTATAAAGAGAAGGACGATTTTTTTCGATGAAGTTCTAAGCATAGAGTTTAATTATTTGTAGCTCCATGGTCTTAAATAAAATGTTTAAATAAAATAAATTATTATAGTATTGTGATGAATGAAATGAATAGGAGAAAGTTATGAATGAAATCCTGTTTTTATAGAGAGATCCAGGCGTGTTATTTTTTCTATGACGTCATTTGAATTAATTTCAGTTGTTTTCGATGAAGTTTTCAAATATAATAAATTATCGTAGTATTATGATAATTCTAAAACTATTACCGAGGAATGTATGACATTTTAGAGATGTTTAAACCAGGCAATTTATATTTCAATGCCGTCATTTGAATGAAGTTCATTTTTTTCGATGAAGGTTTAAGTTTTCAAATATAATGAATTAATGCAGTATTGTGATAAGTTTCAAAATATTACCGAGGAATGTATTGCATTTTAGACTTGTTTAAATAAAATTGCATTGAAGTTGGAAAGTGTTTCATAATCAATGCCTTAAGCATGATTGATCTTTCTTGTTTCTTCATATTCCTCTGGAGCTCTTATGTGTCGTTTTAACCTTTTTCATCCTATTGGGTTTCATTTATTCTTGTTCAGACTTAATTTGTATTGTCGAGATATTTCTATTGTTTTTTGGCGCACGCCAATCTTGTGATTTTACTTGTGGACCGAATTTCATAAAATTTGGTAGGTAAGTCAATTGGGTGAGACCCTGGTGCTTATTACTTTTTGGTTGGATTCGTAAAAACAGAACCCGCCTTTTTTTGCGAAATGACCAGTAAAAGATTTATGTCTCCATTCTAGCTAAAATTCTAATTGACAAAATTTAACAAAATTTGGTAAATAATACTTGTAGGATGACCTGGTGCTGATTAGATTTTGGTACGATTAGGAAAATAACAACCCGCCGTTTTTACGAAATGACCCTCAAAAATATCCAAAATTAAAAAAAAAACAGAATACGTATGCTGAAATGTATCGATTAAATTCTTGTTTTATAACGATTAAATTCTTGTTTTATAAGATCAACCCCGATACACTAGGACTAGCCATCCAAGAGATATTTTAGTTTTTTCGTATTTTCTCAACGCCACCTTTGAAAATAAGTTCAGTTACCAAATGAGAATGATAATTGAACTAAAAGTGAATTAAATTTAAATAAAATAAAGAAAACGTGGATATAAGTCTGCAGGGAAAGTCATGTGCTGCCCACATTAGATTTTTTCTTCTATATCCATTTCTCTTTTGGACTTCTGGTTTTTTGGTTATCATGCGCTGAAGAGGATCCAACGTATCCTCGAAACAGCTGTATGCTGGATTATTTTGTTAGTTGTGTTTATTTACGTTGCTCTTGCTGTTCCATACAAGACTGAAAATGCATTGGGAAGCCAACAGAGAAAATATTCAACCTCCGAAAGAAATGTATTATGAGTAGCCATATATGAAAGAGATCAGGTCAATCTGTTCCTTATAAAAGGTCTACCCAATACCGAAACGATTTGAGTGTAAATCAACTAAAATGTACTATGTTTAGGATATATATTTTACTGAATACGATGAGAAAATAATTAAGATATATAACAGGGCAATGGATCTTATATCATCGTATCACTTCGATTGCTCGCAAACGATGAAGTTAATAAATGCTTCATGAAGTTAATAAAGAATTTAATGAAGTTAATAAATGCTTTAAATTTGTATTTTTAGAATCCTATAACTTTATTAATGAATAGTAATTTCTAAGATGTTTTGAAAAGCAATAATGTTTTATGATGCGTAATAAATTATATTTATTTAAGAATTTTGCCTTGCAGCAATTTTTAGGTAGCGGCTGTAAGCATCTAGAAATTTAAAGGGAATGGTAGTTATATTTGTTTTTATAAATCACAACGCATCTAAAATATTGAAAAATGTAGTAAATACATTTTATTATTACATCTTATATATTATATTCTCACAGTAAAAATGCATGTAGCCACCTATTAAGTTTCTATACTCAGTTAAGATGGTGCTGACAGGCTACCCGTGTTGGTATTTAACACTTTTCCTATAACATACACCATAAAATAGGCTCAACTATACTTTTAGTTCTTGTTGTCCTTTTAGTTTATTTTTCTATTATTTTATGTTTAGTTCCTGAGTCAGTTTTTCTACAATTTAATGTTTAAAATGACTTTATTGAGTTAATATAAATGGATTTATATGGATTTCAAAAACTTTATGTTAATGGTGGTGCATGTTGCACGTTGCTGCCTGTATTGTTTTGTGTAACAGATGAATAAATTCGAAACAAATCCAAGGTCGTATTATTTTCACATTTACCGCCACTTCTGTTCCACTTTCATTTCCTTTTAATGAAAGCAAATGACGATATAAATTTGCGCGATTTTTGTTGTTTACTTTCTTACTGGATGAAGTTGTCTGTTAAATTTCTTCCTAGCTTTCCCATGTGATACGTTTATGGGTTTACACGAGAAGGAAAATAGCTATTGACAAGCGTTTAAATAACAGTTAGTAGAACACTTATGCTATGTAACAATAAGTTTTGTTTTTTCTAAGATTAGGGTAAGATTGAAGCATTTTTACTCTCTCATATTGCTCTAGAGAGAGAATTTGGTTCTCTAGAGTTTTTTTTTATTTAGAGGAATTACTTGAGAACGAAAGTTTCTATAAGTATGCAAATTTCATTGCGCTATTGCTCTGAAATATTTTTCTGTGTACTGTTGTCAATTTTATAGAGCTAGATTATGTACACGCGTATAGAGATCCTTTAAAATTAGAAATAATAGAAATCCTACTTAAATAAAAAGAACAGGAATTCTATATATAGATAGAAAGAATAAAAAATCTATAGAAATGCATATATATATTTTTTAATATTAAGATTTAAGAATATAAAATCTATAGAATTTGTTATTCTTAACCATTTCGCGACGGTTGTCAAGCCCGCGTATCGGCTGCGAACTTGCATTCAAGGACGGACGGCACGCACTCGTGACGGAGAAAACTTTACCCTAAACGGCGAGTGGCACGTACGCGTGTTTCTATGTGAAACGTTTTTATTTAAATTTTATTTGTCTAGTAGATGGCGTTAAAAATCCGTGGAAAAAACTTCAATGTATTTTGCAGATACTTGACCTTGGCGTAGGGAGGAACCAATGAATTATTTCTCCATTTGGAGCAGTGAAACATGATTCTGTAAAATAAACAGACATAGCATTTCTCGCAGCATAAGCTATTTTATAATTGAGCTCCGGTTCTTGTTTTGATTTCAGCTTAAATCTTCTTCATGGAATTATTATCTTAAATCTTCTTAATAGAAACTGCAGAGTCCACTTCAACAATAAGAGTTGCAATTTCGTCATGCAATTCGTCACAGCAATTCGTCAATGCAATTCGTCAATGCAATTTCGTCACAGTAGTTCAACGGTAGAGTGTACGGAATTCTTGTGATTTAATTTTGCTTTAAGCACATTCCATCTCGCATAAAATATGAATTAATAATCCATAAACAATGAACTCCAAACTGGATAAGCATAGATTAGTTTCAAGTGCCATCGCCTTCTAGCCATTATTATAGGACTGTAGGCAATACTCCATGTCATCTTAAAAACTTAACAAAATATATTTTTTTTATTATTATATATTTTATAAAATAAGAATGTCACATCGCTGTTATTAATAAATATTAATTAAAATAAGCATATATTTCTTATTAATTCGAAATATTTTATACATATATATTCCTAAATAAATAATGTTTGTGTGTTACTGCATATCCTCTTCTTTAATGTATTCATCAATATTAAACACTTTAAATATAATTTTAAATGGGTTACTGCCCCTTACCTTCATCAATGTCATGGAAATATGTGGGTGATGCAATTGTTTTAGCGCCACTCTAAACAATCAGTCCAGCATAAACAGCTTTTTACTTTCCTTATACACATAATGCATAAGGAAAGTATTGTGACGGGGTCGAAAATTCGAATTCGAGTTTTAGACGGCAGAGCACGCTTCAAGCATCCCTGATCACGAATCAAACATTTTTGAGTGATGTCTATGTGTGTGTGTGTGTGTGTGTGTGTGTGAAAGTATGTGTGTGCGTGTGTGAAAGCATGTGTGTGTGTGTGTCAGCGAGTCTGTGGAGACGATAACTGACGAACGAATGGACCGATTCGAACCAAATTTAGTACAAAAATCACAATCCGTAAACACTGGAAGCCTATTGTTTTTATACTCAATCGAATGTTCAGAACCCCCTAATTTTCGAATGAAATTTTGAAAAAATTGTCAAAAAATCAAAACCACTATAAAGTTACGCAAATAGACATTTATTATGAAATTTTTCATTAGAAAACGATTGGCATAAATTTTAGAACGCTAACATGAGCCGTTCTCGAGATATTGCATATTTTTCAAAAAAATTATCAAAAAGTCATATAAAATGAAAAAAAATATTTCCTATTGAGAAACATGTTCACTTTTCATATGTAATACCATACGATAAATTGAGTGACATCATTCTCGTGGATCTAGCTCGTTCCATTCATGAAAAAAGATACTTTGAGTAATACGTTTGTATTTGAACACTAATAATCATTTGTCTGCTGTAAGAATAACATATTTCTTCGTCCATAACCCTTGGCAAGATTTTGGAGAAGAATTTGGCGGAATGTCGCCAACTTGGCGACTTTTTGAAATGCTGCCAAATAAACGAAAATCTCGCAAAATTGATAAAAATGACGCTAAATCAATGAAAATGACGACTAATTGTCGAAAACTCAATATCTTGGAAAGAATATTAGTATCTACTATAAGAAAAACCTATTTTTTTACTGTAAAAGTAGTAAATTCATTACATTATATAAGGAAAGTCATGTGTTGCCCACATCAGATTTTTTATTCTTCTTATACGTCACTGTTGTCATACCGGCGTTTTCGGTAGACACGGCAGACCAGAGAAATCCTAACTTTCTCGAATTTACAACCCCAGGCTCGAAACTCCTCCCGTCTGTGAGTGAAACCCACAAATGACCTGCTCCAAAAATTCTAAGTGCAATTTGTAGAAATAAACCCTTACCTTGTAAGGCAACATCTTCAGCTGAAAAAACATATATTACTTTCCTTATATGCATAATGTATAAGGAAAGTATTGTGACGGGGTCGAAAATTCGAATTCGAGTTTTCGACGGAAGAGCACGTTTTAAGCATCCCTGATCCGGAATCAAACATTTTTGAGTGATGTCTATGTGTGTGTGTGTGTGTGTGTGTGTGTGTGTGTCAAAGTATGTGTGTGTGTGTGTCAGTGAGTCTGTGGAGACGATAACTGACGAACGAATGGACCGATTCGAACCAAATTTGGTACAAAAATCACAATCCGTAAACACTGGAAGCCTATTGCTTTTATATGCAATCGAATGTTAAAAACCCCCCTAAATTTTCGAATGAAATTTTGAAAAAATCGTCAAAAAATCAAAACCACTAATAAAGTTACGCAAATAGACATTTCTTATGTAATTTTTCATTAGAAAAAGATTCGCATAAATTTTAGAACGCTAACATGAACCATTCTCGAGATATTGTTCATTTAAAAAAAAAATTATCAAAAAGTCATATAAAAAAAAATTCCTATTGAGAAACATGTTCACTTTTCATATGTAGTACCATGCGATAAATTGGGTTATATGATTCTCGTGGAACTAGCTCATTCCATTCATGAAAAAATATACTTTTAGTAATACTTTTGTGTTTGAACGCCAATAGTCATTTATCTGCTGTAAGAATAACTTTTTTCTTAGTGCATAACGCTTGGAGAGATTTTGGCGACGAATTTGGCGAAATGTCGCCAACTTGGCGACTTTTTGAAATGTTGCCAAATTAACGAAAATCTCGCCAAATGGATAAAAATGACGACTAATTGTCGAAAATTTAATATCTTGGAAAGAATATTAGTATCTACTATAAGAAAAACATACTTTTTGTACTGTAAAAGTAGTAGATTAATTACATTATATAAGGAAAGTCATGTGTTGCCCACATCAGATTTTGTCTATTTGAAACAATAGAGAGGTATAGTATTGAGTATATATTGTTTTTTATTATTACTTTCCATATATACATATAATGTACAAGGAAAGTATTGTGACGGAGTCGAAAATTCGAATTCGAGTTTTCAACAGGAGAGCATGTTTCAAGCATCCCTGAATACGAATCAGACGGTTTTGAGGTGATGTCTGTCTCTCTCGCTCTCTCTCTCTGTGTGTGTGTGTGTGTGTGTGAAAGTATGTGTGTGTGTCAGTGAGTCTGTGGAGACGATAACTGACGAACTAACGGACCGATTCAAACGAAATTCGGTACAAAAATTACAATCTATGAATACTGGAAGCCTATTGTTTTTAAACGCAATCGAATGTTCAGAACCCGCCTAAATTTTCGCGTGAAATTTGAAAAAATCATCAAAAAATTTAAACCTTTAATTAAATTATACAAATAGATATTTCTTATGTAATTTTTCCTTAGACAACGATTGACGTAAACTTTAGAACGCTAGCACGAACCGTTCTCGAGATATTGGACATTTTACAAATAAATTTATCAAAATATCCCATAAATTAAAAAAAAATATTAACTGTTGAGAAACATGTTCACTTCTCATATGTAATATCATGCGATAAATTGGGTGACATCACTCTCGTGAATCTAGTTCTTTGCATTCAGGAGAAAAGATACATTGAGTAATACTTTTGTATTTGAACGCCAATAATCATTTATCTACTATAAGAATAACGTATTTCTCCGTCCATAACGCTTGGTGATTTTGGCGACGAATTTAGCGAAATGTCGCCAACTTGGTGATTTTTTTAAATGTTGCCAAATTAATGAAAATCTCGCCAAATGGATAAAAATGACGCTAAATCAATGAAAATGACGACTAATTGACAAAAATTCAATATCTTGGAAAGAATATAAGTATCTACTATAAGAATAACTTATTTTGTTTACTGTAAAAGTAGTAAATTCATTGCATTATGTAGGGGAAGTCATGTGCTGCCCACATCAGATTTTTTTAAAATTAAGATACCCTAATTATTGGTATAATTAACCAGTATGTTTTTTCACCGTTGTTTAGAATATATGGGAGAAAAAAATACATTCAAAGATAAAGTAATTTTAAGTACATAGGACTATTCCTTACTGTTCCAGTTCTAATTTGCTTTGCACAAGTAATTTATTTCTATAAAATTGACAGTTTAAATAAATATTTTAAGTCTTTTAGCATGAAAAAAGATACAATGCAGGGCCACTTATCTTATCGCCACCTGAATTATTGTCTCAAATGATATTGGCATTATCTTAGTATGGAGCTTTATCTTCTTACCTTCTCTTCCATGGTAAAGAGCTAACAGACAACTAGTAAAACATCTGTATTTTATCTTAGCAACCTATACCTTTCTTTCTTAAACAAGGCTATTTCGACCACTTCGTCTTCTCTTTTCCTTTCAGAAATTACCAATAAACATTTTCGAGTATTCATTACGAATCAAACATTATATCCAAGTGGCATTTATCAGGAAGTAGTATCTATGAAAGTCCTCTTGTATATTAAATACTTGAATGCTGTGTTATTTGTACAACTCAAATAGATCGTAGACTAATTCCTATGGTAATATCAGTGGACGAGAAAAATATTAGTGTAGTAGTGTGAAAGAGAAATATTCATAGCAGTAAATGCTCAAAATAAAGGTTGTCTTGTTTATGCGGATTCCTCCAGAGCCATTGCTCATCGGAAACATAAAATGATTTCTCATTGAGTATTTTCGTTATCGTGTCTATACACACACATACACAAACACGCATACACGAGAGATAATTTTCTTAATCTTTTCAAAATCTCGAATTTGAGAATTTTTAAGAAGACGACGCAGTGCATTGTAAATTATTTTCTGAAGATGTCTTTACTGGTGAAAATGTTCGGAGAAATCAGGTCGTTTCCTTTTAAGAAACACGGTTAATTATTAGCTACGTAAATGCTTAACAGGATATTTTCTAAATTCGTAATTTCATATATTTTCCGCAAAGGAATATTTCCGCCAGCTGCAAGGCCTGCCTGTGCCCAACTATTTTAATCTCTTGTCTTCAGATTCGTAGGAACAGGGTTTGAATTCCGGTTACGGATGAAGAGTTTGCAGAGTCGAAAGTAAAAGCAAAGATAAAAACTTGCTTAACGGTAGAACTTCGGCTGGCCAGTACGCATATCCGTTGTTCGATTACCATTTGGGGTAGCAAGGTTCTTTACGATGGCAACCGAACAAATCAACCCTATAGGTTAGGACAATGGTGGTCTGAAAGTGGTCCTAGCACGACTAGCACGGATTTATTGGACTCTGGTATATTGAGCGCCGATTTCAAATCCGGATGTCAACGATACTAGGCTGGGGAATACAGGATACTAAGCTGGGGGAAAAAGATTCTAAGCTGGGGGAAAAAAGAAGCATCAGAAAACTAACCTGAGATAAAAATAGTAAGATGTGGTCAGTCAGATTTTCAGTTGTACCTCATTCTGTTATTAGGGAATGGAGAACTGAGGGTCCACTTCGAAGATAAGAGCTTGTAATCCCATCCCAGTAGCTCAACGGTAGAGCGTCGGCTGGCCAGTGCAAAGATCCGTTGTTCGATTCCCAGTTGGGGCAGCAAAGTTCTTTATAAAGTGTATGTATACATGTTTTACTCTATATATATGTCTATAATTATTCGGTAAATACATTAAACTTTACCTGGCGCTTACAATAGTTCTGGTGTTCATAAAAATCATAGTAGAGCGTCAATATAATCCACTCAAGTTAACTCTAAGAAACACAAACTTTGGTACAAAAATATTTTTTATGGAACTTAATTTTTTTTTATTCTTACCGGATAGCTGGTCTTCTACTTCATATATTTACTTTCTTATACTATTTTAAACACAAAGTATTGTTTCCCCGATTATTTTAAAATTCTTCCGAAAATTTAGAGTTCAAAATTGAGAAATATTCATGTTTAGAACTTCAATCATTTGAATTTAAAAGTTTTCACAACGTTATTTCCGATAAAAATATTCTAATGTGTGCAGCACATGACTTTCCATACGATAATTCAAGCACAACGTGTAATAATATTAGATGCTTTTTTGGCTGACAACATATAAAACTATTTTGAAGTACCCAATTAGCTCTTATCTCTTACAAATCTAACTTGACAATTAGAAATATGGCTGATATCTGCTACGTAATATAGTTCATATATAATAAATTATTATAATCATCAGAAACTAATATTTTTTTTATCTAAAACAGATAGTTTCCGTTCCAATTATCAGATTCCTAAAATTCAAAATTATAATTCTTTTGTTTTTCATATGTCAATATTGTATTTAACATTGTATTGTTTAATTTGGAAAAGGTGAATCTCTTTACTATGACAACCATCTAATTATCGCTAATTGGGTCGATTGGTAGTCGTATATCATCTCTTAAAAACGCAAATAATGTTGACACCCTAGACCTTTAACAAAACGTGCATGTCCCATAAACCGTGAAACTCACTATATTTTAAATCAAGAATATTAATTTTCCCTAAAGTGACATGAATTATCAAATAAATTGAACTTCATCAATTTTTGTGTCATTTTCGATAATCAAGTGTCATTTCTGCCAATATAACAATTATTTCGTCAATTTGGCGACATTTTCAAAAAATCGTCAAGATTTTCTAAAATTCTCACCAAATGTATCACCAAGTATTGTAAACGAGCAGACAAACAGATAACTAACATTTAGCGAATTGTTGGGCTTCAAAATACAAAGCTATTATAAACGTATCTTCATTCCTGTATGTAACAGACTAGTTCCATGAAGCCGATGTTAACAAATGTTTCAAGTATGCAAGATTTTTCTGGAGGACGTGCAAGATTTTCTTGCTTAGGTGTAAAATTATTTGACTGTTCTATTTGTGTATGTATTTTTTAATCGTTTTTTTCTTGAAGTGGGGAATTTAAATTATTTGAATTTATCTCATTTTTAACACTTTACAACATAGTTGAAAGATGTTTATGACTTTGTTCATCCTGTCTGTCCATTCCTACGATAACTGCCGTAACATGGACTTTATCAAATTGAAATTTTAGTATGTTGTTGAGACGGTCTGTGGGACAAATGGGAATATATATATTTATATGTATATATATAAATGAATAATATCACCCAATTAGTTTTGTATTGAACCCTGGTTGAGAAAATAAAATACATTGAACCTTATGGGATCTAATTTTTCAAACATTTTTTAAGCAAATTTAAAATTTACAATTTGCTTCGAAAATTTTAGGAAATATTCAAATTATCCCATAAAAAATATAAAAAAATTTCAGCAAAATATGTTCGGTATTTTTTAAATAAAAATTAAAATAATATGTGCACCCATATTATATGAAGAGATCACGTGACCTATTTCAAAATAAAATATGGTATCCATCTTGTGTCAAAATCGGGATTTTTAAAGTTCTTTTTAATTTATATTTAGTGCTGCATTCGCTTTAAAACCGCTTTCTTTTTACTTTTTTTTTGCATCTATATACCAAAGTAATTACAATATTTTTTAGTTTAAATGATCATCAAACTTTTATTATTTCTACAACGAAGTCTAATTTTCACATATAGAGAATGTAAACACATCAAGCTGTAAGACGAGTTGCATTAGAATTGCTGAATTTTTTTAACGCAAAATCATTTAGCTCTGGAGTTTGCAATATAGCTGATATAAATGAAACATTAATTAATTTTACATCCAGAAACAGATGATTCTTTTGTATTGTTTATTTCGATGAAGTTTTAAGCATGGAGTTAGAAACTACTTTTATCTCCATAGATTTAAGATTTTAGTAAAATAAATTTTAGTAAAATAGTAATATATTAATAAGTAAAATAGTAATATATTTAGTAAAATAGTAATATTAATATAAATTTTAGTAAAATAGTAAAATAAATTATTGTGGTATTGCGATAATTTTGAAAATATCGCCGCTGATTGAAAGGAATGGAAAAAAGCTTATGAATGAAATATTCACTGTTTTTATATAGAGAGCCAGGTGATGTATGTTTCCATGACGTTATTTGGATAAAGTTAATTTGTTTTCGATGAAGTTTTCAAATATAATAAATTATTGTATTATTGTGATAATTTTAAAAATATCACAGCTAAATGTATCGCATTTTAGAGATGTTTAAATAAAATTACATTTCATTTGGATAGTGTTTCATAATCATTGCTTTATGCATGATTGATCTTTCTTGTTTATATCAATATTTACTATTTTTTCAATACTGCGTATTGGATGTTCTTGTTCTCTTCTATGTATGTCTATTTTTGTCAATGTGTATTATTTTTTGTTGGTATTATATATCTATGTATATTATCTATGAATGTTTATGTGTATTGTTTTCTTGTGTTTTTCCCTTGTGACTTCAATTCTTCACTTTTTTAATATTTAATATTCAGAAATAAAGATATTACAGGATTCGTGAATACCCACTCCTAAAAGATAACCTTATAGAAAGAGATGGGTAAACAAGGCAATTATAGTAGCATCCAATGACTTAAAAACAGTTACAGATAAAACAATTACAATAAATCATTACATCATAACAACTAAAAAGATAAACGCAGACCACAAAAAAGATAAATATGACAGTAAAAGCAGGTAGAAAATTAGCTATCAGTACGGAAAAAATTCTCAATTTCAACTGAATTACAAATAAATAAACCAGGCCTTGATAGCCCTGGAAAAGGAACAATAGGTAACAATGCTTTCAAAAGATTGAGGCAGAAGATTGCAAAATCTAGGAACTAAAAAGAGATAAAAATTTTTAAACTTAGTAGAATTGGCTCTTGGGGGTTTGATAATACCCCGCCTTAGTCCAAAGTTACTTTGACTACCATCCGGATTCTTATTTCTAATATAAAATATATTAAGAGCTTTGGGAAGATAAAGATACTTAAGTGGCTTAATAATAGAATCGAGGGAACGAGGAAAGGTATCTGACGCGGTTTGCATAAGATAATCCTAATAAATAATTTTTGAAGCAAAATAACAGGCCTTAAGATATTCAGATAAGTCCCACCAAAACAGGTTATGCCATACTGAATCTGAGAGTAAATTAAGAAGTAATAAAGAAATCTAAGAACATCAGGAGAACAAAACTGGAGCAGAAAATAAAATTTTCTGATATTTAACTTTAATTGTTTCCTAAGACCAGTAATATGAGGCTTCCAAGATAGCAAGTCATCGATGGTAATACCATGGTATTTAAAACTATTCCCCCGCTCAATAGCTTCACAATTTCAAGAAATATCTGGATGACAACAAGTATGATATCTTAACACAAAGCTAAATAAAAATTGTTTGGACAAAGCAGAACAAATAAGAGTAGATTTTTTGACATTGAGAACATTATTATTAGCACAGAACCATTGCCTAATAGTAGCCAGATCGTCTTCCGTATTTCTAAAGAAATCAGGATTTGTAAACCCATGATAAGATAAAGCAATATCTTCAGCAAAAGCAGTCAATATCCCATTAAAATTAAGCAAACAGGGGTCATTCAAAAAGACAAGAAACAAGATCGGATCCAGGATCGAACCCAGGAAAACACCATGCTTATCTAACAGCTCTACACCCTTTGGGTGAGATGAACGACCTGGGTAATAAAAAAAAATTGCTTAATATTACAAATGGAAACGGGACATATTTTACAATAGTTACCTTTTAAATTTCATGTAGTTTTTTTTTATAAATTTATTTGGAAAATGTGCATTATTTCGAGAACGGTTCTTGCTAACATTCTAAAGTTCATATCATTTTTTTTCTAATGACAAATTACGTAAGAAACGATTATTTATGTAACATTGTTGAAGGTTCCGAATTTTTTAACTATTTTTTCTTAAATTTATTCGAAAATTGGGGGGGGGGGATGTCTTCCGAGCATTCGGTCGCATTTAAAATGAATAGAGTTTCTGTATTCACAGATTAGAATAATTGTTCTACATTATATTTGAAACGTTTCATTTATTCGTGAAAGAATCCACAGACTCACTGACACACACACTAAGATATATACTAGCATACACACACCAACATATACTAACATACACTAGCATACACTAGCATGCGCACATTAACATACACTAGCATGCACACATATACATACACACATACTAATATACATACACACATACAAACATACATACACACATACTAATATGCATACACATTGTTATATATACGCAAACAGACATCACCTCAAAAACGTTTGGGGGATGCTTAATATATGATCTTCCGTTGAAAATTTGAATTCGGATTTTCGACACTGTCATAATACGTTCCCTATACATCATATTATGTTTGATGTAAGGAAAGTAGTAAATGTAATATAAATGCATGATAAATGATGTAGTAAATGTAATATAAATGTAATATAAATTCATGAATTTTACAGCAATGAATTTACAGAAGTATGAAAAAATAACAATGCATGTCATAACGTATATAAATATTTGTAATCTCGAAATAAAACTATATCCCAATGTCTCACGGAATAAATAAGCACAGTAATATTCCAAATAGCCATAGCAAATCACCGTTCCAGTTACCGTTTAGAATCTCTCATTTGAAGCAGTGATTGTGAAGCCCTTCTTCCACAAATTGAAACCTCTTCTTGAAAATATTAATAACAGCTCCTATTCGCCCACACTGATACAAATGCAGTGCACAAATGATGCTTGTTCAAAGCGATCATGTATGAAGATTAACCGCCATGATGAAAGCGTCTTGTTTGTATACGAACCTAACAAATATGTATAGAGAATCTATGTAAGAAGCTATCATCTAGTATATAAGTACAGTATCTTTATTGTGAAAATGAAGCAACTGGTAAACGCAAACATTGATAATGGATGCTTAAATAATCTGTACATATGTACAGTGTTCTTTGTAAAGTCTTTAAGGCCCCATATAATTTCGGAATGAAATCTTTTTGTGTGTATACTTTACACGTTAGGCTAATTCAGTATTTTTCAAAGCTTTTGAAATTGTAAAATCCAGAGATAATAAATATACATCTATATACCGGGTGATTCAAAAGTTCGAAGCAAAATTAAAACGCTATAAAAAATATCTATGGGTCGGAGAGACATGCAGTTTGCAGATTAATATTCACCGTGGTGGGGGATTTTGTATGGCATTAAAAAAGAATAGTCCAAAATTACATATGAAAAGTGAACACGTTTCTCAAGAAATATTTGTTTTTATTTTATATAATTTTTTGATATTTTTTTTAAATGTGCAGTATCTCAGGAACGGTTCATGTTAGCATTCCAAAATTTATATTAATCGTTTTCTAATGAAAAATTACATAAGAAATGTCTATTTGCGTAACTTTATTAGAGGTTTTGATTTTTTGATGATTTTTTCAAAATTTCACTCGAAAATTTGGGGAGGTTCTGAACATTCGATTGCGTATAAAAACAATAGGCTTCCAGTATTCACAGATTATAATTTTTGTACCAAATTTCGTTCGAATTGGTCCATTCGTTCGTCAGTTATCGTCTCCACAGACACACTGACACACACACATACACATACTTTCACACGCACACACAGACATCACCTCAAAAATGTTCGATTCATGATCAGGGATGCTTGAAGCGTGCTCTCCCGTCGAAAACTCGATTTCGAATTTTCAACTCCGTAATAATACTTTTCTTATACATTATTGTATATAAGAAAAGTAAAAATATAGAAACATGTTTTTATTTTATGAATTAAACAAAAATTTGTCAAATTCACTTACCTTTCGTAATCTGAAAAACCACTGAAGTGATATGCACAAAATCTGGGTGATGTGCTGCGCATGTTGTTGTTGAGACCCAGACCGTCCGACCTACCAGAAAGGTGTAAGGTAACTGTTTGGACGGCCGGGAAGTGCCACCCAATTTAGACCGGAACCCAGTGGAGGAGGCATCCACAGGGACCGTACCCTCCAACCCCTACCGCCAACCTCTCGGAAGGACTTACGGACCCACATGTTTAACGTGATCGTACTCCGCGTGAACACGGCGGCAGTTTTGGCAGCGACTGGAATCGAACCCGGGCCTACCCAGTGCAACTCCAGCACGCTAACCAAAGGCTACCGCGCCCCTGTGCTGCGCAGGTGTGTAAATGTGAATGTAGAAAATAAATTTTTAAAAAATGCATATATAGTTATGCTCAGAGGTCGAATACCTACCTATTTGCAAAGCCTTGGGATGGCCCACATCCTCGTATGCTTATTAAACATAAGAACGCAATTCATATTGTTTTTGACACTTTCATCAAATGTGGAATCCATAGTGAATTCAAAAATAAAACGAGTGTAGTGGATCTATAAATTCATAAATTATTCGTTATGAATTGTGTCACGTGCAAATTTTATTTTTTGAAATCATTCGCACCGATAACTTGGCCTCTGCCGGAAATATTCAATTCTAATATTTACAAATCTAATATAACAAAATGATGCATTTGCCTTCCTTTATTACCGACTTTATCCGGTTATATTATCGAGCTCTCTGACGAAATTCATGGCATCGATATATTTCGTTTTCATCGCAGATGTCCTACCGATCACAGCAGGGTTGTTATTTTTGCCATACAGGAATGATAGGAAGGAAGTTAGATAAAGTTGTGCAGAATTAGAATATATATATGTTTCATACTCTTATGAATAGAACTATACTTTGGCATTGCGAATTTGTTGTATTTGTATACAGCAGTGAATTAAGAGAACGCGGGAAATGTTTTATTTTCCTAACATTGATTTGAGACATTATTTAAAATGCTTTATAAATGGAAAGAGATACGAAGTATAAAAGAGGAATTTTTGCTTTTGGACTTCGGGTTTGTTGGTTTTCTTGCACTGACGAAGGGAACCCAGCGTATCCTAGAAACAGCTGTATACATTTTATTACTTTCCTTACGTACATAATGTATAAGGAAAGTATTGTGACGGGGTCGAAAATTCGAATTCGAGTTTACGACGGGAGAGCACGCTCCAAGCATCCCTAATCACGAATCAAACATTTTTGAGGTGATCTCTCTCTCTCTCTCTCTGTGTGTGTGTGTGTGTGTCAGTGAGACTGTGGAGACGATATCTCACGAACGAATGAAGCGATTCGAAAGAAATTTGGTACAAAAATCACAATCCGTGAATATTAGAAGCCTATTGTTTTTAAATACCCACAATATTATTTACACACAATAAATTTTCGTGTGAAATTCTTAAAAATCATCAAAAAATCAAAACCTTTCATAAAGTTACGTCAATAGACATTTGTTATGTAATTTTTTCTTAGAAAAATATTGACATACATTTTAGAATGCTAGCATAAACCGTTCTCGAAATATTGCACATTTTTTAAAAAATTTATCAAAAAATCCCATAGCTTAAAAAAAATACATTTATTGTTTAGAAACATGTTCACTTTTCATATGTAATATCGTGCGATAAATTTGGTGACATCATTCTCGTGGATCTAGCTCGTTCCATTCATGCGAAAGATACTTTGAGTAATACTTTTGTATTTGAACGCCAATATTCATTTTTCTGCTATAAGAATAACTTATTTCTCCGCCCATAACGCTTGGCGAGATTTTGGCGACGAATTTGGTGGAATACCGCCAACTTGGCTTATTTTTTAAATGTTGCCAAATTAACGAAAATCTCGCCAAATAGATGACGCTAAATCAATGAAAATGACGACGTTCAATTGTTTGGAAAGGATATAAGTATCTACTATAAGAATAACACTTTTTTTATACTGTAAAAGGAGTAAATTCGTTGCATTATATAAGGAAAGTCATGTGCTGCCCACATTAGATTTTTTGTGCTTACATACAGTGCTCAAGTTTTCCTTCTCCTTATTGTGTTGATGCTTGCCTATATACAGACGGACATACTTTTGACAATTTGAAAATATTTTCATTATATCTTAATTTCCCACCTCCAAACTCTGGAATTGGAATCATTTGGGAAACGTAACACTTTGCAGAAAAGGTTACAATAGAAAGAAAAAAAAAGAAGAAAGTAAGAAAGAAAAAATTAAATCACTTTCAAACACTTCACGCCCCTACACATTTTCTTTCGTGAAAATTGTAATCGAATTTGAATGTTGACAGAGCAAAGCAAGGAGATTTCTTTAAAACACCAAATGAAATGTCATATTTACATACATTTATTTTACTCTTTCTGATTATGTACCTAATCCGGCAAAATCTTTTGAGCGCGGCTTCGGCTTTTTCTTTCTTCAGCGCAGGTGTTTTTTTGATCCCGTGAGTTTTGGGGGGCGTGACTCTTTCGATGCTCGCAAGTAAAAAAGGAAATTCTAAACAAAATTGAAGAATTGGAAAATAAATCCCATTGAATTTTTATATATCGGACTATGCGACAGCTCTCAGAATTTTGTAGATATTTATTAAACAGCGAGATAAAGCATGTATAACTTGATTATTTAAAGTTGATTTTATAATTTACTTATTATTATTACTTACTGTTACTTATGTATTACTTATGTATAACTTATGTATTTACATAAACATGTTACTTTGTATGGGGGTATAGCTTCTGTATAGGTATATATAGCTTTTGTATAGGGGCATATAGATTTTGTATAGGTAGAATAGATTTTGCATAGGTAGTATAGATTTTGTATAGGGGTTGTATAGATTTTGTATAGGAGTAGTATATATTTTGTATAGGAGTAGTATAGATTTCGTATAGGGATAGTATAGATTTTGTATAGGGGTAGTATAGATTTAGTATAAGGATAGTATAGATTTTGTATAGGGGTAGTATACATTTTGTATAGAGGTGGTATAGGTTTTGGGGTCGAAAATTGGAATTCGAATTTTTTCTGGATGTAAACATTTCTGGCATTCTAGAATTCGAAATTTTTCTGGATGTAAACATTTCAGGCATTCTAGAATTCGTATTTTTTCTGGATGTAAACATTTCAGGCATTCTAGAATTCGGATTTTTTCTGGATGTAAACATTTCAGGCATTCTAGAATTAGAATTTTTTCTGGATGTGAACATTTCAGGCATTCTAGAATTCGAATTTTTTCTGGATGTAAACATTTCAGGCATTCTAGAATTCGAATTTTTTCTGGATGTAAACATTTCAGGCATTCTAGAATTCGAATTTTTTCTGGATGTGAACATTTCAGTCATTCTAGAATTTGAATTTTTTCTGGATGTAAACATTTCAGGCATTCTAGAATTCGAATTTTTTCTGGCTGCAAACATTTCAGGCATTCTGGAATTCGAATTTTTTTTGGATGTAAAAATTTCAGGCATTCTAGAATTCGAATGATCTATACAGGGTTTTTATGAAAGTCCTTAATCACTTCAATAACTGTGTAAGCAGAATTCCAGGAATATGTACGTCAGGTCTATCTATTGTAAGTTAGAAGAACAGGAATGGAGTGCAGAACCTGTTTAAAACGCCATCCATCAGAGATAATGCACATATGAATTCCAGAGAGAGTATGACCGCATACTTTTTCAAGCATTGTAGATGTCACAAAACTTTTTGACTGGCATATTTTGCCTTACGTGTACACATTTTATTCGTTTCTGGCATCGTTTATTACTAGTGTTCCACAACTTTGTAATTGGCGTGTTTCGTTAATCTCGCTTTTGTTTACGAGTTTATTTTCCTATTTTTAACACTTTAAAACATAGTTGAAAGTGTTTATGACTTTGTTCATTTTGTTTGTCTGTCTGTCTATCCGTAAGCACAATAACTGCCGTAAAAATGGCTTTATCAAAATGAAATTTTAGTATGTTTTTCAGACGGTCTGTGGGACCTATGGGAATATAAAGGAATAATATCACCCAAATAGTTTTTTATTGAACCCGGGTTGAAAAATTGAAATACATTGAACCGTATGGGACTTAATTTTTCAAACATTTTTTAAGCGCATTTGAAATTCACAAATTGCTTCGAAAATTTTAGTAAATATTCAAATTATCCCATAAAATATATAAAAAAAATTTCAGTAAAATATATTAGGTAGTTTATTAAATAAAAATTATTTAATATAGGGAGAAAAACAAATTCAATTAAATTCTGACTCTAGTTATATCCTACAGAAAGGAAAAAGAGATATATTATATAATAAATATCTTTCCAAGAGTTTAACAATTTTTCAAATTTGTAAATAAAATAAATTATTATAGTATTGTGATGAATGAAACGATTAGAAAAATGTTTGTGAATGAAATACTGCTTTTATATAGGGGCGATTTATATTTCGATGACGTCATTTGAATAAAGTTCATTTGTTCTTGATGAAGTTTTCAAATATAATAAATTATTGTAGTGTTATAATAATTTTTAAAATATTACCGAGGAATGATTCGCATTTTAAAGATATTTAAACCAGGCAATTTATATTTCAAAGCCGTCATTTGAATGAAGTTTATTTTCTTCGATGAAATTTTCAAATATAATAAATTAATGTAGTATTGTGATAATTTTAAAAATATTACCGAGGAATGTATCGCATTTTAGAGATGTTTGTATAAAATTGCATTGAAGTTGAAAAGTGTGTTATAATCAATGCTTTATGCATGATTAATCTTTCTTGTTTATAATTCTCCAGTAGAGGCCCTGTAATCACTTTTATCAGGCATAGTCACTTTACTATAAACCTAACGTGTACACTCATGGGCCTTACTCAATAAAGTTATTAAGGTGTTTAAGGACTTGGCCTCTGGACCCTCTGTTCAACGTTTCATCTATTAGATGTGTGCATGTGTTTTTATTTGTTTATCTATAGACTCTATATGTTACGGGTAAAGTAAAAAATCCGGTTAGTATTAATAATAACCACGTCTTTTGGTAAATGTGATAAATATTGCATATTAATCACATTTACCGGTAAATATTAATAATTACCAATGAAGTTTGGTCATTGTGATTAATTAAGCATAATTTATTGAAACCCAACTCTAACTCAATATTTATGTCATGCGATAGGAAGTGTATGAAATTACATACATTAACAGTTTAGTTAGCAAAGAAATTTGGTCAATGTTAAAAATGTTTTATAATAATAATTACTGTTATTTGTAAGATACATTCATTATTTATTACAACAAATAAATTACATTACACACAAACACCTTAAGTAACACTTTAAATAACTTTTAAACACCTTACACACAAGCACCTAATGGAAATCTCGAGCTAAACGCGTTGAAAATTATTACATTAACCAAACTTCATTGGTAATTATTAATAACAACCGGTTCATGTGAAAAATTCTCATAAATTATTCACTTTAACCGGTTTATTTCGTTAGTATTAATAATAGCCGGTTATTATTAATAATAACTGATTAATCGCATTGCTCGTAACATATATATTCCTTCTAACTCTAAAAAAGCTGTCCAACGAATTTCATGGAAATGTATAGTTAAATTACGTGTGCACTATTCTGATGCATTTTAGATTTTGGTACAATTGGTAGAAATAGAAGAGGCGTTTTGTTGGAAATGACCTGCAAACATCCATAAAACCTGAAATAAGAGACTAAATATGTTTATATTTTAATAAAATAAATTTTAGTTCTATACATAATTGTTATACTGTAAATTGAATGAAAATAATCCAATTACAATAAATTGTAGTTATATACGTGATTGTTATACTATAAATTGAATGAAATTAACCCAATTACAATAAATTATAGTTATATACGTAATTGTTATACTTTAAATTGAATGAAATTAATCCAATTCCAATAAATTATAGTTATATACGTAATTGTTATACTGTTGAATAAAATTAACCCAATTACAATAAATTTTAGTTATATACGTAATTGTTATACTGTAAATTGAATGAAATTAATCCAATTACAATAAGTTATAGTTATATACGTAATTGTTATACTGTTGAATGAAATTAACCCAATTACTCTACATACAATCACCAATGGACAAATGGCGAACAATGCAACCTTCAGGAGCAATCATGGCTTGTATATCAACCTGTATTTAAGATACGATCTTAAATACAGGTTGATATACGAGCCTATAAGCTACAGTGATACTCATACAACTTATTTCCTCGTTCACCACAGAAACTTACAGAATTGCAGAATATAACAAGTTTTCTTTCTGCTAAATCCCCCAGTCAGCGATTCAGAGATAGTGAGCTCTAAAACGAGCGAAACTTGTCCAATGGCCATTTCAATACACTACGATGACACATTGACTAATTTGTTTCATAAAAATTTGACACCTTGTCCGTTCTCTTATTGGCAGTTAAAAACAAACTTCAAATATTCTTCGAATTTTACAAAGAATCATCGATTTCTCTTCTTCAGTACAGATATTTTACCGATCATCGAATTGTTGAGGGGTGTGACACTTGCCATATTCGGGGGGAAGAAGTAAGTTCGAAATCTAGTTACGAAGAATTGGAAAATAGATCCATCTTGATGGGACGAACACAACTTCCTAGGTAGTATTTGGGGAAGTATTTGTTTTCTTTGAAATTCCGGGGTAAAATAATACTGTATTCTTTTTCAACATTTGATTTAGTCTAATAATATGCAGGATGTGGTATCGGTTTGTCCTACTTAATAAATTTATTTGCTCTCAATAAAAAATCACTTTGCAGATAATAGTGAAATTGGTGAATGTTCATCAAATGATCAAAGTAATGAAACATGTTTGCTAATAATATTTCGCGGATTCTAAAGCTATATGGCTGCTTAGCATGGACAAGCATGTCTTGCAAATTTTACCTCTAGTAATTTGTGGTTCAATTGACTGCCGCAGGTGTATATATGCTAAGTGCAAATCAAGCCTGTTTTGTTATGTTAATATATCTAGATATTTGAAGGTACGGTTATCAGCCGCAAGTTGTACAATTGCAGAGTGCAAGCTAAGATTGTCTTGCTAAACAACTATTCAAATAGAACAATCAATATAATCACAGATATAATTGTAATTGCAACATGTTTCCAACTCCTACCCTAGAGAGTAGCCACGGCAGTTTTGATCTTCGGGTTGGCAAATTTTCAAAGATACTCCTATCAATACGCCTATTTTTTATTAATCAGATATTAAATTATTTGGCCATCTTAATAAACAGACATACTTTATTTTTACTTTCTCTTACGTAGTATTGAAAAAGTATTGTTTTCACAGAAATTTTCGATTTCGAGATTTTGATGCCAATATATTAAGACCTCCTGAACACGTTTTGATAATTGTAGAGTGATGTCCGTCTGTTTGTCTGTATATCTGTGGTAGATTTCATGTGTAAAGGATAGCGGCCACAAATATATTGAACAGTCACGAAACTTTCCATCCGGCTTTATCAAAAAGTTCAGAACTAGATAGAATTTTTTGAAATTCCAGCGACAGCTCTGACATTTATTCGAAATGTTATGTCTTTAACATGGCAGCATAGGACAAAATTTGACAAAATCATGCATAAATTGATTTATTTATGGCTCAATGATAACGAAACTTAATAGTTTTTATCATTGTTGCGAAAAATAGTCGTGGCACAAATTTATTTTTATTCATGACGTTATTAGCCCCCTCGGGAGGCAAGTTATCTTCTCCCGGGGGTACATTGTCAAGAATTATCAATCGAATAATTTTTTTCTAGCTCTTTAAAGTAACGTCAAACGTTATAATTGTAATCATTTGAATCCACAATACTATCTTTCCAAAAAATTTCTTGTAAAATTTGGAAGAAAAAAAAAACTGAAAAAAAAATGGATGAAACAACAACACTCTAATTAGTTAATTTAAGGTAATCGTTTTGTATGAAGCATAGGATATTTATATGGTAACTCACAGCACTTTGGTGGCAATTAGCGCACTTCGCCAATTCTCGACCTTGGCGAGTGCTTCAATGCATCCGTGAATTTAAAATAAAGAAAGGGATGAATGATCATTCTGGTAACCTCCCGTTCTACACTAGCAAGAGTTTACCAACTTCTCTTTTAAAATGCTCTGTTTTAAACTGAAACAAGTTCTTCGTGAAACATGTCGCTCCACATATTTCCCTCTAATCAGCAGTTAAAGATTCAACGTAAAATACTCGCTGAATTTTAGAGTATACGAGAACTCATCGATCATTTTCCCTTCAGCGCAGGTGTTTTTACGATCGTCGGTTTGTTGGGGTGTTACAATATGCTACGGAGGGAATTTAGAGTACAATTGTGAAAAATCGAGAAATAGATCCATTTTTATAGAAGTCTAAAGAAAACTTTCTGGGTATTGTGGAAAGCATTTTTTCAAAAGGAAATATCGAGATAAAATAGTATTTTTTCTTTGTAGAAAATATTAGCTATTTCTACATTGCACTACTACAGGTTTCACACATACAGGTATTAAAATTTAGAAGTGAGATACTGAATTTCATTACTTCTGTGGTGCATAAAAAAGAACTTAATGATTATTACTTTATTAGATTTGATTACTGCGTTGATTACTTAATAATACCGCATATTTAAAACTAAAACATTGAAGTTTATTTATTCTTAGTTGCGTTGATCATTTACTAATACCGCTTTAACCATCATATGAGAATTATGCAAAGCATAATATAAAATTGAATTATCTCAACATGGCAGTAATATCGTAACATATTGATCGTTATACCATTTAAATATTAAACACATTGCTTCGTTTGCCGATATTAAAACCCACCATTATTTATTTTCAGTGCAAATTCCTGTAATAGAATATTAATTAACATAATGCTACTCAATTAATTTTACCATTGTTAACTTTACAAATAAAATCATTTATTCAAAACATTATCTTAATTATTAAATTCATTACAACAATTAGTATATATTATTTGCGGAGGAGCGAGCAAAAAGTGAGAGATTTGCCGTGTGAGACCAGGTAATTAATATTCACATGATATATGACCTGTTACTGTGAGACCAGAAATAGATCTCACATTTGATGAAACAGTTTTATGTGAATATTTATTGTGGCTAAAACGGCGAACAATACTTGTAGTCTGGCTGGCACCGAGTTTTATCACCCCGTGAACCTAAAGGTCAGAAGACCATACATTTAGGGGGCCATAACAGAGGGGCTGAGCTGGACCTTACGAGATGTGGAATGGTTCCATTGGTTAAAGGAGTAACCAATAAAAAAAAGAAGATTGTTACGTCAAACTCAATGCGGCAAATGGAAGAAAAGGGGGAGATACCCCCCCCCCGAGGGAATCACAATCGGTGACCCGAAATCGAGAGACAATTATGAAGATTTGACTTAAGAACAGACTAGAGAAGAATGAGAAACTAACATGACTTGAGAGATTGAGATACCAATATGTTCTAATACGACTTAAGATAACTTGGAGACGATGACTGGATTTGGTGAATTCAGACTTGTAGAGTGTCCCGTAGAGGTTCCAAAATAATGGAGATATATTAATGTGTGAGTGCAATAAGAGTAAGAGAAGGAGCTACACACCAAAGAGTTATGGCCAGTACTAATAACTGATGCAAGCATTTGATATATGATCAAAGCCCAAGGCAGAAATTGAAGGTATGTGCCCATTGAAAATGATATTCGGTCATAACCACTATTTAGAATTTACTGTTTTGGTCACATACGTCCCCTCCCCTGAAATAATATAATTAAATAGTGTAATCGAATTTAATTAAGATTTTTGTTGTTAATAAATGTTTTATTGATAAAGTTTAAATGGTGCAGTCAATGAATATTATAATAATTAATAATTCCTTTACAGGACTCACACGAAAGTTAAATTATTGGAGGGTTTTATATAGTGGCACAACTAACAATGTACGATTTCAATAATAAGTCCACTAATATGAGAATTTACGGCAATGTTAAGATATGATGGCTAATAATAATTAATGTTAATTATAAAAGTTAAACTTTAAGCCTTCCTTTTTTAAAATGTGTCCCACAGTTACAAAAGTTAATAAGAAGATACCTTTCAATTTGGTATTTGGCCATTGACCACAACGCTTGCATCATTGTATATTGTAATGGTACACTTGAAGTATTGTACTCGGAACTCCGCTGTCGTAGCATTTACATATCAAGACTGCTTTGTGGACTATTTCTGGACTATCCTGTGAAACATATTCTTACGAGATCATTCTGGCAGTCTGATATCTAGCTGGAACTGAGGGTCTGCCGCACTTTCGCTCTGCAGCTCTTAATTGAAATTATCTCACTGCTCTCATTGTATTCTCGTAGAAAAATCTCCAAAACTTTCCATATGTTGCCACCTCTTTTCGCCTGAGGTCTGACACGCCCCTTCGGCTCTGATTGGCCGACCTTCGGCAATGCGCCCAGGCATCTTGCCAAACGTTATAAAAGGAGCAAGTAACAGCAAAGAAATTTTGTACAAAGATGCATCCTGAAAGTTTAAAAATTATCTCGGAACTTTTGAAATCCAATTCAGTTTTAATTTATTTAGGGCTTAAGAAAAATATCACCGCTAGCAATAGAACCAATCATTCCATTTTCGATCTTAACAATATCAAAAACCCAGGAAACACTGTTCTCCAATAAGTTTATCTGTGAAACGGTTCCGATTTTGGAATTCATTAAAAAAATGCATTTTCCTATCAAATTAAACAACGCACATTCGTATTTCAGGTATCTTACCATATGAAGATGAAATTTGATGACAGTAAAACTTCGTCTTCTATTAAAAAATTATTAATATGGCTTCATCTCCCCAAAATTGCTCTCAATTTTAAAAAGTAGTGAACTTGAAAAGCAAAGTTAGAACGGTTGTAAAGAGTCTTGCTGCCCGATCGAACCCTGGATCTCCGAACTGGCCAGCTGACGCTCTACCATTGAGCTACTGGGACGAAATTGCAAGCTTTTATTGTCGGACACTGCATTCTCCACCCTTTAATGTCAGATTCTCGGGCAACCGACAACCTGACTGACCACCTCCTGCTATTTTTACCTTAGGTTAGCCTCCTGCTACTACTATTTTTACCCAGGTTAGTATCTTACGTGGTCGTTATCCTCTCAATTTGAAATTGGTTCTCGATTTTCCAGAGTCCACTGAATCCGTACTAGTCGTACTAGGGTTACTTTCAGACCTCCGACATCTTTGCACTAACCTACAGGGTTGATTTGTTCGGGCACCATTGTAAAGAGCCTTGTTGCTCCTACCGGGATTCGAACCCTGGATCTCCGAACTGGCCAGCCGACGCTCTACCATTGAGCTACTGGGACGAAATTGCAAGCTCTTATTGTCGAAGTGGACAATGCACGGTGTATTTATTCTCTAGAAGAACTTTCCTGGGATAACGTCGAAATATTCTAACGGAGAATATACTAGTGACAGCACACCTATTGCAAGTTCTGGGGAGCTTGATAGCGACCCGGATGATCGCTTAAGGCAACTAGTGTAGTGAGTGTAAAGATGGGATACATGTATTCTTTGGTAATATTAATGGCGTGAGATAGAATTTAATGGGTTTACATTAAGCGCGGGACATGAGATAGGAATATGAAATAAGAATTATGAGAAAAAGTGTACGTTACTAGAGAAGCTTAAAATTTTTGTATCATATATATATGTGAAAGTAGCTGACGCTACCTCAGCTGTTTGACAAATTTCTCGTTTCTCGAGATTCTTTGCTTCGTACCGCAAAAACTATAGCATATAAAAATATGAAATTCGGTACACTTGTAGAAAAAGCTTTTGGAAAATAGGTTCATGTAAGTTATTTATATATATATATATATACATATATATATATATATATATATATATATATACATATATATATATATATATATATTGTAATTTAAGAAATATTTCATGTGTGGCGGAAAGAATGTTGCCAGTCCCGACCTAGAACCAAACTCGGGACCTCGTGCTTACAAGACCGACATTATAAGCATAGAGCAAAAGCTGGCTTCGGCTCCGTTCTTATAATTCGGGTACAGGTTCCAAACATCTTTGATTAGATGTCTTTGTTGCCGCAAATGTTATAATCAAATACAAAATATTGAAGCAGCGAGTTCGCGTCCTGGGTAGAATAACAATAGCAAGACCACAAATTTCTGCAGGTAGGTTCCTACATAAGTGAATTTTTGGAAGGCAGTGCCTTTTTTTTAAATTTCGATGCAGTTTTTAAGACATTTTACCTTTCATGTACTTCTGAAATGAAATTATTTTTCATATCGGTACATCAAGCGCTTTCTCTGCTTTGTACTGAAAATACTATAGCATACAAAAATATGAAATTTGGTACATTTATAGAGAAATAATAGGGTAATACTATGATATAAACCGTTAACCGATGCAAACTTTAGTTTGGCATGAAATATCTCGCGAACTGAGTTCTGGATCAAGGAATTCAGTTTTTGGATTCCCTGGGCTGAGAGAATCATTGTTTTTACCATCTACCGAATGAAATTTTTGAAGGCAGATTTTTTAGGAGAGATAGATACGAAGCGAGCTCGGAGAGCGCAGCGAGTAGTAGGCAAAGCCTGAAAGGGGTTAACGAAGCGTAGGGAGCAGGGGCAGAGACCCTTAGTGTTTATATACAGGGTGTCTCATAAACATTGACCTCGGTTTTCATTCCTTAAATATGGATCTTAGACATATATAATAAATTACAAAGTTGCGTAAAAAAGGTACATAATTTTATGAAATCGATTAAAATTTTCAAGGGAATTAAATTTTTAAAAAATGCAAAATTTAACTTTTTATACTGCCCTCTTACAAAAACATTTACATTGAGTAAAATGTGCCCCATACTTTAAAAAGGTGATGTACAAAATTTCAGCATTTTATCGTAAAATGTCCCAGAGATAAGAAAAGACAAAAATGCTGACTTAAACCACTTTTCGATGCATCGACATGGGTTCTCAGAGAGGGGAAATCATGTCGGCAGTTGGCGTTTCAGGGGTTATACACAAATTGTGAAAGAAAACAATGATTACATAAATAAATAATAATTTTGCTATTTACTGGTACAAAAGTTTCTATACTGTGTAGAAATAATAACTTTACACAAATATTACAAAGCTTGTTCAAAATGTTTTCCATCCATGGCAAAGATCCATTAAAGATAAGAGGCAGATATTATTTGCCTATGATGCATTTCTGCGTTGCGTCATTTGCACTCTTGCTGTAAACATTTACATTTTAATTTATGATTAATCCCTCACCAAATTTGTTTAAACATATCTCTGGGACTTTTTATGATAAAATGCTGAAATTTTGTACATCACCTTATTAGTGTATGGGGCACATCTTACTTATTGGAAATGTTTTTGTACGGGGGCCGTATAAATATTTAACTTTTGTATTTCTTCAAATATTATCCCCTGAAAATGTTTACCGATTTCATAAAATTCTGGACCTTTTTTACGCAACTTTGTAATTTATTTTATGTATATATATATATATATATATATATATATATATATATATATATATATATTTGATGATATATATATATATATTTGAAATGTAATAATAAGAATTATGTAAAAATAAAAAAAAATAAAAATACAATTCAAGTAATATTAACATCACCATAGAAGCAAATTCACGGCCATAATGCCGATAAGAGAAAAGAACAGAACCTTCCCAAATTCGATGATTAATCAGAATTAAATTCCTCTTCAGGTCTGAGTATTTAACTCTAATTAACCCAAACAAATGCCTGTTTCAGATTAAGCAATAGTACATTACTATAAATACTTAAACTCAGACTACAGGCATCAAAAAATGAAAAAATGAAAAAAGGATACATTAAGAAAATTGTATTACCATGCGGCATGAATCATTCTTCTTCTACCACGTGTATACACGATCAACCTCAACAACTTAATCTAGAAGCACCGGAATGAACAAGTCGAAATTCTACCAGGGAGGTAGTACGAACGTTCACGGAAATACTCCCAAACCCGTCCAGTGAGTCTAAGCTGGAGACTGGACAAGCAATTCAGAATACAACTTCCCAAAATATTAAAGATGTAATAATAACCAATAACAAGTAATTACGAAACTTAAAACAAAAAACTCACCAAAACAGTTAAATCACCGCTAACTTGACGAAAAGAGGAATGAACTATGAACTGCACTGTCTTACTTTGGAGGTTAATTAGAGACTAGACTCTTCATCAGGTCTGAGAATCTAACCGTAGTCAACCCAAACAGATGCTTGTTTCCGATATGGCAATAGTAAGTTACTATAAATACCATAGCACAGACTACAAGCATTAATAGAGGAAAAAAATTGAAAAATTATTAAGAAATCTAATATTACCACGAACCGAGGCAGGAATCCTGTATACACGTGCTGTGAATGTGACCAGTTGTGACAGAATGAAAGAAAGTTGAGATGCATCCGGTAGAAGGAGAAGAAAAAATAAACTATCGAATCAGAGGGGAACAAATAGTTGAAGATACCTCCTCTGAAACCCAACCAGAGAGTTAGATTTGGAGACAGAAGAACCATAATTAATATAAGGTAAACAGGATGAACAGGAATCTTAGATAAAAAATCTAACTATAAAAGAGAATCACAAGTTAAATGAATAAATGAATATGCCACTAACGCCATTAAAATGGCGCTCAAATCGTTGCTACAAACTGTCTAATGTTACAAACTTTTAGCGAAAATAATTTTCCAAAATATTAAATATTTATGAACCTTATTTTCTATTTTTTATTTTTCACTTTTTTGTTTATTTTATTATTTTTCATTTTTATATAATCACATAATTATTAATAATAATAATTAGTGTTCTTTTAAATAAATTAGTAGCCACCATAATTGGGAATATTGTCTTGGATGATATCGAGTGGTAGTTGATACACTGAGTTGATAATATTAATTACAAATTTGCGAGGATATGCATTATGAGTCGCAGTATTTAATAATTCTTTAAAATGCTCTAATTTGTAATTGTCATAACAAATTTTATTTAGTCTAAGAATCTGGAATCATACGATATTTCTAAACACTGATATATGCAAACAAGATTTAAAATGTTGAATTTTGGAAGTTTTAAAATTAAAATGCAGTCTTTTATCATATTAGTTTATAGCCAGATTATAATTTTGTAATTCTAAATTTAAATCTAAAATGTTTTAGACTCATTATTACTCAACATTAGAAACATTACTTGCATTTAATTGTAAATTATTAGGATAAAGGTTAAATACAATAGGATTATTATTATGGGATACACATAATATATCATCTAAGCATCTATACTTGAGTATATTATGCAAACCGTGAGTATAGTTTTTTTTTCATGAAAGTATAAATATAGATTTGCCAATAATGATGAGGCATATCCCTCTCGTGGGATATGAAACTGCTGCTTAAAAAAGAACAACCATTTTTAATATAATTGTCATAGAGAGTGAAATTAAATAATTTTTAAAAAATAAATGATAAATATTTTAGGGTAACATTATATTTTTCAAAAATTTCTAAAATAATTTTATAAAGATCATCTATATTAATATTATTAAACAAATCTTTAAAATCATAGGTATATATACTATGGATATTAGTAAGAGTTTTTTAATTCCTCAACTAATTCAAAACTATTTTCCACAATATGACTATTATTTGAAATGTCATCTGACAAAGAAATTTCCTTCAAAATTTTTACTAATAATTTACGAGTTTTCGAAATTTTTTAGTTTTAAAATTTTGTCAGCATATCGTTTTGATTTTCTAAAATGCGTCAAATTGTCTAATGAAAATATAAATTTAAGCTGCAAATTCGATATATTAATTAAAAACAGCATCCGTTTAACTTGTTTATCGTACTATAAAACTGAAATAGATGTATATAAAGAAAAACATCGAGTTTGTACAGAAATCTATGTTCTGTCATCATCAGTATTCATTCTTTTGAATTATTACGTTTAAATTAACATCTTTTTACAAACTCATCCTTATAAACCAGCTATTTTTTTTCAACTTAAACAAAGTTCCTATTTTTCAGCCATTTCCTTCTCGTCAGCTTTCTTATTGGCAGTTAAAAAGAAACTTAAAATAATTTTCGAAATTTAAAAAAAACGAGCAAACATCGATTTCTCCTCTTTTTTCAGGGCAGGTGTTTTTCCGATCGCCAAATATTGAGGAGTGACACTTGGCATATGTGAGGGAGGAAATTTCAAATAGAATTGGGGAAATTGAGAAAGATTCTTTTTGATACGTGTAAACACAGCTTTGAAGCTATTTGTAGAAATGTATTTGTTTTCTTTAAGAGTTTAGAGGTAAAATATTTCTATTGTATTCGCAGCGAGAATATTGGTTATTTATATTGACGTTTGTATTGGAATTCTGATTTGAAACTACTTTTCATTTATTGCTGAAATTTTAAATAAAATATAGTATTCTAATGAGGCAGAACATTCAATAAAACGATATTATGGTGCTTAAATGCAAAGTAATAAATTTAAAAAGTACTTACGTTTAAAATGCACAGTGTTGTAATTGCTAAAAAATTTTAATCGCTTGGTATTATTATTGGCGTGAATATTTCAGCCTTAAAGACACGGAGTGAAATATATTTTAATGAAATCGAAAAATAATATATCATTAGTAGAAGAACACGGAAGAGAAATGTATCTGAAAGCTTAAGCCGGTTTCAAAGGTTAAAAAAAGATCAATTATGCATAAAGCATTGATTGTGAAACACTTTCCAACTGAAATGCAATTTCATTTAAATATCTCTAAAGTGTGATGCTTTCAGGGCAGATATTTTTTAAATTGTCACAGGACTGCTACTTGAAAACTTAAATCAATGATTAGATGAAACAATGAACAAATACACAAAATGAAGGTTTTTCAGCCAACGGCCCTACCGTGCTGAAAACACCGGTTCTCGTTAGATCACCGAAGTCAAGCAGCATCGGGCGCGGTTATTACTTGGGTAGGTGACCACCTGGGAACACCGCGTGCTGTTGGCAGATTTCGGGCGCGGTACCCCGGTGGTTTGCGTGCTGGATTTGCACGCTGCCACAACTGCCACCGTGTCCATGTGGAGTACGATCACGTTAAACATGTGGGCCCGTAAGTCCTTCCGAGAGGTTGGTGGTAGGGGAAGGAGGGTACGGTTCCTGTGGATGCCTCCCCCACTGGGTTCCGGTCTAAATTGGATAGCACTTCCTGGCGGTCCAAACGGTTACCTTACACCTTTCTGGTTGGTCGGACGGTCTGGGTCTCAACAATAACAGAATGAATGCTATTCAAATGACGTCATCGAATTATAAATCATCTGCCTCTCAATGTAAAATCAATGGATATTTCATTTATATCACTTATATTCTAGGCTCTAATGCTAAATAATTTTGTGTGCAAAAAAATTCAATAATTCTTATACAACTCACCTTACAATTGCTTGATTTATTTACATTCTGTATGCTATAATTTAGAGTTAAAATTAGACTTCGTTGTGGAATTAAAAAAAGTGTAATGATCATTTAAAATTTAAAATATTGTAATTGCGTTGGCACAGAATTTAAAAACACAAATAATACGCAAAAATAAAGCAGTTTTATGATGGATTTAACAATATATATAAATAAACGATCTTCAAACATCTACGGTATGCACAGCGAAAAAAAAAATTGGAACCATCTTCTACTTCGCAATGAAGCACGTTATCTCTTTATATAATATTATTATTTCTATTTTTCTTTAAAATACTACCCAACATATTTTGTGAATTTCTTTTTACACAGTTTATGTGATAATTTGAATATTTTCTAAAATTTTCGAAGTAATTTATAAATTTCAACTCCGCTTAAAAATTGTTTAAATAATTAAGTCCCTTATAGTTCAATGTATTTCATTATTTCAACCGGGTGAAATTCGAAACTAATCGGGTGATATTATTCCTTTTTGTCGTACGGCGTGCACGACATTTTGTAATTTCAATTACGGATGCCAACCAAAATAATGAACTATCTAAATGCTGCAGAGGGAGCCAATGACAACAAATGCATACATAAACAGTGGTCATCCTCGTCTGCATCAACAACGAATGGTAGATGTGGTAGGGAATGAATGGGGGAAAGAAAAAAGCGCCCCAAAGCCGTATTCCAAAAAGTTCAGTCGACTTCAAATTTTCGAACGAGCTAACATCATGTTTCTTGGTTTTGTGAAAAAAGTATATCGAATGTGAGCGATAAAATGGTAGCTTGTTGCAGTTATGAGATGTGCAACAATTTTGTACATCCTTGAGATGGCACGAATACGTACTTAACACAAAGAGTAGAGGTAAATCAACTTTCAATTGTCACTAATTAGCACGGAAGGCACACTTTTATCGATTATTCAAATAATGAACAATCAGTTCGTAAGAGTAGACCATATTAACGAGTTCTTAGATATTGAACTAAAAGAACTATTTTGAGTATCGATTACTTAAAAGAAACTGTTTTAAAAATATATGTCAATGTTACTATGTGTGTAAATATGTATTAATGAAATATTGTCAGTGTTATATGTCTTTTAATAATAGATTTAATAATAGTATCATTACTCAAGATACAATGGATATCTATAACTTAAAACATTAAAATAAATTGATCAATTAAGTCAAGTGTATTTATTTATATTTTGTGTGTTCGTCTCTCCAGTTTGAGGACCTGGGGCTTACATGCTCCACCCCTAGCGACGGCATCATAGGTAAGTCCTATAGTGGTAATTTTGATAAGGACAATTTTACCTTATGACACTTTTCATTCCCAGATATCCCACATATCATCTCAACAATATACAAAAATTTCATTTCGATAAAGCTATTTTTACGGCGCAGTTATTGTGCAAACAGACAGACAGAGAGAGAGAATGACGAAAGTCATAAACACTTTTCAACTACGTTGAAAAGTGTTAGAAAGCATTAGAAAGAGGTATTATAGTCACGATAAATGACAGAGAACAAATAATAACTTTAGCAATTGTAGGAAAATGTCTGTTAACAAAAGCTGCTTATGTAACAAAGTGGTTTATGGCTCTATTTTGCCCCCAAAACCAATGCCAACATGTAATAGTAGTGTTATGCTGTTTTATTAACAAATTATTTTATATTTCAGCTTAATCTAAAATCAATTTCGTTCCATATCTTGAAAGACTGTTCAACCATACGATTGAAATTTTGTGAATCATTAAATACTGTGCGTTTTAACAATGAAAAAAGATTGAAATTACATTTATATATCATAGTGTCGTTGTATAAATAATGTGTGCTTATTTAAAATTGACATAAAAAAAGAATGACGGAAATTTAAAGTCAAAATGTCAATACAAATTCCAATAAAAATACCCAATATTTCTTTTACGAATACAACAATATTATTTCATCTTGAAATACTAACAAAAGCAAATATTTTTCAAAAAATATCTTTAAAGTTGTGTTTTATGAACAAATATTTTTTCTATGCAGTTTTTATTAATATAATATCTTTAGCGAGTTAGTTTTTCTGAATTAAAATATTTTGTTTTTGCAGCTGTTATGAAAGCTGCTTAAATCAACTACTAGTTCAAAAATTTTATCACCGCTCTCACTAGACTAGCCATCAATATATTGATGAGTTTTTGTCATGCTAGTCACACATTACCACAGTATGACGACAGATATGTTTACCAATGCAAACAGCTATTTAAATGATTGATGATGTTTTTGGTCCTGCTAACTACATATTACCACAGTATGACGCAAGATATATGTACCAAAACAAATTTAAATACGTTGACTTTTTCGTTCATGCGTAAGTCTTCGGTTGAAATATACACGTATATGTGCTTTGTTCTAAGATTCTCTTGTTCTGATACAAATAAAATGAAATAAAGAAGGGGAGAAATTTACATCCTTCAATAGAATTATAGTAACTGGGAGGGTCCTTAAATATGTAATATTGACTTGAAAATTGGCACTTACAGACGTGACAAGCAGAGAATGACACCATGACATTTAGAGAAATTCTAGCACGTCAAGTAATCTATGTTGCATGGGAGTATTCTGTCATTGAGTTGGAACTTACTTCCACCTTTTGGATTCCATGGTACCAACATAATCAATTCAAAAATTATATGTTCATAATGCAGCACACCACAAATCCAATTTCTTAGAAGGCGACCATAGCAAGTCGTTTTTAGTTGTACTATTGAAGATGAATTGTCATTCTTGCTCACATTCGTAATTACATTCTTTCGTCGTTCTGATAAAGCTTCTTCAATTTTACATCCAAATATATCAGTGATCCTCAGAGTCTCTAGTTCCCATAATTTAGAAGTTGTCAAACTCTGCAAACTGAGTGCCATTAAGTTGATTGCTGATTTTCTCATCCCAGCTTCTGAAATGCCCCAACCAAGTCATGATTCTATTGCTGAAATTCCTGATTGTAATACTTCAAACTTTTCCGTCAATATCTTTCCGACCATGTCAGCACAAAGCAAAATTCGCATGGGTGGAATATCATCGCCGATGTCAGGAAACCACAACACCTCTTAGTGTAAGTATTGCTGCGAACGTTTAATATTTCCTCAGTGGCATATCTTAGATATTAAATTCTATCAGTTGTTTAAAAGCTCTTATTACTTTCTCTTCATGTCTATTTTTCTCTTCGCCTGGAGTTTAAAGGGAGGAGTCTTCCTCTCCTGGGTACTCCACTAGCCCCGTCCTTGAGTCCTTGAGTCAGTGCCGCCTTCCGTCTTTTTCGCAGACCAAACGGCTCCATCGCGGTGTTTTCTCCAGAAGACACCGGAACAGACATTCATTTCCATGACGTCATTCTACGGTTGCCATTTGCGGAAATTAGGAGGAAGATTTCCAGATAGCGGCTTCCGGAATATTCGAGAAAGACAGCGAAATGACCAATAGTCTACGAGGTATTAGGTAATTCTAGACATTTCCACAGGGAGAATCTATAAAAAGGAATCATCATTCTGTTAGAGTTCAGTTGACAATATACGAACTACTGTGAACTGTGAGTTTTGCCAATATTTAAAGAATAGTATTGGCTGTTTAGTGAAACAATTTTCGTCAGTATTTTGAGAATAATATCGCTTATTTTATGAAATTAGTGGAGCATTTAAGGACTGGTTGATTATATATCGTTCTTGTTTACTTTTTGTTTGTTAATAAACGTTTTAATTATCCAGAAATTAGGACTCATTTTGTATCCTGCATGTACACCCACGATTCCAGAGGGTAAGTCGAAACAGTTTAAATAGAAATTTATCATTTCGTGTTCTCGAAAATATCGTACAGATGCTTGGAAAATACTTAATGGAACATATACTTGACATGAAAAGACACTGTCAAGACTCTCCATAGTAGTACTATATTTATTTTGTATCGCTTCTTGAGTTTCATTTCCACCAAAATGTTCTTAGGATAAAATTTATTTTCCAGTCATTCCTTTAGCAAGATTTTCTTCAGTACATGAGCGATGGGAGTAATCGTCTAACACTACTGGCAGAAATTCTATCACGTCAAGTGATCGATGTTTCCTGGGCGTGTCAGTTCATTGAGTTGGAACACTTATCTATAACTTTTATATTATACTACGCATGTAGGGAAAGTATTAAATAGTTGTATTGGGTTGAAGATTATTGTTATTGCAACTGGACAATAATTCCGTGGTCTTTAAGTAAATATTTCAATATTCACCCCGATTAGACATATTACCTAAAGGTTTTTGTCATATCATTATAAAGACCTCTGTTTATGAAACTATGAGATACATTTTCATAAATTGTGCTCACAGCAGCTTCATTTCATAACTTCAATAATATAATAACATCATGTGCGTCACTAGATGAGTTCAAAACCGTTAGGAAAACACGTTTTACTTGCTTATATGGTATTTAATAAGTTAAATATATAACATTTCTATAGTCATATTTTTACTTTAATTTTATACATAATGTATAAGCAAAGTATTATGACGGGGTGGAAAATTCGAATTCGAGTTTTCGACGGGAGAGCACGTTTCAAGCATCCCTGATCACGAATCAGACATTTTTAAAGTGATGTGTGTGTGTGTGTGTGTGAGAGAGAGAGAGAGAGTCTGTGGAGACAATAACTGACGAACGAATGGACAGATTCGAACGAAATTTGGTATAAAAATCACAATCCGTAAACACTGGAAGCCTATTGTTTTTATACGCAGTTGGAACTTCAGAACCCCTCTAAATTTTCGAGTGAAATTTAGACAAATTCGTCAAAAAATCAAAACCGCTAACAAAGTTACGCAAATAGATATTTCTTATGTAATTTTTCATTAGAAAACGATTGACATAAATTTTAGAACGCTGACATGAACCTTCTCGAGATAATGCACATTTTTCAAAGAAATTATCAAAAAGTTATATAAAAAAAAAAAAATATTTCCTATTGAGAAATATGTTCACTTTTCATATGTAATACCATGCGATAAATTGGGTGACATCATTCTCGTGGATCTAGCTCGTTCCATTCATGAGAAAAGATACTTTGAGTAATACTTTTGTATTTGAACGCCAATAGTCATTTATCTGCTGTAAGAATAACTTATTTCTCCGCCCATAACGCTTGGTGAAATTTCGGCGACGAATTTGGCGGAATGTCGCTAACTTGGCGACATTTTTAATTGTTGCCAAATTAACGAAATCTCGCCAAATTGATAAAAATGACGCTAAATCAATGAAAATGAAGAAAAATTGAAGAAAATTCAATATCTTGGAAAGAATGTTGGTATCTACTATAAGAATAACATTTTTTTTAACTGTAAAAGTAGTAAATTCATTGCATTATATAAGGAAAGTCATGTTTTGGCCACATCAGATTTTTTTTTATGCAACTGATTTCAATAATAATTTTAATATGGCAAATTTATGAGTAGAGAAATATAGAATACTTATTGCAGAAATATGATATAGAAGATGCGTTCGTGACATGAAACTGAAAAATAATAGAGTCTAGGTACTAGACTAGGTACTAGAGCTTGAGTAAACAATATACGACGTTTTTATTTGTTTTTACTTCCTATACATCAAAGAAAGCCTTTTATGTAATAATTCAGGAAAATAAATGTTATCTTTATACAAACTGCCTTTTGATTTTACAAAATACAAGAAGAAATAACTCTATTCTAAAAGCAATGTCTTTAGGTAAACATAACGTATTGCATTTCTTTCAAACTCGAGACGCAACTGTAAATCACGGTCTGGATCATATAACTTTTATATGGGGTAGAAGAAGGAAATAAAATCGGATACTCTTTAATTTCTTTTTTGCTGCCTGGAACATTTAATTCATGTTTACGAGTATGTGTAGGTTTTAAAATATATTTCACATTTGTTAGCTTTGTAGCAACATTCCGTTTTGGTAGCAGTAGTTTATTTTCTGTGTACTTCAATATATGTTCATCAGACAGACTCAGGAATTTTAAAAATTCATTTCTGTGTAAAAATTAGGAGAATAAATGTTTAAACAACGTTTCAAACTCCGTTTCTATGGAGCAAATAGAACGAACAGGAACGTCTCATTAATGTTTACATTTTTTGCAATATAAATGGAAGATAGTTTCACCTGCAGTCTGTTGCACAATTGGATATTTTAAATTACGATGATCTATATTCTACACTATTAAAATAATATTTATTTATTTACTAATATACAGATGTTCTAAGTGAAACATATTGTTGATAGAACTAAAAAAACACAATGATTGTATTAGACACAATTAGTAGTATTAAGTACAAAATACAATAGTCTAGCACAGAAAACAACTGACAAGGTATCGGAAAGCAACTGGAAATGCTTCAGAAAAACATTTTGTAAATAGAATTCTGTTCTGAATTAAGGAGGAATGATTTTTAAATAAAAGCAGTGTACTTTTATTAACATATGGTTTCATGAAACATGTTGTATACGAAATATATGGCACACAAAACATATTGTACATGAAAATACATGTTTTACATGAAAAATATGGTACTTGAAACATACGGTAGATGAAACACACATATTTTACATGAAACATATGGTACATAAAAATTTTTTTCACACACTATTATAAATAATTTACTACCAAATAAGAAAGTACCGATTATAAGAGTCAGGAAGGTTCTGTATGTATTCTGAACAGAACCTCCGTTTATACATCTAATAATATAACAAACTAACAGACACAAAAAGTACGCATTATTTATTTCTTATGTGCAGTGTTCCCGAAGTATATTATTATTTTAATTTAAATAGTTGATCATGCACACAACTTGATGCTTCAACTTGTTCATTGAGGATTTACAATACTTGACGATAATTATTGAGAGGCCAAATAACCACCAAAACATTTTATGTCATGAAGTTTTACCTCCAATATTACTGACATTCGATCGCTGAATCGGTATAAGAAGGAAAATTTGAAGGCATACAAAGATTAACAAAGAGCATTACTCCAGAAATAATGGATTCAAACACGATCTGATGAACTGTAAACTTGTAATAACCGTGAGCACTGGAAATAGTGATGTGAGCATAAATAAAAGAGTTGCACATATGAATCGTTCGAGAGCAGCAATTATTAAAGTTTGTAAATGGTAGACGCCAAGCCAAACACCAAGTCTGAGAGAAAGGCGCATGATCAGCGAGGACAACTGAATTTTCAAACTGGTCGAAGTCGGAAAACAAATAGAAGAACAACAGTTCTTAAAAATATAAATAATCTGAATCAGGTACTAAATCAGTTGGCTTTTAAAACTACAGTCTGCCGAATAATTCTCAAATAATTTACGGAATGGCCTTCGGTAACTTAAAACAGATTAAAATATAGTTTTTAGGCATTAGAATCTGTGTATATTCAGTACTGCAATTACATGTGTAATTTTAACTACCAGAAAAATATTTTTATATTGATCCAGAAGTAAATAAAATATGTTATCGTCACAAAAATGTCTTTTGAGTTTACAAAATAATACGCAAAAAATAGGACTATTCAAAACGTAATATGTCTTCAGATAAACATAAAGTATTGTATTTCTTTTAAAGTCAAAGTACCACTGTAAATCACAATCTATATTATATTACTTTTATACGGGAAGGGTAAGAATAAAAATGATATGCTGCTGTGTTTTTCCTTCTCTTGTCTAGAACATTTAATGTATGTTTACGTATATGTATAGCTTTTAAGATAAATTTCAGAATAGTTCACTTACTGTTGATAAATTTCTCCCGTAGAAACAAGGGTGTATTTTCTGTGTATTTCAATATGTGTTCATCAGGGTAAAAGAATAACACACACACATAAAGGTTTTGAAAACAAGCTTAGGTAAACAAATATTTTTAAATTAAAGTACTTTAGTCTTACAAATAAATTTAATATCCTTATATGTATCAGTGGCGTAGCGTAAGATTTTTTACTGGGGAGACTGAACACTTGGCGTTTTAAATTAAAAACGGTTTTGCTGTTATTACAAATGAGATTTATATTTGAATTAGCTTTTTTAACAAGTATTAATTTTTGATGTGTAAACTTATACGATGTAGCATACAAATGCAAAAAGTGCATAACATGCATGAGATTTTAAATTGTTACCGATGTAAGATGAATACATACAAGATAGACATTTTAAATATTTTCATATTTCTAAATTAGAGCAACTTTTACAATCATCTTATATGAAATAGATATAAATTTGAATATTATTAGCAAGTGACAAATAATATATATCAGTTTTGTAAATATAAACAGCTAGAACTAACAAAATTGAACAATTTAAGAATGCACTGAAAATGGGTGAAAAATTATTTTGGAAAGTAATAAGCTTAGTTAAAAACCACTGTAATCAGCAACGTCCTTAAACAATTTTGCATATTTATTATTGACAAATACTATACTATGAATGCTTAATACATTATAGTTACAATATGCTGAACATCTAATAGATATATTATCAATCGCTTTTGTAAAAAAGATCCTTATGTAACAGGTGATTACCAAAGCGAAATCCCATTTATTCTTTCTAAAACTCCCAAATACGCAAGCGGATGCTGCGCCATATTGATGAAAATAAAGGCTACTTCACTAACTACTAAGTTTAAATAGTAGTCATTATAAGTGCAGTTTTTCGTCTTGACCACCTTGTTATCATGTTCGTCCTGATCTTGTTATCGTGATTCATGAAAAGTTAGATGAATGTCAAACAATTCATGAAAAATGGCTCAAATTATTTAGAGTTACAAAAAGTTATTATTTACTGCGAAAATTGCACCTCGTTTGACCCAAAATGGCGGAATCATTAGCCTTTTAGGAGATATTTTCTTTCACGGTGAGCAGACGTGACGTTCCTCAACTATGTAAACAGTGCTCACGTCATTGAGAAATGTTACGTCTCACGTCCAATCACTGTTATTTGCAAAGGGAGAAGCAATAGCCACACCTTTTTCAAGGCTAGCTTCCACGCACTCGTTACACGCGATTATCAGCCACGGATGATTCCAGAGGTTTCAATATCATGCTATCCGTTATTCACTTTGTAGGCTTCAATATTTGAACCTACAATACTTTAAAAGATGCGTTTTAATGGGAAAAATACTTTGAAACCTGCCATTTTAAACAAATACAATGTAACCATTTTCAAAAATATACTATACATTCGCAAAGTTAATTAAAAAATTATTATAAATAAAACTGCTTAAATAATTCCTTAGAATAGATTTTAAACAGGGGAGGCTTAGCTTCCTAGCCTCTATGGACGCTACACTCGTATTACAAACAAACACACGCGCGTGCGCGCACACACACACAAATGAGTCTACTTGTAAATGCCAATTTGATAACTATAAATATTACATGAATATATAGCTATGGGTATGATATTAAGAGTAGACAAATGATTGTTAGATGTGATAACTGGGATTACATAGATATATGCCATAAGCACATTATTAAGAGTAGCCAAAAATTACTAAATGTCATAAACTGGGATTACTTATATTACTGAGGATATCAAATATCGTTTACCTACAGCTAGACATACTAACACGACTTAATTTGTAAATCCTTATCTGAAAAAGATTATCTACAAATAAGTTATAAAGAGCAAGTACAAGTTGAAGTTTTCTATCAATGGAGAATTTTAATAGAGCAAAAGATTAAATTTTGCATATATAATAATTATGTCAATAAATCTTCTTATATCTATTGAATTTTAAAATTGTATTAAAAATTATAAAGGGCATTTTATGTTTATTCAGGTCGATAAAGCTAGTCGAAATTACTTATTAGTAAATATATATCAAAAGTACACCAAAATTACGCATTCTGACTGCTAAAATAGATAGAATAGTGCAATAACACTATGCATCGAAACGTTTTAGTATTCGAGATAATTATTTTGAAAGGTTTTCACAACTCAGTGCTGTTATTTAGTTATATTAAATATGTTTTATTTTTTAATTTCTCTCGCTAAAGAGGAATATTGATTTTGCATCGAAAACATTTTTATCCAAAAAATCTATACGTTTTTGAAGGTACATATTATACAAAACACTTTTTAGAAGTCTTTTTGTCTGCCGGTCTGTCGTCAAAAATCGTAGTAACCTCGTTTTCTTCGAAACTTCTGAACTATATGAAGCTAAATGTTAGGTTGCTACTTAAAAAAAAAATCTGATGTGGGCAACACTAGATTTTCCTTATATAATGCAATGAATTTACTATTTTTACAGTAAAAAAATGGGTTTTTCTTATAGTAGCTATTTATATTCTTTCCAAGAAATTGAATTTTCGTCAATTAGTCGTCATTTTCACTGATTTAGTGTCATTTTTATCCATTTGGCGAGATTTCCGCTAATTTAGTAACATTTAAAAAAGTCGGTAAGTTGGCGACATTCCGCCAAATTCGGCGCTAAAATCTCGCCAAGCGTTATGGATGGAGAAATAAGTTATTCTTATAGCAGATAAATAACTATTGGAGTTCAAATACAAAAGTATTACTCAAAGTATCTTTTCTAATGAATGGAACGAGCTAGATCCACGAGAAGGATGTCACCCAATTTATCGCATGACATTACATATGAAAAATGAACATGTTTCTCAACAGTTAATATATTTTTTTAATTTATGGGATTTTTTGAAAAATTAATTTAAAAATGTACAATATCTCAAGAACGGTTCATGCTAGCGTTCTAAAGTCTATGTCAATCGTTTTCTAAGGAGACATTACATTAGAAATGTTTATTTGCGTAACTTTATTAAGGATTTTGATTTTTTGATAATTTTTTCAAAATTTCACTCAATAATTTAGGGGGGTTCTGAACATTCGATTACGTTTAAAAACAATAGGCTTCCAGTATTCACGGATTGTGAATTTTGTACCGAATTTCGTTCGAATCGGTCCATTTGTTCGTCAGTTAAGGTCTCCATGGACTCACTAACACACACACACACACACACACACACTCACACACACACACATACACACGCACATTTTCACACACACACACAAATCACCTCAAAAATGTTTCATCCGTGATCAGGGATGCTTGAAACGTTCTCTCCCGTCGAAAACTCGAATTCCAATTTTCGATCCCGTCATAATACTTTCCTTATACATTATGTATATAAGGAAAGTAAAAAAAAATATCTTAATGTTTTTTAAATTCTGTGCTAATAGTGGGCAATATGCGCAGACGTAATTTTTATGATATAGTAATATCTCAGAAATTACTCAACCAACTGAAACCAAATTTTGTACGAATGCAGACTGTGGATGCTCATAAAAACAATGCCGATAATTTATTTCTAAATGTTGTCCTGTGTCGCGCGTAGTGTGCGCATGCATATTTGACACTGAGAAATTTCGAAATGGATTTCTCTCCGAAACTACTAAACCAACTGATACCACATTTTGTATAGGAATAGGCATGTAAAAAAATACTATGAATGTAAAATAATACGTCACGATTTTTTCTTATATAGTGTTGACCGTATCGTGCCCTGTCATGCGCAGAACGCTCAAGATAAATTTGCAATTTTTTTTTATAATATTTACAAAACTGCTCAACGAAACTATATCAAATTAGAGATAGATATATGCTATTGCTTAAGTCCGATTGTCTCAGTAGTATTTTTATAGGCGTGAAATAAAGGTGATAAGAAGAGAAAACTGTGAATGAGGAAACAGAATTTTTTAATACATCAAAAGTCCCACGTTGTTAGCAACATATTCTTCGTCAATTTCAGCGATGTCTACATTAAAATTTTACGTTCACATTTTAAATATTTTACATTCATATTTTAAATCTGTTATCTCCTATTAAGTAATGTGAAATTCCCAATCCTGGGATTAAGAAATTCTTATTCCTTATATCACGGTGTTTAAAAATGTTCCAGGATTGCAATACCCAGTTACAATGCAGAAAAATGTGGAATTTTCTTTGATTGCCAAACCGGCATACGCAACAACCAGACCTAAAATGAACAAATACTTTTGAAGCAGTTGTAAGTCACGCCGGTATGTTATTTTTCATATTTAAATTTTTTATATTTAATCTTTCATATTTTCTTTTGCATTTTGCTTTCCATATTTCAATTTGTCTCATTTTTCATATCTTGTTCATGTTTTAAATGTTTCATATTTTTCTATATTTCATATTTAAAAGTTAATTGTAGTGGCAAATCGGAAGCAGATAGTCTAATGCAGGCACGAAGCGAATGTTTGAATATTGAAGCATGGAGAATAACTTTGATCTAAACTTAATTCTAAAGATTTAAACTAAAGTTTAAAATTTGGACATATTGCTAAAGAGATATGTTTAATTTCTCTTCATTTAAAAAGAACATTGTAATCGTTAAAATTACACTTTCTGGTTTTTTGCACAGATAGTTTGATTTAAATATCAAATAAGTTTAATGTTACTTCCAACAAATATTCCCCTCCAAGTACTTTTGAAAATTTCAGTTTTTAACACTTTTTTTCATTATTTTAAAAAGTGGTCTACCTAAGTATATAATTGCGTAGTTCCCTTTCCTTAAAATTTTTTTAAAGTTTCATCGAGTACAAAGAGTATTGAAAATTATTTAAATGAAAATTACTCTTATCTGAAAATTCAATATGACATTTTGTATACTTAAAATTCTTAATATAAATGTACAGTCTCTGAAGAGAATATAAATGTACAGTCCCTGAGTAGAAACCCTGGGCTCTTTAGAATATTTTTTTAATATTATAAGTAATGGATTTTGAATCCAAGTTAACTTTATGCATCAAATTAATCTATGTATTATCTATAATATTTTTTAAAATAAGAACATCTTCAAATCCATAAATCTTTGAAGTGATAAATCTGTAGTAATAAATTACTCCAGCAAATATTCCTAATGAAAATCACTGCATTTTTTAATGAAAGGCAAAGTAATAAATTATTTTCTCAAATAAATATTTCTGTACTAAATATTTAATTTTTATTCAACAGAAGTTTGCAGATTTTTAAACCATTAAAAAGATACCGTATTTAAAGTAAAAATAATTCATTGGCTTAATAATATTTTGAAATCGGTTGTATGTTTTTGTCGCTATGTTGTATGGGATAGAAAAAATATGTCAAAATGTAAAGTTTACTTTCATAAAGGTAACTGAAATTTTTTGCTTTGTTTTACAAATCTGCATGATGATAACTGAGAACGTTTTCAACTGGTTATGAAGGGGCATGAATTATAGTTTTGGGGTTATTGACGTTCATCAACTAGGTACAAGCGATAAAATGAAAAGCAAGTACAAAACACCTTAAAGCAAGGATTTTAGAAATATATTGGTGTAAGTGGTATTATTGGTGAAGAATAAGTAAAGATATAGGTCGTTATTTTAGTTTCCTGCCTATTTATTTACTGCTTGAAGTTGCATTTGTATGAAAATCTGCAATGGCGCTCGTCAGCAGTATGGAATATCAGATACGTGCAATGATTGATTACTGACGGCTATCCCATGAATATTTTGTGATTATCAACTTGACTATACTTTTGTTACAACTGCTTATGTTCTGTCGGCCTTTGATGGTCAAGTCAAGGCAGTAAGTTGTCTCATATCTTGTCCTTTTATGTTTGTATTTTGTCTAATTGTTTATGCTACCAAGGTTTAACGTAGGCTTTGTACTTGCCAACTATTCACCTGTAACCTGAGGCTTGAAACGTCCCTTCCATCTTGGGCATTAAAAGGCTCTACATCTTAGGATGAGTCGTCCAGGTTGAAAAAAAACGTTGGTGGTCGCCAAAAAAAAAACTTGGACTTTGCAACAAATAACTTGCATCTTCAGTTAGTCCAGACCGTCTGAGTTGAAGAAGAACTTAGCCTTTGTAGCTGTGTGTAGCCTGAGTAAAATTGTACATGAATTTGTTGCTTTTATGACTATGAACTCAGCATTTGCAGCTTCTTGTAGCCTGAGCTAAATTATATATGAATTTGATGTCAGCTAAATGGAAATCGTGAATATTGTGACTTACAGCAAGTTCTTTCTACCATTGCAGATATCGGCTATTCCATGATGACGAGCTTATAATGAGCGCGAATATATGTTGCTATCTGTAATGGGGGTGTTTTCCAAAAGTTTGTAGTTTGCACTGTGAGTAGAACACGATTAATTTAAAATTTCCATAGTACATCATGTAAAAAATAATGGTAACTATCGAAAATATTATCGTAATATAATCTATACAAAATGTAGTTTGGACTACATTGTGGAAGAATAAAAATTAAAAAGCTTGAAAACAACGCTAACTGCAAAATCATGATTTTTTAAAGAATGCTTTAATTTACATTTTATTTATTTTATTTTCTCATAAGTGATATTTAAACATAGGGAGGCAAATAATAGTTACATTTTAATGAGGTGTATATTTAGTACATTAAGTGATATTTTATAACATTTATTATTATCCCATTGCTTACTAATTATGTAACAATTAATTGATAATAAATTGGGGTAGAAGTTTTTGACATAAAATTTAATTTGGCTAAAGAAACATTACAGCTGTCATGCGATTAATATCTATGCTTGGGGTTTCTAATACAGGTTCTAATATTAAATTTAAGAGCTTTGGGCGAATATACACCTTCGAACGTATTACATAAAAATGTAAACAATCTTTCTTGTTTTATTGGAAATATGGTACAGATTATGAATATATAAAAGTGATTTCAATATTTTGATATTTTGAACATTTTGTTTCGAAAAAACTTTAAAAAGTATCTGTCCAAGCGAGTGTTTTTTCCCCTACTTTCACTCGAAATATCTTCGAAACTATAAAAGCAAATAGTAAAATATATGTTAGTAAATTTAGTTTCTAAATTTATATTTAGTTTAAAAAATGCTTTTACAGTTTTTGAGTAATCGTCTTGCCAAGTTGAAGATTGAAAATTTTTAGTTTTTCGAGTTTGTATTGCTTATATTTCAAAAGCTAAAAATGCCAGTCATAAACAAAAGGCAAGAAGTTTCAGCTCTTTGAATGAATTACAAGTGTATATATTGGGATTTTGGATCGAACTTTTAGTTTTTAAGGTATAGCGGCTAGTATTTCGATATTATATTATTTTAATCTGGATTTTCCTATAGACAGGAATTTTGTAATACTTAAAATGCCAAGATTGTTGCACTATTATCTGTTTACTTATTCTTTGTGAAATATTGGCGTTTAAGCACAAGGTATTTTCTTTGCTTGAAAAATTAGGAGGTTAAATGAACTTCAGGATTCTAAAGATAGTTAATGATTTGTTGGGTTTCAGCAGAATAGATAGACATATACGTATTCAAGTACGTATTTATGTGCCACTCGCCAAGTTAATAGATGAATCTAATACTTGAATCTAAAATCTCTTCAGATATAATGTAAGTTTTATTTATACAGGATGTCTCAAAAAGATTGAAACGCTCTTTAATTCTTTACCTGTTGGAGATAAGCCGGCAATGCAAATTGCAAAGTTGAAAGTAAGGTAGGAAATAAGACTACGTTAATGAAATAGTCCTCCCATTCATTTTCAAAAAGTTACACTTTTTAAATTTTTATACGACCCCCTTATTTGGTCAATCAGAAAATTTTTATTTCTAAAGCAACAAGATCATTAAAAAAAACCTCAAATCTGTATCTTTAAAATTGAGCGAGATATATTTAATTGAAAATTTAACATAGTGAATGGAGACCATATATCAAATAAGATATGTAAATTTGTGACATATCACAGAAAAGATAAAACTGGATGAAAATACATAGGAGACATTTTTGCGAATTCCGCGAAGGCTCACGATGCAATCACAGATTCTTAAGTACTTTTCACATTGAGACATGTCAATAAAAATTTTTGACACATATTAAAGTATTTTTGATCTAAACAATTTCCATCGTCCATTTGTCTATGATCCCTATTGTCACTGATGAAACAGCCTTTCACATGGTACGGAAAAGTGGCATAGGTCAGATATTTGCCTTTATCATAATTCAGTTGATTTTAAAGATACATATATGGCGTTTCTTTTAATGATCTTGTTGCATTAAAAATAAAAATTTCCTGATTGACCAAATTTGTCTAAGGAGATCGTATAAAAATTTAAAAAGTGTAACTTTTTGAAAATGAAAGGAAGGACTATTTTATTTACGTAGTCTTATTTCCTACCTTACTTTCCACAATTTTGCAATTTACGTTGCCCACTTATCTCCGACAGCTAAAGAATTAAAGCGCGTTTTAATCTTTTTGGGACACCCTGTATACTGCCAAGCGAGTTAGTAAAATAATGTTCTGACGTTAAGTTTATGATCGGATTTTCCAGATGAAATCGGGGCAAAAACTGAAAGTGCTAGATAATAAGAGTTAGCAAGTAATTTGTAGCACTTTAAAATCCTGTAAACAAAACAATCGAGTCAGAAAAAAATTGAATTTATTTTACGAAATATTATTCACACAAAGCTATTTCGGACTGGATCTACCACCGTGGATTTTTAACAGTTTCCAACATAGTTGAAAGGTGTTTATCACTTTGTTCACTCTGTCTGTCTGTCCGTTCGCACGATAACTGCCGTAAAAATGACTTCATCAAAATGAAATTTTAGTGTGTTGTTGAAACGGTCTGTGGGGCATATGGGAGTGCACATTAATAATATCACCCAATTGGTTTCGGATTAAACCCAGGTTGAAAAAGTGAAATACGTTGAATCCTATGGGACCTAATTTTTCGAACATTTTTTAAAGCGAAGTTAAAATTCACAAATTGCTTCGAGGAATGAAATATTCTAATTATTCCATAAAATATATAAAAAAAAAATTCAGCAAAATATGTTCGGTAGTTTTTTAAATTAAAATTAAAATAATAATTACAACCATATTGTATGAAGAGATCACGTGACCCATTTCAAAATAAAATATGGCATCCATATGTTTTTCAGTGTAAATATCGTGATTTTTAAAGTTCTTTTAAATTTATATTTAGTGTTGCATCTGTCCTAAAACCACTTTATTTTTGCGCATTTTCTATCTATCTATATACTGTGCCAATGCAATTACAATATTTTTGAGTTTAAAAAGATCATCAAACTTTGCTTATTCCTACAACGCAGTCTAATTTTAATGGATGCAGAATGTACACAGGTGATTTTAACATGAGTTGTATAAGAATTGCTGAATTTTTTTCACCCAAAATTATTTAGCTTTGGAGTCTGCAATAAAAGTGATATGAATGTAATATTTATTGCTTTTTACATAGAGAGCCAGACGATTTATATTTCGATAGCGTCATTTGAAAGAAGTTCATTTTTTTTCGATGAGGTTTTAAATTTTCAAATATAATAAATAATTGTATACTATGATAATTTAAGATTTATCAGCAATGAATGTATCGCATTTTAGAGATGTTTAAAAAAATTGCATTTCAGTTGGAAAGAATTTCATAATTAAAGTTTTATGCATGAGTGATCTTTCTTCTTTTGTTATAATGTGTATCGATCTTTGTTACAAAACTAACTTTATTTCAAAAACATGCAATTTTGTTGTTAACGTTGTTTGACACTAAACCCTCGATATGTGTTCATTAACACAAATGGGCTGAAAGCATCCGATGAATTCATAGGCATTATTTGAATTATTCCTTGTTTAATTATTTAATTGTTTCTTTAATTTTTTATTCATCTAAAGTACTTCAACAATGTTGTTGTTGTTGAGACCCAGACCGTCGGACCTACCAGAAAGGTGTAAGGTAACTGTTTGAACGGCCGGGAAGTGCCACCCAATTTAGACCGGAACCCTGTGGGGGAGGCATCCACAGGGATCGTACCCTTCTTCCCCTACCGCCAACCTCTCGGAAGGACTTATGGACCCACATGTTTAACGTGATCGTACTCCGCATGAACACGGCGGCAGTTGTGGCAGCGTGCAAATCCAGCGCGCAAACCACTGGGCTACCGTGCTCGAAATGTGCCAACAGCACGAGGTGTTCCCAGGTGGTCACCCACCCAAGTACTAACCGCGCCTGATGCTACTTAATTTCGGTGATCTAACAAGAATCGGTATTTTCAGCACGGTAGGGCCGTTTGCTCGTACTTCATCAATGTGTCATTTCTCTTGGTAACTTTTGAACATTTTATTTAACTGTCTGAATCCAGTGAAAGTACTTTTACTTTCAACATCAAAATAAATCTCTATATTGACTTTCATATTCTTTTGCTTCAACTAAAAGCTTCTAATCGAAATTGTATTGTTTCCAAAATGGAAGCAAAACAATAAAATAGTTTTCGGAAAAGCGTACTTTTTCTGTCGTAAGCAATTAATTCTGATACCGACGAAGTATACGTGTTTTAAAGAAATTTATAATAGATATTTTATTTGAAATAGACTTTGAGTCTATGAACAATGTGTGTAAAGATGAGGTTTGTGAGTTAACAAAGATAAATGATAATGTAAAAGTTTTCTTAAATAAATAGGATGGACAAAAGAAAATAATCTATATTGAAATGTAAAAAAAAAAAATAATTTAAACGTCAAAGGGAATGCAATGCGTGCGGTTTATAATTAGCAACCAAACGCCGATTAGCATAAACCAAAATTTCGATTAGAACGATATTTAGCTACGGCTATAGCTATGGCTTCTACGATGCTCCATGGACATCCCCTTTTAAACGAAAATTATATGCAACCTCCTAACGAAACGTTAGTGAACTGGAAGGTTAGTGAACTGAAATTTCAGCCGTAGGTTGAATTAATAGAGCTGTGATGTTCAGTTATATAAATAATTTATGTTTATTGATGCGTCACTCATATGTGTGTATACCGTGTATACCGATGCGTCAGTCATGTATGTGTGTATACCGTACTGTACGTTGAAGCATTTTTAAAAACGTACATTCAAAAACATACGTTCAAAAATGCACATTCAAAAACGTTCATTCAAAAACGTACATTTTCACATTTTTCATATTTTGATACGTTACGTAATTTGTATGCAGAATTATGCGTATAATGTTATTCAGAAATGCATTACCCTCCGATTATATTATTACGCCACGCATAAATTACGAGTGAAATGTACGTACGCATTAAATATTTTGAAATGTAGAATATCGTACTGTACTGTAAGTTATAAATACTTTTCAAGGAAATATTAAAGTGTTTTGATAATTTTAATAAAACTTTTAAGGAAAATATTATTTATTATCCTTTGCTTATTTACTGTATGTTAAAAGAAAGAAGAAAAAAGTAAAAAGACATTAAAAAATATATTTGTGGGTATTTCCAAGATTTTGGGACCGCATTAGGTGTTTTATATTGATTATTACATTCAGTTAGCGCAATTTCGTTTAGAGTGGCGTTAGCATGCAACCAATGAATCGTGGTAATCGGGGGATTGCTGTATACAATAAAATCCAATATATTTGTCTGTCTCTCACACTTGGGATAAATTTGTTGAATGATCGCCAATTTCGCAACTTTGTGGACTAAGTTGTGACATACGCGAAGTGTCTGAATATCAAATTTAATTTCTGTTTATCGCTATCGCTTTGCAGGAATTGTCGATATAATACTCTAGATTGTAAACATTGCAAGTTTGATTGTTCGTGCGAGATAGTTACGTTTCGTTAGGAGGTTGCATATAATTTTTGTTTCATAAGGGGATGTACATGGAGGATCGTAAAGGATTTGTACTTCATTGGGATGTCCTATAGGGCTCACCCGAGAGAGTATATTGTCAAACCTAGTATCGATCGACTGCTCTGATAGTCAGGCTGCTTTTATGGCTCTAGGGAAGTCTACTATGACCTCTTCCCTTGTCTGGGAGTGATATACTGCACTCTGTAATATTGCCAGCAAAAATCATGTCACACTTTACTGGGTACCTGGACATTCAGGCCTTTCAGTTAATGCATTGGCTGATGAGTTGGCTAGAAGAGGTTCGAGCACATCCTTTGTTGGTCGAGAGCCAGATTTGAGTGTTTCTGGTGAACTAACCAGAAGACATGTTTATGGCATCTTTAGGGAGCTACAGTGCAGGAACTGGCGACATCAAGGGCCAAAGGCAGGCGAAAGAACTGAACTGTATGTGCCCTAGTGTGCGTCATAGGGAGGTATTCAAGCTTAATAGAACTGGCATTAGAAGGGCTGTTGGGCTCCTTACTGGGCACTGTACCCTTAAAAGACAAAGCATTATGGGTATCACTAAGGACCCGATCTGTAGAGGCTGTAAGTACAGCGAAGATACCGCCACACATACTCTGTGAGTGTGAGTGTCTGCCCATAGGTTCGATCATTTGGGTCAACATGTGGTCGAGCCTTGCTAGTTACGGTCCTGTCAAGTGCCTGTCACGTGCCTGCTGGTCGTTGCCTCGGCTACTGGTCTCTTTTCTTAGAGACTGCTTCATCTTTGGGGACAGTACAATAGACCTCTGGTGGCTGTGATAGGCTCTCCTTGAGCCACCCACCCCAACAGTCATAAGTCATAGTAAAGATTTTTTAAGCCCTTTAAAATGAAGGGCAACATTCTATAATTGTGATCATTTGAACCAAAGATACAATTTTTTCATTTTCTTTTTATTGCAAAATTTATAAAGAAAAATCACATACTACTTCAAAATCGATTCTGGTATGAAAAAACCGAGTTGAGCAATACTCCAATTTATTTACTTTGTAAAAAATGCTGCAAATTATCTTTTTATGAGTGTTAATTTCTCTGATTTTGACACTATTAAATATTGGTTTCCTTATAAAGATACAATGCGGTTCGAAACAGTAAATATAAATGGTACTTGCAGTTAGTTTCATATGAAAATAGCTCAATTATCTTTTGCATTTCTCTATAAAGATATAATGTGGTTAGAAACAGTAAATATAAAATGGTAATTGCAATTAGTTTCACATAGCATAATTGTCTTTTTGCATTTCTTTATAAATGATACGTAACAGTAAATGTAAATAGTAATTGTGTTAGTTTAACGCATAAAAATATCACAATTATCTTTGTGTATATTTTGGTTAGAAACAGTAAATGTAAATGGCAATTGCTGTTAAAATCACAAAACGCCTCGCATTTTGGCTTTCTTACCAATTAATAAATATTTCGATATTGAAGGTAAATAATTACACTAATTTGAGCATTTTAATATCTAGCTAATGATAATCAATATTGGATAATGATGATCAATATTGGATCAATGATTTTTGTTCTTATAAATGATGTCATTCGATTTGGATTACGAAATTTGAAATTCAAGAATCGAATTTTGATACAATCATAATACTTCCCAGTTATATATGTTATGTACTGTAAAGAAAAGTAAAAATTATATACAAACGCGGGGATGTACAGCTGAGAAGGAACCAACAAATCCGAGTTCCAAAAGAGGAATGGGCCCATTTCTTTTATGGAATTCTGATTTATTGGTTCTCTTGCACTGACGAAGGGGATCTAGCATATCCTTGAAACAGCTGTATGCTGAATTATCGTGTTATCTGTCCTTATTTACGTTGCTCCTGTCTTCCTTATGTTACTGAAAGTTTCAGGGGAATCAGCAGCTGTGGTAGTAGTATGTTAATGTATTCTATTCCAGGAACTCGCACTGAAGATAAATATGTTGGGTTTAAGCGGCACGCGACGCAATGTGTTTTAATGTTTCTCGATTTTACGATATTACGGCTATGTTAATTATGAATCATTTAATAAGTATAAAAACCAACATAAAGTTTCCTTTTTTGCACCACACATACACACACACACACACACACACACACACACACATATATATATATATATATATATATATATATATATATATATATATATATCTGAATCCTTGTGGATTGTTGGTTAGATTACTTATATGTTTGCTATATGCACTTTCATCATATTCTTTCCATTTGCCTTCTATTATTTTTGTTATTTTCATTTATGTTACTGCCTGGAAATGTGTCGGATCTTTTGACGATGTTTCGACCATGTGGTTGAATCGTTGAACGAAACACATTTGGAACCTCTGCGGATGCAAAGATCCTTGAAAATCTGGATCTACAGAGGTTCTATCCAATTTCAAATTTTCGGATTAAATCTGTTCTCTTATTTTCATTTTTGTCATTTTAATATTTTGAGCCTCCAGATTTTGATAATCCTCTGATGTTTGAACTTGATTTGTATGTATAGCTCTTGAATGTTGATAAATTCATGTTTATTATTGATAATTTAAAATTAAGATCATTTTGCCTTATTTGGTAGCATTGTTTTCCTTTTGTTAGATATTTCCTTTCATATCCTCTTTACTTAATTTTTCTCCGTATTGTTTTTGAACCAGGGTATGACACTGATCATGTTTTAAATTAGTCTTACTATTTTATTTATTTTTATCTTTATTATTATATATATAAATACAAAAATAACGTTTTGGAAGACGATAATAAGCTGAATATTTCAGAAATAAAGCTGGAATTTTTATGAATGCCTGTAATTGCGGCTTTTCTGATAGTTTGCCAAAATTATTCACAAAGCATATGACAAAAATGAGCAAAGGTTTCAGAATGCTTTACAGTGTGCAGAGTCAACTTTGATAATAAGAGCTTGCAATGTCGTCCCAGTAGCTCAATGATAGAGAGTCGGCTGGCCAATTCGGAGATCCAGGGTTCGATTTCCGGTTGGAGCAGCAAGGTACGTTACATTGGCGCCCGAACAAATCAACCCTGTAGGTTAGTGCAAAAGTGTCTGAGGTCTGAAAGTGATCCTAGTATGACTATCACGGATTCAGTGGACTCTGGGATATGGAACGCCGATTATAAATTAGGATGATAAGGGACTACGCAGGACGCTAACTTAGAGGATAAAAATAGCACCAGGAGTCTAACCGGACGTAAAAATAGCAGGAGGTCGTCAGCCAGGTTGTCAGTTAGATGCCATTCTGACATTAGAATGTGGAGAATGCAGAGTCCAGTTCGGTAATAAGAGCTTGCAATTTCGTCCCAATAGTTCAACGGTAGAGAGTCGGCTGACCAGTTCGAAAATCCAGGGTTCAATACCTTGTTGGGACAGTAAGGTACTTTACAAGTGCATGGTGTATTCAGAATACATGCATTTCAAAAGTCGGTCTTTTACACCTTATTTGCATAGCATACGTAAGATTCAATGCATTTATTACTCAAGTCGCAGTTTAAACTTTTCTTATAAGAATGCTGAATGTTTACTTTGAATGCTAAATGTTTAATCGAAAAATATTTTCAATTTTATAGATATTCTAATAACTAACAAAACTACGAAGCGTTTCTTATTTAACAAAATCTAATATCCTATTAAAATTTCAAGTAAAAACTTAACATATGCTTTGTAAACCACTTAAAACTAAAAGTCAATTTTGCTTTCTTATTTGCAAAAATTGAAAATTATCGATCTAAAAAAAGAATGTTCCTTACTTGTGGATATTACCATTTATTGTTAGTTTTTAATCCTTTACATTAACATATAGCATTCTATTAACATATAACAGATAATACAGATCATTTATTTTTATTTTGAATAATTAGAATACATAAAAATAATAAATAAATTTTTAATATAATTTGCAGTAGTGATTATTGTCTTTATTAAATACTTAAAATTGAATTTATTTTAAGTACCATGACCTGTAATTGTAGGATATCAAAGATGAAACATAAAAGTTATTGGTTGAAATCAGCGTTGCCAACTTAGATATTTTACTTCTGGATGTAATCATTTTGGCAGGCGTTTTGTACTTAAATATGGCTAAATCTAGCCATAAGTTAGCAACATTGGCTATATCAGCTGTCTTAGTTTAAAATCTAGACAAGTTTTGATACTATTCTAGCTAAAAGGTTCATGTGACTGTTGTCAACATTAATTAGAATCAATCATGCTTAAATATGTGGGGTTAGAATGTAAGCTGACCTTTTATTTACAGTTCTAATGGGAAAGAAGACCTTGAGTTCTAATGGGAAATTAGTAGAAACAGCGGAAAATTAATTTTTTTTATTTGTACTTGCTAAAAATTCACTTTTTTTAATTTTTCCTGCAATATACAGTATAAATAAAACAATAAACAGTGTAAGCAAAACAATAAACAGTATAAACTAAACAATAAACAGTATAAATAAAACAATAAATAGTATAAACAAAAAAAAAGATTAGTAGGATAGGGCCAAAAATCTGACTTTTGAATTTCGATGGAATTTGCATGCTTTGAGCATCCTTGTGTGCGAAATAAACCATTTATGTATCTGTGTCTGGCTGTCTATCTGTCTGGTTTTGTGGGCATAATATATCTTAAGTAAAATTTAGCTAGTCAAACTAAATTTGGCACGATCATGTTAATTGGTAAACGTAACGGGTCAATTGATTTTCGAGATTAACAGGCCAAAAGATAAGCCCCCAACTTTTGAACACATTTTGTTGAAGATTAAAAGATATAAAAATATATATTTATAATTCTTAAATAGATAGTCATTTTCTATGTACCGTTTTGTTTAAAAGGAATGGAATCATTTTATGTGCAACTTTAGAGAAAATTGCATATAAAATTAATAAAGTTGCAATTGCATAATTAAATTAATAATGTAATTTCAATTTTATTAATTTCATATGCAATAAGTAAATTAATAAATAATTAATGGCATAATTAAGTTAATAAATTAAAAGTGCATAATTAATTAACTTTAAAGGAATAGCATAATTTATGAGCGATGCACGCTTAAGATCTAGACTTTCTATAACTGAAAAGATAAAACTGACCTTTGAAACAGAATATATATATATATATATATATATATATATGTGTTTATATAGTATATGTATATATATATATATATATATATATATATATATATATATTTGTATATATATATATATATATATATATATATATATATATATTTAATTAAGATTTTTACCATAAAATACGCGAATACTTTGTAAATGTTTCTAACCATAAATGTGTTAAAATATCTTAGGAATTATCTTGAGACATCATCGATTATCAATTTTATTTTGCTCACACGCACTTAACATATCTTTAAAAAAATTTATGTGAAACATTGTATGTTAAAGTAACGATAATAAATCATTGTTCATGAACGAAAAATACACCTAGAAGGGGCGCCCCCCAAATTTAGAAGACACTCCCATTTCAAATACCAGCATCCATGTATCAGTGCCTATTCTGCGCTCGTCAGCATAAAATAGGCGATATCTGCAATAGCAGCAAGGAACTTGCTATAAGCCACAATTATTTAGGACTTCTATGGGAAATGGCTTTCCACGCGGCCAGCATAAAGCAAGACATGTTTCTTGCTGCTATTTCAGATATTGGCTATTCCATGTTGACGAGTGCATAATAAGCACGAAACCCGGTCCATGAATGCTGGTATCTGAATGAGAGTGTCTTCTGAATAAATCATTGATTTCAGGGAAATACAAGTTGAAATCAAATTTTGTTGCTCAATAATATCGAAATTTGTTCATTTATAGGAAAATCTGACATTTGACTTATTATGGATTTATTTTTAGATGAACTTGCAGAGTTCCATTTCGAAAATAAGAGCTTGCAAATTCGTTCTAGTAGCTTAAGGTCCAAGGATGTCGGAGGTCTGAAGACCCCAGACCGTGCGACTCATACAGTGGGTTTAGAGCAAGGTCTACTGAAAGGAGGGCCGGGAAAGGATACCTCCCGCACTCAGGAGGCACCCAAGGTCTACCATCCCGCCAAACGAACATTTATTTAGATCTAAAAATATAACAATTGATGAAAATTATTGTGTTTAAACACAGACAGTTTTACATTATATTTGAACTTGACAAGTAGGTCCATTTTTCAAAAATGGGAAAAGGGTTACTGCGAATATAGATAAAAAGATCATTGAAAAATAAAATTTAAAGTGAGGTATATTAATTATAACATAATGAAAAATAGATTAAAATTAAAGAAAAAAATAAAATTTAAAAATTAAAATTTAGAAAATATATAAAAAGAAAATATATGAAAAGGAAAAAAAAAATTAGGCACATGAGAAACAAAAACAGAAATTTAGAATAAAATTTAGAAAAGAAAAATTAGAAAAAATACAAATAAAAAGGGTCAAAAGAAGAAGAAAGAACCGATAAAATAAGAACAGTTAACACAGCTTTTTTTTTTAAACAGAAAATATGGATTTGAACGAACTTTGGAGAACCAAATTGATTTAGTAGAGGGGGGGGGGGTTGCAGAGATGATGATTTTTAGAAAAAAGACAATTGAAAATGTAATGGTCAACGTCACAGAATTTATTGCAAATACAGTTAGAAGTGGATTTAATTTTGAAAAAGTATAGGTAATCAGGAAAGGGGCCATGTAATAAGAGCTTGCAATTTCGTTCCAGTAGCATAAGGGTGAAGCGTCGACTGGCCAGTTTGAAGATCCAAGGTTCGATTCTCGGTTGGAACAGTAAGGTTCTTTCTGTACCAGCTATATGTGGTAAAAGAAGTGAAAATATTCTTCCATTTCCACTGAAACCTGTGCGTTAAAGAACGTTGTGCAGAACAAAATGAGTTATATACAATGTGATTGAAATACATGTATCTTTATTACTTAAAGAATATTTAATATTTTCCGCATTTGGATTGAATCGCTTGAATGACATTTCTCAAAAGGCATCACTTAAACTGTGGAGATTTGCTGTAGGGCTTTTTCTTTTCAAATATATTGACAACTTTTCACGGAGAAAATCTCAATTCAACTCCAACATCACCTGCGCCACTGACGTATGGAGGTAAGAAAGGATTTTGCTGAAAATGTTCTTTTTTATTTTCGATTTTCAATTCGGTGCTTGACACGCATACAGATAGAGCAGCATTGGAAGAACAGATAGAAAATAATTGTAAAAAAAAAAGTCTGTAAGAGTTCTCTATAGATGTGAATAGCTATTATATGCTTTTGGAGTAGCATTTGAAAATCTCGTCATTATAATCTAATGTAATGTTGTAATCATATTGCTTTTTTCTCAACTTAAAAAAATATATGAAATTAATATTTAGCGATGGACTTATTATTTAGCGATTGATATTATTTTTATTCTGAAAAATAAACATTTATTAGTCAAACTTATCACTTACGATCCCCGCGAGGCTTAGATTATAAGTTTTTCAAATTTTTCTAGACCAGAGTTATTCAACCGCCGGGACGCGGCATCAACTATACCGGGCCACGAGAGATTATCCTGGAATTTGTTGTTTTAGTTTCTAAGCGTTTTTTATAAATGAATATTTCATAGTGGAATTATTCTAAGGAGATTAATATTCGTGAATGTATCGAAAAGCTTAGAACCAAATTGTCTATGCATGCAATTTATTGCAATACATGAATTGCATTAGATAAATAGTTTTTTTTCTCAATACCGTTTTCCTTTTTACAAACCAACATCAATAAAATCACTTTCATAATACAATAATCCATTTTATACTGAATAATATTATAAATTTTTGAATTAGAAAGGTATTTAGGAGTCAATTTTTTGGGACCGGATCCTAATCTTATAAAAGAAATAATTTACTGGGCCGCGGTTTCACAAAGGTTGAGAAGCATTGTTCTAGACCCTCCAGTAGCCTTGGGGTGGATTAAAAAACTTTATCTTTGCACACTTATCAACCACTGTACCAAATGTGAACTTGGTAAAAACTGCAACTGAAATACAATTTTATTAAACATCTCTAAAATGCGATACTTTCAGCACTGATATATTTTAACTTATCACAGTACTGCAATAATTTTGTATATTTAAAAACTTGAAACTTCATCGAAGAAAATAAACTTTACTCAAATGACATCATTGAAATATAAATCGTTTAGCTCTATGTAAAGGCAATAAATATTTCATTCATATCACTTTTATTCCAGACTCCAGAGCTAAATAATTTTGGGCTACAAAATTCAGCAATTCTTATACAAGTTATCTAACAATCACTTCTTTACATTCCTCATCCAACGCCAACGGCCGTACCGTGCTGAAACCACCGGTTCTCGTTAGATCACCGAAGTCAAGCAGCATCGGGCGAGGTTAGTACTTGGGTGGGTGACCACCTGGGAACACCGCGTGCTGTTGGCACCTTTCGGGCGCGGCAGCTCGGTGGTTTGTGCGTTGGTTTTGCACGCTGCCACAACTGCCGCCGTGTTCATGCGGAGTACGATCACGTTAAACATGTGGGTCCGTAAGTCCTTCCGAGAGGTTGGTGGTAGGGGAAGGAGGGTACGGTCCCTGTGGATGCATCCCCCACTGGGTTCCGGTCTAAATTGGACGGCATTTTCCGGCCGTCCAAACAGTTACCTTACACCTTTCTGGTAGGTCGGACGGTCTGGGTCTCAACATTCCGCATCCATTAAAATAAGGCTTCGTTGTAGAAATAATCAAAGTTTGATGATCATTTAAACTAAAATATATTGTAATTGCGTTGGCACAGAATATTCAATTTCAGTTATCAGGGAAATCCCATGTAAATGTAGAAATATACAACATTGTGATTTTCATATTACGCGGTACGAACTGTTTTATTCTGTTTCGTACTAATTTTCAGTTTCTTATAACGCGGTTTCCATACAACACGGTATGCGATTTCCACATAGTACGTTACGAATTAATCTGAGTTTCTTATAACGCGATTTCTATATAACGGGATACAAATTAATCGTGTTATAGGAGGGTTGACTGTAGATCTAAAATTCACGAATATCAAACATATTCGCAAAGTAGAAGAAAAAAATTCAAGCGGCGATAAAATTATTACCTTCGCTATAAATACCTTCCCTTGTGCAAAAGTAGAGCAAATGAGTTTGTAGAAGATATTATTTCCTTTCGAGTGGTTTATTTAAATTTTTTCTACTAAGAACGGTGCAGGTATAAAAAGGGATGGCAGATTAAATTTGAAGAAATACAAAATTTAAGTTTTCATACGGCCCCCGTACAAAAACATTTCCAATAAGTAAAATGTGGCCCATATACACTAATAAGGTGATGTACAAAATTTCAGCATTTTATCATAAAAAGTCCCAGAGATACGTATAAACAAAGTTGGTGAGGGATTAATCACAAATTAAAATGTAAATGTTTACAGCAAGGGTGCAATCGACGCAAAGCAGAAAAGCATCATAGGCATAGAATATCTGCCTCTTTAGATTTATTTACAATTTTTCAAAAATATGCTTCCTGAAAAATACCTTAAAATTTTACATAATTAATTACAGAATAAAACTTGGAAATGGCACAATCAAAAGGAACATTAAAACAGCTTAGAAATGTACGCATATGCAAATATCTGCCTCTGACCAGTGCGTCACACAATCGCAACAGACGCATCATCACATGAGAGAGTTGTTTTTGCCCTGCCATTGATCAATCGCCTCGCTTACGCAAGCGTTGCGCGCGCAGCCTGGCAGTCTGGACGAACCTTAGGTATTTCATACTTCTGCAACATTTTGAGAGTGTAGTTAACCTGTACCGACAGTATGTCGCAATATAGCAACGAAAAAATTTTTGAAATGCTTATGCTGTACAGTTTATGCAATCGCAATGCTAACGACATTGCACGGGAATATCAAAGTGCTTCTCCCAATTCTCGACATCCTTCTAGGAGATTAATTTCCAGATTGGTGCAACGAGTGCATGAAGGAGGAAGCTTACATCGTATAGGTGGGCTAGGTAGTCCCAGATTTCACTGAACTGATGTAGAAATTCATATTTTAGCTTGCTTTTGAGGTCATCCACATAGTAGTGTTCGTACCGCTGTTTCAGAAATGAACGTGCCACGTTCAACAGTGTGAAGAATACTGAGACTGAATAAATGGCATCCGTTTAAGATTCATGGTATGCAAGGACAGGAGCCAACAGATTATCAACGTCGTCTAGAGTTTTGTAATTGGGCTCTAAATCAGGAAGATGCAAATACCTCTTTCCTGAAAAACGTAATTTGGACTGACGAATGCTGTTTTAAACAAGATGGATGCATAAATCCTCAAAATGAGCACTTCTGGTCTGACACAAATTCATTTGTGGTACGTGAGAAGAATCATCAGAAGCAATTTTCTGTGAATGTATGGTGCAGTATTTTTAGAAACCATTTGCTTGGATCCATACTGCATGATGGTACGTTGACGGGTGACAGATATGTTAATGAGATTCTGAAAGCGGTTATTACTGATTTTAAGGATGAACTCCCCCTGACAGAACCTCCACATGTATGGTTTCAACAGGATGGATCTCCTGCTTACCATACTACAGTTGTGAAACACTGTGTGCCGATTTTATATTCTTATTCATATCAATTCTTTAATATTTCATATTTCTGGCATTACACACTGGTTAAATAACGAGTTTCTAGACAAATGGTTTGACTCGCATGGGCCAGTCGAATTCCCCCTAGATCGCCTGATTTAATGCCTATGGATTTTTATTTGTGGGATCGTTTACGCATAACTGTTTATCTGTCACTTCCCGTAAATAAAGCAGAGTTGCAACAACGCATTCAAGATGGTTGTTGTGACATCACTGAACAAGAACTTGATCGAGTGCACAGAAGTGTTATCAGGTGAATGCAGATCTATATTGGCATGGATGGAAATAATTTAGAACAAGCTATGTAATCTCTGTGTAAAGTTTTTATTTCTACACTGTAGATACTTTTGTACCAATAAATAGCAAAATTATTACTTATTTATGTAATCATTGTTTTCTTTCGTAATTTGTGTATGACCCCTGAAATGCGATCTGCTTACATGATTTTTCCCCTCTGAGAACCCATGTTGATGCATCGAAAAGTGGTTTAAGTCAGCATTTTTGTTTTTTCATGTCTTTGGGACATTTTATGATAAAATGCTGAAATTTTGTACGTCATCTTATTAGAGTATGAAGCACATTTTACTCATTAGAAATGTTTTTGTACAGAGGCCGTATAAAAATTTAAATTTTGTATTTCTTAAAACCTTATTTCCTTGAAAATTTTAATCGATATCATAAAATTCTGTACCTTTTTTTACGCAACTTTGTAATTTAAGGAATAAAAGCCGAGGTCTCTGCTTTTGGGACACCCTGTATAATGGTAAACTATTATAATTGTATCAATATCCTATTCTCGAATTTCAAATTGCGTATTCAAAATCAAATGACATCATTTACAGGAACAAAGCTCATTGATCCAATATTGATCGATGAAAAATCAAATAATTATTTTCATCATTATCTAGATATATTACAACGTCTAAGAAAGAATATACATCTTGTTCAATAGTCTTTCATAAAAGACCTAATATTTTTCAATAAATTAATTTAATTCCTTAGTACCAATAAATTGTAATAATCGGAATACTTAAGATGGAAAATTCTACATACAGGGAATGAAACTTAATTGCCATGTATATCCAGATAATTACAATGTCTAAGAAACCATTAGTTGTGTGGAAAGGATATTTTGATGTGTAGCTACCTTTATCGAAAAAGGATTAGAAAGTTCACACAGTAAGTTTAAACGATCATTTATTCAATACTGATTGACACTATCGAATTGTGGTGATAGATAAAAACATTGAAACACCGCATAATTGATTGCATAAAAATTTGGAATAACGTGTTCGGGAATCGTAACATTCGTACATTGCTATCGTGACTGCAAAACCCACCATTACATAATCATTAAATCAAAACAGTGCATATTAAATTCCACATTTTTACTTTCCCTGCAATACATGGTAATGTATAGGGAAAGTATTGGAATCATGTCGAAAATCTACTTTTCGACGGATCTATACGTTTCGAGACCTCTAGAATACGAGAAAACTATTTTTAGCGGCGTAACGTCTGTGTGTGTGTGTCTGTCTGTGTGTCTGTGCAATGTATGTATCCACTCTAACTCGAAAACTAATGAACCGAATTTCATAAAATTTGATAGGTGACCTTGAGTGTGACCCTGGTGCTGATTAGTTTTTAGAACAATTCGGAAAAAAAGAACCTGCCTTTTTTTTTTTGCGAAATGGCCCGCAAAAATCTCATGTATTCACTCTAGCTGAAATACACATTGACCAAATTTCACAAAATTTGGAAGGTAAATTATGTGTGGAATACTCTGGTGCTGATTAGATTTTGGTACGATTCGGAAAAGAACAACCTGCCTTTTTTTACAAAATAGCCTGCAAAAATCGCCAATATCTAAAAAATACTACGTATGTTCAAATGTATCAATTAAATGCTTATTTCATACGTAATTTTTGACGAGGAAAAGAATAAGAACAGCTAACTCTATTACTCTAGGACTATCCGTTGTCGAGATATTTGAGGTTTTCCACCTTTTTTTATGCCGCCTTTGTAAAAATGTCCAATTACTAAATAAAAGCAGAAATTAAATTAAAAATGCAAATTTAGTGTCATTTTGTGCAATTAAACTCAATTTAATGACTTCTTAAAGAAATAAAGAAAAAATGAGTTTGAGTCTGCAGGGAAAGTCATGTGCTGCACACATCAGATATTTAACTTTTAAAATAAATTATTGTTTATTAATTTATTTATTATTGTTATAATTAAAATTGCATCAACTTTAACAAACGCTTAAGGAGGAGAAAAGCACCGTTTGAGACCAGGTCTTTGGAATCTTATTCCGAAAATCAACAATCGACCTAACATACAGGAAGACTAGCACAAACCTCTGTATTTAGGGTATGTAGCTCGGTATGATTGGAATCTTTGCCGATGCTTTTCCTTACATTTGGAGTCAGACTTTGTCTTTTACTAAAGCATTCTCATTACTCGGAATAACGACTCACTCTCTTAACAACACCGTTCGAATAATCAGGACCTCTCTCTCAACTCTTGAGTATCATTTTATCAGGACTTACTTTATTCTACAAATTATTTTTGCCTGGGTGGGTGGATAGGCAAGTGGTTGGGTGTGTGTTACATCTTTGACCCTTCGTAATCTGATGTGGGCAACACATGACTTTCCTTATATAATGTAATGAATTTACTACTTTTACAGTAAAAAAATAGGTTTTTCTTATAGTAGATACTAATATTCCTTCCAAGATATTAAGTTTTCGACAATTAGTCGTCATTTTCATTGATTTAGCGTCATTTTTAATCATTTGGCGAGATTTTCGTTAATTTGGCAACATTTCAAAAAGTCGCCAAGTTGGCGACATTCCGCCAAATTCGTCGCCAAAATTTCGCCAAGCGTTATGGACGAAAAAATATCTTATTCTTACAGCAGATAAATGATTATTGGCGTTCAAATACAAACGTATTACTAAAAGTATCTTTTTTCATGAATGGAACGAGCTAGATCCACGAGAATGATGTCACCCAATTTATCGTATGGTATTACATATGAAAAGTGAACATGTTTCTCAACAGGAAGTGTTTTTATTTTTTATTTTATATGACTTTTTGATATTTTTTCTTGAAAAATGTGCAATATCTCGAGAACGGTTCATGTTAGCGTTCTAAAATTATGCCAATCGTTTTCTAATGAAAAATTACATAAAAATATCTATTTGCGTAACAATATTAGCGGTTTTGATTTTTTGACGTTTTTTTAAAAATTTCATTCGAAAATTTAGGGGGGTTCTTAACATTCTATTGAGTATAGAAACAATAGGCTTCCAGTGTTTACGAATTGTGATTTTTGTACCAAATTTGGTTCGAATCGGTCCATTCGTTCGTCAATTATCGTCTCCACAGACTCACTGACACACACACACACACACACACACACACACACACACACACACACACACACACACACACACACACACACACATACACATACTTACACACACACACACACACACACACACACACATACTTTCACACACACACACACACAGACATCACTTCAAAAATGTTCGATTCGTGATCAGGGATACTTGAAACGTGCTCTCCCGTCGAAAACTCGAATTCGACTTTTCGACCCGTCACAATACTTTCCTTATACATTATGTATATAAGGAAAGTAAAAACCACTTAAACGATTTGGACCAAATTTAGGAGATATACTGCGTATATTGTATGGATGAGGCGTAGAAAAGAAATCCGAAAAATGCATCCTGTTCATCTATAAAAGATATATTATCGAAATCAGGGACTCTTCGTTATCATAAAAACTGCTGAAACGACTTTGATCAAAATTTTGGTGGTATACCGTATATAATGTGTAGATGTGAATGTAAAAAAGAAATGTGTAAAATGTATATAATTAAGCTCAGATGTCTAATGCCCACTTGTTTCTCTTGGAATGTCTAGGGACCACCCCGATCTTTGAGTTTTATTAATATTTTTATTTTTAGCTAATATATTATTTCTTTCTCATTCTACAGAATATATATAGTATAAAGAAAATGCTGTCTTTACGAAAAATTTCGACTTCGAGATGCCAATATATATTTTAGGACCTCCTGATCACGTTTCGACTATTTCAAGAGGAAAGGTCCGTCTGTCTGCCTGCAATCTATCGTTTGCTTGTGATCAGTTTCTTGTGTATATCCAAATATTAATACATTTTCAAGAAACTTTTTATCCAGCTTTGTTAATGAAAAATCTAGAACTAGATATAATTGTTTAAAATTCGAGAGAAAATTCCGAAATTTATTTGAAATTTTATGTTTACTTAACATGCAGCATAGCACAAAATACGGCATAATTATGCATAAAAGGGGTTATTTATGACTTAACGGCAAAAAGAAAATCATTTTGTTTCAAACATTGCAGTGAAAAATAATCGCGATGCAATTTTTTTTTCGTGGCATTATTACGTCACTGAAAAGGGGGATGTGCTACGTTGGCGCTACGTTGTCAAACATGGTATCAAACGAAAGATTTTAAGCCTTTTAAAATGAAGGGCAACATATAATTCTGAACATTTGGGTTAACAATACAGATTTTTCAAAATTTTCTTGCAAAATTCGCAAAAAAAAAAGAAATACATAAGCCACTGTAAAATAAATTCTAGTATGAGAAGGTCAAGTTGAAAGACACGTCTGTTAAATTTTATTTAATTTTCAAATGTATAATTAGAGAAACTAATTAAATTTTAGAAAATTAATTAAAAATATTTTATAAACAAATACAATGCAAAATATAACTAGCAACAGATTGCCAAATCATTCGTACTTGAAATATAAAATGTTTACAGAGTAAGAGGGCTGGATGATTCTAATAATTATAAAAGTAAAGTGATTATCATATTTCGTTTAAATATATTCATTAAATGTGAATTTGGCTCATAAACTAACTACAAGAAAAAAAAATCAAATATTTATATCACTCTCTATTAATTTAAAAGGAATTATCGAGGAATTAATTAAGCCTACATAATAACTCAATAACAATATATTTTTAATATAAACATATAATAGAGATTTATAAGTTCTCTGATATAGTCAATATGAGATAAAACTATTAAGAAAACATTACTTGCAGCTGATCTCATCCTTTAACTATATTACCTGAAGATGATAAACTTTACTATAAAAATACAGTACAATACTTCAAAATATGAAGTAAATATCTTCCTTACTTAAGACGCCGAATGAAAAGATCGTAAATATGTAAATGCTCTCAAATTATACCTCAGGAAAAGACCTTTATCCTCAAGAAATGCATATTTAATACACTTGTAAACAAAACGCATAATTAAGGCTTATATCATAGATCCACGCAAATTCAAATATCTGGTAAAACGAAGTAAGTCTTGCTTTCAACAAACTATTAGTGTTTAGATTAAAACACTCTGATGAACAGAAATTCTTATCGAAACAAGATTTGGAAGACAAGAAAATAAAGATTTATCTTTTGTACTAAAGATGCAATCGAAATAGGCTGATAAAGATTTCTGCTTTATTGCTTTGTAGTGATATAGGTATTAAATGCAAATTTGAAAGCTACCTTTTAGAAATTTTCCACTGGCGAGGAATTTATAATTGACCTCTAAGCATTTTTAAAAATATATTTGATATCAGCATGGAAACACAAACTACTTTTTCAATCCATGATATTCAAAGTATAATTAAGAACACATTTCAAAAATATACTTTGGGAGATTATGGTATTACACAATAAAATCTATATTTTTTTTTCTTTAATATTAAAGCTATTACCATGGCGGGTTGAATAGTGTTCATTAAATTCAAAATTTTCCTTTTAAACTATTTCACTGTCAACAAGAAAGATCAATCATGCACAAAGCTTTGATTATGAAACATTTCCCAACTGAAATGCAATCTGCTGAATGTATTGCCTCTTTAAATGCGATACATTCAGCGGTAATATTTTTTTAATTATCACATAACTACTATAATTTATTTTACTTGAAACCTTAAAACTTTATCGAAAAAAAATGAACTTTATTCAAATGACATCATCGAAATATAAATCAGCTGGCTCTTATCATGTTATTGTTCTCTGTTATTGCTCTCTGTTATTGTTGTTGTTGAGAACCAGACCGTCTGACCTACCAAAAAGGTGTAAAGTAACTGTTTGAACGGCCGGGAAGAGCCACCCAATTTAGACTATAAACCAGTTGGAGAGGCATCCACGGGGACAGTACCCTCATTCTCTTACTACCAACCTCTCGGAAGAACTTACGGACCCACATGTTTAACGTGATCGTACTCCGCGTGAACAGCGTTTTGGCAGCGGAAGAAATCGAACCCGGGCCTACCGAGTGCAATTCCCGCGCGCTAACCGCTGGGCTGCCGCGTTCATTTGGCTCTCTGTTGAAGACCCAGTTCGTCCGACTCATCCGAAGACTTGAGCAACTATTTGGGCGGCCGGATCTGGGTCTCTGTTGAGACCCAGACCTTCCGACCTACCAGAAAGGTGTAAGGTAACTGTTTGGGCAGCCGGGGATCTGGCTCTCTGTGTAAAAGTTGTGTATATTTCATTCATACACTTTTATCCCAGGCTTTGCATGAAAAATGATACTTGAATGAATTTTGCATGAAAAAATTCAGCACTTCTTATACAAATTATCTTATAATCACTTATTTACATTCTGCATCCATTAAAATTAGGCTTCGTTGTAGAAATAATCAAAGTTTGATAATCATTTAAACTCAAAAATATTGTAATTCCGTTGGCGCAGAATATAGATACACAGAAAAAAAGCAAAACCAAAGCGGTTTTAGGACGGATGTAACATTAAATACAAGCATATAAATGTAGCAGAAATATAAAAAAATTTTAAGAATGCAAGATATATTTTTTATATATTTTATGAGATAGTTTTAATATTTCATAAAATTTTCGAATCAATTTGTGAATTTTAACATCGCTTAAAAAATGTTTGAAAAATTAGGTCCCATAGTGTTTAATGTATTTCATATTTTCAACCCGGGTTCATTCCAAAACTAATTGGGTGATATTATTCATTTAAATTCTCATATGTCCCACACACCGTCTCAAAAACATACTTAAATTCCATTTTGATAAAGTCATTTTAACGGAAGTTACCGTGTGAACGGACAGATAGACAGACAGATAGATAGAATGACCAAAGTAACAAACACTTTTCAACTATGTTGTAGTGTTATAAATGAACATCCAGTTAAACTGCAGCAATGAGATATCCAGCCGTCCGGTAGATAGTAGTAATTTTCTTCATTACCAAAAAAAAAAGAAATCTGATGTGGGCAGCACATGACTTTCTCAATATATTGCAATGAATTTACTACTTTTACAGCAAAAAAATAGGTTATTCTTACAGTAGATCTTTATTCTTTCAAGATATTGAATTTTCGTCAATTAGTTGTCATTTTCTTTGATTTAGCGTCATTTTTATCAATTTAGCGACATTTTCGCTAATTTGGCAACATTAAAAAATTCACCAAGTTAGCAACATTCCGCCAAATTCGTCGCCAAAATCTCGCCAAGCGATATCAACGGAGCAATAAGTTATTCTTATAACAGATAAATGACTATTGGAGTTCAAATGCAAAAATATTACTCAAAGTATCTTCTCTCATGAATGGAGCGAGCTAAATGCACGAGAATGATGTCACCTAATTTATTGCATGATATTGCCTATGAAAAGTGAACATGTTTCCCAAGAGTTAAAACATTTATTAATTCATGGGATTTTTTGATAAATTTATTTGAAAACTGTGCAATATCTCGAGAACGGTTCATGCTAGCATTCTAAAGTTTATGTCAATCGTTTTCTAAGGAAAAATTGCATAGGAAATGTCTATTTGCGTAACCTAATTGAAGATTTTGATTTTATGATGATTTTTTGAAAATTTCACTCGAAAATTTAGGGGAGTTTTGAATATTCGATTGGGTTTAAAACAATAGGCTTCCAGTATTCACGGACTGTGAATTTTGTACCAAATTTTATTCGAATATCTCTATTCGTTCGTGAGATATCATCTCCACAGACTCACTGACACACGCACACACACACACACACACATATACATACATCACCTCAAAAATGTTTGATTCGTGATCAGAGATGCTTGAAACGTGTTCTCCCGTCGAAAACTCGAATTCGAGTTTTCGACCCAGTCACAATACTTTCCTTATATATTATGTATATAAGGAAAGTAAAAAAAAAACAGGAAAAATTCCCTTTGTCGATGTTTTCAAAAGTTTGGTAAAACTGTGCTTCTGTCATATTCCCACGGTTTCTAACCGAAAATAAGTGAGCAGTTTTAAAATTAAATCACTTTGTATCTTCCAAAATGGGTTCTATAGTTCCTCTCTTCGTAAGTTTCAGGTCAATTGTGCGATGCTTTTGGTACTTTTTATTATACCGATGAAAGCAATTATGAGAAAACATTTTCGAATTTAGCAATTATGCTGGAAATTCATTCTAAAGTACGGTTCGTTCAAGATATAATTCTACAACATTTCATAAAAGCGGATGTATATGGGGAGACAATTTCGCAGAGTAACCAGATTGCCCATTTGTTAGTTTTTCTAATCACTATATTTCCAATTTATCAATGGGAAACTTTTTAGAAATAAGATGGTGGACGGGTCTACGAGCCTTTTCCTTAGTTTCTATTTAAAAATCACCTCAACTGCACTTTAACCAGCAGTTTGCTTTTATGACAGCACGAAGACCAGATGTCAGGAGCAATTCCAAGACGTTCCACGTAAAACAAGTGAGTATGTGAGCTCTGAGCCAAATTATATACATTTAAAAAAACTTATGCATTTACATCTATGCAAAATACACAGTTTATCACCCAAATTTGATCCAAATAGCTTCAACGCGTATTGAGATTATGTACGGTCTCGTTTTATAACTAAATTGTGTACATTTTTCGTATTTTTATTTTTTGTGATCACGCCTAGATACTATACGCAGTCTACAAACCAAAATTTGACCTCAAATCGCTTCGGCGATTTTTGAGATTACGAAGGGCCAACGATTTTGTCAAAATACTGTTTTATAGCTAAGCTATATATATATATATATATATATATATATATATATATGTGTATATATGTGTGTATATATATATATATATATATTATATATAATTATTAATTATATAAATAAAAATGAAAAATAATAAACTAAGTCAAAAACATTAGAAAAATCAAAAAATAGGAAAATAAGATGCATTAACATTAATGTTTTGAATTTTATTTTCGCAAAAAAATGTAACTTTTGTCAGTATTGAAATTACGTTTTGAGCGCCCTTATAATGGTGTATAGTGGCATTCTCGATTATCCATTTTTCATATGAATTACTTGTTTAGTAGGAATTTTCATCTTTGATTCATATTCATGTTTGCATATTTGGGAAGTTGTATTCTGAATTGCTTGTCCAGTCTCCAGCTTAGACTCACTGGACGGGTTTGGGAGTAACTCCGTGAACGTTCGTACTGCCTCTCTGGTAGAATTTCGACTTGTTCATTCCGGTGCTTCTAGATTAAGCTGTTGAGGTTGATCGTGTATACACGTGGTAGAAGAATGGTTCATGCCGCATGGTAATACAATTTTCTTAATGTATCCTTTTTTCATTTTTTGTTGCCTGTAGTCTGAGTTTAAGTATTTATAGTAATGTACTATTGCTTAATCTGAAACAGGCATTTGTTTGGGTTAATTGGAATTAAATACTCAGACCTGACGATGAATTTAATTCTAATTAATCATCGAATTTGGGATGGTGCTGTTCTTTTCTCTTATCGGCATTATGGCTTTGAATTTGCTTCTATGGTGATGTTAATATTACTTGAATTGTATTTTTTTATTTTTACATAATTCTTATTATTACATTTCAAATATATATATATATATATGTGTAAGTATATATATATATATATATATATATATATATATATATAAGCTTTATATATATATATATATAAATATATCTATAATTGACGAATTTTTATTTTACTTGTATTATATAGAGATATATCAATTATAGAATATGTTCTGTATAGATGAAGTGAAAGGAAGATGGACTTAAACGTTTTGCACGATGAGCTAGACCTTCTCTAGTTCCAAAAATAAAATTGAAATTGAACAAAGTAAAAAGCATGTCCGAAACCATGTACGTTATCAAGGGCCATACATGTTTCGTTAATGCGTATTCTACGTTTCTGTGTGCATTACTGTAAATTGTATTACAGAAATAATGCACACACACACACATATATATATATATATATATATATATATATATATATATATATATATATATATATATATATATATATATATATGACATATACATAATTATATATATATATATATATTTATATTTCGGATTTTTTTTTATTTCTGCGTTCATATCTGCATAATATTGTCACTTAAATTTGATCCAATAGCCTCAGTGGGTTTTGAGACTAGTTAAGGGCCAACAATTTTACACACACTCATATACCAACAAAAGTCATTTTTGGTATCTAGAGACACCTTCCCCCTCCAATATATTTATGGGGAAAACTCGACTTGCAATTAAATTATGATCAACATATTTTTTTAGGTTACATTAGTTAAAGCTTGTTTACATTAGTTAAAGCTTGTTTAATCTACTACTAAAAGTATAATTATCAAGAAAATTGGCACACGTCATGTTCACTATCACTATACTTTCTTCCATTTCTCCTCGCGAGGAAAGTAAAATCGTCAAAGAAACAGAAGTTGACATATACAAGTATGAGGCGTAGCTAATGAGAGGTATAGGGAGATTATGGGCGGTATGGGGAGATTATGGGAGGTATAGGGAAATTATGGGGGATATAGGGAGATTATGGGAGGTAAATGTAGGCATATTGAGATTAGGGGAGTTATAGGGAGATTATGGGGGGTATAGGGAGATTACGGCAGGTATAAGTAGGCATAGGGAAGTTATTGGAGGTATAGGGAGATTATAGGATTATGGGAGGTATAGAGAGTTAGTGCTCCTAACCTTCCCCACTATTAGAGTAAAAAAGTCATTAACCTCACATTATTTTTTTATTCTATTATCAAAAGCTGCGATAGTGTTTATCCCCATTGGATCTCCAAATGTATACAAACGTGCTGAGATTCTGCATAAACCTTTGATAGAAGTATACTTTGAGCGAGAATATAAAGTCCAATTTTTAATGAATATGAAGCGAGTAAGCATATCATAATGATTCAGCAATGAAACAAGAAGGTAGAGGAATCTAGAAAATTCTGAGAATTCAATCCACGTGAATAGTTTTACAGTTTTTTTCTCAGTTGTCTATGGAAGTACATAGTCAACTGAGAAAAGAGGTTCCAAAATAAGAAAATCTCTAGCTCTGTCGCCAGATGAAAAACGATATCTCTAAGATTAAGATTGGTCGCAAAAAACGATAATTTTGCCACTAGATGAAAATTAAAATCTCCAGATCTGGCGACAAAACCGCTAAATTGGCAATCCTACATACAAACAAGATTTTACTAGATAGTTACATAAGCGCATCCCTAAACTTTAAAACAAATGCTATCAAACTGTAATTCTAAAATAAATATTCTGGTACTTAAAAACTTCCTAATTAAAATATCATAAATGCATGAGAATAAATAATTCATTATAAAAGATCCAATGTGTTTTAAGAAATTCATGAGTTTTTAACCCACTAATAGCTAAGTTCATTGTAAAAACTTAATTACGACTTTGGCCCTGAATCTAAATAAATGTAACTATCATGCATACGCATCAAAAGGCGATTAAAGTGTTTACAAAACGATTAGTTTTTGATAAGGATATTTTAATGAGCAGGATTCTTATCGAAAAAGGATTAAAATGATATGAAAGTAAATGGCCTTTTTTTTCTATCTAAAACGGTTGATAAATATTTGTACATTATCTTAGATCACGAGATAAAGATTTATGTGAAAACTAATTACTGTTATGACAGATTTGTACTGTTAATTAATGAAATTTACACTCTTATTTTATATCACAGACCTGCACATAGTATAAGAAAATGCATTACTTAAAAAAACTTTCGAAACTGATTTTTGCATTCATGTTTTCTTATATCCCAGTTAATTTTCGTTGTAATTTATATATACTAATACTGTTATCTTTACATCTATTTTGGTTGGCTAATGCAAATTTCGAAGCAGTTGATTTTGTATCCAATTTATCACAAAACGCGTTAATTCCTTAGTTTTATTATTGACCAAATGTTTTGAATTCATCTGCTGTTCATTTACATTCCACTTTCGTTTTATCTCTTATTTATAGTATCTTCCTTCGGTTAATTCAATTTTACCTTGTTTTTACGTTTCTGTCATAAAATCCTTATTTTTAGTTCAATTCCTCCTTGTTTTTTACTGTTTATGCCTTCTCTTGCTTTTGGTAACATCTTATCACCTAGGTGTTCACGTTAGTTATTTTATATAGCCAGAAACTAATCTTATTTTGGTAAGTGTGGCTATTCTATTGTTTTCTCACAAAAAGTTGATTCTTTTTTTTTCTCCGACATCATTTGATACCCTTGCTTCGATATATGCTGTTTTATTTTCATTCTTCTACATCATAATTATAAATTTTATAATTTTATCTCGAAATCAAACCTATTCAAGAAGATTTAAAGATATATACATTTAAAAGATATATATTATGAAGGTATACAAAACAACCCATAATGACATTCTTATATTATCATAACGAAAAAGAATGTTATACTTTTATCCCACACAAATGTATACTAAACATGTACACTAAAAAATCTCATACAGACGTATATCCCATACAAATGTACACTTGCAAAAATGTACACTAAAATCTTTTGAAAGTTATGTGAAGAACAAGTTCCACCAACTCGTGATTGTTGGCGTTCCTTTAAATTATTATAAATATTTTTGCGAGTTTTTCGCCAATAAGCATATTCAATACGTTACCGATATTAACAAGATATTAATAATATAAACACCTTAATTTATCTGTCTATCTATCTGTAGGTGTGCTGTGTAAAAATGTGAACTCAGCACATTAAGCATCTATCTATAAGTTTATTTGGTGTTTGAGTTGAGTGTATTATGCTGGTCATTTTATACATTTTCACTTTCTCATATATAGTATAGGAAAAGTATATTGTTTTCACGAAAATTTCCGAATTCCAGATTTTGATGTTAATATATGTTCCTGAACACGTTTTGCCAATTTTTGGAGTGATGTCCGTTTGTCTGTCTGTTTAATGTTCGTATATTTGTTTAATGCCTGTCTGTCTGTCTGCCTGATGCATGTGTGCCTGTCTATATGTCTGTGGTCGAATTGTTGTGCACACGATAGCGGCCACATATACAATGGATTTTCACAAAACTTTATATCCGGCTGTGTTATCAAAAAATCTAGAGCTAGATAGAATCCCTTTTTTAATTCGAGTCAAAATTTTATTCGATATTTTATATTTCACAACATGGCGGCATAGGACAAAATTTTATATAACCATGCATAAAAGGGTTTATTTATGGATCAATGATTACAAGACTTCGAAATTTCAAACATTGTTATAAAAAATAGCCGCAATAGAATTTTTCCGTTTGTGACGACCTTAGTCCTTCTTGGGTGAGTGGGGAAAGTTGTCCCCCCTAGGAGGTACATTCTCAAGTATGGTATTAATCCAAAGATTGTTTCAAGCCATTTAAAGGGAAATGTACCACGCTATAGTCGTAAACATTTGGGTCCCCAATACTGAATTTTAAAGTTTTTCTTATAAAATTTGAAAAACAAAAATGAATTTTGGTAAGATAAAGTCAATCTGAGCCACACTCCAGATAATTTATATGATTCAAAATGTTTTTAATTTTTAACACTTTACAACATGTTGAAATGTGGTTATGACTTTGTTCATTCTGTATGTCTGTCTGCCCGTTCGCACGATAATCGCCGTAAAAGTGACTTCATCAAAATGAAATTTTAGTATGTTGTTCAGACGGTCTGCGAGACTTATGGGAATATATATATATAGATGATTAATATCGCCCAATTAGTTTTGTATTGAACACTGGTTGAAAAAATGAAATACATTGAATTCTATGGGACCTAATTTTTCAAACATTTTTTTAACGAATTTAAAATTCCCAAATTGCTTCGAAAGTTTTAGGAACTATTCAAATTATCCCATAAAATATATAAAAAAAAAATTCCGAAAAATACATTTGATAATTTTTTAAATAAAACTTAAAATAATAATTACACCCTTTATATGAAGAGATCACGTGACTATTATATAAAGAGATCACGTGGCACATTTCAAACCAAAATATGGCATCCATCTTGTCTCAAAATCGTGATTTTTAAAGTACTTTTTTTATATTTAGTGTTGTATCCGTCCTAAAACTGCTTTATTTTTGCTTAATTTCGATGCATCTATATTCTGAGACAACGCAATTACAATATATTTGAGTTTAAATGAGCATCAAACTTTGATTATTTCTACAATAAAGCCTAATTTTCACTTATGGAGAATGCAAACACATCAAGAAAGATGAGTTGTATAAGAATTGCTGAATTTCTTTAATGTAAAATTATTTAGCCCTGGAGTCTGTAATATAGCTGATATGACAAAAACATCCATTGATTTTACATAGAGAAGCAGACGATTTTACAGCAGACTTTTTCGGTGAAATTTTAAGCATAGAATTAAATTACTTTTACCTCCATCATTTTAAGTTTTTAAGTAAAATGAATTATTGCAGTATTGTGATGAATGAAAGGAATGGAATAAAAGTGTATGACTGAAATATTTACTAATTTTACATAGAAAGCCAGGCGATTTATATTTCAATGACGTCATTTGAATAAAGTTCATTTTTTTCGACGAAGTTTAAAGTTTTCCATTATAATAAATTATTGTAGTATTGGGATAATTTTAAAAATATTTGTAAATTAAAGTTGTTTAAAAAAATTGCATTGCAGTTGCAAAGTGTTTCATAATCAATGCTTTACGCATGATCGATATTTCTTGTTGTACTTTAGTAACTAACTCATCTTCTGAAAATTTTTAAACTATCTGTATGCTCGCATCGTTTTCCTTCTGGTTCCAGATCACATTTGTCTGTATACGCAATATAAATAGCAACTCGTATAATAAATCACTAGATTCCAAAATTCCAGTCGTCGCTTAATGTTTTAGGAGCAAACAAATAAGTAAATAAAGATGAAATGAAATATAATGACAAATAACAGCAAAAATAAAGTAAATAAAATGTAGAGATCCAAAACTCCATTTACTTCACATAAAGACATGAAAGGAAATATTATGATACAGTAATTTATAAAAATGTGTTATCTTTTATATAAAGCGACATCCTGTGTTCTTTTGCCAAACATGAAAATGTTATCCTAAAAGCAATAGATCTTTAGATAAACATACATTATTACGTTTCTTTCCAATTCGAAATACAGCTGTAAATCACAGTCATGCATCATATTGTTTTTTACGGGAAAGATAAATATTTCTCTTTTTTTTTGTTTATCTCATCCAGAACAGTTTTTTCATTTGTATCAACGTATACACGGTTCTAGAAATGTCCATAAGCACCTCAAAAACTTTGTACGAAAATGCCCATAAGTGTATATGTTGCATCTATCTGCAGTAAAGTGGCCATACCCGATCAAATTGTATATCATCCCGAAAGTATTGGAATCATGCCGAAAATAGCAACTCGAGTTTTCGACAGATCTACACGTTTCGGAATAAATGTTGAAATTTTTATATCATCCTTATATAAAGCATCTAAAAATATTTACTATGTTCACTAGACTGTTTTTAAGATAGATAAATGTACTTGCGCGGTGTCACGTATTGCTTTTACTTCAACATAAAAAAGATCCATTTTTATTTTCTTAAAAGGACAGCGAAGTAATAAATTACTTTCTAGAAATCTACTCTTTCATGTCTGGAACACTTAATTCGTGTAAACAACTTGAAAACACATTTAATGGAGCTTTTGTTTCAAATAGGCTTTAACCCTAATGACCGTGGCTTGTCATTCCATCACATGTAAGACACTAGAAAGACAAACGTAAAAATAATACTATTATTACAAATAAAAGAAATTTAATATTCGATTTATAACTTAAAACAATAAAATGCGTTAATCTGAAATTATAACTATAATACTAAAAAAAAATTTAAAGATTTATTATTTATTATTTTCATGTACTGATTTCAAGTATTATTTTCAAGTATTGTTTTCACGAAAATTTTTGATTTTGAGATTTTGATATCAATATATGATTTAGAATTTCCTAAAAACGCCTTGAACGATTTTCGGAGTAATGTCCGTCTATCTGGTGTGTGCCGTCTGTCTGCAGTCGATTTTTTGTGTATACCATAGCTTCTACAGATAGTAATGGATTTTCACGAAATTTTTAATCCGGCTGTGTTAATGAAAAAGCTAAAGAACTAGATACAATTTTTTTTAAATTCGAGCGAAAACTTCGAAATTTTATATTTTCTTAACATGGCAGCATAGGACAAAATTCGGCATAATTATGCAAAATAAGGGGTTATTTACGGTTCAATAATCACAAAACTTAACAGTTACAATCATTGTAACGATAAATAGCCGCAATACAACCCTTCTTTTCGTGGCGTCATAAGCCCTTTTCGGGAGAGCAAGTTATCCCCCGATGGGGTACATTAGTAAATTTGACGTCGATCGAATGATTTTTTCAAGTCCCTTTAAAATGAAGGGTAACATGATGTAATGATGAGTCATTTGGAACATCGATACAGATTTTTCAAATTTTAACTTCTATAAAGGGTTTCCTAAAAATGGGATCTAGTATGAGAAAGTCAAGTTGAGCCACACCCCATTTAATTTTTTAGTACGAGAATTTTGCTCAGAGAGTACTCGTTCCGGGGCATGACTGACTTAATTTTTACTTTCCTTATACATAATGTATAAGTACATAAGTATTGTGACGGGGTCGAAAATTCAAATTCGAGTTTCGACCTCGACGAGTTTTCTACGGGAGAACACGTCTCAAGCATCCCTAATCCCGAATCGAACATTTTTTAGGTGATGTCTGTGTGTGTCTGTGTGAAAGTATGTGTATGTGTGTGTGTGTGTGAAAGTATGTGTGTGTGTGTGTGAAAGTATGTGTGTGTGTGTGTGTGTGTGTGTGTGTGTGTGAAAGTATGTGTGTGTGTGTGTGTGTGTGTGTGTGTGAAAGTATGTGTGTGTGTGTGTGTGTGTGTGTGTATCAGTGAGTCTGTGAAGACGATACCTGACGAACGAATGGACCGATTCGAACGACATTTGGTACAAAAACCCCAATCCGTAAGCACTGGAAGCCTATTGTTTTTAAACGTAATCGAATGTTCAGAACTCCCCTAAATTTTCGAGTGAAATTTTGAAAAAATCGTCAAAAAATCAAACCCGCTAATAAAGTTACGCAAGTAGACATTTTTTATGTGATTTTTCATTAGAAAACGATTAATATAAATTTTAGAACGATAACATGAACCGTTCTCGAGATATTGCACATTTTTCAAAAAAGTTATCAAAAAGTCATATAAAATAAAAAATATATATTTCCTATTGCGAAACATGTTCAATTTTCATATGTAATACCATGCGATAAATTGGGTGACATCATTCTCGTGGATCTAGCTCGTTCCATTCATGAGAAAATATACTTCGAGTATTACTTTTGTATTTGAACGCCAATAGTCATTTATCTGCTATAAGAATAACTTATTTCTCCGGCAGTAAAGCTTGGCGAGATTTTGGCGACGAATTTGGCGGAATGTCTCCAACTTGGCGACTTTTTGAAATGTTGTCAAATTAAAATCTCGCCAAATTGATAAAAATGACGCTGAATCAATGAAAGTGACGACTAATTGTCGAAAATTCAATATCTTGGAAAGAATATAAGTATCTAGTATAAGAAAAACCTATTTTTTTTACTGTAAATGTAGTAAATTCATTGCATTATATAAGGAAAGTCATGTGTTGCCCATAACAGATTTTTTTAATAGGATCTGCGCATATAACGACATGGGAATTAAGAACGAGCGCATTTTTTTCTCTTGCTCTCAAGAGAGACTGAATTTGTTAACTGCGACTGTTATTTTACTCCAACAAAGTCACTAAATTTCCTTGGACGTCATTGAATTCTGTGTGCACAGAGTAATTTAAAATCTTTACACAAGTTGTTTACGCGTAGATATTGCCACTTCAAAATTAACAAACTATTTTTAACTGTGATAATGCGTGTGTTTTGATAACTCCTGTCAAAGTTTACTCTGGACCGTGACATCACAAATAACGAATCTTAATTCCCATTACGTCAAGCTGATAACTTTTTCTTTGGTTGCAGGGATGACCTTAGATTGGCAGTGTTCATAATTGACGACCGAGGCGATTGGGCGGCTGAACGTCACAAAATGGATCATTTCGGGGAATTCAATTGGATAATGCTGACTCAACTCTCCTACCGGGCTTGACTTCTGAACATAGCCATTAAAGAACCTTGGATTTTGCTAATACTGTTGACGCTGATCTGTGAGGGTTCTGAGCTTTAGCCTACTTTTGCGACCTACAAATGAGGCGATGCAACAGCTTTCTTCTACGCCTCTAAAACATATGTAACCAATCATCTGCTATGGACAAAATTGCTTTCTTGTGTATTATTGAACGCGGTGTACAGTGAATTTTCAAAGATTCCTGTGTTATATGACAGGTGAGCAAGATTACCGGTGAATAGTAGCTGGGTATTTTAAAGTAATTGTTCATCACGACATCAGAATCTGGGGAATGAATTTTAATTACATTTCTTTGCTGAATTCATATTGTTGTTTAAGAATGTACGTTTAGATGGGTATTGCTGTGTTGTGAAAACTATAGAAGTTGATAAAACCTGACTTGTGCGATAAAAGAAGTTTTACTACAGGAAATCCACTACAGGAAGTTGTTTGGTTAGCCGTCAAAGCATCATTTTTCGGGGAGGGGGAGACAAAACGGGGGGGGGGGGGGGGGGTTATAGTTTTTACAAATCGAATCTCTGTTTAAATCGGAGGGCGTTACTAGAGAGTAAACTACATTTCAGTCTGTTATTGCAGCTTTAAATTTTGACGTTTTAACTCATGCAAGTAATTTAATGGGGGAAGTCTCCGACAGAGCTGCTCTATGTTACATCCAAAAAACAATTAGGGGCACATTTTCCAGAGTTTGAAAATGTACCATTCCGTACATTATTGCGAGATTTGCAGTTTGATGACAAGAAACCTTCGCAATTGCTGCATGAAATCAACGGTCTTGCATCAAACAGAATGTAGGGAGAGGTTTTAAGAACTCATTCATTTTCTTTTATCTTCACTTTTTCATTTTCCAGCAGCATGTAATTCCTGCAAATGGTTGCCAGTATTTGCCGTCCCTATAACACTAATTTCATCATATTCTGAACGACGTGGGTTATGGAGATAAAGTGAATGAGTTATAATTTCATGCTGGGAAAATGACAAAATCATTTGAGATAATAATTCAGGTGGCAATGTGGTTAGATAATACCCACTACAATGTATGTATTATTAAGGCGAATGGCTGGCAATGAATAAAATAATCTGATGTGGGCAACACATGACTTTCCTTATATAATGCAATGAATTTACAACTTTTACATTTAAAAAAAATGTTATTCTTACAGTAGATACTTTTATACTTTTCAAGATATTGAATTTTCTTTAATTAGTCGTCATGTTCATTAATTTACCGTCATTTTTATCCATTTGGCGAGATTTGTGTTAATTTGGCAACAATTAAAAATATCGCCAAGTTGGCGACATTCCGCGAAATTTGTCGCCAAAATCTTACCAAGCGTTATGGACGGAGAAATAAGTTATTCTTACAGCAGATAAATGACTAGTGGAGTTCAAATGCAAAAGTATTACTCAAAGTATCTTTTTTCATGAACGAAACGAGCTAGATCCACGAGAATGATGTCACTAAATTTATTGCATGGTATTACATATGGAAAGTGAACATGTTTCTCAATAAGAAATTTTTTTATATAACTTTTTGATAATTTTTTGAAAAATATGCAATATCTCGAGAACGGTTCATGTTAGCGATCTAAAATTTATGTCAATCGTTTTCTAATGAAAAATTTCATATGAAATGTCTATTTACGAAACCTTATTAGCTGTTTTGATTTTTTGAAGATTTTTTTAAAATTTCACTCGAAAATTTAGGGGTTCTGAACATTCTATTGAGTATAAAAACAATAGGCTGCCAGTGTTTACGGATTGTGATTTTTGTACCAAATTTTGTTTAAATCGGTCCATTCGTTCGTCAGTTATCGTCTCCACAGACTCACTGACACACACACACACACACACACACACACACACATACTTTCACACACACACACACACACATAAACACACACACACACAAACACACACACACAGACATCATTTCAAAAATGTTTGATTCGTCAGGGATGCTTGAAACGTGCTCTCCCGTCGAAAACTCGAATTCGAATTTTCGACCCCGTCACAATACTTTCCTTATACATTATGCATATAAGGAAAGTAATAATACTTATTAAAGTAATAATACTGCTAATTTTGCAGAAATATATTATCAGTAAATACAAATTAGAACTCATACAATAAAGAATATTTTTAGGTATTAAAAGCTTATTTGAACTTACAATGTATTACTTTCCTTATATACATAATGTATAAGGAAAGTATTGTGACGGGGTCGAAAATTCGAATTCGAGTTTTCGACGGGAGAGCACGTTTCAAGCATCCCTGATCACGAATCAAACATTGTTGAAGTGATGTCTGTGTGTGTGTGTGTGTGTGTGAAAGTATGTGTGTGTGTGTGTGTGTCAGTGAGTCTGTGGAGACGATAACTGACGAACGAATGGACCGTTTCGAACCAAATTTGGTACAAAAATCACAATCCGTAAACACTGGAAGCCTATTGTTTTTATACGTAATCGAATGTTCAGAACCCCCCTAAATTTTCGAATGAAATTTTGAAAAAATCGTCAAAAAATCAAAACCGCTAATAAAGTTACGCAAATAGACATTTCTTATGTAATTTTTCATTAGAAAACGATTGGCATAAATTTTAGAACGATAATATGAACCGTTCACGAGATATTGTACATTTTTCAAAAAAATTATGAAAAAGTCGCATAAAAAAAAAATTCCTATTGAGAAACATGTTCACTTTTCATGTGTAATACCATGCGATAAATAGAGTGACATCATTCTCGTGGATCTAGCTCGTTCCATTCATGAAAAAATATACTTTGAATAATACTTTTGTATTTGAACGCCAATAGTCATTTATCTGTTTAAGAATAACTTTTTTCTTAGTGCATAACGCTTGGCGAGATTTTGGCGACGAATTTGGCGGAATGTCGCCAACTTAGGGACTTTTTTGAAATGTTGCCAAATTAATGAAAATCTCGCCAAATGGATAAAAATGATGCTAAATCAGAGAAAATGACGACTCATTGTCGAAAATTCAATATCTTGGAAAGAATAATAGTATCTACTATAAGAAAATCCTATTTTTTTACTGTAAAAGTAGTAAATTCATTGCATCATATAAGGAAAGTCATGTGTTGCCCACATCAGATTTTTTTTATCTCTATATCTATTTGTCTCTATGTCTATTTATTTTACCGTTTGTTCTACAACTCGGAAAAATACTTATTATTTCTACATATATTTAGGTAGTTTTAATTTTAAAATTAATTGTAGGTTTAAAACAAGTTTTAAAATTCAATTCCCTACGCAACTGTGTCGCTCGAAAAAGCAGAAAATAAATTTTAATCACGCAGGAAATTGAACGAAATTAATGGTGTAGGTAGATTCAATTCGAAATAATAATATACATATATATATATATATATATATTAAAGATTGATATTATGCAAAAAGTGTCGATGGGATATGAGGGATTTGTTTTTAATTAATTTTTGAATTGCGTATTTAAATTATACCGTGTAATAAAACTACAACTATAAAAAAATCTGATGTGGGCAACATATGACTTTCCTTATATAATGCAATGAATTTACTACTTATACAGTTAAAAAAATGTTATTCTTATAGTAAATACTTATATTCTTTCCAAGATATTGAATTTTCTTCAATTAGTCGTCATTTTCATTGATTTAGCATCATTTTTATCTATTTGGCGAGATTTTCGTTAATTTGGCAACATTTTAAAAGTCGCCAAATTGATGACATTCCGCAAACTTTGTCGCCAAAATCCCACCAAGCGTTATGGACGGAGAAATAAGATACTCTTATACCAGATAAATGACTATTGACGTTCAAATACAAAAGTATTACTCAAAGTATCTTTTCTCAAGAATGGAACGAGCTAGATCCACGAGAATGATGTTACCACATTTATCGCAGGATATCACATATGAAAAGTGAACATGTTTCTCAACAGTTAATATATATTTTTAATTTATGGGATTTTTTGATAAATTTATTTGGAAAATATGCAATATCTCGAGAACGGATCATGCTAGCGTTATAAAGTTTATGTCAATCGTTTTCTAAGGAAAAATTACATAAGAAATGTTTATTTGCGTAACTTTATTAAAGGTTTTGATTTTTTGATGATTTTTTCAAAATTTCACTCGAAAATTTAGGGCAGTTCTGAACATTCGATTGCGTTTAAAAACAATATGCTTCCAGTATTCACGGATTCTTATTTTTGTAATAAATTTCATTCGAATAGCTCCATTCGTTCGTGAGATATCGTCTCCATAGACTCACTGACACACACACCCACTTTCATTTCACACACACACACACACAGACATCACCTTAAAAATGTTTGATTCATGTTCAGGGATGCTTGAAACTTGCTCTCCCGTCGAAAACTCGAATTCGAAATTTCGACCCCGTCACAATACTTTCCTTATACAGTATGTACGGAGTAGGATTCAGAAGTTCCCGGACTGAGTCTATAATTTAAACAAGAAAGATCAATCATGCTTAAAGCATTGATTATGAAACACTTTCCAACTTCAATGCAATTTTATTTAAAAAAGTCGAAAATGCAATACATTCCTCGGTAATATTTTAAAACTTTTCACGATACTACATTGATTTATTATATTTGAAAACTTAAACCTTCATTGAAAAAAATGAACTTCATTCAAAAAACGGCATTGAAATATAAATTGCGTGGTTTAAATATCTCTAAAATGCAATACATTCCACGGTAATATTTTTAAATCTATCATAATACTACGATAATTTATTATATTTGAAAACTTCATCGAAAACAACTGAAATTAATTCAAATGACGTCATAGAAAAAATAACACGCCTGGATCTCTCTATAAAAGCAGGATTTCATTCATAACTTTCTCCATTTCATTCATCACAATACTATAATAATTTATTTTATTTAAAAATTAAGACCTTGGAGCTACAATTCATAAACTTTATGCTTAAAACTTCGAAAAAAAATCGTCCTTCTGTTTATAAAATCAATTAATATTTCATTCATATCAGCCATGCAGACTCCATGGACTGAATTATTTTGTGTTAAAGAAATACAGTAATTCTAATACAACTCATTCTACATATTTGGCTGTTTACATTTTACATAGCTGAAAAATAGGCTTAATTGTAGAAATAATCAAATTTGAATGAGAATTTAAACTCAAATATATTGTCATTGTGTTGTTTTAGTATGTAGATGCACAGAATTTAAGCAGAAATAAAGTAGTTCTAGGATGTATACAACACTCAATATGAATTAAAAAGAACTTTAAAAAATCACGAATTTGAAACAAGATGGATGCCATATCTCATTTTGAAGTGGGTCATGTGATCGTTTCATATCATGGTCACGTGATCGTTTCATATAAGATGTGTAATTATTATTTTAATTTTTATTTAAAAAACTACTGAATATATTTAGCTGAATTTTTTTTTATATATTTTATGGAACAATTTGAATATTGCCTAAAATTTTCGAAGCAATTTGTGAATTTTAAATCCGCTTAAAAAATGTTAGAAAAATTAGGTCCCATAGGGCTCAATGTATTTCATTTTTTCAACCCGGGTTCAATCCAAAACTAATTGTGTGATATTATTCATTTATATTCCCATAGGTCCTACAGACCGTCTGAACAACATACTAAAATTTCATTTTGATTAAGTCATTTTTACGGCAGTTATCGTGCTAACGGACAGACAGACAGACAGACAGACAGACAGACAGACAGACAGACAGAATGAACAAAGTCATAAACACTTTTCAACTTTGTTGTAAAGTGTTAAAAATAGTATCAATTAAAATGCTGAAACACATCCTCCTTCGAAATATGACCCTTGCGCAACAACACACTTTTGCCATCGCTTGTAAAGATCATCGAAACACGTCTGGAATGCATTTTTAACCATGTCCTTTAATTCAGTCTGCGATGCACTTTTAACTTCATCTGCGGATTGAAATCGGTGACCCTGTAAGCGACTTGCCAGTTCAGGAAATAGGCTGAAGTCGCAGGGGGCGAGATCAAAGGAGTAAGGAGCGTGTGGCAAAACAGTTGTTTGCGTTTTTGCAAGAAAGTTAGCGACGAGGAGAGATTGGTGAGTAGGAACGTTGTTATGCAAAAGCACCCATTATCTGACCCCTTTTGGTCTTCGGTTAACATGCAGGGAACGATGTGTTGACAAACCCTATGCATGTTAAGATCCTTAGTCAGTATCCGTTGACATGCGGCCTCAGATATCCCAATTGATTCTGCTATTTTCGCTATTGCTTGCTGACTGTTCCCACGAACCGTCGCAGAAACCTGTTTTCAGCGGCGCGGGAAGTCTGTGGAAGACCAACGCGTTTGTCGTCATCGGCACTTTCCCTACCTTCTCCGAAACGTCGATGCCAATCAAAAGCTTGCGTTCGCGATAATGTATCACTGACCGTACACATACTTCAACATTTAGTAAACCTCCGTAGCACTCTTTCCCAAGCGAACACAAAATTTGATATTAATTATCTGTTCAACAAACGCCATTTCTTTCAATCGCCGGTTATTAAGTGCACCAGTCTACAAAATACGACGCCGCGGCGAGCCACCGACCATGTGATTTGGGTCAAACCACTTTTAGAAGAGAGGGAGAACGTAGTAATACAGAAACGTTATCGAAGTCGCTCTACTGCAAATATTTTTTTAAGTTATAGACTCAGTCCGGGAACTTTTGAATCCTACCTCGTATATAAGGAACGTAAAAATGGCAAAAATTTACAACATTTGGAAAAACATTTGGATTTTTTTTCCATGGAATTGCAAGTTAAAAAGTGCACCTCAGGGGAAAATGTTTGGGAATATCTGTCATAAATGAAGTATGCTTACACACTAGGATATTTTTGAGCCATAAATGCATTTTCATAGGTCATTTTCCAGCAATATTTAGAATATTAAAATCACTGGCCTACTATTTAGTCTAAAAATTTAGTATTCTTTAAAAATACTGAATAGAGCACAGAGTATAACAATAAAGTTAGCGCTAATATAATTTTAATGATAATTATATATTACTTTCCTTATATACATAGTATAATGAATAAAGAAAGTATTGTGACGGGGTCGAAAATTCGAATTCGAGTTTTCGACGGGAGAACACGTTTCATGAATACCTGAACACGAATAAAACATTTTTGAGGGGATGTCTGTGTGTGTGTGTGTGTGTATGTGGAGATGATATTTCACCAAAGAATCAAGCTATCCGAATAAAATTTGATACAAAAATCACAATCAGTGAATGCTGGAAGGCTATTGTTTTTATACGCAATCGAATGTTCAAAACCCTCCTAAATTTTGGAATGAAATTTTATGAAAATCATCAATAAATTAAAACATTTAATAAAGTCATGTAAATAATCATTTCTTATGTAATATTTCTTTAAAAACGATTGGCATACACCTTAGAACGCTAGCATGAACCATTCTCGAGATATTGCACATTTTTCAAATAAATTTAGCAAAAAATCACATGAAATTAAAAACATATATATTAACTATTGTGAAATCTGTTCACTTTTCGTATGCAATATTATGCGATAAATTTATTATTATCATTCTCGTAGATCTAGCTCTTTCCATTCACAAGAGAAGACATTTTGTGTAATGGCTTTGTAATTTGAAGTCATTAGTCATTTATCTACCATAAGACTAACCTATTTCTTCATAAAGAATGCTTGGTAAAATTTTTGCGGCGTATTTGGCAGAATATCGCCAACTTGGAAATATTTTTAATGTTGTCAAACTAACGAAAATGTCACCATTTTGATAAAAAAAAATGTCACCAAATTGATAAAAATGACGCTAAATCAATTAAAATGAAGACTAATTAATGAAAATCCAATATCTTGGAAAGAATAAGACTCTACTATAAGAGAATTTACTTTAGCTAATAGTTTCGTATTTAGACATCATTAGTCGTCCATCTGTTACAAGAATAACCTATTTCTCCGACTATAATGCTTGACGAAATTTAAGCGACAAATTCAAAAAAATATCGTCAAATTGGCGAGTTTTTGAAATATCACTAAATCGATGAAAATATCGCCAAATTGATTACAATGATGCTAAATTAATGAAAACAAAAACTAATTGATTAAAATTCAATATTTTGGAAAGAATATAAGACTACCATAAGACTCCGTCTGTATCGCTTGGCAAAATTCTGGCGACGAATTTTGGCGGTATATTGCCAACTTGGCGAGTTTTTTTAATGTTATCAAATTAACGAAACTGTTACCAAATTGATAAAAATGTTATCAAATTGATAAAAATGTCGCCAAATTGATAAAAACGACGCCAAATAGGATGCAATATTTTACAAATTTTTAATTCCGTCAAATGATGGACATAACTTTTTATTATATAAGAAAAGCTCTTCCAAATATCGTCATCTCAGCGATATTTGGCTTCACATTGACGAAAATGTCGTCAAAATTGCATAAATGACGCCAAGTTAAAGAAAATGTAAGCTAATTGTAAGCGCCATCCGCAACCGAGAACTATTTTCTTGTAACCTTGCGCTATCAGCACTCAGTTCAGTGAATCTCGTGATGATATATATTTGATGTCCGCATACGATGTTATACGATATTTGATGTTAATGCCCGCACTCGATATACTATATAGATGAGGTTATCAAAGATTTTGGAGCTCCGCTTCGAATAATCTCTGATCGGGGAACATGTTTTACCTCAAAGGCATTCACTGAATATTGCAGTGAAAGAAAATTAAGCACACATTAATTTGCAGCCAACGACCCCAAGCAAATGGCCAAGTCAAACGAATAAATCGAATTTTGATCCTTGCTATTACTGCCAGTTGTAATAAAGACAATCAAAAGTATTGGGACAAATTTCTGACAGAAGTCCCAAGTCAAATAAACTGGACATCAAGCAAATCCTCTGCATTCGAGTTGTTATATGGTTATGTACCAGAAAGAACTAATGATTTTTCAATTGACATGTTACCGGAAGAAGGGAAATATTGTGAACCAAAAATCCTACAGGCAAAAGTAAAAGACACTATTTCAGAGTCTCAAGCTAAAATGAAGAAAAATTACGATAAACGACATTGCCCTGCTTTTAAGTATGAAGTCGGTGATGTTGTCTTTGTGAAGCGTTTGTCAGAGCACATTGGTAGCAGCACAAAACTACAGGTAAGGTACCGTAGACCCTTAGTGGTAGAAACTGTTTTACCCTCTGACACATATAGAGTGTCTGATCTGCAGAATATTGGACAAGGACGAAGACGACGTCCAAGTTACGAAACAACTGCACACGCCTCACAATTATAGCTGTTCAAATTAGTGAACAACGAGAGACATTATGCCTTTGAGGATGTAAATGGCAAGACTACCGCAGATGCACCACAGACGAGGACGCCTATTTTGCAGGATGGCCGATTGTAAACTAATTGTAAGCGCCAACCGCAACCGAGAACTATTTTCTTGTAACCTTGCGCTAGCAGCACTCAGTTCAGTGAATCTCGTGATTATATATATTTGATGTCCGCATACGATGTAATACGATGTTCGACGTTGATGCCCGCACTGGATGTACTATATATTTTGGTTTGTTACGATGCTATGACGACGATGTAATTTAATAAACCTTTACTAAGTTATGCTAGAATGTTGTTCTTTATAAGTTCTTCTGGCTGATTCATTTCCCTTATAAAAATGACTCCCAATTGATGAATTTATTAAAATATTTAAATATATGGACAATAGTGCTCATTGAGGATGCTATCAACAATAATAATTGTTAATTTAGTGTTGCTTAAAATAAGTTAATTGAGTAAGAAATAGTTTTAGATGCTATCATCCGGATGTACAATTTACCGCACCAAATAATAATTTGTAACGTTACAAACAATGTGCCGTGGATCTTTTCATCACTCTTCACCGTTAAAGAAGTAAATTCATTGCATTATATAAGGAATGTCATGTGCTGTCCACATCAGATTTTTTTAAGCGAAACTATTTACAACTATGATCTTATTGTACGGATACATATTTCTACTTTCCTTATATACATAGTACAGTGTATAAGGAAAATATTGCGGAAAATTCGAGTTTGAGTTTTCGACGGGAGAGCACGTTTCAACCAATCCAGAACACGAATCAAACGTTTTTGAGGTGATGTCTGTGTGTGTGTGTGTGTGTGTGTGTGTATGTCAATGAGTCTGTGGAGACGATATCTGACGAACGAATGGAGCTATTAAAAAAAAATTTGGTACAAAATTACAATCCGGGAATATTGGAAGCCTGTTGTTTTTAAATGCAATTGAGTGTTCAGAAACCCCCCCCCCAAAATTTTCAAGTGAAATTTTGAAAAATTATCAGAAACTCAAAACTTTTAATAAAGCTGCGCAAATAGTCATTCTGTATGTAAATTTTCATTAGAAATCGATTAACATGCTACGATTTAGAACTATTTAGAACGCTAGCATGAACCATTCTGGAGATATTCCACATTTTTCAAATAAATTTATCAAAAAATCATATAAAATAAAAAATAGAAAAAATTATTAACTATTGTGAAATATATTAACTTTTTATATGTAATATCACGCATGCTGTCATCCGGAAAATCGCCAAATGTACAATTCAACGTTAAAAACACAGTACCGTGGATCTTATGCATTATTTTTTGACTGTAAAAAGAGTAAATTCATTACATTATATAAGGAAAGTCATGTGTTGTCCACATCAGATTTTTTATACTGTCACCTGAAGGGCCGTACCCTATCTGTCAAACATCAAATTGAAAATCAGAAAATAGAACGTTTTCGGCAAAATCCCTCTTCTCGCAGACGATAGTGACGCAGGTGATGCGAACGCTAGATTTGGATTTTCGCGTGAAAAGTCGTCAAAATGAAAGAGAAAATCCCTATGCATCTGAAATTGCTGAATTTAAAAGTATGTTTTTTCAATACAGACTTGGGAATGCGGTAAATGTTAAAATTGTAAAAAATGACGAATTACATTATATTTTCACTCTTCTTTTAATTCATTTTAAGAGTCTTTCGTCAACTAAATACCACAAGTATTAATATGATGAATCCTCATAGGAACATTTTCGGTAGGTTGCAGAACAGAAAGCATGAAATGAAGTAAATGCAATCATAAATATAAAATCATCCCTAAATTTTTATGAATTTTTTATAAAGATTTTAGTTGCAAAATAAATGTGTTATGAAAAATTATCTACATAGCATTTTGAATCTAAGAAAAGGATTTTAAGTTACCCTAGTAGAAAACATAGACTTTGGCGTGTAATAAAATAACATTTACACTCAACGGAATAAATGTCATACGCACACTTATAGGTCTGATTATTTAATTTAATATGTAATGTGTATTTTTATAAACGATAATTCTGATATAGAGAAAAAACTGTTTCAGAAATATTTTATACACATAAAATTGAAGCCAGTTCTCTGTTCCCGACATTTAAAGAATATGATGTGACCCGCATACGACTCTACCTACATTATGAAATGAATTTGCTTCTTTGATAGTGAAAATAAAAGTGCATAAGATCCAATGCACAATATTTTTAACGTTCAATTATACAACTTTGAATTGTACATTTAGAACTATTCTGGATGATAACATGTAAAACTATTTTTAAGTGCCCAATTAACTTATATTTTGCTCAATTATAAATTGACAATTATCAATATTGATATCATCCGCAATAAGCAATAGAGTTTATGTACTAAAATATTTTAATAAATAATTCATCAATTTGGCGACATTTTAGCAAGTTTAGCGTCACTTTTTGCTCTTTTAGCGTTATTTTCGTCAATCTGGTACAAAACATTGGTGGTGATATTTGGTTAAAGTAGTCACCAAGTTCGCAAAATGTATCGCCGAGCGTTACAGACAAACAAAGAGACGAGATTTTTTACATAAATGACTATTGGCGAATTGCTAGCTGTCAAAATACAAAACCATTACCCTAAGAATCTTCTCTCGTGAAGAGAACGAATTAGATATTTAAGAATGCTCGTAACAAATTTGAAAAATAAACATATTTTTGAGTTGTCAATATTTTTTGATAGTATGTGATTTATTTAATAAATTTATCTAAAAAATGTGCAATATCTCGAGAACGGTTCATGCTAACGATCTCACGGGTTTTTTTTCATTCGTTTTGTAATAACAAATTATATAAGAAACGGCCTTTTGCGTAACATTATTGTAGGCTCTGATTTTTCAAAATTTCAATCGAAAACACGGAGGCCTTCTGAACATTCGATTGTGTTTCAAACCAATAGGGTTTAAGTAATAACTGATAGTAACATTTTTACCAAGTTTAGTTTTTTCCATTTGTTCATAAGATATCGCATCCACAGTTACCCTCCCCCCCCCCTCTCTTTCTCTCTCTCACACACACATACAGACACATATCACCTCAAAAACGTTCGATTCGAGTTCAGGGATGCTTTAAACGTGCTCTGCCGTCGGAAACACGAATTCGAATTTTCGACCCCGTTACAGTACTTTCTTTATACATTATGTACGGAGTAGGATTCAAAAGTTTCTGGACTGAGTCTATAATTTAAAAAATATTATCAATTAAAATGTACTGTATATACAGGGTGTCCCAAAAAGATTGAAATGCTCTTTGATTCTTTACCTGTTGGAGATAAGTGGACAATGTAAATTGAAAAATGTTGAAAGTACGATAGGAAATAAGACTACATTAATGAAATAGTCCTCCCATTAATTTTCAAAAAGTTATACTTTTTGAATTTTTATACGACCCTCTTAGACAAATTTGGTCTATCAGATTTTTTTTTATTTTTAATACAACAAGATCATTAAAAAACCGCATATCTGTATTTTTAAAATGGAGCGAGTTATATTTATTTGAAAATTGAACATTGTGAATGGGGACCATATATCAAATTAGAAATGTAAATTTGTGACATATCACAAGAAAGATAAAACTGGATGATAATACATAGGATACCCAACCGCGTAGTGAGTTCTACTGCTTTATATTATCTCTGTCTGTATAATGCTTTATTTAGATGCATTTGCGATAAAAAAAATGTGAGACATATTAACGTATTTTTGATCGAAACAATTTCCATCATCAATTTGTTTATGATCCCTATTTACACTGATGAAACAGTCTTTCACGTTGTACGGAAAATATTTTTTCCTTTATCATAATTCAGTTGATTTTAAAGATATAGATATGCGTTTTTTTAACGATCTTGTTGCATTAAAAATAAAAAAATTGTGATTGTTCCAATTTGTCTAAGGGGGTCGTATAAAAATTTAAAAAATGTAACTTTTTGAAAATTAATGGCAGGACTATTTCATTTACGCAGTCTTATTTCCTACCTTACTTTCAACATTTTTGCAATTTACATTGCCCACTTATCTCCAACAGGTAAAGAATTAAAGCGCGTTTCAATCTTTTTGGGACACTCTGTTTATATAAGGAAAGTAAAAATGAATCCATGGACATGTTGTCGGAACCATTTGATTCCAATTTGCATAAAAAATATCGTACGGCGTTATTTTTTCTCTTTTCGCCGCTGTAAGTGGCAACTTTATTTTTCATGGTTTTCCTATGCCAAAGAAAAAAATGATTATCACAAAATCTTAAATGCGCTCTTGTATCTTTTAATGTTAAGTAGTTGTTGGTAACTTCCAACCCAATCTTCTTTTGATTTTTTCAAACATTAATTAATAATCCTTAGTATTTAGTTCTGTTTATCTCCCAATCATTATCAGAATGAATGTGGAGCTGTTGGTGCATTTTTAATTTCCCCAGACACATGCGGATTCATTATTACACGATCCTCTAATGAAACATAAACCGTATACTTATTTGAATTAAACGAACTTCAGATATATAATTCGGAGTACAAAAAGACGTTACAGTATTTATGGGAAAATCTTGCTCATAAAATGCTCATATTTAAATAACTAAGTCATTCTATTTTTCATTTCTAGGCTAATTCATATTGAGCCAAATGACATTTCTAAAACATTTCATATTGAACAAAATAACATTTCTAAAACATTTCATATTGAACAAAATAACATTTCTAAAACATTTCATATTGAACAAAATAACATTTCTAAAACATTTCCTATTGAACAAATCCTGAACAAAGTAATAAATACATATAATAAGTTATTAAGTTTTTAAACCATGGACACAGCAACCTTTCAACTTTATAAACAATGTAATGTAATTTAAACACGTTGCCATTCGACAAACTATAATTGGGTCTTAAATCCATTTAAGAATCTCCGTTACAATCCGTTTAAGAATCTCTGTTCTCGCTATAAAAAATTATCTTCGCAGGCAGATCTGAAGAATAAAACTCCCTGGCCCCGTTTGTAAACAAATTTACAAAAAATGTGAAACTGAATCACTATATGCCAAATTGAAAGAGCTAAAATTGTGTGGGAAGATATACCCTTACTACTTATATTCTCTTAGATTAGAAGATATATCCGTGTATTATTAAAATATTATTCCTACTACAATATATATGTTTCAAAAATCTTTGCCAAACATTAAACAGCAAACATAATACATGGAAAATATCAATAATCCCCGTGATCTTTAAAACTCAAAGCCGTAATGGATATAATCCAGTCATATATAATGGATATAAATGCAATTTCGATAAAATATTCTTTATCATTTAAATCAGAAAATATTTGATAAAAGTCGTCTGCCGCATAAACACAGTGGATTTAAATCCGTTACTAAGCGATATGAAACAATTTTCTTCAAATAAATTGGCGAAAAATTATAGTCTGTATAATGCTATCTCTATGGAAGATTTATTTGTGGGTTTTTAATACTTTACAACATAGTTGAAAAGTGTTTATGACTTTGTTCATTCTGTCTGTCTGTCCGTTCGCACGATAACTACCGTAAAAATGACTTTCTCCAAATGAAATTTTAGTATGTTGAGACGGTCTGTGGGACATATGGGTATATAAATTAATACTATCACCAAATTAGTTTTGGATTGAACCCGGGTTGAAAAATTAAAATACATTGAATCCCATAGGACCCAATTTTTCAAATATTTTTAAGCGAAGTTAGAATTCACAAATTGCTTCGAAAATTTTAGGTAATATTCAAATTATGCCATAAAATATATAAAAACAATTTCATCAAAATATATTCGACAGTTTTATAAATAAAAATTAAAATAATAATTACACCCAGATAATATGAAAAGATCACGTGGCCCGCTTTAAAATAAAATATAGCATCCATCTTTTTCCCAGTGTGAAAACCGTGATTTTTAAAGTAATTTTAGATTTATATTTAATGTTGCATCTGTCCTAAAACCCCTTTATTTTTGCGCATTTTCTGTGCATTTATATTCCGCGCCAGCGCAGTTACAATATGTTTGAGTTTAAATGATCATCAAACTTTGATTATTTCTACAACGAAGCCTAACTTTAATGGATGCAGAATGTAAACAAGGGATTGTAAGATAAGTTGGTTAAGAATTTCTGAATTTTTTTCATGCAGAATTATTTAACTTTGGAGTCTGGAATAAAAGTGTATGAATGAAATATTCACTGATTTTACATAAAAAGCCAGACGATTTATATTTCGATGACGTCATATGAATAAAGTTCATTTTTCATGAAGTTTTAAGTTTTCAAATATGATAAATTTTTGTAGTACTGTAATAAATTTAAAAATATCACAGCTGAATGTATTGCACATAGAGTTAGAGAAAAGGAGATAAAATTCCTGCGAATGAAACGCTTGAAAATGCCACAATGTTTTGAGAATTATATCTAGGTGTCACTAGTATCAGTAAAGTAGCTACTTTAGTTGATTGACACAAAAAGGCATAGTATTTATTATATGTATTTTTCATTATTTTTAAATTAAAGTTCCCTAATTATGAAGGCTATTCACTAGTATTTATTCATAATTGTGTTTATTCATATTAGTACAGAATATATGGAGATAAAAATAAATTGAAAAATAAAATAATTTTGAATGCGTAGGGATATTCTGTATTGATTTAATTTTACTTTGCATGGCGATTATAATTTATTTTTACAAAATTGACAGTTCAAATAAATATTTTAGGCCTTTTGCCATAGAAATGCATATAATGTGGGCTACTTATTTTTTCCCAGCGACACCAGAATTATTGCCTCAAGCAATATTGGTGTTTTCTTAATATGATAATATGAAGTTTTATCTCCTTACTTTTATCTGCATGGTATCGCATTTTGGGGATGTTTAAATAAAATTGCATTTCAATCGGAAAGTGTTTCATAATCAATGCTTTATGCATGATTGATCTTTCTTGTTTATTAATATTTCGAAAATTCTTGATTCTAGAAACTCGAAACATGGACTAAATTTTAAATCTGGTTATTCCAAGTATACCTTGAGAATTTCATCAAATTCGGTGCAGCCATTGATGATGAAACCAGCCTCCCGTTGTGATGAAACACAAACAAACAAGGAGACAGACAGATTTTCAATTTTATTTATATAGATTTCGTATATACTAAAAATAATATTTGTAAAGATAAAATTATGTTTTGGTGTATGTTTACATCGCATGATACTAAAATTTAATTTTACAATAACCTTTAAGGAAAATTTAGACGAATATTATATAGATTATACAGATTTAAACGAAGATGGAAACCATGAATTTTAAGAGGTTTTCCACGCATTTTCTAGTTCTAAAAATCTCTCGTATTTATAAACATTTTCATTATTTAATTTTCACATTTACTCAGGATTTAACTGAATTTCACTATCACGTAACACAACGTAATTACAGTGTTAAAGAATTAATTTAGCTCCCGATAAGGATGTTTTGATGGTCAGCTTATCGGAAAAGAATTAGAGATAAGAAGGAAACTGTTTTTTGCCACCGACTCCGGCAAAAATATCTCATAAAAACTCTTTCTCTGTCTTCGGTCTTACATCGCGTTTTCATAAAAAAAAAAAGAAGAAACAAGAAAAAATTAACATTTTTTTTTTTTACATATAAGCGCTTTTTTTTTACACAAGTTCATTAACATGTCTGGCACATTTTTGCTAAAAGTCTTCACAAAAAAAGAAATAATATTATGTCTCCAACACGTGGTTTTTCTATGAAAAATTTGTTGATATTAAAGCCTCTCAAAAATAAAGAAAAACTAACGCTATTAAAAATTGAATTACAACTTTTAAAAAATAAGTTTTATTTTGTTTAAGGGTTGAAAATAGTTGTTTTAATCAAAAGTTGGCTCAGTTGTCCTATAGTCGAGAGTATAAATGTGGGAGGGGGTAAATTAAAAATTCCACTCTGTTACATTATGCAACCGTAGCCGATGCTATAAGTTTTGTTGTTGTTGAGATCCAGACCATCCGGCCTACCAGAAAGGCGTATAGTAACTATTTGGACGCCCGGAAAGTGCCACCCAATTTAGACCGGAACCCAGTGGGGGAGGCATCCACAGGGGCCGTACCCTCCTTCCCCTACCACCAACCTCTTGGAAGGACTTACGGACCCACATGTTTAACGGGATCGTACTCCGCGTGAATGTGGCGGCAGTTTTGGCAGGAGCGGGAATCGAACCCGGGCCTACCGAGTGAAATTCCCGCGCGCTAACCACTGAGCTACTTCACACTGATACTATAAGGGCGCGGTAGCCCAGTGGTTAGCGCGATACTATAATTGTGCAAATATTGAAACTTCTATGTCAACAGAGAACGTCTAGAGGCTCTAGAAAGACAAAAGGCACCTTAGACACGTTAGATAATTATACATAGATTTATAAGAAGATGGAAACCGGAATTGTAACAGTTTTTCTAAATTATTAATATTCTATTAATTTTGCCATGCATTTGAACACAGTCATTTTAAGTATTTAATTTTTATATTTTTACTCAGAATATAATCAAAACTGAATTGTCACGTAAAAGAAAGTACATGCGGCATTTAAGAAGTCGTTTAGTTTCCGATAAGGATGTTTTGATGGGCGACTTATCGGAAAAGAATTAGAGATAAGAAGGAAACCGTTTTTTTTCTTCTGCCACTGACACCGACATAAACGTCTGATAAAAATTCGTTCTTTGTTTTCGGTCTTGCGTTCCATTTTCTTGAAAAAAACGATGAAACAAGGAAAAATTCAATGATTTTTTGTTCTTGAACACTTTTTTTAATCAAATGTATTAACATTTTTTGGCTTATTTTCCTTTGGAAGACCTCTAAAGAATAAGAAATAATGTGATGTGTTCGACATATGTCATTCTATAAAAATTTAGATACAGATAAAAGAAACAAAAGCATATATTAGAGCTTTTTAATCTTCATAAAAAAGTAATGATTTTTATTTTCTCCTATTGTATAGAAAATGTACAGTTTTTTCTAAAATTTTAGAATTCGTAACTATATTGGACTATAATCAAGATTGGTATCACGTCTGCTTTCGATAGATAAAATCAAGGACAAAGCGTTTTAAAAAACGAAAAGTATTTTATTTAACACATCCTAAAAGACGTACAGAATATTATTAAAAACTGCCAGAGCGCTTTCAGAAGCATATACGCCCTTCATCAGTGGCTACATGAATAGTAAAAACATGGAAAATTTATATATAGAGAGACCAGTTTAAAGCAAATTTGCATAAAATATAAAATGGTAAATGAAATTACTAAAAATAATACAAGAAATATAAGATATAAAATGGTAAATGAACTTACTAAATATAATACAAGAAATATAAAATATAAAATGGTAAATGAACTTTCTAAAAATAATACAAGAATTTGTATAATACAGGAATAATACCGTATCTTATTTTGAAATGATTCATGTGATATCTTCATATAACATGGGTGTAATTATTATTTCAATTTTTATTTTAAAAACTACCAAACATATTGTACTGAATTTTTTTTTATACATTTTACGCGATGATTTGAATATTTTCTAAAATTTTCGAAGCAATTTATGAATTTTAACTCCGCTTAAAAAATGTTTGAAAAATTATGTCCCGTAGGGTTCAATGTACACTGCTCACAACTGAAATTGCAACACCATAAAGTTGTAGGTGTAGCTTTATGTAAATCAGGCAATGGAAACAGCATAGCGAGATATGCAAATAATCACAGTTTCTTACGCGTAGTAATTACCGAGCAGCATAAAAGCGTCAGGTCAAGGAGGAGCGATATCACAGTTAAATTGTAGAGTCATTGATTTCAGGTTGTAAATATCATCACAGTATGCCAAGAGTACGTCGACGTACTGCATACGTTCAGTTGCCGTCTAAGTAACGGCAACAAATCATTGTTTTACTTAAGGGTGGATTGAGCCATCGAAGGATCGATGAACTATTGGGTCGTGGTGTGAGCGGTGTGTGTTACTGTTCGTGAGATACAAGGAAACGACACGAAGATCAGGTAGTAGAGATTCCAGGAGTACCACACCACGTGAAGATCGTATGCTTCTGAGAAGCATTGCGCGGGAGCCGTTTACCGCAGCAATCGTGTTACAACGACATTTATCCCACACTACAGGTAACGTGGTTTCGACGCAAACAATTTGAAACCGTTTGCATGACGCAGGACTCTGAGGTAGACGACCTTTTCGACACCTACCACCTGACGTTTCAACGTCTTCACTGGTCACACCTGACGTGTTTCAGCACCTGACGTTTCAACGTCTTCACTGGTTACGTCGCCTCCAGTGGTGTCAAATGAGATTCAATTGATCGACAGAATGACGAAACATTCTGTTTACGGATGATTCACGATTCTGTTTTGGCATACCAGATGACCGTACTCGCATATGGCGGCGCTTTCAACAACGCCACCAGAAAGCTTCTTCTATCAATCGCCACACAGCCCCCCTAAGTGGTACCATGGTTTGGAATGGTATAGCATTTGGTAGACGAACACCTATGGTCCACGTTTCTGGTAGTATCACGGCACAACGATACGTCTCTGACATTTTGAGACCTGTGGTATTTTAATTTTTATTTAAAAAGCTGCCGAACATATATTGCAGATTTTTTTTTATATATTTTATGCTCTAACTCGAATATTTCCTAAACTTTTCGAAGCAATTTGTGAATTCTAACTTCGCTTAAAAAATGTTTGAAAATTTAGGTCTCATAGGGTTCAATGTATTTCATTTTATCTGCCAGAGTTAAATCCGAAACGAATTGGGTAATATTATTCATATCCGTTCCCGTATGTCCCACAAATCGTCTCGACAACATACTGAAATATCATTTCGATAAAGTCATTTTTACGGCAGTTATCGCGCGAACGGACAGAGAGACAGACAAAATGAACAAAGTCATGAACACTTTACAACTATGTCGGAGAGTGTTAAAAAGCAGGAAATGGATGGAAATTACTGAAACAAAAAGGAAGCAAACGAGATTGAAAAATTAGACCAGATATTTCTAATCAGTAGAGAAGAAAAGGTAATTATCTTTAATAAGGATTATCATTTATCATATTTTTATATCGTGTCCTCTGGAATCGAAGAGTGTGGGATACAAGAACGATACAAGAGCTAGTCAGGATACAAGAACGAGTCCAAATTTCTGGATAACTAATACGTTTATTCACAAGCCCAGCGTAAACAGGAACAATATACAGTAAAACAGCACGTAAATGCTTTGCTAATTTCACAAAACAACTGATACTATTCTCGAAACATAGGCTTATTTCATTTCACAAAACAGCTGCTCAAAACATCGACGAATATCACAGTTCAGTGTAGCTCGTATCACGTCAACTGATCTCCAAATGAGTGATGACTCCTTTTACAGACTCTCTGTAGAAACTCCAAAAAATATTCCCATATGTCGTAGAATATTCGTTATTCGAGAAGTTGAAAAATGTCGCAAATTAGAGAAAAATTGCTAAATCTAGTAACCCCCTTCCGAACTTTATCATATGGTAACCCTAGATACACGTCATAGGATACCCTGCACGGGTGTTTCTCCGTCTGGTTTTCGAAAAAGAAAAAAAATACTTCAGCAAGGAAATTTTACATGTTCACAACAATATACCGGTTTTAACGCAGTTTTTTTTTTTAATTTTATGCTTTAGCAGCGGTTTGAGCTGCACATATTCAAGCTTCTCATTTTTGCAGGTTGATTTGTCAGTTTGTCTCTATTAGAGGTATGATATAGATATTACTGAGAGACATGAACACTATAATATTTAAAAAATTAATAAATCCACTTATCGTTAAGAATTTATTAGTGTATGTGCATCATTTAAAAGCCTCGAACTCAATATTTGTGTAATTATGCTTGTAATTCGCCTTAGAAAAACATTAATTCATCATTTAAAGTTTTTACTAAGAAGGAAGAATGCATATTCCCGGAAGAGTGATGAAAGCAATATGAAAGCAAATCAGTCTTTTCCTTGCTGGTGTTGTTACTGTATCTTTTCATTATGTGAAAGGACATATGTATCAATCGTCATTATCAGTCAGTATGAATTGTATGATATAGATTACCCCATGCCGTGACCATCGGGACCATTTTCAAAAACATTTAGAAACCGCGTCTGTGTGTGCACATGTGTGTACAATCTGTGAGGTGTGATGACACGATAAGAAATAGTACCTCTACCCCTATCAAATTTTACGTATAGATGAATGACGCTGAAACCTAGAGCTACATCGAATTTTTAGTAATTCGAATGATTAGAATCGAAATATTTGAATTTCATGATTTGTTGTAGCATTATTTCCTATGGGAAAACAAGGATAAACCTCAGAAATAAGATCGTAGTTTAATAGCCGACATAACAGTCTATGGAGGGAAATTGATAATTTGAACTGCGCTGTGGATGTTAATGGATACAAAAAAGTTGCTATTAATGTGAGTTGAATGTAGACAATTCATTAGTGTCGCTAAACTGTTGCCAAACTGAAAAAGTAAAAACTTCAAAAATGTATAGCAAAAATTATAAAAAAAAAGTGTGTTCAGAATCTGAAAAATCTGATGTGGGCAACACATGACTTTCCTTATCTAATGCAATGAATTTACCACTTTTACAGTTACAAAAAATGTTATTCTTATAGTAGGTACTTATATTCTTCCCAAGATATTGAATTTTCTTCAATTAATCGTCATTTTCATTGATTTAGCGTCATTTTTATCCATTTGGCGAGATTTTTGTTAATTTGGCAACAATTAAAAATGTCGGCAAGTTGGCGACATTCCGCCAAATTCGTCGCCAAAATCTCGCCAAGCGTTATGAACGGAGAAATAAGTTATTCTTACAGCAGGTAAAGGAATATTGGCGTTCAAATACAAAAGTATTACTCAAAGTATCTTTTTTCATGAATGGAAAAAGCTAGAACCATGAGAATAATGTCACCCAATTTATCGCATGGTATTACATATGAAAAGTGAACATGTTTCATAATAGGAAATATATTTTTTTTATTTTATATAACTTTTTTATAATCTTTTTTAAAAATGTGCAATATCTCGAGAACGGTACATGTTAGCATTCTAAAATTTATGCCAATCGTTTTCTAATAGAAAATTACATAAGAAATGTCTATTTGCGTAACTTTATTAGAGGTTTTGATTTTCTGACGATTTTTTCAAAATTTCACTCGAAAATTTAGGGGGCTTCTGAACATTCGATTGCGTATAAAAACATTAGGCTTCCAGTGTTTACGGATTGGGATTTTTGTTCCAAATTTGGTTCGAATCGGTCCATTCGTGCGTTAGTTATCGTCTCCACAGACTCACTGACACACACACACACACACATACTTTCACACACACACACACACACACACACACAACACAGACATCACTTCAAAAATGTTTGATTCGTGATCAGGGATGCTTGAAACGTGCTCTCCCGTCGAAAACTCGAATTCGAATTTTCGACCTCGTCACAATACTTTCCTTATACATTATGTATATAAGGAAAGTAAAAAATTACATAACTTTTCATTAAAAAACTATTAATTTCTGTTGAACGAGACCTATTCATTTTCAAAAGAAACAAGGCCCTTGATTTTCGGAATATATTTTTACTTTCCTTATATACATAATGTATAAGGAAAGTATTGTGACGGGATTGAAAACTCGAATTCGAGTTTTCGACGGGAGAGCACGTTTCAAGCATCCCTGATCACGAATCAATAATTTTTGAAGTAATGTCTATGTGTGTGTGTGTGTGTGTGTGTGTGTGTGTGTGTGTGTGTGTCAGTGAGCCTGTGGAGACGATAACTGACGAACGAATAAACCGATTCGAACAAAATTTTGTACAAAAATCACAATCCATAAACACTGGAAGCCTATTTTTTTTATACGCAATCGAATGTTGAGAACCCCCCCCTAAATTTTAGAATGAAATTTTGAAAAAATCGTCAAAAAATTAAAACCGCTAATAAAGTTACGTAAATAGACATTTCTTATGTAATTTTTCATTAGAAAACGACGATTGACATAAATTTTAGAACGCTAACACGAACCGTTCTCGAGATATTGTACATTTTTTAAAAAAATTTTCAAAAAGTCATATAAAATACAAAAACATTTCCTATTGAGAAACATGTTCACTTTTCATATGTAATACTATGTGATTAATTGGGTGACATCATTCTCGTGGATCTAGCTCATTCCATTCATGAAAAAAGATACTTTCAGTAATACTTTTGTATTTGAACGCCAATAGTCATTTATCTGCTGTAAGAATAACTTATTTCTTCGTCCATAACGCTTGGCGAGATTTTGGCGACAAATTTTGCGAAATGTCGCCAACTTGGCGACTTTTTGAAATGTTGCCAAATTAACGAAAATCTCGCCAAATGGATAGAAATGACGCCAAATCAATGAAAATGACGACTAATTGTCGAAAATTCAATATCTTGGAAAGAATATTAGTATCTACTATAAGAAAAATCAATGTTTTTACTGTAAAAGTAGTAAATTCATTACATTATATAAGGAAAGTCATGTGTTGCCCACATCAGATTTTTACTTTCCTTATATACATAATGTATAAGGAAAGTATTGTGACGGGGTCCAAAATTCGAATTCGAGTTTTCGACGGGAGAGCACGTTTCAAGCATCCCTGATCACGAATCGAACATTTTTGGGTGATGTCCGCGTGTGTGTGTGTGTATGTGTAAGTACGTGTGTGTGTGTGTGTGTGTGTAAGTATGTGTGTGTGTGTGTGTGTGTGTGTGTGTCATTGAGACTTTGGAGACGATATCTCACGAACGAATGGAGCGATTCGAATGAAATTTGGTACAAAAATCGCAATCCATAAATACTGGAAGCCTATTGTTTTAAAATACAATCGATTGTTCAGAACCCTCCTAAATTTTCGAGTGAAATTGTGAAAAAATCATCAAAAAATCAAAATTTTTAATAAAGTTACGGAAATAGACATTTCTTATGTAATTTTTCCTTAGAAAACGATTGACATAAATTTTAGAACGCTAGCATGAACCGTTCTCGAGATATTGCGCATTTTTCAAATACATTTATCAAAAAGTCCCATAAATAAATAAATAAAAAACTATTAACTGTTAAGAAACGTGTTCACTTTTCATATGTAATATAATGCGATAAATTGGGTGACATCATTCTCGTGGATCTAACTCGTTCCATTCACGAAAAAAGATACTTTGAGTAATACTTTTGTGTTTGAACGCCAATAGTCATTTATCCGGTGTAAGAATAACTTATTTCTCCGTCCATAACGCTTGGCAAGATTTTGGCGACGAATTTAGCGGAATGCCGCCAATTTGGCGACATTTTTAAATGTTGCCACATTAGCGAAAATCTCTCCAAATGGATAAAAATGACGCTAAATCAATGAAAATGAAGACTAATTCAAGAATATTCAATATCTTTGAAAGAATATAAGTATCTACTATAAGAATAACATTTTTTTTAACTGTAAAAGTAGTAAATTCATTGCATTATATAAGGAAAGTCATATGTTGCCCACATCAGATTTTTTAAAATCGTAAAGTGTTAAAAAACCATAAATTATTTGTCTAAATATTACAAAAATAGATATGTAATATGTGGATTTTACATTCCTATAATGCATGGTAATGTATAAGGGTATTGAAGTACTATTGGAAATGTGTTTATAAACAAAACTCTGGTTTCCGACGGATATACACTTTTCGTGCAATCTAAAATAAGAAAAGAACTTTTAACGTGGTGTCTGTCTGTCCCTGTGTATCTGTGTGATGTATGTATCCATTCTAGTTCTAAATCTATTTAACCAAATTTAATTAAATTTGGTAGATCTCATATGAGTTACCCTGGGGCTGATTAGATTTTGGTATGATTTGAAAAACAAACGAAACTTCTTATTTTGTGAAATGACGCCAAAAATCGCCAAAATCTGACCACAAAAAAGACCACATGTGCTCAAATGTATCAATTAAATGTCTGTTCTATACGTAAGTTTTGACGATGAAAAGAGTAAGACTAACCTTATTATTCAAGAACTAATCGTTCTCGCTATATTTCAGTGTTTTTGCATTTTTAAAATACCGCCTTTGAAAACACATTCTGTCGCCAAAAGGAAACTAAACACCCGGAGTAGATCTGCTAATTCAGAGCAATTTCAAATAATTGCGTATGTTATTTTGCGCAATTAAATTCAATTTAATGAATTATGAAATAAATAAAGAGAAAACGAATTTTAGTCTATATAGAAAGTCACGCGCTGCCGACATCAATTTGTTTTATTTAAAAGCGAATACAGTGATTTATAAAACGCTGATGTATGTCGTTTTTCATGTATTTCATGCTTTTGATCTGAAATGAAAAAATCTGATGTGAGCAGCACATGACTTTCCCTGCAAACTCAAATCCATTGCCTCTTTATTTCATTAATAATTTATTAAATTTTGTTTAATTGCGCTAAATAACACGCATAATTATTTGAATTGACACTGAAATTGAACGTTTAATTCATCTTGCGTTTTCATTTGGTAACGGGACTTACTCTCAAAACCAGCGTAACAAAAATGCAAAAAAACTAAAATATCTCGAGAACGGCTAGTTCTAGAGAAATGGGGCAGGTCTTTTTCTTTTCATCGTCAAAAATTGCATATAACACAAGCATTTAATTGTTGCGTTTGAGCATACGTAGACTATTATTTTAGAATTTGGCGATTTCTTCGGGGGGGGGGGCTATTTTGCCCAAAAAGCAGGTTATTTCTTCCGAATCGTAAAAAAATCTAATCAGCACCAGGGTAACCCATAAAAAATCGTACCAAAATCTACCAAATTTTGTGAAATTTGGCCGATTAGTTTTTCAGGGAGAGTGGATACAGACAATTTTTGCAGGCCTTTTCGCAAAAAACTACAGGTTTTTTTTCCCGAATCGTACTAAAACCAGGGTAACCTACATGTGACTTATCTACCAAATTTTATGAAATCTGGTCGATTAGTCTTTGAGTTAATATACTTTGTACAGACAGACACACACAGACGTCACGTTAAAAATAGCTTTTTTCGTGTTCTAGAGGCCCCGAAACGTGTAAATACGTCGAAAACTCGAATTGCGGATTCCAATATTTACCCTATACATTACCATGTATTGCAGGGAAAGCAAAAATTCACAAAAAAATAATATTTAAAATGAGTAAATACTCTGTAAATACTTTCAACCTGAAATAATTGAAGATCATTATCCAATAATTAACACGAGTCGTTCTTGGTATATTAGAAATTTATTATGTCCTGGATCCGTTATGGGAATGTACTAAATTTTGGGGCACAAATCGAGAACCGGAGAACTAGAAAGCCCAAGTTTGGTTTGTCGCTGCCTTTCGTTCTATTATTTAATTCTTTGCATTTTGAACTTTATCAAGCTAGCACGTTCTGGATCTGTTATAAGCATGTACTCCTTTTTTGGGAATAACTCGAGATCCAGAATACCGAGAAAGATCCCATTTGGTATATCGCTGTGTTGGTATATTCATAGTATATTGAAATTTTTTGGATGTCGAATCTTACTGGCTCAGACGTCCTGGACCCGCCATAGGAATGTACTCATTTTTTGGAGGGAATGAAAAAAACTGAATAACCGAACCAGCTAGAAAGTTCTAATTCGGTATATCATTGACTTTTATACATTTAAGTTACATATGTTTAAATAAATACATTTTTCATACATTTGCTACATAGAAATAATAAAAGAGGGTTACTTTAAAAAACCAAGTTTTTTTTTATTTTACTTGCTGTATTGCTGGTTTTGATGGTATTTTACTGTCTTAATGTTAATCGGAAATTTTTTCCCATTGGTATATATGCAGATACTTTCTTTGTAGAGTATAATGTGTTATTTTTGTTTAGTTTGGAGACTGGTGTCACGTGATATTTCGTTCATGCGTCATTACACAGCACGAACACCCACTACATATATGTCTGTCCCATTCTGATTTCTTATTTTATTTCTTATTGGTCACATGTAGCAACTGATGTTTACATTTATTGTCAATCTCCAAGAACTAGGTTATATATATATATACATACATACATATATATATATATATATATATATATATATATATATATATATATATATATATATATATATATATATATAATAAATGATTGAATTTTGAAAATTTTCTTAAATTGTTTGAGCTGCTGACCTATAAATTCTTTGCTCTACAGACTAAAGTATAGAAGTTCTAAAGATTAAATGAGAAGCATAAGTGTTTTATTAAGTAGTTTGGCTCTAATGAGTCTGATAAGTAATTATCGAAAATTCGTTCTCCCTCGATAAAACTTGTAATAAACATTGAAAATGGGTACTAAATAATAAAAAAGGATACTACAAATGAAACCATATTAAATCGAAATAAATATAATAATAAGGATAGTGCTGTATAGAGAATACAAAACCGAACAATTAAAATAGAAGCATAAGTATATTCCAGTTCTATTTTGTGAATCGCACCAAAATTTAATCAGTATCAGAGTAACCCATAACTTATTTGACTAAAAATATTAATAACTTTATTTTATCTTCAGAGTAGATGCATGCATCCCACAAACAGAGACTCAAACACAGGCGTTACTTGTTATATACACGGTGTTTTAAAAAGGTGTACATGTACGACTAAATATCTCTATAATGATTGATCGTAGGTCCATGATTCTAATTCAAAAGTGCTTTAAATAAGGTAGACTGTCATAGTATGCAAATTATGATCATGTAACACATTTTAATATAAAATGCGACTTTTACAATCTTTGAAATATGTTTAAATTGCGAAATTATTTTCCATAATCAAATAAGTCAAACAGAGAATGCTTCATTGTCATACGACCAAAATTACCGGAAATTTCAGTAATTAAAATTTTCGACGGAGAGTTGGGGACTGTAAAAAATTTTTGCTAGAGAAAGTGTCACTGTCATACGACCATCATTACCCTAAATTTCATTAATTAAAATTTTCGACGAATATTTGGGGACTGTAAAAGAATTTTATTAAAGAAAGTGCCATTATCATATAACCATCATTACCCTAAATTTCACTAATTAAAATTTTAGACGGATAATTGGGAACTGTAAAATTTTTTTGCTAGAGAAAGTGCCACTGTCATGCAACCATCATTACTCTAAATTTCATTAATTAAAATTTTCGACGGATAATTGGGGACTGTAAAAATTTTTTGCTAGGGAAAGTGCCACTGTCATACGACCATCATTACCTGAAATTTCAGTAATTAAAATTTTCGACGGATAATTGGGGACTGTAAAAAATTTTTGCTAGAGAAAGTGCCACTGTCATACGACCATAATTACCCAAAATTTCAGTAATTAAAATTTTCGACAGATAATTGGGGACTGTAAAATAATTTTGCTGAAGAATGTGCCATTGTCATATGACCATCATTTCCTTGAATTCCATTAATTAAAATTTTCGACGGATAATTGGGGAGTGTAAAAAATTTTTGCTAGAGGAAGTGCCACTGTCATACGACCATCATTACCCGAAATTTCAGTAATTAAAATTTTCGACGGATAATTGGGGACTGTAAAAAATTTTTGCTAGAGAAAGTGCCACTGTCATACGACCATCATTATCCTAAATTTCATTAATTAAAATTTTCGACGGATAATTGGGGAGTGTAAAAAATTTTTGATAGAGAAAGTGCCACTGTCATACGACCATAATTACTCGAAATTTCAGTAATTAAAATTTTCGACAGATAATTGGGGACTGTAAAATAATTTTGCTGAAGAACGTGCCATTGTCATATGACCATCATTACCTTAAATTTCATTAATTAAAATTTTCGACGCATAATTGGGGACTGTAAAAAATATTTGCTAAATAAAGTGTCATTTTCATACGACCATCATGACCATCATTACACTAAATTTCATAATTTAAAATTTTTGACAGACAATTGGTTATTAAAAAAAAATTTGCTCAAGAAAGTTCCATTGTCATACGACCATCATTACCCTAAATTTCATTAATTAAAATTCTCGACGAATAATTGAATAGAAATTTTATCAATCGTGATTCAGTGTTTGTACACAACGTCTGAAAATTATATGTTCGTCATTTCTGATCAAATTGATATAAGTTCCATATCTTCGGCAATTTTTCCTGGCCAATCTTGCATATTAAGAGATCCTGTCTTCTTTTTAAAAAAATCATTAAATGAATAATTATTTACTAATTGAAATTTCCTTCGTAAAGGACCCGTATAAAAAGTTAAATTTTCTAAGCGAAAATGTGCCCAAAACTGTTGTTTAGTTGTAAATCATATCTGATTTGAAGCATTTCATACATTGAAACCATGGGCCTGTAATCCAAAAATGTCTTAAGTTGGAACCATATGTAAAACCAAAATTAAAATCCACGATGCAAATATTTGAATCGTGTTTTACGCAGTCTGAAACATGCAAATTCGTCCAAAATTCGAACTCTAATGTTTGATTTTATTCTAATATATTTTTAGAAAAGAACGTATGGTGAAGAAAATAAAATGAAGAGAAATCACTCATATCTCACATCGTCTATTAAAATGTGAAATAAAATAATTATTATAATGTTAAATAAAATATTTATTATAATGTGAAATAAAATAATTATAATAATGTGAAATAAAATAATTATTTTAATGTGAAATAAAACAATTCTCTATGGACCCAGAAACTTTTAAAAAGGTACGATGTAAATTCAAAATAAATTTCAATATAAATTAATTCAAAATAATTAATTCAAAATAAATTTTAAACTTATATACTCCGCCTGTTTCTAATTTAAGCTCTACAAAATAATGAAAAAAATTGTTATTTTGCAACCAAATAATTTAAAATATTAGAATGCATTGTTTTGTTACGATAATTGAAAAAAAAGTAATTCCGCTTTTGTTTTAGTCGTACCAATGAAAGATTAATGTAAAACTCAAATTAAAAACTTCAATGTCTGGTAACAGATGCAAACGTTTCCATTGCGTTTGAATTGATTCGGATTCCATCCTTTTTGTATTAATTTTTCCCATAGCGATACCAGGAATATTTATTGAATTCAAAAATGCATCAGAAATTCATTTGGATTTGCAAATGTAATGTTTCACCCTTTCGATCGAAATTCGTGTAAACGGGAAGCAGCAACTACAAATAATGAAAAGATTAATTTTTTTTAGCCATAAATTTTTATTCGAAATTGCTACATACATTTACCAACGCATCGTAGAGGCATGTTATTTTGTAATTTTTAAATGGTACTCATATTTTTATTAAAGAGACAATTCAAATAAATGATGTAAATTTAATATGTAAAAGCAAAATTAAAGAGGCTGATTTTAAGCAAAATATGGGATGAATTAAGTGATCAATGTAATTGCAACCGATTTTCCCTACACTTCTTATTACTTCATGCTACCTCTCTTTATTAACCCTTCGTTCAACATCTTTGACGGGCTCTTTCTTAGCGCCCAGAGCACTCAAAGAGCTGAAACTCGTCTTACCGTTTTCTCTCGCGAACAATTTCTTCTATAAAATGTACGTGTCATGACGTTACGTCATTATGTCATCAATGGGGTTCCACTTTATTCTACGATGAAGCCCATACAAATCCAGTTATAAGTTCTTAGTTTATACTTTCACAACTAGCGCCGGTTATATCCGGCATCAACTAAATGTGTCGCATTGTCTAGTGCTAGCTATATCCGGCATCCACTAAATGCTTCACTCTGGCTGGCACCGACTATATCTGGTATTCAATAAATGCTTTACCCTGGCTAGCGCCAGCTATATCCGGCATTCACTAAATGCTTCACCCTGACAGGAATTCTCTATATGTTTCACCCTGGCTAACGCCGACAATATCCGGCATTCACTAAATGTTTCACCCTGGATAGTGCCGGCTATATCCGACATCCACTAAATGCATCACATTGACTAGCGACTCACTTGCAGTAACTATACGCGAATTGGACACCACGCATTTAACTAGCGCACGAGAAAAAGTTCTTGACATGAGTAACATGTATTGTTTTCTACCTTTTTGTGGAGCATCATAATTAAAAGTAATGTAATTAACATATACGGTGTGCACTAATGGCACGACGACTACATTCATCGGTGGCGTACTTATGGTTAGTTCCGTCGTCGCGAAAGGGTTAATGACTTTATACACTCATAACTTTACTGTAAAAGGCGTTTCTAAAATTAGAATCCTAACTTTAGAAACGCCTAATATAAGCGAAGTATTTTAGTATACTCTATAACAAAAAAATCGACGCACCAGGAAGGAGTTGTCCGATTGTAATGAAATTTCGTATGCAAAGACATTTTAAGCGAACATTCAAATCAATAAAATTTGGTGTCCAATGGATAAATAGTAGTGGGAGCTCCAGCGCATCGGAGCTGCGCATTCAGCAGGTGTATATCTGGGCTGGTGTATACCTGCAGGTGGGTATGATCTGAGGTGCCATCTCCTTTGATAGCCATCTCCTTTGACACTCACAGCACAGCGGTACGTAGACACCATTCTATGACCGGTTGGGTTACCATTCCTTTTGCGACACCCCAGATTAACTTTTCTACAAAATAATGCCCGGCCGCACACGGCACGTGTTGGTATGAATTGTCTTCAAGCTTGCCCAACACTTCCTTGGCCAGTTAGGTTTCCTTATCTCTCTCTCCCATAGAGCACATTTGGGACGTTATGGGAAGGCGATGGCAACCATCCCGGAATGTTGACGATTTAGCCCGACAGTTGGAGACAATTTGCCATGACCTTCCGTAAGACACCATCCGTGAACTTTATCAGTCTATGCCATGCCGGGTGGCATCTTGCATCCAGGCCAGAGGTGGACCAATGCCTTATTGACTTCCTCCCTTTGTATACCGTCAAACACTGAATCATTAAATTGTTCTGAAATTTTAATCGTTTCTTTTTCTATGTATATTCTTCACATCCATCAATTTTATCACAATCGGACAACTCCTTCTTAGTGTGTCGATTTTTTTTGTTTATAGAGTGTATATGAACTTGGCTATCGCAGACAATTGTAGCCGGAGTGCAGTATATAAGAAATTTGGAACTGACTGAGTAGTAGTAGGACTAAATTATCAATCTTCACAAAAATGTACAAAATTAGGACTTATAGTGAATTTTCTTAATGTCATTTCTGGTGGAAGCTACTCCATGCTGACACATAATAAGATCCAAGTTGGGCTACGGATACTGCTATAGGGAATGGGAACATGATCATAATATGGAGTTAGAACAAGGACCCGTTATGAACCCGAGCAACTATTTTTGCGTGAAATCACTACTCTGACGATTACAAATATTTACATGAATTGCATCACTATACATAATCATATAAGGTGTCTAAAGTTTTTTCGCTTTACTAGGCGTTCTAGAAGCTGTAATGTATAATCTTATTTCTCCCATCTATAACTAAATTTTTATGGAATGACATATGTCGGATACATCACATTATTTCTTATTTTTTAAAGTTTTTCCAAAGAAGAATATGCCAAAAATGTTAATAAACTTGTGTAAAAAATGTGCTTAAGTAAAAAAAAAATCATTGAATTTTTCTTTGTTTCATCGTTTTTTTATGATAATAGAACGCAAGACCGAGGACAAAGAAATAATTTTTTATCAGATGTCTGTGTCGGTGTCAGTGGCAGAAGAAAAAAACAATTTCCTTCTTATCTCTAATTCTTTTCCGATAAGCCGGCCATCAAAACATCCTTATCGGAAACTAAACGACATCTTAAACACTGTTCATACTTTGTGTTTACGTGATAGTTAAGTCTGGTCATAATCTGGGTAAATATATAGAAGTTAAATGCTTAAAATGACTGTGTTTATAAATGTATGTCAAAATTCATAAGATTTTAATAATTAAAAAAAAGAAATAAATAAATAAAATCTCATAGAATTTTAGGTTTTCATCTTATAAATCTATATAGAATTGCCTAACGTGTCTAAGGTATTTTAGCTTTCTAGAGCCTCTAGAAGGCTAAATCTTTGCACACTTATATTATCGACATCGGTACAGAACTAAATGGAGTCGGATTTTCGAATTATCCCCCTGGGTGGAGAAAATAAGGCGTTTCCAACTGTCTTTTCAGACCTTCCATAAGGCCCCCTGTTGAATCTTTTACCACTTATAGTGTTGAATCTTTGCACACTTATAGAGTTGAATCTTTGCACATTTATAGTGTTGAATCTTTGCACACTTATAGTGTTGAATCTTTGCACACTTATAGTGTTAAATCTTTGCACACTTATAGTGCTACCATCGGAAAGAACCTAACATCGTCTGATTTTTGATCTTCTTCCCCAATAGTGGAGATTATGGGTTTTTTTTCTTTGTCTTTCCAGATCATCAAGCATCCCTCTGGTGGCTTGGAATACTGAATTTTTGTACACTTATAGTGTCGACTACTAAACCGAACCTTATAAAGCCGGAATTTTCCCCCTCAGATTGGAGAAAACGAAGAGGGGATTTAATATCCTTCAAAGGCGTCCCAAAGTCCTTCACTAGGAAGATAAATTTATGTTCGACTATGGGACAGAACCTAATTATGCCAATTTTTAATTGAGATAACTATTTTCGACATTAAGCATCACACATTACTGAACAAAATAAAACCTAAAAAAAGGGGGGGCTACAGCTACATTTTAAAGAGTGTTAGTTTTTCTGTCTCTGCTCTAGTAACATTTAATATTGGTCAAATGTTAGATCAATATTGTATATTTTGGTATTACATTGGAAATATTTCCAATATAATCCAACTTTTGGGCAAATATTGGTATTACATTGGCATAATATTGGCTAATATTTTCATTAAAATATTACGCCAATATTGGTGTTGCATTTGAAATATTGGTGTAATATTTTCCCAATAACGTCCCAATATTTTAAACCAATTGTGGCCTCACAAAATAGAAAAGATACTTAAAGAGAGAGAGTTGAACTTTTAGCTTAATTAAATTCATTAAGATATCATATCTCTTTTAACATGGCCGTAAAATCTCGCATAGTGGAATTATTATTGTACATTGCTTATTGTGCCGCTATTAAAACCCTCCAATTTTTTACTTTAGCGTGAATCCTGTAGAGGAATATTAATTATTATAATACTCATTGACTGCACCATTTAAACTTTAACAATAAAACATTTATTAACAACATCAGCACTTATTAATTCATTACACAATTTATTATTAGTTTTAGCGGGGGAACACGTGAGACCACTGAATTGGCTAAACGTTTCTAAAGTTATTTGAGGAACACATACCTTCAAGGCTGTCTTGGACTATGATCATATATCAAAATGCTGACATCAGGAATTCGTACTCGCCATAACTCTCGGTGTGTGGCTCCTTCTCGTACTCTGATTGCACTCACACATCAATAGATCTATATTATTTTGGAACCTCTACGGAATACTCTCCAAGTCTGTATTTCAATTCAAGTCACCGTCTCTAAGTTTTCTTATCTTCTGCTTCTAATATCCTTCCTCGGTCACAAGTTGTGGTTCCCTTTTTCCGTTGGGGGTGTCACGCACCCTTTGCTTTCATTTGCAGGATTCAGTGTGACGTAACAAGAAGTTTCTCCATTGGTTAATCATTGAACCAATGTCGCTACTTGACATCCTCGTAAAGGCCCCCATAAATTTATGGTTTGCTGTAAACCTCGGCGCCACTCAGACTGGCAGTATTGTCCGAAGTTTCGAATCAATAAATAACTGGCATAAACCTGTCTCACCAAAACACATGTGAAATCTATTTCTGGTCTCACACCAATATTGGGCTAATTCCGTCAAAATGTCAACTTTTTCATATTAGTCTAATATAGGAGCCAATATTGGACAGATATTGCTACTAGGGTGACAGGCTTACGTATTAATTTATACATAAATCATTATTAAAACATATTTTAAGAATTTAGTTACAAAAATATAAATAATTTTAAAACATAAGAAACAACTAGCTAAATTATTATCTGTTAATTATATTGACTCAATATTCCAGAAATTCTTGGTACTATATAAACCTTCCCCACAAACATTTCAAAAAAAGTTTATTCAAAAGGGTGTTTTTTTACTTCTAAACGGAAATAGAATGAAGTAAACACAGATCTATACCTGGACATATTTCTTTCTAAAGATCCAGATGAAGATAAATGACTCTTTTGGTGATTCTTTCCGACGTAAACTTTGCTTCAAAATTGCAAAAATGTCTTCTAAAGTGTAATTTGGGGTAAAAAAGAGCCAAATAAAACTGAAACTTTTCGAATTTTTCATATTTATCAAAACTTTCATTTCGATACGCATGCGGTTTTGCTTGTACCAGTAAGTGCGCTTATTTTTGTGCATATTGGAGATTCTACGTTAACGATAGGAATAAAATATATTATAAAAAAATATTCTCAAATAAAGTGTTATATAAAATAAATATATCTTACAGAAGTAAGTCTACGTCTGTACATAATTATCATAATCGTAAAATTATATTTTAAGTATTCCAAATCGACTTAGTGTCCATTATCGTCGGAAAATAACAACCTTGATTAACACTTATGAAACATACAGAAAAAACGGCTCAGACTGAATTTGCATTAAAAATTATTTAAAAAAAATATGCGTGCATGTTGAATTGTTCTCGACGTTTAATTGTATATAAACAGTTTTCGAACTTTTACTCCACTAGAGGGCCACGTCTTACTTGTCTGAAGATTCATTTCATAGTCATTGAGAAAATGTATTCCGTCAGACTAGCCTGCATGTTCGCTCTTCTCTTTCCTTGAAGGCAAACTTCAGTTCATCACCTCTTACTGCCGGTTTGGCATAGCGAGACTCTGGGGAGGGCATTCTTCATTTTATGGTAATTTCGTAATTGGCTTTCTGTGACCAGCTTGCTGCGTTTTCGCAAATGGCTGGCACTAAACATTATCACAACTCGGAGGGGGATCTGAGTCTTAAGTTTAGGGGTCTTAAGTTAAGTTTACCCTGATCACTGCTCGGTTATTTTCTCTGAACTCCTGGCAATCAGAGAGGCTTTCAAATATGTGGAATCCTCTAATTATGACACTGTTTATCATTCTAGGGCCAACGGCCGTACCGTGCTGAAAACACCGGTTCTCGTTAGATCACCGAAGTCAAGCAGCATCGGGCGCGGTTAGTACTTGGTGGGTGACCACCTCGGAACACCGCGTGCTGTTGGCCATCTCGGGTGCGGTATCCCCGTGGTTTGCGCGCTAGATTTGCACGCTACCACAAATGCCGCCGTGTTCATGCGGAGTACGATCACGTTAAACATGTGGGTCCGTAAGTCCTTCCGAGAGGTTGGTGGTAGGGGAAGGAGGGTACGGTCCCTGTGGATGCCTCCCCCACTGGGTTCCGGTCTAAATTGGGTGGCACTTCCCGGCCGTCCATACAGTTACCTTACACCTTTCTGGTAGGTCGGACGGTCTGGGTCTCAACTGTTTATCATTCTACAAGACAGTGAAAGTTCTATACAACATCTTAAGAACTGACCAGAAATCACTGACAACACTAGCTGGGACATCACCTTGCTATATGAGATGAAGAATATAAGATCCATTGGAATCCAATGTATTTCTTCTCATATTTGTGTTTGCGATAATGAGACTGCCTACTCCTTAGCCAACGAGATTTATCATCTCAACCCAGCTTCGAACACTTCTGAAATACAAGTCCTGATTAGATCTAGGAACTGTTATGGCACTCTTCCATGTCATCACTGGTCCTCCGCTAAGAGCTTTGGATTATCACTCTAATATGACGGATTCATTCAGACAGCATTGACCAGGTTAAGGAGCGACCATACTATAAGGATATAAAGTTTGAGCGCGGAGACAGAGTTTTCCCTCCTTGTACCTATTCTTCCTCCTCGGCTACTCCCTCTCATCCTCTCAACTGCATAGGAACCCCTTTAAGTCTTCTTTTAGAGAACTAAGAGGGTGTAATCTCATTGCTTTACGGGCGGCTTAATCTTTTGAACTTGATCTAGCATTTTCTATGTCAAAGGGCTTACCAATGCAATATCGTAAATTTTACTGATGAAAACTGTTCAGTTTTGAAAACACAGTGCCTAACCAATTGTCCACATCACTTAAATTCTATTTCACGAAATTTATACTGTCATTTTTAAAGCTCTTTGTCTTTGCTTCCTTTCTGCCTGTTGTTTTAACTTACAATGTTCAGAAGATGTTTAAAATGCTGCTGTTATTGAGTGTTAAAAAATATTTTCTTGCACTATTTAATTTGCGTTTTGTGTCTTTTGTGTCATTACAATATCTGTGACATAATCCAATCCAGTCCAATCAGAAAGAATCAATTAACAAATGAAGAAATTTTTATTGTTAAAATTTCTAGCTACAAAAATTATTTTCTACGTCTTACAGGGCAGTTGAAAATTCTTTATATTATTGAACAGTGCTATATATATTTTTACCTTATGTATATTTTATTTTATTTATAAGCATTTTAAATATAAACACATGTCAAAAAATCTGATGTGGGCAACACATGACATTCCTTATATAATGCAATGAATTTGCTACTTTTACAGTAAAAAAATAGGTTTTTCTTATAGTAGAAACTTATAATCTATCCAAGATATTGAATTTTCGACAATTAGTCGGTCGTCATTTTTATCCATTTGGCGCGATTTTCGTTAATTTAGAAACATTTCAAAAAGTCGCCAAGTTGGCGACTTTCCACAAAATTCGTCACCAAAATCTCGCCAAGCGTTATAGACGGAGAAATAAGTTATTCTTATAGCAGATAAATGACTATTGGCGTTCAAATACAAAAGTATTACTCAAAGTATCTTTCTTCATGAATGGAACGAGCTAAATCCACGAGAATGATGTCACCCAATTTATTGTATGATATTACATATGAAAAGTGAACATGTTTCTCAATAGTTAATTTTTTTTTTAATTTATGGGATTTTTTTAATAAATTTATTTGAAAAATGTGCAATATCTCGAGAACGGTTTATACTAGCGTTTTAAAGTTTATGTCAATCCTTTTCAAAGGAACAATTACATAAAAAATGTCTATTTATGTAACGTTATAAAAGGTTTTGTATTTTTGATAATTTTTTCAAAATTTCACTCGAAAATTTAGGGGGATTCTGAACATTCGATTTCGTTTAAAAACAATAGGCTTCCAGTACTCACGGATTTTGATTTTTGTACCAAATTTCATTCGAATCGCTCCATTCGTTCGTGAGATATCGTCGCCACAGACTCACTGACACACACACATATACACACACACAGACATCACCTCAAAAATGTTTGATTCGTGATCAGGGATGCTTGAAACGTGCTCTCTTGTCGAAAACTCGAATTCGAATTTTTGAACCCCGTCACAATACTTTCCTTATACATTATGTATGTAAGGAAAATAACAAAACAAATATTGGTTAATTATTTTTGTTTTATATGCTAAATATATCTAATACAAAACTTGTCACATACATTTCACATATCTACAGAAACACATACGTGACATTTTTTCCCCTTTTCGCAGAGGAAAATAAAGCAAACATTAATCCACATTCAGACATATTTTTCTAAAGATCCAGATGAAGATAAATTACTCTTTCGGTGTTTCTTTCTGAAGTAAACTTTGCTCTAAACTTCCCAAATAATGTGTTTAGAGGTGTAATTTGGATCAAGGTGGAATTTTGATATGACAGAGAAACTTTTATAATTTTTGTTATTTATCAAAACGAAATTTCAGTCATGCTTATGGATTTGTTTATGAATTTAAATATGCATATATTTGTGTGTTTTGTAAGTTTTCTGAAAGGGCGGAAATATCTGTATTGAGAGGTTCCGTCTACTTTTCTCATATATTATTTTATAAGTAAAATTGAGAATCAATTTGCTTGTCTGTTTGTCTCCTCATCATGGGAGTGTTGTTGATGTTGAGACTCAGACCGTCCGACCTACCAAAAAGGTGTAAGATAACTGTTTGGATGGCCAGGAAGGCCCATCATGGGAGTGTTTGCGATTTTAACTGTGCAATTTTATTTAAACTTCTCTGGAATCCGATACATTCAGCGATGATAATTACTTTCCTTATATACATAATGTATAAGGAAAGTATTGTGACGGGGTCGAAAATTCGAATTCGAGTTTTCGACGGGAGAGCACGTTTCAAGCATCCCTGATCACGAATCAAAAATTTTCGAAGTGATGTCTGTGTGTGTGTGTGGGTGTGGGTGTGTGAAAATATGTGTGTGTCAGTGAGTCTGTGGAGACGATAACTGACGAACGAAAGGACCGATTCGAACGAAATTTGGTACGAAAATCACAATCCGTAAACACTGTAAGTTTATTGTTTTTATATGCAATCGAATGTTCAGAACCCCCTAAATTTTCGAGTGAAATTTTGAAAAATCGTCAAAAAACCGAAACCGCCAAAAAATTTACGCAAATAGACATTTCTTATGTAATTTTTCATTAGAAAACGATTGGCATACATTTTAGAACGCTAACATGAACCGTTCGAGATATTGCACATTTTTCAAAAAAATTATCAAAGAGTTATATAAAATAAAAAAAAATATTTCCTATTGAGAAACATGTTCACTTTTCATATGTAATACCATACGATAAATTGGCTGACATCATTCTCGTGGATCTAGCTCGTTCCATTCATGAAAAAAGATACTTTGATTAATACTTTTTTATTTGAACGCCAATAGTCATTTATCTGCTGCAAGAATAACTTATTTCTCCGTCCATGACGCTTGGCGAGATTTTGGCGACGAATTTGGCGGAATGTCGTCAACTTGGCGACATTTTTAATTGTTGCAAAATTAACAAAAATCTCGCCAAATTGATAAAATGACGCTAAATCAATGAAAATGACGACTCATTGAAGAAAATTCAATACCTTGGAAAGAATATAAGTATCGACTATAAGAATAACATTTTTTTTAACTGTAAATGTAGTAAATTCATTGCATTATATAAGGAAAGTCTTATGTTGCCCACATCAGATTTTTTTTTAATTATCCCAGTACTACAATAATTTATTTTACTCAAAAAACTTAAAACCATGGAGCATTAAAGCGTAACCCCGCTTCAGACAAGCGGCGTGAGATGGTGATAGGTATCACGGGTGGTGTGCCGAATTATAATTTGTCTATTAAATTATATTTGTTAAAAATGCATTTTAAATTAAATTAACTATTAATTTGTATATTAATCATACATGTAATATGTTCTAAAACTTACTGCTGTGGACATTGCGTTGGTGGCCGCAAAACCCACCTAATTTTGTGCTTAACGGGATACTAATTTAACAAACTAAAATAAGGTTAATAGTAAGGGAACAAACATTTATTTATCACATACTTAATTTACACTCTTTAAATTACAAATTAAATAAGTATCACAATAGTGGAATACATCTCAAAGGTAGTTTGGGGGGTGTAGTTTGGGGGGTTTTGGGGATAAATTGATATTTGGTTGGAACACTTGGTGCGATGCATTAATTAGCTTTTCCTTAAAAAATACAAATTTAGACAAAGAGGTTATCCTCATATAGTTATAATTGTACGGTACCTGAATTTCTTTTTTATATCTTGAAAAAACCACCGATGCTTTGTCACAATTTACAACTTGCAATACCAGATGAACATGAGCTCTCCTTCGAACTCCTAAATCAGAGACGCACACACAACTCTTAACACTGCTACTGTAGCTTGCTCTCCACTAGTCCAACTCCAACAGCCTGTCTTGACCAATTCTAACTGTCTTTCAACTCCTAGCAACTCTCACTTATATCCATTTTCCGCTGGACGGTCTACGTGTGGTATGCAGACATGAGGGCTGATCCGTAGACATGGAGTCACCGTCTCGGTTGCCGCCAAATGGCTTAGCGGGGTACGTAGACATGGGGCGTGGTATGTAAGACATGGGGCCACCTGTATATTACCGACAATGTGCTTCGCGTGGGGATATTCATTCCGCCCGCATTCCTTGCTCCATCCTTCCTTAATCCTTCCAAATCTTTAATATTTTACATTTCTGGGATTACATTCTCACCCCCCCCCCCCCCCCGCGAAAAAGAAAAAAAACTCGAAAGTTACTCTCCCACAGTTTCACCTCAGTGGTAAGAAATTGAGTTCATCATGGTTCATCGAAAACACATAAGTTCATCCATCATGACAAAGGCTGAGTTCAACTTTTTAGCCTCGTAAAATTCATAGCTTTGCTAGTTCTTTATAGTTTTTTTATAGTTCCCTGTCAAGTTAATCCATTGTTCATAATTGACATACTGTACCATAAATTACATGAAGATTACCAACATTCCAATTATTATTAAATTGCAAATTTTGATATATTATTTGCAATGCATAATTTTCATTTCTCCTTTTACAGAATTATTTACATACAACATATCATTACATAACAGCATTCATTACTTTATTATTATTATACATTTCCTTGTTATCATTTCATTTTATAACATATTGTAGTAGTGCAACTATCAACTTCCGATTCTTGGTTATGGTTGAATTCCATATCACCATATTATTTATAAATTACTTTTTTATTTCACTTAATTTTTTTTTATATATAACTTGACATATATGTAATGTCAGAAATACATAACATACTTCTTGAAATATACTTATATCTACAATTTAAAACATATATATATATCCTCAATTATCAATTTCTATTTATGACATTAATTACAAACTTTTTAACATATTTTTCATATTCTTTGTCTTATGAAACTACTATTTACAACAATTCTAGGCGAAAATTATACCCTCTGGTATTATAACAAGCCTCATCATCATATCTATTATTTTCACAGTCTAATTGCTTTTCTTTAGTGACCTTCCCTTTCTTATTTTGACTTTGATAATTATTTCTAATCACTTTCTCATTTTGATTTTTTTCTTTGTCCTGGCTTGATTCGCTTTCGTCACTATTTTTCAAATATTGTTTTCGCTCCGCTGCCATGTATAGTTTATTTATGTGCACTTTATAAGTTTTATTTTCATCACTTTTAAGACATATTATAACATTATTATTTCGGACTAATTTCGTAATTCTAAATGGTCGTAGCATGATGGATGGCTGACAATGATGCCATTGAGCTAGTACGGGCCTGTCGCACAGTCATTCGATCTTGCTTCGTATTCCTGCGCCTTGGCTTTCGAGAGCCCTCATTCCTCCGATGAGTTCCTTGCAGCAACCATTGCTGCCAGCACCTTTGCACAGCAGTAACGTTCGGTGCAGGTGGCGACCTATTGCTCGGTATGGCCAGTCGGATTCACGCATCCCGACTGTACGACCACGTTCGAACTCGTATAATTGCTTATAAGGTCTTCGACAATCTCGTAACGGCATTATTGGTTATGTCTCCACGGAACTGCAACGCCGACAACGAGCAAAGAATAACCGTCCACATTTTAACCTGTTTTATAGGATCCTAGTTGCGCAGTAGAAACACCCGTTATGACCGAAGTTAACACTCATTGGCCTTGCAAATTTAATCATTTTCATACTTGGTATAAAGAAATTCGCATGCGAAATTTCGAGGTAATCGGATTATTTTTCAAAGGTACTTCGTTTCTTTTGCGAAAGAGTGTATTTGCTAATTGTAAAGAATATTACTTTACTTATACCTTTACATCACCTTTCTACGGTATACGCATTTAAAACATACGTATACATAAGTGAAACAAAAAAAAAATATTGGTCACCTGCAATGATTTTGCTTCATATCCTAAATATATCGGATACAAAACTTGTCGCATATGCATTTCATGTTTCTAAAAAAACACGTACATGTTGTTTTCTTCTCTTTCGCAGAGGAGAATAAAGTAGACATAGATGTACATCCAGACCTATTTTTCTAAAGATCCAGAAGAAGATAAATGACTCTTCCGATGTCTTTTTCTGATGCAAACTTTGCACTGAACTTCACAAATAACGTGCTTTTATTTGGTCTAAATATGGTGTGAGGGAAATAGATTGAAAGGGATTTTCCCAATGACTTTCGCTATTTCCGAATTTTTTTGTAAAATTTGCAAAGAAAAATATCTGATGTGGGCAGCACATGACTTTCCTTATATAATGCAATGAATTTACTACTTTTACAGTAAAATAAAATAGGTTATTCTTATAGTAGATACTTATATTCTTTCCAAGATAGTGAATTTTCTCCAATTATTTGTCGTTTTCATTGATTTAGCGCCATTTTTATCCATTTGGCAAGATTTTCGTTAATTTAGCGATATTTAAAAATGTCGCTAAGTTGGTGACATTCCGCCAAATTCGTCGCCAAAATCTCGCCAAGCGTTATGGACGGAGAAATAAGTTATAGCATTTAAATGACTATTGACGTTCAAATACAAAATTATTACTCAAAATATATTTTCTCATGAATGGAACGAGCGAGATTCACGAGAATGATGCCACCAAATTTATTGCATGATATTACACATGAAAAGTGAACAACATGTTTCTCAATAGGAAATATATTTTTTTTTTATTTTATATAATTTTTTGATAATTTTTTTTGAAAAATGTGCAATTTCTCGAGAACGGTTCATGCTAGCGTTCTGCAGTTTATGTCAATTGTTTTCTTAGGAAAATTTAGATATGAAATGACTATTTGCATAATTTTAATAAAGGCTTTGATTTTTTGATGATTTTTTCAAAATTTCTCTCGAAACTTTAGGGGGGTTCTGAGCATCCGGTTATATTTAAAAACAATAGGCTTCCAGTATTCACGGATTGTAATTTTTGTACCGAATTTCATTCGGATTGCTTCATTCGTTCGTGAGTTATCACACACACGCCCAGACATCACTTTTAAAACGTCTGATTCGTGATCAAGGATACTTGAAACGTGCTCTCCCGTAAAAAACTCGAATTCGAATTTTTGATCCCGTCACAATACTTTCCTTATATATCATATGTATATAAGGGAAGTGAAAAACGACACGTACATATTGTTCTTTTTCTTTTTCGCAGACGAGAGTAAAGCAGACGTAGATATACATCAGGACATATTTTTCCATAGATCCAGATGAAAATAAATGAATACTTTGATGTTTTCTCCTGATGTAAACTTTCCAATGAGCTTCACAAATAACGTGTTTTAAGCTGTAATTTGAATGAGGGCGTGATTTCCAGATTGGGGAGAAACGTTCATAATTTCCTTATTTATCGAAATCAAATGAATGCAAATTTGTTTGTAAATTTAAATATGCATATATTTGCGTGTTTAGCATATGCCATATTTTCCAAATGGAGAAACATATCTGTAGTGAGAGCCTCCAACCCTCTTTCTCATAAATAAGCATTTAACATATTACTGGGCTATTTGTGCTACAGAGAATCATATACTCATGTTTGTAAAAAGTTCAACACCATGAAATAATCATCAAAATTGAATTAAATTTATTCCACAATTGACCGGTATTAATACAAATAAACGAATAAATTTACAAACCAAAAAACAATATTACATACCGAAAATCAGTATTTTGTAAAGCCACCACGCTCTGCAATAAGTGTTTCTATACGACGTGGCATCGTATCAAATAGATTTTGAATTTTTACCTGAGGAAGAGCATTCCCGATTGCTTCTATCCAAACCCAAAGTTCAGCTGTATTAGCTACGGGATGAGCGTCACGAATGAGATGCCGACCGACGAAATCCCAGACATGTTCGATAGGCGACATATCAAGTGAATAGGCAGCCCAAGAAAGATGCTGCATCTATTGTGCTGAAAAGAAGCCTTGAACATTCCTAGCAACATATGGACGAGCATTGTCCTGTTGAAATACAGCTCCAGGAATGTTTTGAAGAAAGGGTATGGCTTCGTGCTCAAGAACTTCTCTGTATCGGTTGCTGTTGAGGTTACCCTCTATTCTTAGCAGCTGAGATCGTCCAAGATACCCAATGGCGCACCAGACCATCACGTTTGGTGTTCGTCCAGTATGACGTTGGATAACGCACTCTGGAAGGTGGCGGTCACCGCTATAGCATCTAACATGGATACAGCCATCACTGTTCTCAAAATAAACGGAATTCATCGGAGCACACCTGTGTGCGCGACAGTCCAGTGGTTAGCGAGCGGGAATTGCACTGTCCCTGTAGTTGCCTCCCCCACTGGATTCCGGTCTAAATTGGGTGGCACTTCCCGGCCATCCAAACATATACTTTATACCTTTCTGGTAGGTCGGACGGTCTGGGTTGAAGAAGAAGAAGGACAACACTAGCTTCACTGTATGCGGAATTAAACCCATTTTTGTGTGAAGGAAAGAGCAGAATGTAAATTTCATTTTTTTTAAATTATTTAATTTTGAATTACATTGGTTTTAACAGTACAATAGGCGATACTTATTAAAAGCCAATATGTTTTACATAAAATATAAAATAAAATACAATCATTAGCTCAATTGATAGAGCACTGTTAGTCCAGATGGCTTTAGCAGATTTTAGCAGAGAATCAGACCAACATTCTTCAGCTGGCCGGACTGCACTCTATACATATAACATTAAAAACATGCCTCCCTTTTTTATTTGAAGAAAACCTTACATATTGCAATATCAGGATAATGGATTTTTTAATTTTTCAATTTTTCATTCATCAGTTTGTATAAATTACTTCCCATATTTCATTGAATCACATATTTATATTAATATATGCAATAATTAATTCATATTCTTGCAAAACCCGTTCCTAAATTGTCGCAACTGCTAGCAAGTCATTCACTCTTCCAACATCTTTTTCAAGTTCAGCATTCGATGAAGGTTTCTTTTTTTCTAGTATGTGACATAATGTGGCTAATGATACAGATCTGTCTAATTATTAAGAGATCTCTTTTTAACACTTTACAACATAGTCGAAAACTGTTTATGACTTTGTTCATTCTGTCTGTTTGTCCGTTCGCACGATAATTGCCATAGAAATGAGTTTATCAAAATGAAATGTTAGTATGTTGCTGAGACGGTCTGTGGGACATACGGGAATGTAAATGAATAATATCACCCAATTGGTTTTACATTTAACCCTGGTTGAGAAAATGAAATACATTGAATCCTATAGGATCTAATTTTTCACATTTTTTTAAGCGAATTTAAAAAACGCAAATTGCTTTGAAATTTTAGGAAATATTCAAATTATCCCAAAAAATATATAAAAAATTGAGCAAAATATGTTTGGTAGTTTTTTAAATAAAAATTAAAATATTAATTACACCTACATTATATGAAGAAATCACGTGGTCCACTTAAATAAAATATGGCATCCATCTTTTTTCCTAGTGTCAAGATCTTGATTTTTAAAGTTCTTGTAAATTTATATTTAATGTTGCATCCGTCCTAAAACCGCTTTATTTCTGCGGTTTTTCTATGCATCTATATTCTATGTCAACTCAATTACAATATCTTTGAATTTAAATGATCATCAAACTTTGATTATTTCTACAACGAAGCCTAATTTTAATGGATGCAGAATGTAAACAAGTGATTGCACCATGAGTTGTATAAGAATTGATGATTTTTTTCACGCAAAATTATTTAGCTCTGGAGTCTGGAATAAAACTGATATGAATGAAATATTCAATGCTTTTACATACAGAGTCACACGGTTTACATTTCGGTGACGTCATTTGAATAAAGGTAATTTTTTATGAAGTTTTAAGTTTTCAAATATAATAAATTATTGTAATACTGTGATCATTTAAAATATATCAGCACTGAATGTATCGTATTTTAGAGATGTTTAAATAAATTTGCATTTCATTTGGAAAGTGTTTCATAATCAATACTTTATGCATGATTGATATTTGTTGTTTTTAATTAAATCATTAAAACTGCTCTTTTTTTACCTCTTGAATGCTGGGTGACAAAAATATGAATTATGCGTATTTTTTTTATTGCCCATGAGAGAGATGTTTCTAAATTCTAGGTTTTTGGCTCTGGAGTTTTCGGAGATACTAGATCCTGATTCTCATTCATCTTCTCCCAATTACCTCCTTAGGGGAGAGAGTTGCGGAATATCTGCAACTATGACTAGCTATTAACTTTCCTGCAAAATTCAGGCTTCTAGCTTTAGAGGCTGAGAAGACGGTGATGAATAAGTGAGAACTGTCCCTTTTATAGATTCACAAACAGACCGACCCAGTTCCAAGGTACAAGTATATTCTTTCAAAGCATCCGTTATCGGTAACAACTTTAGAAATCAATCGATCATCTTTGCCAAGATTTCTATGTATGGATATGCAATACATAAATATAAATAACATATTTAAGCATAAAATTAAAGACGCACATCATAGATAAAAAGGTCATTTAATCAAATAGAACCATCCTATAAGATGTGCACATATTAAAAGACCAGAGCGCTTTCAGGTATCACCATGCCCTTCATCAGTGGCTATATGAAAAATTACCGTGGAAACAAGCTTATATACAGACCAAATCGGCAGACAAAATTTGCATAAATTAGCTACTGAATAATGATAATTAAATGGCATTATAAACAAGCTATTAATGATTAAACAATTACAAAATTTAAACTAGTATTTAAACTTTGAAACAAGTATTAAATAATGCTTGGATGAAATTTAGGCATGTTCATTGTTTTTTCTTTTGTGTTTATATTTAATACTTATTTAAATTTAAAATATCCCGTTTATAACACTTTTTATTATAATTTTGCAACTGTTTAATCTTTAATAGCTTGTTTATAATACCATTTAATTATTATTATGCCGTAGCTGATTTATGCAAATTTTGTCCTGCCGATTTGGTCTATATATAAGCTTGTTTCCACTGTAATATTTCATATATTTACTGATGGTGATGCGCGAAAGCGCTCTGGACTTTTAATAGTTGTACGTCTTATAGGATGGTTTTTATTTGATTAAATGACCCTTTTATTTATGACTAACAGCATACCCGTTCTTCGTACGGAGTATATAATATAAATAAACTTAACATGCACAATCATGTGCAAATTCCTATAGTATTCTAAATGGCATTTTTAATCAAAATATTCTGTTAAAATATTTAACATAATGTTCCTGAAAAGAAGTTAAGGAATATCTGTTCTCGCTATTCAAAATTATCTTCACGAATAGATCTGAAAAATAAAATATACTGGCCTCTTTTGCAAGCAAATTTACAAAAAATATGGAATTGAATCAATATATGCAAAATAAAAGCGTATTGTATGAGACCCGTACTACTTATATACGCGAATATTAGAAGATATAATCTGTAATAGTAGATCACATGTCTAAATTGAAAATATCAATAAATCCGTAATCTTTAAACCAGAAGGCAGTAATTAATTCCATTATGTGCCGAAAAGAAAGTGCTAAAATTATATGGGAAGATATACCCGTACTACATATAATGTCGCAGATTAGAAGATATGTCCTAGTGTTAGTAAAAGATTACCCGTGTTATAATATTTAGTCTCAAAATTTTTGCCAATATATAACAGATTACTTAATAAATTAAAAATATCAGTAATCCCCGTAATCTTCATACCGGAAGGCTTGATTCCAATATATGCCAATATATGTCAAAATATATGCCAATATATCTGTACTACTTATATTCTCTTAGATTAGAAGATATACCCGTGCATTTGTAGAAGATTACTCGTACAACGTACAATATATGAGTTTCAACAATTTTTGCCGCAATAAATCAATAGCATAAGAAATTGAAAATATCAATAATCTCTGAATCAATAATCCCCGAAAACATCAATAATAATAATGTTTAAACCTGAAGATCGTAATTGATATTATTCAGTCAAAAATACGCTGGCAGTGAAATTTATTTTATTAACGTACATATCTTCATTATTAAAATCGGAAAAGATTTAATAAAAATCTTCTCATAAACACACTGGATTTAAATCTTGCTAAGCGACATGTTATGATTTGCTTCAAATAAATTGGTGGTCAAAATATCGTCTGAATAATGCTATCTCTAATGAAGGTTCGGCAACATTTTAAAACATCATCAAATTTATCGCCAAGTGGGGCTGTAGAACTGACAGTCCCACTTGGCGATAAATTCACGAACCATCATCAAAATATTATCCCCTAAAAAAACACAATTTCATTTATTTAGGGCAAGTTTATCAATTTCAAAATATTTTTATGGATTTATATATATTTTTATCAATTTGGTGACATTTTAAAAATTCGCTAAATGTGTTACTAAGTAGGACGGTTGGACTGATAGACAAATGCTAACGAAACACCATTTCAGTACTTTCTTCTAACAAAACAAAATAAATTTCATTGATTTACGTTATTTTTATCAATTTGGGGGCATTTCAAATAATTTGGCAACTTTTAAGAAATGTGCCAAGTTAGCGATATCCAGCCAAATTCGTAGCTCTAAATTTGCAGATCTGAATAAAATATCGTGATTCAGTTTGTATATACTAAATGAAAACACTAAAATATTATTAGAAGATATACCCGTTCTACTATTTTTCTCTTTCAACAATTGAATAAATGAATTTATTGGGTAAAGAGAATATATGAGTTTATTAGCTAAATACATAAGCTTGAAACCTCTTTTCCAAAATAAATGAAAATGATGTACGCAGTTCGCAATTAATATAATTAAAAGAAAAATCAAACCGTTCATTTATAAGAAATATTTTAATATCCATTTATTTATTATTCAAATCGAAAAAATATTAATAATCATTAACAAACACATTTAATTTCATTCCGTTGCTAGGCAACATGATATAAGATAGAATCTTCCTCATAAAATGCGAAATTAAATAAACATTTTAATTTCTTTTTACTTTTCAGCGTTGAGTAAAAACTTGTGAAAGATAAACCATGGAGGTAGATTTTTCGATTTATATTCATTTTTCAAACAATTCATGCTTTCAGATAGTGACTAATTAATGCAAAAATCCTGCACCAAACTCAGAAATAAAGTTTTAATTTTCTTTGACGTTTTAAACAAACGACTTTCATCCTTTCCGTTTGGATAAACCACGGAGTTGGAGAGTAGAACTCCTAGGAGAAAGTTCCGTTTTTCATTAATGTCTCGACAGCCCCTGGTCTTAGAAACTCGAAACTTGGACAAAATTTATGGGAGCTATTTCAAGGCTACTCACAAAATTTCATTAAATTCGGTTTAGCCGTTCTCTCGTGATGATGAGAGAAACGAAAGTTTCGTTTTTTACTAATATCTCGAGAACTACTGATTGTAGAAACTCCTAATATGGACTAAGTTTTAAGTGGAATTATTTCTAGACTACACACAAAATGTTGTCAAATTCAGTTCAGCCGTTCTCCCGTGATGATGGGACAAACAGACAGACAGATTTTCAATTTTATTTATATAGACTAGCAGCATACCCGTTCTTCGTACGGAGTATATAATATAAAGAAACTTGAAATTCATAATCATGCGCAAATTCTTATAGTATACTAAATGACATGTTTAATCAAAATATTCAGTTAAAATATTTAATATAATGCTCCTAAAAAGAAGTTTAAGAATCCCTGTTCTCGTTATATAAAATTATCTTCATGGACATATCTGAAGAATAAAACATCTTGGACCCCTTATGTAAGCAAATATAAAAAAAAATATGGAATTGAATCAATACATGCAAAATAAAAGCGTTAAAATTGTATGGGACCCGTACTAATTATATACGCGAATATTAGAAAATATAACCTGTATTAGTAGATTACATGTATAAATTGAAAATACCAATAAACCCGTAATCTTTAAATCTGAAGACAGTCATTTATTCCAATATATGTCAAAATTAAAGTGCTAAAATTATATGGGAAGATATACACGTACTACTTATAATGTCCGATTATTAGTAGAAGATTACCCGTTTTGCAATATGAGTCTCAAATGTTTTTTGGTAAAATACAACAGACGACGTAATAAATTGAATATATAATTAATCCCCTTAATCTTCATACCAGAAGACTGTACTTGATTCCAATATATATGCCAATATATGTCAAAATATATGCCAATATACCTGTACTACTTATATTCTCGTAGGTTAGAAGATATACCCGTGCATTCCTAGAAGATTACTCGAACAACGTACAGTATGCGTGTGTCAGCAATTTTTGCCGCAATAAAACAATGGCGTAATAACTTAAAAATATCAATAATCCCTGAATCAATAATTCCGGAAAATATCAATAATAATAATGTTTAAACCTGAAGAGTATAATTGATATTATCCAGTCCAAAATGAAATGGCAATGAAATTTATTTTATATACATATCTTCATTATTCAAATCGGAAAGGATTTAATAAAAATCGTCTGCCGCATAAACACATTGGATTTAAATCCGTTGCTAAGCGACATGATATCATTTGCTTCAAATAAATAGGTAGAAAAAATATCGTCTAAATAGTTATATTTCTATGGAACATTTGGCGACAGTTTCGTCAAATTAGCGACATTTTAAAAAATCGCCAAATTTATCGCCAAGTGGGACTGTAGAACTGACAGTTCCACTTTGCGACAAATTGACGAAATATCATCACAATACTATCCCCTAACAAAAAACAATTAATATCATTTATGTAGCGCAATTTTATCAATTTCAAGATATTTTTATAGATTTGAAAACATTTTTATCAATTTGGTGACATTTTAAAAATTCGCTAAATGTATTACTAAGTAGGATGGTTGGTCTGACAGATAAATGCTAACCAAACATCATTTCAGTACTCTCTTCTAACAAAACAAAAAAAATTTCATTGATATGTAGAAGACCCAAGCCACACGACCAACCCGAAGGTTTATGGCAGCTGTTTGTGTGTCGTTTATATCAATTTGGCGACATTTCCGTCAATTTGGCAAAGTTTAAGAAAAGTTGTCAAATTAGCGATATCCCTCCAAATTCGTAGCTTTGAATTTGCAGATCTGAATGAAACATTCTTATCCCGTTTCAATATACTAAATGAAAACACTACAATTGTATTAGAAGATATACCCGCTCTACCCTTTTTCTGTTTCAACAATCGGCTATATGAATTTATTGGCTAAACACAATATATGAGTTTAGTAGCTAAATACGATATAAGCTTGAAAACTCTTTGCCCAAATAAATGAAATTGATGTACGCAGTCAGCAATTAATATAATTAAAAGAAAAATCAAACCGTCCATTCATAAGATATACTTTTATATCCATTTATCTATTTATTTATTATTTGAATCGAAAAAAAATAATAAAAACATTAACAAACACATTTAATTTAATTGCGATGCCGAGCAACATGATATATCCTCCTAAAATGTTAAAATTTATCAACCACTAACAGCACACCCCTTATTCGTACGGAGTGTATAATTTAAAGAAACTTAAAGTTCGCAATCATGTGCAAATTCTGTTAAAATATTAAATTTATTGCTCCTAAAGAGAAGTTTAAGAATATATGTTCTCACTATGCAAAATTATCTTCACGATCAGATCTGAAGAATAAAACATCCTGCCCCCTTTTGTAAGCAAATTTACAGAAGAAAAAATAGGAATTGAATGAATATATGCAACCCCGTACTAATTATATTGTCGCAGATCAGAAAATATGCCAATGTGTTAGTAGAAGATTACCCATTATTTGCCAAAATAAAAGAGATGACGTAATAAATTGAAAACATCAATAATATCCGTAATCTTTATACCAGAAGGTCGTAATTTATTCCAATATATGCCAATACATGTCAAAACATATGTCAATATACCTGTACTACTTATATTCTCGTAGATTAAAAGATATACACGTGTATTTGTAGAAGATTCGTACAACATACAATATATGAGTTTAAACAATTTTTGTCATAATAAAATAATTGCATAATAACTTGAAAATATCAATAATCCTTGAATCAATAATCCCCGAAAATATAAATAATAATAATTTTTAAACCTGAAGACCGTAATTGATATTATCCAGTCAAAAATGCTATAAGAAAAATCAAATCGTTCTTTTCTAAAATATATTTTTATATCCATTTATTTATTATTCAAATCGAAAAAATAATTATTAAAATTGACAGACAGATTTAATTTAATTGCGTTTCTGAGTAACATGATATAAGATAGAATCTTATAACATGTTAAATATGTCATGTCTTATAACATAAACTGCGAAATTAAATAGCGATTTTGATTTCTCTATACTTCTCATTGTTCCGTAAAAGCTTGTTTTAAATAAACCATGAATCATGGAGATAGATTTCCCCTTTAAATCATGTTTCAGACAATTCATGTCTTCAGAAAGTGACTAATTAACGCAAAAAATCTCCCATCAAACTCAGAGATTAAATTTTAATTCACTTTCAAACGATTTTCAAGCTTTTCGTTTGGATAAACCACGGAGTTAGGGAGTAGAACTCCTAGGAAAAAGTTTCGTTTTTCATTAATATCTCGACAACCCCAGGTCTTAGAAACTCGAAACTTGGACAAAAGTTATGGGGGGATATTTCAAGGCTATTCACCAAATTTCATTAAATTCGGTTCAGCCGTTTTTCCGTGATGATGAGACAAACGAAAATTTCGTTTTTTACTAATATCTCGAGAACCACTGGTCGTAGAAACTCAAAACACGGATATAATTTTAAGTGGGGCTATTTCTGGGCTACCCACAAAATTTCGTCAAATTCGGTTCAGCCGTTCTCCCGTGATGGTGTGACAAACAGACAGACAGACAGACAGACAGACAGATTTTCATTTTTATTTATATAGATTTGTGCCTTTAATTTTATGTTTAAACTAGCAGCATACTCGTTCTTCGTACGGAGTATATAATATAAAGAAACTTACAATTCGCAATCATGTGCAAATTCTGTTAAAATATTAAATTTATTGCTCCTAAAGAGAATTTTAATATTATCTGTTCTCACTATGCAAAATTATCTTCACGGGCAGATCTGAAGAATAAAACATCCTGGTCCCATCTGTAAGCAAATTTATATAAAAAAAAAGGAATTGAATCTATATATGCAACCCCGTACTACTTATATTATCGCAGATTAGAAAATATGCCAGTGTGTTAGTAGAAGATTACCCGTATTACAATATAAGTGTCAAAAATATTTGCCAAAATAAAAGAGATAACGTAGTAAATTGAAAATATGAATAATCCCCGTCTCTTTATACCAGAAGCTCGTAATTGATTCCAATATATGTCAATATATATCAAAACATATACCAATATACCTGTACTACTTATATTCTCGTGGATTAAAAGATATACCCGTGTATTTGTAGAAGATTACTCGTACAACGTATAATATATGAGTTTAAACAATGTTTGTCATAATGAAACAATTGCATAATAACTTGAAAATATCAATAATCAATGAATCAATAATCCCAAAAATATCAATAATAATAATGTTTAAACCTGAAGACCGTAATTGATATTATCCAGTCAAAAATGCTATAAGAAAAATTAAATCGTTCTTTTCTAAAATATATTTTTATATCCATTTATTTATTATTCAAATCGAAAAAATAATTATTAAAATTAACAGACAGATTTAATTTAATTGCGTTTCTGAGTAACATGATATAAGATAGAATCTTCCTCATAAACTGCGAAATTAAATATCCATTTTGATTTCTTTATACTTTTCATTGTTCTTGGAATAAAGCTTGTTTAAAATAAACCATGGAGATAGATTTCCCATTTAAATCATGTTTCAAACAATTCATGTTTTCAGAAAGTGACTAATTAGCGCAAAAAATCTCCCATCAAACTCAGAGACTACATTTTAATTCACTTTTAAACGATTTTCAAGCTTTCCGTTTGGATAAACCACGGAGTTAGAGAGTAGAACTCCTAGAAAAAAGTTTCGTATTTCATTAATATCTCGACAACCCCTGGGCTTAGATACTCGAAACTTGGGCCAAATTTATGGGGGCTATTTTAAGGCTATCCACAAAATTTCATCAAATTCGGTTCAGCCGTTCTCCCGTGATGGTGAGAAAAACGAAAATTTCGTTTTTTACTAATATCTCGAGAACTACTGATCGTAGAAACTCCAAACATGAACTAAATTTTAAGTGGAACTATTTCCAGGCTACCGACAAAATTTTATCAAATTCGGTTTAGCCTTTCTTCCTTGATGACGGGACAGACAGACAGACAGATTTTCAATTTTGTATATATAGATATTGAAGTAGACGTGATACCACTTTAGTTACAAATAACATATTTTATATTTCAATGCCTATTAAATGCATTTTACTAAAATTGAGTAAATTATATTTACAACACATGAAAAGGTTAATTTAATAGAACCGAGGTTATAAATCGACTATACAGTGTATGCAATCATATATATTTCTTATCCTATATAAGCCTTTCTCTGTTAAGTAAAAACAGAAATATATACATGAAGAGATCATTAGCTGTGACTATAATATCTTTCATAAACAAAAAAGAAATAATATTCGTGTATTTATGAACATTAAACTTACATTTAGAATAATCAGTAACATTAAGAAAAAACGTTAACTGCCATTTTAGCCATAAGATTATATTCTCGTTTAGTGATAGGTTAATATTCGTTGTTATTACTTTCCCTACTACATAGTATAAACAAAAAGGTGTATACCAAGAAGTGGGTCAAACATTCGAATACCGGATTTTGATGGAACTACACGTTTTGGGAATCCTCTTTTTGTAATAGTGTGTGTGTGTGTCTGTGTGTGTTTTTACTTTCCACATAACATAGTATAGAGAAAATATTGTTTTCACGAAAATTTTCGAATCGAAATGTTGATGCTAATATACGTTTCAGAACCTCCTGAACACGTTTTGACTATTTTTAGAGTGATTTGTCTGCTGTCTGTTTATCTTATGTATGTGGTCGATTTCGTGGGTGCACGATCGCGGTGGCAAATATTAATGGATTTTCACTAGACTTTATTTCCGGCTATGTTATCAAACAATCCAGAACTAGTTACAATTTTTTTTTAATTCGAGCGAATTTTTAACATGACAGCATAGGACGAAATTTAACATAATCATGTATAAAAGGGTTTATTTATGGCTTAATGATCACGAGACTTAATAGTTTCAATCATTGTTGTGAAAAATAGCCGCGCTACATTTTTTGTTCGCAAAGTAGCATTTCATTAGCCCCCCTTGGGGGTGCAAGTTACCACACTGGAGTTACAAATAGCCGCTATACAATTTTTGTATTATATTTTTTCAAGCCTTTTAATGTGAAAGATAACAAACTATAGTTGTAATCATTTAGACCTACGATGCCGATTTTTTAAATTTTTTGTTGTAAAATTAGAAAAAAAAATGAATTTTGGTATGAGAAAGTTCAGTTGAGTCACATTCCAATTAGTTTGTGTATTGGTGTTACGTGAATATGTACAGCAGCAGGGAAAAACTGCATTTGAAGAAATTTTTTCAAATAGTGTTTTGTACCGCATAGCATGTTACTGAAATCTTCGAAATGTGTTTGTTACATGGGATATAGTATACCTGAAAAAAAAAGATTTTATTCTTTGATTTGATACATTCCGACTTTACATACAAGTACACATATTCGCAGACAGACATTTTTCAGGAAGTATTTGAATTGTGCTTTAAAGAACTTTATTGCTCCAACCTGGAATCGAACCGTGGATCTTCAAACTGGTCAGTCACCGCTCTACCGTTGAGCTATTGGTACAAAATTGCAAGTTTTGAAGTGGAGTGTGCATTCTCCACCTTCTAATGTTAGATTGGCGTGAAACTGACAACCTGATTGATCATCTTCTAATATTTTTACCTCAAGTTAGCCTGTTTATCCTTTAAGTTAGCTTCTTACGTGATCTTTATTCTCTCAATTTGAAATCGGCGCTCTATCTCCCAGAGTCCCCTAAATCTAAGGTAATCACATTAAGGTCACGTTCGAAACTCCGACATCTTTGCACTAACCTACACGGTTGATTTGTTCGGGCGCCATTGTAAAGAACCTTGCTGCCCCAACCGGGAATCGAACCCTGGATCTTTGAACTATCCAGACGACGCTCTTCCGTTGAGCTAATGAGGTAGAATTGCAAGTTCTTATCTCTGAAGTGGAGCCTGAAAAGTCTTTAAATTGGATTATCAGGCGAAATATCGAATTAAAGATATATCGGGAAAATAATACTTTATTTATTCAATAGCATGATAAATTGGAATAACTGATATGATAATTAAAAGTGAATTAATATTAAAATGATTAATAATGTATAATATGATGATCTTCATCTAGCAAACAAAACTTAATTTATTTCCAAATATAAACAGAACTGAAAGGACATGCTTGAGTTCAACGATAACCTATTCAGCCTCCTCACTGCCATTACAGCTAATACCTTAGATCATATCAGGGTATTTATATACAGTTCATTAACACTCATATGAACAACTTTGTTCTTTGTTTCCCGCTAAAGACGCTGCTAATGACCCGACAACGCAAATGTGGAATTTTTCTTTCTGTGTCGTGTAGAGAATTCTTGCTATGAAAGGTTCACAAAAGAAATGTTTGTATAGGAGTGCGAACACACAAGATTTTAGAGTTTTTGACAATTTAGAACATGGTTCTTGTGCAATGTGTGTGTGCTTGCATGCTTCTCTGTGCAATGTATGCATACTTTTATAAAACTTTATTTTTCATAAAATTTTGCGCTCACGTGTATAGTGCTGATATTCGTGCTAGTACGTATAACACAAAAACTATCTCTGTATATCCGTGTGTCTGTTAGTAACACTTGGAGATGCATTTTGCAACAAATTTGACAAATTAGCGTTAACTCGATAACTTTTTAATATATTGCAAAATTGATAAAAAAAAATCTGATGTGTGCAGTACATGACTTTCCTTGTATTTAATGCAATGAATTTACTAACTTTACAGTTAAAAAAAATGTCATTCTTAAAATAGATACTTATGTCCTTTCCAAGATATTGAATTTTCTTTAATTAGTCGTCATTTTCATTGATTTAGTGTCATTGTTATCCATTTGACGAGATTTATGTTAATTTGGCAACATTTAAAAAAGTCGCCAAGTTGGCTACATTCCGCTAAATTCGTCGCCAAAATCTCGCCAAGCGTTATGAATGGAGACATAAGTTATTTTTATAGCAGATAAATGACTATTGGCGTTCAAATACAAAAGTATTACTCAAAGTATCTCCTCTCATGAATGGAACGAGTTAGATCAATGAGAATGATGTCACCCAATTTATCGCATGATATTACGTATGAAAAGTGAACATGTTTCTCAACTGTTAATATTTTTTTCTTAATTTATGGGATTTTTTGATGAATTTATTTGAAAAATGTGCAATATCTCGAGAACGGTTCATGCTAGCGTTCTAAAGTTTATGTCAATCGTTTTCTAAGGAAAAATTACATAAGAAATGTCTATGTGCGTAACTTTATTAAAGGTAATGAATTTTTTATGATTTTTTCAAAATTTCACTCGAAAATTTAGGAGGGTTCTGACCATTCGATTGTGTTTTAAAACAATAGGCTTCCAGTATTCACAGCTTGTGATTTTTGTACCAAATTTTATTCGAATCGCTCCATTCGTTCGTGAGATATCGTCTCCACAGACTCACTGACACACACATACTTTCACACACACACACAGACATCACCTCACAAATGTTCGATTCGTGATAAGGGATGCTTGAAACGTGCTCTCCCGTCGAAAACTCGAATTCGAATTTTCGACCCCGTCACAATACTTTCCTTATACATTATGTATATAAGGAAATTAAAAATGTCGCCAAATTAACAAAATTGACGCTGAATTAACGAAAATGAACCCCAATTTAATGAAAATAGAATATCTTTAGAAATCAAAGTCACATTCTTTAATAAGCACCGTGGCTATAAGGTAATAAATATTCTTGATATGATTTTAAAAGTGAGTATTACTGTTTGTAAAGTTTTTTTAGAGAGTCTAAGGCTTCGTAAATAATTTGCGTTTTATAAGGGGCTACAGTAATTTCCTTTCGATTGGGAGACGATAAGAATTATTCGCAGTGAATGAGTGAAATTCAAGGGTCACTCGTGTCCAAAGGTATTAGGAATGCGAAATCTGCAGGCCGCCGAATGAGAGGTAATATTATCCAACTATATGTATGGCGTCATAAAACGGTCTTCACTTTTATTTTAACAGGATTGCGACGTTAGACAATTTTACTTTGATTTTCTCACAAAATCGAAACATCTTGTCACACACATCGGATCTTCACTTTCTCATACTACATAATATCGTATAGAGAAAATACTGTTTTAAAGAACATTTTCGAATTCGAGATTTTGAAGCCAATATATGATTTAAGACCTCCTGAAAGCGTTTCGAACTTTTGTAGTGATGTCCGTCTGCCTGCTTCTTTGTCGATTTCTTCAGTACACACGATAGCGGCTACAAATATTAATAGATTTTTACGAAAAATTATATCCGGATATCAAAAAAGCTAGAACTGGATGGAATTATTTTAAGTTCGAAAGTTATTAGAAATTTTACATTTTTTTAACATGGCAGTTCGGGACAAAATTTAACATAACCATGCATAAAAGGGTTCATATGTGGTTTAATGACCCCGAGACTTAATACTTTCAATCATTGTTGCGAAAACTAGTCGTGATACCATTTTTAGTTCGTGACTTTGTTATTCTACTCGGGGGGCAAGTTACCCCCCGGGGAGTGGGGGGTAACTTGCCCCTTTGGTACATTGTCAAGTATGATATCAAACGAAAGATTTATTCAAGCCTTTTACAGTGTCGGGTAACAACCTATAATTGTAATCATTTAGATCCATAATATCGACGTTTTAAAATTTTTCTTGTAATATTTAAAAGAAATAATAAAAAAGCTACTAAAATGGATTTCATTATAAAATCTCATTTCTCTTTCATCAAGAAGTGTGCAATTTCTGTAGGTGGAAGGCGCTGCATAGGTTCAACACTTGATATACTAATTACGAGTAAATAACCAATTTAGTGATAATTGATATTTACGTTTTCACAGTCTTCAACCAGTGAACAAAATATATAATTTCTTTCCCAGTGTAAACAGCACTACAAGGACATTTTTCAGAACTGGGCGATAACGAGAGCCATTTAACTCCCTCGCATCCATTACAGCTAATACCTCAGATCATATCAGGGTATTTATATACACTCCATTAACACTCATATGAACAACTTTGTTCTTTGGTTGCAGCTAAAGACCTTGCTAATGACCCAGCAAACGCAAATGTTGTGGAACTTTTCTTTCTTTGTGGTGTAAAGGATTTTTGGTATTAAAGTTGCACAAAAGAAAAGTTTATGTGGAGGTATCATTACACGACCTCGATCAATAAGTAATCCAACAACTTTAATAATGTTACGCTACTTATAAGCACTGATAAAGTAATTATTGTTATATAAATCCATAGTCTTATTACTTTCCTTATATACATAATGTACAGGGTGTTCCATAAATTCCGAATTAGTTTTAAAAATTCCTAAAAATTGAAGGGATTGGTATATTTGAATGCGGTTTGTGACAAAGTTAGTCTCATGAAGGGGGATATTTTTGGTAGAGAAAAAATAATTAGTTCAAAATTTTGTCGATAGAGGGCGCTGCACGCAAGCAATTACAGAATTCCGTGGGAAAACTACGATTATTTGCATGCAGGCAAATGTTTACAAGCACATCACAGCACTAGAGTACTTGTTCTATGTGTCCGCCATTACCAGAAATGATACATAGTTTGCAAGCGAGTGACAACACCGTTAACTGCAGCATGTAGCATATCCGGATGGATGCAGGAGATTTCGTGGCGAATGGCATCCTTTAACTGCACTAAAGAAGGTGGGCTGTTACGGTACACTCGGGACTTAACGTAACCCCAGAGCCAAAAATCTAGGGGTGTTAAGTCCGGTGAGAGAGGGGGACATTCAATTGTACAGTGACGGCTGATTAATCGTTCTTCAGTAAAGGTTCTGCTCAGGAACTTCTTCACTCTGTTTGCGATATGAGGAGGTGCCCCGTCCTGCATGAATGTCACTGTGTCAAGGACATTATGTTCCAATAAGCACGGTATCACTTTCTCCGTTAGCATTTGCAAGTAGCGTGTTCCATTAATTGAGCACGTCTGCCAGCCTGCTTTTGCACAGGGTTGTTCAAAGAAAAAAGGGCCCACAATAATGGACGCAGTGAATCCACACCAAACAGTAACACGTGGGGAATGTACCGGCTCCTCACTGTAAGCATATGGGTTTTCCTTTGCCCAGGATCTATAGTTATGGGTATTGACTGTTCCATGCAATGAAAAATGAGTCTCGTCTGTCCACAAGATATTGAGCAGCCATTGTGGATCTTCGACAAAGCCCAATTTGCGAATTGCAGTCACTTAGCTGTGTCATTTGGTAAGAGCTGGTGCAGTGATTTCAACTTGTAGGGGTACAATTTTAATACACCATGAAGGATGTGGAATACCGATGTCTTCGGTATACCACTTATTCTTGCCAGTTCTCGTGCGCTACTTGCTGCACTCGTTGACTGTTCTCTTAGAGTGCGCATTTGCGAAGCCACAGCGTAGGTACGGATCTCTGACAAACGTGGTCTACCACTGCGAGGGCGATTACACAAACTTCCCGTTTCTTCGAAACGTCGTACCAGGGAAACCAGTCTGACAGGAACGATTGGACCAGAACCTTTCTTCAATCTCTTCTGTGTCCGAAACTTTCGTAAAGTTTCAGCCGGCGATTCGTGGCTGAGGTAAAACAACTTAACCAATAGTGCTTTATCCACCAATGTCAACATCACAATGAAAGCCAGTAACAGGAAAATTCAGAAATGAGCTTTAAATCATACACCCAGCATTTTATAGGACTCTGAATTGCATATTTCCTGTGATTGCTTGCGTGCTGCGCCATCTATTGACAAAATTTTAAACTAATTTTTTTTCTCTACCAAAAAAATCCCCCTTCATGAGACTAACTTTGTCGCAAACCGCATTCAAATATACCAATTCCTTCAATTTTTAGGAATTTTAAAACGAATTCGGAATTTATGGAACACCCTGTATAAGGAAAGTATTGTGACAGGGTCAAAAATTCGAATTCGAGTTTTCGACGGGAGAGCACGTTTCATGCATCCCTGATCACGAATCAAACACTTTTAAAGTGATGTCTGTGTGTGAAGTATGTGTGTGTGTGTCAGTGAGTCTGTGGAGACGATAACTGACGAAGGAACTGACGAATAGAGCGATTCGAATGAAATTTGGTACAAAAATCACAATCAGTAAACACTGGAAGACTATTGTTTTTATACGCAATCGAATGTTCAGAACCCCCCCCCCCCCCTAAATTTTTGAGTGAAATTTTGAAAAAATTGTCAAAAAATCTAAACCGCTAATAAAGTTACGCAAATAGACATTTCTTATGTAATTTTTCATTAGAAAACGATTGACATCAATTTTAGAACGCTAATATGAACCGTTCTCGAGATATTGCACATTTTTAAAAAAAAATATCAAAAAGTAATATAAAATAATATAAAAAAATATTTCCTATTGAGAAACATGTTCCCTTCTCATATGTAATACCATGCGATAAATTTGGTGACATCATTCTCGTGGATCTAGCTCGTTCCATTCATGAAAAAAGATACTTGGAGTAATACTTTTGTATTTGAACGCCAATAATCATTTATCTGCTGTAAGAATAACTTATTTCTTCATCCATAACGCTTGGCGAGATTTTGGCAACGAATTTGGTGGAATGTCGCCAACTTGGCGACTTTTTTTAATGTTGCTAAATTAACGAAAAACTCGGCAAATGGATAAAAATGACGCTAAATCAATGATGACGACATGGAAAATGACGACTCATTGACGAAAACTCAATTTCTTGGAAAAAATTTAAATAATAACTATAAAAATAATCTATTTCTTTTTAATGGAAAAGTAGTAAATTCATTGCATTATATAAGGAAAGTCATGTGCTGCCCACATCAGATTTTTTAAGGATGTATGTATTATACTTATGAACAAAGCAGGAGCGTCTACTTGAACTTATTACATCATTATCTAGTGGGTGGGACTTGAATAGGGGAATTTGATGTCTGGACCACCACTCTGTCGACTGAGCTTTCCAGATGTGCGTCTATGAATTTTACACTTCGTGCAGTCTGGGCTCAACCTTTTATTAATTTGGCTACGAGACCGAACCGGCTGTACGGTACTACTAATAGCAAATTTCACAATATTGATCAGTAATACATAGCATATTTTTGTTGCAGATATATTTACCGGACATTGGTGTTAAAAAGCGCTAGTAAATTACGCTAATACAACTAGTGTCCTCGAACAATTAACAATGTCAGCCGTCTTGCCAATATTTGCACCACTGCTTCTAACACTTACAGTCATTCCACGTTTGAAGTTCATCACATCGTTTTCAACACTTTACAACATAGTTAAAAAGTGTTTATGACTTTGTTCATTCTGTCTGTCTGTCCGTTAGCACGATAACTGCCGAAAAATGACTTTATCAAAAAGAAATTTTACTATGCTGTTCAGCTGGTCTGTGGGACCTACGGGAATATAGATGAATAATATCACCCAATTAGTTTTGGATTGAACCCGCGTAGAAAAAATGAAATACATTGAACCCTATGGGACCTAATTTTTCAAACATTTTTTAAGCGAATTTAAAACTCACAAATTGCTTCGAACGTTTTAGGAAATATTCAAATTATCCCATAAAATATATAAAAAAAATTTCAGCAAAAATATTCAGTAGTTTCTTAAATGAAAATTAAAACATTAATTACACCCTTTATATAAAGGGATCACGCGACCATTATATAAAGAAATCACGTGACCCAATTTAAAATAAAATATGGCATCCATCTTGTGTCAAAATCGTGATTTTTAAAGTTCTTTTTAATTCATATTAAGTGTTGTATCCGTCCTAAAACCGCTTTATGTTTGCTTAAATGCTGTGCATCTACATACTGAAACAACCCAATTATAATATATTTGAGTTTAAATGATCATCAAATTTTGATTATTTCTACAAGGAAGCCTAATCTTCACTTATGGAGAATGTAAACACCAACAGATGTAGAATGAGTTGTATAAGAATTGCTGCATTTCTTTAACGCAAAATTATTTAGCTCATGGAGTCTGCAATATAGCTCATATGAATGAGACATTAATTGATTTTACACAGAGAAGCAAACGATTTTTTCGATGAAGTTTTAAGAATAGAGTTAAATTACTGGTACCTCCATGGTTTTAAGTTTTTAATTAAAATAAATTATTATAGCATTGTGATGAATGAAAGGAATAGAAAACAGTTTATGAACGAAATGCTGCTTTTATGGAGAGAACCAGGCGATTTATATATCGATGACGTCATTTGAATAAACTTCATTTCTTTCGTTCAATGCCGTCATTTCAATGAAGCTCATTTTTTTCGATGAAGTTTTAAGTTTTCAAATATGATAAATTAATGTAGTATTGTTATAATTTTAAAAATATTACCAAGGAATGTATCGCATTTTAGAGATGTTTAAATACAATTGCATAGAAGTTGGAAAGTGTTTCATAATCAATGTTTTATGCATGAATGATCTTTCTAGTCTTTTATCTATTATTTCTTGACCAATGCACTTCGTTATTCTTTCCATGCTTCCACCTTTATTTTCCTATACCGATTCAGCGATGATCTAACGTTGGTAATATCTGTTTGTTAGTTACTTCCAGAAAATAGCTTGGTGGTCTTAACAATTTGAACACTCAGTGTAAAATATGATAAAGTTACATATAAATGATGGTTAAAGTGAGATAAATTCCATTACCTCACAATTTTAATCGCATATGATGGTATCCGCGATGTTTACCATTGGCAATTAAAAATATTTAATACAACGCCCTTTCAATGGCTGGATGTTTACAATGTCAAAATGTTTTCCCATGTAGAGATTACCATATTCTCACATACCTATCAGCGGTTTTGGAAATATACACATCAAATATGATTTCAATATGGATGTTATGTCCGTAAGAGTTACGTAAAATATGAATCGAGATATATAAGATATGAATAAGTTACGTAAAGATATGAATTGAGAAAGTTAAATGATGGTTATACCCTACATTGAACAAACTTTGCAGAAAAAGGTAGAAAATGAAGTTACCACAACATTTGCATCATTGGGTCATTAGAGTCGTAAAAAACAAACTATTAATCCATCTGCCAGGTGTACTCGGATAAATTGATTATCTCTGGGACTTAGCGGTCTGACATCAAAATGGAATGATAAGATCGGTATGATAGTCTGAAACAGAATGATGGTCATAAGTATCACACATAATAGTGGCTAAAACGTGAAGGTAAGAGGTTTGTTATTATATGTATTTTATTCTTTGATACTATTGTACAGAGACAGTATTGTTACAATATACTTATAGCTCTTCCCTAGCTTTAAAATTATCCTTGTTGGAAAAGAATATTTATACTTATTAAATGTTGCTCTAGAGTTATCGTTTGAGGAAATATTGCGAGCAGCATGCGACGTTCTGTTTTCCTAATTCGACTCTCGTATAAAAGCTATTTTAACAACAATTTCTTAAGAGGGCCAAAAGCATTTTTTAGAAAAATCAAACGGTTTCGGACCATTGTTCTTTTGATGGATTTAAATATATAGGAAAGGTATAACTGCAGAATATGAGTGACCTTCATATTACTGCCCTTCATTAGATATGTAGACGGACCCTGAATGTTTTTTCTATGCATTTGCGTATTTATGATTGGAAATGCTCACAAATTTACATTTAGCATAATGTTGACATGAGACATATTAAGATGACATAAAAAATGGATGTTGCCAGTTGAATTTTGAAAATAATGAGCATCTAAATATAAAGATGATCCCTTATACAAATTAAAAGCATATTTATTTATAGTAGACATTACTGTGCGTCTAATAGCACTTTTCTCTTGCATGTACTACTCAAGGAACTGGAATAATGAGCAGTATTCGGATTATTTTTTTAACTGACTAAATGACGATGAAAACCATTAAATCTACACACCGTGTAAAACTCTCAATCGAAAGACTTGTGGAGCTGCTTCGTACTACTCTGACGAGTTACAAGTCAAACGTCCACTGTTGTTGTTGTAACCCAGACCGTCCGACCTACCAGAAAGGTGTAAGGTAACTGTTTGGACGGCCGGGAAGTACCACCCAATTTAGACCGGAACCCAGTGGGGGAGGCATTCACAACCAACCTCTCGGAAGGACTTACGGACCCACATGTTTAACGTGATCGCACTCCGCATGAACACGGCGGCAGTTGTGGCAACGTGCAAATCCAGCGCGCAAACCACCGGGATACCGCGCCCGAAATGTGCCAACAGCACGCGGTGTTCCCAGGTGGTCACCCACCAAAGTACTAACCGCGCCCGATGCTGCTTGACTTCGGTGATCTAACGAGAACCGGTGTTTTCAGCACGGTACGGCCGTTGGCAAACGTCCACTGTGGAACAACAGAAAAAATCTCAAAATAAATAAAGTAAATACATGCTTAACATGCCAAAAAATTGTTGAATTTTGAAATCGTTATGATAACCCTGGAACAATATTGCAGTTTAATCCCGAAACAATAAAAAGATAAGAGTAAGAAAAGCCACATATAAGAAGTTTTATAATTAAGTTATGTGGTTTTTAATGATAAGGAAAACTTGAGCAACGTGTATAATCACAAATAAAATGATAATGCAGCATACCTGCTTCGAGAATACGCTGGACCCCCTTCGTGAGTGCAAGAGAACCAACAAACTCGAAATCCAAAAGAGGAATAGGTGCAAAGGAAGATACAAAGGGGATTATATACCCAAAGCCTGGATTAAGAGAGAGCCATTCGGAAAGCAGCATGTAAAACTCTTTGTTTTCTGATTGTCAAAGTCACTGTATTCATCAGTGAAGTTTCTCTTTCACTGACGAAGGGGATCCAACCAACGTATTCTCGAAACAGTTGTATGTTGCATTATAGTTTTATTTGTTCTTATATACGCTGCTCAAGTTTCCCTTATCCTTTGCACAGAATGTATTTTACTTATTGGTTTCCAATGGCATTAAATTTGGGTGCCCCTGGTACAAGCCTATAAATCGGGAGTCAATCTCACAGTCATCGTGTTTATCTTACATGTTGAAAAATTTTCTTTGTGCAATCCCCTGTCAGTATAAGCCAAAAAAACTGGTTATTACAGAAATACATAAAATCGAATCTGTTAACAAAGGCTCAAGTACACAGAAGAGTTTATGATCTTTACATAAAAAATGTTTATGCATAAGATTATGTCTTTTTTGTTGTTGTTGTTAACCGCATTACCATAAACAGAGCATCAGGCATCATACATGTTTTCTCTTCAGCACACACACACACACAAAATTTATCTACTATCTCGAAAAGATTTCGTGACCGTAAATATGCATTCTTGAGAATCCTGCTTTTTGTCTACTTCCTAAATCAAGCTCATGTTTCTACTCGTAAAATTATTCTTAAAAATGCATTACAGTTTTGAAAGCGGCGTCGCACAGAAAGTTTGAAGAAAAAAAAAATTAACTGCATCCATAAAACTGTTTCATCAAAGTTGAAATGAACAGTTTGCAAAGAATGTGAGATTTCATTAATTATTTTCCATTTGAAAGTTTGCAGTTTATATATTTTAACCTCATTATAAAAGAATTATGAGTTTTTAGTTCGTCTGTAGCCGTACAGTAAATTCTATCACAAGTGTTCTAGCAGTGTTAAATAATTTGTCATAAGTTGTATAGCGTCCAAGGGTATTTTTAGTAAAGGACAAAACTTTGTGCTTATGGTCGTACGTACAACTTTCTAATACAAGGCATCCAATAAAATGTAATCGCGCAATAATATTTATTTATTCTTCATGATTTTTTTTTTACTTTCCCTAAAATACAAGATAATTTTTATGGCGTTATTAACGTACAGCATTTTTTTTTATTCTTTAACTTTCATTCATATAGATTTTCGTTTGTATATTGATTTAGTTTTTCTGACATTTATTTTATCTATTTTGTTGTAATGTTTTTATATGTTTGATACTTTTTATTTTAAATTTTTATTTTTAACACTTTACAACATAGTTGAAAAGTGTTTATGACTTTGTTCATTCTGTCTGTCTGTCTGTCTGCTTGTCTGTCCGTTAGTACGATAACTGCCATAAAAATGATAGTCGACACTCCATCAATACGAGAAGGTTCGGCCGACGCAAGCACGAGTACGGAGTGAAAAGAATGGTGAGTAGATGCCAGAAGTGTCCATATACACACAACTGATGGACTTCGAAAGAGGCCCGATCATCGGGCTGAATCAGCAGGGTGGTCAGCGCGCCGGATAGCTCGTCACGTGGATCGTTTGGACTATACCGTCCGACGGTGTTGGGATCACAAGTCACGGGACGCCACGCAGACACGGAGGACCTGCTCCGGACGGACCAGGCATACCACGAGTAGAGAGGATCGAATGATCGTGCAGCAGGTACGTATAGAGCCCAAGGCGACCCGATCCGCTATACAGGCACACGTAGCGACTCATGTATACCCAAGAACCATATCTAGATGCCTGAAGGAAGCGAATCTGAAATCCCAACGTCTCTTACGTGTGCTGCCGTTAACACGGGAACATCGGTGGCTCCGGTTGCAGTGGTGCCGGGCCAGACCAACGTGGAACGCCACAGATTGGCGATGTGGGGTGTTTAGCGATGAGTGCCGCTTCGTTTTGGGGACTAATGATCAGCGTGTCCGGGTCTGAAGGTCCCCTGCACAAAGTCACAATCCCAACCTCGTTATCGAGTTCCACACCAGCCCCACTGCAGGCATCATAGGCTAGGGAGCCATAGCCTACGACAGCCGATTCGCTCTAGTAGTGGTACCTGGAACATTCATGGGCCAGCATTACGTGGACGAGATTCTACGACCTCATGTGCTCCCATTCGTTGCTGGGATTCCAGGTGCGAAATTCTAGCAGGATAATGTCCGGTCGTAAACGGCTCGGGTCGCCCAGGCCTACCTGAGACATGTCCAAATAAATCCATGCCCTGCCCGCTCCCCAGACCTGTCCCCCTTTCGAGTATGTGTGGGGCCAGTTGAAACGCCAGCTGCCTCGTTGCCGCAATCTTCAAAATTGGGAACGTAACGTCCAACAGGTGTGGACTCGTCTGCCGCAGAACAACATCAGGCGTTTGTTCGACATCATGCCGGACCGTATTCCTGCTTGTATCGCATTACGAGGCGGTGCGATGCGCTATTCAGGAGGACCGGACTATGTACCACAGCTCCCTCTCTACGTGTTCTGCTGCGCTGTTTATGTGATCATGTTTATCATTAATCTGTATCCTTCGATCAATAAAATTTCAGGTCCATCCTGTGCTTCCTTCTTGTTGTACAACTTTCATTATCCGTGAGTGCATATAGTATACAAGACGAGAATTAGCTAATATATTTCAGAAATGAAGCTGGAATTTTCATGAACGCCCATCATTGTGGTTTTTCTTATCAGTTTCTTGAAACAATCAACAAAGTAGATGAAATAATGAGCAAAGTTTGCCGAATGCTTTACAGTGTATTCTGCTAAAGATGCTTGAAAAAGTTAAAAGTTTCACTGTGAGTTTAACTAAAATGTAAAAACTTATTTTTTTTTACTTTCCCCACAATACACGGTAATGTATAGGGAAAGTATTGGAGTCAGGTCAAAAATTGTAATTCGGGTTTTCGACTGATCTATTTTCGAGCACTCTAGGACCCCTAAAACTATTATTAGTGTTGTTGTTGAGACCCAGACCGTCCGACCTACCAGAAAGGTGTAAGGTAACTGTATGGACGGCCGGGAAGTGCCACCCAATTTAGACCGGAACCCAGTGGGGGAGGCATCCACAGGGACCGTACCCTCCTTCCCCTACCACCAACCTCTCGGAAGGACTTACGGACCCACATGTTTAACGTGATCGTACTCCGCATGAACACGGCGGCATTTGTGGCAGCATGCAAATCTAGCGCGCAAACCACGGGGATACCGCACCCGAGATGGCCAACAGCACGCGGCGTTCCGAGGTGGTCACCCACCAAGTACTAACCGCGCCCGATGCTGCTTCACTTCGGTGATCTAACGAGAACCGGTGTTTTCAGCACGGTACGGCCGTTGGCCTACTATTATTAGTGTGACTTTACTGTGTGTCTGCACAATGTACGTATCCACTCTATCTCAAAAACTAATTGACCAAATTTTACAAAATTTAGAAGATAAGTCACTTGGGGGTGACCCTGGTGCTGATTAGATTTTGGTACGGTTCGGAAAAAAGGGTACTTGTCTTTTTTCAAAATGGCCGGCCAAAATTGTGAAATTCTAAATTAAAAGACAACTTATGCTGAAATATATCAATTAAATGCTTGTTATAGACATAATTGTTGAAGGCAAAAAGAATAAATCCAACCTCATAAATCTAGGACCAACCATTTTTGAGATTTTTCAGATTTTTACAACGTCGCTTTTGAAAATACGTTCGATGCAAATTCAGTGTATTTTCAAATAATTATCCACCTCGTTTTGTGCAATTAAACTTGCTTTAATGAATTATGAAATAAGTAAAGAGAAAACGAATTTGAGTCTGTAAGGAAGATCATGTGTTTCATACTTCAATTTTTTTTTTCATTTCTCGAATGCGAAGATATCTTTTCATATTCATGCCAAAGGTTAGAATCACGTGACTCTTCAATTCACCGATGCATCAAAGCTGAAATGTAATAACATAAATTACGCATATTTCCATGAATTTAAAAATAAATAAAATATGAAGAGAGGGGAATTGTTCTACGGATGGTTTTCAAAGTTCATTGGAAAGATGTTTCTTTGATCTTTCCGATGATGTCGGGATGGAAAGTCTGCATCGATATTTTCGATTGTTATAAAACCGATTTGTATAAAAATTTCTCAAAATTGCACTTCAACATAAGATAATTAAAAATAATAAATTGTATTACGAAATAAATCAATCCGATGCGTCTTGGCACACGATATACCAAATTTATTGTGCTGTAAGACACTAAAGTTTACAATAGTCGAACAAACAATCAAGACGGAGAAATTTTTTGTTATGTTACAAGATTGCGTTTAACACGCTACGTTTTAATGGATTATCAACAAACTATTTAAACAAAATATCATTTAATAGTGACATTCCAAACATAACTCAATTTATTGCTTCATTTTAGTATTTATGGAATATTAAATTTAACTGTCCTCAGTCGTATAAAATTCGTACATTCCCTGAACTGGAAGCGCTTACTGGAATATAATTTAAATTTTTGAGAACAAAAGACAAAAAAACAAAAAAAACTCTCCCTTTCTTGGAAATGTTGATCATTTATATAAAGAAAAAAAAAGGTTAAGTTTCCGGGAATTCTGCATAAATCAAATCTTGTAGAATGAAACAGGGATCTGTGGTTTGAATTTTATCTTTATGCATACATATAAAAGATCTATCTATTCGCTTTGAATTACAGTTACGGTTATAGGTCATGAATAAAAAATGGTAGAAAATCGCTGTAAAAATGTGGACTAGATTTTATGTCGCTATTTTATAACTTGCATATGGCTTCAAATAATGGCATCTTTATAACCACAGTCGATATTGTTGAAGGATTGTTTGCTCCAAAATTCGAGTTGGTGAAGATTGATTTAGGCGTATCGCATTTAAATGGATAGTTTATCCAACATCTAGCTGTCTTGAGACGAAATGGAGTTATATATTTAAAGTATATACTTCTGTAATTTACATGAATAGATTATGCCTCAATTCTGGTATGAATTTATAAAAAAACATCCATCTGAAAATTAATTTATTCGTATAAGATCTCGTAATACATTTTTGTATAAAGTCACAAAAAATAAAACGTCATACACGATACAACAAGAATTATATTTTCGATTAATTCTCAAAATAGGTATATAGTATTCTCGAAAGAGTAACATATTCCTAATTCACCTACCTTTGTATCTTGTAAAGTTTATTTCTTAATAATAAGCATCCATATATATCCTCTGTGGAGAAACTTGGATAAAGCTGCGTAACTCGGAAAATTCTCTGAAAATCCTCGAACATTCCTATATTTGCCCAAAGTGATCAAGTTGGAATTTTGCCAAATTCGTCTAAATATTCAATCAACCCATATAAATATTATTTTCCGATAAGGATATTTTTAATACTGGAAAAAGAGGTTATATATATTTATATAGCATATAATTGTAACAACATCCAATTAGATATTTTTCTCATTATTTCAAATTATGATTTTCTTTACTCTTTCAAAAAAAATGTTTTAAGCAACTGAGATTTCTTTATATCGTATGTGCTATTAATCGATAAGTTATCTTGCGCTTCTTAAATATAATAATCATATAGAGTTTATACAATAAAAGGTTTATATTCGTTATTTTCACAAAAAAAATTCACAAACTATTAAGTTGAAATGCATACTTTTCTAAGTGTTTTTTATTTCAATAACAATTTAAGTTGTATTTAATATATCTTTAAAATAATTAATTTGCAGAACTTTTACTGATTACAATTAACTAGAGTGTAGCTCAATTCGACTTTCTTATACCAGAATTCGTTTTTTTCTTCAAATTTTACAACAAAAAATTTAAAGAACTAGTATCGTATCGTGGAACCAAATGATTACAACTATAGCGTGTTACCCTTCACTTTAAAGGGCTTCAAAAAATATTTTGATTGATACAGTACTTGACATGCGTCTCCCCGGAGAGTAACTTGCCCTCCAAAGGGGCTAATAATGTCACAAACATAAAAAATCTGATGTGGGCATCACATGACTTTCCCTGCAGACTTATATCCACGTTCTCTTTATTTTATTGAAATTTAATTCACTTTTAATTCAATTTTCGTTCTCATTTCGTAACTGGACTTATTTTCAAAGGTGACGTAGAGAAAATAAGAAAAAACTAAAATAACTCAAGAATGGCTAGCCCTAGTGTAATGGGGTTGATCTTATTCTTTTCTTCATTAAAAATTACGTATAAAACAAGCACTTAATGGATATATTTGAGCATACGTAGTTTTTTATTTTAAACTTTGACGATTTTTGAGGACCATTTTGCAAAAAAAGGCAGATTATTGTTTTTCGAATTGCACCAAAATCTAATCAGCACCAAAGTAATCCATAAGCGACTTATCTACCGAATTTTGTGAAATTCGGTCCATTAGATTTTGAGCTAGAGTGGATAGAGGCTTTTGCGGGCCATTTTGCAAAAAAAGGCATGTTCTTTTATCCCGAATCGTACCCAAGACTAATCAGTTTCAGATTTACCCACAAGTGACTTACCTACCAAATTTTATGAAATTCGGTCAATTTGTTTTTTAATTAAAATGGATACAAAATCTGCACAGACACACACACAGACACACAGGCACACACACACACACACACACAGACTTCACGTTCAAAATGTTTTTTTCGCATTTTACAGGTCTCAAAACGTGTAGATCCGTCGAAAACTCGTGTTGCGATTTTCGGCATGATTCCAATACTTTCCCTATACATTACCATGTATTGCAGGGAAAGTAAAAATTTATATTACAGCTATTTTTTACAACAATGGTTAAAACTATCAAGTCTTGTGATCGAGCTATAAATAAACCCTTTTATGCGAGATTATGTCAAATTTTGTTCTATACTGTCATGGTAAAAAATATATAAAATTTCGAAGTTTTCACTCGTATTTAAAAAGAATTCTATCTAGTTCTAGATATTTTTATAACAAAGCCGGATATAAAGTTTCGCGAGAATCCATTAATATTTGCAGCTGCTATCGTGCACACAGGAACAGACATACAGACGGGCATCACTCCTAAAATAGTCAAACCGTGACTAGGAGGTCTAAAACATATACTGGCAGCAAAATCGTGAAATCAAAATTTTTTGTGAAAACAATACTTTCTCTTTGCTACGCATGGGGAAGTAAAAATTTAAATGACTCCAAATGATTTAACTGAATAAAAAACAAGAAAGATCAACCATGAATAAAGCATTGACTGTGAAACACTTTCCAACTTCAATTCAATTTTCTACAAACATTTCTAAAATGCGATACATTCCTCGGTAATATTTTTAAAATTATCACAATACTACATTAATTTATTATATTTGAAAACTTCATTCAATTGACGGCATTGAAATATAAATTGCCTGGTCTAAAATGTAATACATTTTTTCGTAATATTTTTAAAATTATCTTAACACTACAATAATTTATTATATTTGAAAACTTCATCGAAAACAAATGAACTTTATTCAAATGACGTCATCGAAATATAAACCGCCTCTATATAAAAGCAACATGTCATTCATAAACATTTTTCTAATCGTTTCATTCATCACAATACTATAATAATTTTTTTTTATTTAAAAATTTGAAAAATTGTTATCTACCATATTTATTTTTAAATGTGAAACCTTTCTCATATGTAAAAAAATCTGATGTGGGCAACACATGACTTTCCTTATATAATGTAATAAATTTACTACTTTTACAGTAAAAACAAAAAATAGATTACTTTTATAGTAGTTATTTATATTCTTTCTTATAGTAGATACTTATAGGTTTTTCTTATAGTAGATACTTATATTCTTCCCAAGATATTGAATTTTCGACAATTAGTTGTCATTTTCATTGATTTAGCGTTCTTTTCATCCATTTGGCGAGATTCTCGTTAATTTGGCAACATTTCAGAAAGTCACCAAGTTGGCGACATTCCGCCAAATTCGTCGCCAAAATCTCGCCAAGCGTTATTGAAGAAGAAATAAGTTATTCGTACAGCAGACAAATGACTATTGGCGTTCAAATACAAACGTATTACTCAAAGTATCTTTTTCAATGAATGGAACGAGCTAGATCCACGAGAATGATGCCACCCAATTTATCGCATGGTATTATATATGAAAAGTGAACATGGTTCTCTATAGGAAATATTTTTTTTATTATTTTATATGACTTTTTGATAATTTTTTTGAAAAATGTGTAATATCTCGAAAACGGTTCATGTTAGCGTTCTAAAATTTATGCCAATCGTTTGCAAATGAAAAATTACATAAGAAATGTCTATTTGCGTAACTTTATTAGTGGTTTTGATTTTTTTACGATTTTTTCAAAATTTCATTCGAAAATTTAGGGGGGTTCTGTACATTCGATTGCGTATAAAAGCAATAGGCTTCCAGTGTTTACGGATTGTGATTTTTGTACCAAATTTGGTTTGAATCGGTTCATTCGTTCGTCAGTTATCGTCTCCACAGAGTCACTGACACACACACATACTTTCACACACACACACACACACAGACATCACTTCAAAATTGTTTGGTTCGTGATCAGGGATGCTTGAAACGTGCTCTCCCGTCGAAAACTCGGATTCGAATTTTCGACCCCGTCACAATACTTTCCTTATACAGTATGTATATAAGGAAAGTAATAGGTTTTTCTTATAGTAGATACTAATATTCTTTCCAAGATATTGAATTTTCGACAATTAGTCGTCATTTTCATTGATTTAGCATCATTTTTATCCATTTGGCGAGATTTTCATTAATTTGGCAACATTTCAAGAAAGTCGCCAAGTTGGCGACATTCCGCCAAATTCGTCGCCAAAATCTCGCCAAGCGTTATGCACTAAGAAAAAAGTTATTCTTACAGCAGATAAATGACTATTGGCGTTCAAATACAAAAGTATTATTCAAAGTATATTTTTTCATGAATGGAACGAGCTAGATCCACGAGAATGATGTCACTCAATTTATCGCATGGTATTACATATGAAAAGTGAACATGTTTCTCAATAGGAATTTTTTTTTTTATGTGCCTTTTTCGTAATTTTTTTTTTAAATGCCCAATATCTCGAGAACGGTTCATGTTAGCGTTCTAAAATTTATGCCAATCGTTTTCTAATGAAAAATTACATAAGAAATGTCTATTTGCGTAACTTTATTAGCGGTTTTGATTTTTTGACGATTTTTTCAAAATTTCATTCGAAAATTTAGGGGGGTTCTGAACATTCGATTACGTATAAAAACAATAGGCTTCCAGTGTTTATGGATTGTGATTTTTGTACCAAATTTGGTTCGAATCGGTCCATTCGTTCGTCAGTTATCGTCTCCACAGACTCACTGACACACACACACACACACACACATACTTTCACACACACACACACATACTTTCACACACACACACACACACACACACACACACACACACATACACACACACAGACATCACTTCAAAAATGCTTGATTCGTGATCAGGGATGCTTGAAACGTGCTCTCCCGTCGAAAACTCGAATTCGAATTTTCGACCCCGTCACAATACTTTCCTTATACATTATGTATATAAGGAAAGTAATAACTAAACTCTTGGAAAGATATTTATTAGATAATATACCTCTTTTTTTTTCTGGAGGATATAACGAGAGTCAGAATTTAATTGAAGTTGTTTTTCTCCCTCTAATAAATAATTTTTATTTAAAAAACTACATAACATATTTTACTGAAATTTTTTTATATATTTTATGGAATAATTTGAATACTTCCTGAAATTTTCGAAGCAATTTGTGAATTTTAAATTCGCTTAAAAAATGTTTGAAAAATTAGGTCCCATAGGGTTCAATGTATTTCATTTTTTCAACCCGGGTTCAATAAAGAACTAGTTGGGGGATATTATTCATTTATATTCCCATAGATCCCACAGACCGTCTGAAAAACATACTAAAATTTCATTTTGATAAAGCCATTTTTGGCAGTTATCGTGCTAACGGACAGACAGACAGACAAACAGACAGAATGAACAAAGTCATAAACACTTTCAACTATGTTGTAAAGTGTTAAAAAAATCAATAAAAGTGATTTACTAGAAAGAGTTAATAAACACAATCCAATTAATAAATAAACATCTGTAAAGCTAATGAATTAAATTATTATAGAATAATCCATTTTTATAAAAGATATCCAAAAACTTATCAAGAAACCTTAAGATGTGTTATTAAAATCAAACTTATATATAGATATTTTTTAAAACCTGAAATAGCTTTTTCAAAACTGAAAACAAAATATTTTACCCATTGATTGTTTTGCTTAATTACTTTTCTATTAAAACTTTTTAAATGTTAGTCAAACTTTCTTTGCAATTTAAATAATTTAGGTAAATTGTTTCATTTTTTGCGTCGTTTATTCATTAATATATTAAGACATCTTAATTAGTTTAATAAAATAACCTCCTCCCCCCCCCCTAATAAACAGAAAAAGCAAATTTTTTTCAGATTAAACAATCACAATTTTTACATACAAAGAAGGCTTCATAATTGTGTTCACAAAATTAATTATAATCACTCGATACATAAAATTTACTGTACTGCAAATCAATATTTCTCACACAGCCGCACACCTACACATGCGGCAAAGATAAAGTATTGTAAGACTGCCTATTTCACAGTTTGGTCTTCCTTTTCTATCAGACCGTCCGACCTACCCGATGGTGTAAGGTGTCCGTTTAGAAGTGCCACCCAATTTAGACTGGAATACAGTGGGGGCGCTATCCACAAGAATCGTGCCCTCCTTCCCTCACCACTAATCTCTCGGAAGGACTTGTGGACCTACGTATTTAACGTGCCCGTTCACTGCTTGAACACGGGGGATAGTTTGGGAATCGAACTCGGGTCGTCTGAGTTCAATCCCCGCGTGCTATCCACTGAGCTGTCTGTCTCACCCCACAGTTTGATCTTCAAACGCCTATTATACGTACAATCATTATGTATGGTTCCTATACGGAATGTCTTTCTGAATATCAATTAGTCACAAGTCTGGTGAATACTGGTGTGAATTCAGCATTAAATTCAGGAGCAAGTCTGTTGATGACTGATGTGAATTCAGCATTAAATTCTGGAGGAAGTCTGGTGATGACTGATATGAATTCAGCATTAAATTCTGGAGGAAGTTTGGTGATGACAGCTGTGAATTTAGCATTAAATTATGGAGGAAGTCTGGTGAATACTGGTGTGAATTCAGCATTAAATTCTGGAGGAAATCTGGTGATGACTGATGTGAATTCAGCATTAAATTCTGGAGGAAGTTTGGTGATGACTGATGTGAATTTAGCATTAAATTCTGGATGAAGTCTGGTGAATACTGGTGTGAATTCAGCATTAAATTCAGGAGGAAGTCTGGTGATAACTGATGTGAGATTAGCATTAAATTTTGGAGGAAGTCTGGTGATGACTGATAAGAATTCAGCATTAAATTCCGGAGGAAATCTGGGATTCGCCAAAAGATTTTCACTCCCGAATTATTTTCATGCCCGGTTCAAACAATTTCCTTGAAACATAGATTTCTCAGGATATGCTATAGAAAGATCTTATATTGTGCAGCAAATTCTAGAGACAACAGAGTTCACTGTGAATTTTCATTTCCAGTTTTTTCAAAAATTCTTATAACTGTACAAAATAAGTGTGTAAAAGGGATGAAAATGATTAATAGTTGCATCAAAACTTAAGTGTACACACCATTTGAAGGCTCCATCACAAATTTCTTGTTTTTAAGTTTGATGTTAGAAATCGGTTAATTTGAACTCAAGCCATTGGTTTTATACAGCCAGATTTTAGTTTAACATTATCCGTTCCATTTACTACCTTGACTATTTTAGGAACACGGCAGTCTTCATCGTGTCACTAAGTCGATATGCCTGAATTCATAACTGGCATAGTTTATTATACATGATATGAAAACTCCCGATTATCAGGGGTCTGTAGCTCAGCCACTGAGATAGCTAAAAATTTTCTTTTTTTTCTAATACTGAGAAAGCTGAGAAAATCTAAAAAGCTGAGAAAATCTGAAAAGTACGATTAAAGTCCAAAATAGGGGTCCTCTTTTGGACTTCAGGTTTGTTAGTTCTCTTTCACTAACAAAGAAGATACAGCGTATCCACGAAACAGCAGTATGCTACTTTATTGTGTTTTTTGTGCTTTTGTACGTTGCTCAAGTTTTTCTTATGAAAGTTTCTGTATAAACATCCATCAGAAAACCGATCTTTCGAGTGAGTACCTTATTAGAGATCATATAAATTTTAATTTGATTATAGATCATATAAATTTAAAAGCCATTTAAAAACTAAATCTTCTTTATAGGTCTTCTAATCCCATTCTAATTGGGTTAAATGTCAGGTTTTGTAATTACGATTTAATGTGCATTTAACAAATCTTCAACAAATGCACATCTATCAATCAAACGGACATCTATCAATAAAATGAACATCTATCTCCAGAACATCTATCAATTATAAAAGTTTGAATAGCTTTACAGATGATTTAATCAAGTGAGAACAAATACAGTACAAGCGATTTACCATTAAATGTGTCGAAATAATAATTAAGTTAATAAACGTGTGATTCGATAAAGGAATAAGCATTTTCTAAAGTAATGAATTCACCCATTATATATATATAAATGTGTTTAAAAAAGACTTATAAAATCGCAAAATCTTAAGAAATGTAATTAAAATTAAACTTTTAATAGGTTTTTTACACTAAAATGGCTTTTGCAGTAATTAAAAAATATTTTTTTAAACTATTCACTACTTTGCTTAATTATATTATTCTATTAAAACTTTTTAAAATAGCAGTTAAATTTTCTGTGATAATTTAAATAACTTAAGCAGATTACGTTCCAGTTTTCTTATTTTTATTCATTAAAAAATAAGTTCAACAGTTTAGATAAAAAATACTTTTTCCTAAATAAACAGAAACAACATATTTTTCATGAAAAAGAAATACATTTTTGTATGCAATAATTTTTAATTAACACTTTCCAACATAGTTGAAAAGTGTTTATAACTTTGTTCATTCTGTCTGTCTGTCCGTTAGCACAATAATTGCCGTAAAAATGACTTTATCAAAATGAAATTTTAGTATGTTTTTCAGACGGTCTGTGGGACCTATGGGAATATAAATAAATAATATCACCCAATTAGTTTTTTATTGAACCCGGGTTGAAAAAATGAAATACATTGAACCCTATGGGACCTAATTTTTCAAACATTTTTTTATGCAAATTTAAAATTCACAAATAGCTTCGAAATTTTTAGAAAATATTCACAGTATCCCATAAAATATATATAAAAAATTTCAGTAAAATATGTTAAGTAGTTTTTTAATTAAAAATTATTTAATATAGGGAAAAACCAAATTCAATTAAATTCTGACTTTTGGGATATTCTCCAGAAAGAAAAAAGAGATATATTTTATAATAAATATCTTTTCAAGAATTTTGTATATGAGAGAGGCTTCGCATTTTAAAATAAATTTGGTAGATAACAGTTTTTTAATTTTTTTTTTAATTTTATATAACTCTTCATGATATACTTATTTGATGGCATTTTTAATGCACATTTCTACGTCCTTGAGAGTTAAAATTTGGTACACAGGTTAAATTTGTTGAACATTTTATTCTACAATTATTCATTTAATTCTACAATTTGATGGATCTTTAAATATAGATCATACATTTTTTTCGAAATGGCCTGCAGATAATCCCCGTTCACTTCTATAAATCATTGTTGTAATATTGTTAAAAATTCTGATGTAGGCGGCAGCACATGTCCTTCCCTACAGAATCATATTCACGTTCTCTTTATTTCTTCCATAATAATTTGAGTTTATCTGCACAAAATAACAGCCATAAGTATCTTAAATGACATTGAATTTGCCCGTTAAACTTAAATTTGGTTCTCATTTGATAGCTGGACTTATTGTCAAAGGTGGCATAGTGAAAACGCGAAAAAACTAGAATGTCTCAAGAACGGCTTGTCTTAGAGTAATGGGGTTAGTCTTATTCTTTTTGTTGTCAAAAATCACGTATAAAATAGGAATTTAATTGTGTGGCAATACGAAAATGATTAAGAGAAGGAAACAGTTTTAACTTACAAATAACATTAATTGTTATTAATTATTGAAAACATGGCCGTTGATCTCATAAAGTGGAATTAACATTTTTAAATCGTAAATCGCTCGTTGTTGTGCCGCAATAACCCTCCAATTATTTTTACCTTTTTTGTAAGTCCTGAAAAGAATTATCAATTAATATTAAAAAGATTAGACTATTTAAAACTTAAACAATATAATTTATTAACTACAACAATTTATCATTTATATCATTTCTCATTTATTATCAATTTTCATTTAACTATTTTAGCTAGGGGAGATACGACCAGAAGTATTAATTTTACGAAGGTGTCTAGGACCGGTAACATCAGAGCACATACCTTCCAGTTTAGACTTGGGCTCATCATCTCGCTTGCATCGGCCATAACTCTATGGTATGTGGCACCTACTCGTACTTTTCACTTCGACTGATACTTTATATCTGCATAATATAAATGCAACTCCTAAGTCAGCTCTGCTAGGTCATGTTCGCTTCGCTCCTTTTGTCAAACTCCTTTCAACAACATTTCGTATGAACCCTCTTGCAACCACATTTCGTGTCAGACTTACTTCTGCAACATTTTGTATCCGAGTTACTTCTGCAACATTTCGTATCAAAGTGACTTGTGGTTCCTTCGGCGGGGAGGGGGGGGGGAGTAGCTCCACCCTTCTTCCCCTTGGCGCTCATTGGTTCTTCTGAACCCAATGGCATCACTTGACATTCATCAAGGCCCCTCTCAGCCCCTTTGGCCTGGGACACACAAATTTATTGTATTTGACCTAAAAGTTCACGTTGTTGTAAACACCGGCGCCAGCCAGACTCGAGCTTTGTTAGCCGTTCTAGGCACCATAAATATTGAAATAAAAATGTCTCATGTGAGGACATCTTCTGGCCTCACAAATTGATATAATTGAGCACACGTAGTCCTTTATTTTTTTTTTTATATTTAACGATTTTTGCGGGCCATTTCGCAAAAATAGCCCGTTCCTTTTTCCTGAATCGTACTAGAATAACCTGCAAATGATTTATGTACCAAATTTTGTTAAATTTGGTATATAAATCACTTGTAGATCATTGAAATATTATACACTAAATTTGTTCCATTACTTTTTAGCTAGAGTGGATAAAGGCAATTTCAGCCGGCCATTTCGCAAAGAAGGCAGATTCTTTTATTGCGAATCGTACTATAATCTAATGAACATCAGGATTTCCCATAAAAAACATACCTACCAAATTTTATGAAATTCGGTCCATTAGTTTTTCAATTAGAGTGGATGTAATATCCTCACAGATACACAGAAACATACACAGATACACTCTTACACACACACAGACGTCTTCCTAAAAATAGTTTTTTCGTGTTCTAGAAGTCCCAAAACGTGTAGATCATTCGAAAATTCGAGTTCCGATCTTCGGCACGATTTCAATACTTTGAACATACACACACACACACACACATGTATTATCTGCGTATCTAAATTCCGTGCCTATGCAATTACAATAGTTGTGATTTTAAATGATCCCTAAACTTTTATTATTTCTTCAACGAAGCCAAATTTTAACTTATGCAGATTTCAAATATCTGAAGCGATTGTAAGGTGAGTTACATAAGAATTGCTGAATTTTTTTCACACAAAATTATTTAGCTCTGGAGTCTGGAATACATGTTATATGAATGAAATATTCAATTGATTTTGCATAGAGAATCAGGTGATTTATATTTTGATACAATTTTAAATATTTAAGTATAATACAATTTTAAATATTTAAGTATAATAAATTACTGTACTACTGTGAAAATGTAAAAGATATCACCACTGAATATATCACATTTTAAAAATTTTTAAATAAAATTGCATTTCAGTTGGAAAGTGTTTCATAATCAATGCTTATGCATGATTGATCTTTCTTGTGTTTTTACTTCCTTTAACTTTCAATTTATTTACTTTAGAATTTGCAACTTTGTGGATAAAGTGTTAACAAAATATTAATATAAAACACCCACCCACATGCACACACATATATATATATATATATATATATATATATATATATATATATATATATATATATATGTATGTATATATATATATATATATACAGGGTTAGCAAGAAATAAGTTTCCCAATTTAGAGGACTCTAGAATGCGTTCTATTGGTCCAAATGGGATAAAATTTTAAATACATATAATTCAAATAATGCGCTTGACATTTATTAAATCAAAAATTTTAGTACAAAAATCCGACGATAGGTGGCACTGTTATACACATAACAACATTTAATAGGCTTTATAAATGTTAAATAATATTAAAAATGTAGCATTAAAACTGCTCATTATGTCCCCCTTCATGTTTAACAATGTGCCCTAATCGCAGAACCATATTTTCCGCAGCTGACCGGAGTGAGTCAGCCGGAATATCAAGAACATGGGGCCGAATGCTGTCCATCAGATCTGGCACATATGCTGGCCTTTTATGGTAGATATTGTCCTTGAGGAAACCCCACAACCAAAAGTCGCAGGGGTGATATCCGGCGAACGAGGAGGCCATGCTGTTGGAAAATGCCGGCTGATCATCTGTTCAGCTGTGTTAGCAATTGCTTTACACTGCTCTCAATGTGAGGAGGTGCGCCATCCTGCATGAAAATGATGTCCTGAAGGCATCCACGCTGTTGAAGTTGAGGGATTACAAAATCCCTCAACATACCACGGTACCGAAGTCCTGTGACGGAACAGGTTTTGATTCCAGTTGCAGTTACCTCTTCAAAAATATATGGTCCAATGATAAAGGTAGCAGTAAAACCACACCATACTGTCACTTTTTCAGGATGCAAGGGTTGTTCCTGGATAGTGTGAGGGTTTTCCGCTGCCCAAATTCGGCAATTGTGATATTAACTTGCCCGTTGAGGTAAAAGTGGGCTTCGCCAGTCCACAGGATGTTCCATAGCTAACTGACGTCAACCACCATTCGAGCAAGGAACTGAAGTGCAAAAGTTTTACGAACCTCTGAGTCTTCGTCCTTCAATAGGTGCACAGGCTTGATTTTGTAGGGATAAAAATTTAAAATCCGCCGTAAGATTTTTCGTACAGTGGAATACGGCATATCCAATACACGGTCAACAACTGGCACACTCACACTGCCATGCGGCGAATGACTACTGGCTTCAACGACAGCGGAAGCCACATTTTCGACGCTAAAAGACTGGATTGGCTTTCGCCCTCTACGTATAAGAATGCCAAGTTGCCCAGTTGTTTCAAATTTCTTTATCATCTTGCGTAAGGCACATGGAGACATTGGACCTCGCTGGTTCTGGTAGCACAATTTCACCAGTAGCGCTTTTTTTTGCAACATGATGTGCTGAGACGTAACTAATGCTCGTGTAGAATCCGCCTTCTTTTTATCCAAAGAATAATGCGACTAGGCATGCGCTGTAACGCAAATAATGTTTCACAGCTTCAATATATGCAAATAAATACCATTTGTGTTATAGCGCCATCTATAGGTGAATGTTGATACTAAAATGTTTGATTTAATACATGTCAAGTGCATGATTTGAATTATCTTTATTTCAAATTTTATCTCATTTGGACCAATAGAACTCATTCTAGAGCCCTCTGAAGTGGGAAACTTATTTCTTGCTAACCCTGTATATATATATATATATATATATATATATATATATATATACATAAAGTTAAATATATGAAATAATGCAGAATATTTGAAAAGATAAAAAGCATCCATAACAAACAAAATAATTCCATTTTTAACCAAAAAAGACCCAAGAAAATGCAGATCATCAAAGAAAAAAATCCTGGGAACAATCCTTATAATTTAAGACGAATTGTAAAAATGGAATGACGAACAAAGAATTGAATGTAATGCAAAATCATCAGGGGGGACTACAAAATATCACCTGCAAATAGTACATTTCATTTAATGGCATCATTGCTTTGAACAAAAGGCCATTAGACACCCCAAAGTAATATAAATTGAAAGATATTGGCAAGCTGAACATTCTCGGTATATTATATTTAAACTTTCTAATATTTTATATATATAATCATTAATATATATATATATATACAGGGTGTCCCAAAAACATTGACCTCGACCTTTATTCCTTAAATATTGAACTTAGACATATAAAATAAATTACAAAGTTGCCTAAAAAAAGGTATGGAATTTTATGTAATCGATTAAAATTTTTAAGGGAATTAAAGTTTAAGAAATACAAAAGTTAAATTTTTATACGGCCTCGTACAAAAACATTTCCAATGAGTAAAATGTGCCCCATACACTAATAAGGTGGTTTACAAAATTTCAGCATTTTATCATATAAAGTCCTAGAGATACGAAAAGAAAAAAATGTTGACTTAAACCACTTTTCGATGCATCGACATGGGTTGTCAGAAAAGAAAATTCATGTCGGCAGATCGCGTTTCAGGGGTCATACACAAATTACGAAGGAAAACAATGATTGCGTAAATAAATAATAATTTTGCTATTTATTGGTACAAAAGTATTTCCACTTTGTAGAAATAATAACTTTATACAAAAATTACAAAGCTTGTTCAAATTTTTTTTCCATCCATGCCAAAGATCCATTAAAGAGGCAGATATTATTTTCCTATGATGCATTTCTGCGTTGCGTCGTTTTCACTCTTGCTGTAAACATTTAATTTGTGATTAACCCTTCACCAACTTTGTTTAAACATATCTCTGGGACATTTTACGATAAAATTCTGAAATTTTGTACATCACCTTATTAGTGTATGGGGCACATTTTACTCACTGGAAATGTTTTTGTACCAGGGCCGTATAAAATTTTAAATTTTGTTTTTCTTCAAATTTAATCCCCTGAAAATTTTTATCGATTTCCTAAAATTCTGCACCTTTTTTTACGCAATTTTGTAATTTATTATATATGTCTAAGATCAATATTTAAGGAATAAAAGCAGAGGTCAATGTCTTTGGGATACCATATATATATATATATATATATATGCAGGATGCGTCGGAATTGTTTTTACAAAAGCAGAGGGGTGGGGTGATAGTACCCCACCAGACGAGCAATAATTACCATGGAACATAGGGTCGCATTACACTCTAAGAGGCAGAAAAGCGGCACGTCGAACCGCGTCGAGCATGACGCAGTCAGCGCCTCGGACGTCATTGTGTACCTGCCTACGTAGTATCTCCTACGCCAGACACGCACGCAGTTACCGTATGCAAATGTCCAGGGAGCAGAATCAGCATAACTGGCTCCTAGTAGGTTCCGGCGATAGCCAATCAGGGGACACGTTGCCCTTTAAAAACCAGCACAACTTCAACTCTGCAAGTTATTCCCACTGGACTTTTTCGTCTGGGACCACATGAAATCTTTAGTGTACGAGACGCCTGGGGACTCGGCGGAAGATCTCGTCGCGCACATCGTTGTTACCGCAGACCACATTAACACAACACCCGGAATCTTCGAGAGGGTGCGTCAGTCATTCCTTCGCCGGTGTGAACGGTGCAACGACACGCGTGGTCGCCACTTTGAGCAATTGCTGTGTGTTTGTCGCTGCACAATAAATCGGTTTGTGAAACGTTTGGTATCGTTCATTCGCTTTCCCAACACTGGTGTACGTGCTGGTTCGTATTCTAAATTTACTCTTTTCTGCCTCCCTGAGTGCAATGCGACCCTATGTTCCATGGTAATTATTGCTCGTCTGGTGGGGTACTATCACCCCTCTGCTTTTGCAAAAACAATTCCGACTCACCCTGTATATATAGTTGAAGGTACGTTTGTTATTTGTTTTGTATATAAATCCAGTTTTTGATAGATTCTATTCTTTTTTAATTTGTTATATTTTTCCTCTACTATTAGTTACCCCGTACAAGTTTCAGATTTCTGGGACCAAAAGTTACCGAGATATTAAAAAATATTTGATCCAATACCAATTTTTGTTTGAAGGAACATTTCTCACAATAAAAATTGTTCCCAAGAGTGTATTGGATGTGCCTCTCTACAATAATCTTGATACTATGTGCATGTCTTCTAAAATTCTCGAATTGATTATATTTACTATATCTAATAATTTGGATCTTCCTTTGAAACAGCTCTATCTAATGTAATATATTCTTCTTCTGTTCTTTATTCAAAGTTTATAAGTTTTTTCCTCCCTGCCATCCAATTAGTTACTCAAAACTTTCGGGTGAGTCCAACGGTCTGGGTTTTGTCAAAGTAAAAGTTTAAAGGGTTTAATGAGAAAAAATAGACATCGGGTTCTGTATTGAGTTCGACAGGTACAACTAAACTGAACGACTGCGACCTTATATATCTACAAAATTTAATTTCTCTTCAAAAGTTGGCAATATTTTTCCGTAGTCATCGCCAAGAAACCGACTTTGTCGCCTGGGTCCAGTGATCCAGATTTTCAAATTATGACAATGCTTTCATAACAATCTGATATCGCTTCTGAAATAAATTTTCGGTTCATTCCTGTCACATTTCTTTCATGATTTACTGCATATCCCTCGCCCTTATATATTTTACCTTAAAAGCCTAAACTTATGTATGCATTTGTTTTGGGATAGTGCAAGATAGGGGTATATCAGAATGGAAATGTGTAAAAAAATTATTATTTCGATAGGATGGGACGCATGAAGCCGTTTTACTATCGTACGAAAATCAAAATTATTAAATTATGAAAAATAATAAGGCACATTAAAATATTTCATATTAAAAGATTTCAATCGATGTTCATAAACAAGTATTCTTAATTGCAAAATTTATCTTATTCAATGAATTAGAGGCATCATGATGGGGAAATTTACCACAGAATATCAAAACTTTAGCACCTTTGAGGCTGGCCATTAAGGGCAATGAGTTTGGCTTAGAGCCAGGATTTTTAGACTGCATTTAGTAAATTCCGGTGTAAAATATTCTAATGTTTGTACATAGGTTGTTCTTCTCAATTGGGTGATATGATGCGTAGATATGTATGTCCATATTTAATTCTTTTTATTACTTTCCCACTACGTATATTCCCCAAAGTGAATGTCAAAGGATATTATACTTGTGTTGTGCTGGAGTTAATGACGGATATTGATAGATCTAAATGCTTAGATTTTCATTTTTACTCTCCCTGCAATGCATTGTGGATCTAAAGGGGGGGGGGGGCGCAGATTGGAGTAGATTCTAAATTCGACTGACAGATATTGATAAGTCTAAATATTTTGTTCATTTCTTTTTACTTGCAGCACTGCTTTGTAGATATAAAAGGATAATATATTACCTGTATAATGAAATTCGAAATATTTAGAGATCTAAATATTCTAGACATCATTTAAATTCATCCTGAAATACATTATGGATGTTGGAGGATAGTGCATTATGATACCCAAAATTTCTAATATCAGATATTGATGCATTTAAATGTTTTAGGTATATTTCTTACTTTCTCTGCAATATAATTTTGTTGTTGAAACCCATACCGTCCGACCTACCAGAAAGGTGTAAGATAACAGTTTGGACGACAGAGAAGTGCCACCCAATTTAGACCGGAACCCATTGGGAAGGCATCCTCAGGGACCTTACCCTCCCTACCACCAACCTCTCGGAAAGACTTATGTTTATATACCCATATGTTTAACGTGATCGTACTCCGCGTGAACACGACGGCGTGTTTTGGCAGTGGCTGGAATCGAACCCGGGCCTACTGAGTGCAATTCCCGCGTGCTAACCATTGGGCTACCACGCCCTCCGAGACAATCTCCATAACTTCCTTTTTATTCACCCAATTTAGACCGGAACCCAGTGGAAGAGGCGTCCACAGGAACCGTACCCGCCTTCCCATATCACCAACCTCTCGGAAGGACTTACGGACCCACTTGTTTAACGCGATCGTACTCCGCGTGAATCGAATCCGGGCCTATTAAGTGCAATTCCCGTGCGCTAAGCACTGGGTTACCGCGCCCTTCTGCAATACACTTGTAAAAAACCTTGCTGCAACCGGGAATCGAATCAGGGATCTTCATGCTTGCCAGCTGACGCTACACTTTCAGTCCTCCGGCATCTTTGCACTAGCATACAGAGTTGGTTTGCTCGGGCGCCATTGTAAAGAACCTTGCTTCCCCAATTGAGAATCGAATCACAGATCTTCGTGCTGGCCAACCAAATCTCTACTGTTAATCTACTGGGACAGAATTGTAAGCTGTTATTGTCGAAGTGAATTCTGTATATTATAGATGTAAAGCAGTGGGAGAGTGGGAATATAACTAAAAATCAGCTGATAAATATTGATACATCTCAATGTTTGACATCATGTTATCTACAATATAAGCACATAGAGAGTGTAAAGAGATAGTAAATTGGGATAAAGTCAATAATTCTACTGACATACATTGATGGCTCTGAAATTTTGCACATATTTTGAATCTTGTTATAATAAATTGTGGATTTAAAAGGATGGTGCATTGCGTAGGATCGTAAATTCAATGGATATTGATGGATCTAAATGTTTAGGGTGTTATTTTCACGCTCCCTGCAACTATGTTGGATTTCAACAGATAATGTATTGTGAGACGAAGTTTAATATTTGACTTACGGATATTGATGCGTCTATATGTTCTGGGCTTTTTTCTACTAGCTCTGTAATATATTAAGGATGAAAATGGATACAAACAGTTACTACAAGGATACTGAAGGATCTAAATATTTTGAACATCTATTTCACTCACCATGCAGTACATTGGTGAGTGTTAGGGAATAATGTATTAAGCTGGATTCTAAAATGTTGCTGACGGAGAACGAAGGATCAACAAGTTTTGCACGTTGTGGATGTATGGGATATTACATCGTGAAAGAGTCAATCATTTAATCAAAGGATATTGATGGATCTAAATGTTTTGATCACCTATTTTACTCACATTGCAATACATTGTGGTTTAACATGTTAAGCGTGGCGTCAGTCAGTGGGGACTGACAGTAAACTTTCCTTTTAGGCGGCGGCAGTCCGTGAGGACTGACAGTGAACTTTTCGTTTGGGTGACGTCAGTCGTGGGACAGGCAGTATCAAGGTTAAAAAAAATAAATGTTATAATTTTAATGGCGTTTATTAAAACATTCTAAGCAAAGATGTGGTTTGGTTTTACACATATTACAAAAAGTGGCGACCTGTTTTGTTAACTTTCGGGCTGTATTGCGCTGAATGTTTTTGCGCCATTCGTATAGCCGAAATGGACAGTACAATACAATCGTCACTACGACGCGTGTGTTACCTTCTGTTTATATTCTATGACCGAACGCCTCGCAGAGATATCGCCGCTGTGTGCCGCCTGAACTGTAAGCAGAGCAAGAACAGCTCCGCGCTCAACGTGTTAAGTGTTAGTATAATACGCTGGGGTCGAAAGTTTGACTGACGGAATACGAAGCATCTATAAGTTTTGTACATTCTTGAATACTAATTAAGGGTTATATAAATGGTATTTGTTAGTCTCTTTGTGAATCAACGCAAGTTTGCCATTTTATCATCAGCCATATCTAGGTAGTTGACATGAAAATTGTATTAAATGTGCATCATCTGAAGCAGTTTGGTATGATTCACCATTTCTAAATACACTCTGCTGCAAAAAAAAATATGCACCCATAAAAGATTGAACTACCCCCGCAAAACTCAGCATGTATGTATCGTTTGATGAGATATGAAAACGACTAGAATTTGGGAGCAAAAGAAAAGTTTTGTTAAGAAATGTTGGCAACAAGAAGATGACATTTTAGTAAGTGGAAAATCCTTCCCTGGCAGGCTATATAAGCCGATAATCAGTTCGGCATATATTCAATTAAGTTGCTTGTGTCCCTCTGCAGAGGATTATGTTACAAATGTTGTAACTGCAAGTCAAATCAGTGGTATTCTAGGAAGGTTGCAATTGCCGTCCCAGCATTTCCCAGACATGATCTATTGGTTATAAGTCTATGGATCTAGATGGCCATGGGAGGGTATTAAGACTTCAAGGACACTGCTGAGAATGTATTGCACTATGTGGTCGAGCGTTGTCTTGTTAGTAAATGGACCCTGGGTAGTTTGATAGCATAGGCAGAAAAATAGGCTGCAAATTATCGTCGACGTACAAGTGAGACGTCAAATTTGCTTCCAGCACAACTAGAGGAGATCGACTGTTCCACCAGATGGATCCGCACTGTCACACCACGATTAGTGGCCGTCTACCTCTTGACAACAAATGCGGGATCGGAACGTCGGCTAGTCATCCTTCACACAAATATGCGGCCGTCATCAGCACTGAGAGAGAAGCAGTATTTATCGCTAATAACAACATGTCTACATGTCTCCAATCGGGCAATGACCAGGCTGAGCGAGCTCGGCACCAATCCAGACGACTCTGTCTATGTTGAGGGATCAATGGTGGGCTCTTTAATGGACCTCGACACCTAATCCCGCCCTCTGCCAATCGTCTCTTGATGCAGGTTGCATAGATGATGGTAAATGCCTTTGAATGGCTAATAGTGACGTCATTGGTGTGGAAGTGGCTTCTCTACTGACTGCACCGAACAGTTGTCTGTCTGAAGCATCTTGAGCCTCTGCGACGGTTACATGTGCCTTCTCTGAACACCGTGATACTGCGATATCTCTCAGACCATGATGGCGAATGATACGTCTGTTGGACCCACCAGCTTCCCTTAGGCTTATCATGCGAGTTCTATCTAAATCCAACACTTATTCATAGCGCCGTAGAGTACGTCTCAAGGGCACATTTGTACACAGCTTGCAGTATCAAAGCAGAAAATCCAGTTCCAATTGCTCATGAGTAAGAACACCGATCATTTTAAATGCTGCACGATGTATTGTTTTCATTTGGGTTACATAAGCCCTATAACATCATTGGCACTGACAATTTGATCATTTGCATGCCGAATCTCGTAGCTGTAGCTCAATTTTTATGGATGTCTATATTTTTTGCAGAGTGTATATCCTGTAAGATTAATTCATGTTGAAATTTAGGAGACCTCTCTCTCTCTTCCCTTCTCTCTCCCCTCTCCTCCCCTCTCTCTCCCCTCTCTCTCACCTATCTTTCCCCTCTCATTTCCTCTCACCTCTCCTCTCCTCCCTCTCTCCTCCCTCTCTCCTCCCTCTCTCCTCCCTCTCTCCTCCCTCTCTCCCTTTCCCCCATCTCTCTCAGTGAACAATAAATTTGAGGTATTGTATTAGTGTGAAAATATAGACCTACTACTATGAACATGACACAACCTTGATACGCCAAATTTGATTAACAATCATAAAGGCAAATACAATATGAAATTAATTACAATATTTAATTTATTTTTTTATCCTAATTTTGTATTTAAACATTTTATAGGAACAAAAAATGACTACACACGATGCTATAAAATAGTTATATTGAAAATCATCAAAAAATCATTCTTCATTTTTTACGAAACATTTGCGTAAACAATGAGATTCCGGAAATTGCCCCTTCCGTTGAAGAGTGACGTTTGCTCAAAAAAAAAAATTAAACATCAGAAATCGATTGGAAAAAAAAAGAATGACATTTATTGAGATACAATTTACTGCTAAATCAACCGAGTTGCCACAAGAATCCTTAAACGATCGTATCCGTTTTCCATGTTATTAAACCCCAAAAAGACTTTTTAACAGACATGAGGCAGATAATTTTATCTCGGCAAGAAAAATGTTTTTCTCCGGGTCTTTTCAAGAAAAATTGAGACAAATTTTGCATCCAAGTTTAAGGAGAATTCCAAATAGATTGAATTAAGAAAATTTATGTGAAAGATCGTGAAAATAAATCATCAAAATTTATTGTATAAGCTCAATTTTTGATATTCTCCATTTTTAAACATTGAAGATTTTATGGGAATAAAAATTTATTAACATTACATTTAAATTTTCATCGTGTTTTGTATTAAATAATGATTTTAGGAGAAATATAATATCCTACAGATTATTTTGACATGAACAACATCTATGGTCGATATATTTAACTGAAATCCGAACTTTCTGAAAAATATAAATACCGGACGCTTTTATCTCCGAAACTAATATATAAAAATGTAAATAAGTTTTTCTTGTTTTGCTAGAAATACGGTACCATTTAAAAATGTATAAAAATAATATATATATATATATATATATATATATATATATATATATATATATATATATATATATATATATATATATATATATATATATATATATATATATATATATATATAAATATATATATATATATATATATATATATATATATATATATATATATATATATATATAAATATATATATATATATATATATATGGTATCCCAAAGACATTGACCTCAATATAAATACCGGACGCTTTTATCTCCGAAACTAATATATAAAAATGTAAACAAGTTTTGCTTGTTTTGTTAGATATACGGTACCAATTAAAAATGTATAAAAATAATATATATATACATATATATATATATATACTGTATATATATATATATGTATATATATATATATATATATTTCTTTTTTTTCTTTTTTTTCCGAAAAGAGTTTTTGCCAGAGCGAGTTCTCGATTTACTTTGCCTACTTTCACTTGAAACATCTTCAAAGCTATTAAAGTTCAATGCAAACATTAAACAAAAGAATGTTCAGTTTGAACAGAAACAATAATTTGCTGTTAGTAATCTTTTATAAATGTCAAACAATCATTCTGATGAGTTGAAAGAGATTAAATATTTTCCGTTTTTAAAGTTTGTAATGTTTCTGTCCCGCAGAATAAAGTCCTAGCTCAGAAATACAATAATTTGTAGCTTATTGAAAGCCCTACAAGGATACATAGGTGGATTTTGGATCAAGTTCTTCGTTTAGGAAATACAGTGGTTATAATTTAGATATATTCATATCATTTTACAAGATGTTATTTACGCAAAAACACTTCGGCTCCATCAGATTAGAGTCACCGCCAATGTTTTATGTGACGTCATTGCTTTTACAACCATTATCTATATATAAATAGTAGTATTCTGGAGTTCTACGTTAAGACCACAGATGCTGAAAACGGGATGGTAAAGGAAAGACGGTTCGGTCCCTGTGGATGCCCCCCCACTGGACTCTGCACTTCCCAGCCGTCCAAACAGATACCATATAGATTCGGATAGGTCGGACGATCTAGGTCGACGAAGAAGATATTAACAAGAAAGATCAATCATGCTTAAAGCATTGATTATGAAACACTTTCCAACTTCAATCCAATTTTATTTAAACAAGTCTAAAATGCAATACATTCCTCGGTAATATTTTGAAACTTATCACAATACTGCAGTAATTTATTATATTTGAAAACTTAAACCTTCATCGAAAAAAATGAACTTCATTCAAATAACGGCATTGAAATATAAATTGCCTGGTTTAAACATCTCTAAAATGTTATACATTCCTCGGTAATAGTTTTAGAATTATCATAATACTACGATAATTTATTATATTTGAAAACTTCATCGAAAACAACTGAAATTAATTCAAATGACGTCATAGAAAAAATAACACGCCTGGATCTCTCTATAAAAACAGGATTTCATTCATAACTTTCTCCCATTCATTTCATTCATCACAATACTATAATAATTTTTTTTATTTAAACATTTTTTTAAGACCATGGAGCTACAAAAAATTAAACTCTATGCTTGAAACTTCATGGAAAAAAATCGTCCTTCTCTTTATGAAATCAATTAATATTTCATTCATATCAGCCATGCAGACTCCATGTACTAAATTATTTTGTGTTAAAAAAATACAGGAATTCTAATACAACTCATTCTATATATTTTGCTGTTTACATTTTACATAGGTGAAAAATAGGCTTAGTTGTAGAAATAATCAAATTTAGATGAGCATTTAAACTCAAATATATTGTCATTGCGTTGTTTCAGTATGTAGATGCACAGAATTTAAGCAAAAATAAAGTAGTTTTAGGACGGATACAACACTCAATATGAATTAAAAAGAACTTAAAAAAATCACGATTTTGAAACAAGATGGATGCCATATATCATTTTGAAGTGGGCCATGTGATCGCTTCATATCATGGTCACGTGATCGTTTCATATAAGAGGCGTAATTATTATTTTAATTTTTATTTAAAAAACTACTGAATATATTTCGCTGAATTTTTTTTTATATATTTTATGGAACAATTTGAATATTACCTAAAATTTTCGAAGTAATTTGTGAATTTTAAATCCGCTTAAAAAATGTTTGAAGAATTAGGTCCCATAGGGCTCAATGTATTTCATTTTTTCGACCCGGGTTCAATCCAAAACTAATTGGGTGATATTATTCATTTATATTCCCATAGGTTCTACTGACCGTCTGAACAACATACTAAAATTTCATTTTGATTAAGTCATTTTTACGGCAGTTATCGTGCTAACGGACAGACAGACAGACAGACAGAATGAACAAAGTCATAAACACTTTTCAACTTTGTTGTAAAGTGTTAAAAACGAAGCCAGATATTGAACTCATTTCAATTTATATACAACAATTCAAAATTCTGGAGCTTTGCGTTGCATATGGCATCCCATACTGAAGACGAAGCCGAGCATTGAATAGTATTCATTTTTTAACACTTTACAACAAAGTTGAAAAGTGTTTATGACTTTGTTCATTCTGTCTGTCTGTTTGTCCGTTAGCACGATAACTGCCGTAAAATAGACTTAATCAAAATGAAATTTTAGTATGTTGTTCAGACGGTCTGTAGGACATATGGGAATATAAATGAATAATATCACCCAATTAGTTTTGGATTGAACCCGGGTTGAAAAATGAAATACATTGAGCCCTATGGGACCTAATTTTTAAAGCTCATCAGTTTCAAGAGTTTAAATGCTCATCCAAATTTGATTATTTCTACAACGAAGCCTATTTTTAACACTTTACAACAAAGTTGAAAAGTGTTTATGACTTTGTTCATTCTGTCTGTCTGTCTGTCTGTCTGTCTGTCTGTCTGTCTGTCCGTTAGCACGATAACTGCCGTAAAAATGACTTAATCAAAATGAAATTTTAGTATGATGTTCAGACGGTCTATAGGACCTATGGGAATATAAATGAATAATATCACCCAATAAGTTTTGGATTGAACCCGGGTTGAAAAAATGGAATACATTGAGCCCTATGGGACCTAATTTTTCAAGCATTTTTTAAGCGGATTTAAAATTCCCAAATTACTTCGAAAATTTTAGGCAATATTCAAATTGTTCCATAAAATATATAAAAAAAAATTCAGCGAAATATATTCAGTTGTTTTTTAAATAAAAATTAAAATAATAATAACACCTCTTATATGAAGTGATCACGTGTCCATGATATGAAACGATCACATGACCCACTTCAAAATGATATATGGCATCCATCTTGTGTCAAAATCGTGATTTTTAAAGTTCTTTTTAATTCATATTAAGTGTTGTATCCGTCCTAAAACTATTTTATTTTTGCCTAAATTCTGTGCATCTACATACTGAAACAACGCAATGACAATATATTTCAGTTTAAATGCTCTTCCAAATTTCATTATTTCTAATATTAAGCCTATTTTTCACCTATGTAAAATGTAAACAGCAAAATATGTAGAATGAGTTGTATTAGAATCGCTGTAATTCTTTAACACAAAATCATGTAGTCCATGGAGTCTGCTTAGCTGATATGAATGAAATATTCATTGATGTTAGAAAGAGAAGGACGATATTTTTCGATGAAGTTTTACGCATTGAGTTTACTTTCTTGTAGCTCAATGGTCTTAATTTTTTAATAAAATAAATTATTATAGTATTGTGATGAATGACATGAATGGGGGAATTATTTATGAATGAAATGTTGCTTTTATAGAGAGAGCCATGCGTGTTATTTTTTTATGACGTCATTTGAATGAATTTCAGTTGTTTTCGATGATGTTTTCAAATATAATAAATTATCGTAGTATTCTGATAATTCTTAAATTATTACCGAGGAATGTATCACATTTTAGAGATGTTTAAACCAGGCAATTTATACTTTAATGCCGTCATTTGAATGAAGTTAGTTTTTTTCGATGAAGGTTTAAGGTGTCAAATATAATAAATTAATGTAGTATTGTGATAAGTTTTAAAATATTACCGAGGAATGTATTGCATTTTAGACATGTTTAAATAAAATTGCATTGAAGTTGGAAAGTGTTTCATAATCAATGCTTTAAGCATGATTGATCTTTCTTGTTTACTTATGTAACATGTAAACAGAAAAATATGTAGGATAAGTTGTATAGAAATTGCTGTATTTTTTTAACGCAAAAGAATTTAGCTCATGGAGTCTGCATAGCTGATATGAAAGAAATATTCATTGACTTTACCGAGAGAAGGACGATTTTTTTGCGATGAGGTTTTAAGCATAGAGTTAAATTACTTGTAGCTCCATGGTCTTAATTTTTAAATAAAATAAATTATGAGATGAATTAGTATTGTGATGAATGACATGAATGGGAAATTATTTATGAATGAAATGCTGCTTTTTTAGGGAGAGCCAGGCGTGTTATTTTTTCTATGACGTCATTTGAATGAATTTCAGTTGTTTTCGATGAAGTTTTCAAATATAATAAATTATCGTAGTATTATGATAATTCTAAAATTATTAACGAGGAATGTATAACATTTTACAGATGTTTAAACCAGGCAATTTATATTTCAATGCCGTCATTTGAATGAAGTTCATTTTTTTCGATGAAGGTTTAAGTTTTCAAAGATAATAAATCAATGTAGTATTGTGAGAAGTTTTAAAATATTACCGAGGAATGTATTGCATTTTAGACATGTTTAAATAAAATTGCATTGCTGTTGGAAAGTGTTTCATAATCAATGCTTTAAGCATGATTGATCTTTTTTGTTATTTATTTACAAACAATAGAAATCATAATACCCCATTTTGTGATATGGCTACGCAGACAGTGATTGAATGTTGTATTTTATTACAGTAAGAAATCCCATGAATGAACCCGTTTTTTAAATTAATTACGCAGAGAATGTCCGTTGGCATCACTAGTACTAATAAATAGAAATATACCTAGAGATGCCAATTGTGTGGTCGTGCTTTTTGTCATATCCAAAGAAAGTTCGTTCAATATATTTGACGGTTGTGACGATTACAAAAACCATCTCTTCAAACGTTTCGTCTGGTCGGGCTTACGTGAATGCTAAATTTGAATTATTGTGTGTTAGAGAAGAACTGTGCTTACCCCTTAACCTTTTGCTTCCGGGTGGGACAGCGTCAATCTCAAACGAAGAACCTCTCAAAAGACAGGTATTTGACATACCCTATCCCAAACAGTTCGATCCCCTTTGCAGACATTGGACGCCATGGACGCCAATGCCTGTAATTATGTAAATAATTAATTTAAATATTAATTTATATTAATTTATATATTTTTAATTATTTAATTTATTAGATAATTTATTATTTCTATTATTTCTTTTAAGATAATATTTATATGCCTTCGGATAGTAGTATATTTTGTACAATGTTTATGCTCGTAAACCCACCAGTTTGTGTGCATTCCGGCTTCAATCTCTAAATATTATAATTATGATATATAAATATTAAAGTTCACCCCTCCAAAATGGTGAAGCAAGTATTTTTAATTTTAATTATTTATTAAAATTACTATTTGAAATCATTACAATAATTATTTAACTATTCATCCAATTAATATATTTTGCTTTAATGCAAGGTGTAGAAACCGACTTAAATAAGACTGATAACGTTAACTCATAAAATTGATAAAAATATTTTGACTCACTCTAGATGAATTTCAGACATTCATATCCCATGCATTGTGGATTCATTTATGTCAAAAGCTTATAATCGTGCTCATAAAACCCACCGACGAAGTAACAGCTGTGATTGCGTTCCTGTTACAGATACTACCATTTCTGGATCGGTTTCGAGGTTCCAGAGCTTATCAGTATGGAATATCTGGAAGCTCGCTATGATAGCAGCCACCAAAAAGATTAGTAAAATTGCAGCACATAGCAAATTTTCATGCTACTGTTTCAGGTAGACTACTAAAAAGTGCGACAGAAAAATATAATAGTTCAAATTTTATTTGGAATTCTCTAAAAGTTCAAATCGAATTCCAGACATATCATACAAAAGGATGCCCATCTTTTATTATAATCATACAATTGATGTCCATTTTGAAAAAAATACATAAAGCCATATTTAATAAGAAAGAATTACTAAGCCAAACGATATTTGTTTTGAAAAAAGTCAGCCTGATTTAGTACAGTCTTAAACAATTTCGGGGGCAAAATGTAGCCTCCTTTTTCAAGATAGAAAAACAGAGCAACAACGCCATCATAAACAAGAAGGCGTCAATCCGTCTGTCAAATTAATCGTTTTGCGTCTTTCAGTCTCAAGACCTAAAGATAGTAGCTCTGATCTCTGAAAAAGAGTTTTAGTTACGGAACGGGCATTCGATCATCAACTCTGATGATGAGACAGACTGCATGTGTAAGGTTTTCGTGATTTTTCCAGTATTTACCGTGACTATGCGCTGTTTCTTATAAAAGTGTCCCTCCATATGTATATTTTTAAAATTGTTGCAATATTTAAATTACGTCTAATAAAATCTAGTTAGAATATGAGTCTCTATTCATCTTTCTCATACATTAATATTTAATAATTTTACGTTCATTTATTTGTATTTCTAACAGTATCAGAATGAAAACATGTAACGTTTTATTATCTTTCGTTTGCAAGTTCGTCTTTAAAAATAGTCTTAATTCTATAAAATTACATACACAAATTGGCAACGGAGCAGTCAATCAATCCAATGAGTTGGATATATTAAATTGATTTATGCTACTATATGCCATTAACTATTTTTATATGCATAGTGAAGCTAACATATTTTCACTGACGTAATTAACTTATGTTATTAAAAATTACACATTTGGAGTATACTTTATAGTGGTTTTAGAATTAAGCGAAAATGGATTCAAAATAATTTATATTTTTTTTATAATAACTAGCAGAAAAAATAATAATTGATTAACATTTAAAATATATATATACAATTAAGTATTATCGAAAGTGTTATCGTTGGATTTCATGGAAATTAATGCAATGAAAATAAATTTGTATGATTGAATTTTTATGATTTCGTGTTACACATATAATTTTATAAAGGGCATTCACTTTGTGAATTTTCGTGTCCATACCTAGCAGACCTATACACCATCTATACATAGATGCGCACATACACAGACGAACGCTTTTTAAAAGCGTTTTAAAAGTATTCAGGTGCTTACAATATGCTTTTCTGACAAAACCTTGAGTTTGAAAATTTCTATAAAAAATACTTTTGCTAAGCAATAATATGAGAAAATAAAAAGTATGTTCATCTTCTTGTGATGCTGCAGTCCTACTGAACATGCTGGAATTATAGCAACACAGCTTGTAACGCTTTGGTATAATCTATCATTTCTGATAATACTTTCTACAATATAAATTCCTATTCAATTACTTCAGCGTACTGGGCCTCTGTGAATACTAAAATTGAATGATTGTGTTGGGGAGAAATTGACCTGCCTCCGTACATGAAATAGGCGTGACCCCCCTAAAGGGAAGGGAGCATTAAATGATAAGCTAAGCTACTTGATAAGAAGTTCGACAGGAAAGGAAATAAAAACATTAATTCCACGACTTACAAGATTCAATCTAATTAACAATCATAAGATTGTATTTATCAGGATACTGTAACGGATTTGCATCAACATGAAATCAGCATTTAGTACAATCGTCAAAAATATTGGTGTCTTGTAATTTTATAGAAATTGACTTTTTTTTAAAAAGACGGCTGCAGTCTAGTTTCTCGTACATGCATATATCATATTCGATGCATTGCTTGATAGATGGGCTTGTAACAAAATCAATGTTGGGATGAAAAATAAGTTGAGCGTGGCTCAACTTGACTTTCTCTTATCAGAATCAAATTTAAATCAGCTTCTTTTTCTTTTTTGTGCAACATTTACAACAAGAAATTATAAAAATCTGAATCATTTATCCAAATGAGCACAACTAGAGTATGTTACCCTTCATTTTAAAAGGCTTGAAAAATATTTGAATTGATACCAACTTTAATAATATACCATCTGAGGGTAACTTTATCCGCCTCTGACGGGGGGCTAATAACCTCACGAGCACTAAAATATTATGACGACGATTTTTTACATTAATTATTGAAACTATAAGTTTCATGATTATTGAGCCGTAAAAAACCCTTTTATGCATGTTTATGTCAAATTTTGTCCCATGCTGCCGCTAACAAAATATAAAATTTCGAATGAATTTTGAAGTTTTCACTCTAAAAAAAAAATATTCTGTCAAGCTCTAGGTTTTTTATTAATAAAGCCAAATATAAAATTTCGTAAAACAACGACAAATCGATCACATACGGATGAACTCCAAAAATATTCAATACGTGTTCAGGAGGTCCTAAAACATATATTAGCGACAAAATCCCGAAATCAAAAATTTTCGTGAAAACAATACATTTTACATTCCCTGCAATACATGTATAAGGAAAGTATTGGAATCATACTGAAAATCACAACTCGAGTTTCCAACGGATCTACACGTTCCGAGACCTCTAGAATACGAAAAAACTATTTTTATCATGACGTCTGTGTGTGTGTCTGTGTGTGTGTGTGTGTGTGTGTGTCTGAGTGTGTGTCTGTCTGTGTATCTGTGTGTGTATCTGCCTGTGTATCTGTCTGTGTGAGTGTGCAATGTATGTACCAACTTTAACTAAGAAACTAATGGACCGAATTTCCTAAAATTTGGTAGGTGAGTCACTTGGGTGAGACCCGGGTGCTGATTAGTTTTTTGTAGGATTCGTAAAAACAGAACCCGCCTTTTTTTGCGAAATGGCCAGTAAAAATTTCATGTATCCACTCTAGCTAAGATACTAATTGACCAAATTTCACAAAATTTGGTATATAAGTTACTTGTGGGATACTCTGATACTGATTACATTTCGGTGCGATTCAAAAAAGAACAACCTGCCTTTTTTTACGAAATGGCCCGCAAAAATCTAAAAAAAAAGTCTACGTATGCTCAGATGTATGAATTAAATTCTTGTTTTATAAGCAATTTTTGACGAGGAAAAAAACATAACACACTTCATTATATTTTAAGACTAATGGTTCTCCAGATATTTGAGATTTCATGTCTTTTTATTACGCCGCTTTTGGAAAAATAGCAAATTACCAAATAAAAACAAAAATGAATTAATGCAAATTTAGTGTTATTTTGTACAAATAAATCCAATCTAATGAATTATTAAAGAAATAAGGAAAATATGAATTTAAGTCTGCAGGGAAAGTCATGTGCTGCCCACTTCAGATTTTTTACTTTCCCTGCAATACATGGTAATGTATAGGGAAAGTATTGAAATCGTGTCGAAAATCGCAACTCGAATTTTCGACTGATCTACCCGTTTTGGGACCTCTAGAGCATGAAAAAATTATTGTTACCGTGACGTGTGTGTGTGTGTGCAATGTATGTATGTATCCCCTCTAATTCTAAACCTAATGGGCCAAATTTCATAAAATTTTATTGATAAGTCACTTGTGGATCCTGGTACTGATTAGATTTTGGTAGATTTCCGAATAAAAAAACCCCACCTTTTTTGCGAAATGGCTCGCAAAAATCTCATGTGTCCACTCTAGCTAAGAAACTAATTGACCAAATTTTACAAAATTTGGTAGATAACTCACTTGTGGTACCCTGATGCTGATTAGATTTTGGTACGATTTGGAAAAGAAAAACTAAGTTCTTATGCAACCCTTTAACTGTCACGTGTTTTGGAGCTGCAGAAGCAAGATCTACTAATGGGAAAGAGACTACGGGCTATAGATTGAGAAAGTTTGTATCACTCCCAGTCACGAATTGTGGAAGGTGAGAATTCCGATCTCGAAAACAAAGGAGAAAGTTTTACCGACAAAACTGCAAAAGTTGTAAAACTTCTCTATTTAGTATAGAAAGACGTGCAGTTTTCCACATAACATAAAAAATGGAGTAAACGAAATGTCTTGTACTACAATACTTCTGAAAAAAAAATGGCATGAAAAAATAATAATAAGCTTCAGTAAGTGACAAAACTGTTCAGTAGAAAAATTCAGTTTCTGGATCTTTTATTTTTTCAAAGCTCTTATAGTTTTTCAAGAATTGTTTTGTCATGTCTGAGTGAAAATTTTACGCTGTTAAAGATCGTGATACTTATAGTTCAAAATCTAAAAGTGCTATGACCAGTATTTCATAGCCCTTTAAAATATTCGTAAGGACATATAATTAGATTTTAAATTGAGTTTTTAGTTTTCGAAATATAGTTTTTATAATGTTTCTGCAGTTTTCTATTTTGAACTATTTTGAAAAGGTTATCATAATTCCAATATTTTAATAATAGGAGTAGTTTTAATTTCGATATTTAACCATTTTAGATTTTTGAACATCTGAACTGTCTGAGCTTTATTTTGCTAGACATAATTCACGCAAACCATTTCGGCTCCATCGGACTGGAACCATCGCTGAATTTCTACAAAACTCTAAATTTTGCGTGGGGATAGAAAATATTTACTATCCTGGTCATGGCACCAAAACATGGTGAAAGGTTTTAGTGAAATTATGGATCGTAAACATCGTTTCAAATAAAATGTCAAATTTGGTTCCTGTGCGTTTGAACCTTTGTTCGAATTGTTTCACACAGTGGCGTAATACTTTAAACATATATTGCATTCACTAATATAAATATATTTTGCTACATTTTGGTATGCGTGACTATTCATAATAACTATTTTCTATCCCCACAATTTTAAGTATGGGCACTCTAGTAACACCCTCTTTCAACAACCCGTTTCAATAATCCATTCATGGACTGTTGAATTAAGTTCATTTCTGTTATTTCTCATCATTCGGAGTGCTGATTTGGTGAACATACAAATAAATATTAAGCCTCACCTAAAGTAGCCCGGTATCATGTAGCGTTTCACGGTATAGTGTAACGATTGTTATATCTATCTTACAAAATACCAATTCAGTTATTTCATTGCACTGATTTCCGTGAATGGTAAAATTAAATGATTGTGTTTGCAGGAAACAGGCTTGCTTACCCCGGTACATGAAATAGGCGTGACCCACATGAAAGGGAGATCCATAGAACGCGCGCTAAGCGACGTAATAAGCAATTAAAGTGAAAGAAAAACATTAACTCGCTGACTTACTACAATATTCAATCTAATTCATAACCATGAGTTTTGCTTTATGCAGGACACAGAAAGAAACTGAAATAAATCTGAAATTCCGAAGCTTGGTGATAGGGATTTTTATTCTGAAGAGGTAATAGAATAAATTCTGTATTTCATTATCTTGCGCTTTTGATTGTTGAATGATGGCATTTTTGCCTGAAAAAGCTATAGAAAAATTTTATATTTCATAATTTTGTGATTTTTAATATATAATGGAATTGTAGATTTATTTTATCTGCAATGGAATTAATGGAATTAAAAGCAATGGAATTAATTTTATTTTTCATTATTATGAAATTTTAAAGGATTATGGAAATGATCAATTTCCTTGTCTCAAAAAAGCAATGAATTAATTTTGCATTTCATTATTTTGGGGGTTTTAATACTTATAGAAATGATAATTATTTTGGTCTAATAAAGCAATGGAATAATCATGTATTTCATTATTTTGGGATATTTAATATTTATATAAATGATGAAATTATTTCGCCTGAAAAATCAACGAAATTAATTTTGTATTTCACTATTATAGGATTTTGAATCCTTATAAAAATAATGGATTTTGTAGTCTTCAAAAAGCAATGGAATGATAATACGTATCAAAATGGAATTTTTATTCTGAAAAAGCAATGGAATAATTCTGTATTTTTTTCTATTGAGTTTTTTAATATTTATTGGATTGAATTTTTTTTATCTAAAAAAAGCAATTGAATCAATTTTGTTCTTAAAAAAAAATTAGGATTTTTAATGCATATTTAAATGATAGATGCCAAATGGTTTTCGCAATTTGTTTGAAATATATCAGACTCATAGACAGACACACAAACACACAGATAAACAAGCAAACAGACGTACAACCCTAACAGCATTTTTTTCATAGTGACGTAAGATTTACATCACACTGCGACTTTGGGACGTCGCAGTACGTCTCGGCAATGTCATATTGAGGTCACAGTGAAGTCATTTTGGTCATTTTCATGGTGGTTTGTGACATAGCATATTAACTTCTTTGTGACGTCACATTGTAATTGCCATTGTAATGTCGTCACATTGTTACGTGTTAATTAAATTGTGGAAACGTCACAGAATATAGTCACAATGAAGTTACAAAGTTACTAATGCGTAACGTAGCACAGAAATCGCAAATAGGATGTCACATTGCGACCCAGGTGTCACGTGACTACAACGTCAGTGTCCCACATGTGACGATCTTTGCTGTGAGGGAAATATCATTGAACAGTGATTTATTCGTATTCAGGGATGACCAAAACATATAGATCTTTCAATATACGAGGTTCGCATTTTTGATCCCATCACAATACAGTATTGTGGCAATTAATTGAGAAATGCAGTTTTTTTTTATAAAATTCAGTTTTATTCAAGTTTTCTATGGATACATTTAAAACTAATAAGTGATATGACTTCCCCGAGACTTTATAACATCACAGACACGTTTCGGCATGAAATGTACTAGACTAGCACATGTAGTTTTAATTTCAACGTCTCTGAACCATATGTCAATAACAGCCGAAATTAGCTTGTCCATATTTTTTTTGAGCAGAAATTTTTGATTCGCTTCGAAGTGTGACATGGCGCGCTGTCTTGTTGGAAAACGCAATCTCCGTTCGGCCACAGTTTAGCCATGGTTGGAAGCACTTTTCGGGTCAATATGACTTCGTAACTGGCACTGTTCATCATTCCCTCTACGGGAACAAGAGATTCTGTCCCCAAAACATCTTTTTGGGCGGATGCTTGGGTGCTTGATTGATGTGGTGCTGATTGAGAGGTTCTCCTTGGCTCCTTCTCACGAACATAGATCTAAATCCCTGAACCACAAAATGTGTTTCGTCAGAAAAGAGAACTTTCTCCCAGTCCATGTTTTGTATTTCCGTGGCCATTCCAACCTTTTTTTCTTCATGCGAAGCGTCAGAAGCTGCTTCTTGTACGGTCGACGTGCTCTCCGTCCGCGTTCTAATAGCCTGTATCGCACTGTTGAGGGTGCAATATCAACACCAGCTGCCACCATGGACTTAGATAGGTCAAAACTGGTTAATCGAGGATTTTTAACACTCATTCGATGTAAAGTTTTGTCGTCACGAGTTGAAGTTGATCTTTTTCGGCCGCATCTTCCAGAGCGGTTGGTTCCAGTATTTCCTGTTTCCTGAAACCGCTTCCAGATCCTCCCGACACTTGCTGTACTCATTCCACATATTTTACCTATTTCCTCGAACGTCTTAGAAGTGTGTTCTCTAAGCGCAATCACTTTAGCACGTGTTTCTGCCCTGATATCCATGACGCTAATGAGCCCCGCAACAACTGAGAAACTACCACTGCGGAACACCTGCCACCTGGAGGAGGAATTTGAACACCTGCTACTTACCAGGTGCATACGAACACCTGCTACTTTGATAATAACTGCAATTTGAACTCTGAGCTAATTTGGAGTGCTTCTTCCTAAACTTACGTGTGATAAAACGAAAAAAATGACATTTCTCAATTAATTGCCACAATACTGTACTTTCCATTTAATAGTAGGGAAATACTATATACCTCTCATAGTAGGGAAAGTAATAGTAAAAAATAATTTCACTTATTATATATTATTTCATTACGTATAATTCATTTCGAAAACATGTATAGATTTTGAAAATTTCAAAATCGGTTTCTATTATCCACAGACTTCTCTCTCTTCGAGTAAGTAAATCATACAACTGATCAATCTTATCTATTCTTCCCCTTCTTGGGCGCTACAGCCTAGAGCAGGCCAGGACTTTCCCAATCAGTTTTCACCAGAGGAATCAATCAAATGCCACACTTTTCCAATTGGTAATTCCCAAAAGTTTGAGGTCATTTTCGACATTGTCAAGCCATCCGGTGGGGAGGGGGGGGAGGGTCTATTTTTCTAATGTCTGTTAGCTTACTAAAAGTGAATTTTTAGTAGGAATTGAATTTTTGGATCTAAATAAATGTTCAAGCTATCTAATGAAGAATACTTTAATGACTGTAACAGTGTCAGGTTGTTACTTTCCTTATATACATAATATATAAGGAAAGTATTGTGACGTGGTCGAAAATTCGAATTCGAGTTTTCGACGGGACAGCACGTTTCAAGCATCCCTGATCACGGATCAAGCATTTTTGAGGTGATGTCTGTGTGTGAGTGCGTGCGTCAGTGAGTCTGTGGAGACGATATCTCACGAACGAATGGAGAGATTCGAATGAAATTTGGCACAAAAATCACAATCCGTGAATATTGGAAGCCTATTGTTTTTAAACGCAATCGAATGTCCAGAACTCCCCCACCCCTAAACTTTCGAGTGAAATTTTGAAAACATCATCAAAAAATCAAAACCTTTAATAAAGTTACGCAAATAAACATTTCTTTATGTAATATCTCCTTAGAAAACGATTGACATAAACTTTAGAACGCTAGCATGATCCGTCCTCCAGATATTGTACATTTTTCTAATAAATTTATCAAAAATAACCATAAATTAAAAAATATATATATTAACTGTTGAGAAACATGTTCATTTTTCATATGCGATATCCTGCGATAAATTGGGTGACATCATTCTCGTGGATCTAGCTCGTTCCATTCATGAGAAAAGATACTTTGAGTAATACTTTTGTATTTGAACGCCAATAATCATTTATCTGGTATAAGAATATTTTATTCCTCCGTCCATGACGCTTGGCGAAATTTTGGCGACAATTTTGGCGGAATGTCGCCAACTTGGCGCGTTTTTAAATGTTGCCAAATTAACGAAAATCTCGCCAAATAAATAAAAATGACGCTAAATCAATGAAAATGACGACTCATTGAAGAAAATTGAGTATCTTGGAATAAATATAAGTATCTACTATAAGAATAACATTTTTTTAACTGTAAAAGTAGTAAATTCATTACATTATCTAAAGAAAGTCATGTGTTACCCACATCAGATTTTTTATATATGTTATGAATAGCCAGCTAGCTCCCACTGTCATTGTGTCAATACTATGGGTCGTATCGAAGTTTTATTGTGGTGGACAAAACCATTATTCAAAGCATAACATTAAGTTGATCTTTTGAACATGGCCGTTGCTCGTATCGTCGTAATCCATCCTGTATCAAAATCGTGATTTTTAAAGTTCTTTTAATTTATATTACATACCTTATATACATAATGTATAAGGAAAGTATTGTGACGGGGTCGAAAATTCGAATTCGAGTTTTCGACGGGAGAGCACGTTTCAAGCATCCTTGATCACAAATCAACCATTTTTGAAGTGATGTCTGTGTGTGTGTGTGTGTGTGTGTGAAAGTATATGTGTGTGTGTATATATGTGTCAGTGAGTCTGTGGAGACGATAACTGACGAACGAAATTTGGTACAAAAATCACAATCCGTAAACACTGGAAGCCAATTGTTTTTATACGCAATCGAATGCTCAGAACCCCCCTCAATTTTCGAATGAAATTTTGAAAAAATCGTCAAAAAATCAAAACCGGTAATAAAGTTACGCAAATAGACATTTCTTATGTAATTTTTCATTAGAAAACGATTGACATAAATTTTCGAACGCTAACATGAACCGTTCTTGGGATTTTGCGCATTTTTGAAAAAAATTATCAAAAAGTCATATTAAATAAAAAAAAAATATTTCCTATTGAGAAACATGATCACTTTTTATATGTAATACCATGCGATAAATTGGGTGACATCATTCTCGTGGATCTAGCTCGTTCCATTCATGAAAAAAGATACTTTGAGTAATACTTTTGGATTTGATCGCCAATAGTCATTTATCTGCTGTAAGAATAACTTATTTCTTCGTCCATAACGCTTGGCGACGATTTTGGCGGAATGTTGCCAACTTGGCGACTTTTTGAAATGTTGCCAAATTAACGAAAATCTCGCCAAACGGATAAAAATGACGCTAAATCAATGAAAATGACGATAAATTGTCGAAAATTCATATTCTTGGAAAGAATATAAGTATCTATTATAAGAAAAACCTATTTTTTTACTGTAAAAGTAGCAAATTCATTACATTATATAAGGAAAGTCTTGTGTTGCCCACATCAGATTTTTTGTGTTGTATCCGTCCTAAAACCGCTTTGTTTTTTCATTTTTTCTATGCATCCATATTCTGCGCCAACGCAGTTACAATATTTTTTAGTTTAAATGATCATCAGACTTTGATTATTTCTACAACGAAGTCTAACTTCAATGAATGTAAAATGCAAACAAGTGATTGTAAGATGAGTTGTATAAGAATTGCTGAATTTTTTGACGCAAAATTATTTAACTCTGGAGTCTGAAAAAAAAGTGCATAAATGAAATACTCACTGCTTTTACATAAAAAGCCAGACGATTTATATTCCGATGTCGTCATTTGAATAAAGTTTGAATGAAGTTTTAAGCATGGAGTTAAAACTTACTTTTACCTTCATAGTTTTAATTTTCCAAATAAAATAAATTACTGTTGTCCTGTGATAATTAAAATAATATCGCTGCTGAATATATCGTATTTTAGAGATGTTTAAGTGAAATTACAGTTGGATAGTGTTTTATAATCAGTGCTTTATGCATGATTGGTCTTTTTTAACACTTTACAACAAAGTTGAAAAGTGTTTATGACTTTGTTCATTCTGTCTGTCTGTCTGTCTGTCTGTCTGTCTGTCTGTCTGTCCGTTAGCACGATAACTGCCGTAAAAATGACTTAATCAAAATGAAATTTTAGTATGTTGTTCAGACGGTCTGTAGGACCTATGGGAATATAAATGAATAATATCACACAATTAGTTTTGGATTGAACCCGGGTTGAAAAAATGAAATACATTGAGCCCTATGGGACCTAATTTTTCTAACATTTTTTAAGCGGATTTAAAATTTACAAATTGCTTCGAAAATTTTAGGGAATAGTCAAATTGTTCCATAAAATATATAAAAAAAAATTCAGCTAAATATATTCAGTAGTTTTTTAAATAAAAATTAAAATAATAATTACACATCTTATATGAAACGATCACGTGACCATGATATGAAACGATCACATGACCCACTTCAAAATGAGATATGGCATCCATCTTGTTGTATTTATATTTAGTATTGCATCCGCCCAAAAACCGTTTCATTTTTTAATATTATATGTGTTTCTAAATTATGTGCTTATGCAATTACAAGGTTTTTTATTTTAAACGATCACTAAACTTTGAATATTTCTACAACGAAGCCTTATTTTACCGTATGCAAAATATAAAAAAAACAAGCGATTGTAAAATGAGTTGTATAAGAATTGCTGAATTTTTTAACGCAGAATTATTTAGCTCTGAAGTCTGGAATATAAGTGATATGAATGGAGTGTTCATTGATTTAACTTAGATATAGAAGCAAGCGATTTTATGGCATTGCCTTTTTGATGAAATTTTGAGTTTCTAATTATTGTACCATGATAATTTTAAAAAATATCAGCGCTGAATGTATCGCATTTTAGAGATGATTAAATAAAATTACATTTCAGTTGGAAAGGGTTTCATAATCAATGCTTTAAGCATAATTAATCTTTCTTGTTAATGGTTAATGTCGTCAAAATGTGTATCAACTGTGTGACTCTCGCAAAAGAATAATCGTTCAACTGCAGAGGCAGAGTGTTAGTACTTTCCTTTATTATCTTTTTTACTTTCCTTATATACATAATGTATAAGGAAAGTATTGTGACGGGGTCGAAAATTCGAATTCGAGTTTTCGACGGGAGAGCACGTTTCAAGCATCCCTGATTACAAATCAAACATTTTTGAAGTGATGTCTGTGTGTGTTATCTGCTGTAAGAATAACTTATGTCTCCGTCCATATCGCTTGACGAGATTTTGGCGACGAATTTGACTTTTTAAAATGTTGCCAAATTAACGAAAATCTCGCCAAATGGATAAAAATGACGCTAAATCAATGAAAATGACGACTAATTGTCGAAAATTCAATATTTGGAAAGAATATAAGTATCTACTATAAGAGAAACATATTTTTTTGTGTGTGTGTGTGTGTCAATGAGTCTGTGGAGACGATAGCTGACGAACGTATGGAGCGATTCGAACGAAATTTGGTACAAAAATCACAATCCATAAACACTGGAAGCCTATTGCCTTTATACGCAATCGAATGATCAGAACCCCCCCCCCCTAAATATTCGAGTGAAATTTTGATAAAATCGTCAAAAAATCAAAATCGCTAATAAAGTTACGCAAATAGACATTTCTTATGTAATTTTTCATTAGAAAACGAGTAACATAAATTTTAGAACGCTAACATGAACCGTTCGCGAGATATTGCACATTTTTCAAAAAAATTATATAAAGTTATATAAAATAAAAAAAAAATATTTCTAATTGAGAAACATGTTCACCTTCATATGTAATATCCTGCGATAAATTCGGTGACATCATTCTCGTGGATTTGGCTCGTTCCATTCATGAAAAAAGATACTTTGAGTAATACTTTTGTATTTGAACGCCAATAGTCATTTATCTGCTGTAAGAATAACTTATGTCTCCGTCCATATCGCTTGGCAAGATTTTGGCGACGAATTTGGCGGAATGTCACAATTTGGCGACTTTTTAAAATATTGCCAAATTAACGAAAATCTCGCCAAATGGATAAAAATGACGCTAAATCAATGAAAATGACGACTAATTGTTGAAAATTCAATATTTGGAAAGAATATAAGTATCTACTATAAGAAAAACTTATTTTTTTTACTGTAAATGTAGTAAATTCATTGCATTATATAAGGAAAGTCATGTGTTGCCCACATCAGATTTTTTCATATGTGGTATAAGCCTATTGCAAATTTTGTCTAGTATCAATATCAATTTCAGAGGAGCAGAACAAATACAATAATGCAGTGACACTCTGGTTGACATTTATCGCAAATTTTTTTATGGCTACGTTTTTTGTCGGAATGATTACGGTATCGCTATCTGTACCGTAGTTACATACCTTTACAATTTAATATCCTTAAGTCATCAAATAATAAATCAGTATTTTAAAATTAATTTAAGTTTTGGAGCATATTATATTTTTCCTAATAATGAATTCTGAAAAATAAAATATAATTTGCTCATTTATTCTGATTAATTATTAAGCAATATATACTTATTTCATGCTCCCCACTTGTCATAAAAGTACCGTTTTACGTAGAAAGAAAGGTTACAAAAAGCCGAATATATATAAATATTTTTATTTCGATATTTAATCTGAATGAAATGGATACATTTTCCACAATAGCATGATGTTTCAAACTGAAGGATATTAAACAAATACTCTTGCTACGTATTAAACGATTTACACGTGTTTTCATAAATTTTCATTTCTTTCGGACTTCTCTCCTAAAAGAATTAAAGACACTTTAGGAAAGACAAAAGTCGTCCGAAAAACCGAGGAAATGAAATATTTTTAACACGCACGTAAACTTAACAAGGTTTATTAAAACAAATGGTTAAATAGATTACAAGCTTGATATGTTAATACTCAACGCTGTTTAACAGTCATAATAAAACACTATAACCAGGAGTAAATTTGCCAGTAGTCCCCGGATTTGTCAGTAATCAGTATCAGTGGACTCAGTAGAATTTGAAGACGAAAAATTTTTAGTAGAAATTATGAATAGTCCAATTGAATAACACAGTTGTCTTGGCTGTACTGTTGGTAGACTGTCTTCTAATTGACTGTCTCGTAATCCAGGTCTTGGTTATATAATCCCTCTGCTTCTTCCTTCCGCAGCCATTTCTCTTTTGGACTTTTTACTGGTTCTCTTATACAGATGAAGCCGATCCAACGTGTCCTCGAAATAGCTGTATGCTGCATTGTGCTTATTTACGCTGCTCTAGTTTTCCTGTTCCTTACAGTTAGGTAGTTTTATTTAAATAAATTCCTGTCTTATAATATGCTCACAGAACCCGCATAAAGGGGGTGTTCTCATATTTAAGTTTGCTCTAGGGGTTAACAAGTTAGCAAATTTGTGGCTCAAGTTAACATTGCCGATAATATCCCTGGACAGGATTTACGAGTTATATGCGCCCTTCAAACATAAATAAACGTCATCTATAATAAGAACGTAATCTTAATTTTAAGAACACACTATAGCTTTGAGAACACACTTTATAACACACTTTAAACATCAAAATATATCCATTGTACTTCAGGTACTGATCTGTGAAGAGAGCCAGTAGAGAGGTACAACCACGATCGTTGTTATGCAAAATCCAGTAAATTTTAATAGCTGTATTGATGTAAAATATTGACATCCTGTTCTTCTTTGGGTGAACAACGTTGTTATGAAACGATGGAAATGGTGAATAGAAACTTCTAATATTTATAAAGTTTAATGGGTACTTTTAGATTATTTTTGTTTACAAATATATATATATTAATATATGTATTACATACTCATATACGCATATGTACAGAAACATATAAATATATTTACTTTATAAAGTGTTCCTCGTTCGTGAGATATCGCATCTACAGACTTACGGGCAAACACACACACACACAAATACGCATCACCTCCAAAACGTTCTATTCGAATTCAGGGATACTTGAAACGTGCTCTCCGTCGAAAACTCGAATTTGAATTTTCGACCCAGTCATAATGCTTTCTCTATGCATTATACTATATATAGGAAAAGTAATAACAGCATTTTTCTTAAGAAGCGTAACTTCAATTACTGAAGTCAGATCAGCAAATGCTTCCAACCTGACATGAATAATTAAAGTCATGCTCTGGCCCTAAAGATGGCGGCTGTTATTTGTGTTTGATCGATAGACCGTTTTTTTTTACTTCCAAGATTTAATTTATTGTATATACATCGATGCTTTAAAAATGCGAATGTGAATAATTTAAAATAATTGTTTAATTACATGTATTTAAATATTTTTGATAAAATTTGCTTTTTCATATCCCATAGATATCTAATTTTATAGTTGTCGGCAATCTAAGAAGTAATTTCGATTCATTCGCGCAAGTTTATCAGATTATATTATTACGTTTTGCATGACATATTTTCATAAATGAAAACGCATTAAAATGGTTACTCTTCGATAGGATTAAGTAATTCTCAGATTTATTATTTTTCTCATTTCTCACGCAACACTGATTTACACTCGATAGGAAAAAAATACTTTTCAACGCTCGAACGGGTACATAATTGTGCTTAATTTATGAGGTATAGTATTTAATTCACTCGTAATTATGTACGTCGAAAAATATACATTAAAATTGCAACATAATTACTGTGATAGCATATTCATTAAATGGTGTATGGTTCAACTCGTGGCTCAACTCATACCAAAATCCATTTTTAGTAGATTTATTTTTTCAAATTTTACAAGAAAATTGAAAAATCTGTATAGTTGGTCCCGATGATCACAATTATAGCGTGTTACCCTTCACTTTAAAGGGATTGATAAAATCTTTCTATTTATACCCTACTTGACAATGTACTCCCGGGGGAGGAGAGTAACTTGCCCCCCGGAAGAGCAAATGACGTCATGAACAAAAAATTCCATCGCGGCTATTTTTCACACAATGGTTGAAACTATTACGTCTCATGATCATTGAACCATAAATAAACACTTTTATGCATGATTTTGTCAAATTTTGTCCTATACTGCCATGTAAAAAAAAATTTTTTTTGCTCGAAATTTAAATTCTTTTTATCTAGTTCTAGATTTTTTGACAACAAAACCGGATATAAAGTTTCGCGAAAATCCATTAATATTTGTCGGCGCTATCCTGTACACGAAACCGACAAGAAATCGACCACACACAGACACTTCAAAAATAGTCAAAACATATTCAGGAGGTCTTAAGACATATATTGCCGATATTGTCAAAATCTTGAATTCAAAAATTTTCGTGAAACCAATACTTTATACTAAATTATATAGTATAGGAAAGCAAAAATAATATATATATTTCATACTTCGTTTCACATATTTCGTATTTAAATAGAAAATAACTATTATGGAGACAGTACACATTTGACCAGGATTGCAAATTTAGCCATGTTTTGGAACGCTTTTAAAGTGATTGTAACTACTTATAAGTTTGTAACTATTTGTCTGCAACTACTTATAAGTTTGTAACTACTTATAGTGGCTATCCATGAAATCTAGCCATTATGTAGTATGATTCTAACCATAAAATTCATCATAAAGTGTTGCTACTCTGCAATTAACAAACGAAAAACGTTAAAAATGTGATTTGAATTTGTGAATTTGAATTGTTTTTAATGCTATTGACATACAGTAATGCCAGACATTTTTCGGCGAATCTATTAACCCGTGGAAATCTACTAAAAGTCTACATATAAAATGTGAAAATCTACCATAGAAAGTACCAAGTCTTTTAAACCTTATTTATATGTACTATCTCTGTATTTTATTCCATAAATGTACAAAAGGGCACTAAGAGTATAGAAAATGATCATTACAAATGACATGGAAAATATGTTACAATATTTTCCATACAAATGACATGGAAAATATGTTACAATAGAAATAATAAAATATTTTCAAATATGAAAAATAATACAAATATATAATTATTCGCTTAACCATATTTAAAAATTCTTATATATATTCATATGTAAATATCTACAACGCAACAGTTTTTTGTACGAGTCAACTAAAAATTGTATGCAATTGTATCAATACATTTCGATAAGTAATTTACAACGTAATTAACTGAATTAGATTTTTTTTAAATGTTTTTTTTTTAATTGAATAAATAAAAGACATATATAATTATTTGATAATAAACGGTAATTACTTTCAATATTGAAAACTTCAGTTTATTAAAAATCTAATTACTGACATTTTAACAAGCAATTAAAATAACAATTATTTTCTCGGTAACATAAACGGAATTTCTGCAATGCATCAATATTTTGTTGTTTATTACTTATATCCATATTTTATGGTTTCGAAAATATTTTGAGTAAAAGTAAGAAAACTGAAAAACAAACACTTCCCCCTGACAGATTTTCGCCACAAATCCTTCGAGCATAGACGCTATTCACATCAAAATCAACCTACCAAAAAATCTGCTAAAACTGTCAAATTTTAGCCAAAATCTGCTGAATAGCTATTATTCTGCTAAATCTGGAAACACTGTTAAGTAGATAAATACGCAACATTTTCAGACCTACCTGCATCTTTATAGTAATAAAATATTCAAACCCACGTTAAAGTCTATATGCATAAAAATATAATCTATACGCATAAAAGTAGAGTTTATTAATTTTAAAACTAATAACCCCCTGACTACATGTACCCCTGTAACATGTTATAATTATTAAATTAAGACATCAAAATAAAATTAAGTAGAGGTTATTAATTTTAAAATTAATAACCTCTACTCAATTTTAAAATTAACAGACTCAAATTTCATCAACTTTGCTACGCACAACATATTTTATTTTGATGTCTTAATTTAATAATTATAACATGTAAACCAATACCTCATTAGTGTTAAATTATTCAACAATGGAGTTTTTGCGTTTAATTTTTATCACTTTAACTAGGTAATTGAGTTAAAATATCTGCTTTTGCCTTAATTTATTTTAACAATATAAACATTAAAGTTTTATCTTACTCGCTAATACAATAATTACTTCAAATTAAAACACCACTATTTCTATACAAAAAAATTCAAAATATAATTATCTTATCATACGCGAAAAAACAGAAAACCATGACTTCAAACGTAAACATTAATGCATCAGAATTAAAACAGGGAGTTTAGCGTTTAATATAATAGATTTTAATAAAATTACTGGTATCTACTTTTTAAAAAATTTTATATAACAAAATGATGCAAACATTATACAATTTTAAAGCTGTACTGCTCCCTTAAATTGTACCCAAAGTCCTTAAATATAGGTAATTAAAGCTTATACGATTACAGAGAAAAAAAAACTACCTACTTAAAGATAAACACTTCGTTAACAAAGCAGCATGAAGCAAATTTTCAAATATATTGAATTGGAATATTAAAAGGCAAAAAATAATTTGAAACTTTTACATATTTGATTTGGGTTGTTTCAATAACAAAGTGTTTCATTTCTCAGTCATTTTAGCGTATTTTTTTATACTAATTTAATCTCAAAATTAGTAGACTAATTTAAGTTGGTAAACAATATTGAGTTATTATATAAAATGATATTTCTGATAAAGTGATTTATATATGCTTCTAAAACAGCACCAAAACATTTGCCATTATATTGTGTTGAACAATAAATAAATAATTTTAAAAATTGTGTTTCCCACTCTTTCGCATTTTATATCATTTATCATACACTATAAAACAATTGCAAGCATGTTACTGAATGTTTCAGGGGAATCACCTGTCTATAATGGGGATTTAGGTTCCTAATAGTTATGATAATATATATATAAATGCAAAAATAATGCTTCCGCAGACGATAATTAGCTGATTATTTCAGAAATGAAGCTGGAATTTTTTCATGAACGCCGGCAATTGCAATTTTTCTGATAGTTTGCTGAAATTATCAAAGTAGCTGAAAAAAATGATTAAAGGTTGTAAAATGTTTTACAATATGCTCAAAAATTACTAAAAATAAATTTATTAAAAATGAATAATGTATTATAAAATACATTTGTGAATGTATATATTTAATCATTTACCAATATAGTATGCTGAACTTATAATTAATAATTTACCATTATGTTATGTTGAACGATGAAAGAATATTTTAACAATTGTATATCCCACTCTTTTGTATTTCATATCATTCATCATACTCAAAATAAGCAAAAAATATAAATTTATAAAAATAAATTAATTAATGTATTTATGAAAAGTTGTCAAATAATTTTTACTTTAAATGTTTGTTCTATGCTACTTTGCTAAAAAAGCGCTTTTTAATTTTCAGTTATTTTCAATTACAGATTATTTTATACTAAATTCATACTAATTATTTTATACTAATTTTTCAATTAAAAATTATGTTATACTAATTTCATGCTAATTATTTTCTACTAATTTTTTAATTACAAATTATTTTATACTAATTTCACTTACAGTAAGAAGAGTGATTTAAAGTTAGTAGATATTATTTAAAGTTAGTAGACGATGTTAAATTATAATAAAACTAATTTCTCTGATAAAGTAATTTACTTTAATATTATGTTAAACAATTTTAATAATTGTATCACCTTCCATCCTCTTTATATTTCGTAAAACTCATAGCATCTAAACTCTAAATAAACAAGAAAATAAATAAAATTACCAAGTTGAATGAAAATATTTAGAGCAATATTGTTTATAAGATAACAATATTACGTTTTAAATTCATTACGATAAAAGCATTTTAATTCATTATTACTTTCCTCATATACATAATGTATAAGGAAATTATTGTGATGGGGTCGAAAATTCGAATTCGAGTTTTCGACGGGAGAGCACGCTTCAAGCATCCCTGATCACGAATCAAACATTTTTGAAGTGATGTCTGTGTGTGTGTGTGTGTGTGTATGTGTGTATCAGTGAGCCTGTGGAGACGATAACTGACGAACGAATAGACCGATTCGAACTAAATTTGGTACAAAAATCACAATCTGTAAACACTGGAAGCCTATTGTTTTCATACTCAATTGAATGTTCAGAACACCCCTAAATTTTCGAGTCAAATTTTGAAAAAATCGTCAAAAAATCAAAACCGCTAATAAAGTTACGCAAATAGACATTTCTTCTGTGATTTTTTCATTAGAAAACGATTGACATAAATTGTAGAACGCTAACATGAACCGTTCTCGAGATAGTGCACATTTTTCAAAAAAAATATCAAAAAGTCATATAAAATAAAAAAAAATATTTCCTATTGAGAAACATGTTCACTTTTCATATGTAATACCATGCGATAAATTTGCTTTTTTAAATCTCGTGGATCTAGCTCGTTCCATTCATGAAAAAAGATTCTTTGAGTAATACTTTTGTATTTGAACGCCAATAGTCATTTATCTGCTGTAAGAATAACTTATTTCTTCGTCCATAACGAGTGGCGAGATTTTGGCGACGAATTTTGTGGAATGTCGCCAACTTGGCGACTTTTTTAAATGTTGCTAAATTAACGAAAAACTCACCAAATGGATAAAAATGACGCTAAATCAATGACGACTCATTGATGATGATGACATGGTAAATGACGACTCATTGACGAAAATTCAATATCTTGGTAAGAATACAAATAACTATTATAAAAATAATCTATTTTTTTATGGTAAACGAAGTAAATTCATTGCATTATATAAGGAAAGTCATGTGATGTCCACATCAATTTTTTTTTCTAACGTATTAAGCAATTTGTATGTTTCGTGTTTTTAACTTGAGGGTCACATAGTCTAACGATTATTTTTATATTAATACTATTTTCAGAAGTATTGTTTTCGTAATTAACACAGCTGACGTAAACGTACATTTGCAGTAAAATAAAATGTGTTACACTTATGCGGTACTTAAAATAATATATTTCATTACTAATTTTTCCTTTTTGTAAAACTCATGTTAATAGAACAAAAACAAAAGAAAACTTAGCGGTCAAGAATGTATTTACAACGAACACTTTTAGAGTAATACAGTTTAAAAGATTGTGATATCACGTCTTTTTTATCGGTCATGAAAAACAAACTGTTTTAAATTCAGAACTTTTCTAACGTGTGAAATAATTTGTAGGCTTCATGATTATAAACCACAATTCACAAAAAGTACATCGAGTATGATTTATATTAATTGTATTTTCGGAAGCATTATTTTTACTTTCTCGTACATAGTATTGAGAAAGTATTGTTCTCACGAAAATTTTCGATTTCGAGATTTTGATGCCAATATATGTTTTAAGACCTTCTGAACACGTTTTGACTATTTTTGGAGTTATGTCCGCCTATCTGTCTGTCTGATATCTGTGAGCTATTTGTTGTACACACGATAGCAGCCGCAAATAATAGTAGATTTTCACGAAAATTTTATATCCGGCTTTGTTATAAAAAATTATAGAACTAGATAGAATTTTTTTTTAAATTCGAGAGAAAAGTTTGAATTTCATTCGAAATTTTATATTTTTTTAACATAGTAATATAGAACAACATTTAAAATAAGCATGCATAAAAGGATTTACTTATGATTCAATGATTACGAGTCACAATACAAATTTTTTGTTCGTGACGTCATTAGCCCCCTTGAGGGGGGGGGGGCAAGTTACCCCGGTGGTATTTTGTCAAGTATGGTATCAATCTAGAGATTTTTCCAAGCCCTTTAAAGTGAAGGATAATACGCTATAGTTGTATTCAATTGGATCCATTATACAGATTTTTTTTAATTTTTCTTGTAAAATTTTAAATAAAAATGAATTTTGGTATGAGAATGTCGAATTGCGTCACACTTTAGTTAATTTTTTATTATGATTTATTGATAAAGAAAAATGTGCGAAAACAATTATCTTTATAATATATTTAAAACATTATGCTCGTGCAACATCTTTCCAGTTTTCATAAAACTCGTGCTCGCACTGAAAAAACGAAACAAAACTTACCAGCAGTCGAGCATGTATTCGCCAAACATTTTCTCGAACTTTATTAAAACCTTGAAATGAACCTTCTATTTTTCTCAAGCAACTACCGATACAAAATACCACTGATTCCGAAGAAAAGGAGAAAAATGAAAGGAATGAAACACTCGATAGTTGAACCAAAATCTGCGATGAGAAAGGACTTTTCGAAAGTTTTTCTCTTACGTTCACTGATCACAATGAAACTCGCCCACTGCAACCGTACTCAACTCCAGCAAGAAGTGTTCTGAGAGTTCCACCTCTCACAAAGAGAACTCCATCGATTCCGTTACGAGTAACTAGCGCCACGGTAGATTTCTTTCAGCACTTACTCCTGTTTACAATTTGTTAGAGTTTCAAAACTGGAAGTATTTCCGTGTTTTATTTTGTGGATGGGAAACTGGAGGAGAAAAAATATAGAAGTATTGTTCCGGAAGAACTCTGCGATGTTTTTTATATACATTTAAATGCTTTCAAAGTAATGTATAGTCTTGTATAGTTGCAAGAAAAAGAAATTTTTTGAATAAAAAAACTACAGTTTTTATAAATAAAACATCTCAATGGAAAACGTGTATAATGTTTATATTTACCTAGACTATCCGACATACCCAGACAATACGACATACCCAAACCCAGACTATTCGACATACCCAGACATATCCAGACTATTCGACATACCCAGACTATTCGACATACCCAGACAATCCGACAGACCCAGACAATCCGACAGGCCCAAACCCAGACTATCCGACATACCCAGACGTTCCCAGACTATCCGACATACCCAAACCCAGACTATTCGACATACCCAGACATATCCAGACTATTCGACATACCCAGACTATTCGACATACCCAGACTATCCGACAGACCCAGACAATCCGACAGGCCCAAACCCAGACTATCCGACATACCCAGACGTTCCCAGACTATCCGACATACCCAGACATTCTGACATACCCAGACATTCCGACATACGCAAACCCAGATTATCCGACATACCCAGACATACTCAGGCGATCCGACATATCAAGACAATCCGACATACCCAGACAATCCGACATACCCAGACGTACCCATACTATCCGACATACCCAGACATATCCAGACTATCCGACATACCCAGACATATCAGACTATTCGACATACCCAGACAAACCGAGACTATCCGACACACCCAGACTATCCAAGCCAACATCCTTACTGTGCTGATAACACCGGTCCTCGTTAGATCACCGAAGTCAAGCAGCATCGGGCGCGGTTAGTACTTGGGTGGGTGACCACCAGGGAACACCGCGTGCTGTTGGCACATTTCGGACGCGGTAGCCCGGTGGTTTGCGCGCTGGATTTGCACGCTGCCACAACTGCCGCCGTGTTCATGCGGAGTACGATCACGTTAAACATGTGGGTCCGTAAGTCTCTCCGAGAGGTTGGTGGTGGGGGAAGGAGGGTACGGTCCCTGTGGATGGCTCCCCCACTGGGTTCCGTTCTAAATTGGGTGGCACTTCCCGGCCGTCCAAACAGTTACCTTACACCTTTCTGGTAGGTCGGACGGTCTGGGTCTCAACAACAACAACACCCAGACTATCCGACATACCCAGACATACATAGACTATCTGACATACCCAGACATACACAGACTATCTGACACACCCAGACATACATAGACTATCCAGAATACCCGAAGGTCTTAGATAATTGTTTAGATAGCCGTGGCAGTGTCACCCAATTTAGATCGGACACCGATGGAGGACAACAGTGACCGTACCATCCTTCCCCTAACCCATCACTTCCCGGATGAACTACAGATTCAATGTGCCCAGAGACAGTTTTGGGTGGCGGAAATCGAACCCAGAATAATGCCACATATCACCATTTATAAACTTCCGCTCAGATATTATTCTTTTAAAATATTTTAGTAAAAATATTCAAAAAAAATTTTAATTCAGTTGAAAACAGTTCAGTTCCACCAAATAATTGCAAATATTTTCTTGATCTATACTAATGTATTCTATTTTACTAGCATTTACATTCTTAATGCAGTTCAAACGTCGTTCTTCCCTCACACTAAACAAACACCATTTTGAAATTATCATCAATTCCCATAGAAAAACATACGATGAAAATCGTAACTTTAGAATATGTTGCGTTCTGATTTCTGGAATAATTAGAATATTTATCCAGTTCTAGTTTCGTTCATAATGTATCGACGCATAATTTCATAAAGTATGAGAATATAAAAATTATGCATAGTCAGAATACGAGATATGTACAGTGTAGAGACCAGCTGTAGTTTCCGCAGATAGTGGTCAGATTTTTTAGTAATGATATTTAGCAATCACAACTCCAACGTTAAACGTTTATAGAATCCGTTCTTTCATAGCCCCGCTATAATAGACAACATTTATAAAACACGTTTATATGAAAGAATCTATTATCTCCCTAACTGAACCGAAATGGATTCACGTTATCTCACGAAATCGCAAAAAATAATTTCAATTCACCCTCCCATTATATCAAACCTTTGAAAATCGTTACAAACAGTACGTTATGCCTAAACACAAAAATTCCTCAAATGAAGTGTGAAAATTGAATATATGTTCTTGTAATTTATATCTCTATACTTTTCATTGATTGCCATATCACATTCAATAACAGCAGACGTATTTTTTAAAAGACACTTCAGAAGTGCATAAAAGAATTGAATAACTCATAAATTAAATCGAAATTAAAAACAGCGACTCCGTCCTGCAAAAATTTAACTATTATACAGGTGCATGCCAACAAAAATTCGATGTCTTACCATTGCTAGTCTGTCCAGGATGCAAACTCGTAGCTCAAATACTCTTCTTTTGACTTTAACATAGATTCCGTTCTTTCATAGCACCGCTAGAATAGACAACATTTATAAAACATGTTTATATGAACGCATCTATCATCTCCCTATCATCTTCTAAATTAAATTTTAAATCGAAAAACTGTTTTTATCAGAGAGTGTCCATAATATTTCTCTTCAAATTTAATAAATTTCATAATTTTGTCAGCTACAGTTTTTGCGATACGTGACGCAGAAACTCGTGGGGAGCGAAGTTTGTCAGACATCTTCGGCGGCGAAGGCGGCAGATACGTTTATTTTAATATAGAGAGATAGTTCAATGGCAAATTTTGATTTTGCTAAAGTACACTCCGTTGCAAAAAAATATATGCACTCATAAGTAATTTAGATACAGCTCCCGAAACTCGGCATGTATGTATCGTTTGAGAAGATACTCAAATATGGAAACAAAAAAAAACGTTTTATTAGGAAATGGTGGCAACAATAAGAGGACATTTTATAGTAAGTTGGGAATTCTCCCCTGGCAGCTGTATTCAGTGCGGCATTGAGTCAACTAAGTTGCTTATGTCTCTCTGCAGAATGTATGGCACAACTGATCAGTGAATTCAGTAGTATTCTGAGAAGGCTGCAATTACCATCTCAGCATGTTAAAGACGTACTCTGTTGGTAATAGGTGCGGGCACCTGGATCGCCATGTGAAAGGTTATACATTCTCAAATATATTGTTGAAAATGTCGTGCAGTATGTGGTTGAGCATTGTTTTGGTGGTACATGGAACCTAGGCGGCTTGACAGCATAAGTATTGGCTGCAGAATATCGTTGACGAACAAGAGAACCGTCAGACTGGCTTGCAGTTCACCTAGAGGAGATCAGCTGTCCAGTGAGATGGCTCTTCAAACTGTCACACTACGTGTTATGGCAGTGTGTCGACAACAAATACGGAATCGGAAAGCTGGCCAGTCATCCTCCACACACCTATGCAGACCTTACCGGCCGTTCAAGTAGCTGCTCTAGCTCTTGGGTGAGTCGGACGGTCTGCGTCTTCAACACACCTACGCGGCAGTCATCAATACTGAAAGAGAAGCGGTATTCGTGCTAAAATCAGTGTCAGTCCAGATCTTCCTATGTTTAGGGTTCAATAGTAGGCGCCTTAATGGACGATGACATCTAATCCCATTTTTTGCCAGTTTTTTCTGAGTAGTATCCCTTGATACAGGATTCACTGAAGATGGAAAATGCATTTGAATGGCTGATAACGACGCCGTTATTGCGGACGGGGCTCCTGGCATGTCCCAGATGTGTTCTATTGGCGATAGGTCTGGGAATCTGCATGGCAATGGGAGGGTATTAAATCCTCGAAAACATTATTGATAAAGCTTAAAGTATGTGGTCGAGCGTTGCCTTGTTGGTAAATGGAGCCTAGGCGGTTTGACAGAATAAGCAGAACAATCGGCTGTAGAATATAATCGATGTATAAGCAAGCCATGTGATTGGCTTGCCGCACAACTAGAAAAGATCGGCTGTCTCACGAGATAGCTCCTTAGACTGTCACACCACGTGTGATGGCCATGTGCCGCTCGAAGACAAATACGGGAATAAGATGCTGGTTAATCCTCCTCCACACACGTATGCATCACTGGTACAGAAACGGAATTCGTCGACAGAAATGTTTAATGGCATTTGTAGGCATTTTAATGGAAGTCAACACCTAATCCCAGATTCTGCAAGTCGTCTCCGAATAGTATCATTTGATACAGTATGCTTGGAGGATGGCAAATGATTTCGAATTACTAATAGCAACTCCATTATTGTGGACATGGCTCCTGGCCTGACTGCACGATCTTCTCGAGCAGTTAGTTGCCTATCTGAGGTGTCTTGAGCCTCGGCGACGGTTTCTCTGATCCACTGTTACCAACACCGAGAAACTCACCATATCGTTCCGACCAAGATGACGACCGATGAACCAACCAGCTTCCCTTAGGTCTATGATTCAACCTCTCTTTAAATCGTACAATTGTTCGTAGCGGAGTCGAGTCTTACAGTATCAAATCAGAAAATCCAGTTCCCATTGCACTTCAATGGGAACATCAGTCGTTTCAAATGCTGCATGATGCGTCATTCCCATGAGCGTTACATGAGCCCTATCACATCATTGAAGCTGACAATTTGATCATTTGCATAACTCTTAAATCAACATCTGTCGAGTTTTGCGGCTGTAGCTCAATTTTCAAGGGGTGCATATATTCCTTGTAACAAAGTGAGACCGAACTATGAGAATTTTCCTGAAATTTTAAAATCAAATTGCAACTTCAAACGTGAAATACTCACGGAAAAGAATTTCTTCACAGAACCATCCGTCATTAAACTAGTGATTCCAAATCGGAATATCACGTTCTAGATTACATTAAGGTTTTATTTAAAAAACTTTTTTGTGTGTAGTTTACGTTGAGGCTTAAGCTTGTGTAATAATTTTTCCGTACCCTACAAAAAAAAAGTTGAAAATTTCGAAAACTGGGTCAAAAATATTAAAACTGGGAAGCATTAATTTAAAATCTAATAATATTTTTTTTAATTTTCACTTTACAACTTTTATACTAAGAAATGTACCTCCATTTTCAGAGCAACTTTCAACTTTACATCTATATATTTCGCGCTTTTAACTCTTGGCCAACTAAAGCTTACGATGGACAAGCTTTTGTCATAAATAATTAAAAATTATATATATATATATAATAGTATTTTGAAAATCCAATGAACGAAAAGTAGGAAGCTGCAACACGATAAACCTAACTTTCTAAAACACTCACAGAATAAAATATAAAACAGCAAATCATCAATCAAATGGAAAAAATACAAAACACGAGTTATCAAGTTACAGAAAATCAACAAAATTCAAAGGTATGGAAACGCATAAAGAAAAACTTTAGTTACTGTTCTAAATTTAATAGGATTTTTATGAAATTTTGGAATAAGCACTATATACGGAAATTTAAGATATTTATATTTAATATTTAAATCACTATACATCAAGCAATATCGCTATCAAGCAATATCGCTTAAATCAAGCTATCGATAAAATCAAGCAATATCGCTATACACGCGGAAAAAGGGATTAGCCGAAAAAAATGGAAATGTTCACTTCGTGAAATTCTTTCTCAAGTCCAAGTATTTTGACGAAGCAGACACAAAATATGTATGTTGCTGAAGAAACAGATAGATTATATGTATAAACTATTTCTACTTGGACGACATACATAAAGAAGGAATAAAAAAGAGAAAATGAATACCTGTAAAATGCACAGCATATGTGCAAACGAGTCGAAACCGGGAACTCTGATTGAAGAGACCAGTGTTGCCATTTGCAAAGAAAGAATAAAAAATGATCTACTGTTGCCATTCATAAGAATTGAAAAACAGTAAAGCGAAATGCTAAGAAAAAGTAATAATATACAAAAAGAGCTACTAAAAGGAGGGGCTAATAATAGTAATGCTGACATGGAAGAGGATGCAAAAATAAAAGTATTAAAAATACAAGAGAATGGAGATGTCTGGCTAATATAAGATACTATGAATAGAATTATAAGATACTATGTAAAGAATTATAAAAATCCAGCTATTCTAAATTTTTTAACAATACCATTTACTAAATAAGAGGGATATTTATATACATAGCTGATAATTTTGAGATTATTTATATGCATAGCATGAAATTTTTTATCAGATAATCTATAAATTCTAAAAAGCTGATTGAGTACAATATTTCTAAACAATTGAATCGAGTTACAGGAATTAAAAGGTAAGACTCTATCAATATTAAAATTATAAAAGTCTCCCTTATCATATAAATCTGCAACAATTCCATTAGAAGGATCATTAAAAAGATTTAAATCCAAAAAATTAACATTTTTACTAATAGTAGCTTCATTAGGAATTAATTCCAAATTGTCTGGATAGAAATCTATATCTATGAGATAATTTTCTGTATGTACTAAGCAAATCAGATCATCAACATATCTGTAAAATGTATAATCTATTGAAGTAAAAGACTTTTCATATTGATAAAGGTATAAATTAGCTAACATACTGCTACTGCAGCCACCCTGTGGAACTCCTGAGACTTGTAAGTATAATTTATTTCCTTGAGAAATATAATTATTGAAAATAACAAAGTGAAGACGTTTAGGAAAATTTATAAAATGAATTTGATTTGAAAGATTAGTAATATAAGCATTATATAGAGCTATAATTTCACCATATAGATCAGATATCGAAATATTATTAAAAAGATCTTTAAAATCAAAAGTTTGAAATCCTATTACTTTTCTAAGAGATGTTAATTTATTCTTTAATTATTTACTATTATTTAGAATAAGGTAATTATTGCTAGTCTGGCATAAACTATTATTTATTAGATTTAAAGAATTTAGTAATAATTTACTCGCAGTAGTAGAGTAAGTATTATGACCACTAGTTACTGTTCTAAATTTAATAGGATTTTTATGAAATTTTGGAATAAGCACTATATACGGAAATTTAAGATATTTATATTTAATATTTAAATCACTATACATATTGATAATTTTCAATTTAATACTATTGATGGAATGTAAATCATATTTTTAAAGGCTATTATTTTTTAAATAATCTAACAGAAGTTGAATATAAATTTTTACAGATAATATCATAATTATTAGAGGCTTTATCAACATAGGTGATAACAAAGAATCTTTGTAAATCATTAATGGAATGTTTAATATTATCAATATTATATAAAGATCTAGACAATTTAATATCTATAATAGCATTTTTAATAGATTCTAATATAGTAAATTTCCACATATTAAATGCCACCCACTGGGTTCCAGTCTAAATTGGGTGGCTCTTCCCGACCGTCCAAACAGTTACCTTACACCTTTCTGGTAGGTCGGACGATCTGGGTTTCAACAACATATTAAATGCCTCTAATGACAGAGCGTATTTACAAGCTAATTTATATATATATATATCAAGATCTAGATTAATTGATTTTAAAACTTTAAAAGAATTATTATAAGAAGGTATCCTAAATTTAGTGCCAAATGACATAATGGTTCTTAACACATTGTCACTAACTATGTCTAAATCTCCTGTAACTATGTGTCCCAAGTCTAGATTTAGAAATTTAGCAAATTTGTTTAATTTACAAATACATTCACTATCTACAATTGACTGCGAATCATGATCTATAGAGAGAGATTGTGAAACTTCATTATAATTAAATATAGATCTACCAATAGGCTTATTGTATTTAAAAGTCTTAGAAACACATAAATCTCTAATAGGCAATAAATGTTTGAACTTGTTAAACAGATGACCAAATTTTAGAGAATTATAAATAGGATGTTTGAAAGAGATTACACAATAAGAATTAGTAGTTGTATTATTGTTATGAAATTGATTTAGTTTTAAATTTAAATACTGTGATCTTTTAAAAAGCAAATCAAAGAAAATATGATTAAAATGTTCATTAGCAAGATTTAATTTTTACAAAATGGCATAAACTTTATTTAAATGTTTTTTCTTTACCGCAAAAACCCAGGATTTTATGAACTTCCATTGAAAAGTCCTATTAAATTGATTATGTAGAGTTATAATCTCAGATTTATGATCATATTGTAAGGAATGTCCCTTTCCACGTTTAAATCTTTTGAATTTGACGGATTCAAAATTTAAATGGGGTTTCAAAAAAAAGGTGATTAAAATAGAATATTTATTATCTACAAAATTGTTTTTTACAACATTACCATTTAGATGCATTTGATTTAATCCATATGAAAAAAGAGTACACTTTGATTTAATATAGAAGTTTTCAAAATAAATCCTAGCTGCTGATTTTGTTATATATATATATATATATATATATATATATATATATATATATATATATATATATATATATATATATATATATATATATATATATATATATATATATATATATATATATATATATATAATTCTTTTTTCATTTTCACAATTTTTTGCCCAAGATCCATACCTCCCATTTAAGGTAAATCGCTATATCTACTCAATGAAATTTCGTTTTAACTTAAGGTTAGGAAAACATAAGTTCAACGAAATTCTCTGTTTTGAAGCGGGTTCTTCCAAATAATTAAAACAACTGTTATTGTTTTTGAATTCCCGATGCAAGATAGCCTTCTTTTCAAGATCCGTATTAAACCATTTAAGACCAACCTATACTTCCGGGGCCCAGTATTCGTGTTGTAAATCCTCAGATAGACACACCCGCACATGGTCAGTCGCGTTTTAATAAGTTAGATAAATTTAAATATGAAAATGTTAAACTAATTTGCTGAATATAAACATGCAATATTTTCAGCATTTAAATTGATCTTTCTGTATCGAACGAAATATAGTACAAAGTCATACAGTACTATTACAGATGTAGTTCATTTAATTGTCCCTTACGCAGTTTAAATTTGATCTAGACAGCGAATCATTTTAATAACACATACTAATTCTCCATTTTCCCATTTATGGCACATAAATGCACTCTAATATGGATTTATGTGTGGCATGTATATTGCTCTTAGATTGCTAGGCCCATTATTAACTCAAATAACTAGTTATTCTAAACTATAAATGACATTAATCAGTTACAGAATAAAGTAATCTTACGTGTCAAACAAGTGACTTTTCCTCCAGAATTTTAAACTGATATATTTATTCTGAAACAATAACACTAATGAATTTTCTTTTATTTCGACCTGGATGAAATTAAATAGTCTTTGTATTGTAATCGATTAAAATAGGAATACCAAATTTAATCGAAATCACTAAATTCTTTCCAGATATAGTTTCCTAGGGAGAAGTAAAATTTTGTAATACCTCAAAAACAACTAGTGAAAATTCATAAGCAATTATATTCATTTATTTATTGATAAAATTATTTATGAAGAGTTTATGGAAGCGCGGAGAAGTACCAGTGGAGCTTCCTTTACATGAATTTAAATGCGTTTATGTTGTCAACGCTGCTTCGCATCAACCATATGACCGATTCACACAAAATTTGGAATGTTTATCAAACTAACCAACTCATGAAGAAGTCTGAATTTTAAAATTCAAGCTGTGGAATAAGATAATTGAAGTCAAAGAAAACCATGTTAAATCTATAGGGAAAATTATGTTTTTCTTATTTAGCGATAAATACGATAAATTTGACGGTAAATTTTTGGGGACCTTGGCGAAACATTTGATTATGTCTTAGAAAATGTCGCCAAATTGAAACATATCGTCAGATTGACGAAAATGTGGCTTAACTGTTCAAAAATTTTAATTTTTTTAAAAATTCAGCTTAATATTTTATAATCCCTGCCACTTTGTGGAAAAATACTTTTATATTAAAAATAAAGTTTTTGGCATAATGCTAATTAACCCGTGGTATAACTAGTATCAAGCGCCATTGAGGCAAGAAATATTGATTCCTAGAGGAAGCTAAGAAGATATTTATGGGACTCAGAAGGAAGCATTTTTTCCCTCAAAATTTTTATTGTTAACTAAAGGTATTTTATTGTGATAACAATATACGTACTGAATTATTCATGATTATAAACTGATTTTTATGATAATTACGGAAACACGTTTACACAAGATATTCATTACTTATAAATATTAAAGACAACGCTTTAACAATAAAAAATATTTTAATTTGACACCATTTAAGACATTAAAAATAATACAAACAGGCCAAAGCGCTTTCAAACTCAAAACGTCCTACATCAGTGGCAATGCAATAAAGGAGGAAAATACATCTACCTATATATAGAATTAAAAACCGCGAATAGAAATTTGCATATAAATAAAGTCAAATTACCCAAGATAAAATTAAATAAAATTATGAAATTACAAAAATAGAGAGGCAATCAGACATAAATAACAGCAATGTAGTAATGAAAATAAAAAAAATTAAGTAGCAAATTAAAAGGAACTAGATATCTAAAAATTCAGACAAAGATTTAGCGCGCTGGTAATCCTACTTGTTTGTAAAAATGTTTCTCAAAATTTGAAAAATGCGGGCTCTATCAAGCGTGAAGAGGGAGCGTGGACGAGACCACAAGCATGCGTCTAACGAGGGTTTTCATTTTGCAATTGCATTCCCTTTACGACAATGTTTCCAGATCTAGGGAAATCAGAAATTTTTAGTAACCTGGGGACAGAACGAATCTAGAGAAATTCTTACAAGTTTACAAATTTCGGTTATAAACGTTTTCATTTTCACGAATAATTGTCATTATGTCATGCTTAGCATCTAAGTGCTTACCTTATCCAAGGTGCTGACCTTACACTTCATGACGTCACATTTACACGACGAAAAAATCTAGGGAAATTTTTCACTTGTTCAATCATTCAATCTTTTCAATGCTTTTATTTGGGGGAAAGACATTTTATATGTTATGCATAGAGGACTAAAATTCGCAGTTAGCTCTCCTGCAAATAGCATACAAATATTTAGCAATCAACTAAATATTATTCAACAAAGAAACCTTTCATAATTGATTTGTGTGCGTTTGGAAGCTGCTCTTTAGTTCAGGAGTTGATTGTCTGAGCCTGGAAAATGTGCCGACAGAACATATTTGAGGTTAGATTTTTTTGTATTTTAGATCCAAAGCGTACAAAAAATTTTCAAGTGCATCGCATAGTAACGTTTAGTAAATAATGATATTTGCTTTCTTTTTAAATTACATATAGAATAATTTTTTTTAATTTTAATTTAAACAGTTTTAAAAATTAAATGCTATTTAAAATTTTATAAATTATGTTTAAAATTTTTATTAATTATTGTATTTTTTTAATTTTCAAAATGTTTAAACATTTAACAATAAAAATATTTAAATAATTTACGAATATTTTTTTTTAATTTTAATCTTACTGAAAAATGCGACTTTAGTAATCTAAAACTTTAAATGCAAATAAAATTAACTTCGACGTTGAATATAAAATTTAAATTATTAAAACCATTTTTTTAAATGTATTCCATTATATGTAAAAGTAAACACACGTTTCTTCAATTGAAATATAAAAGTACTTAAAATTTCAATTTAAAATAATAACATTACTTATATCTTAAATTATTTCCCCATTACTTTTTTATGTTTCTCTCAAAATGCTTGGAAACTAAAAATTAAATAAAATATTGATTTATATTTCCATCAAGTGTCTAATATACTGATGTCCAACATTTCTTTATATTAGAAACTTTTACACTAGAAAAGTAAGCCTATCATAAAACGGGATAAATTTTTCAAAAAATTTCCTTCCATTCATTATGTCGCTTACTCTTCTATTATCCGCAGACACGTGCGAGCCATACACTCCTTCCATTCAATATTACTATTTCTTAAACGACTCTCTCTCAAAGCATACATACCATGGAGGTAAAAATAAGAAGTTAAAATTTCATATTAAAATCACACCATCGTTAGAGACAATAGTCTAGGTGATGTTCTCTGCACCAATTTAGGTGAGCCCTCTTATGTTGTGAAGTCAGTAAAACACATACCATTGGCTTTCTGGCGTAAAAGTCTTTCTCATTAAGCTTTCTGTATGCATTTTGTCACGTTACTAAAGTTTCAGTGACAGCTGCAAGCTCTAAACTCAGCATCCTGGCAGTAGACTTCCTTTTGCAACGGGCAGTTACCGACATATACCAATCTTGAGAAGCAGTTGTTATTCTATGGCGTTTTCCAGGCTTTCTAGAAACAGTTCCAGAGTCTTGAAATTGTTGCCAGAGGTCAGAGACTCTCTGTCGTGGAACATATAGCCATCTTGCTTGCCACTTCCATTAATGTTTGTCCAACCTTTAAACGACTGACAGTTCGTCACCTCAAGAATTATTCCAAATGACACTTCGGAGCCATTAAAACTGTTTTCAGTCCATAAATATCGAAATCAAATCCTGAACTGCAGCAGTTCTCAGAGAAGCATACTTCTTGCACAGCGCTTGCGTCGCTTTTGAATGACGTAAGGCCATTATTTGCCTATCATTAACAGTTTGCTCAAATTGGATTAGATTATTATAATTAGGTTTGTTTTTGCTCCTTTCTCTGCAAATAAATCAGATTGGTTGGGTTTTTCACGAAATACCATTATTTTTATGTATGTAAAGATAATTTAGAACACTGGATATTCCCATTATAGTGACTACTATTGAATTCAGAAGTTTAACTTATCGGTATCAAAATACCTAAAAGTACATAATGAACTTTACTACTACTATACATGATAAACATAAAGCAAGTGTGTAAATCCGAAATTCGATTTTTGGATCTACACAATTTGAATAGATCGTATTTACATTAAGTTGCGTAAATCAGAAATTCGATTTTCGGATCTACACAGTTTGAGTACATTGAATAAGAATCAACAATTTTTTCAATGAAGCTGTATAAGTTGGGAAACGATAACTCTCGAACAAATCGAAACATTCAAACCAAATTTAATGCGATTTTTCTAATCGGTAAACGTAACAAGTCTAATTAAATTAAATTTTAACAAGTTAAATTTTATAGGCACAATCCGTAAAGAAAAGATCTTAAACAATTTTTCGAAATAAAAAGCTTTGTTAAAACGTATTACGCTGATTTATACGTAAATACATTTATATGTATTTATATGTATATAAGTCATTTATATGTAAATTCTTTATTTGTCCTTCTTAAGAAGACACCTATAAGAGCCATTTTTTAAAAAGTGTGTTTTTTACATAAAATAGAAAAAATCAAAAATAAATATGCTTCCTATTATCATATTAGTAAATGCTTCAAAAGTAATTTTAACAAGAAATGTATAACATTGTTCAGGGATTCTCAACAGGACATTCTAGAGATATTAAAAATTTTGTTTCTTTACGATAAAATGGATATCTTTCAAAACAATCAAACAATTTCCGTGTAATTTGGTAAAATTAATTTAATTGCTAACAACAAGATGCTTGTTGTTGTTGTTGAGACCCAGACCGTCCGACCTACCAGAAAGGTGTAAGGTAACTGTTTGGACGGCCGGGAAGTGCCACCCAATTTAGACCGGAACCCAGTGTTGGAGGCATCCACAGGGATCGTACCCTCCTTCCCCTACCACCAACCTCTCGGAAGGACTTACGGACCCACATGTTTAACGTGATCGTACTCCGCATAAACACGGCGGCAGTTGTGGCAGCGTGCAAATCCTGCGCGCAATCCACAGGGCTACCGCACCCGAAATGCTTATTGTGAAATAGTTTTATTCACGGTGCCAAATTTTAATAGCTAAATTGTGATACAGTTTCTCGTAAATAAGAACAGGTCAAAAATAAGCGAGAGATCGGCAACTGCCGTCAAACTGAAGATATAATTAGAAGGCAATATTTTTAAAAGATTATTAATGATCGTATAGTATTTAGATATCACCTTATGACCAGGTCCCATTCCCTGGCCGATTCTAGGAATCGGTTGGTCAGCCATAGATCGATATTAACGGAAAGGAGTAATACGTAAATTAAACAAGTTGTGAAAAGCAGAACAAATTAATTAAATGACAAAATATTTATTCAAATAGAAATTAACTAAATTTTCAAGCAATTAACATATTATAAGCATCTCCTTGACCGAAGGTAACTGGCGTTTTCTCATATTATTGCAGATCATATTTAATATAAAAATGTGTTCACAATTTGACGACGTACTCGAAAACACAGTAGAGTTATCTAAGGAGAAGTGAGGTTTGTCGACCAAACGATAACGATCCTTTGGATGGCCAAAAGTTTAAAAACTGGCATTATCACGCTGGAACACTTAAAATCCCTCAGCACTCTAGACATGCAAGTAGTTATTAATTTGTTCTCGGGCAGCACTTCCATACATGAATATTGCATCCTTTCACTATTTCCATTTTTGGTTGTGTAAACCGAACTTTGACAAACTATTGCGAATAAACTCAATTTTCATATGGTAGCAAGCCGGCTTTGCTGCTCGGCCATAACACAAATTCCAACGTTTCGCATTTTAACACATACATTTTATATATTCATTTTTGATCAATCCACGCGAACCCATCGTAAAAAACCTTAACATTTTCGGCCGTCCACACCCCATATCATTTCAGGGTCAAATACCACGAGCGTCATCCGAACAGCTTAAACGTCACCCATCAATCGAGCTCTCATTGGCTAAACGGCACCTGCATCAGTGACGTATAGTAAATAAAGCCGTTTCGGTGACTTGTGCATTTAGGGGACCACCAAGGTATTGAAAAAAGGGAAAATATATTTGGTCACCTTGTATCATAAATAGCTAGAAATGATTTATAACATTCACAAAAAAATTAACTAGCTTTGTTCAATGTGTATAAGCATTTTCGTAAAACTAAAACGTATATTCATGAAGATATAAACGTTTCTTTAAAGAAACCAAATGTTATTACATGTTTTTTTGCTTACAATACCCATAGGTTTCAATCAAATTTCACGAAACTTACCGAATATTTGTCAACGTCCAAGAAAAACATTACACTTCAATTAAAAATTAAAGCATTGAATATACGATGAGATATAAGCATTTAAAGAAACAAAGTTTTTACTGCGCAGACGCGAAACATAGCAATAGTTTTCTTACATGATTTTGTAGTGAATACTGTAGGACAACTTCTATAAAAAATCCAATGGAATATCGTGAAAATTCACAAAGATATCGACGATATAGTGATTAGTTTTTCTGAAAGTACCTGGATGATAAGGGGGTTCCACAAATTGACATTTTAAATCGTAAATCATAGGATAGTTCAACTGGAGTCAACACACAAATTGACATTTTACAACTTCATCGGACACTACTGCTCTGAAAATTAACTTGTCCAATTTTATGCAAATAATGATCAAAAGTCTCCGGACACCCCTGTGCGTGGTGGATTCTGCCAGTGACGTCAAATTTCTAGCTCTCAGACAAGTATAAAAGAAGTCAGACGAGTTGTCAAATTTAATTTCAAAGCCAGAACAGTAAAATGGGAGGAAAACGGGAGCTAAATGAGTTTGAACGTGGTGAAGTGATTGTTTGTCACCGCTGTGGAAAATCTGTTCGTGAGATTTCTGTCATGTTATGAGTGACCCGTTTCACCATAAATGATGTTATCGTGAAGACGTACAGGCTCTATAACTGTGCTTGCACGACTTTGTCGACCATTTCGTCCAGTAGAAAGTGACCGCAGAGTGCTGAAGATAATTGTGAAAGCGAATCGCATGCAATCGGCGGAAATAGTTTGTTTGGAATTTCGGTAAGCCCCTCGATGCAGCGTGAGCACACTGACAGTCCGTCGGGAGCTGCGAAGTCTTTATTTTCATGGACTAGTAGCTGCATATAATTACCGCTGCCAGTGCCAAGCTTCGCTTACAGTGGTGCAAAGCGCGCAAAAAAATTAGCTTTCAGCAATGACGTCAAGTGTTATGGAGCGACGAATCACAGTACACTCTCTGGCAATCCGATGGTAGAGTCTGGGTGTGAAGAATGCCGGGTAAACGCCTTTTATGCGACTGTATTGTGCCAAAAGTTAAGTTTGATGGTGGGAGCATAATGGTTTAGGGCTGTTTCTCGTGGATCGGGCTTGACCCTCTTATTTCTGTGAAAGGAACGCTGAAAACGGATAGACATCTCAACATTTTGTACAATTCCATGCTGCCTGCATTGTGGAAACAGTTTGGAATGGGTCCATTTTTGTTTCAACAAGATCGTGCTCCTATCCACAAAGCACTGGATGTGCAGAGCTGGTTTGCCGACATGGATGTTGAGGAATTGGACTGGCCTGCTCCAGACCTCAATCCCATAGAACACCTATGTCATGAATTGAAACGTCGACTGTGAGCTAGGCCAAAACGCCCCACATCGGCGGCAGAGCTGACTAGTATTCTTTTAAACGAATGGCGTGAAATTCCTCCTGCAGCATTCCAGAAACTTGTGGATAGCCGCCCTGATAGACTGGCAACTTCGTCATTGCAGCAAAAGGTGGCCCCACTTCATACTAATTTGTGACTTTTCTGAAGGAGAAGCAAAACATACATGTGTCAGGAGAGTTTTGATCAGATCGTGTATATGTATGTAGTATATTAGTTAATTGTATTTACTCCAGTTTAACTACCCTATGATTTACGATTTAAAATGCTAATTTGTGGAAACCCCCTTATCATCCAGGTACTTTCAGAGAATCAGAGAAAAACTGATTGGAAAACTGATTGAAACAATTGGAACTAGATTTTTCTACTTTGATACTGCAAGTTATGTACAAAGATGTTCCTAAGACGTACTCAACGGCACCACGAATAAATTTTGGATTTAGAGAGAGCTCGTGTCATAGGCTTAAGGGAAGCTGATTGGTTCAACAGATGTATCAGTCGCCATTTTGGTCAGCGCGAAATAGTAGTTGCTCAGAAATCGCAATAATGGATCAGAGAATACACATGCAACCTTTGTAGAGGCTCAGAATGCCGAAAACTGGCAATTGTTCGGGAGAGTCGTGCAGTAAGAGGAGGAGCCAAGTCCAAACCATTGGCGTCGCTATCAGCTATTCCAAGGCATTTGCCATTCTCCATGCAACCTGTATCAATGGATACTATTCAGAGACGACTTATAGAACGTGGAATTAAGTGTCGGTGTCCATTAAAGCACCTACCACCGACCACTCTATATAAGCAAAGCCGTCTGGATTGGTGCCCAGCTCGAACAGCCTGGCGGCCAGCATCCAATTGGATGCATGCTGTCAGCAAGGAATCCTGCTTCTCTCTCAGTTATATCCCGTATTTATTGTCTAATGACACACGGTCATCACACGTGGTGTGATGACCGTGTAAGTAACTATATGTAAGATAAGTAGATATAAACAGGGAAACTGTTATCAAGAGCTAACAACCTTTAACAAAGAGAATTCCTGCAATAGCCGTCACTGAAGTGACATCATGACAATTTTAATGAGCTGAAGCGTCTACATTTAATTGTTGCTACTGAAATAACGGCTATTATTTGCTAATGAACGCAAAGTTGTGCATCACTGCTGACCGGTGAAGCGTTAGCATCAATGGAAGTTATTGGAAACAACTCTTACTGGCTTTAGAGTCAATGAAACTGATATAACGGCTTTCATCTAAGACCATATTATTTGAATTATTATGTAAACAGCAGCCATCTACAAGGCCTGATTAACGCACGGGCATGGACTCCCAAATTTGAAGAGCTCCTAAATTTTGTATGCGATAAAAAAAATTTAGCAGAAATATATTTTTTAATTTATTTAAAACTAGTAATTTAAAAGTTTTTATTTAAAATTACAAAATAGTTTTAAATATTATGCATCCTTTAAAGTCTTAACATACTACATTGAAATAAAAACTTTAGGTGCTTCCTATGTGTTTCAGTGTATGGGGTCCCCGGATAAACATTAGGAACTGGGCCCTGTCGTCTATAGATGATTTTACAAAGTTCGGGTGCCACTATAGAAAACACATTTGTAAACCAATTTTGCTTTTATAACCTCGTCAGCGTGAATTAGCTGATGTATCAATTTGCGATAAGGAAACTTGCTGTGTGTCACTGTTGCGGGAATTTTTCTGAACAGCTGACAAATTCAGTACAACTGAGGTTTGAAATTCCATAAAGTTCGAAGTCCTAATTCTCAAAATTTTAAATTTGAAGCCCGCTACATGATAGGACTAAATTTGTCTGTCTCCGTAGAAAACTCAACAATTGTGACATTTTTCTAACTAACTTTGTAGGCATTTGCTAATCCATGCTGACGAGAGTATAATAAATACTAAACGGGTTATTGAATGCTGTTATCTGCGTTGGGAGCTCGATCTATGTTTTTGAAAAGTCCCTATATCCATGTTCTGTGATTATTGTCTACGTTAATTGATTTATTAATTGATTTACTATTTTTTGGAAAAGCCCCTATAGCATATTTATTACCTATTCATACTCTATATCATGTTCTGTGATTATTGCTGCGAAATTTATTTTCCCCCTACTTACTTTCGTCTGCTTCAAAGACCGGCGGAGACAACACGATGACATGAAAAGTCCAAGCCATATGCATGAAGTGAACTCGAGGTTGCCAGGATTTCGAATCAGAAGAATTGTTGTCAGATTTGGCGATTTATTACCAATTTGATGTCATTTGGCGACTTTCCGAACCTTCAAGAAATCCACGAAATAACAATTATTCTACGTGTTATTAGAGATTTCTAGAAGTATCTATGGAGAGCTTATAAAAAGGAATCATCACTCAGCGGGAGTTGAGTTGACGAGTTGACAAGATACGAGCCACAGTGAATTGTGACTTTTGTCAATGTTTTGGGAATAGTAACTGCTGTTTTGTGAGTATTTTTTGTCTGTATTTTGACAATAATGTCTGTTATTTTGTGAAATTAGTGAAGCATTTAAGTGCTGTTCGTCTGTATATTATTCCTCTTTACGTTGTGCTTGCGAATAAACGTTAGTTATCCAGAAACTTGGACTCATTTTGTATCCTGCGTGTACTCCCACTATTACAGAGGTTACGTTCATAGCATTATCATCTTCGTTAATGATGTGTAACCGATTCTTTATTTCTGGTCGAAAATAAAATATCTAATAACGAGTTATGGAGTATACTAAATTAGATTCTAAAACATTATATAATTATTTTATAAATAAACAAAATATTAATAAAGAAAACTTAAGTCACGTATTTAAGCACAAATTAAATAATAATGCAGCCTCGTGATTAAATTCATTGCGAAGTTTTCTCTTTAACCCTTTGTACAAAGTATTTTTATACTCATTGAAAATATTGATAATCAAATTCTGTTTTGCATTTAGTCTAAACACACAAGAAAATATACATTTAAAAGTTGTTTACCTCACCACTACTAAGATGAATATAAACAAAAATATTCGTATAAGGATTAGTCATGTGTATAAACTAAGAATAACGTTTAAAAATGTAAGGTGTGTAAAACTCTGGAAGTATAAACATGATCACGAGGAAGTAGCTAGAAGCCATTAAAAGACGGCCAAAAGCAGTTTTAAAAATTCATGAAGGGAGAAAAATAAAGCATTTATATATTTCCTCCTGTAAGGAAACGTATATTGGGATCTTACAGTGAATAGTCCTAAAACTCTTGAAGAAATCATTAATTTCTTTTCTCGAGGAAAAGTGCACGAAGCGGAAATATTTATTTCAATTCTAAATGTGAATATCCATTTAATGATACAAATGCTCTTGTAAAACCTAGACTACAAAACTTTGAAATAAAATTAATTTTTGATTTATTGTAGCGTAATATTTCCTATTTTACAATACAATGCGTTATATTGATTCATGCTTTGACTGCAGCAACCACTATCGATTGACCAGTTTTAAGCTTCTTGCGTTAATCAGCGCCGCAAAGACGGCCCAGTTTCCTCCCGACGTTTCTAGGAAGACAAACAAGAAAGATCAATCATGCTTAAAGCATTGATTATGAAACACTTTCCAACTTCAATGCAATTTTACTTAAAAAAGTCGAAAATGCAATACATTCCTCGGTAATATTTTAAAACTTATCACAATATTACATTGATTTATTATATTTGAAAACTTAAACCTTCATCGAAAAAAATGAACTTCATTCAAATGACGGCATTGAAATATAAATTGCGTGGTTTAAATATCTCTAAAATGCAATACATTCCACGGTAATATTTTTAAATCTATCATAATACTACGATAATTTATTATATTTGAAAACTTCAACGAAAACAACTGAAATTAATTCAAATGACGTCATAAAAAAAATAACACGCCTGGATCTCTCTATAAAAGCAGGATTTCATTCATAACTTTCTCCATTTCATTCATCACAATACTATAATAATTTATTTTATTTAAAAATTAAGACCATGGAGCTACAATTCATAAACTTTATGCTTAAAACTTCATCGAAAAAAATCGTCCTTCTGTTTATAAATTCAATTAATATTTCATTCATATCAGCCATGCAGACTCCATGGACTGAATTATTTTGTGTTAAAGAAATACAGTAATTCTAATACAACTCATTCTACATATTTTGCTGTTTACATTTTACATAGGTGAAAAATAGGCTTAGTTGTAGAAATAATCAAATTTGAATGAGAATTTAAACTCAAATATATTATCATTGTGTTGTTTTAGTATGTAGATGCACAGAATTTAAGCAGAAATAAAGTAGTTTTAGGATGGATACAACACTCAATATGAATTAAAAAGAACTTTAAAAAATCACGAATTTGAAACAAGATGGATGCCATATATCATTTTGAAGTGGGTCATGTGATCGTTTCATATCATGGTCACGTGATCGTTTCATATAAAATGTGTAATTAATATTTTAATTTTTATTTAAAAAACTACTGAATATATTTAGCTGAATTTTTTTTTATATATTTTATGGAACAATTTGAATATTACTTAAAATTTTCGAAGCAATTTGTGAATTTTAAATCCGCTTAAAAAATGTTTAAAAAATTAGGTCCCATAGGGTTCAATGTACTTCATTTTTTCAACCCGGGTTCAATCCAAAACTAATTGGGTGATATTATTTATTTATATTCCCATAGGTCCTACAGATCGTCTGAACAACATACTAAAATTTCATTTTGATTAAGTCATTTTTACGGCAGTTATCGTTCTAACGGACAGACAGACAGACAGACAGACAGAATGAACAAAGTCATAAACACTTTTCAACATTGTTGTAAAGTGCTAATAAAAACGACTTTTAGATGTTAACGATGGCTAAATAGGTAACGGCTATTGACGATAAGCATTTCGCTAATAAATCGTACTGCAGTGCGGCAATACACAAGATCCGACTTAACCTAACTGGCACCTGGAGGAAACATCCTTCCGAAACCCCCCATTCACCTCTTGATATATAAACAAGAAAGATCAATCTTGCTTAAAGCATTGATTATGAAACACTTTCCAACTTCAATGCAATTTTATTTAAACATGTCTAAAATGCAATACATTCCTCGGTAATATTTCAAAACTTATCACAATACTACATTAATTTATTATATTTGACAACTTAAACCTTCATCGAAAAAAATTAACTTCATTCAAATGAAGGCATTAAAGTATAAATTGCCTGGTTTAAACATCTCTAAAATGTGATACATTCCTCGGTAATAATTTTAGAATTATCATAATACTACGATAATTTATTATATTTGAAAACATCATCGAAAACAACTGAAATTCATTCAAATGACGTCATAAAAAAATAACACGCCTGGCTCTCTCTATAAAAGCAACATTTCATTCATAAATAATTCCCCCATTCATGTCATTCATCACAATACTATAATAATTTATTTTATTTAAAAATTAAGACCATTGAGCTACAAGTAAATAAACTCAATGCGTAAAACTTCATCGAAAAATATCGTCCTTCTCTTTCTAAAATCAATGAATATTTCATTCATATCAGCTAAGCAGACTCCATGGACTAAATGATTTTGTGTTAAAGAATTACAGCGATTCTAATACAACTCATTCTACATATTTTGCTGTTTACATTTTACATAGGTGAAAAATAGGCTTAATAGTAGAAATAATGAAATTTGGAAGAGCATTTAAACTGAAATATATTGTCATTGCGTTGTTTCAGTATGTAGATGCACAGAATTTAGGCAAAAATAAAGTAGTTTTAGGACGGATACAACACTCAATATGAATTAAAAAGAACTTTAAAAATCACGATTTTGACACAAGATGGATACCATATATCATTTTGAAGTGGGTCATGTGATCGTTTCATATCATGGACACGTGATCGCTTCATATAAGAGGTGTTATTATTATTTATTTTTTTATTTAAAAAACAACTGAATATATTTCGCTGAATTTTTACTTTCCTTATATACATAATGTATAAGGAAAGTATTGTGACGGTGTCGAAAATTCGAATTCGAGTTTTCGACGGGAGAGCACGTTTCAAGCATCCCTGATCACGAATCAAACATTTTTGAAGTGATGTCTGTGTGTGTGTGTGAAAGTATGTGTGTGTGTGTGTGTGTGTGTGTGTGTGTGTGTGTGTCAGTGGGTCTTTGGAGACGATAACTGACGAACGAATGGACCGATTCGAACCAAATTTGGTACAAAAATCACAATCTGTAAACACTGGAAGCCTATTGTTTTTAAACGCAATCGAATGTTCAGAACCCTCCTAAATTTTCGAATGAAATTTTGAAAAAATCGTCAAAAAATCAAAATCAATAATAAAGTTACGTAAACAGACATTTCTTATGTAATTTGTCATTAGAAAACGATTGACATAAATTTAAGAACGCTAACATGAACCGTTCTCGAGATATTGCACATTTTTCAAAAAGATTATCAAAAAGTCATATAAAATAGAAAAAAAAATATTTCCTATTGAGAAACATGTTCACTTTTCATATATAATATCATGCGATAAATTGGATGACATCATTCTCGTGGATTTAGCTCGTTCCATTCATGAAAAAAGACACTTTGAGTAATACTTTTGCATTTGAAAGCCAATTTATCTGCTGTAAGAATAACTTATTTCTTCGTCCATAACGCTTGGCGAGATTTTGGCGACGAAATTGGCGGAATGTCGCCAACTTGGCGACTTTTTGAAATGTTGCCAAATTAACGAAAATCTCGCCAAATGGATAAAAATGACGCTAAATCAATGAAAATGACGACTAATTGTGGAAAATTCAACATCTAATAAGTTATATAATATATAAATATATAATAATAGTTATATATGTCGAAAATTCAATATCTAATAAGTTATATATATATATATATATATATATATATATATATATATATATATATATATATATATATATAACTTATTTCTTCGTCCATAACGCTTGGCGAAATTTTGGCGACGAAATTGGCGAAATGTCGCCAACTTGGCGACTTTTTAAAATGTTGCCAAATTAACGAAAATCTCGTCAAATGGCTAAAAATGACGATAAATCAATGAAAATGACGACTAATTGTCGAAAATTCAATATCTTGGAAAGGATATTAGTATCTACTAGAAGAACAAGAAAGATCAATCATGCATAAGCATTGATTATGAAACACTTTCCAACTGAAATGTAATTTCATTTAAAAATTTCTAAAATGTGATTCATTCAGTGGTAATATCTTTTACATTATCACAGTACTACAGTAATTTATTATACTTAAATACTTAAAACTGTATCGAAATATAAATCATCTGATTCTTTATGCAAAATCAATGAATATTTCATTCATATAACTTGTATTCCAGACTCCAGAGCTAAATAATTTTGTGTGAAAAAAATTCAGCAATTCTTATGTAATTCATCTTACAATCGCTTGAGATATTTGCATTCTGCATATGTTAAAATTAGGCTTCCTTGAAGAAATAATAAAAGTTTAGGGATCATTTAAAATCACAACTATTGTAATTGCATAGGCACGGAATTTAGATACACAGATAATACACAGATAATATATATGTGTATGTGTATGTACTCAAAGTATTGGAATCGTGCCGAAGATCGGAACTCGAATTTTCAAAGGATCTACACGTTTTGGGACTTCTAGAACACGAAAAAACTACTTTTAGGAAGACGTCTGTGTGTGTAAGGGTGTATCTGTGTATGTTTCTGTGTGTCTGTGTGGATATTACATTCACTCTAATTGAAAAACTAATGGACCGAATTTCATACAATTTGGTAGGTATGTTTTTTGTGGGAAATCCTGATGTTCATTAGATTATAGTACGATTCGTAATAAAAGAATCTGCCTTCTTTGCGAAATGGCCGCAGAAATTACCTTTATCCACTCTAGCTAAAAACTAATGAACCAAATTTAACAAAATTTGGAGTATAATATTTCAATAACCTACAAGTGATTTATATACCAAATTTAACAAAATTTTGTATATAAATCATTTGTAGGTTATTCTACTACGATTCGGGAAAAAGGAACGTGCTATTTTTGCGAAATGGCCAGCAAAAATCGTTATATATAAAAATAAAAGACTACGTGTGCTCAATTATATCAATTAAATTCCGATTTTATATGTGATTTTTGACAACAAAAAGAATAAGACTAACCCCATTACTCTAGGACTAGCCGTTCTTGAGATATTCTAGTTTTTTCGCGTTTTCGCTACGCCACCTTTGACAATAAGTCCAGCTATCAAATGAGAACCAAATTTAAGTTTAAAGTGTAAATTCAATGTCATTTTGAGTCTGCAGAGAAAGACATGTGCTGTCCACATCAGAATTTTTAACAATATTACACCAATGATTTATAGAAGTGAACGGGGATTATTTTCAGGCCATTTCGAAAAAAATGTATGATCTATATTTAAAGATCCATCAAATTTTTGTCGAATAAAATGTTCAACAAATTTAAGCTGTGTACCAAATTTTAACTCTCTAGGACGTAGGAAAGTGCATTTAAAATGCCATCAATTAAATTTATCATAAAGAGTTATATAAAATTTTAAAAAAATGAAAAATTGTTATCTACCAAATTTATTTTAAGATATGAAGCCACTCCCATATGCAAAAATTTAAACAAATGGAGAGATATTTATTATATAATATCTCTCTCTTTTCTTTCTGGAAGATATCCCAAAGTCAGAATTTAATTTAATTTGTTTTTTTCCCTATATTAAATAATTTTTTTAATTAAAAAACTACTTAACATATTTTACTGAATTTTTTTTTATATATTCTATGGGATAATGTGAATATTTCCTAAAAATGTCGAAGCAATTCGTGAATTTTAAATTTACTTAAAAAATGTTTGAAAAATTAGGTCCCATAGGGTTCAATGTATTTCATTTTTTCAACCCGGGTTCAATAAAAAACTAATTGGGTGATATTATTTATTTATATTCCCATAGGTCCTACAGACCGTCTGAACAACATACTAAAATTTCATTGTGATAAACTCATTTTTACGGCAATTATCGTGCTAACGGACAGACAGACAGACAGACAGACAGACAGACAGACAGAATGAACAAAGTCATAAACACTTTTCAACTTTGTTGTAAAGTGTTAAAAACCTATTTATTTTAATGTAAAAGTAGTAAATTCATTTCATTATATAAGGAAAGTCATGTGTTGCCCACATCAGATTTTTTTTTATATATTTTATGGAACAATTTTAATATTGCCTAAAATTTTCGAAGTAATTTGTGAATTTTAAATCCGCTTAAAAAATGCTTGAAAAATTAGGTCCCATAGGGCTCAATGTATTCCATTTTTTCAACCCGGGTTCAATCCAAAACTAATTGGGTGATATTATTCATTTATATTCCCATAGGTCCTATAGACCGTCTGAACACCATACTAAAATTTCATTTTGATTAAGTCTTTTTTACGGCAGTTATCGTGCTAACGGACAGACAGACAGACAGACAGACAGAATGAACAAAGTCATAAACACTTTTCAACTTTGTTGTAAAGTGTTAAAAATGAACAAAAATATTTTTTACAAACATAATTGCATTCAAGAAAAAGGTATACAAAAGGTGGTTCTTTCTTCTTCTTCGATCCAAGCCGTTCGACCTACTAGAAAGTTATAAGGTTTGTATGGCCGTGAAGTGCCTCACAATTTAGACCGGAACCAGAGACCACAGCTACCGTACCCCCCTTCCCCTACCACCAACGTCTGAGAATGTCTTACGGACACATGTTTAACGTGGTCGTACTCCGCGTAAATACGGCGGCAGTTTTGGCACTGGCAGGAATCGAACTTGGGTCGACCGAGTGCAATTCCCGCGCGCTAACCACTTGGATGTCGCCCCCAAGGTGGTTCTTTCATATTTTGAAGGAATTTTAATTATTGGCAATTTACTTATCATAGCCAACGGTAAATCCCTATATATCCATAAAATAATTTTCTCCGCTGGGCACACCTTTTCCGATGGCATACATTTTTTTGAGGAAGCAGCTGTTAATTTTTTGATGTTGCAATTGTTTCATTTTGGGTCCCTCTTTGTAGGGGTCCCTTGAAGCTGCCCGCACGTCCCTGCGTTGGTCAGGCTCTGCCAATGAGGCAACTTCTTAATGTGTTGATATACCTAAGCTTAATTGTTGCAAATGATGTCTGTACTGATGAGTATAGTAGCGGCTGATGAACGCGAAAATGTGAGTGATTGCTGGTTGAGAGCAGCATGATCATGAATGATGTTATTGGCAACAAATCTCATAAGTGAAGAGGCAATGAAAGTAGTATAACGAAATCGTTGCAGTTCGAACACAATTTCAGTTGTATTATCATCCGCCCTGAACTCGCCCACAGAGACTTTTTCCAAAGCCAGGATCACGTCCTAATTCTAGATAGCAGTATCCATGAACCGGTTTTTGCAGATCTTATATACTTGCTAACATAGAATTGGATGAGTAAATATTCTTATAAGATAACTAAATGGGTACCTGCAAAACAGTAGTAAACATTTTATATGCAACATTGTATGACCCTCTATATGAAGACATATAAATTTTGTCCTATCACACAAACCACTTCAAATTTAAACAAGAATGATCAATCCTGCATAAAACATTGGTTATGAAACACTTTCGAACTTCAATGCAATTTTATATAAACATCTCTAAAATGCGATACATTCATCGGTAATATTTTTGAAATTATCACAATACTACATTAATTTATTATATATTTGAAAACTTAAGGCTTCATCGAAAAAAAATGACCTTCATTCAAATGACGGCATTGAAATATAAATTGCCTGGTTTAAACATCTCTAAAATGCGATACATTCCTCGGTAATACTTTTAAAATTATCATAACACTACAAAAATTTATTATATTTGAAAACTTCATCGAAAACAAATGAACTTTATTCAAATGACGTCATCGAAATATAAATCGCCTCTATATAAAAGTAGCATTTCATTCACAAACATTTTTCCATTTCTTTCATTCATCCCAGTACTATAATGATTTATTTTATATAAAAACTTAAAACCATGGAGGTATAAGTAATTTAACTCTATGCTTAAAACTTCATCGAAAAAACTGTCTGGTTCTCTATGTAAAATCAATGAAAGTTCATTGATATCAGCTATACTGCAGACTCCATGAGCTAAATAATTTTGCGTTAAAGAAATGCAGCAATTCCTATACAACTCATTCTACATCTTTTGGTATTTACATTTTACTTAATTGAAAATTAGGCTTCGTTGTAGGAATATTTAAAGTTTGATGATCATTTAAACTCAAATATATTGCAATTGCGTTGTTTCCGTATGTAGATGCACAGAATTCAAGCAAAAATAAAGCAGTTTTAGAGTGGATACAACACTAAATATGAATTAAAAAGAACTTTAAAAATCACGATTTTGACACAAGATGAATGCCATATTTTATTTTGAAGTGGGTCACATGATCTCTTCATGAGTACGATCACGTTAAACATGTGGGTCCGTAAGTCCTTCCGAGAGGTTGGTGGTAGGGGAAGGAGGGTACGGTCCCTGTGGATGCCTCCCCCACTGGGTTCCGCTCTAAATTGGGTGGCACTTCCCGGCCGTCCATACAGTTACCTTACACCTTTCTGGTAGGTCGGACGGTCTGGGTCTCAACAACAACAACATGATCTCTTCATATAATGGGCATGTGATTTCTTCATATAAAGGGTGTAATTATTATTTTAATTTTTATTTAAAAATCTACTGAATATATTTTAAAGAAATTTTTTATATATATTTTATGGGATAATTTGAATATTTCCTAAAACTTCGAAGCAATTTGTTAATTTTAAACTGGCTTAAAAAATGTTTGAAAAATTAGGTCCCGTAGGATTCAATGTATTTCATTTTTTCAACCTGGGTTCAATCCAAAACGAATTGACTGATATTATTCATTTATATTCCCATATGTCCCACAGATCGTCTGAACAACATACTAAAATTTCATTTTGATAAAATCATTTTTACGGCAGTTATCGTGCTAACAGACAGACAGACAGAATGAACAGAGTCATAAACACTTTTCAACTATGTTGTAAAGTGTTAAAAAGATTGAGCTCTAGATAGAGCCCAGGAAAAGTTTGAGCAACACGAAATTGAAATTTTAAATTTGGTGCTTCCTTCATGGTAAAGCTGAGTTGTCGCTCTCCATAGAGGTTCTCAAAATTTTGGCCTGTAACATATTTTCTTGTTGTCATTGCAGGTATCGGCTATACCACGATGATGTGTGCATAATAAATTGAAAGATCATCCACATATGATGTTATATGCAATGGGGTATGCGATCTTAACTTTGGGAACACCCCCTATAGAAGTGTTCTATAGGAATGATTTTTAATAACTAATTGTATAACAAATAGATTTCAGAAACATTAAATACAAGTAATTACAAATTAACAAAATATCAATAGCCAACCTTTTACATTAAATTACGTTAAATCTAAAGTAAAACAGCACAAGAAAAAAAGCATTTAAAAGTTATTTACCGCACCACTGCCTACTAAAATTAATTTTAAGCAAAATATTCCTGTTATGAGGATTAGTCATGTGTGTAATACCTCGGATGGAGTTTTAAAATGCAGGAGTTATAAAATTCTGGTAAGATAAACATGATCAAGAGGAAGTAGAAGCCATTAAAAGACAGCCAAAAGAAGGTTTAAAAATTCATGAAGGGAAAAAGAGAAAGCAATTATACTCGCATATCTCTTGTAGGAAAAGCATGTTGTGATTTTCCGGTGAATACGCCTAAATGCTCCTGAACAAGAAATCTCCTTTTCGAAAAGTAAATGTGAGAAGCCGAAATATATATCTCAAATATAAAATATAAGTGACAATCTAATATGATAAGAAACTCTGTAGATATGATAAATCTTAGAAACGCTATAGATGTGATAAATCTTAGAAACGCTATAGATATGACAATCTATAATATTTCTAAGAAAGTCATTAATCATTGCAATACCTTTGTAAAGACAGTTCCATGAGTGTATACGTAAGGTCTGCAGTAAAATAACCATGTCCAATCTAATGAAAGTGATTGCAACGTCTCTAGCGGAGAATTTATGAAACGGGGGATAATGAACTTTGCACAGACAGATGGAAAAACAATTACAAAGTTATAGTGCATTGTATAATTTGCAAGAATCCACACCAGAATCAAATAAAAATCATATAAGGTAATCATTGTGTGCTACGTTACTGGCATTATTGCCATACGTTCATGAATTGTTCATCAACGTTAAAAGAGTATTGTGATAAGGCTGTGCATCTAGCAACCGATTAAGACCGGTGTTTATTGCCTACGTTATACTCGTTTCGTTTGTTCCTGGTGCCAACTTCTGATCATTAGATAATGCTCTGTAACTTTGTTATTATCTTGTTTTCTCTATCTCGCTATTTTGCTGAGTTCTTTATCACTAGAGATCTTTCAAGCATTTTTATTCGGACAGCATGATCAATTTACTATAAATAGACATACGTGCACGCTCATGAAGATTTCCTTACAAAGATTTTAGGGTGCTTAAAGACTTTATTAGGAAAGTTGTATATCGCCATATAAAAGCTAAAAAACAAAAGTAAAATAAACTTTTGATTTATTACCACATGTAATTTGTAGCTGTGTTACAGTAAGATGATGTTGTTTTAAGAAATTTAACTATGATCAAAACAGAATAGCCGTTATCGAAGAAAAACTATTAATAAATGGATAATAATACTTTCCCGGTAATTAAGATACATGTTTTCGTTAATAAGCTCTGCTGCAGTGGCAAGATGGAAATTTTTAGGTGATAACGCACATAAGTGTTCTTGTTGCTAATCAGTAACGTCTACTCGTAGCTGATATGCAAAACTAGCCCAACAATTCCGGTTGCTGATAGCTTGATATTTGTTTGCATCCAGGTTCTTTACATATCTCCTGTCCGTGTATTCTGTAACTATAAATCGTGCACTATGGTTTCGCTGTAATTCGAGTTCAATATTTTCTGAATTATTGCCAGGGGCATTTTTTCAAGTTTTGTCATTCGTAGTTCTAAGTCGATCGATAGCGGGCTCTCTCATAGCGGAGTTACAAGAGCTATTGCATTTGCAAGAGTTTGTTGCTCTGCTATAGGATTACCCTCTTTCAATCAACGCAAAACTGTGATCGACAAACTTAAAATGGGCCCCAGACGCGCGTTATAACTTTTTTAATTTATAGTTAGATACTCCAGGAGTTTTCAAAACTGTAGCATATATGTAACAAGTTGATTTGTTAGCCCTGCAGCAATAGCTACGTTTTGATGATAAGCGAAACTTCCTATATCAATCATATTGCTACAATGTAAACATGATTTCTAGTAATTAAAAACGCTTCAATCGGTAGGTTTGCAACTAGAAACCTACACTATATGATCAACAATATCGGGACACATTGGATATTAGATTGGTTTTCGAATTTCTAAACAAATACTTGGCGACGCAAATACTGTAGCTTTGGCGATGTGAAGAACATGCTTGAACGCACAATTTCCAGTAAAGTTTCTGTGAATGGTGCATTTAAGGGACCACCAAGATATTGAAAAAGGGGTACAATATATTTGATCACCTTGTATCATAAAAAGCCGGAAATGAATTATAACTTTCACAAAATAGTTAACAGACTTTGTTCAATGTGTATAAGCATTTCATAAAACAAAAACGTATATTCATGAAGATATAAACGTTTCTTTAAAAAAAATTGTTACATGTTTCTTGCTTACAATATCCATAGGTTTCAATCTAATTTCACGAAACTTACAGAACATTTGTTAATGTCCAAGAAAAACATTATAATTCAATTGAAAATTAAAGCATTGAATATACGATGAGATAAAAGCATTTGAAGAAACTAAGTTTTTACTGCGCAGGCGCAAAACATAGCATTAGTTTCCCTTCATGATTTTGTAGTAAATACTATAGGGCAACTTCTATAAAAAATCCACTGGAATATCGTGAAAATTCACAAAGATATCGACGATATAGTGATCATGTATCAACGATATAGTGATTTTTATCTGACTCTCTAAAAGTACCTGCATGATAAGAGGATTTCCACAAATTGAAATTTTACAAATACATTGGACACTCTATTCTGAAAATGAACTAGTCCAATTTTATGCAAATAATGATCAAATGTGTCCAGACACCACTGTACGTGGTGGATTCTGCCAGTGACGTCAAATTTCTAGCTTTCAGACAAGTATAAAATAAGTCAGACAAGTTAACAAATTTAATTTCAAAGCCAGAAAAGTAAAATGTTAGGAAAACGCGAACTAAATGGGTTTGAACGTGGTGAAGTGATTGGCTGTTACAGCTGTGGAAAATCAGTTCGTGAGATTCCTGTCATGTTAAGAGTAGCCCGTTCCACCGTCAATGATGTTATCATGAAGTGGAAACGTACAGCCTCTACAACTGTACATGCACGACCTCGTCGATCATTCCGTCTAGTAGAAAGCGACCGCAGAGCGCTGAAGAGGGTTGTGAAAGCGAGCCGCATTCAATCGGCGAAAATAGTTTGTTCGGAATTTCAGGAAGCCTCTAGATGTCTCCCTACGAACTATCAGCACAATGACAGTTCGTAGGGAGTTACGACGTCTTGGTTTTCATGGGCGAGCAGCTGCATACAAACCAAGCATTACCGCAACCAGTGCCAAGCTTCGCTTACAGTGGTGCAAAGCGTGCAACAGATGGAGCCTTCAGCAATGGCGTCAAATGTTATGGAGCTACGAATCACGGTACACTCTCTGGAAATCCTATGATAGAGATTGGGTGCGGAGAATGCCGGGTGAACGCTTTTTGCGTGACTGTATTGTGCCGCAAGTTAAGTTTTTTAGTGGAAGCATAATGGTTTGGGGCTGTTTCTCATGGTTGGGGCTTGGTCCTCTTATTCTTGTGAAGGAAATTCTGAAGACGGAATCGACATTTTGGACAATTCCATCCTGCCAGCATTGTGGCAACAGTTTGGAGTGGGTCCATTCTTGTTTCAACAAGATCGTGCTCCTGTTCACAAAGCACGGGCTATGCAGAGCTGGTTTGCTGACATGGATGTTGAAGAATTGGACTGACCTGCTTAGAGCTCAGTCTTCAATTCCATAGAATACCTATGGGATGAATTGGAACGCCGACTGCGAGCAATGACTTATTCATAGAGGGGGTCCGGTGGGTTCGGACCCTCTCTATTAATGCGTGATTGCTCCCCCCTCCCCGAAATGAAATTTCTGGATACGTCCTTGCCTGTGCTCTCGTGTTTTCTTGTTCATTTGTGATCCAGTATCAATTTAGTCAAATTTAATTAGTTTTTTCAAACTTTTTTGGATTGAAAGTTCACTATACTTTGGATCCCTCCTCCTCGAAATAAAATTTCTGGATGCGTCCTTGACTGCGATCTAGGCCAAAACTCCCCACGTCGGCGGCAGAGCTGACTAGTATTCTTTCAAAAGAATGGCATGGAATTCCTGAAACTAGTGGATAGCTTCCTTGATAGAGTGGCAGCCGTCATTGCAGCAAAAGGTGGCGCCACTTCATGCTAATTTGTGACCTTTCTGAAGGAGAAGCAAAACATACAGGTGTCCGGATAGATTTGATCAGATCGTACATATGTATTTAGTATATTAGTTAATTGTATTTACTCCAGTTTAACTATCCTATGATTTATGATATAAAATGTAAATTTGTGGAAACCCCCTTATCATCCAGGTACTTTTAGAGAGTCATAGAAAAACTAATCACTATATGGTCGATATCTTTGTGAATTTTCATGATATTCCAGTGGATTTTTTTAGAAGTTGCCCTACAGTATTCACTACAAAATCATGAAAGAAAACTATTGCTATGTTTCGCTCCTGCGCAGTGAAAACTTGTTTCTTCCCATGCTTATATCTCATCGTATATTCAATGCTTTATTTTCAATTGAAGTATAATGTATTTCTTGAACGTTGACAATTGTTTCGTAAGTTTCGTGCAATTTGATTGAAATCTATGGATATTGTAAGCAAAAAACATGCAACAAAATTTGGTTTTCTTTTAAATAAACGTTTATATCTTCATGACTATACGTTTCTGTTTTACGAAAATGCTAATACACATTGAACAAAGTTAGTTAAATTTTTTGGGAAAGTTACAAATCATTTCCAGCTTTTTGTGATACAGAGTGATCAAATATATTTTCCCCTTTGTTCTTCACATCGCCAAAGTTACAGAACACTTTGCCAAGTATTTATTTAGAAATTCGAAAAACATTCTAACATCCAAAATATCCGGCTACTTTTGATCATATAGTGTATCTTTGCTCTGTCGTTGCAATTCGATCTTAATGTTGTGTGATTTAATATCAACTGGCTAAAAATACTGACTTTTGGTTAGTTCCCCAAGTTATCAAAATCGTAATACATAGCAAGTTTTCTTGTTGACACCACTTCTGCGACCTATACTAGACGGCTCACCTAAAACCTTAGAATATCTTGATACCCATCTGGGAAAAAGAATGAGAGAGACTCTGCAACACCAAACAGGAGAAAGGAACACCCCAAGTCACCGATCAGAAAAATTCGCCGACACCGCCATGCAACTAACTCTTTCCAGAGAACACCAGACCATCTCTCAGAAGACCAAGTCCAGGCACCACCAGTCCCCGTCCCCCGAGTAGTGTCGACGGAGGCGGGCGAAACCCCCACCACTTGTTGACACTGCTTTCAATTCAATTCGGTGCTAACATAAGTGCAAAACCGATACGCCGTTGCTTGTCGCTGCAGTGGGAGCATGATCTCAAATCTGTGTCTAGCGCCTCAGCAAGGGCAGTGCGGTACCATCAAAGCAGATGCCGTATCGATATGGAGGTGTCGCATTCATACGTACAACATATAGGAAAAGCAGAACAGTCGAAATTACTTTGCACTAGGTGCCAAATTGAGTTCCTGCGACACTGTTAGTGGAACACCTCCTATTGGTGAATTTTGTGACTGTTATTCTGTCTATCCAACTGTAAAATGTGGTATTAGTATCAGATGACTTTCATAAACTTGGATTTGATATTCTCCATTGTTATTTACATTTGTTGGAATAGTATAGTGTCTTTTTATCGTTTAAAGTATTGTATTATTATTACTTATATACAATTACACCACACATGCAGTTGCGGGTAAATTTATTTTATCATATAATAAAATCGTTCGCTTTTAAAAAGCCTAGTTTGGTTAAAATTATAAAAAAATGAAAATGTATTTACAGATAAGCGCGTCCTATGACAGGACTCATAAACAGTGTTTCTTTCATGCATACCTTTGGAGGGGGGAAAGCCCCCCCTTCCAGAAGATGATTATTCGCACCCCCGGAGCCTTTTTATGTTAAGCTAGTTTCTATTTATGTGACAGTATTTTGATATACTTATATAGGGTAAGTAGAAAATGTCCTCCCCTTAAAGTTTCATTCGCTCCCCCCCCCCCCGGCCAAAAAGTCCTGAAAGAAACACTGCTCATACAGTTGCAAAAAATTACCTCCCATCCTTCTGCTTGCAACACTATCTACAGACACATGTAATACCTCTAACAAAATGTCAACTCTCCCACGTATAATATTGAAATTTACTATATATTGAACTGACGATAACGATAATCGGTTGCCAATATTACCATGCTACTAGAGATTCGGGTATTTCACCTGAAAGCTTTTGAAATATCTGGGAACATATTTTGAACTACATCCCATTTTGTCCGCCGAAGGAGAAATCGAAAATCAGGCTCTGTTAGTTTCTGTCTCCTGGTCGATACTAAGTGTGAAGAGAGTCAACCATCTATTTTAACAGGATTTCCAGAAGGGCGTAGGGAAGACTTTTCAAAACCTACCAGCTTCCTCTTTCCTGAGGGAGGATCGAAAATTCGACTCGGTTAAGTTCTGCCCCGTGGCAAAACTTCAACCACTACAGGTGACCGGGAGAATCTCTGGTGGGTCTTGAAATGCAGTTAAAAAAATTTTATCGCCTACCGGGAGGAGGATAATCAGAAATCCTCTTCATTAGGTTCTGTATTGTGGTTGGTATATATGAATGCAAAATCTCAGTCTTTTTGTTCACTGGGAGGATTTTGGGGGGTTTAGAAAAATTCAAACACATTAGACAATTAATTATTATATAAATCTCAAACTAATTTTTATTTTTATTACGGGACTACGTATATAAAACATACGGGTATATAACAAGATTCATTCACAACCTGTCATGAGAATTAAATGTTTCATGTAAATTAAATTTTTTCCGAATCCAATGTGATTAAAATTTGTCGTTAAGAAACGCAGATTTTGTTAATAAAAAACTTTATCAACAAATACAGTTTATCAAAAAACATATAGTTTTTTAGTTTTTCTCATAGATATAAATCTGACTTGTGTTAGATTCGTGTATGTATAAAACACTTTGCAGTAGAATTTTGTTCGTTATATTAATTTTGCTTTCCATGCAATGCATAGAAGTGTATAGGGAAAGTATTAAAATCATGCCGAAAATCGCAACGAGTTTTCGACGGATCTACACGTTTTGAAACCCCTAGAGTACGAAAAAACTATTTTAGCGTAATGTCTGTCTGTCTAACTGTGTGTCTGTCTGTGCAATGTATGTATCCACTCTAACTCAAAAACTAATGAACCGATAACCATAAAATTTGGTCGGTGAGTCACTTAGGTGTGACCTTGGTGCTGATTAGTTTTTGGTATGATTAGAAAAAACAGAACCCGCCGTTTTTTGCGAAATAGCCCGTAATAATTTCATGTATCAACGCTAGCTAAAATACTACTTGACCAAATTTCGCAAAATATGGTAGATAAGTTACTTGTGGAATACTCCGATGCTGATTAGATTTTGGTATGATTCGGAAAAGAACAACCTGTCTTTGTTTACGAAATGGTCCTCAAAAATCGCCTAACTCTTAAAAAAACGGCTACGTATGCTCAAATGTATGAATTAAATTCTTATTTCATACTCAATTTTTGATGAGGAAAAGAATATAACCAACTCCATTACTTTAGGACTAACCGTTCTCAAGATATTTGAGATTTTTTGCATTTCTGTTATGCCGCTTGCAGTTAAACTCAATGAATTATTAGAGAAATAAAGAAAAAATGAATTTGAGTCTGCAGGAAAGGTCAGGGGCTGCCCACATCAGATTTTTTCCTTTAGAATTATTATTTTCCCTTTTTAACACTTTACAACATAGTTGAAAAGTGTTTATGACTTTATTCATTCTGTCTGTCTCCGTTAGCACTATATCTGCCGTAAAAATGGTTTTATCAAAATGAAATTTCAGTATGTTGTTCAGACGGTCTGTGGGACATATGGGAATATAAATGAATAATATCACTCAATTCGTTTTGGATTGAACCCAGGTTGAAAAAATGAAATGCATTGAACCCTACGGGACCTAATGTTTCAAACATTTTTTAAGCCAGTTTAAAATTAAGAAATTGCTTCGAAAGTTTTAGAAAATATTCAAATTATCCCATAAAATGTATAAAAAAATTTGCAGCAAAATATATTCAGTAGTTCTTTAAATAAAAATTAAAATAATAATTACACCTTTTATATGAAGAGATCACGTGATTATTATATAAAGATATCACGTGACCCACTTCAAAATAAAATATGGCATCCATCTTGAGTCAAAATCGTGATTTTTAAAGTTCTTTTTAATTCATATTTAGTACAGCGAATCCTAATTTTCACTTATGGAGAATGTAAATACCAAAAGATGTAGAAAGAGTTGTATAAGAATTGCTGCATTTCTTTAACGCAAAGTTATTTAGCTCATGGAGTCTGCAATATAGTTGATATGAATGAAATATTCTTTGATTTTACATTAACCGTCGGGTCTGTCGTGTGGTCTGGGTTTTCAACAGAGAAGCAGACGATTTTTTCGATGAAGTTTTAAGCATACAGCTTAATTACTTGTACCTCCATGGTCTTAAGCTTTTAATAAAATAAATTATTATAGTATTGTGACGAATGAAATGAATGGAAAAAAGTTTTTGAATGAAATGCTGCTTTTATAGAGAGAGTCAGGCGTATTATATTTCGATGACGTCATTTGAATAAATGTCACTTGTTTTCCATGAAGTTTTCAAATATAATAAATTATTGTAGTATCATGATAATTTTCAAAATATTACCGAGGAATGTATTGCATTGTTGTTGTTGTTGTTGAAACCCAGACCGTCCGACCTACCAGAAAGGTGTATGTATTGCATTGTAGAGATGTTTAAACCCAGCAATTTATATTTCAATGCCGTCATTTGAATAAAGTTCATTTTTTTCGATGAAGTTTCATGTTTTCAAATATAATAAACTAGCCACCTTCGGCGACCAGCCTGTTTGCTACTCTTGAAGATTCTGATCGTGGCAAACTCGCCGGCGCCATAACCCCGTGGAGTTAACAAAGTTTGTTTTAATTTAATGACGTTAAAACAATAATGCAATCATTTAAATTTTATAATGACCACAGTTCACAAATCGTTTAAATTTTATAATGACCATATGCTAAGCTCTTAATTCCATTATTTAAAATATAACGTAATTTTCTAATAATTATAATCATTTCATATAAATATAATAATTTCAATTATAAAAAATCACCACATTTCAATCCACCATAATTCAATCATTTAAATTTTATAATGACCATATGCTAAGCTCTTAATTCCATCATTTAAAATATAACGTAATTTTTTAACCAGATGCATAAATGCACGGCGACAATCTTCATAACTTTCTTTCTATTTATTTTTTCTCCATAGAAACACGGTGCGTCTGCGCGCGCATATGGGTGAAAACTCCTTTCTCGGTTTTTGCCGAGAAATTGAAAACCATGACTTCCTTAAAATCCCGATCGTGCAGCTATTTTTTATTATATTATTTCTTGACCAGATTGTGCTTGTAAGAATGCCTGATCTTTGAGCTTTCTAAAAATGTAAATTATTAGTCGAAACTGTCGGTACTTTTCCCGACGCGAGGATTTAAAAACGAAAGTTCGTTTTTTTCAGTCGAAAGTAATTTTTGTTTTAAAATCTTTAAAAAATATTAGAATTTGTCCCTGAGATTTGAAATTGATATATTTTTACTCACAATTGTCTGCTTTTTCGGGTCGTGTGATTTGTTTTTTTTTTTCTACGACGTCTGGATGGTGGAGAAAAAAGTGGAAAAAACGTTCGAAATCACATAAAACATTAAATAACATGAAAAAATAATTCAAATTTTAAAAATCGGTTTTCACGTGTCACCTCCCCCCCCCCCCGGGTATCCGATTGCCAAATTTCGTAGCTCTGCGACGCGCGGTCGCTGAGCCTATAGTGTATAAGACAGACACACAGACAGACCTTGCCTTTTATTATATACATTAATGTAATATTGTGATAATTTTTAAAATATTACCGAGGAATGTATCGCATTTTAGAGATGGTTAAATAAAATTGCATTGAAGTTGGAAAGTGTTTCATAATCAATGCTTTATGCATGATTAATCTTTCTTGTTATTTATCTCAAAAAGAAGTATTGTTTACTTATCAAAAACACTTCTCAATCATTTTAAAAAGTTTTCATGAAGAAAAAATGCTTTTTAGCATTGCGTTAGACCGTTGGTCGATTAGAAAATCGATGTAAGCTTTTATTTTTCAAAACTACGTAATCAAATAAAACAAAATTTCGTACAAAGGCAGGCTGCTCCTTAAAATCCGAAGTCTCTCCGGATGATGCTTGCCATCGTGTTCATCGGAAATCTTGACACGTAAAATTCACTGATAAAAATGCATTTGTTTGTAAGATCATGTGCGCGGAACAAGAATATGTATTTTTTTTTTCACTTTTCTTATATACATAGGATAATGTATAAAGTATTGTAACGGGGTCCAAAATTCGAATTCGAGTTTTCGACGGGAGAGCAAGTTTCAAGCCTCCCTGATCACGAATCGAACATTTTTGAGGTGATGTATGTGTGTGTGTGTGTGTGTGTGTGTATATATGTGTCTCTGTGTGTGTGTGTGTGTGTGTGTGTGTGCGTGTGTGTGCGTGTGTTTCAGTGAGTTTGTGGACACGATAACTCAAGAACGAATAAAGCGATTCGAATAGAATTTGGTACAAAAATTTCAATCCGTAAATACTGAAAGTCTATTGTTTTTAAACATAATTGAATGTTTAGAACCCCATAAATTTTCGAGTGAAAGTTTAAAAAAATTATCAAAAAATCAAAACCTTTAATAAAATCGCTCAAATAGACATTTCTTATGTAAGTTTTTCTTAGAAAATGATTGACATAAAGTTTAAAACGCCAGCATGAACCGTTCTCAAGATACTGCACATTTTTCAAATGAATTTATCAAAAAATTCCATAAATTATAAAAAATATTAACTGTTGAAAAACATGCTCACTTTACATATGTAATATTATGCAATGAATTTGGTGACATAATTCTCGTGGATCCAGCTCGTTCCATTAATGGGAAAAGTTACGTTGAATAATACTTTTGTATTTGAACGCCAATAGTCATTTATCTGCTATATGAGTAGCTTATTTCTCCGTCCATAGCGATATTTTAGCGACGAATTAGGCGGAATGTCGTCAACTTGATGACTTTTTTAAATGTTGCCAAATTAGCGAAAATCTTGCCGAATGGATAAAAATGACGATAAATCAATGAAAATGACGACTAATTGATGAAAATCTAATATCTTGGAAAGAATATAAGTATCTACTATAAGAATAACCTATTTTTTTTACTGTAAAAGTAGTAAATTCAATGCATTATAAAAGGAAAGTGATGTGTTGCCCACATCAGATTTTTTAGGGGAGGGGCGAAGTTTTGCATTTACATAACTTCCAATTTCGTTTTTGGGCCCTACTTTATTCCAGAAACAAACTGCTTAAATTTATTGTGCTAATTCCTGCAGTACTGAGTCGGTGCATTTCTGGTATCGGAATGAATTTGGAAAGGTTTTAGTTTGCCCGTGAAAGTGAACTGAAAGTGGGATTTAAACAGGTAAAGTTTTATAGATGCGATGGATACACAGTAGAATTCCATCAAGCCTCCTACTCAAATGAAAATCGCGGTAAATGTAGAGAGAGTGCGTTGAATAGGAATTTTCTGCTAAATTAGAATTCTGTCGATACGCCTCATCCAATGCAAAGGGGAAAACGTAGAGGACATAGAGGGATGAGATTTACTCGGAATTTTCATCTAAAAGTATGATGACGCAAGTTTTTTTTTTTTTTTTTTTAATTTTAAATGATTACAGCCTATAAGAGATAATTAATGACGCAAACAACAAGCACTAGAAGGTGGCACTAAACTTTATACGCATCAAACAATGAACTCAGTCAGGTGGTCGCCAGTGGGTGACAGATAATTCAAATAAATTTATGTGGGGGCTATAAAAAATCCCCACACACATGGAAAAATCACGTGGTACTTGTATGCCTGGGAACCTCAAGCAGTTACGCCCAGTGTATCTTCGGCAAGTGACAAATTTCTTGCATCAGCTCGCCAGTCAATAGGAACCGAGTTCTGGAGTTGCATGAAGTCAATGGACCAAATGGTCCATTGGTTGGTTCATTGGTGTCGTGTCCCTAACATATTTTTATTAAGGAAGAATGTGTGCACTGCTTCTGTTTAGTCAATGACCCGGGCACCCGAAGGTAGAAGTTTGACTTCTGCCCCAATAAGACATCACAACATCCATGCCCGCAGGCGGGACTCGAACCCGCAATCTGGCAGCCGAGCCATCACGAGGAAACGCCTGCCTCTTTGACCGCTCGGCCACCACGTCGGCAAATGGTCCATTGAAGGACTAAAATCAATGGACCAAAGTGATAAAACAAGAAGAAATGAAACCAGCAGCGTAGTTCAGATGCTTAATACAAAAAATCAATTGAAGGATTTGATGATTTGATGGAGCAGCGGAGAGATCTTCGGTGAGTCAAGAGTTGATGATGATCGTCGAAAAGAAATAATGAACGATATAAAGTTGTAAAATAAAAGGGCAATATAGATAAGGTGGATTAAGTGCTGTGGCCCAAAAGATGACCCGCGCTACGATGACTCTCACAAAAAAGCCTGCAACGTATACAGAAACCACAACAGACACTGTATAGCTGTCATGAGAAATTCGCGTTTTTAAGAATCAATTTATTATAAAATACCACGTCGTCATCATACTTGCCTCCAAGTTAAATTAAACTCAATGAATATGAGTTGTAAAATTAGAAATCGAAAATGTTAATGAAGAGGGTATGTTTTTTTATAAATAATTAAGTAAAGAAAACAAAGTGTTATTATTTAGTAGTTTTTACATTTTAGTGTTTAATCCTTTAGGAATTATGTTTATTTATTGGTTGATACCAGACGCTGCAAAAAGGTGGGCTATTTGTCGGACACATATGATTATATACAACTCCTATTATGAGGCCAAATTTAAGTATTGAATCTTAACCTTTAACTAACCGTTTCAGCAAATTTAAATTATAAATAATTTAATCTGAATTAAGAGTGGATATTTATATCACATAAACGAAAAGCATACCTTTATCAATAAATTTATTTTATTCGATGACAAAATTTTACGAAGTTTCCCTACGTTTAGGAAAGGGCTTATTGACGTATTTTTTCAGAATTTCAAATTAAAACACAAAATCTGATGTGGGCAGCACATCATGACTTTCCCTGCAGACTCAAATTCATATTTTCTTTATTTCTTTAATAATTCATTAGAATGAGTTTAATTGCTTCAAGTAACACTAAATTTGCATTTTTAATTCAATTTTTGTTTTTATTCGGTAACTTGACATTTTTCCGAAAGCGGCGTAACAAAAAATACAAGAAATCTCAAATATCTTGAGAACGGTTAGTCCTAAAATATAATAGAGTGTGTTATATTCTTTTAATAGTCAAAAATTACGTATAAAACAAGAATTTAATGGATACATTTGAGCATACGTAGTCTTTTTTTCTTAGATTTTGGCAATTTCGTGCCATTTGCGGGCCATTTCGTAAAAAAAGGCAGGTTGTTCTTTTCCGAATCGTACCAAAATCTAATCAGCACCAGAGAATCCTACAAGCAACTTATCTACCAAATTTTGTGAAATTTGGTCAATTAGTATTTTATCTAGAGTGGATAAATGAAAGTTTTGCTGGTCATTTCGTAAAAAAAGCAGGTTGTTCTTTTCCGAATCGTACCAAAATCTAATCCGCACCAGGGTAACCCACAAAAGACTTATTTACCGAATTTTGTGAAATTCGGGCCATTAGTTTTTCAACTAGAGTGGATACAGGCTTTTGCGGGAAATTTCACCAAAAAAAAGGCGCGTACTTTTATCCCGAATCGTACCCAAAATTAATCAGCACCAGACTCGCCCACAAGGGAGTTACCTACCAAATTTTATGAAATTCGGTCAATTAGTTTTTTAGTTAGAGTGGATACAAAATCTGCACAGACAGACAGACAGACACACAGACACACACACAGACGTCACGCGAAAAATAGTTTTTTCGTATTCTTCAGGTCTCGAAACGCGTAGATCCGTCAAAAACTCGAGTTTTGATTTTCGGCATGATTCCAATACTTTCCCTATACATTCCCATGTATTGCAGGGAAATTAAAAATCTAATGTGGGCAGCACATAACTTTCCCTGCAGACTTATATACACATTCTCTTATTTTAATTAAATTTAATTCACTATAAATTCAATTTTCGTTCTCATTTGGTATCTGGACTCATTTTCAAAGGTGTCGTAGAGAAAAGACAAAAACAAAAATATCTCGAGAACGGCTAGTCCTAATTTAATGGGATTGGTCTTATTCTTTTCTTCGTTAAAAATTACGTATAAAACAAGTATTTAATGGATATATTTCACCATACGTAGTTTTTTATTTTAGATTTTGTCGATTGTTGCGGGCCATTTTGCAAAAAAAGGCAGGTTATTTTTTTCCGAATCTTACCAAAATCTAATCAGCACCAGGGTGTCCCACAAGTGACTTAAATACCGAATTTTGTTTAATTCGGTCCTTTAGTTTTTCAACTAGAGTTGATACAAGCTTTTGCGGGCCATTTCGCTGAAAAAGGCGGGTTTTTTTATTCCGAATCATACCCAAAACTAATCAGCACCAGATCCGTCCACAAGTGATATATATACCTACCAAATTTTATGAAATTCGGTCAATTATTTTTTAGTTAGAGTGGATACAAAATCTTCACAGACAGACACACAGACACACAGACACACAGACTGACAGACACACAGACAGACACACAGACGTCACGCTAAAAATAGTTTTTTCGTATTCTAGAGGTCTCCAAACGTATAGATCCGTCTAAAACTCGAGTTGCGATTTTCGGCATAATTCCAATACTTTCCCTATACATTACCATGTATTGCAGGGAAAGTAAAAAGTTAATGGGGGGTACTTTCCCAGCGAGTGCAAATCGACAAAATTATACGATACTTCGAGAAAATTTACACTTTCTCTGGAAAAGGGGTGAATTATTATCAATATCATGTAATTTGAACAAGTTTATGCATTTTTCATCTTTCTCGAAGTATTATTTTTCTCTATTAACCCACAATTAAACGTACAAAGATAACTTGAATTATCTTGTTATGCTTTCAATAATGGAGTTAGAAATAGCGTAATGCATATGCAGCTTGCTCCGATAACGCATTTCAAACGCAAATTGTTATCCATGAAATCATCAAAATGCGAGGGAAATTGCGAGAACTGCAATTTGCAGCATAAACACTTGTTTTATCATTAAATTATTAAGTATTTACAGTATAATTTAATGAAATAAAATTTATTTAATATTAATGCCGTAAGATTTGAAATCCAAATACGCTCAAGAATTACAAAGTGTTCCGTAGGCATAAACAAATTTAAAAGTGTTTCCCTGTGAAAATGTTGAATTTACCTTCCATTTTACAACTCCAGTGCTTCAATTCCACCACATAATGGAGACAGAATCTATACCATTTCATGCATTTTTAAAGAGGTCAAATGATTTCTAAAGAATGTGCCATTAAGAGATCATATTTGACAAGAATTTGTACAACTCTTTCTTCATTATATTTTGTGAGTCTTGTTCTTTTTTAAGGACATCTACATTCATACAGAGAATCTATTAGTTGCGTGTTGATATCTCATTTACATTTATTTGCTCTTTTGGCGGAAAAAACAGAATGGCTTTCATGTTCTGCTTAAAATTTCGATCTAATGTTTTTGATAGTTGTACACACTTCAAGAATAAAAATTTTGATGTGGGCAGCACAAGACTTTCTCTACATTATGAAATGACATTACTCAGCGGCATAACTAATCATTTTAATCTCTTAACACTTAATCTACCGGCTGCGCATTGCCTACATGGAAAGGACCGGCTAACTTGATTTCAGATTCTCGCCTTATACCGGCTCGGTTTTGCTTATCGTGTGAGAATCTGTGCTGTGAAACTTTTAAATAAAAATGTAAGCAAAGAACAATTAGAACACTCTGACAAAGAATTAAGAAAAATTTCTTTGCTTTCATTATCAGGATTCATTTTGTCTGGGTTTTGATCAGGAAAACTAAAAATTATTTAAATCCACAAGGACATACCGCTAACACTCCCATCGTTTTAAATCGACTAATGAAACTGCCCACCTACACTTTAAAAGTTACTGCTAAAAACAGCACTTGCAAAAGCCTATTAATCGGTTCGCTGTTGATAAGCGTTGGCACCTAAAAGTCCATTTTTAGGCTTGCGATAAATAAGCGTTGGCATCAAAAAGCCTATTTTTAGGCTTGCGGTTGATAAAGTGTTAAGCAAAATATACAAAAGGCAGTGGCGGCTCATGAGGTAAAGCAGGTTACGCAGGATAAGCGCTGCTTCACTTAAAGTTAACAGTTGAATGGGTTATTATTATTATTTGGCGAATTTTTCATACTCATTTGCCTATTTTTACTTTCCCTGCAATACATGGTAATGTATAGGGAAAGTATTGGAATCATGCCGAAAATCGCAACTCGAGTTTTCGACGGATCTACAAGTTTCGAGACCTCTAGAATACGAAAAAACTATTTTCAGCGTGACGTCTGTGTGTGTGTCTGTCTGTCTGTCTGTGTGTCTGTCTGTGCAGATTTTGTATCCACTCTAACTAAAAAACTAATTGACCGAATTTCATAAAATTTGGTAGGTATATCACTTGTGGGCGGATCTGGTGCTGATTAGTTTGGGGTATGATTGGGAATAAAAGAACCCGCCTTTTTTTGCGAAATGGCCCGCAAAAGCTTGTATCCACTCTAGTTGAAAAACTAAATGACCGAATTAAACAAAATTTGGTAGGTAAGTCACTTGTGGGACACCTTAGTGCTAATTAGATTTTGGTATGATTCGGAAAAAAATAACCTGCCTTTTTTTGCAAAATGGCCCGCAAAAATCAACAAAATCTAAAATAAAAAACTACGTATGTTGAAATATATCCATTAAATGCTTGTTTTATACGTAATTTTTAACGAAGAAAAGAATAAGACCAATCCCATTAAACTAGGACTAGCCGTTCTCGAGATATTTTTGTTTTTGTTTTTTTCTCTACGCCACCTTTGAAAATGAGTCCAGTTACCAAATGAGAACGAAAATTGAATTAATAGTGAATTAAATGTAATTAAATTAAGAGAATATGTATATAAGTCTGCAGGGAAAGTCATGTGCTGCCCACATCAGATTTTTAGATAATATTTGACAACATTTATGCTAGTAGTGCGATGTGTTTTAATGATGTTCGTTATCGAGGAGGAAGGAAATCCCGGCACTGAATCTGCGTCATCCATTCCTGAAGTCACGAGCAGCCAGTGGTAAAAGGACCCCCAAAATTGTAGTTTGGTCCATCTGGGAAAAAAATCCTTTAACAAAATACTTTTAATTTGGGAAGCTGTTTTCAAATGTGAAACAAAAATTGAATTTTTGTAATTTTCATTAATTTCTGTTTTTATTTTTTGCTCTTTTCCGTTTTGAAACTCCGCTAGTTTTACTTACATTTTTTGTCAGCCGTAGTTAATTGAATGACAGTTACTTTCAAATGGGTTAAAATAGTTTTTCACTGCCTTAACTTATATTAAAAAAAACTTTATATCTTTAGACGCACTTACACTGTGGGCGCTATTTTTCGCTTTGAATGGAAAGCAAAAGCGATGTGAAGAAGTAAGTCATTGTTAAAAGCACGCGCACGCGTCTGGCCACGTCCTGGTTCTCGCATCGCGCTTAATGGAGGGGTGGGGGGTGGAGGCAGTATTTCTCAAACTTTGAGAAACAGTTCCGTTTATATATAACAAGTAATGAATATTTTGCGTAAAATTGATTTCGAAAAAATCAATTTAATTAATCATAAACAACTTAATATGTATATAATTGTTATAATAACAATAAAATACTTTTATTTTTCAATAAATCTTTTGAGGATGAAAACTGTTTTATTCTGTGCGCCGAAAAAATCCCAACTTGCTCTGAGCCCTTACATTTCTTAGATTAATAAGAATCAATTAACTGTGCTTAATAATAGTTATGCCACTGTCTTTACATCTTCTTAAATGAAATAATGATGTATAAAATACACGGCACAAATTTTTCAGCTGTGAATTGTACATTAACATATGGCACTTTTCCGGATGACAACATATAAAAAATCTGATGTGGGCAACACATGACTTTCCTTATATAATACAATGAATTTTCTACTTTTACAGTTAAAAAAATGTTATTCTTATAGTAGATACTTATATTCTTTCCAAGATATTGAATTTTCTTCAATTAGTCGTCATTTTCATTGATTTAGCGTCATTTTTATCCATTTGGCGAGATTTTTGTTAATTTGGCAACAATTAAAAATATCGCCAAATTGGCGACATTCCGTCAAATTCGTCGCCAAAATCTCGCCAAGCGTTATGGATGGAGAAATAAGTTATTCTTACAGCAGATAAATGACTATTGGCGTTCAAATACAAAAGTATTACTCAAAGTATCTTTTTTCATGAATGGAACGAGCTAGATCCACGAGAATGATGTCACCCAATTTATCGTGTGGTATTACATATGAAAAGTGAACATGTTTCTAAATAGGAAATATTTTTTTTTATTTTATATAACGTTTTGAAAATTTTTTGAAAAATGTGCAATATCTCGAGAACGGTTCATGTTAGCGTTCTAAAATTTATGTCAATCGTTTTCTAATGAAAAATTACATAATAAATGTCTATTTGCGTAACTTTATTAGCGGTTTTGATTTCTTGACGATTTTTGCAAAATTTCATTCGAAAATTTAGGGGGGGTTCGGGACATTCGATTGCGTATAAAAACAATAGACTTCCAGTGTTTGCGGATTTTGATTTTTGTACCAAATTTCGTTCGAATCGGTCCATTCGTTCGTCATTTATCGTCTCCACAGACTCACTAATACACATACACACACACATACACACACACAGACATCACTTTAAAAATGTTTAAGTCGTGATCAGGGATGCTTGAAACGTGCTCTTCCGTCGAAAACTTGAATTCGAATTTTCGACAATACTTTCCTTATACATTATGTATATAAGGAAAGTAATAATTTCAAAAGTGCTAAATTAACGTATATTTCACGTAAATCTAACTTGGCGATTAGAAAATTTGCTATCGTTCACCAGGCAAAATAAACAAGCAGCATCTAATCATTGAAAGTCAAGCGCCAAATGTGATGATGCATATTCACTCTAAAACAAGAAAATCGACGCACCAAGAAAGAATTATCCACATGAGACAAAATTTGGTACGTGTAATGTGGATGTTCAGGAAAAGAAATGATTAGAATTTCAGAACAATTGGATGATTTATTGCACTGAAAGATCAACACAAAGTGAGCACGTCAATATGACGTTAGTCCTTCTCTGGCCTTGATACAAGCTGTTACCCGACGTGACATTGATGCATAAAGTTGCCTGATGGTGTTCTGAGGGATGGCGTTCTAAATGGCCTCCAATGTACGAGCTAATACGTCTACATTCTGGGATGATCGCAGACGACGCCCCATCTCAGTCCAAATGTGCTCAATAGCAGAGTGATCTGTTGTTCTGGTTGGCTAAGGAAGTGTGTCGTAAGCACGCGGATAATCAAAAGAGAGGAGTGCCGTGTGTGGCCTGGAATTATCTTGCTGAAGAATTAGCCCGGGGTGTCGCGAAAGGAATGGCAATACAACGGTTCGTAGAATGTCGGCAATGTAACTATGTGCTGTGATGGTGCCACGGAGGATTATCAAAGTGGTCCGGCTATCAAACGAACTGGCACCCCAGACCATAACTCCCTATTGTCGGGCCATGTGGCGTGTGACAATAAGAGCAGGATCCCGACGATGTCCGGGCTGTCTGCAGACACGTCTGCGCTGGTCGTCGGGACTCAGTTCGAAACGGGACTCATGACTGAAGACAATTAGTTCCCAATCCAAACAACTTCAAGTTGTTAACGATTTGCCAGTGTGCCCATCCTGCCTCATGCAGTCCAACCGCATGCCCTCTTTCAAACTCCTTCATATACTCGTAGTGGCCGCGAATTCGCCGGTGAGATAATGTTACAATCAAGGTAAGTAAACGCAATCGAAATCCACTGCACGTTTTGTTCCTGAAAGCGAGGTTCGCTATACACCACCATAATGCTCATTTTCAATGCGCTGTAGTTTCGACTTTTCATTCATTGGCTGCGAATTTTTGATCATTTGCATATTCAGTCGAAAGGTGTTTGCATGTAAAGTTTCATTACTATCGGATTATTTTGAGGGGTGCGTCAATTTTTTTGTCTTAGAGTATATAAAGCCATGGTGTTTTTATCCTTGAATTAACATTATAAATTGAAAGTTGGCACTTTTGGCGACATTTTAATCAAAAACGAATGACTTATTCATGCTCTGCAAAATCTTAAAAATGCAAATTAATATCCCGTGAAATTAATAACTATTTACGATATTTTTGGCGCCAAAATATAAAATATTACAAAAAAGAATATTCCCTCGTGTATAAAACAAACTAGATCGACGAAATTGGTGTTAACAGATTTGTCATATAAATAGGACAACTCAGGGCTAGTTGTTCGATGGGTTAATTGTCGCAACGCTCATTTATCGGGTAGAGGGCGTACATAATTGTACTCCCTGCGATTGAAGGGCGCCAACATTTCTATATTTTGGACCTGGCTAAAGAAGGGGTTGTCATTTCGTTTTCGAAATTGACATCAAAAGATAATTTTTGGACACTGGAAGTAAATATTTTAAATCTTAGTGTATTTATTATTTGCTCTCTAAAGTACACATTGACGTATTATTTGTTATAGCATGTCGAAGCTTCTCTTTATGCATTATTTATTATGTTGATTTTTACTTTCCTTATATGCATAATGTATAAGGAAAGTATTGTGACGGGGTCGAAAATTCGAATTCGAGTTTTCGACGGGAGAGCACGTTTCAAGCATCCCTGATCACGAATCAAACATTTTTGAAGTGATGTCTGTGTGTGTGTGTGTGTGTGTGTGTGTGTGTATGCGTCAGTGGGTCTGTGGAGACGATAACCGACGAACGAATGGACCGATTCGAACCAAATTTGGTACAAAAATCACAATCCGTAAACACTGGAAGCCTATTGTTTTTATACGCAATCGAATGTTCAGAACCCCCCTAAATTTTCGAATGAAATTTTGAAAAAATCGTCAAAAAGCCCAAACCACTAATAAAGTTACGCAAATAGACATTTCTTATGTAATTTTTCATTAGAAAACGATTGACATAAATTTTAGAACGCTAACATGAACCGTTCTCGAGATCTTGCACATTTTTCAAAAAAAATATCAAAAAGTCATATAAAATAGAAAAAAAATCCTATTGAGAAACATGTTCACATTCCATATGTAATATCATGCGATAAATTGAGCGACATCATTCTCGTGGATCTAGCTCGTTTCATTCATGAAAAAAGATACTTTGAGTAATACTTTTGTATTTGAACGCCAATAATCATTTATCTGCTGTAAGAATAACTTATTTCTCCGTCCATAACGCTTGGCGAGATTTTGGCGACAAAATTGGCGGAATGTCGCCAACTTGGCGACTTTTGAAATGTTGCCAAATTAACGAAAATCTCGCCAAATGGATAAAAATGACGCTAAATCAATGAAAATGACCACTAATTGTCGAAAATTCAATATCTTGGAAAGAATATTAGTATCTACTATAAGAAAAACCTTTTTTTTTTTTTACTGTAAAAGTAGTATATTCATTACATTATATAAGGAAAATCATGTGTTGCCCACATCAGATTTTTAATATTAAATCACAGCATATTCAGATAAAAAATGTTTAGTTTAAAATAGCGGGAAGTGAAATGTTCTCTCATTTCACTGGGGGGTTTAATTGCCACAGATTATGTTATTCTAAGGAGTTAAAAAGGAGGAGATAAAACTCCTATGGATGAAATGCTTGAAAATGCCATAAAGCTTTGAGAATGATAACTAGGTGTCACTAGTGTTAAAGTAGCTGCTGTTGTTAGTGGGCACAAAAGAAAGACGTAGTATCTAATACATGTATTTTTGATTATTTTTAAATTAAGGTCTCCCTAATTATGAGTATAATCAATCAGTATTTTTCATAGAATAGAATACAGAATATAGAGATAAAAATAAATTGAAAGGTAAAATTATTTTGAATACGTAGGAATATTCTTTATTATTTTCGCTCTGCTTTGCATTGCTCCAATAATTATTTTTACAAAATTGACGGTTTAAATAAATATGTTAGGCCTTTTTCCATAGAAAAGCACACAATGTAGGACTACTTATCTTATTCCAGCGCAACCTGAATTATTGTTTCAAACTATATTGGCGTTTTCTGCCGACGCGGTGGTCGAACGGTCAAGGCAAGCGTTTTCTAGTGATCGTTAGGCTGCCGCGTTGTGGGTTTGAATCCCACCTTCAGGCATGGATGTTGTGGCGTTGGGCGCGGTGAGTTCCGACCCCCACTGGTGCGCTGGGGCAACGTCATGTGACGGCTAACAGGTTCACGGTTCTGACCGAAGTATAGGCGAATGATGATATATCAAATGCCTGGCCATTAGAAAAAAAAAATATTGGCGTTTTCATAATATGAAATTTTAACTCCTTACTTTTATCTCCATGAATTTGTAGCGAAAGCTCGTAAGGCAGTATTAATTGGCTTGAGCTGGAGACGTTTTTAAATCAACGCTATGCTACATTAGTGACCTTGGGCACGAGCACAAAGCATCCTTCGCTCAATTATTTCCAGTTATTCAGCCTCCTAAGTATTATATATGCATAGCATAAATGCACTTTCTGCACTCCCCATGAGATGGCGCCACCACACTTTCTCGATCTTTCGAGATTGTCTGACGTCGACTCACCGTACGTCATCGGGTCTTGTGGCTCACTACGAGGCCGCTTTACTCCACCGCAACTCCTTTACTCCTTCCCTTTCGAAGAGCTCGCCGCTTCATCTGCAACCCAGTGACAATTTCGTTCGGTTTCGCGAAGCTCATTGGAAGGGGAATACTGTAGCGAACGCTCGTAATACAGTATTAATTGCCTTGGGCTGGAGACTGCTTTAGCTCAACGCTATAATACTGGCCTACCACGCTTTGGCCTCGGGATCAAACCCCGGAATTGCCAAGTTGGTAATTTCGCATTCTCGCTACAGGTTGAGCTCTGAACATTTTCAGCCCATTTCCAGAGTCTGATGCTAGAACGAATATCATCCAAAATAATAGCCGAAAACGTGAAACAATTATTTTTACGAACATTCTTGTGAAATGAAAACTTGGAGAAGAAAAGCCATACGAGATTGTAAAAAAGTGTAAAAAAACATATTTGTTGAGGATCACAGGGTAGAAGTGAAACCTATGAAAGAGAGTAGCTGCTACCATGAATCATTCTTTAGGTTTTAGGGGAAAACATAATCACTCTATATCCACATTCAATTTCGGCAGTTTGATTAATTAGCACTGGCTAAGAGTATGTATACAACTGCACTAATTTTTCAGTGCCTCATAGAAACACAAACTCAATGTGAAAAATCATTTTCTTACTTTGATAACGATTTTTGTTTAAAACGATTACATAAAAAATGTTATTTTTTCAACAATTATGCAGGGTTTCTTTTCATTAATTTAGTGTCATTTTATCAATTTGGCTATATTTTCTTTAATTTGGCGATATTTTGATCGACCGTAAATTGCTCTAATACTTCCCAAAAAGGGATGCGAATGTTTAGATTCCTAAAATAACAAGAAAAAGGACGAAATAAATAATTTGTATAAGTGAAGAATGTAAGAATATCATTTTTGCGTTTGTTTTTTTCCGTAGTCGGTGATAAATGCGCCAGAACAGGTGCGTTCCTCTGAGATCAGCAAGGAGGCAAGTTCAAAACAAGTTAATATTGTTTGGTGCTAGTTCTTACTCCTTGTCGCGAAGGTATTTCTCACTATAATAAAACATGGCGGTCCAGCGCCTTGACATCACGACCGAACATTTCCGGTTCCAGGGTAGAAATGTGAAGGTCTGATCGTACGAAATTCTGCAACTCTGTAACAATCTCGTTTCGAATCGAGCCCATAGATGTTTCTCTTCTAAAAAAGAAAACTAAAGAGAAGAAAAATTACTTCTACCAAATTCAGGAATGCACCAAAACAAAAATATATAATATAATAATCATGAACAAGATGGTGCACATACCTACTACCTAGCTTGTGTGGAACATTATTACAATGGCCGTTTGAAAGAAGTATAGATCATGTGTCAGGAGTGAAAACGTTGGGCCTATGAAAATTGCTCTCCAGGTATAAGCTACAGCTCTATGTGTGTTACAACTGTTACTGTGGTGATTCAATAACTAAACTAATATCACTATAGTAGTTGGGCATAACTTTGAAGGCACTATTTGAATTGCACTTTTTCGTTCCTTAAATGCAATTTTTATTTTCCTGTCATATATAGATATTTGTTATAAATATTTTTCTCTTCAAATTTTATTAAAATTTACTTACGGTAGAATAAATCTTGTTTTATTTCCCCTTTACAATAAGTTTCAATATTTATACACGAAACAAATAAAACTTAATAGACAGTTTTCACAAAATAAATAATCACATGATAAACCCCATAAGAAATACACCCAAAAACTTACTTAAAGAGTTGTGACAACTGACCCAAAGCCAGGGCAAACTGTCACACGTTTTTGATGTCTTTAAAAATTAAAATTAATTATTTTCCACTCCAATAAATATTCCGCAATGTTTGTACTGTTAGCCAAAAAATGAAAGTTGCGAATGGTAAAGAGAAAATTTAATTTATGTTTATAAGAAAAATGTGATCAATGAAAAATAAGCGCTGCAATTTAACAACGGAATTTCATCAAAACTTGTACCACTAAATATATTTTTAAAGGGCGACAGATAATGCTTGTGGAATATGTAAGTGACATGCATTTGTAGAATATTTTATTCATCGTCTTTCGTGAATTTTTTTCTTTAATTATTTCATATTCACGAAAAATTCATTCTGTGAGCGATGTTAAGATATATCATTTGTATTTATTTGTTCCTTTTGGGAGGAAACTAAACAACATTTATGTTCTGGATGAAGTTTTGATATAAAGTTTTTCTCCATTTTAGAACCCTCATAAGTATACGTTTAATTTATGTGAGGTATGCAAATCTGACTAAAAACACTGAGTCGGACAAAAACTTGCAGTTCTAAAACCTGTAGATAAAAATCTGCAGGTTCAAAACCTACAGTTTCAAAATGCAGTTCCGAAACCTGCAGTTTCAAAATACAGTTCCAAAACCTGCAGTTTCAAAATACAGTTCCAACACTTGCAGTTCCAAAATGCAGTTCCGAAATGCAGTTCCAAAACCTGCAGTTCCAAAATACAATTCCGAAAGCCACAGTTCCAAAATGCAGTTCTAAAACCTGCAGTTCCAAAATTAACTTTAGAATTTCATCAAAACGTGTACCACTTTATGCCCTTTTTAAATAAAGTCTGAGAATACTTAAGTAATGCAAATGTAATTAAGTGGCATGAATCTGCAACATATTTTATTCATCGTGCAACATCCTCTTTGACCATAAAACTTATAATTCTACCGCAGTAGCTCAATTAGAAAAGGAGGGGCTGGGTAGTACGAAAATTAGTGGTTCATTTCCCGTCGCGGCAGCGAAGTTCTTTACAATGGCGCCCGAAAAAATTATTCCTGCAGGTTAGTACAGTGATGTTAGGGCTCTGACCCCAGACCGTGAGACTCACATAATGGGTTTAGAGTAGCTAGCTGCACGGCCGGGAAAGGGTATCTCCTGCAGTCAGGAGGCACCCAAGGCCTACCATCCCGCCAAACGAACTTTTATTTAGATCTAAAAATATAACAATTGATGAAAAATAATGTGATTAAACAGACTGTTTTACATTATATTTGAACTTGACAAGTACGTCCATTTTACAAAAATGGGAAAAGGGTTATTGCCAATATAGATAAAAAGATCATTGAAAAATAAAATGTAGAGTGAGGTATAATAACATAATGAAAAATAGATTAAAATTAAAGAAAATAATACAATTTTAAAAATAAAATTTAGAAAATATATGGAAAGGAAAAAAAATTAGACATATGAAAAACAAAAACAGAAATTTAGAATAAAATTTAGAAAAGAAAAATAAGAAAAAATACAAATAAAAAGGGTCAAAAGAAAAGAAAGATCCGAGAAAATAAGAACAGTTAACATAGCTTTTTTTTTTAAGAAGAAATGGATGTAACACAATAAGTTCATATAAGTTAATAAGAATGAAATAAAGGGATTCATTGATCAAAATTAATTGAGAGTAGAATCTACTCATAAGCTGAGGTCACTTTATTAGAAATTTCCATGGCAACAAGAATACAGTTTTTAATTTTATCTACTGACGAGAGATTTGAACGAACTTTGGAGAACAAAATTGGTTTATTAGAGGATGGGGGATTGCAGAGATAAAAATTTTTAGAAAAAGGACAATCGAAAATGTAATGGTCAATGTCACCAAATTAATTGCAAATACAGTTAGAGGTGGATTTAATTTGAAAAAGTATAGGTAATCAAGAAAGGAGCCATGACCAGTAAGAAAGTAAATGAGGTATTTATTAAAAATTTGTAAATTAGGACTTACGATCGGGAGGTAAGACAGGATTCTAGCCGGATCACCAGTCCTGGTAGAAATATAATCATTAAGATAATTTTGCCAAAGATTAAAGACATGAGATTTACAAAATTTTGAGAGGAGCGAATAAGGAAAGGGAATAGTAAGAGGGGAACCAGAGATAGCAGCAATTTTAACATGGTAATCAGCAATTTCATTTCCAGATATATTATTGTGAGCTTTTACCCAAGAAATATTGACAAGATTTTTAGTAAGGAGAGCTTTGGATTTAAAGGAATTAAGATAATTAGATTTATTTTTTATTGAGTTAAGAGCTTGAATGGAAGAGAGGCTATCGGAAAAAATATTAGCAAGGGTATTATTGGTGGAAGCCCAGTCAATAGCAAAGGAAATAGCGGTAAGTTCGGCTTGAAATACTGTATTCCTGTTGTCAAGTTTATAGGAGAGAACCTTTTCCAGGACATCATGTTTAAAAATACAGACTGAAAAGCCAGTGTTTTTGTCAATATTTGAACCATCAGTATATATATTTTTTAAATAGCAGAGTCTTTATCCATTCTGTTAACTAAATTTACGGACCATTTAGAGAGGCGAAAGTTAGTGAATGGAACAAGGAAATCAAAATCAGAGGGAGGCGGGAGGGAGAGAGAAGAAAAGGAATCATTTTTTTGTTTCCAAAAATTAAATTTATAATAGAGGGTAGAAATTGTAAAATGAATGGGGGAATACCGGTGATGGAAAATAAGGAGATATTAGATGTTGTACGGTAGCCTGGGCAGATTTTTAGAAGGAAGATCCTTTGAAATAAAAGAAGTTTTTAAATTTGCATAGTTTTTACCCATATAGCAGAGCCGTAAGTAATAACTTTTTCCACAACATATTGGATGTTGGGGGTCTGAAGACCCCAGACCGTGCGATTCACATATTGGGTTTAGAGTAGCTATCTGCACGTCCGGGAAAGGATACCTCCTGCATTCAGGAGGCACCCAAGGTCTACCATCCCACCAAACGAACTTTTATTTAGGTCTAAAAATATTACAATTTATAATAAATATTGTGATTAAACAGACAGTTTTACATTATATTTGAACTTGTCAAGTACGTCCATTTTACAAAAATTGGAAAATGGTTATTGCGAATATAGATAAAAAGATCATTGAAAACTAATATTTAGAGTGAGATATAATAACATAATAAAATATAGATTAAAATGAAAGAACATAATAAAATTTTAAAAGTAAAGTTAAGAAAATATATAAAAAGAAAATATATGAAAAGGAAAAAAAAAAATTGGCGTATGAAAACAAACACAGAAATTTAGAATAAAATTTAGAAAATAAAAATAAGAAAAAATACAAATAAAAAGTGTCCAAAGAAAAAGAAAGATACAAAAAAATAAGAACAGTTAACATAGCTTTTTTTTTTTTTTTTTTTTTTTTTTTTAGGGGGGGGGGGGAAATTAGAGGGAACACAATCAGTTCATATAAGTTAATAAGAATGAAATAAAGGGATTCATTGATCAAAATTAAATGAGAGCAGAATCAACTCATAAGCTTAGGTCACTTTATTAGAAATTTCCATGGAAACAAGAATACAGTTTTTAATTTTATCTACTGAAGAGGGATTTGAACGAACTTTGGAGAACCAAATTGGTTTATTAGAGGGGGGAGGTTTGCAGAGATGAAATTTTTTAGAAAAAGGACAATCGAAAATGTAATGGTCAACGCCACCGAATTTATTGCAAATACAGTTAGAGGTGGATTTAATTTTGAAAAAGTATAAGTAATCAAGAAAGGGGCCATGACCAGTAAGAAAGTAAATGAGATATTTATTAAAAATTTGTAAATTAGGATTAACGATAGGGAGGTAAGACAGGATTCTAGCCGGATCACCAGTCCTGGTGGAAATGTAATCATTAAGATAATTTTGCCAAAGATTAAGAATATAAGATTTACAAAATTTTGAGAAGAGCGAGTAAGGAAAGGGAATAGTAAGAGGGGAACCAGAGATAGCAACAATTTTGGCATGGTAATCAGCAATTTCATTTCCAGATATGTTATTGTGAGCTTTTACCCAAGAACTATTGACAAGGTTTTTGGCAAGGAGAGCTTTGTATTTAATGGAGTTAAGATAATTAGATTTATTTTTTATTGAGTTAAGAGCTTGAATGGAAGAGAGGCTATCGGAAAAAATATTAACAGGGGTATTATTAGAGGAAGCCCAGTCAATAGCAAAGGAAATAGCGGTAAGTTCGGCTTGAAATACTGTATTCCTGTTGTCAAGTTTATAGGATGTTGGGGGTCTGAAGACCCCAGACCGTGCGACTCACATATTGGGTTTAGAGTAGCTATATGCACGGTCGGGAAAGGATACCTCCTGCATTCAGGAGGCACCCAAGGTCTACCATCCCACCAAACGAACTTTTATTAAGGTCTAAAAATATTACAATTTATAATACATATTGTGATTAAACAGACAGTTTTAATATATTTGAACTTGACAAGTACGTCCATTTTACAAAAATGGGAAAATGGTTATTGCGAATATAGATAGAAAGATTGAAAACTAATATTTAGAGTGAGGTATAATAAAATATAGATTAAAATGAAAGAAAATAATAAAATTTTAAAAGTAAAATTTAGAAAATATATAAAAAGAAAATATATGAAAAGGAGAAGAAAAATTTGCCGTATGAAAACAAAAACAGAAATTTAGAATAAAATTTAGAAAAGAAAAATAAGAAAAAATACAAATAAAAAGTGTCAAAAGAAAAAGAAAGATTCAAAAAATAGGAACAGTTAACATAGCTTTTTTTTTTTTTTTTTTTTTTTTTTAAAGAAAAAAAAAAATAGAGGGAACACAATAAGTTCATATAAGTTAATAAGAATGAAATAAAGGGATTCATTGATCAAAATTAAATGAGAGCAGAATCTACTCATAAGCTTAGGTCACTTTATTAGAAATTTCCATGGAAACAAGAATACAGTTTTTAATTTTAGATGTTGGGGGTCTGAAAGTAACACTAGTGCGATTGGTACGGATTCAGCGGACTCTGGCATATTGGGCGCCGATTTCAAATTTGGATGCTAATGACAACGCAGGATACTAACATGGATAAATAACATCAGGAGGCTAATCTGTGATGAAAATTGTAGAAAGCTACCAATCATATTGTTAAGTTGCACATCAATCTGACTTTAGAGGAAGAAGAATACAGAGGCCACTTCAATGATAAGAGTTTACAATAAGAGTGTCAACTGGCCAGTAAGAAGATCAGTGGTCTGAGTCCCGTCTGGAACAGATAAGTTCTTTATAGTCGTCTTTCAGAAATCTTGCTCATTATAATTTTACCAAATTCATGAAGAATTCATTTGGTGCTTGGTGTTGAGATCTCATTTGCATTTATTTGTTCTTTTTGTCAAGAAAACTAAAACTAGGTGACTTTCACGTTTGTAATGATATATGGATTTAAATTCCTTTACATTTCAGAACCTTTATAAGTAAACGTTTCATTGATGTGAGGTCTGAAAGCAATATAAGATTGTGTCATAGAATGACCTGCTGTTCCAAATAAATCAAATAGATTAATAGTTGATACTACTCAAATACTTCACCATTTTCTTGCTTCAGAAGTTGTAATTTAACCACGCAATGTCATCAAAACTTGCATCACTTTATATATTTTTAAAGATAGACAGAAAATATTTAAGTGATATGTAATTCGACAAAAACACAACTTTACGGTGAAAAAATTCCCCGCCAAGTACAGAATAAAAATTCTGTTTCTAGGAAAGTTATAAAATCTCGAAATGGTTCACTCCAAGTTCCCGTAGAATCGAAGCCGAAACCTCGGATCTAGGTATCGGCCGAAGGACCTGAATCCTTCACGTAATCACACAATGTCCGTTTTAGGCGTAGTCAATTCTTTTCAACTGACTACTACTAAAAAGGGCTACGTGTGTTTTGAATGAGGGTTGGGATCCTTTGGCGGGGTTCCTAAATCTGAAAATACAGCTCCGGTTCTCTGGTGCAAAAGGTTTTGAGATATCTTAACTTTTTTTAGAAAGAGCTTTTTTTTTGTACTTTATTTATTTTTCGTTTATTCATTTATTTATTCTTTTATTATTTCTTTATTTCCGCACTTGGCGGAGAAATTTTTTTGCCATAAAGTGGTATTTATGTGAAACTTCAATATTGTTTGTAAAAATATTTACCAAGATAGTTACGCAATAGTGATATAGCAGGCATCGTAAATTTTACTTCACTGACAAGAACCATTTATTCCTATTTTTATTTCAATTTTTGAAATTTTAAATCAAATTTACCTTACAGGTTTTGAAGAAAAGCATGTTCCTCCCACTAAAACACGCAAATGAACCACCATTAATTAAAATCAGTTCAGTAGTTTGGGCTATATTGGTCCGTCAATACTGAAGAAAATAGCCGAAAAATCAAGTTTTTTCTTTTAATTTTTGAAATTATAAGTCAAATTCATCTTTTTTAAAAGAAAATTATATACCTCACAACAGAATACACAAAATCGAGTAAGTCGTTTAGGCTGTAGGTTTGCCAACACTGAGAAACTGGCCGAATTCTTATGTTTTTCTTTTAATTTTAAAAATTCCAAGTCAAATTTATTATCAGGTTAAAAAACATAAGTACCTGCCACCAATCTAGTAGATTAACTACCTATAAGCACCGGTTCGAAAGTTTACAGTATTTACAGCCTTTAGTAAAGGAATATCTGCCAAAAATCAGAAAATAATACCAAGATAAAAATGGTAAACAACTATTTACAAAAATGTTTGCCCACATTAAATACAGTAAAAATATACATATATCTTGTATCCATATCCACTTATGTGCAGAATTGTTTCAAATGAGAGCAACGATTAATATAAATGTTTCTAAAACAGGTTATTACATATACAAAATGCCACGAATAGTTATATACAAGTCATGTATAATATTGTATACATGTTTATACATGTACATTTATGTCATGTATAATATATAGATTCCACAAAGATATATATAAGTCTGTTAAACATATATACAAGATTACATATACAATCATACATACAAGACTACGTAAACAACACATACAAACAAATATCATAGATTACCATGGCTTTCAATACTGCATTGATGTATGCAATGATATTTGCAATGAATAATATTCAATAGTTCTGGATATACGGCCATCAGCATTGAAGTAACAAGAAAGATCAATCATGCATAAATCATTGATTATGAAACACTTTCCAACTTCAATGCAATTTTATTTAAACATCTCTAAAATGAGATATATGCCTCGGTAATATTTTTAAAATTATCACAATAATACATTAAGTTATAATGTTTGAAAAAATTTCATCGAAAAAAATGAACTTCATTCAAATGACGGCATTGAAATATAAATTATCTGGTTTAAGCATCTCTAAAATGCGATAAAAAAATTTAAAATTATCATAATACTGCAATAATTTATTATATTTGAAAACTTCCTCGAAAGCAAATGAAATTTATTCAAATGGCGTCCTCGAAATATAACACGCCTGGCTCTCTCTATAAAAGCAGCATTTCATTCAGAACTTTTTTCCATTCATTTCATTCATCACAGTACTATAATAATTTATTTTATTTAAAAACTTCAGACAATGAAGGTACAAGTAATTAAACTCTATGCTTAAAACTTCATCGAAAAAATCGTCCTTCTCTGTGTAAAATCAATGAATATTTCATTCATATAAGCTATATTGCAGACTCCATGAGCTAAATAATTTTGCGTTAAAGAAATGCAGCCATTCTTATGCAACTTATTCTACATCTTTTGGTGTTTACATTCTCTATAAGTGAAAATTAGGCTTCGTTGTAGACATAATCAAAGTTGGATGATCATTTAAATTCAAATATATTGTATAATTGCGTTATTTTAGTATAGTAGATGCACATAATTTAAGTAAAAATAAAGCGGTTTTAGGACGGATGCAGCACTCAATATGAATTGAAAAGAACTTTAAAAATCAAGATTTTGACACAAGTTGAATGCCATATTTTATTTTGAAATGGGCCACGTGATCTCTTCATATAATTGTCACTTGATCTCTTCATATAAAAAGTGTAATTATTATTTTAATTTTTATTTAAAAAACTACTGAATATATTTTGCTGAAATTTTTCTTATATATTTTATGGGATAATTTGAATATTTTCTAAAACTTTCGAAACAGTTTGTGAATTTTAAATCCACTTAAAAAATGTTTGAAACATTAGGTCCCATAGGGTTCAATGTATTTCATTTTTTCAACCTGGGTTCAATCCAAAACTAATTGGGTGATATTATTCATTTATATTCCACAGACCGTCTGAACAACATACTAAAAGTTCATTTTGATAAAGTCATTCTACCGGCAGTTATCGTGCTAACGGACTGAGAGACAAACAGACAGACAGACGGACTAAACAAAGTCATAAACACGTTTCCACTGTTGTAAAGAGTTAAAAAAGGGTGGCATCGTAAAAAGGGCACTTTTAAAGTTATTCTCTCTCGGATGCTATAGGACCAATTCTAAATTTGTTTGTTTTTAATCAGGACATGTTACATTTGTTGTCACATTGCATTTAAACACATATTAAGTATAATAGCTGTGAAATGAGATACAAACCCTTATAAATCGAGTTGTGTGAAGTCATGTATAATATATACATACCAGCTACAGATTCGTAAATGTGGATTTGGCGGACGGAACGCTACCACGTTCCTAAAATTGAGTGACATGCCTCTGTAGAATATTTAACTCATCGTCTTTCGTGTCTCTTTATGCTTTATTCCATTCTCATAAAGAATTCATTGGGTGCATGGTGTGAGAATATCATTTGCAATAATATGTTCCTTTTGGCGGGAAAACTAAACGTCTTTTATGTTCTGAATGAAATTTCGATTTCACATTTTGCTCCATTTCAAAACTCTTATAAGTCAACAATTCGTTCATGTGAGGCTAGCAAAACACGGTTTAAAACACTGAACCGGACGACGAACTGCAGCTCCAAAAGGAATGAAGTAAATTAAAAATTGATAATGTTCATCCATTTCTGTATTTTCTTGTTTCAGGCACTGCAATAATTTAACCACGGAATGTCGCCAAAACTTGTATCACTTTATTTATTTTTAAAGATAAACAAAGAATACTTAGGGAATATGTAATTAAGTAACATGCAGTTGTAGAATATTATATTCACCGTCTGTCATGAATCTCGCCTTTGGTCGTATTAATTTATTCCATATGAAGAATTTATAGGGCATGTGGAGTTATATATATATATATATATATATATATATATATATATATATATATATATATATATATTATCATTAAGCCTTTACATGATATTCCAAAAATTCAATAGCAGTTGCTTTTCAATTTTGTCGGCATTCAGGTTGGTTATTAAACTCTATTACTTTCCTTATATACATAATGTATAAGGAAAGTATTGTGATGGGGTCGAAAATTCGAATTCGAGTTTTCGACGGGAGAGCACGTTTCAAGCATCCCTGATCACGAATCAAACATTTTTGAAGTGATGTCTGTGTGTGTGTGTGTGTGTCAGTGAGTCTGTGGAGACGATAACTGACGAACGAATGGACCGATTCGAACGAAATTTGGTACAAAAATCGCAATCCGTAAACACTGGAAGCCTATTATTTTTATATCAATCGAATGTTCAGAACCCCCCTAAATTTTCGAGTGAAATTTTGAAAAAATCGTCAAAAAATAAAAACCGCTAATAAAGGTACGCAAATAGACATTTCTTATGTAATGTTTCATTAGAAACAGATTGACATAACATTTAGAACGCTAACATGAACCGTTCTCGAGATATTGCACATTTTTAAAAAAAATTATCAAAAAGTTATATAAAATAAAAGAAAATATATCCTAATGAGAAACATGTTCACTTTTCATATGTAATACCATGCGATAAATTTGGTGACATCATTCTCGTGGATCTAGCTCGTTCCATTTTTGAAAAGAGATACTTTGAATAATACTTTTGTATTTGAACGCCAATAGCCATTTATCTGCTGTAAGAATAACTTATTTCTCCGTCCATAATGCTTGGCAAGATTTTAGCGACAAATTTCGCGGAATGATCCAACTTGGAGATATTTTGAATTGTTGCCAAATTAACAAAAATCTCGCCAAATTAAAAAAATGACGCTAAATCAATGAGAATGACGATTAATTGAAGAAAATTCAATATCTTGGAAAAAATATAAGTATCTACTATAAGAATAACATTTGTTTTAAATGTAAAAGTAGTAAATTCATTGCATTATATAAGGAAAGTCATGTATTGCCCACATCAGATTTTTTCTTATTGTAATATGCATTTTATGATTATTTATTTTATCTCGTTGTTTTTTAAAAGATTAAAAACATATAAATTATTGTATTTAAATTTGTATGTAGTTGATACATGTAAATTTTGCCTGGCGGATATGGCCTATATTTAGGCACACTTGTTCGCACTTTATTTTACTTCTGCACTGATGAAGGGCATGATAATGGCCGAAAGCGCTTTGACTATGTGATTGTGTACGTCATAATAAGGTGATTTTAATAAATGACTTTTCATCTACTTATTTGATAGTCTTTGATTTTAGAGTATGGTATTAAGATCATATTTGCTAATATTTTTTTTATTTTTCAATAAATTAAATTAATATAAAGTTGATACTGTTCAACATTGGTAATATTCATTTCTACATATTCTTGTTTCAAACTCTGCAGGTTAACAACGGAATTTTACCAAAACTTGTATCACTTTGTATGTTTTTAAAGAAAAACATATGTAATGAAATGACATGCATTTGTAGAATCTTTTATTCATCATCTTTGGCAAATTTTGCTCTTTATAATTTATTCCATATTCATGAAGAACTCATTGAGTGAAGGGAATTAAGATATGATTTGAATATATTTATTTGCTTTTTAATAAATAAAATAAGTCAAAAATTCGCACTTCAGCCATTCCTACATATTCAAAAGCTGCAATTTAGTTACGAAATTTCACCAAAACATGTACCGCTTCGTATATATTTTAAAGAAAGACAAAGAATGTTTATGGAATGCCTAATTAAGGAAGTGTATTTGCAGAATATTTTACTCATGGTCTCACCTGAATCCTGCTCTTTATAATGTATTTCATATTCAAGAAAAATTCTTTAGGTGCGCGGTGTTGAGATCTTATTTAACTATATTTGATTTATTTTTACTTTCCTTATATACATAATGTATAAAGAAAGTATTGTGACGGGGTCGAAAATTCGAATTCGAGTTTTCGACGGGAGAGCACATTTCAAGCATCCCTGATCACGAATCAGACATTTTTGAAGTGATGTCTGTGTGTGTGTGTGTGTCAGTGGGCCTCTGGAGACGATAACTGACGAACGAATAGACCGATTAGAACCAAATTTGGTACAAAAATCACAATCTGTAAACACTGGAAGCCTATTGTTTTTATACGTAATCGAATGTTCAGAACCCCCCTAAATTTTCGAATGAAATTTTGAAAAAATCATCAAAAAATCAAAACCAATAATAAAGTTACACAAATAGATATTTCTTATGTAATTTTTCATTAGAAAACGATTGACATAAGTTTTAGAACGCTAACATGAACCGTTCTCGAGATATTGCACATTTTTAAAAAAAATTATCAAAAAGTCGTATAAAATAGAAAAAAAATATTTTCTATTGAGAAACATGTTCACTTTTCATATATAATATCATGCGATAAATTGGATGACATCATTCTCGTGAATCTAGCTCGTTCCATTCATGAAAAAAGATACTTTGAGTAATACTTTTGCATTTGAACGCCAATTTATCTGCTGTAAGAATAACTTATTTCTTCGTCCATAACGCTTGGCGAGATTTTGGCGACGAAATTGGCGGAATGTCGCCAACTTGGTGACTTTTTGAAATGTTGCCAAATTAACGAAAATCTCGCCAAATGGATAAAAATGACGATAAATCAATGAAAATGACGACAACTTGTCGAATATTCAATATCTTGGAAAGGATATTAGTATCTACTTGAAGAAAAACCTATTTATTTTACTGTAAAAGTAGTAAATTCATTTCATTATATAAGGAAAGTCATGTGTTGCCCACATCAGATTTTTTCTTATGTTTTCCTTGGTAGGAAAACTAAACAATTTTTATGTTTTGGATAAAGTTTTGCTTCATTTTAGAATCCTATAAATAAACGTTTCATTTTAATCCGAGTGTTTACATAACATCTGAAAGTACCGTAGCACCGCAAGAACTACCCTAAGAATGTGAAAATTCTACTACTTAATATCAGTTTTATTCTAATTTTATCTTTTGTGATTTTAATCTATATCCTAAACTTCTCACTTTATTTCAAAAAGGTGACTTGGTGTTGATATCTTATTTGAATTTATTTTATTTATTTTTTCTTCCTTTTTTTCTTAGTAGGAAAACTAAACAGCTTTTATGTTTTGGGTAAAGTTTTACTTCATTTCAGAACCGCCAGAAGAAGACGTTTGATTTTAATATGAGTATTTTCGTAACATCTGACAAGGCCGTTGTATCGCAAGGACAACCTTAAGAATGAAAAGATTCTAGTACTTATTATCATTTTTATTCTAATTTTACCATTTCTGGATTTTTACTTATATCCCAAACTTATCAACTTCATTTCAAAAATCCTGCTCTTGCTATCGAACAAATCTATATATTGCTGTTACTTTTCGAATCCTCGAGACAGTCACGCTAAGTTCGTGGAAGTCTGTGTGGAGATATATAGTTCTGATAGTTTAAGGAAAGAATCCTCAATTTTACCACCCGCGAGCATTTTCAGAATTCAAAATTTTGTGGCCATAGCTCTCGATAAGTATTATATTATATTCACATACTTATATACTATAAATACATACACAGGGTGTTCCAAAAAGATTGAAACTCGCTTTAATTCCTTACCCGTTGGAGATAAGTGAGGAATGTAAATTGCAAAAATGTTGAAAGTATGGTAGAAAATAAGACTACTTTAATGAAATAGTCCTGCCAATAATTTTCAAAAAGTTACACTTTTTAAATTTTTATGCGAATCCCTGAGACAAATTTGGCTAATCAGAAAATTTTTATTTTTAATGCAACAAGATCATTAAAAAAACCACGTATCTGTATCTTTAAAATTGATCGAGTTATATATAATTGAAAATTGAACATTGTGAATGGGGACCATATATCAAATTAGAAACGTAAATTTGTGACATATCACAAAAAAGATAAAACTGGATGATAATACATAGGATACCCAACCGCGTAGTGAATACCACTGCTTTATATGATCTCTGTCTGTGTAATGCTTTATTTAAATGCATTTGTAATAAAAAATTTTGACACGTATTAACGTATTTTTTATCTAAACAATTTCCATTTTCAATTTGTTTATGATCCCTATTTTTACTGATGAAACAATCTTTAACATGGTACGGAAAAGAGACATAAGTCAGATTTTTCCCTTTATAATAATTCAGTTGATTTTAAGGATACAGATATGCGGGAGGTTTTTTTAATGATCTTGTTTCATTAAACATTAAAATTTTCTGATTGGCCCAAATTGTCTGAGGGGGTTGTATAGAAACTTAAAAAGTGTAACTTTTGAAAATTAGAGGAAGGACTATTTCATTAACTCCGTCTTATTGCCCACCTTACTTTCAACATTTTTGCAATTTATATTGCCCACTTATCTCCAACAGTTTAAGGAATTAAACCTCGTTTCAATGTTTTTGAGACACCCTGTATATATGCATACATGTTTGTGTGCATAGATACAAATATAAATACTTAGAATAATTCGAACGATTAAAATTTGTTTATAAAAAATATATGTTACTTTTCACTAACATCCGAATCAATATAGAATATAATCTTCACTAATTGAAATCAATTTTTATACTCCTGCTCGTAATTAAAAGCAAATAGCGCCACTAGATCAGGTTTGTTATTAAATTTACAACAACGAGAACTGTCTTTAACTATGGTAACTGTAATGAATGGATTTTAATGAAGTGTCGAATTTTGCTTCGTAAAAATATAGTGCTGGCATTTAAAACTTTATATATTTAGTTAAATTTAGAATAATTGAACATCATTTTGTGTCCCGTCCGTCTAAACAGTTACCTTACACCTTTCTGGTAGGTCGGACGGTCTGGGTCTCAACAAGAACAACACCATTTCGTGTGCGGCCGCTGCACCCAAAACTTGCTCTGTGTCTTATATAAAAACATCTGATGTGGACAGCACATGACTTTCTCTGCAGACTTATATCCACGTTCACTTTATTTTAATTAAATGTAATTCACTTTTAATTCAATTTTCATTCTTATTTGGTAACAGGGCTTATTTTCAAAATAGGCGTAGCGAAAACACGGAAAAACAAAAATATCTCGAGAACGGCTAGTCCTAGTGTAATGGGGTTGGTCTTATTCTTTTCTTCGTTGAAAATTACGTATAAAACAAGCACTTAATGGATATACTTCAGCATACGTAGTTTTTTATTTTAAATTTTGACGATTTTTGCGGGCCATTTTGCAAAAAAAGGCAGGTTATTTTTTTTCCAAACCGAACCAAAATCTAATCAGCACCAGGGTGATCCACAAGCGACTTATCTACCGAATGATGTGAAATTTGGTCAATTAGTTTTTCAGCTAGAGTGGATAAAGGCTTTTGCGGGCCATTTCGCAAGAAAAGGCGGGTTCTTTTATCCTGAATCATACCCAAAACTAATCAGCACCAGATTCGTCCACAAGTGACTTACCAAATTTTATGAAATTCGGTCAATTAGTTTTTTAGTTAGAGTGGATACAAAATCTGCACAGACAGACAGACAGACAGACAGACACAGACACACAGACGTCAAATCGTTTTATCGTGTTCTAGAGGTCCCGAAACGTGTAGATCCGTCGAAAACTCGAGTTGCGATTTTCGGCATGATTCCAATACTTTCCCTATCCATTACCATGTATTGCAGGGAAAGTAAAATGTCTCCCTTGTGATTCTCTAAAAACCACTGGAAAGAAATAGCGTTAGAATACAATAGATAAGAATGATGTAAACTTTCAAAATTAAATCAACTTATTTAATGAAATACATTACTATTACTTTTACAATTAACTGGAATAAGGCACATCTCGATTTTGTCATACCAGAATCCGTTTTTGAGTTGCTTGTGGGTTTTTTTACTTGCAAATTTTGCAAGAAAAAATTTGAAACATATGTATCGTTGATCTAAATGATCATAATTAGATCATGTCACCTTTCATTTGAAAGGGCTTAATTTCGATTAATACCAAGAGACGAAGTTTCCGAAGGACGTCACGAACACATAGATTGTATCGAGGCTAATTTTCACTGCAATGATTGAAACTGTTAAGTTTAGTGGTCATTGAGCAATAACTAACTCGTTTTATACATAATTATCTCAAAATTTGTCCTATGTTGCCACTTTAAGGAAATCTAAAATGTCGAATAAATTCGCTCGAATTTAAAAAAAAAATCGGATGTAGGCAGCATATGACTTGATAATATATATATAATGCAATGAATTTACTACTTTTGCAGTGAAACAAATAATGTATAAGATCGACGATATTGTGTTCCTTATCGTTAAATTGTACATTTAGCGATTTTCCGGATGACAACATGTAAAACTATTTCAAAATACCCAATTCACTCATATTTCTCGCAAATCTAAATAAACAATTTTCAATTGTGATAGCATCCTCAAAAAACGATATAGTCCATATATTAAATATTTTAATAATTAATTCATCAATTAGGCGTCATTTTCATTAATTTAGCGTAATTTCTGCAATTCTGACGGTATTTTTGTTAATCTGGGGCGAAATATCGCCAAGTTGGCGATAACACAGGTTCACTGACACAGGTTCACTGAACTCCACAGATTCACTGACACACACACGTGCACGCGCACACACACCTACACACACACAAATACACACACACACACCTACACACACTTACACAAACACACACACACCTACATACACTTACACAAACACACACACACACACACACACACAGACATTATCTCAAAAGCCTTTGATTCATGTTCAGGGATGCTTTAAACATGCTCTCCCGTCAAAAACTCGAAGTAGAATTTTCGGCCCCGTCACAATACTTTCCTTCTAAATTATACTATGTATATAAAGAAAGTAAATATATATCTTATTGTAGTTTTTTCATTGCAAAGTCAAGTTTTTTCTTTGCAAAGTCAGTTTCATGAAAATCCATAAATAATTGTGCCAGCTATCGTGTAAGCAAGAAATCGACCACAGACAGACAGGACAACCACAGACGGGCAGACATCCCTCAATAAAGAGTCAAAACGGGTTAAGGTGATCCTACAGTACATATTGACATCAAAATCTCGAAACCGAAAATTTTCGTGAAAAACAATACTTTCTCTACATTATATTCCATATGAGAAAGTAAAAATCAAATATTTCAGTAACTCTGCCTTTAATTGCTTGCAATTTCTATTAATCTCTTTTTTAAAAATTATCATTAACTAGGGAGTATGATAACATTTTCTAAAATCACCAACCTAACTCCAGCACCAGATTCTACAAATAATCCGAACTTTGAATTTTGACATGAATACAAATTATCGTTCCAAAATATCCTCATATTTAGATATATGAAATGTCACAAATACCTTTGCTCTTGATCCCCTTCCTCATTCTATTCATCGGTGTTGTTTCAAAACAGTCCCCATTTTGCAATGGTATCGCACTCTACAGTCGTTCCGTTCATCATTCTTTATGGCGAAAATGTAAAAAATCTGATGTGGGCAGCACATGACTTTCCTTATATAATGAAATGAATTTACTACTTTTACAGTAAAAAAATATATATATAGGTTATTCTTATAGTAGATACTTATATTCTTTCCAAGATATTGAATTTTCGTCAATTAGTCGTCATTTTCATTGGTTTAGCGTCATTTTTATCCATTTGGCGGATTTTCGTTAATTTGGCAACATATGAGAATGTCGCCAAGTTGGCGACATTCGTCACAAATTCGTCGCCAAATTCGCGCCAAGCGTTATGGATGGAGGAATAAGTTATTCTTATAGCAGATAAATGACTATTGGCGTTCAAATACAAAAGTATTTCTCAAAGTACCTTTTCTCATGAATGGAACGAGCTAGATCCACGAGAATGATGTCACCAAATTTATAGCATGATATTACATATGAAAAGTGAACATGTTTCTCAACAATTAATATTTTTTTTAATTTATGGGATTTTCTGATACATTTATTTAAAAATTGTGCAATATCTTGAGAACGGTTCATGCTAGCGTTCTAAAGTTTATGTCAATCGTTTTCTAAGGATAAATTACATAAGAAATGTCTATTTGCGTAACTTTATTAAAGATTTTGATTTTTTGATATGTTTTTCAAAATTTCACTCGACAATTTAGGTTTTTTTAAAAACAATAGACTTCTAGTATTCACAGATTTCATTGTCTGCACCAAATTTCATTCGAATCGCTCCATTCGTTCGTGAGATATCGTCTCCACAGACTCACTGACACACGCACCCACACACGCACTCACACATACATACACGTACTTTCACACACGCACACACATACACGTACTTTCACACACGCACATACACGTACTTTCACACACGCACATACACCCGGCCGTCCAAACGGTTACCTTACACCTTTCTGGTATGTCGGACGGTCTGGATCTCAACAGCAACACACACATACACGTACTTTCACACACACACACATACTTTAACACACACACACACACACACGCACACACACACATACACACACACAGACATCACCTCAAAAATGTTCGACTCGTGATCAGGTATGCATGAAATTTGATCTCCCGTCGAAAACTCGAATTTGAATGTTCAACCCCGTCACAATACTTTCTTTATACATTTTACTATGTATATAAGGAAAGTAAAAAGTACTAAATAGTTTATTGACCATCATAGAGAGAGTTCGATCAGAATATTCGTACTTGAAATGTTTTACTGAGACGTATCTCTCCTTTCGAAGGTCTATATAACTTTTGATTATGATTTCACTTAGTTTACGTTCCAAATTATGTTTTACTTTAACAAATTCTTACTGGTTTGGTTATGTAACCCAATCCTGACCTAGTTGACAATTTCTGCAATCCTGTAATAAAACAGGATAAAATTTGGGTTCAGGTAAGAGAGAATGGCTTGGGCTTGAGCAGATGCATGTGCTCGTGCATAGTAGTATTGAGTAATAGTTTAGGTGTCAAATAATATGACAAAATGACAAAAATAACATTTTGTTGATACCATTTCTTAATGAAACTTTTTTTTCACTCAAATTCAAGTCATTTGCATATCTCCTCAAACGCTACATGCATACCGACTTTCGCGGCTATAGCTTAATTTCTCATGGGTGCATGTATTTTTCTGTTTACCACAGAATGTATATTCTCTTTTTCGTATAAAATAAAAGTTTAATTAAAATTGCGTTAAATTTTCGATTTTTCAATTATTTAATTTTTACCTGATATTCTGTTGTTTGAATTAACTAAAATTCCCATAAGCCGAAAAATTCGTCAAAACAGTTTATCTTAATTAATTGGAATTGATTATGTGGAACTTGTCATGAGTAATTTCACAGAAAACAATCATTTTCTAAATATAAATCTGCATATTTTATTTTTCCTTCCGATTATTTTCATTTTGGGGGGTCGTGATATAAAACCTTTATATTTTTTTTAATTTTTACAAAATCTTATAGGCACCAAAGTCGCTAATTGTAAAATTCATAAAAATTATTGATCACTTCTTAAGTTGTAGTTGACACATACATACATTACATTATAATTACGAGGATAAGCACACTGTACACGCATATGCAATCCCGCCGTATCTCTGAAACTAATTGAATCGTGTTCTAACACTCACGAAATGTGTAAATCTGGCAAAAATTCAATTTCGAATACTTGACTGTATTTCAATGCTTTCGCTATACATAGTATATTATGCTAAAATGAGGTAAATATTTATGTAGCAAATATCCTAAGGTCGAATAGCTAAATTTGCAGGTTCAAAAACTGTGTCTTTATACGAAAAGTTGATGGGGGGGGAGGAATATAGGCCCCTAAATAAGTAATGGCCCCCAGCAATTACCTATGATAAAAACAACGCTATTGAGAATACGATTTTCTTTTTCTTGTATTAATTGAATATTTATCGTTCGCAGATATTTTGTTCCCGTGCTTATCGTTAACTGTGACTGCTGCAAAATGCCTGCTAAAACTGTCACTCTTTAAAAGTGACTTTTCAAAAAATTGACCATTAGAATTAAGCACCTCTACTGGTTAATATTAAAATACGTTTTAATAGATTAGAAGATAAATTAAATAAAAAATAAAATAAAGTTTAAATAAATTTTACGAATATTTTGGGAATATGAATTACAATTGAAAAGCGTGTCAACATTCCCCTGTTAAAAGTCGCGCGAAATTCTTCCAAAAATTGTTGAAAATTCAAATAATTATGCTTATCTAAAAGCTGGATCGTTTCAGGGGTAACAGAATTATTTCACAGTCCAGATGCAACCCGTGAATTGGCACTCAACTGGGCATAAAAGGTCTTTACAAACTAGTTAATTAGAGTCCAATTGCTCTAATAGCATTGACAAAATTTCAAACAACTCTATATGTGGATTTTCATGTCGGGCAACCCGCTTCCTCCATAGCTTGCTGATGTTGTCTGGAGAGGGTAATTAGTGGTTTTTCTATTTATTTCAATAAGCTGTGGCTTTGATCGGCCAAGCTTTCTAGACAAACTAAAAATTCTATATTATGAATAAGCGTTAGTCGAGTGTCGTTCAGAACAGAGCACCAGGCGCGAAGCGCCTTTAATCTCCAATTTCAATATGTGGTTCTTATCGTCATACTGTGACATTAATTCAGTGACCCTAAAGGGAGATTCGAGGTTTTTATTTACTACTTTTTATTATTTGTCCTGGCTCCTATTGTGGCAGTTTGTTGCACATTTAGAGTTTAGGCAGTTTGGGGGCTTGATGCAGATCTGAGTGTTACCTAGCATTTTAACAGCTTAGAGTTTTGAACATTAGTCGCGAGTTTAATTTGATATCAGATGTTTTTGGTGGGATCTTTTAATTCCGATTATCGATGTTTAGAACAGCGCGGGGTCTCTTACGAGATTTGGCCTTGCGATGATCATAGTCATGCAAATTGAATAACAGTTCATTTGGAACGGATGGCAAATTTTTGTAAAATTTAAGCGCTAGCTTTTTAATTTGGGCTCTAACAGTCTTTATTTTGAAGTCATTCCTAATTACCGAGTTCCTTAAATACCTGGGAGCTTTCCTAATAATCCGTAGGATTTTGTTTTGTTTTGTCTCTAGGAGGTCTATCGTAGTTTTACAGGCATATCCCCACACGGGTGCTGCATACAGCATTCCCGGGCGGATGACCGATTTATAAATTAGCAGTTTGTTTTGATGACTGAGATTTCCGTTTCCTATCATTGGATATAAGGCTCCTGTAGTTATATACGCTTTTTTGATTAAGTTCGTTACGTGCTGTTTCCAGGTTAGGTGGGAATCTATCGTTACACCTAGGTATTTAGTAGATTTTTCCGCTTTTAGGGCATGGTTGTTTATGTACAGAGGCGGCGGAGGTTTACGTTTTCTTGAGAAATAAATCCAATGACATTTATTGGGGTTTAATTTTATTCGCCATTTTTCCAGCCAAGTTTGGAGTGTGTCTAAGTGTTGTTGTAGCTGTCTGTGCATTACTGAGACATAGGGGTGTTTTGCAAGTATCGCACTGTCGTCTGCATAGAGTGCCAGCTCTGTGTTTGGAGTCCTAGGGATGTCGTTCAGGTATATGTTAAAGAGTGTCGGGCCCAGGATAGAACCTTGCGGTACACTACTTTTAATGAGCTTGGGTGTTGATAAGTTACTTCCTACTCTGACTTGAAAGTGTCTGTTATTTAAGTATGAGATTAAAAGTTTGACAAGAGCGTCAGGGACTTTTAAGGTGATCAATTTGTACGCTAATCCACAGTGCCATACTTTATCAAAGGCTTTTTGTATGTCCAGAAAAATCGCAGCTGTGGGTGTCTTACTATTAAGTCCAGAAGATATGTACTCTACCACTCTCAGCAATTGATGAGTGGTGGAGTGCTTTGGCCGAAATCCAAACTGCTCCGGAATGAGGATGTCATTCTCACTAAGGTGCGTGTTCAGTCTCTTAAGAATTATTTTCTCAGTAATTTTACTAAGTGTCGGTAGCAGGCTAATTGGTCTGTAGTTGGCTGGAATTGTGGCATCCTCACCTGGTTTGGGGATTGTTATGATTATCGCTTCCTTCCATTCTTTGGGAAAGTAGTTTAGTTTTAATATTTTATTTATTAAGATAGTCAAGTAACATATTACGTTTAGGGGTAGGTTTTTGACCGCAATATTTCTGATTTTGTCGTGCCCTGGGCTTTTACGATTTTTGAGATTTTTGATAATTTCTACTATCTCCTGCGGGGTGGCTGGGTTAATCTCAGCCGTTACCGGGGAATTCCTGAAGTTATTTAAAGTTTGGCTAACCATTCTTAGGGTATCCTGACACATTAGATCGTGGTTCGGTTGGAATTGTTTTTCATAATGACTTGCGAGCGCCTCGGCTTTTTCCTCGTCTGAGTACGCGATTTTAGCGCCATCCATTAGTGGCGGGAGCTTAATTTGAGGTTTCCTGAGTCTTTTTGCGAATTGCCAGAGCGATACATCTTCTGGGCTAAGGGATTCGATTAATTCTTTATACTGTTGCTGCTTTTCTGCGACAATTTTCCCCCTGACTTTACACGTGAGTCTGTTAAGCTCCCTTTTAAGGGCGGGATCTCTGTTAGCCTGCCATGTCTTACGTAATCTATTCCTTTGCCTGACTAATTGTTTGACATGGTGGGAAAGTGTGGGTAATTTTGGAGACTCACGGTGTGTTGTGGCAGAGGCAATTGCTCTCTTGATTTCTGTTGTGAGTGTGTGCGTGGCAGAGTCAATATCCGCCGCGCTCATAATGTTAGGTACTGCTAAGTGCGGCTCGAAGAGTGTTCTTTTGAATATTTCCCAGTTGACCCTCTCTTGTCCCAAAGAGGCTGGAAGAGGTGTGTTCAGGTCAAATGTCACCAGTACCGGCAGATGATCCGAGTCGAATTCATCCAGGGTACTAATAGTGTGAGCGTAGTCTATGTTTCGAGTTAGGACAAAGTGTATGAATGTGCCGCTGGCGCCTGAGAAACACTTGGTGTCGACGGAGCAATAATGTTAGTATTTGTGGTGTTCAGCAGTCTATGTATCTGTGTTCCGCGTGCATTGGCTCTCCTACAGCCCCACGCTCGGTGATGTGCGTTGAAGTCGCCTGCGAGTATCGTGTTGGGATATCGCGAGAAAAGCAGTTCCAGTTGCGCAGCTACGTCTACTCTAATCATATTTTTGACATATGTCGAGGTTAGGATAAACGGGCTAGTATTATTAATTTTAATTTTTATGCTAGTATTTTCTATACTTTGAAGATTTATGCTTTTTAGTTCCTCGTGGGGAATATTTCTTTTAATGTATATTGCTGTTCCTCCATGAGGCGTTCTAGCATTAGTATTTGAGCTAAGATTATGATAACCTGAGTAGTTGGCTATGTTTAGTTTTTTACTTTCTCTAACTCTAGTTTCCTGAATTAGTAAGGCATCTACGTCATTTTCGTTTACATAGTTCCTAAGTTCATTTATTCTTGGAGATATGCCGTTCGCATTCCAAAATAATATTTTTATTGACTCTTTTTGGGACCTAGCCATGACGGGTTTGATTCTCACTGTTACTTTTAAAGTCGCGATTATTTTAAGGGCCTCAAAGACCATTACCATTGGATCGCTCTTTTTTTGCACTAGTTCTGCGAACTGCATCAACAGACGCTTTATGTCATCTAGGTTAAACATGCTGATAAATCCTCTGATGAGGTTAAGGATATCCTCCATCCTTTCAGCATCAGATTTATCAGTCGGTTCAGTCTCAACTTCTATTTCCTCAGCCTCAACCGCGGTTTGCACTTTTTTATGAGTGTCTTTTTAGAACTCGATAGTCTTTTGTTTTTTTCCATCCGTCACTTAACATCTCAAATATCTTGAACGGTCAGTCCTAAAGTATAATGGAGTGCGTTATATTCTTTTTCTCGTCAAAAATTGCATATAAAACAAAAATTCATTTGATATATTTGAGCATATATAGTCTTCTTTTTTCGATTTTGGCGATTTTGGCGATCCATTTCGTAAAACAAGGCAGGTTGTTCTTCTCCGAATTGTACCAAAATCTAATCAGTACCAGAGTGTACCACAAGTAACTTATCTACAAATTTTTTGTGAAATTGGGTCATATAGTATTTTAGCTAGTGTGGATACATGAAATTTTTGTGGGCCATTTCCTATAAAAAGTCTGGTTGTTCTTTTCAGAATCTTACCAAAATCTAATCAGCACCAGGGTCGACCACATGTGATTTATCTACCAAAATTTACGAAATTTAGTCGATTAATTGAGTTTAAAGTGGAAACATACAATTTTTTCGATCCATTTCGTAAAAAAAGGCAGGGTGTTCTTTTCCGAAGTACACCAAATTCTAATCAGCACCAGGGTCGACCACAAGTGACTTATCTACCAAATTTTATGAAATTTAGTCGAATAGTTGAGTTTGAGTGGAAATATGCAATTTTTGCGGGCCATTTTGTAAAAAAAGGCAGGTTGTTCTTTTCCGAATCGTATCAAAATGTAATCAGCACCAGGATGACCTACAAGTGACTTATGTACCAAATTTTGTAAAATTTGATCAATTAGTTTTTCAGTTACAGTGGATACAGGCAATTTTTGGGGGCCATTTCGCAAAAAAAGGCGGGTTGGTTTATTTCGAATAGTACCCAAAACTAATCAGCATCAAGGTCACATCCAAGTGACCTACCAATTTTTATGAAATTCGGTCCATTAGTTTTTGAGTTAGAGTGGATGCATACATTGCACAGACAGACACACAGACAGACACACAAACAGACACACACAGAAATGTCACGCTAAAAATAGGTTTTTCGTATGCTAGAGGTCTCGAAACGTGTAGATCCGTCGAAAACACGAGTTGCGATTTTCGACATGATTCCAATACTTTCCCTATACATTACCATGTATTGCAGGGAAAGTAAAAATATAAGCATCACAATCTTGAAAAACGGGAAATTTTCAACCTTCTTCATATTGACAAGAGGATTACTCGAAAACTATTTTTTTTTGAAAAAATAAATATAGATTTAGAAACTAAATTTCCTTATACATATTTTGTCGCATACCTTTTATATCTATCTTAGTTTCTGTGAGACCAGAAACAGATCTCACATGTGTTTTGGTGAGACAAGTTCATGCCAGTTACTTATTGTGTCCGAAACATCGAACAATACTTATAGTCTGGATGGCGCCGAGGTTTACAGCAAACCATAAATTTAGGAGCGTCGAGACAGAGGGGCCCGAGCGGACCCTTACGAGGATGCCAAGTAGCGACATTGGTTCAATGATTAACCAATGAAGAAAGTGCTTGTTAGGTCATACTGAATGCTGCAAATGAAAGCAAAGGGGCGTGACACCCTCGAGGGAAAAGAGAGCCACAACCTGTGACTTAAGAGACTTGTGCTAATACTCGGGCGACATTATGACTTGTGGAGATACACTAGGAGCAGACTTAGTCAGATAACTTCGAGACAATGACTTAAATAACGACGTGTGCAGAGATACAAGAGTGATACGTGTGCGACATTATGAGAAAATGACAATACTAGAGATGCAGAGTGTTCCGTAAATGTTCCAAAATAATGGCTAGATCTATTGATGTGTGAGTGCAACCAAGTACGAGACGGAGCTAAACACCCCGAGTTATGGCCAGTACTAATTACGGATGCCAGCATTATGATCAATGTCCAAGACTGACTTGAAGGTATGTGTTCCTGAAAAAGATATCTAGGTCTAAACAAATATATTAGACCAGTTAGGTGGTCTCACATATTCCCTCGCGGAAACTAATAATTAATTGTGTAATGAATTAACAAGTGTTTATGTTGTTAATAAATGTTTTATTGTTAAAGTTTAAATGGCGTAATCAATTTAATATTATTCTAATAATATTCCTTTACAGAACTCAGGCAAAGATAAATAATTGGAGGGTTTTATATAACAGCACAACAAAGCAATGTACAATAATATTAAGTTCCACTATACGAGTAATTTACGGCCATGTTAAGATATGATAGAATAATGATAATTTATCAAAAAGTTCAACTTTATGTTTTCTTTTTTAAATGTGTACCACAGTTTCGAATATATTTCGAGTGAAATAAGGAAAAGAGAAAAAACAAAAAACAGACGCGTTTTTAAGTCATAATCAAAAAAAGATAAGGCAATACAAAAGCAATAAGTATGTTAAGGCGATACAAAAAGCAATTATATACACTTCTAGGGCTATCTAAAAACTACAAATGCTTGCTTATTTTTTAGAACTAGTACTTTCAGATTTCGAGATTTAAGCCTTGAGCTTTTGAGATTAAGATGATGGACAAATAGAAAATTTTCAATCTTCTTCAACTTAACAAGACGATTATTCGAAAAATATAAGAGGTTTATTAAAAAATAAATATTGATTTTGATATTATATTTCATAGTACATACTTTGGTTGTTTACTATTTATATCTATCTTTTATAGGTTCGAAGACATTTCAAATGAAACTAACAAAACTGAAAAAAAAACATTTGCTTGAACGGATACTTTTGAAACAATGTTCAAAATAATAAAATATTCACATTATTTTTATATATTCGTAAATATATTTAGAAAAATTATTTACATTTTCTCTATTCGGTTCGGGGTATAAACGTTCAAAATGTTGACATTTTTCGTAATACTCCGTTTATCATCTAAAACACTCCAAAAATAGATGTTATTCACATTAAAATGTTTAGTCCGAGGAAACAGATCTTACCATTTTTTAATAGACTAGGGAGCTTTGTTCCCTGCGCGCTACGCTTCGCCAACCCCCTTCGGGAGACGTCGTCTCCTACTCGCTGAGCTCGCAGAGTGCACTTTATTTCCTAAAGATGCTACTATCAAAAATCTATTTTCTATCCCTACCTATTTTCCGCAGGAGGAAAAAATAGGTATTTTTCTTAGCCCAGGAAATCCAAAAACTTAATTCCTTGATTCTAAACTTAATTCCTTAATCCCTCGCTTCGCGAGCTATTTCTTGCCAAACTAAAGTTTAAATCGATAAACGGTTTCTTTCGTCGTGTTACCCTATTATTTCTATATAAATGCACCATATGCTACAGTTTTTGTATGCTACAGTTTCTGCGGTACAAGACAGAGAAATGGCTAGACGTGCCGATACGAAAAAATAAATTTGACTTCAGAAGTGCATAAAAAGTAAAATATCTCAAAACTACATCGAAATTAAACAAGAAAGCTCAATCATGATTAAAGCAATGATTATGAAACACTTTCCAAATTCAATGCAATTTTATTTAAATATCTCTAAAATGCAACACGTTCCTCGATAATATTTTAAAACTTATCACAATACTACATTGATTTATTATGTTTGAAAACTTAAAATTTCATCAAAAAAAATGAACTTAATTCAAATGGCGGCATTGAAATATAAATTGCCTGGTTTAAACATCTCTAAAATGCGATACATTCCTTGGTAATAATTTTAGAATTATCATAATACTACAATAATTCATTATATTTGAAAACTTCATCGAAAACAACTGAAATTCATTCAAATGACGTCATAAAAAAAATAACACGCCTGGCTCTCTCTATAAAAGCAGCAATTCATTCATAAATAATTTCCCATTCATGTCATTCTTCACAATACTATAATAATTTATTTTATTTAAAAATTAAGACCATGGAGCTACAAGTAATTAAATTCTATGCTTAAAACTTCATCGGAAAAATCGTCCATCTCGCTATAAAATCAAAGAATATTTCATTCATATCAGCTATGTAGACTCCATGAGCTAAATAATTTTATGTTAAAGAAATACAGCAATTCTAATACAACTCATTATACATATTTTGCTGTTTACATTTTACATAAGTGAAAAATAGGCTTCGTTGTAGAAATAATCAAATTTGGATGATCATTTAAACTCAAATATATTGTCATTGCGTTGTTTCAGTATGTAGATGCACAGAATTTAAGCAAAAATTAAATTGTTTTAGGAAGGATGCAACACTCAATATGAATTAAAAAGAACTTTAAAAATCACGATTTTGAGACAAGATGGATGCCATATTTCATTTTGAAGTGGGTCACGTAATTTTTTCATATCATGGTCACGTGATCCCTTCCTATAAGAAATGTAATTATTATTTTAATTTTTATTTAAAAAACAGCTGAATATATTTCGTTGAACTTTTTTTATATATTTTATGGAACAATTTGAATATTACCTAAAATTTTCGAAGCAATTTGCAAATTTTAAATCCGCTTAAAAAATGTTTGAAAAATTAGGTCCCATAGGGTTCAACGCATTTCATTTTTTCAACCCGGGTTCAATCCAAAACTAATTGGGTGATATTATTCATTTATATTCACAAAAGTCTTACAGACCGTCTAAACAACATGCTAAAATTTCATTTTGATTAAGTCTTTTTTACGGCAGTTATCGTGCTAACAGACAGACAGACAGAATGAATGAATGAACAATGTCATAAACACTTTTCAACTTTGTTGTAAAGTGTTAAAAATGGTGCTCCGTTATGCAAAAATTCACCCATGTAGGTACCTGCCTGAAAAACTTCATGGTCTTGCTATTGTTAGTCTATCCAGGATGCGAACTCGTAGCTCAAATATTTTGTCTTTGACATTAAATATTCCTTAAACTACAATGTATACCAAAAAACATTACTATATTTCAGCGTTTATTTCAGCGTATTTTCCAAAACTTTTTCTGTAAGTGTACCAAATTTCATATTTTTGTATGCAATAGTTTTTGCGGTACGAAGCAAAGAATCTCGAGAACCGAGAAATTTGTCAAGCAGGGACGGCAGCGTCGGATACTTTTTTTAATATAGAGAAATACTACGTAACAAGTCGGTGATCCTAAATCCAAATCAAACGAGAAAAGGGAGTAGCATAGAAGATTGGGGCTAGCGTATACTGTGCGTAGAAGGAGAGGTATGAAGATACTTAAATAATAAAAATGTGCCTTTTCAGATTTATCTGCTGCACAACAAGTGCGCGATTCTACACATCTTTGAAATTGTAAACCTTTGTTAAAAATGTCGTGACTGGTTTAGAATGAGATTGAAACTGGAAGGCAAAGGAGTTTGAGAAACATTCTGATATGTGTACGTAAATCTATATATTCAATGGACATCATGCCGCACGCGCTGCCTTGCTTTTGCATTTCTCTGATTTCACAGAAACAATTTCCAAATGAGAAAAGGGGGTCAAAAAAAATGACAAAATTCCCAGATTGTCCCTAGATAAAAAATGGCATTTAACAAGACACTAAACAAGAATACTATGTGAGAAAATTAAAAGATTTAAAATAAATAAGGGGTTGAGGCTTATAAATGAATAAAGATTAAGATAAATAAAAGAAATAAAGGGTTAAGGCTTAAAGTTGTTACTTCAATAAAACAATATCATCAGAGTATAAATTATAATTTTTTTAGTAATTTTTCTCAAAAACCTTTTAATAAAATACCTTTTCGACTTTTTCTAGAAAAAATATTTTTTTTAAAACATGGAATTTGTTTATTTATTTTTATTTTTATTTTTTGATGTTTTGAACTAGTGATAACATAAATTTTAAATTTCAAACTTTTTTGTGTGGAAACCAGACGTTGATAGCTGCCTCCATTCCGTATATATACATTACCCGACATAGAAAATGCAACACCATGAAGCTTTGGCTGTATAATTATACAAATTCCGAGACAAACGCAGCTGGCCAATGTATGCAAATGATATGAAAAAGGTCATGTAATTAGAGCGCGAGATAAAAGGGATGGACACGGCAGGTGAGCCAACATTTGTTATTGTCTCTCGCTATAGAAACCGGTTTTCCGAGCTGTTTTTCATTTCAGAAAATATGTGTTGTTGAAGAGATGCCTGACTGCCTATGCCGAAGTCCGTTTCAGCATTTGGATGATCGCGCAAGGGGATTTATTTTAGGCCTACGTACGACTGAGTGGTCGTACCGGCATATCGCCGCTAAAACACTTGTAGATACGTCCACTGTGCAAAGTAGTTGGAGAAGATGGATTGAAGAAGGGCATGTGAATCGTCAAAGTGGTTCAGGTCCATCCAGACATATCTGATCGACGCATTCAAAGGCATGCGGTGGCGGCCCCACAAAAGACAACTGTCGACATTCTGCAGAACTTGCAGAGTATATTGGATGTTCCAATATCAGCGAGAACAGTTTCTCGACGATTGAATGAAAGCGGCTTGTACACAAACTGTCCCTGACGAAGACTGTCATTGACGACAAGACACAGACGTGAAAGATTGAAATGGTGTCGGGCCCAAGCCTCTTGGACGATTGAATGGGGCAGGGTAGTATTCAGCTACGAGTCTTGATTCTGCTCGTCGAGTGACAGTCGCCGGGTGAGAGTCTGGAGGCGGCGTGGAAACAGATCCAATCTTGCTACGACTGTTGACGCCATACTGCTCGACAAGGCGGAATCGTGGTTAGGGGTGCCATCGGCTTCGATATCCGGTCATCTCTGGTTCCTACCAGAGGCACAATGACGGCACGTCGATATGTGGATGAAGTGCAGCTGCTGATTGCACTAATCTACCTTCAGTGATTGCAAAATGCTGTTTTCCAGCAAGATAACGCGCGACCGCATACAACAACCATCAGCAGATAAGCCTTGCAAGATATTCACGTGCTTCCTTGGCCTCCGCTGTTTCCAAATCTCTCACTCATAGGGCATGTATGAGACGTGATTGCTCGTAGTTTAACTGCCCTGCCCCGTTTCAAACAGAGGACGACCTGAGAAGGATGGTTGAAGACTGATCATCCATACCTTAGAAAACTATATGTATGCTCATTGCATCTGTTCGTCGAAGGATTTCTGATTATATCACCGCAAGAGGAGGTCCTACTGCCTACTGGTCACCCTGTCTATACCATTACTGTATTGCATTATCCTTCTGGAATTAGCATCACTTATTTATATATGACATATTTGTCTGTTGCTGTTGATTGAGACCCAGACCGTCCGACCTATCAGAAAAGTGTAAGGTAAGCCATCTTTGTCTGCGTGTCCTTTATCATCACACTCTATCATCTCTTTCATGGTGTTGCATTTTCTGTGTCGGGAAGTGTATTTATTTTAAAAAATGGCCATCCCTTTAAGATGGCGGTCATCAGCATGCAGATATCGATAGGATTCTCCACTGAAATGTTCTTAAAAGGTGTAATAAACAAACCTACGAAGTTTCTTGCTTTTACCAGAAATATAAGATTCTTCAATAACTAAAGACTTAGCCGCCGGACTATGATCATTCTTAGGGTTTGCGCGCTTTGGCGATGGTCAGGAATGGTCAGACGGTTTTCGCCAAGTTTAACGTAGTTAAAACTCTATTTGCCATCAAACGGATCCCGTCTTGGTTGATGTTCAAGAATTTTCAAGTAGAATTTTTTGTTAAATATTATTTATTCCATTTATTATTTATTAAAAAGTTTCAGCCACAATCTTAAGTATTATAATCATGTGAATTATATTTTTAATACAGATAGATCATCTAATGTTCCATTCAGTACCTTATATGCGGCAAATTATGATTTATTACAAATGATTTTATAAGACTATTTTTCATCATGCCAAGCAATTGTTGATCTTTAATTTACTATCGTAAATATACCTCGTTCACTAAAATAACTTAATTCTAAGCATTTATTGCGAAAATTTCATTAACGTAAAATAGTATCTTATTTCATATGTTTACATCTTGAAGAGATGAGTGAATAAAAATGTGTTCTGATATACCGAACCTCGGATATTCCAAAAAAATGTACGTTATAATATTTTTATTACCCGTCCATTCTTATAAATTTTTTGTAAAAACCAGCGTTTATAACACACTTCCATTCACCCAGCTCCTTTATTGATACGTCAGTTAATCTACTTTGTCAGAAATAAATTTTATAAAATTTTAGTTGCGATTTCTTTGAGAATTTTAGTTTCTTGTACAATTCCAGATTTTTTAGATCTGCTTTTTAAAATTGATTCAATTTGCTCTAGAAACATTTCGTATATAATTATATTTAGGTTAATTAGAAGAAATATATATTGATTTGTGTCCAGGTTCTTCAACAAAATCTAGAAACTACAGTAAATAAAATTAAAATTTACTATAATTGAAAATGCTCCTCATATGAATATAATTGATAAATAATTTCATAAGATTTTTATCAGATATATTTTATTTTGCACTGAACGAAGGACCTGATTTACTTATCTAAATTTATCCATCTGTACAGACTGACAAATTAATATGTCTGAGTGTTTGTTTAAATAAAAAACTTGCAATATACTCTGTTTGCAGTTTTATAACGCTATTGTGGAAGAAATTGCGTCTAGGCAGCAGATCATATGATCCCTATTTCGCTACCGACCATTAATATAATAATTGACTGAAATTGAAGTAAAATATTTTTCAGTGTTAATAATTTATGCTATTATACTAGCGACAAACCTAACTTGACAACAGAGAAATATAGGAGAAACTGTAAGCCTTTAATTTATAATATAAACATCTTGATTTATCTGTCTGTTTATCTATCTATCTCTGGGTAACGCTTGGCAAAAATTTTGGCAACGAATTTGACGAAATATCGCCAACTTGAAGACTTTTTTAAATGTTGCAAAATTGACGAAAATGTCGCCAAATCAATGAAATTAATTGCTTTCTGATAGGGAATAGTATTGTAATAATATTTCGATAACGTTTGTCAAGTCCAACCATCCCACTTGGCAATAATTTGGCGACTTTTTAAAACGTCGCCAAATTTATCAAATATCACCAAATTCATAAAAATGTCGGTAAATCGATGAAAACGTCACCAAATTGATAAAAATGCCGCCAAATTGATAATTATAATGCCAAATCAATTCAATTAATTCTGTTTTGAAAAGAGATAGTATTGTAATGATATTTCGGAAGCATTTATCTGTCAGCCCAACTGTCTCACTTGGCGACAAATTTGCCGAAATTTTAAATATTGCCAAATTTATCGAAATATCGCCAAATTGACGAAAATGTCGCCAAAATGATATAAATGTTGACAAATCGGTAAATATGAAGCAAAATTAATGAAATTGTGTTTTGAAAGGAGATAGCATTGTAATGATATTTCGGTAGCGTTTGCCTGCCAGTCCAACCATCTCACATGGTGACAAATTTGGCGAAATTTTAAAATATTGCTTGATTAAAATATCGCAAGTTTAACGACAATATTGGCAGATCGAAAATAATGACGCCAAATCAATAAATTAATTAAGTTTTGAAAAGGGATAGTATTGTTGATGTTTCTGCAGCGTTTGTCTGTCAGTCTAACTGTCCCACTTGGCGACAAATTTGGCGAGTATTTTTAAATGTTTCAAAATTGAACAAAATATCACAAAAATTAACTAAAATATCACTAAATCGATGAAAATTCAATATATTGGAAAGAATATAAGAATCTAGTATAAGTAAAAGCCATTTCTCTATTCGTCAGTCTGTGACGTTAGGCAAAAAATTTGGTAAAGAATTTGACGGGATGTTGCAAATGTCGCCAAATTGATAAAAATGACTCCAGGTGGGAAGTAATATTTTGCAAATTTTGAATTCCGTCATATGACAGGCATACCTTTTATCTTAAATAATAAAAGGCAATGTCTATGTGTGTGTCTGTCTGTGTGTCTGTCTGTCTTATACACTATACGTTCAGCGACCGCGCGTCGGAAAGCTACGAAATTTGGCAATCGGAGACCCGGGGGGGGGGGGAGACACTTGAAAACCGATTTTTAAAATTTTAATTATTTTTTTGTTATTTAATGTTTTATGCGATTTCGACCGTTTTTTGCCATTTTTGCCCTTTTTTTTCCACGATCCGGACATCGTAGGAAAAAACAAATCACACCATCGGAAAGAGCTGACAATTGCGAGTAAAAATATATCAATTTCAAATCAGAATTTCGATTTCTAATATTTTTTAAAGATTTTAAAACAAAAGTCACTTTTTGCTCAAGAAAACGATTTTTGGTTTTTAAATTCTCGCATAGTAAAAAGTACTCATAATTTCGACTAATAATTTACATTTTTAGAAAGGTCAAACATCTGGCATTCTTACAAGACCAATCTGGTCAGGAAATATTACGTATTGCCCACAGGATCGGGATTTTAAAAGTTTCCGAATTTCAATTTCTCGGCGTTCCGCTCGGCGTGCCGCTTCTTAACCGGCGTTTCTCCCCCGCGGAAGGAGGGAAGGTGGTGGGTGGGGACGTCAAGGTGGAGGTGACGTCACGGTTTTGAATGGAGCTCCTTTACTCCATATAAATTATTATATTTATATTTTAAATGATGGAACGATATGGATTTTTTAAATGTATATTTTAACTTTTGGATATTTTAAATGGATATTTTAATTTTATGGATATTTTAAATGATGGAACAATGAAACAATGGAATGAGGATGATGGAATTAAGCATATGGTCATTTTAAATTGCAAATTAGCGCGCGGAAAGTTAGCGGTAGGTCCGGGTTCGATTCCCGCCACTGCCAAAACTGCCGCCGTGTTTACGTGGAATACGATCACGTTAAATATGTGGGTCCGTAAGTCCTTCCGAGAGGTTGGTGGTAGGGGAAGGAGGATACGGCCCCTGTGGATGCCTCCCCCACTGGGTTCCCGTCTAAATTGGGTGAATATATAGAAAGTTATGGAGATTGTCGCGGAGGGCGCGGCAGCCCAGTGGTTAGCGCGTGGGAATTGCACTCAGTAGGCCCGGGTTCGATTCCCGCCACTGCGAAAACTTACGCCACGTTCACGCAGAGTACGATCACGTTAAACATGTGGGTTCGTGAGTCCTTCCGAGAGGTAGGTGGTAGGGGAAGGAGGGTACGGTCTAAATTGGGTGAATAAAAAGAAAGTTATGAGATTGTCGCGGAGGGCGAAGTAGCCCAGTGGTTAGCGCTCGGGAATTGCACGCGGTAGGCCCGGGTTCGATTTCCGCCACTGACACGGAGTACGATCACGTTAAACATATGGATCCGTATGTTTTTCCGAGAGTTTGGTGGTAGGGGAAGAAGGGTACGTTCCCTGTGGATGCCTCCCCCACTGGGTTCCGGTCTAAATTGGGTGGCACATCCTGGCCGTCCAACCAGTTACCTTACACCTTTCTGGTAGGTCGCGCCAACGAGTTTGCCACGGTTGGAATTTGCCACGATCAGCATTTTCAAGGGTTGCGAACAGGCTGGTCGCCAAAGGCGGCTAGTAAAGAAATAAAATCCAATTTGTTTAGCATTACAAATGGTAGTTAAAATCTAAATATTTTAAATAAATCCGACAATTTTAGTTTAAATCCATCTATTTCTAAAACTGCATTTCAAATTCTATCCGTATTTCAATAAAACATGTCTTTATTATTTTCAAATCAATGGTCGTTCAAAACTTGATTTTGTTTGGCATTATTTAGCGAAATAAACTTTACTGCAACCCAATTCCAGATTTTAAAACTCGTTCTTAGAGGATTCATTCCATAATTTTTTTTTAAATTAAAAATATTGCAGACGATTTAAGAAACAATATTATATAATTATGCTTTAAATCTAGGGCAAAAAAAGCATTCTATAAAATTTATAAATTTTGATATATTTCTCATAAATACTTTTATCATAAGTGCTTTTTTTTAGTACAGGTAGTAAAATGATGACCAAAACTGTTAAAAAATGATTTCTGAACAAGAAAGCCTCTATTCTACGATGGCTATCATATTTCGTGTAAACACCTCCTAAATATGAGGCAAGTCCATAGTTTATATGTTTCAAAGGCGGCTTCGTTTACGATTAGTTATGGAATCACGTTAGCATGTTATGGAATTCAAAGTACTGAAGTTGCTATGTAAATATATTTGTTATCTGTTAAAGTATTTCTACAATCTCTTTCGATGATGGTTATTTTCTTTCAATGATTCAATACTCTAGAGAAAAATTTATTTGATATTATTTGTCTCCGTGAAGTGTAATTGAAAGTGAATTCCATTTAAAAGTTCAAGTCATGGAACTTAAAACCAAAAGCTAAAATAAATAATGAATTCTGGATAAAATATAATTAATCTGTTCCTTTAAATGGATATTTGTTAAATATGTTAGTAAGAAAATCTAGGTGAGTTTTTAATTTAAAAATTCAGAACATTTCCATTTTTGTTTTAAAATCTTATATCTATGATGACATTATAACTGCATATAAAAGTGTCATCATGTTTCATATTTTTCATTCAGAGCTACATTTTTCAAAAAATTTCCTAATATATGCTGCTTTTTAATGTTCCTCAATTAAATTCTTATTTGTATTCTTCGTGGCTGTTTCTGCGATCATGGCACAATCATCCAAATGGCGCGAAATGTAATGTGTGGAATTTTGTTGTTTAAAATGCGTTGTTCGTTATATGACTTTTTTATATATTCTCGACAGTATTTAGGTGTTTATTTTAGGCAAGCTCCTTAGGCACTATTCAAATGGGTATTTCTTTATCAATGCTGATATCTAGGTGATCTTCCATTATTGCATAGCCGTTATATTTAAATTGATTTGCATTATGGTTGTTTTCTTGGAAATTTCTGGACTTAATGAAATGACTGTATGATAAGTAAGCAAAAATTTGTAAAATTAAGGATATTTAAGAATTTGTGCAGTAAAAATATGTTTATGTTCATTTCACGCGTTCGATATTTAATTGAGAGATTGTTGATATGGCAATGATAATACGTGAACATAACAACATAAGTATTGCAACAAACATTTACAGACTGCCTTACATCCTATAAATCTAGTATAATGATTTTTCTGCGGCTCAGCATTAAAGACTCACCATTAAATTTATGACTCACCATTGTGACTCAGCGTCTAAAGTTTGTGACTCACCATTCTGAGGAGATCGGCTTGGAATTATATTTAGGAGGTATTGATCGATTCGCATTTTCCATCATAGTTTTTTTTTTTTAAACTCTTGCCAAATTTTGCGATAGATAGTTTAATTTAGCATTAGTAAGCACATAATTTCACCGAATGCGTGTATGAATGAAAAAACTGAATAAAACGGGTCCCGTAGCTTCAGCAATGTATTCAGGTTAGGTTTGCGTTTGTTGCAAGTATAAGTGCACTCAGCAGAGCGCTTAAAAATTGCTGAAGCATAGGAATACTAGAATCAATTCAATTCATTAAATTTTACTAGTTTAATTTTAAGGTCCCAGTTGAAGTGATGCAATGAGCTAGATCTATCATCTTGGACAATGTTAAAGTATTATTTTTTTAACAGTTGTTTATTCCATATAATTTTTAATATTCATGACACAACCATGCACGCATTTTGAATTAATTTAGTAATAATTTAATTTCTCCCGATCACTACATTTGCGCAAGAATGCAGATTCCTTATTCCACTATCGACTATTCCAATTTTACATACGTAAGTAAAGTGACCGGAAGAAATTAAATTATTATTAAATTAATCTAAAATGTGTGCATGACTGTGCGTTTAACATCCAAAAGATATGAAATAATCAACTATTAAAAAATACTACTTTAACGTTATCCAAGATGATAGCCTGAACACATGTGCATGTATGTATATTTATTTGAAATATAATTATGGATGTAATAAATATGCAATTTTTTTTTATTAAAATCATTTATTTTACTCTTTTCAGAATCCTCAAATAGCTCTGTTATGGAAACTTAGTAGGGTTTCAATTTAATATAATGGAAACTGATGAAGTTCTTCATTTAATATGGCAGTAACTGGTGAAATTTTCAACTTAATGTGCCGGTATGTGTTTTTAATTTTACTTTCCTTCTCTTAATACAATTTTAGGAATTCATGTAGAGGTCGTATTCTCCCCCGTAGACCTATAAATGTAACGTTTGAAAGAGGTTATGTGTACTTCAAATCTTATATCATAGTTGGATTGTTCGGGAATTATTTTTATTGATTTTGTATTAAAATAACAATTTATTAACAATTCAATTTATTCAACATTTAATCCCTAAATACGATCTTCAATAATCAAATTCATTGTTATTTTCAAAGTTACATTATACAGGGTGTTCCAAAAACATTGACCTCGGCTTTTATTCCTTAAATATTGATCTTGGACATATATAATAAATTACAAAGTTGCGTAAAAAAAGGTACAGAAATTTATGAAATCGATAAAAATTTTAGGTGATTGAATTTGAAGAAACACAAAATTTAAATTTTTATACGGCCCCCACAAAAACACTTCCCATGAGTAAAATGTGCCCCATACAGTAATAAGGTGATGTACAAAATTTCAGCATTTTATCATTAAAAGTCCCAGAGATATGTTTAACGAAAGTTGGTGAGGGATTAATCACAAATTAAAATATAAATGTTTACAGCAAGAGTGCAAATGACGCAACGCAGAAATGCATAGGCAAATAATAGCTGTTTCTCATCTTTAATGGATTTTTGGCATGGATGGAAAACATTTTAAACAAGCTATGTAATCGTTGTGTAAAGTTATTACTTCTACACAGTGTAGATACTTTTGTACTAATAAATAGCAAAATTATTATTTATTTATGTAATCATTGTTTTCTTTCGTAATTTGTGTATGACCGCTGAAACTCGATCTACCGACATCGTTTCCCCTCTGAGAACGCATGTCGATGCATCGAAAAGTGGTTTAAGTCCGCATTTTTGTCTTTTAATATATCTGGGACTTTTCATGATAAAATGCTGAAATTTTGTACATCAACTTATAACGTGTATGGGGCATATTTTACTCATTGTAAATGTTTTTGTACCGGGGCCGTATAAAAATTTAAATTTTCTATTTCTTAAAATTAAATCCCTGGAAAATTTTAATCGATTTCATTAAATTATGTACCTTTTTGTACACAACTTTGTAACTTATTATATATATCTAAGATCAATATATAAGGAATAGAAGCCGAGGTCAATGTTTTTGGGACACCTTGTATATAATTTCCAAACTCCAAAAATTACTTTTTTAACACTTTACAACAAAGTTGAAAAGTGCTTAGGACTTTGTTCATTCTATCTGTCTGTCTGTCTGTCTGTCTGTCCGTTAGCACGATAACTGCCGTAAAAATGACTTAATCAAAATGAAATTTTAGTATGAAATACATTGAGCCCTATGGGACCTAATTTTTCAAACATTTTTTAAGCGGATTTAAAATTCACAAATTGCTTCGAAAATTTTAGGTAATATTCAAATTATTCCATAAAATATATACAAAAAAATTCAGCGAAATATTTTCAGTAGTTTTTTAAATAAAAATTAAAATAATAATAACACCTCTTATATGAAGCGATCACGTGACCATGATATGAAATGATCACGTGATCCACTTCAAAATGATATATGGCATCCATCTTGTCTCAAAATCGCGATATTTAAAGTTCTTTTTAATTCATATTGAGTGTTGTATCCGTCCTAAAACCACTTTATTTTTGCTTAAATTCTGTGCATCTACATACTGAAACAACGAAATTACAATATATTTGAGTTTAAATGCTCATCCAAATTTGATTATTTCTACAACGAAGCCTATTTTTCACCTATGTAATATGTAAACAGCAAAATATGTAGAAGGAGTTGTATTAGAATTGCTGTATTTATTTAACACAAAATCATTTAGTGCATGGAGTCTGCATAGCTGAGATGAATGAAATATTCATTGATTTTACAAAGAGAAGGACGATGTTTTTCGATGAAGTTTTACGCATATAGTTTAATTACTTGTAGCTCCATGGTGTTATTTTTTAAATAAAATACATTATTATAGTATTGTGATGAATGACCTGAATGGGGAATTATTTATGAATGAAATGCTGCTTTTATAAAGAGAGCCAGGCGTGTTATTTTTTCTATGACGTCATTTGAATGAATTTCAGTTGTTTTCGATGAAGTTTCCAAATATAATAAATTATCGTAGTATTATGATAATTCTAAAATTATTACCGAGGAATGTATCACATTTTAGAGATGTTTAAACCAGGCAATTTATATTTCAATGCCGTCATTTGAATGAAGTTCATTTTTTTCGATGAAGGTTTAAGTTTTCAAATATAATAAATTAATGTAGTATTGTGATAAGTTTTAAAATATTACCGAGGAATATATTGCATTTTAGACATGTTTAAATAAAATTGCATTGAAGTTGGTAAGTGTTTCATAATCAATGCTTTAAGCATGATTGATCTTTCTTGTTTAATATTACATGTATTTTAATAGCATCCTTGTTTTTCTCTTTTATATTTCATTTATCCAGTAATTTGAAAAAAAAATATTTTAAAGGAGGCAAAGGGGATGAAAAATAAGTATAAAAAATGCACAGCATCAATCAAATTCTTTATTAAATTCATTCAAAATTTCATGGAATTCATAATTTTTTATTTTAATCATGGATGATAAATGTTCCAAGATTCTTGTAGAAATTAATTATAGCCCACACAACTTGTGAGGATTACGCATACACAGCGGTAAAAATGGTTGGTGAACTTATTAAGCATGGTTTTTTTAATATTTGACGTTTAAAAAGTCAAAGTGTAAGGTCATGAGAATTAAAGAAAAATTTTTACTGTACTATATTTATTGTTTATATCATACCTATATAAAACCTCAAAATTTTTGCTTTAAATATCAATTTATCCAACAGCATTTATTTATTTAATGATAAATTTACCCTTTAAAAGAAACATTTATATAGTAAGTTAAACTTTCTTTTTAATCTAGAAAAAAAATATCTTTCGTAAAGTCTATATCAGGACCTATTGAATATTTCCTAATTAAATAATTCTTTTTGTAAACTTAATTTAGATTCCTCTCTATTTACCTAGAAATTGTGTATTATATGTCTCTGTTTCATTTTTTAAAAATATAAATAATCCCTTAGTTACATTTTTTGTGAGCGTTCTTGTTTGATTTTTTATATTAATTAAACAGACTGGAAAAGATTATAAAAAGCATTGATGCATTCGGCCCGAAATGCACAGAAATGAAGTTTCGGTACTTTGCTGTAGAAAAGTAACACGTTTCTAAAGTATTTTCTAAATATCATAATAATAAATCATTTATTTATTTAGTTATTTATTTATTTCCCAGGCTTCCAACTCAACCAGAGTATGTATTGCAGTTTCAAGAGAGGTCGGGAAAAACACACACACAAAAAAAACAATACAGAAAAACAAATAAACAGAATAATAAACAAGACATACATACATAGATATACATATTGAACTAGATAGACATAGAAATAGATATAATGGAACATTAAACAAGACATACACAGATATACATACCTAAAAAATATACATAGAAATATAATACGTTAATACGTTCAATCCCAAAAAGGAACGAAAAGTACAAGAAACAATAATAATTCAGTAAATAACAATATGAAAAAGGGATTTAAAATTAAAGGCCTGAACTAAGAATAGGAAAAGAGTAAAAGGTGAACAAAAACACAAAAGAAAATACATGTTAATAAAAATGTATACACAAAAACAGAATGCAAGAGCGTATATAGTGAAACAATTATTCATTAATCAGTACAACACTGACAGCATAAGCTACCCATAAACAAATTAATAAACACTATCTGAGACCTTTTATAATATTAATACGGTTTTTAATCCTATCAATAGAGTTTTTATTTTTACAGATGTTAAAAATCCATAGTGGTTGATTTACACTCTCTATAAAAGCAGCATTTCATTCAAAAACATTTATTCTATTCCTTTCATTCATCACAATACTTTAATAATTTATTTTATTTAAAAACTTAAAACCATGGTGGTACAAGTAATTTAACTCTATACTTAAAACTTCATTGAAAAAATAATCGCTTACTTCTCTGCGTAAAATCAATGAATGTCTCATTCATATCAGCTGCATTGCAGATACCATGAGTTAAATAAATTTGCGTTAAAGAAATGCAGCAATTCTTATACAACTCATTCTACATCTTTTGGTATTTACATTCTCCATAAGTGAAAAGCAGGCTTCGTTGTAGAAATAATCAAAGTTGGATGATCATTTAAACTCAACTATATTGTAATTGCGTTGTTTCAGTATGTAGAAGCACAGAATTTAAGCAAAAATAAAGCGGTTTTATGACGGATACAACACTAAATATGAATTAAAAAGAACTTTAAAAATCACGATTTTGACACAAGATGAATGCCAAATTTTATTTTGAAGTGGGTCACGTAATCTCTTCATATAATGGTCACGTGATCTCTCCATATAAAGGGTGTAATCATTATTTTTACTTTTCTTTAAAAAACTACTTAATATATTTTGCTGATTTTTTTATATATTTTATGAGATGATTTGAACATTTCATAAAACTTTCGAAACAATTTGTGAATTTTAAATCCGCTTAAAAAATGTTTAAAAAATTAAATCCCATAGGATTCAATGTATTTCAATTTTTCAACCCGGGTTCAATCCAAGACTAATTGGGTGGTATTATTCATTTATATTCCCGTAGGTCCCACAGACCGTCTGAAAAACATACTAAACTTTTATTTTGATAAAGTCATTTTTACGGCAGTTATGGTGCTAATGGACAGACAGACAGACAGACAGAATGAACAAAGTCATAAACACTTTTCAACTATGTTGTAAAGTGTTAAAAATGAAACGGTACATGTATAGAAGTAATATGCGATTGGTGTCAAGTGTATATTTACTTCACGCCACAAGACGGGGTTTTTAACCCCATCTTGGCCGCAATTAATGCTAGAGGAATAACTTTTTATATCTGTAAAACCGGAAGTCTAGAGCCGAAAATAAAAAAAAATTCAAATCAGTAAAATACAAGTAAAGAAAAATGCTGCTGAAAACTGTCTTTTTGAATTTAACTTTTCTCGTTATTCTTGTTCTTGCTGCGGTCGCATTTTTTGTTAATGGACCTACAAGCCAAACCAGTTAACCGATTCTGATTATTTTTTTTTTTATCTTTTTCCTTATGATTCAAAGGTGTGCCTTTAAAAAATTGAATTTTGTTTATTTTCTATAAGAAAATCAGTAAGTAATTAAAAAATAAATTGGAATTTTGTAGGTCATTTGATGGCAGTAAATAAATTACCCAACAATGAAATTCAACAATATTTATATTTGATTCACGTGCAATGCATTAGAAAATTTTTTGAAAACTTGAAAACGCTTACCTTCATGCAGTCCATTTATCTTCATTCTTGAAATGAAGGTCTATTTTATTGTCACAGTTTTTATTTGCTTAGGATAAATTACAAGTGAAGATGGCGTTGTAATTTGAATGACAGAATTATAAGATGAAAATAGCTATCTTCAGACGTTTAGGCTATAAATTCATCACTTAGCAAGTCAAACTCTCTCAGATGATGATATAGATGCTGAAATATAATATATATATGTATTTACAAAATATTAAGGAAGGCGGTGGTATAGCTTAATAGTTAAGGCTCGGGGATTGCGCTCGGAGCACCAGAGCTCAATTCCCTGAGCTATCCAAACTATCCCCGTGTCTGCGCGGATTACGGGCACGTTAAATTTGTATGCACGAAAGTCCTTCTGATAGGTTGGTGGCAGGAGAAGTCAGATATGGGTAAAGAATGATACGATCCCTGTGATTATCAACCCCACTTTTAGATGATGTCTGTGTGTGTGTGTATATTTATGTGTGTGTGTGTGTGAATGCGATATCTCACGAACCAATTGTCGAGCATAATTTGACAGGATTATTACTATCCATGAATACTGGAACCCTGTTGATTTTAAACAGGATCTAACGTATGGAGACTGCTTAATTTTCAAATGAATTTTTAAATTAAAAAAAAATCAGGACAAATGTTAAATAAATAATCATGCGTAATTTTTTATTCTAAAACGAACGACAGAGAACTCTAGCTTAAACCGTTTTCGAGATATTGCACGTTTTTCAAATAAATGTGCTGTGTGATAAATCCCACACGTTCGGTCAGAACGCTATAAATACTTAATATGTTCATGAAACATTAAGTTAATAGCTGTCGTGATCATAAATGGTTTAAACTGAAAATTAAGAAGTAATTAAAAGGTTTGGAAATGAGGACACCGATTAGATTTAAAATAACAAAAATAAGTTTATTTACACAATTTAACATTAAAATATGAAAAGATTTGAGCTTAAAAGTTGCTCCCTTAAAATATTAACACATCGTAAATCATTATTACATCGTAAATCATTAACCATTAATTCTACCATAATCTTACTCACAATTCTCAAATATTAAAAATAGTTACACACTTCAAAAGGTTATCTCTTCTTCAAATTACAGAGTATTATTTAGCACGAAAATACATATTTCGAGAGTCTGACTTGTGGCTTTTAAAACAACGCATTTGGCTTGGGGACACAATGCAAGGTCATTAATCCCTTCAGGTAGCGATAATTAAAAGAGAGGAGAGAGTACATCAACATAGAGTAATGTATGGATCCAAAGGCCTACCTTCTGTTCTGAGTCCAGCAAGGTCTCGAGTGTGATGGCATGACGAAGACAGGCGAAACATCATCTCGCTCTGGAAACGATTATACAACCTCACACTATGAGCTCGTAAAATGCACTCTCTGCTTTCCACACCGAAATCCGTCTCTCTTGAAAAATCTACTAAGTCGATCTTTCCTCCCTCTTAAATTTTCATTCACTCCAAGGATTAAAACCCCTTTAATATCATTGGAAGGTATAATGTTACTGTTTTACCAGTGGCTAGACCATGACAGCTGGCCCCCCACATCCAATTTTGGGCCCGGGGACCAAGTCGAGCCGCGGGCCCTAGATAAAAGAATAAAGTTGGAAGGTACCTCTTTTTTCTGTATCATTTAGGAGTAGAGTAGAATTTCATAAAATATATCAAGTACAAAGTTTTATACAGTATAACATTGAAAAAATAAGAAATTTGTGAAGGATATTTCATATGATGGCAAATGGTGCGTACATTTCATTTTAAAAGAAATATTTTTATACTTCTTTGCTCGCGTATTTCGTATAGTCATACACATGTTTGGAACAATCGGAAGTGGCATTTCCAGAACTAGAAGTGTAAATCATTAGTGACCACCTCCAAAGTTCGATGTAGAATCAGTAACCAACCCTGAGAAATAATTATTGTAAAAAACTGTAATTTTTTAATCGAAAGAGACATCTATAGAACCAGAACTAGAAATCGTTAATGAATTTTTTAACCTCTAAAATATTTGATACTGAATTGATACTGAATTTGATGCTGAATCCATATCAGTCATCATCTAAGCTCATTGAAAAAAAAAGATGTTGCAAGGAAAGTGTAAATTTTTTAAATGAAAGTGACATTTCTACAATCGGAAGTTAAAATTCTTAGTGATTTCCTCTAACCTCTTCAAAATGTGACTGCATCAATCATTGGCTAAGCTTTATCTGTAGCCAATTCCAAAAAATAGATTGGAAATTTTTGGAAATCTGTAGCCAATTCCAAGAAACAAGGGAAATTTTTTGAACCGGAAGTAGGAAAAAATCCGAATTAAAAATTATTTCTCAATCCCTCAACTTTTCACCACCAAAGCTCTATTTACAGCCAATCTTAGAAAATGGAAAGGAAAAGAGAAGACTTCAAGGAAAAAAGAAAACTGAACTAGAAACGTAAAACGAACCAGATATGGAAATCTTTAGTGAACCTGCTTACCTCTTCCAGAATTTAATGCTCGATCCATATCAGGTCGTATCTAAGCTTCATCTATAATAGATCCTGAGAAATCGATACCTCAAAAATTTTTTTGTGAAAACAATGGCATTGCAGCATTTCTGTGGCGAACAACCACTCACAAAAAAAGTTATCGGTGTGATAGTCGAATTATCCCCAATAAACATGCATATGCAGCATATAAATGAAATAAAATATGTCCAAAGTATCTTGGGATTTTATCAGAAAATCAACTTTCAATTGTAACTTTTTAGATGGAAACAGCACATGTTCAGATACATGCCATTTTGGTGCCTCAATCGTTTTGACTCACTGAAAAATCCAAAGACGGAAAGTTCTCTGCTTTTGACAAAAACCGATTTTTAGCAATTAGCAGTAAAAGTTTGTATTTTCCAAATGCTCCACTAAAATTATCCTAAAAGATTTTAATCGGCACATTTTTGAACTTTAACGACGGAAATCATTTTTAACACTTTACGATATAGTTGAGAAGTGTTTATGACTTTGTTCATTCTGTCTGTCTGTTTGTCAGTCTGTCCGTTCGGACGATAACTGCCGTAAAAATGACGTTACCAAACTGAAAACCAGGCGATTTATATTTCAATGACGTCATTTGAATAAAGTTCATTTTTTTCGATGAAGTTTTAAGTTTTCAAATATAATAAATTAATGTAGTATTGTAATAATTTTAAAAATATTATCGATGAATGTATCGCATTTTGGAGATGTTTAAATAAAATTGCATTGCAATTGGAAAGTGTTTTACAATCAATGCTTTATGCGTGACTGATCTTTCTTGTTGATTTAATGCATTATATCATTACAAAATTATAATTTCTATATTACATTTATTTTGCAGTTTATCATTGCATTTCATCTTTTATATAGTAAACTAGCTCTATTCAAATACCAATTCGCCAAATATGGTGCCACAACTGAAAATATTATGGTGTTGAAAACAGTTTATACCAGCATAGCAGGAGCAGTAACATTTTTACTTATTTTGTAGCACTACAACTACTTCACAGCGTGTATAGTTTAATAGAAACGTCTCATATTTCGGATTTTTAAGTACCACTATTATTATATGATATTCACCAAAAATCAAATTAGCGCCAGAGTAATGCCTAACCAACATGGCTACCAAATTTCAAGGAAATTTAGTGAATATCCTTTAAACTACGGTGAATACATAAACTCACTAGATACTCCCACATTTATACAAACCGCCAATATGACATTGATAAAATGAAGTTCATCGAAAACGTTTTTGTTTCATAACTAATTATTTTATTCTAATTCATTGTTATACATAATTACATTAAAAGAATGGAAACATGAAGTTAATTCAAAATTATATTGCGATGTGTATCAAAATTATATTGCCTCGAACTCATTCATTATGTTCATAAAATGTTTTTTCCAAAGTGTATCAATTCTGATATTTATGAAATAAAATTTCAATTGAGTATGCACAAAAGGTGCCATTAATAAAAAAAGCATTTTCTAATTAGGATTTCGAGAGAGGGGGCAGACGACCCACAAATCTCCCCCTTCCTCCCCAGGATACGTCTTGACAAAATGTAATATATAATAGAGAGTATGTGAATTTTCTCTTTCAATGGTTTTTCTCTACTAATTACGAAGTTCAACATAAAATCGACAGTTTAAAAACGCATTATTATAAACACAAAAGCATTCATATTCCTTTAATGTGCAATATTTTGCCTGAAGTTTTGTACATATTTAACTATAGTTATTTTAAAGGAATAAATTTACAAAGCAGCATAGAAATGTGATAAAATAAATTTAATTTATTCTAAGATTAACTTTGTTTCAGGATTAAGATATCTAAAAATAATGTTTGAAAAATGTAAGACAATTATTTTGAACATACCTTAAATCTTAGATGGTAGTATACATACAATACTGCCTCTGTTTCAGTGAATAATTTATTTTTTTTTATAAAATTTAGATGCACTAGCACCGATAACAAAACTTGCTTTTTGCACTTTCTTTAAAGTAATATAAACTACTACATCACTGAAATCAATGTGGGAAGCAAGTTCGTGCCTTCAAGGAAGGAGCAATTTAATCTGTTTTGATTCCTGCCATGCCAAAGCTGTAGATAGAAACTAGCATTTTTCCATTCTACTGACCAACATTCAGTCGGACCAAGTCGGACATGGAACACTATGGATACCCCGTTGCGTTAATTGGTTTACAAGGAGGGAAGATAAGATCCCCCTTCCCATCCTTATAATTTCACAAAAGAAATCTGTAGACAAGAATCGTTTTAGTAGTCAGCTGGATATGATTGATATGAGCTGTAAACTTGAATGAATGAAACTTACCCGCTAGTGTTATAAATGTATCCATTTTAGCAGTGCAATTCTAGAAAATTGCTCCCTGCTTCCCTGTAGGGATCAGTTTTTTTATTGCCTTGTCGACATCAAAGAGCTAGACTCGAAGGTCGACATCGCCTTTCTTTCTTTAACAACAAATAATGTCTGCAGTTAAACACAAAGACATTGTGAAGCTATCTCTACCCAGGCGACTTGTATTGAACTAAGGAGACAATCTTCAAGTAAAAGACAATTTTCAAGTAATTTAGATAAAAAATTATAAATTCATACACTGATGTTCTATAATAAATATTTTATCTTCAGCAATGTTCACGGGCCCCTAGCAATCGCCGGGCCCCAGTACCGTGGTACCAACTGACCACCCCTTTGTGGAGGCCCTGCATGACAAGGGGCTTGCTCAGAAGTCCCTGTATTTATCGGTGCAGCTGGTCAAGATCCCTCGCTCCGGCGTGACAGCTGGGTCCGGGTGCGCCCCTTTCCACCCGCGGAGCTTTCCTCCATCTTGGATGAGCCTCCCGCTGGCATGCCGTCCGAATCCACTGACCGTTCCCTTTGCAGGTGGCCAGAGGGGAACCCTATACATATATGTAACAGGGCTAGGGACCGTCTTGGCAGGTCGCCTTCCTCTCCAATATTTAGCAATGTTACATATTTTTGGAAAACACTATGTGACAAAATGTATCTAAAAATTGCATAAAAATGAGTATCATGAATATGTAACACTTGGCGATTTATTTAGCAACCATAGCGACTAATTTGTAAAAATGTCGCCAAGTTGGAAACTTTCAATAGGGTACCATATTGACAAAAATGACGCAAAGGTTACGAAAATGACGCCTAATTGATGAATTTAGAATTAACATATTTTAATATAATGAAGTGTATTGCTTAGCAGATGTTAGCAACATTTCCAATTGTTAAGTTATATTTGCGCTAAATATAAGTGAATTTTGTACTTTAATAATTTTGTACTTTAATGAATTTTGTACTAAATAATTCTAGAAAGCGCATCCGGAAAAAGCCCAATGTCAGTGTACTTTTCAATCTTAAAAGCATTGCACCGTGGATCTTATTTATAATTATTTCATATAATTATTCCATAAGAAGTAAGTCGCTTGTATTATGCAGGGAAAGTCATGTGCTGCCCACATCAGAATTATTTCTTGCTTTACTTTGAAGATTTTATTTCTGTTTTTTAATTTCTGATTTTTTAAACTGTTGTCTTTTCATATTTTTTTTAGTTATAAAATTTTTATTTGGCAGTTATAAATACATACTAAACAAATATTCTAATCTTCGACTTATTTATTTTTGCAAATAAAAAGACGTATGTAACTATTTGTAGTTAATCGTCAAGCGTCCCGGTACTATTTCTTAGCATTACACCACTGATAAAATGTCTAAAATGTAGACTTGTCTAATTTTACATCAAGATTTACATTTCTTTTCATACGTTTTAAACCTCTCCTATTTTCATATTAGGATATACAGAAATTGACTTACCACCCATTGTTCATTTTTTTCAGCCGCTTACAATATCATAGATTTCTCTAGAAAAAAAAACATTCGTAAACCCATCTGTTAATAAATTATAAAATTTTTATCCGAAGTATGTCTTGAATTTCTTAAACGAATTTCCCAGGCTAGCAAGTTTCGAACCCCTTCCGGGGTAGAAACGGATCGGGGAAATAAACACTCGGATATTTTGGGGTGGGGTGAGAGGGGTTGCACGTGGATTTCTGCGGAATCGCCTTATCGCCTGTTTCATGAGCGGTTGAAAAAATATATACTGTCAACTGTAATTGTCATAGTTTTTGTTTTTGCGGAAAACGCGTACGATTTGATTAGTGCAATGTTAAAGACAATTTTAAAATTTTAAAGCATGCACTTTTATCAACTTTAAATTGTGTTCAAATATATTATTTAAGCTGCGGGTGCTTATTTAATTATTTATACGTAGTGGACGCTTATTTAGAACCCGGGCAACAGCGGGTAATTCGTTCTAGTCCTCTTATATATTTTAAAAGCGAACACTAAACTTTTATAAAAAATATTTATTAATTTAATGCATGTGTTGTCAATCTTAGATGTAGAATGCTAGTGTCCTTATAACCCCAAATTTGTACTATTAGTTCTGCCTCCACTAGTATTGTTATTTTCCACTTTCCAGAAATTCTATTACGGATAGAAACTAAAAATGTGCAATATCAGCTAGAAGCAAGAAAGTTGATATGCTAGCAAGAAACAATATTACACTCGCTTGCAACTATAATATTATAATACCAGCTAGAAACAACAAAGTTACAATGCTAACTATAAATAAAAAGGTATTATAATACCTAAAACCAAGAAGTTATTATACAATCTATAAACAAAAACGTTTAAGAACCAGCTGGAAAAAAGGTATTTGAAATAATAGCCAGAAAGGAGAAAGTTAGTTAGAATACCAACTAGAAAGAGAACAACTTACACACAATACAACAGCAAAATTAGTACGTACTATGAAAGTATTATGAAACTAGTATTAAAAGAAAATTATTTAAATGCAATAATGTTGCTTACACAGCTCAAGACTAACCTGATATACCAAATAAATAAAATTAATTAACAAATTGGTTTTAATTTAATTTACACTTGCCTCGATTTCTATTCACTTTTGCTTGAACAGCTAAAATTCAACCACGAAATGGAACAAAACTTATGCTCTTTCATACATTTTAAAGGAGTTAGAGAACACAAAAGGAATGTGTAATTAAGAGATCACATTTGACATGCATTTGTACAATATTTTATTCATCACCTTTTGTGAATTTTGCTCTTTATAATGTCCTCCATATCCATGCAAAATTTATTAGATGCGTGTTGAGATCTCATTTGCATATATTTGTTCTTCCTAGTACAAATGACTTTTATATTATGGTTTTACTGGCGATTTAAAATTTTCGCTAGATTTACAAGTTGTAAAAGGTATTTCAACTACCTTTTACAACTTGTAACTATTCTCATATCCTCGTGCAAGGCTCGAGGATATGAGAATATTTCCTCAGTAATAGCTTAATATAGACCAATGTATATGTATCGGAAAGTATATTTTTTATATAGTATTTGGTCAATTTTTAATCAATTTATGACTTTCATATTATGGTTTACTTTGAAGAAATTCAACACATATATTAATTATTGCATTAACTTTTAGCGAAACATCTGTGAATGTGTGTATCTACCTGTGTATCTGTCCGTATATGCAATGTAGATATTCACTCCAGAACAAAAACTATGTGACAAAATTCCATAAAATTTGGTAGATAAGTGTTGGAGAGCTTTTTTTTTTCTCTTTTACTTCCAATCTTTAATTTATTTTAACTCTATTTTTAATTCTCTCTTTTGATTTACAACTCTCCAATTTTTCGAACTCATTTTTTCCAAACTTTTATTTTTTTATTTCAAACTCTCAATAGATTTTCAAAATTCATAACTACTTAAATTTATTTCAAACTTTATAATATTTTATTCAATTATGTTATTCATTTATTATTTTTTACCAAGAAATGGTTATATTTCCAAAAGACAATTACATTTCTTAAGGATTTCAAATTTCAACAATTTAAAACTATAGTAAATAAAACTATTACTTATCGATGGACTCAGAAAAAAATCCGAAAACATATAATACAATTTATTGTGCCAAATTAATTTATTAATTATTGAGTTTCACAGAAAGTTTATTTCAATTCAAGCCTATACATCATACTTCGATATTACCCATTCCAACCCAAGTTCGAACCCGGGGGGGCGGGGGATATCCTGAGCTTTCATCATGTAGCTGGTCTGTCATAAATTCTTATTTTTACACGATTTCATTAATTAATTAATTATAAATAAATAAACTTCGGGGAACACATTAATTTTATAATAACAATTTAACAAGTTTTCACACATGATATTGCTATCAACGAATTTTCATAAATATGTGGTATAATTTAAATTCCGAAGGTAAAATTATTGAAATGTCAGTGAAGTTAATGAAGATAGTTTGTTTAAATTCCATCACCACTGACAAGGAAGTAAAACTGTAACACAATAATTTCGCGACGAAGAAAATATTCACTGAAGAACACTAATTGCAAGTTACTTTCCACAGAACATGTGTTTATCTTGTGATGATTCGATTTCGGATAAGATATGGAAAAATAAAAGTGGTACTTTTCAGTATCCACAAAAATGAACTGGTGTGTAACTCAAATTGACTTTCTTATACCATAATTCATATTTTTTTCAAACTTTACAGGAGAATTTAAAAAAAATCGTTATGGTGAGTCCGAATAATTACAATTATAGCGTGTTGCCCTTCACTTTAATAGGCTTGAAAAAGCGACTTATTCACTTTAAAGCGGTTGATACCACATATAACAATATATCTCCCCGGGGGTGACTTGCCCCCTCCCCCCCCGAGGGAGCTAATGACTTCACGAACAAAAAAATTCATATCGCGGCTATCTTTCGCAACAATGATTGAAACAATGATTAAGTTTCGTCATCATTGAGCCATAAATAAACCCTTTTATGCATGATTGTGTTAAATTTTATCCTATACTGCCATGTTAAAAAAATAAATAATTTCGAATAAATTTCGAAGTTTCCGTTAGAATTAAAAAAAAAATACATCTAGTTCTATAATTTTTGATAACAAAGCCGGATATAAAATTTCGTGAACATTCATTAATATTTATGGGCGCTATCGTGTAAGCAAAAATTTGACCGCATACATACATACATACATACAGACAGACATACAGACAGAGTACATCACTCCAAAAATAGTCAAAACGTGTTCAGCAGGTCTTAAAACATATATTGACATCAAAATCTTGAATTCTAAAATTTTCGTGAAAACAATACTTTTTCTGTACTAATTACATAGTATAAGTACTATGTACATAGTATAAGTACTATGTACATAATATGAGTAGACATTTTATATATTATTTTGTTCAATAAAATTTAAATTATTTTTATTACGCAATATATGAACAAGAACGAATACGGTGATGGCTTAAAAGTCATGTGCTGGCCACATTAGAATTTTTTAAAAAGTTTGATATTCATTTTATTAGTTCCGCATGTTTGTTTTCATACATATTACTTCCAATTATACCTATCTAATTTATACATGTGTTTATTGTGTAGCATCCCGACTCAGTGTCTATTTCATCTTCTGCCCGAGAGCCTGCCGGGGGGTTAATTAGCGTGTTTTCGGCAAATTGCGTTTCAGAAGCATTATGAGAGATGGAAAATGAAGAAATGAATAATTCAAGAGTTTAAATGCGCGCATCCCTCTCCGTTCACGTTATACGCTTTTTTGTCACAAGTCATTTGTTAGATGGGGATGTTTAGCATCAACTTAAACTATATTGATTGGACTGAATAACAAGCAACACGTAGAAAAGTAATTATTTAGTTGTTATTGGATATATTAGGAGCAAATTGCTTTTAGAAACGCGTGATTTCGATATCTATAAATAACAATGAAAATCCATCTGTTTGTTAGTCGCATCAGCACTGGCACTGGAGAACGACTGTAGAAAATTTTATGAAACTTTGATGGATAGCCTTGTATAGTTTCACTTAAAATTTAGGTGTGCTTCTGTAACGTATGTGCTTCTGTAACGTATGTGCTTCTGTAACGTTAGGTGTGCTTCTACAAGTAAAACGTACTGTGCAATTTTTATTAAATAAAAAGGCGTAGCTTACAAGAAAGGTCTTTCAACCCAAACTTTTCAATTTTAATAAAACATTTACGACAAATGGAATAAACAAATGTAATCTTTTGGAAAATATATATATATATATATATCAGTGAACTTCAACAGCAATACTGCAAAATTATGCAATAAAAAGTCGTACTATTCACACGGTTCAATTTCATATAGCCTAAATCATTTTCGTACTATACAAATTATGTGCTACTGCACGTTTAAAACACCCTAATTTTATGCTGAGAAGCGCATAATAATCGCTAAACCGGTTTGTGAATACTGTTATTTGAGTTGGAGAGAGATCATAACTTTAATCATAGAATACTATATTTATATATACGCTATTACATACGATATGTAAATTTTGCATACATGTAACAACGTATATGTAAAACAATTCATAACTATTTTGGTATTTTTAACAGGAACGAAGGACTCAGACAAGCGACGTCAGTTTGACAGTCTTAGCTAGAAGTTTGCGACCCATAAATTCATGATATCAAAATTACGATGGCAACTTGGGCGTAAACAACTCTTCCGGCCAAGACTTGCACAATTTTCATTAACTCCATAGGAGCCAATCAAGAGGCACTCCAACTTCACACGAAATGAATAGGCCAATGGAAGTCGTTGAGAGCGTGTTTCCCCGAAGCAAAAAAAGAAAGGTCTCCTGACCGACCCCCACCGATTTTAATGAAAAAATTGCTGTAAATAGTATAGGTCTGTCACAACACATTGTGTAAGTACCAAAGGCCCAATTGCAACAGAAACGACACAATAAAATATTGAAAATTGGTTCTGGGTTACCAGAATCTATACGTTATCCCGATTTGGCGTTTATACATTATGATTACCGTTTTGACAATCGTGAAAGCTGAAAACCTCTGAAGATGTAATATTATAAACATTCGGTTAATGCCTAGATCCTGGGCATACGAGCGTCGTATTTGAATGTTTGACAAAAGTAACAACATTGTTTACGAAAGCTTCTGCAGAGTTTTTTATATCCATCTGTTCGACTGTTTCCCGAGGCGATATGGTTTTTGTTATTTTCCTGCCGACAATACGGTACTTTTTCTTAAATGTGGTTAGCCATTTTCGCGATGCCGAGAATTTCATTCCTAAATCAATGGCTTTAGAACTGGCCAAACGCTTTAAATCACAATCATGTACAACGATGCATTTTTGTCTTGTTTCCTGGAATTGTTCGTATACAAAATCTTGAATGGCTTTTAATTTGAGTCCGCGATCACTCAAATTTCCAATTTGTTTTTCCCAATTTTTTAACTGGCGCAGGTTTTTTACTTATTTAAAGCAATGTTGTACAGATCGTAGACGACGACATGACGCTTACTTGTATTTCTCCGATATTGCAGTGCAGCTTCCTTATATTCAAAACTTATCTTTGGTATCTGTACGTCACCTTCATCAGAACCCAAATTAGCATCAGCACTAATATATTCAGGATCGCTTTCGTCGTCAAGCTCGTAATCAGAGGATTCTTCCTCAATCCCCGCACTTTTCATCGAAGTAACATATTCATGTATGACTTCATTGATTCTGTTTTCCAGATCTCTTTCTTCTTGGGTGATAGGAGTTATTTGAAAATCATTTTGAGTATATTCCTGACGAAGCATCCATATTACGTTACATACGATGATGATAGTCATTTCGATTTAACGGGGTTCAAAATTACAAAAAAGAAAATAAATAAATAAAAAATGCGAAATTGCAAATGTAAAAAATATTCAAATAGTTTAAACACACTGTTCTATAAGCCTTTGATAGTGTTGTTGTTGAGACCCAGACCGTCCGACCTACCAGAGAGGTGTAGTCTTTGATAGTGTAAAAACACAGAAAATCATGCAACAAGCTTGCATTCAAACAAACAGTAAAGAGAAATAAACTATAAAAAATATCGCTGGAATTACGAAATGTGTAGTACTACAAAACAGTAAAAGAATCGAAGAGCAAAGCAAACGAGCCGATGCACTGTTTCCGTACTTATACTCAGGGAATGTGACGTATACTGTACGCAACGTTGTCGCCGAGTTCTACAGTAGGGTTACATTTGGCGATGAAAACTATTTTTTTTCAATATTTTATTGTGTCGTTTCTATAGCTATAGGGCCGCTGGTATTTACACAATGTGTTGTGACAGACCAATACTATTCACAGTAATTTTTTCACTAAAATCGGTGGGGGTAAAATCTGAGAAGTGAGACAAGTATCAGTAATCAGATGGAACTGAGATGAGATTCAGTGCTGCTGAGAAATAAGACGAAGTACTGCAAAACTATAAGACGAGATTTGAACTGTAAGAATGAAGTGTGCTAACAATAAAAAATGAAAACGAACGTAGTAAGAATAGAATTGTAACAAGAGATGTTTACAACGGTATGCCAGAATTCAACGACAAGACAGAGCAACGATATAAAGTTATGTGCCGATTTTATTTGACAGCGATCGGGTCCTTTTTCTTTTCAAAAATGTTTTGGATTACAAAATGGTCTCACATTGAACTCTCCTGGGGCACGTCGTAAAATAATAATCAATTAGGAAGTTATCTTTGTAATTATATTCTTGCTCATAATTGTATGTTAAATAAATATTTTTAAAGTTAAAATTGTCTAATGATTAATGTATTTATTACTTTCCTTACATACATAGTATAATATATAAGGAAAATATTGTGACGGGGTCCAAAATTCGAATTCGAGTTTTCGACGGGAGAGCACGTTTCAAGCATCCCGAATCACGTATCGAACATTTTTGAGATGATGTCTGTGTATGGGGGGTAAAAGTATGTATGTGGGGGGTATGTGGGTGTGTGCGTGTGTCAGTGAGTCTGTGGAGACGATATCTCACGAATGAATGAAGCGATTCGAATGAAATTTGGTACAAAAATTACAATCCGTGAATACTGGAAGTCTATTATTTTTAAACACAATCGAATGTTCAGAGCCCCCTAAATTTTCGAGTAAAATTTTGAAAAAATTATCAAAAAATCAAAACTTTTAATAAAGTTAAGCAAATAGATATTTCTTATGCAAGTTTACTTTAGAAAACGATTGACATAAACGTTAGAACTCTAGCATAAACAGTTCTCGATATATTGCACATTTTTCAAATAAATGTATCAGAAAATCCCATAAATTAAAAAAAATATTAACTGTTGAGAAACATGTTCACTTTTCACATGTAATATCATGCGATAAATTTGGTGATATCCTTCTCGTGGAATATAGCTCGCTCCATTTATGAGAAAATATACTTTGAGTAACACTTTTGTATTTGAACACCAATAGTCATTTATCTGCTATAAGAATAACTTATTTCTCAGTCCATAATGCTTGGCGAGATTTTGGCGATGAATTTGGCGGAATGTCGCCAACTTGGTGACTTTTTTAAATGTTGCCAAATTAACGAAAATCTGGCCAAATGGAAAAAATGACGACTCAGTGGCGAAAATGTAATATCTTGGAAAGAATGTAAGTAACTACTATAAGAATAACCTATATTTTTTTCTGTAAAAGTAGTAAATTCATTGCATTATATAAGGAAAGTCATGTGTTGCCCACATCAGATTTGTTTTAGATATGGTAAGTGAGCTCGCAGTGAGTATAAATTTGGTGGGCTATCACAGCCACAATATTATTTATGACATCTATAAGTTTTTATCACCACAGTATAACAAAACACATTTGTAGTATTTGATTTCGATTTAATGGTAAAATAAAAAATCTGATGTGGGCACCACATGACTTTCCTTATATAATGCAATGAATTTACTACTTTTACAGTTTAAAAAAATATTATTCTTATAGTATATACTTATATTCTGTCAAAGATATTGAATTTTCTTCAATTAATTGTCATTTTCATTGAGATAGCGTCATTTTTAGCCATTTGGCAAGATTTTCGTTAATTTGGCAACATTTAAAAATGTTGCTAAATTGGCTACATTTCGCTAAATTCGTCGACAAAATCTCGCCAAGCGTTATGGACGGAGAAATAAATTATTCTTACAGCGGATAAATGACTATTGGTGTTCAAATACAAAAGTATTACTCAAAGTATCTTTTCTCGTGAATGGAACGAGTTAGATCCACGAGAATGATGTCACCAAATTTATCGCATAGTATTACATATCAAAAGTAAACATGTTTCTCAACAGTTAATACATTTTTTAATTTATGGGGTTTTTTGAGAAATTTATTTGAAAAATGTGCAATATCTCGAGAACGGTTCATGCTAGAGTTCTGAAATTTATGTCAATCGTTTTCTAAGGAAAAATTACATAAGAAATGTCTATTTGCGTAACTTTATTAAAGATTTTGATTTTTTGATGATTTTTTAAAAATTTCACTCGAAAATTTAGGGAGTTCTGAACATTCGATTGTGTTTTAAACCAATAAGCTTCCAGTATTCACAGATTGTGATTTTTGTACCAAATTTCATTCGAATCGCTCCATTCGGTCGTGAGATATCGTCTCTACAGTCTCACTGACACACACACACACATACTTTCACACACACACACAGCCATCACTTCAAAAATGTTCGATTCGTGATCAGGGATGCTTGAAACGTGCTCTCCCGTCAAACACTCGAATTCGAATTTTCGACCCCGTCACAATACTTTCCTTATACATTATGTATATAAGGAAAGTAACAATGAATGGTGGATATTAACTCTTATAATATAAAAAAAAATAATTGTTGTAAGAAAAATATCAAAATAAATAAAAGTAAAAAAAATTACAATTTGCAGTGCAAAACATCCCTTAATGTTCCTTTTAATGGACGAAGTCCGGATCTATATCACGGCCATCCTAATTTGGTCTTTCTTTTTCAAAATATCATCTGCATTTTCTCCGTCAGCGTTCAGGTTCCAAAAATATTGCAAAATCTCTTCAGTATCGGAAAAACACTGTTTTCATTTACTCGTGGTGCCGCTCTTCACTACACATACGCACAATCCACGTACAAGTTCCCTAACTACACGTTAAACTTTTTTCGCTTATTACTAATGTGTGTTTTTTTTTTCACATTTTACTAATGATACGCAAAAGGAGCGTGTAAGGTTTGCGATAACTTTGAACTGTTCGAAACTAACGCAGTTGCACTCTATAACCCATCAAAGCACGTAATTTGATCTTCATTTAGGACTACTGAAAAACAGTAGTGGGTAGATTAAACGGAGAGACAAAGTAGTTGCTTTGACTCAGCATACACATAAAAAGGTACACATTAGTATTCTAGTGTTAAAAACGCCTCCTGTAGGTGGAGTTCATGAGTATGTATAGAACTAAATGCATTGCTCATCATGTCTACGTATTACTTTCCATTTACGACTACTTAATTTATGCTCATGGTTATTGTCACATGTACTCATTATTTGTTATTTTATCTTTTCCTCACTAAATGCATTGCTCATCATGTCTACTTATTACTTTCCATTTAATACTACTTAATTTATGCTCATGGTTATTGTCACGTGTACTCAGTATTTGTTATTTTATCTTTTCCTCAAGAGTGATATCGGGTTAACTAGTGAGGTCTCTACTAATTGTTGCCCTAAGGTATTATTGACAAAACATAACCAAGATATAAACTATGCAGACGATGAAGTGCATACAATATACACTTTCTGTACATCACAAGCACGTTTCCTCATGTTAGTGGCTAATAGTTAAGGTCACCTTAGAATATATTCACTGAGCTGAATAAAAGGTAAGAAATGCGAAGGTATTTTATTTTTTGTGGAAATGCTCATGGGTGATTTTGGAATATGTTCATATAAGCAACATTTAAATAAAAGTAATATGTTTCTTTGACAAATTATGGCAGTGATTTTGAAATAAACTCAAACTGCTGCTCAAAGAGAATTTTGTTTTTGTAAGTTTCGTGTGAAACAGTATATCTATACAAAAATATGATGTGGGTAGCACGTGACTTTCCCTAAGTAATGCAATGAATTTACTTCTCTCGCATGAAACTATGTGTAAATCCACGGCACAATGTTTTTAGCTTTGAATTGCACATAACACTTTTTCGGATGGTAACATATAAAACTAATACGAAGTATCCAATTAACTTATATTTTCGCCAACTCTAAATTGACAATTATCATTCTTAATAGCATCCGTAGCAAGCAATATAGTACATATATTAAAATATTTTGATAATTCACTCATCAATTTGGCGTCATTTTTGTTAATTTAGTGTAATTTTTGTAATTTTGACGATATTTCGTCAATCTCAGGCAAAATATCGCCAAGTTGATGAGATTTCATTTTATTAGTCACCAAGTTCGTTATATAGTCAAGCGTTACAGACAAACGGAGGGAAAGAAATACAAAACTATTGCCCAAAGTATGTTTTCTCGTGAATGGAACAAACTAGATCCACAAGAATCATATCAACAAATTTATCCCATATTATTACATATGAAAAGTTAACCTATTTTACAATAGTTAATACCTTTTAAATTTTATGTGATTCTTTTAATAATTTTTTTTAAATGTGCAATATCTCGAGAACGGTTCATGCTAACGTTCAAAAGTTTAGGTCATTTATTTCGTAATGAAAATTTATGTACGAAATGATCATTTACGTAACGTTATTGAAGGTTCTAATTTTTTAAATGTTTTTATCAAACTTTCATTCGAAAATTTGGAGGTGGGGCGGGCTTTCGAACATTCGATTGCGTTAAAAACAATATGGTTCTCAGTATTCACTGGATTGTAATATTTGTACCAAATTTCGTTCATAACGCTCCGTCCGTGAGATATCGCATCCACAGACTCACAGACACACACACACACACACAAAGAGAAAGAGAGAGAGGGGGGAGAGGAGAGAGAGAGAGATATATCACCTCAAACACACGTTCGATTTGTTTTCAGGGATTCTTGAAATGTGCTCTTCCGTCGAAAACTCGAATTCGAATTTTCGACCCAGTCGCAATACTTCCCCTATACAGGGTGTCCCAAAAACCTTGACCTCGGCTTTTATACCTTAAATATTGATCTTAGACATATATAATAAATTACAAAGTTGCGCAAAAGAGGTACAGAATTTTATGAAATCGATTAAAATTTTCAAGGGAATTAAATTTTAAGAAATACAAATTTTTAATTTTTATACGGCCCCGTACAAAAACATTTCCAGTAAGTAAAATGTGCCCCATTCACTAATAAGGTGATGTATAAAATTTCAGCATTTTATCATAAAAAGTTCCGGAGATATGAAAAGGTTCATATTTACAGTAGACCACACCGTTTACGGCAATGCTACGATATGACAAGATAATGTTAAGGTGGCAAAATTGGCAAGCTTGAATTTTTTTTTCTTAGAATAACGGGGATTTTATTTTAATGAAACATTGTACGACTTGTAGTATTTCATTTATTTATTTATTTATTTCGGTGAATGACTTTAAATTCTCTATATAATTTAATATCTATAAAATTATGTAGCATATAAAACCACCGGATATAATACAAGAAAGATCAATATGCATAAAGCATTGATTATGAAACACTTTCCAACTCAATGCAATTTCATTTAAAAATCTCTAAAATGTGATACATTCTTCGGTAATATTTTAAAAATTATCACAATACTACATTAATTTATCATATTTGAAAACTTAAAAGTTCATCGAAAAAAATGAACTTCATTCAAATGACGTCAATTAAATATAACTCGCCTGGCTCCTCGGTAATGTTTTTAACATTATCATTATACTACAATAATTTATTATATTTGAAAACTTCATCAAAAACAACTGAAATTTATTCAAATGACGCCAACAAAATATAACACGCCTGGCTCTCTCTATAAAAGCAGCATAAATAGCTCTCTATAAAAGCAGCAGCATAAATTCATAAACATTTTCCTATTCATTTCATTCATCACAATACTATAATAATTTATTTTATTTAAAAACTTAAGACCATGGAGTTACAAGTAATTAAACTCTATGCTTAAAACTTCATCGAAAACATCGTACTTCTCTCTGTAAAATCAATGAATATTTCATTCATATCAGCTATGCAGACTCCATGAGCTAAATAATTTTGCGTTAAAGAAATGCAGCGATTCCTAAACAACTCATTCTACATATTTTGCTGTTTACATTTTACATAAGAGAAAAATAGGCTTCGTTGTAAAAATAATCAAATTTGGATGATCATTTAAACTCAAATATATTGTAATTGTGTTGTTTCAGTATGTAGATGCACAGAATTTAAGCAAAAATAAAGCGGTTTTAAAGCGGATACAACACTCAATATGAATCAAAAAGAACTTTAAAAATCACGATTTTGAGACAAGATGGATGCCATATTTCATTTTGAAATGGGTCACGTGATCTATTCATAAAATGGTCAGTTGATCACTTCATATAAAAGGTATAATTATTATTTTAATTTTTATTTAAAAAACTGCTGAACATATTTTGATGAAATTTTTTTATATATTTTATGGGATAATTTGAATATTACCTAAAATTTTCGAAGCAATTTGTGAATTTTAAATCTGCTTAAATAATGTTTGAAAAATTAGGTCCCATAGTGTTCAATGTATTTCATTTTTTCAGCCCGGATTCAATCCAAAACTAATTGGGTAATATTATTCATTTATATTCCCATAGGTCCCACAGACCGTCTGAACAACATACTAAAATTTCATTTTGATTAAGTCATTTTTTACGGCAGTTATCGTGCTAACACACAAATAGACTGACAGACAGAATGAACAAAGTCATAAGCACTTTTCAACTTTGTTGTAAATTGTTAATAATAAAATGGTAATTAAAGAGAATATTAAATCAATGAATATTATATTGAATTTTCAATTCATGATAACCTTATACTCCTTGTTTGCTATGCTCCCCAATACATAAAACATGGTTCGTGGATGATGTTGATAACTGAAAATTGTTTAAATATTTAAAATCAGTCAAGTTATGGTTAATTATACCAGGCAAAATCCTAAAAATCGTAGACACTAATATCTCATCTTGCAGCATATGCGGCAAACACTAACCGATTCTGGCACTCTATAATTCAGTTATCGCAATGAATGCATGCCGGAACATCGATTAAACTATCGATAAATAAAGGTGACAACCTATAACTATAACAATAATTAGCCGATTTACAATGTTAAATAATGAAGTGCAAATTAAGATAAATAAGCATAGATACATTTGAGAAATCAAGTGTATTTCATTTTTCAGTGCAAAAAGCCTGGACCTAAATGCCCAAATAAGCACAAGGTTATGTCGGCTAAACTAAAATGGCTAAGCGACATCACAATATAGCAGCGCTATCTAGTGGAACAAAAGGAAAATAGAACAAGAAAAATAAAATAAAATTACGGTGAAATATGAACAAGGGACGCAAACAACAAAAGTGAATAAAAAACAAAGAATATAAACTCAATGAAATAGAAAATTAGATGCATTGTGCCACACTTCGGAGAAATATTCATAGTCTTATTACTGGAGTTTTTCATTAATATTAAAATATAAAAATTAATATCGAAAACTAAAGAACACTTTTGTATAATGGAGACAGAAAAGAAATCAAACCGGCGGCATTTCATCCAATTAGCGATAGGAGATTTAATCAATCTTCTATCTACATAATGTTGATGTTCTTTTAAAGAGTACTTTAAGACGCGTTTAGTTAGACCTATGTAATCATTGGTAAAGAATTTGATAAATACCCCAATTATTGAATTTTGCTTAAGCGAAGAAAATTTTATTTTATTGATGGGACAGAATATCACTTTGAAGTCAAACTTATTGAGAATTCTGGCAATTTGACTAATTTAATCATAAAATTGCTCTTAGTGCTAAAATTGTTCTTAATCATAAAATTGTTCTTAATCATAAAATTGTTCTTAGTCATAAAATAGCTAGCATTCTTAAAAAATTTTTATTTTCGTAATATGAAAGTGATTTTTGAGCGCAATACTAAAATAATAAAACTACTGTACATTTAAAAAATCAAAATGATATCTCTAATATTCAGGAAATTAGAATTTTGTACTTTAAGCAGAAGTAGTCCATTAAATTTCATCTCTGACTGTGGACACCGAAGGCTATCTCCAATTCTTGAAAGAATCGCCTGCTGAAATAAATTGATTAGAACACTGCGAATTGTCGAGTTTCGACTTTGAACATGCATAATAATTAATCTAATTCGAAATTTAAAAAAAAAAACAATTCTCCAAGATCCATCGTACGAGGTACTTTTGTACCGAATTTTGTGATCATCCAGTTTGGATTTTTTGCTACGCTGTCAACAGACAGGCAGACATACATACATTTTCTTAATTATAAATAACAATAGATAAAAACAAACTTGCATTTCACAGTACTTAATTCATCTACGTACGAGGTAGTACGTAGTAATATTTACGAAACATACTCGTTTCAAGAAAATATCGTAAGTTGGACTCATATATGCTATACAACGCAATAATGCAAAGAGAAATACGTGCAAATCTATATGAAATAATGAACATTTTTACACATTACACTTTCCATTCATGACCACTTAATCACCTAATTCATGGCACATGATCGCTATTGCGTGTCCAGTTATATTCTTCATTTCTTCTATCGCCTGGCCTGGTTCATTAGCGTGTGTTCTGCTAATTGTGTTCCACGGGCATTATGGGAGAAGCATAATGAAGAAATAAATTATGCAGAAGAAATATGCATGATTTCTGATTCGTTCACATCACGAATTCTTTTCGCACGAGGATTTATCTGTGAATGGAAAATATCACCTTGAAATAACACATTTAAAGTGCTCAAAAACCCACAGAATGATAAAAACTCGATATTTTCACTTTCCCTACAATCAGGGACAATTCCCTACAATCCTGACTCAGTCTAATTGGAGGTCCGGGACAGACATTCCTCAGGGTCCCCCTTCACCTCTCTATATAAATGAAATGGGGAAAAAATGTTTTTCAATGCATTTCTATAGAAAGGTATACAAAATATGGTTCTTGCGTATTTCAATGGAATTTAAATTATTGGCAACTTTTTTATAACAACCAAGATGCCAAGCTGCTAAATTAGTGGGGTTAATTCCTATAATGGGAGAAAAATGTTTTTTAATGCATTTCTAGAGAAATGTATACAAAATATGGTTCTTGCGTATTTCAATAGAATTTAAACGATTGGCAACTTTTTTTTATCGCAGCCAAGATGCCAAGCTACTAAATTAGTGGGATTAATCCTTATAAATCTCGAAAATAAATCTATTCATTGGGCAAACTTATTCCGATGGCATACCTTTTTTTTATCCCGAAGCAGCCGTTAATTTTTCGATGTTGAAATTATTTAATTTGGGGCCCCTCTGATGCGAGGGGCGGGGGCATCTGCCCCGCATACCCCTACGTTAGTCAAGCCCGGCCTACAATACATGGTAATGCATTGAAAATCTGAAGACGAAAAACCATTTTCAACTTGACGTCTGTGCGTGCCTGTGTCTGTTTGTCCAATGTATATATCCTCTTTAGCTCAGAAACTAATCGACAAAATGTTACAAAATTCGGTATTCTGATGTTGATTAAATTTTGATGCGATTCGGAAAAATAGAACCTTCCCTTGTTTAGCAAAATGACTCGAAAAAATACTCAAAATCCATAATATAGGACTAAATATACTGAAATGCATTAACTGACTGCTAGTTTCATACGTACTGTTTAACGATAAAACGGATAAAAACAACCTCATTACTCTAGGATTAGCCATTCTCGAGATATTAAAGTTTCGAAAATTTGGATGAGCTGACGATGTTTTTCACTGGAGTTAAAAAATATTCAATGAAATTTCTCAAAATTCTGTAAGTTATTTGTAGGTCACCCTGGTGCTGATTGGATTTTTGTATGATTCGAAGAAACAGAAATATCTGTTTTAGCAAAATGGTCCGCAAAAATTGTCAAAATCTCAAATAAAAGAATAAATCTGAAATAGAAGAATTTAATAAAGTATTATTAAATATATTAATTAAATGCTCATTTTCTACGCAATTTTGAGAATGAAACGAATAAGACCAACTCCCATTAATCTAAGGAATAGATTAGAGGAATTGATTCCCCTTATGGACTTCGGGTTTGTTGGATCTCTTACACCGACGAATGGAACCCAACGTATCCTCGAAACAGCTGTATGCTGATTTATCATTTTATTTGCGCTTACATACGTTGTCCAAATTTCACTTATCCTGCGCACAGAATGTTAAAAAATATTCAATGACTACTTAATGATTTACAACTTTGTAATTGGGTTTTTTCTTTTACCTCGCTCTTCGTTAACCTAACTTTTTGAATTCTCCACTAAGGAAGTTGCAATCATTTTTATTCGATCTGGCATAGTCACATTACTGTAGATTGACCTAACTTGCATACTCATGAAAATTTCCTTTACAAATTTATTGGGGTGTTTGAAGGTTTTCCTAAGAACACCGCATATGTCTGCCGTCATATAGTCGAATTATCTCGTAATATGCATTGTAACAATTAAGATCTCTATGCTTTAACAACGTAACATCCAAGATCGCTATCTTATTACAATTAAGAGCATTTGGATTTAATGTTATTGTAGATATCTAAGCTAAACTGGTTAAATTTTAACAATAATTTTAAGTACTAAAGAGTGCATGTTGATGACATAAGATTACTAAAGTTTAAATTTTTTTAATATTTCACAATTACTTTACAACTAATAAATAGAATATGAATCATCAATTAATTTTATGAATCATAGTTTAATTTCTTCTGCTAGTTGTTTTCCAGGGGCATTATGGGAATGAAAGAAATTATGCAAATATGTGAAATGCATGATTATTGCTTCTATTGCACAAATCCCATTATACGCATGTGGGTCTTCTGAGAAGTAAATTGATACTATACTTTCTGGTGTATTTATCTTGCACTGAATAATAGACCTGAAATAAAATTTGAGCATTTCGCTTCCATAACGCTTGTAACAAAACTGATTCAAGAATCAGAGGTGTAACTAGTGATGAGCGTATGAATACAGGAGTATCGGTATATCGGTACAAGACCTTAAGATATAGCTACATTTCTAATCGACACAAGATCTTGCAGAGTCTATTTCGACGCTTGTAACAACTTGTAACGCTTAACAGCTTGTAATTCCAGCCAGTAGCTCAACAGTAGAGCTTCTGCTGGCCAGTTCGAAGATCCAGGGTTCGATTCTTGGTTAGGGCAGCAAGGATTTTTACAATGGCGCCCGCAAAAATCAACCCTGTAGGTTAGTGCAATGGTCTAAAAGTGACTAGCACGGATTCAGGGGAATTAAGGATATTGAGCGCCGATTTCAAATCAAGAGGATAACCACACAGAAAGCTAAACTGGAGGATACAAAAAATCTGATGTGGGCAGCACATGACTTTCCTTATATAATGCAATGAATTTACTACTTTTGCAGTTTAAAAAAATGTTATTCTTATAGTAGATACTCATATTCTTTCCAAGATATTGAATTTTCTTCAATGAGTCGTCATTTTCATTGATTTAACGTCATTTTTATCCATTTGGCGAGATTTTTGGTAATTTGGCAACTTTTAAAAATGTCGCCAAGTTGGCGACATTCCACTAAATTCGTCGCCAAAATCTCGCCAAGCGTTTTGGACGGAGAAATAAGTTATTCTTACAGCAGATAAATTACTATTGGCGTTCAAATACTAAAGTATTACTCAAAGTATATTTTCTCGTGAATGGAATGAGTTAGATCCACGAGAATGATGTCACCAAATTTATCGCATGATATTACATAGGAAAAGGGAGCATGTTTCTTAACAGTGAAATATTTTTCTTTTAATTTATGGGATTTTTTGATAAGTTTATTTGAAAAATGTGCAATATCTTGAGAACGGTTCGTGCTACCGTTCTAAAGTTTATGTCAATCGTTTTCTAAGGAAAAATTACATAAGAAATGTCTATTTGCGTAACTTTATAAAAGGTTTAGATTTTTTGATGAATTTTTCAAAATTTCACTCGAAAATGTAGGGGGTTCTGAACAATCGATTGTGTTTCAAAGCAATAGGCTTCCAGTATTCACAAATTGTGATTTTTTTACCAATTTCCATTCGAATCGCTCCATTCGTTCGTGAGATATCGTCTCCTCAGACTCACATACACACATACACACAGACATCACCTCAAAAATGTTCGATTCGTGATCAGGGATGCTTGAAACGTGCTCTCCAGTCAAAAACTCGAATTCGAATTTTCGACCGCGTCACAATAATTTCCTTATACATTATATATATAAGGAAAGTAATAGCATTAGCAGACTAATCTGAGGTAATACCATACTGAAATTTTTCTAATTGATGCAAGATGTTACAGTACAGGAATCTTTCCAATCGATACAATTTTTAATTGATACACTTATATATGACAATAACCGTATATCGATGCAATACCCTTAGGCACGTATTGTATCAACAATTTTCTTCATTTTATGACCTGCTTTCTTTTTAGTGATATTTTTGTGTCAGAAAAATTTTGGGGTGATTATGTCATAACGATAAAATAACAATTAAATTTAATAATTGTTTTTTCTGAGAAGTGTTATGGAATAATATGTAATCACTGTAATATGTAGTCATACAAATGCTATCGTCTCGCTAAAAAATAGTGTATTTCAATTCTAGAATTCTTGGAACATGTAAATCCGCTGGAAAATCGATTTTCGGTATTATTCCAATAATTTCCCTATATGTTATCATGCATAGGTGAAGTAATAAACATTTTCTTTTGCTAACCTTGCGTGCATATGTTATTCCTTTTAAAAGAAAATATCTTCAATATATTCTTAATTCTTTAAAAAATATCCATTTCAAGTTGGTACAGATTTAAATATTCAAATAAAGACAAATCCGTCCATTTCTAGTGTGTTTTTTTATCAACTATCTACACATAAAATTTTACAGAGATGCGTACATTCGTGGTTGAGTTACCTCGCCCACACCATAGACACTTACAGATAATTCTCCAAAATGAGTAATTGGGTTTTTGAAAATTTTCATTTCCCGCCAAAATATTGATTTCGAAAATTTTCGTTTTTAATTTTTAGTTACCACTAATAAACTTAAAATAGTGGTAACAAAAAATTATTTTGTTACCACTATTTTCTTTATTTTGTTACCATTAATAAAGAAAATAAATATAATAAATAAGACATTATATATGTATATAAATATATATAAATATATCATCAATATATGCATAAAAAATTGAATATAGAAAATATAGAAAAAGTGGCTGGAACTGAAACCACAAATGCGCGAGATTAAATGTATTGCATTTCTACTTTAATTGGAGTTGCTTTGCACTCAAGACTGTCTAATCTGATGGTATGGTTATTGTTTCGTGTATCTCTTTAGTTTCCATTACTTCGTGCACCAGTTTGGTTAATTAGCCTACTCTGTTAATTTTATTCAAGAGACGTAATGGGAGAGACATAATGAAGATATTAATTATGTAGAAGCTAAAAATGCATACATACCAACCGCTTCGTGCGCATCACGCACTTTCGCGCGCACTAGGCATTTGTCAGTGGGGAACGTTAAAAGCCATCCGGAAATACATTTTGTTCAGCCCCTTTTTTTAAGTGAAAAAAATATACTTATTGGCAAGATATGTTCATTTACAACAAAGAAACAAATCAGAAGTGGGCAGCACATGATTTTCCCTACAAAATGTAACGATTTTACTTTCTTTTTGACAATTCAATGGTGTACAACAGCATATTTCAAAGTGTGTTCCACGGAACACCTGGGATTCCTAGACAGTTTCCCCAGGTGTTCCATGACGTAACAGTTTCATGTAAATTTTCTTCAGAACAAAAAATAGAAACCCGTAAAATATTGAGACATAATTTGGGACCACAATGGACTTTTCACTTTAGGGTTCCGCTATTAAATTAAATTGATAAAAGGTTCCGCCCAAAAAAAAAAGTTTGAATAACACTGGTGTACAAGATCCGCGGCAGGAAGTTTACGGCATTGAATTACAATAAATTAAATTGAAAGCTTTTTTCGAAGTTTGAACAGAATGATGTATACAGGGTGTCTCAAACAGATTGAAACGCGCTTTAATTCTTTACCTGTTGGAGATAAGTGGTCAATGTAAATAAAAAAATGTTGAAAGCAAGGTAGGAAATGCAAGGTAGACTACGCAAGGTAGAAAGCAAGGTAGACTACGTTAATGAAATAGTCCTCCCATTAATTTTAAAAAGTTACACTTTTTAAATTTTTATACGACCCCCTTCAGACAAATTTGGTCAATCAGAAAAATTTTATTTTTAATGCAACAAGATCATTAAAAAGAACCGCATAGCTGTATCTTTAAAATGGAGCGAGTTATATATAATTGAAAATTGAATATTGTGTGAATAGGGACCATATATCAAATTAAAAATGTAAATTTGTGACATATCACAAAATAGATTAAACTGGATGATAATACAAGGAGACATTTTTGCGAATTCCGCGTAGGCTCAAGATGCAATCACGGATTCTTAAATACTTTTCACATTGAGATATGCCATTTTTTATTTGAAACAATTAAAATAATTAAGTAAACAAATGCAAGTATGTATTTGATTTTGAAATTTATTAGAAATTTACAGAAGCATTATTAGAAGAGCTCAGTTATGTATCGGAGTTGAAGGAAAACATTTTGAGAATGCTTTGTGAATTGCATTTCTAGTATTTGTAACGAAATTTCTCCTTTTATATCAATGGTCTTCTATCCATGTATGCATATTTTAATTATGTGCGCCAACCGCGTAGTGAGTACCACTGTTTTATATGATCTCTGTCTGTGTAATGCTTTATTTAGATGCATTTGTGATAAAAATTTTTGACACATATTAACATATTTTTGATCTAAATAATTTCCATCGCCAATTTGTTTATTATCCCTATTTACACTGATGAAACAGTCTTTCACGTGGTACGGAAAAGTGGCATAAGTCAGATTTTTTTCCTTTATCATAATTCAGTTGATTTTAAAGATACAGATATGCGGGGTTATTTAATGATCTTGTTGCATTAAAAATAAAAAAATTCTGATTGACCAAATTTGTCTAAGGGGAGTCGTATAAAAATTTAAAAAGAGCAACTTTTTTTAAATTAATGGGAGGACTATTTCATTAGCGTAGTCTTACTTCCTACCTTATTTTCAACATTTTTTCAACTTACATTGCCACTGATCTCCAACAAGAAAAGAATTAAAGTGCGTTTCAATCTTTTTGGGACACCCTGTATACTCGCACGTAAAATCTTCATCAAAATGCAACTGGCATTTAATTAACCTAATGTGAAATAAGTGATTATTGGTGAATTCTTCAAGTCGAAATGCAAATTTATTATAAAAGAATGTTATCCCGTGAATGGAGCTAACTGGATCCACAAAAATGACGTTACCAGGTTTATTGCCTATTATTAAATAAAGTGAAGATATCGATAATTCTTACCACTCCTTTTTAATTTTAAGTAATTATTTCTTTATATATTTATTAAAAAAACATGCAATATCTCGATAATACCTCATGTCAATATTTTTAAGCTTATATCATTTGTTTCCTAATAAAATGTTAGAGAAAAGGTGATTATTTATGCAAGACTATATTTTAAAGTCTTTATTTTTCAATGATTTTTTCTAATTCAATCGAAAATTATTTAATATCTTAGGAATGGTCCATGCTAGCATTCTAAGATTTGTATCATTCGTTTTCTAATGAAAAATTACGTATAAAAATATTATTTTATTTTCATTATTGAGAGTACTGATTTTTTATTGATTTTTTTTAAAAAATTCATCCAAAAATCGGGAACATTTCCGAACATTTCATTTCGTATAAAATTGATAGGTTTCCAATATTCACTATTTGTAATAATCGTACCAAATTATTTTTAAATGCTTTATTTGTTTGCAAGATATCGCGACCATAAACTCACAGATTATGTGTGTATTGTTATTGACACCCAGACCGTCCGACCTACCAGAAACGTGTAAAGTAACTGTTTGGACGGCCGGAAAGTGCCACCCAATTTAGACCGGAAACCAGTGGCGGAGGCATCCACAGGGACCGTACCTTCCTTCCCCTACCACCAACCTCTCGGAAGGACTTACGGACCCACATGTTTGATGTGATCGTACTTCGCATGAACACGGCGGTAGTTTTGACAGAGGCGGGAATCGAACCGGGCCTACCGAGTGCAATTCCCGCGCGCTAACCACTGGGCTACCGCGCCCTGGACTATGTGTGTGTGTAACTTAAGTACATACAAACACACACAGACACACACACACAGACATCACCTCCAAAACACTGGATTCCAGTTCAGGGATGCTTGAAACACGTTCTTCTTCGAGGTTTCGATTGTGTCGCAATATTTCCCATATACATTATACTATTTATGTAGGAAAAATAATATACAAATAAAAATCGAATTTTAAACACCACATAATGACATAGAATTCTAATCACATTTAAAACAAACTAAAACCACACTTTATTTTAAAGCAAATTGTTAAAAATAAAATATTTGTTAATCACATCATAAATCGAATTAGTAAGGGTATCAAGCTGTTTCGGATTGGCCTCCTTTGCTAGAATATAAAGAGAAATCAACTATACCAATATAATAACAGAGCAACCAGACGGAAAACTGCTAAAAAGTAAAACCTTTATATAAAAAAAAACATCGCAAAACAAATTGGTAACGGTATTAACCTGTTTCGGAGGTAAAAACAATCTCTTTTAATAACACAGAGACAAAGCAACTACACCAAGCATGTCTCAATGACAAAAAAAACTGAAGTGGGCTGATTTTCCCTATCAATTGAAATTCATTTTCTTACTTTTTAACACTTACAACAAAGTTGAAAAGTGTTTATGACTTTGTTCATTCTGTCTGTCTGTCTGTCTGTCTGTCCGTCCGTTAGCACGATAACTGCCGTAAAAATGACTTAATCAAAATGAAATTTTAGTATGTTGTTCAGAGGGTCCGTAGGACCTATGGGAATATAAATGAATAATATCACCCAATTAGTTTTGGATTGAACCCGGGTTGAAAAAATGAAATACATTGAGTCCTATGGGACCTAATTTTTCAAGCATTTTTTAAGCGGATTTAAAATTCACAAATTGCTTCGAAAATTTTATATAATATTCAAATTGTTCCATAAAATATATAAAAAAAATTCTGCGAAATATATTCAGTAGTTTTTTAAATAAAAATTAAAATAATAATAACACCTCTTATATGAAGCGATCACGTGACCATGATATGAAAAGATCACGTGACCCACTTCAAAATGATGTATGGCATCCATCTTGTCTCACAATCGTGATTTTTAAAGTTCTTTTTAATTCATATTGAATGTTGTATACATCCTAAAACCACTTTATTTGTGGTTAAATTCTGTGCATCTACATATTGAAACAACGCAATTACAATAAATTTGAGTTTAAATGCTCATCCAAATTTGTTTATTTCTACAACGAAGCCTATTTTTCACCTATGTTAAATGTAAACAGCAAAATATGTAGAATGAGTTGTATTAGAATTGCTGTATTTCTTTAACACAAAATCATTTACTTCATGGAGTCTGCATAGCTGATATTCATTGATTTTAAAAGAGAAGGACAATTTTTTTCGATGAAGTTTTACGCATAGAGTTTAATTACGTGTAGCTCCATGGTCTTAATTTTTAAATAAAATAAATTATTATAGTATTGTGATGAATGACATAAATGGGAAATTATTTATGAAGGAAATGCTGCTTTTATAGAGAGAGCCAGGCGTGTTATTTTTTTTATGACGTCATTTGAATGAATTTCAGTTGTTTTCGATGAAGTTTTCAAATATAATAAATTATCGTAGCATTATGATAATTCTAAAATTATTACCGAGGAATGTATCACATTTTAGAGATGTTTAAATCAGGCTATTTATATTTCAATGCCGCCTTTTGAATGAAGTTCATTTTCTTCGATGAAGGTTTAAGTTTTCAAATATAATAAATTAATGTAGTATTGTAATAAGTTTTAAAATATTACCGAGGAATGTATTGTGTTGTAGACATGTTTATATAAAATTACATTGGAGTTGGAAAGTGTTTCATAATCAATGCTTTAAGCACGATTGATCTTTCTTGTTATTTCATGATGCATTAAATTGAGTTTTATTGCAGAAAACAGCATGACGCATTTATCATACTATATCCAATTTTCATTTTCAATGCATGTTTGTTTCATTTGGAAACTTAAAGCCCTTTCAAGTTTTCATCTCTTCAAAATTCCAAAAACTAAAATATCTCAAGGAAATTTTATTCTAGAATCATGGAATCAGTCTTATTCATTGTGCTGTCAAACATTACAGAAAACACAAAAACTTAATTAATATATTTTAGTCCTTTATTTCTCATTTTCACGATCTTTGCGGGCTATTTCGCAATAAGGGGTCGGTTATATTTTCCCAAATTACGCCAAAATGTAATCAGTATCAAAATAACCCTTAAGGGGCGTAACTACTAAATTTTAGGGAATTCCATAAATAGTTTTTCCACTACAGTGAAAAATATATTCAGTTCCTCGAAATTACAAAAAACCTCAAAATCTCAAGAATGATACAATTTAGAGTAATAGAATTGGTCTTATTATTTTCGTAGTCAAAAATTCGTATAAAACATGCATTTAATTGATACATTTGTAGTATTTTATTTTAAATCTTAACGATTTTTACTGGCCATTTCGCAGATTCACAAAAGCAGATTCTTTTTTTTCCAATCATACCGAAATCTAACCATCATTATGGTAACCCAGAAGCAAATTATCTACCAAATTTTGTAAAATTTCGCCTATTAGTTCCTCAGCTAGAAAGGTTACATAAGATTTTTGCGGGCTATTTCGCAAAAAAAATGCAAGTTCTTTTTTCCCGAATTGTACCAAAATTTAAGCAGTACTGGAGTAACTCACAGACAACTTATCTATCAAATTTTGTGAAATTTGGTCTATTAATTTTTCAGCTGGAGTGGATACATACATTTTTTATGGGGCCATTTTCCAAAAAAAAGCAGGTTCTTTTACCCCGAATCTTACCAGAACCTAATCAGCATCAGGGTAACCAACAAGTGACTTACCTGTAAATGTTTTGAAATTTGGTCTATTAGTTTCTGAATTGGAATGGATACATATATTGCACAGGCATACACATACGCAGACGCCAAAAACATTTTTATTTCGTATTCTAGAGATCCATCAAATACTAGGGTAACGGTTTCCGACTGGATTCCAATACTTTCTCTGTACATTACAATGTATTGTAGGCAAAGTAATAAAACGAGAAGAAGAGAAAACAAGGAAACAAATTATCCAAATTCAGTTTAATTGCACAAAACAACACATAACTTTTTGAAATTACACTGAATTTGCACTTTTAATTCAATTTTCGTTTTTATTTTGTAACTGGGCATATTTTCAAAAATGAGAGCAATCTGAAATATCTCTGAAATGGCAAGCTTTAAAGTAATGGGGTAGGTCTTTCTGTTTTCATATTGTTAAATACTACTTATTAAACAAGCATAAAATCGTGAGCATACGTAGACTTTTATTACTTTCCTTATATACATAATGTATAAGGAAAGTATTGTGACGGGTTCGAAAATTCGAGTTTTCGACGGGAGAGCACGTTTCAAGCATCCCTGATCACGAATCAAACATTTTTGAAGTGATGTGTGTGTGTGTGTGTCAGTGGGGCTGTGGAGACGATAACCGACGAACGAATGGACCGATTCGAAAAAAATTTGGTACAAAAATCACAATCCCTAAACACTGGAAGCCTATTGTTTTTATACGCAATCGAATGTTCAGAACTCCCCTAAATTTTCAAATGAAATTTTGAAAAAATCGTCAAAAAATCAAAACCACTAATAAAGTTACGCAAATAGACATTTCTTATGTAATTTTTCATTAGAAAACGATTGGCATAAATTTTAGAACGCTAACATGAACCGTTCTCGAGATATTGTACATTTTTCAAAAAAAAATATCAAAAAGTCATATAAAATAAAATAAAAATATTTCCTATTGAGAAACATGTTCAGTTTTCATATGTAATACCATGCGATAAATTGAGTGACATCATTCTCGTGGATCTAGTTCGTTCCATTCATGAAAAAAGATACTTTGAATAATACTTTTGTATTTGAACGCCAATAGTCATTTATTTATCTGCTGTAAGAATAACTTATTTCTTAGTGCATAACGCTTGGCGAGATTTTGGCGACGAATTTGGCGGAATGTCGCCAACTTGGCGACTTTTTTAAAATGTTGCCAAATTAACGAAAATCTCGCCAAATGGATAAAAATGACGCTAAATCAATGAAAATGATGATTAATTGTCGAAAATTCAATATCTTGGAAAGAATATTAGTTTCTACTATAAGAAAAACCTATTTTTTTACTGTAAAAGTAGCAAATTCATTACATTATATAAGGAAAGTCATGTGTTGCCCACATCAGATTTTTTTAGATTGTGGCCATTTCGCAAAAAAAGTCAAATTCTTTTTCCCGAATTGCATCAGATTCTAATCAACACCAGGGTAACCCACAAGTAACTTATCTAAAAAATTTTGTGAAATTTGATCAATTCGTTTTCTACAGCTAGAGTGGATACATACAGGTTTTGCAGATGATTTCGCAAAAAAAAAAACAGGTTCTTTAATCCCGAATCGTATCAAAGTATAATCAGTACCAGTGTAACACTCAAGTGAATGGCCCATAATATTTTAAGAAATTTTGATCCATAGTTTCTGAGTTAGTATATACATACATTGCACACACACACACACACACACACGTACACCCACACGAAGGTGCCCCGCTAATAACAGTCTCCTCGTATTCTAGAAGTCCTAAAACATGTAGATCCATCGAAAATTTCGAGTTGCGATATTCGACATTATTCAAATACTTTCCCTATACATTAACATGCATTGTAAGGAAACTAATAAAGAATATATATGTTTAGCGCTCTGCTTGCATGTTAGTGTATATGGTGTAGCAGAAAATGTAAGCTACGAACAGCCACGAATTTTAGAACAGGCGTATTACAGCTTCTGATATTGAAGAACTTTTGACACCACATGATGTTGAATTAACAACTGATGATCTTTTGGAATTAAAATAAGAAGAGAATAATGACGAAGAAAAACAAGAAGGTGGTGAAACTAAAACACTTTAACTGTTTACAATCTGGAATGATTTCAGTTTAAAATACGCGATTTGGAAATTGAGTGATGTTAACTTTATCTGTATCATTTAAGTAACGAGCGTTTATTTAGGTCCCGGACAACGCCCGATAATTTGTTCTAGTAATTTATAAAATAACTCTTTCTCGGACCTACAGTTATGTCAAAACTGTTATATAGCTTTCTATTCCATTTAATAGAACAAGATGCTACTAGGATAGTATTTAAAAATTGCAGAAAAATCGCGAAAATTGTAGATATCATATAGTATAAAATTACTTCTAATTCTAATCATTTGTCCTCATAAGATTTTAAATTAAAATAAATATTTTAATATTATGTGCATTTTTCTCATAGTTATGTTTAGTTCATTTTTAACATTATACGCATTTTTGTAACAGTTCTGCCTGATTTATTGAATCAATTTAATAATCAAAACATGTTTAATGCAAAATATTGTCTTATTACTTTCCTATACAATACGTGGTAATGCATAGGGAAAGTATTGGGATCGTGTGGAAAATCGCAACTCGAGTTTTCGACTGATCGCACGTTTTGGGACCTCTAAAATACGAAACAAATATTTTTAGCGTGACGCCTGTGTGTACGTGTGTGTCTGTGTGTGCAATGTATATATCCATTCTAACTCAAAACTAATTGACAAAATTTCATAAAAATTTATAGGTTAGTCACTTGTGGATGACCCTAATGCTGATTAGATTTCGGTACAATTCGAGATAAAAGAAACCGCCTTTCTTGCGAAATGACCCGCAAAAATTGCATGTATCCAATCTAGATAAAAAAAACTAATTCACCAAATGTCACAAAATTTCGTAGATATGTTACTTGTGAGATACCCTGGTGCTGATTAAATTTTGGTACGATTCAAGAAAAAAATTACCTGCCTTTTTACTAAATGGTCCGCAGAAATCGTCAAAATATAAAATAAAAGCCTGCGTATGCTCAAATGTATCAACCAAATACTTGTTTTATACGTAATTTTTGACGATAAAAAAATAAGACCAATATCGTTACTCTAGGATTAACTGTTCTCGAGATATTTTATTTTTTTTCGCATTTTTGCTACGCCGCCTTTGACAGTAAGTCCAGCTACCAAATGGAATTTAACAAGAAATATCAATCATGCATAAGGCATTGATTATGAAACACTTTCCAACTACAATGCAATTTTATTTAAACATCTCTAAAATGCGATACATTCAGCGGTAATATTTTTAAAATTATCACAATACTACAATAATTTATTATATTTGAAAACTTCATCGAAAATAATTAACTTTATTCAAGTGAAATATAAATTGCCTGGCTCTCTCAGAAAAAACAGTAAAAAATTCGTTCATAAACATTTATTCTATTCCCTTCATTCATCACAATACAATAATAATTTATTTTACTTAAAAACTTAAAACCATGGAGGTAAAAGTAATTTAACTCTGTGCTTAAAACTTCACCGAAAAAGTCTGCTATAAAAGCGTCTGTTCTCTATATAAAATCAATGACTGTTTCATTCATATCAACTATATTACAGACCCAGGGTTAAATAATTTTACATTAAAGAAATTCAGGAATTCTTATACAACTCATCTTATAGCTTGATGTGTTTACAATCTCCATAAGTGAAAATTTGGCTTCGTTGTAGAAATAATCAAAGTTTGATAATCATTTAAACTCAAATATATTGTAATTGCGTTGTTTCAGAACATTGATGCACAGAAATTAAGCAAAAATAAAGCGGTTTTAGGACGGATATAACACCAAATATAAATTAAAAAGAACTTTTAAAATCACGATTTTGACACAAGATGGATGACATATTTTATTTTGAATTGGGTCACTTGATTTCTACATATAATGGGGACGTGATCTCTTCATAAAACGGGTGTAATTAATATTTTAATTTTTATTTAAAAACTACTGAATATATTTTTGTGAAATTTGTTTTATATAGTATTTTATGTGATAATTTAAATATTTTCTAAAACAGTCGAAACAATTTGTGAATTCTAAATTTGCTTAAGAAATGTTTGAAAAATTAGGTCCCATAAGGTTCAATGTATTTCATTTTTTAACACTTTACAACAAAGTTGAAAAGTGTTTATGACTTTGTTCATTCTGTCTGTCTGTCTGTCTGTCTGTCTGTCCGTTAGCACGATAACTGTCGTAAAAATGAGTTTATCAAAATGAAATTTTAGTATGTTGTTCAGACGGTCTGTAGGACCTATGGGAATATAAATAAATAATATCACCCAATTAGTTTTTTATTGAACCCGGGTTGAAAAAATGAAATACATTGAACCCTATGGGACCTAATTTTTCAAACATTTTTTAAGTAAATTTAAAATTCACGAATTGCTTCGAAATTTTTAGGAAATATTCACATTATCCCATAGAATATATAAAAAAAAATTCAGTAAAATATGTTAAGTAGTTTTTTAATTAAAAAAATTATTTAATATAGGGACAAAAACAAATTCAATTAAATTCTGACTTTGGGATATCTTCCAGAAAGAAAAGAGAGAGATATTATATAATAAATATCTCTCCATTCGTTTAAACGTTTTGCATATGGGAGGGGCTTCATATTTTAAAATAAATTTGGTAGATAACAATTTTTCATTTTTTTTAAATTTTATATAACTCTTCATGATAAATTTAATTGATGGCATTTTAAATGCACTTTCCTACGTCCTAGAGAGTTAAAATTTGGTACACAGCTTAAATTTGTTGAACATTTTATTCGACAAAAATTTGATGGATCTTTAAATATAGATCATACATTTTTTTCGAAATGGCCTGAAAATAATCCCCGTTCACTTCTATAAATCATTGTTGTAATATTGTTAAAAATTCTGATGTGGACAGCACATGTCTTTCTCTGCAGACTCATATTCGTTCTCTTTATTTATTCAATGATAATTTGAGTTTATCTGCACAACATAAGTATTTTAAATGACATTGAATTTACACGTTAAACTTAAATTTGGTTCTCATTTGATAGCTGGACTTATTGTCAAAGGTGGCGTAGCGAAAACGCGAAAAAACTAGAATATCTCAAGAACGGCTAGTCCTAGAGTAATGGGGTTAGTCTTATTCTTTTTGTTGTCAAAAATCACATATAAAATAGGAATTTAATTGATATAATTGAGCACACGTAGTCTTTTATTTTTATATATAACGATTTTTGCTGGCCATTTCGCAAAAATAGCCCGTTCCTTTTTCCCGAATCGTAGTAGAATAACCTACAAATGATTTATATACAAAATTTTGTTAAATTTGGTATATAAATCACTTGTAGGTTATTTAAATATTATACACCAAATTTTGTTAAATTTGGTTCATTAGTTTTTAGCTAGAGTGGATAAAGGCAATTTCTGCGGCCATTTCGCAAAGAAGGCAGATTCTTTTATTACGAATCGTACTATAATCTAATGAACATCAGGATTTCCCACAAAAAACATACCTACCAAATTGTATGAAATTCGGTCCATTAGTTTTTCAATTAGAGTGGATGTAATATCCACACAGACACACAGATACACCCTTACACACACAGACGTCCTCCCTAAGACGTCTTCCTAGTTTTTTCGTGTTCTAGAAGTCCCAAAACGTGTAGATCCTTTGAAAATTCGAGTTCCGATCTTCGGCACGATCCCAATACTTTGAGTACATACACATACACATATATATTATCTGTGTATCTAAATTCCGTGCCTATGCAATTACAATAGTTGTGATTTTAAATGATCCCTAAACTTTTATTATTTCTTCAAGGAAGCCTAATTTTAACATATGCAGAATGCAAATATCTCAAGCGATTGTAAGATGAATTACATAAGAATTGCTGAATTTTTTTCACACAAAATTATTTAGCTCTGGAGTCTGGAATACAAGTTATATGAATGAAATATTCATTGATTTTGCATAAAGAATCAGATGATTTATATTTCGATACAGTTTTAAATATTTAAGTATAATAAATTACTGTAGTACTGTGTAATGTAAAAGATATTACCACTGAATGAATCACATTTTAGAAATTTTTAAATGAAATTACATTTCAGTTGGAAAGTGTTTCATAATCAATGCTTATGCATGATTGATCTTTCTTGTTTAACCTAGGTGCAATCCAAAACTAATCGTGTGATATTATTCATTTATATTCCCATAGGTCCCACAGACCGTCTGAACAACATACTAAAAGTTCATTTTGATAAAGTCATTTTTACGGCAGTTATCGTACTAACGGACAGACAGACATACAGGCAGACAGAATGAGCAAAGTCATAAACACTTTTCAACTATGTTGTAAAATGTTAAAAATGGAAATAAAAATGGAAATGGAATGAATTAAAAGTGTAAATTCAGCGTAATTTAATATAATTATACATGTTATTTTGTACGATTAATATTTTGTACCAATAATATTTTGTACAATTAAAGAAATAAAGATAAATTGAATTTGAATTTGCCGGGAAAGTTTTGAAGACATTTTTATCGAAAAAATTATTTCTAAAATAAGTCTTCTTAATATCAAAATATTTTATACCCAAAATTGCTTCTTTCTTGTTTTTAATAAAACTAACAAGAAAGATCAACCATGCATAAACATTGATTATGAAACCCTTTCCAACTGAAATGCAATTTTATTTAAACATCTCCAAAATGCGATACATTCAGCGGTAATATATTTCTAATTATCACAATACCATATTAATTTGTTATATTTGAAAACTTAAAACTTCAACGAAAAAATGAATTTCATTCAAATGACGGCATTGAAATATAAATTGCCTGGTTTAAACATCGCTAAAATTCGATACATTCCTCTGTAATATTTTCAAAATAATCATAATACTACAATAATTTATTATATTTGAAAACTTCATCGAAAACAAATGAAATTTATTCAAATGACGTCATCGAAAAATAACACGCCTGGCTCTCTATGTAAAAGCAGCATTTCAATCATTTCATTCATCACAATACCATAATAATTTATTGTATTTAAAAACTAAAACCATGGAGGTACAAGTAATTTAACTCTATGTTTAAAACTTCATCGAAAAAAATCGTTTGCGTCTCTGTGTCAATGAATGTTTCATTCATATCAGCTATATTGCAGACTCCATGAGCCAACTAATTTTGCGTTAAAGAAATGCAGCAAGTCTTATACAACACATTCTACATATTTTGCTATTTACATTTTCCATAAGTGAAAATGAGGCTTCGTTTTAGAAATAATCAAAGTTGGATGATCATTTAAACTCAACTATATTGTAATTGCATTATTTCAGTATGTAGATGCACAGAATTTAAGCAAAAATATAGTGGTTTTAGGACGTATACAACACTCAATATGAATTAAAAAGAACTTTAAAAATCACGATTTTGAGACAAGATGGATGCCATTCATCATTTTGAAGTGGGTCACGTGATCTTTTCATATCATGGTCACGTGATCGCTTCATATAAGATGTGTTATTATTATTTTAATTTTTATTTAAAAAACTACTGAATATATTTTGCTGAAATTTCTTTTATCTATTTTATGGGATAATTTGAATATTGCCTAAAACTTTCGAAGCAATTTGTGAATTTTAAATCCGCTTAAAAAATATTTGAAATATTAGGTCCCATAGGGTTCAATGTATTTCTTTTTTGAACCCGGTTTCAATCCAAAACTAATTGGGTGACATTATTAATTTATATTCCCATAGGTCCCACAGACCGTCTGAACACCACACTAAAATTTCATTTTGATAAAGTCATTTTTACGGCAGTTATCGTGCTAACGGACAGACAGACAGATAGAATGTACAAAATCATAAACACTTTTCAACTACGTTGTAAAGTGTTAAAAACTTTACCAGTATGGGAAATTCCTTTATAATATGATTACATGAACAATTGCTGTATAGATAAATTTTACATGCACAATTTGTTCAATAATAACCAAATACACTTTTTCATATATTTTAACGTACAAATAAGCAATTAATTTAAATAACAAAACATTATGATTATTTATTTCTTAGTTTAACGTATATTATTTCTGGCGATTAACTATTGTTCAAAGTAATTTTATGAGAATTATCAGCGTCCATTACAAACACAAGAATTGGCCAAATATAATCCTTTTTTAAGACAAGTTGTTCATTATATTCGATAGTTTTTGTTCTGAATGTTTGTTGTATCGAGATCTCAAGGTGATATTTTTAATTAAATATATTTAATATTGTTACAATCCCAAAAATCGCCTCAATTAGCAATTTTTCCCAAATTTATCGCCAAAATCAAGCTACCCAGATCTTCAATTAGTAACCGTGGTTGCCTGTAAAAGTGCTTTTACAGTTAAGATAGGCAAGATGCCGTGAAGACATTAAGGATATTCGTGACAATATTTATATCCAAATTCAAGGGAGTGCGGAAAGGAGGGGCTGATGGGTTTACAGCTCCCCCTCTCCCCCCCCCCCTACCAAAAAAAAGAAGTCAACAAAATCATAAATGAAAAACAATCAAGGTTTCAAAATTAAAATATATATGTTTCTTTTATAATTAAAGGATTATAATTCTTAATTTTAAAATCCGGAAATTGTGAAAGCCCGAGATTGCAATTCCTACAGATACAATGCGAACAAGCTGAACTAGCAAATTGCAAAAAAAATGCCAAATAATAAAATAATATATACGTCAGATTTGATAAACTGAATTGCAGGCATACAAAAAATCAGGAATTCTTAAATATTTCGAACTTTTGGAAAATGGTGGTTTTTAGATAAATTAACTATATTGAAGCATGTGTTATTTGCTAATGTATGCAATAACATCGCGTACAAAAAAAATATTGTACAAAAGTGTTGTGTTTGATGCAACAAGAGATTTTTGAGGTAAATGAATCAATCCCCTTTAAATTTTACTGTCTTATAAACATGACTTATAAGCATGACTCATAACCTCCTGAACCCATTTCAAATACGTTTAGAAACATGTCCGTGCACGTGTGTGTGTGTGTGTGTGTTTGTATGTGTATGTCACGATAACTCAAGAACGAATGCGCTAACCGTGATACATTTGTGATACATTTTTTCCGCTTAGATACATTATATGGAAAACTAGATCTAGATAAAATACATTTATAATTCTACGGATACAATATGGATAATGATTTCAAAATATATTTTATTAACACTGATTAACAAAATCCATCTATTTAATCGGCGTCAGTATAAATAAAATACAAATTTAAACAATTTTAATATATATTTTAAAAAAATAATTTGGTTCGAAAACAGAAGAATATATTTTTTCATTCTGATAAAGATTTTGATGCACGTGTTATTAAACTCTTTGGAATATGAAAGTCGTGTGGATTTTCACACTCACATATTTTACTTCAAAATGGATGCGATGACTTTAACATTTTAATAATCCAACAGCACATTAAAGTTTATTTAAAGTCTATTTTTGTCTGAATAATTTTTATTTTTAAATTTATGTCTTAATTTGAAGTAGTTGTCTATAATAATATTGCTAACACTGTCATTTTGCACAGGCTTATTTTGAACTTATTTTTTGGCCGAATACATTTAGTACATTGCTAAGAATAGCTAAACAACAAAATGATAAAAGATAAAAATATTATAGATAGCCTCTTTGAAAAGATTACTTAAGATAAGATCCACAACAATTTTAAATAAAATTTAGATAATATCTTCTTTCTGGCATGATTTAAAAAATATTAGAAAATGTGAGTTTTCAGCTTCTTGAACATATTAGCTTTTCATTAAAAGAAAATAAAAACCAGATCTACGGTTTGCTAATTCCCAGAAATATTTTGTTTTTACCACCCCCAAAAGACCCAAATTCTTAATTTGTTTCACGTATTTGAGAAAATTCCGATCGCACTTTTCGCACCAAGAGTTTTGGTTTTCAAATTTTTAACTCAAAACATTTGAGTTATAAATTGTTATCGTATCACAAATTAAATTTTAAATATTAACTTATTATTACTATTTAAAATACCATATTAAAGTGTGGTAGGTGCTGCCATCTATCGTCATTAGTATAAAGATATATTCTTGGTGTGATAGAGAAATTGAATAGAAATCTATAAAATTAAAAATTGATGTTTTGTAATGCAACAAAATATGAGAAAATGAAAGGGGATAAAATATCATAAATACTTCTTATCTGTATGGGTATTTTATTTCAAATGAATTACGCTAATGATTTTTTAAATGCATTGCAAGGGAATCTGCACTTAAATTTTTAATGAGAATTCTTCACGGAAATCTTTCTCTGTAATTTATACACAACACGTCTAAGATGCATTTAATATTTAGAAGTAATGTATAAAACACGATGAGATAAATTCGACCGTTATTAAACAATATACTGACACTTCAAGCTTATAGAAAACAATTGCAAGTCTATCATATTTGAAATGTATGTTTATTCAATTTGTATGTATAAAAGTTAGATGAGAAACACGAACGCTTACCACAGAAATGTGTCCAATAAAATATATACAACTCATGCTATTTCTAATCTATTTTCTTTTGTATTCAACATTCTATGACTAGCAATTCGCAGATAGTTGTTACTGCTCAAAATGCCACTACCTCACTGCTTTACTCAAAAAGCCGAAGTTACTTCAGTTTTTTTTTCAGGAGTTGATTGATTTGAACTCAAATCATTCGTTTTCTATGTCAACATTTATGTTTCAAACTCTTTAATAGATAGATTATATAACTTATCGGATGTTTGCAGCTGTTATTATATCTCTTTCCTATCAAATAAGGTTTGCCTTAAGTATATAACACGATTAGCCATTTCCTTCTCTTGCTTCACTCAATTGAAATGGCTAATGTGGACTAAATGTGTCGCCTAAGCACTTAATAAAAGTTCTTAATATCAAAATCCGTTTCAACTTGAAGCATAATAATTGCGAACATTTTATAGATCTATTAACATGAAAATTGCGGTATGTTAAATTATATTTCATCTCCAATCAATGTATTAAGGTTCTTGTTGCCATTTTTGTTTTCAACGTTTTCAGACAAATCAATTAATTATAAAAAAATTTAATTCTTTGATTTAAAATATCTCCAACAAACGATTTCGGTGTCTGAAACATAACTCGGTTACCTTAGTTACCACAATAAAGAAAACTATTAATAAATTAATTCATTAATAAAATATTTTTTTTTAAAAATTGTTTGTTGCAACTATGAATTAAAATTTCTCAAGAACGGTTGATTGCACACCAATAGAATCAATTAAGAAAATTAAGAATATACTTTTTTTTTCTGTAAAGGATGGTATAAAAACGAATTTTGTTTGCCTAGTCTTTCACAAGTTATAACTGAAAGAACATTAGAATAAAAAATTCTGAGACTTACAAATTTGTCAAACAGAATCTTTGATTTTTCTCATTATCTATAGGCCAAATCCCACGTGTATGCAATGTTTCAAGTTTCTATCTTCATTTGTTTGGGCCGTGTAATTCATACCACAGACATTAAATCAGTTAGTATGTCAGTCTTACTTAGTTGTATCCAGCAGCGCCGCCAAGGGGGAAATTTAGAGGCCCTCCCAGGAACCCACCGCAGCCCATTGAAGTTCTGAGAAATGTTATTTGGTCAAATGGGGAACAAAATATTTAATTTCCAACTGCCCCCTTTTTACTTTCCTTATATACATAATGTATAAGGAAAGTATTGTGACGGGGTCGAAAATTCGAATTCGAGTTTTCGACGGGAGAACACATTTTAAGCATCCCTGATCACGAATCAAATATTTTTGAAGTGATGTCTGTGTGTGTGTGGGGGGGGGGGGGGGGGTCTGTGGAGACGATAACTGACGAACGAATAGACCGATTTGAACGAAATTTTGTACAAAAATCACAATCCGTAAACACTGGAAGCCTATTGTTTTTATACGCAATCGAATGTTTAGAACCCTGATCACGAGTATTGTGACGGGGTCAAAAATTCGAATTCAAGTTTTCGACGGGAGAGCACATTTTAAGCATCCCTGATAACGAATCAAACATTTTTGAAGTGATGTCTGCGTGTGTGTGTGTGTGAAAGTATGTGTGTGTGTGTGAAAGTATGTGTGTGTGTGTGTGTGTGTGTGTCAGTCGGTCTGTGGAGACGATAACTGACGAACGAATAGACCGATTTGAACGAAATTTTGTACAAAAATCACAATCCGTAAACACTGGAAGCTTATTGTTTTTATACGCAATCGAATGTTCAGAACCCCCCTAAATTTTCGAATGAAATTTTGAAAAAATCGTCAAAAAATCAAAACCACTAATAAAGTTACGCAAATAGATATTTCTTATGTAATTTTTCATTAGAAAACGATTGACATAAATTTTAGAACGCTAACACGAACCGTTCTCGAGATATTGTACATTTTTAAAAAATATATCAAAAAGTCATATAAAATAAAAAAATCTGATGTGGGCAACACATGACTTTCCTTATATGATGTAATGAATTTACTACTTTTACAGTAAAAAAATAGGATTTTCTTATAGTAGATACTAATATTCTTTCCAAGATATTGAATTTTCGACAATTAGTCGTCATTTTCATTGATTTTGCATCATTTTTATCCATTTGGCAAGATTTTCATTAATTTGGCAACATTTCAAAAAATTCGCCAAGTTGGCGACATTCCGCCAAATTCGTCGCCAAAATCTCGCCAAGCGTTATGCACTAAGAAAAAAGTTATTCTTACAACAGATAAATGACTATTGGCGTTCAAATACAAAAGTATTATTCAAAGTATATTTTTTCATGAATGGAACGAGCTAGATCCACGAGAATGATGTCACTCTATTTATCGCATGGTATTACATATGAAAAGTGAACATGTTTCTCAATAGGAATTTTTTTTTTTATGCGACTTTTTCATAATTTTTTTGAAAAATGTACAATATCTCGAGAACGGTTCATATTATCGTTCTAAAATTTATGCCAATCGTTTTCTAATGAAAAATTACATAAGAAATGTCTATTTGCGTAACTTTATTAGCGGTTTTAATTTTTTGACGATTTTTTCAAAATTTCATTCGAAAATTTAGGGGGGTTCTGAACATTCGATTACGTATAAAAACAATAGGCTTCCAGTGTTTACGGATTGTGATTTTTGTACCAAATTTGGTTCGAATCGGTCCATTCGTTCGTCAGTTATCGTCTCCACAGACTCACTGACACACACACACACATACTTTCACACACACACACACACACACACACACACATACACACACACAGACATCACTTCAAAAATGTTTGATTCGTGATCAGGGATACTTGAAACGTGCTCTCCCGTCGAAAACTCGAATTCGAATTTTCGACCCCGTCACAATACTTTCCTTATACATTATGTATATAAGGAAAGTAAAAAAGTATGTCCTATTGATAAACATGTTCACTTTTCATATGTAATACCATGCGATAAATTAGGTGACATCATTCTCGCGGATCTAGCTCGTTCCATTCATGGAAAAAGATACTCTGAGTAATACTTTTGTATTTGAACGCCAATAGTCATTTATCTGCTGTAAGAATAACTTATTTCTTAGTGTGTAACGCTTGGCGAGATTTTGGCGACGAATTTGGCGGAATGTCGCCAACTTGGCGACTTTTTAAATGTTGCCAAATTAACGAAAATCTCGCCAAATGGATAAAGATGACGCTAAATCAATGAAAATGAAGACTAATTGTCGAAAATTCAATATCTTGGAAAGAATATTAGTATCTACTATAAGAAAAACCTATTTTTTTCACTGTAAAAGTAGTACATTCATTACATTATATAAGGAAAGTCATGTGTTGCGCACATCAGATTTTTTTCATTCTGGCGACGCTACTGGCTGTATGTATATAATTCTAACTAGCAATAAAATTGCAAATATGGGCGCCCATAAAGAGAGGGAAAGAAGAGGCCCCTCCTAAATGTTCAAGGTCACAAAGGTGGGCATCAGGTTAGTCGATATTTTATATCGTATCCTTCAATTTGCCCCCCACTGGCGTCAGTAGTTTGTCCTCTCTCCCTGGAAAAAGTTCTATGGGAACCCATGATTGTTGAACACAAAATCACGAAATATAAGCTCCATCTGCTTAAAAATCTGAAAAATCCGATAATAATTTTCTGTCATTCCTTACTCATCTAGTTGGATGCTTTGAAGAATTCAAAATGATGAAAGACTAGTAAGACATAAAGAAACACTTGTGTCCATGTACGTGACCTTAATGGCAAAAGAGATCATATTTGGTGTTATGATTATATTTTCACTGGCAATACAATTAAAATGAATAAATAGTTAAATAAGGATAAGGTACAGAAGACACAAGACATTGGCTACATTTGCTTTCGAAATTGAGTTTGAAACGTTTCTGTTTAACGAAATTCATCTGCTAAGGGAGGGGGGGGGGGGGACAATTAGGACTGTTTCGCAGCTTCATACTTTCTGTGTCCTTTACAATGGATTATTTGGTTATTCCAAAGACAAACATAGCAAAGTCAAATTTCTTTCTACAATAATTTTGTGTAACTTGAGAGACTTCTCAGTCAGCACCCTAGATCGCTCGCTCCATCACAATATATCTTTGCCCATAACGCAAGAATTGAACTAATCCAGTTCAAATCCAAATCAATGTATTAAAATCTATATATTAACTTTCTCATATCAAGTCTGAACTCGATTTCTCCGGCAACCCTGAGATCGAGACAGCGGGGTTGCCGGCGGATCGAGTTTAGTCTTGCTCATATGTTCTATGTAATATAGTATGAGAAAGTACATAGGGGGCGCCAGGTGCTATGCAATTGGGGGTGCTGATTTCAGATATATATAAATCCGTAAAAGAAAAATTGATAAAATTACGACTCGACTTCTGAGAGAGAGAGAGGGAGTATATGTTTTATGACCTCCTAAACACAAACTAATTTTGGAGTGATGTACGTCCGTCTGTCTGTCTATATGTATGTATGTATGTATGTATATATGTAATGGCAACTGTGTTCGATTTCTTGTGTGCACGATAGCTTCTGCAAATACTATTGGATTTTCACAAAACTGTATATCCGCCTTGATTACCGAAAAATTTAGAACTAAATAGAATTTCTTTTAAATTCGAACGAAAACTCTCGAAACATTATATATTTTTTTAACATAGCAGCATAGGACGAAATTTGACACAATCATGCATGAAAAGGGTTATTTATGGCTCAATGATCGCGAGACATAATAGTTTCAACCACTCTTGCGAGACATAGCCGCGATATAATTTTTGTGATCGTGACGTTATTATCCCTCTCCGGGGGGGGGGGGGGGTTACACTGTCAAGTATAGTATCAATCGGCAGATTTTTTCACGCCCTTTATTGTAGGAGCGCGTTAGCCCAGTGGTTAGCGCGCGGGAATTGCACTCGGTAGGCCCGGTTCGATTCCCGCCGCTGCCAAAACTGCCGCCGTGTTCATGCGAAGTACGATCACGTCAAACATGTGGATCCGTAAATCCTTCCGAGAGGTTGCTGGTAGGGGAAGGAGGGTACGGTCCCTGTGGATGCCTCCCCCACTCGGTTCAGGTCTAAATTGGGTGGCTCTTCCCGACCGTCCAAACAGTTACCTTACACCTTTCTAGTAGGTCGGACGGTCTGTGTCTCAACAACAACAACGCCCTTTATTGTAAATTATTGCAACACGCCATAATGTAATCATTTGAACCCAAGGCACTGATATTTCAAAATTTTACTTGTAGATCTCCCCTTCCCCCCCCCCTTCCGTCACAAATTTTATAAGCTATTTAAACACGTATTCTGATATCAGGAAATCGAGTTGAGCAACGCTCCAGTTAATGTTTTTACTTGCGAAATATTTTATGGTATTCAAAAATTGCCATTATGTTATATATAGTATCTCGAAATATTTTAGATACTTTATTTTCTTATACTATGTGCACCTCAATATATCCTAACTCTTTTATTTATTGAAATGGACTTTTAAGCTATTTTGCGACTTATTTTTATTTAAAGTGTATTTTCATTTCAAAGCGATAGATGTCAGCACCATCACTGGATATTGCATCAATCAGGAATATGTGGAATAACAATTTTATGAACATGTCATATATATGTTACCGGCAATATATGAAAGCCGACATTCTATAAAATACCTAGGCATTATATAGAATACCGAAAACTGGTCGCCAATCTATGAAGCGATTAACATTTCAAAGATTTCCTAGGCATTTTATAGAATGCCAAATGACAAACCGGCAAAGTATGAAATACATCTCCGACTCATTCCTTTTTTCATATTTTGCCTAAATAGCATTTGCCATTCTATAGAATACCTAGGTATTATTTACAATGCCTAGGAAAAGTATATAATAATTCTCATATTTCATTCTTTGCCTAAAAAAGGTCGGTATTCTATAAAATGCCTTTAGAATGCCGGCATTTCATACATGGCCGGTAACATAACCGGCAATGTATGAAAGCCGACATTCTGTAGAATACCTAGGCATTTTATAGAATACCGAAAACTGGTCGGCAATCTATGAAACGATTAACATTTCACACATTTCCTAAGCATTCTGTAGAATGTCAAATGACAAACCGGCAAAGTATGAAACATATCTCCGATTCATTCCGTTTTTCATACTTTGCCTAAATAGCATTTGTCATTCTATAGAATGCCTAGGTATTATATACAATGCCTAGGGAAAGTATATAATAATTCTCATATTTCATACTTTGCCTAAAAACGGCCGGTATTCTGTAAAATGTCTAGGTATTCTATAGAATGCCGGCATTTCATACATTGCCGGTAACATATAATTACATTTTTAAACTCTACGTTGCGGTGGAAGCGACTTAACTTTCCAGATGTGAAAGAACTGAAGCATCTTCTTATGTATTATACAGAAATAAGCAATGGGAAAATTACAAAAACAATTATTCAAACAACGGGTCCCCCTGATAACACAATGTTAATGACACCCCACCCCACCCCCCCAGTATTTTATCATGAAAATTTACACGTTTTGGGTTAAAATTTAACGTTTTGGGCTATTTTTTAAATTAAAAAGCCCTTATAAATAAGTTATAGCTCCTTCAAAAATCCTTATGCAGTGCCGGTGTCAGAAATCGATGCCCTTGAACTACAAGTTAATTTCTTTAACACAAAATATTGACACATTCTCATAATAGAGTCACCCCAGCATATCCGATATATATATATATATATATATATACATATATATATATATATATATATATATATATATATATATATATATATATATATATATTATAAATACCGTAGCAAACTTAAAAAATTATGGATACTTTACAAATATGCAAATGTAAAAAATGAGTAAATAGGAATGTCAATGCAAAATTAATTTAATTTATTGCGCAAATGCAGCTAATAAATGAAATGATTCCAATAATAAAAAGGTTTGCAGGTCCAATGAAAGAAAAGTGAGAAGCTGTAAGTCCGAAAACCTGACTTTCTAACACGCTTACAAAATAAAAGTATAAATCTGCAAATCTTCAAGCAAATGGAAAAAAATACAAATATCGAATCATCAAGTCTAAGAAAAGTATCAAAAACAAAGGTATGGAATCGATAAGAGAAAAACAGACAAAATCCAAGCACAAACGTTATACACGTGGACAAGGCTCTAGGCCTAAATCAGGATTTGTTCACTTCTTCAAAACTCGTTTTCAAGTCCAAGTGTCTTGTAGAAGCAGACACAAAAATGTATGTTTCGGAAGAAATAGATAGATTATATTTATAAACTATATCTACTATTATAGATATAATCTATCTATTTGAAAAATTTAATCTATCTAGTTGAAAAGTGTTTATGACTTGGTTCATTCTGTCATTTTGTCTGTCTGTCCGTTCGCACAATAACTGCCGCAAAAATGACTCTATCAAAATGAAATTTTAGCATGTTGTTCAGACGGTCTGCGGGACATATGGGAGTGTAAATGAATAATATCACCCAATAAGTTTTGGATTGCTCCCGGTTTGAAGAAATGAAATACATTGACTCTATGGGACCTCATTTTTCAAACGTTTTTTAAACGGAATTAAAATTCAAAAATTGCTTCGAAAGTTTTAGAAAATATTCAAATTATCCCATAAAATACATGAAATAAATTTCAACGAAATAGGTTTGGTAGTTTTTTTAAATAAAAATTAAAATAATAATGTCACCCATGTAATACAATGAGATCACGTGACCCACTTCAAAATATAATAGGGCATTCACTTTTTTCCCAGTGTCAAAATCGTGATTTTAAAAATTCTTTTAAATTGAGTGTTGCATCCGTCCTAAAACCGCTTTATTTTTGCGCATTTTCTGTGCATCTATATTCTGCGCCAACGCAATAACAATATTTTTAGTTTAAATGATTTGATTACTTTTACAACGAAGTCTAATTGTAATGGATGCAGATTGTAAACAAGTGATAGTAAGATGAGTTGTATAAGAATTGCTTAATTTTTTTTCACGCAAAATTAAACTCTGGAGTCTGGAATAAAAGTGTATGAATGAAATAATCACTCGTTTTACATAGAGAGCCAGACGATTTATATGATGACGTCATTTGAATAAAGTTCATTTTTTTTACGAAGTTTTATGTTTTCAAATATAATAAATTATTGTATTACTGTGATAATTTTAAAAAATATCACAGCTGAATGTATCGCATTTCAGAGATGCTTAAATAAAATTACATTTATGTTGGAAAGTGTTTCATAATCAATGCTTTATGCATGATTGATCTTTCTTGTTTTTAATGCAATACGTAATGTATTCAAAGAGAAAATATTTTGATGGGTTTACACGTTTCCAGCATTACTGTATAAGAATTAAACATTTTTTAAAGATATTTGTTTATGTCTTTTTCTGTGTATGAGCACGAAATCTCTCAAATAAATTAAACAAATCAAAATATTTTTAGTAAAATTATTTAAAACTAGAGACCTATTGATTTTTAAATATATCTGACCAACAAAAACCCTCATATTTTCAAACATTTTTTTCCGAAAATCGCAAAATAAAATACCTTTGTATTATATATTTTTCATTGGCTTGTTGATTCGATATTTATTTTATCTATTTTTTCCATTTGCTTGAGGATTAGTTGAATTTTACTTTTGTTTTGTAAGCCAGTTAGATAGTTGAATTTAGTTTAAGTTTTTCTTTTTTAGTATCCATACCTTTTAATTTTGTTGATTTTCTGTAACTTGATAGCTTGTGTTTTGTATTTTTTATCCATTTGATTGATGATTTGCTGTATTGTATTTTATTCTGTGGGTGTTTTAAAAAGTTAGGTTTATCGTGTTACATCCTCTTTTCGTTCATTGGATTTTCAAACTTCTATTATATATATATGTGTGTGTGTGTGTGTGTACCATAATGGAACAATTATATTTAAAACTAAAGTAGGAAAGATCAAAACAATGAAAGGTGTGCAAACGAGGGATCATTAATGTCTAGGGGGATTGTGACCCCTATTCCTGATTAAAAGCGTGCTTTTATTCCTAGGAAACACTCTCAAAAACAGTGATCGCTCGAAGCAGTTCCAAAATGTGTATGGGAAAAAACAGAATTCCAGAGGAAACAAAATCCATGATTCTAAAACCAAGAAAGCCAGAATCGGCATAAAAAGAAGTCACCATCAGGGAACGAAAGAATGAGAATGATGTCGAAGGCTTCTAATAAATGATTCCTTCTATACACCTATAATAGCGTTGAAACAGTCACAGTTAATACAAAGTTGCTTTTTTAACTTATGGCAACACATCGTTAAAATTTGCATAAAAGACGCTGTTTTTGTCCATTGTTTTATAAAAGTTCATATAACATGTTTTTAACAACATGTTATATGAACTTCTGCAAATTATATGCCGCCAAATTGATCAAAATGACGCCAACTGAAAAGTTATGTTTCGCAAGTTCTGATTTCTGTCATATGAAAGTCATACCCTCTAGTATATAAGAAATGTTCTTTTCTACGTTTGTCTCCTTTGACTACTTGACCATATTTCGCCCCAGATTGACAAAAATATCGTCAAAATGGCAAAAATGACCCTAAATTAATGAAAATGGCACTTAATTGATGAATTATTTATTAAAATATTTTTATTGATGAACTACATCGTTTATTGAAGCAGGGTGAAGCAAAATAGATGGGCCAAACTTCAAGAGGTGGTAGCACACACCAAACTAAGCATTTTTCGTCATAGTTTTCTGGGTCGGAAAGGAAACGTAAAGGCGTTACAGGGCCCTTACTCGTTGGGAAGCGGTCGCTCCTCAAACTTAAAAGCGTTATTCTGGTTGTTGTTTTCTGGTTGAAGAAGAAAACCATGTATTCAAATTTCATCTGGGGAAGAAGAACCCTTATGCAAATTTTCGTAATTGGGCAAGGGATAAGGATGTCACATTTCCGAGGCGATGGATTGGGCGAAGTGGTCCCATAGCTTGGCTCCACGATCGTCCGATCTGTCGTATCTTGACTTCTTTTTGTGTGGGTATCTCAAGAATCTCGTCTATGATACTCCCCTTGAATCTGAAGAGGAACTCGCAGTCAGAATTTCGGCCACTACTACCGAAGTGCACGACATGTCTGATCTGTTCGAGAGAGCTCTCCAATCCCTCCAGCGCCGCTGTGAGACATGTAACCGGGCTGACGGTCGCTATTTTGAGCCATTACTGTAATTATTGTTTATTAAATGTAATTTTATAGTTTCTAAGACATTCCTGTGTTTTCGCCTCACTTCGTCGGTTTCACCATTAAGCGCCCACTGACTCCTTTTCGTTTCATTTCCGACCCGGTAAAACTATGACGAAAAATGCGAGATTGGGTGTGTACTACCATCTCGTAAAGTTTGGACCATCTTTTTTTTAATCACCCTGTATATGTAATAAAAATAGTTATGATAATCCAAATAAATTAGAGATAAATTGTGACACGCAGTTAAAGCCAAAAATTAAACTGTTAAGATATTTGCAAACAGAAAATGAGTGAACTAATTACTAACAAACTATAACTACTGAAAAGTAATTCGGTCAAGTCAGCACCATGACTGACTAATAAGTAAATTTTGAAAGACTCAACAAAATGAAACAATGTCAAGTAAATAGAAATCAGTGAATAAATAGCAAGTAAAAATGATGAGAATCCGAACATAGAATATTGAAACAAAGCAATCATGCCCATAAAAGAAGAAAAGCACAAGGCGTTTAATATAGAATAGATTTGTTATCAAGATTAAGGATCTATCTGAAAGAACCAATAAGCATACTTTTTTCTAAAATTGAAGATAGTAATTAACTCAACCAATTACTCAACTGACAGGCATGAAAAGTGCAGAAAGCGTTCTTACACAAGACTTTCATGCAAACGATACAAATCTTTATTATACTCTTCTTATTTAGTTAATATTCTTCTGTGTTCACGTATTATTTATTCAACTGCATTAATCTAGCATTTGTGTTTTGTAATGTATATTAGATTTGATTCAATGTCTAAACGTATCTACGTCGGGCCATATGCATTATTTCTGTAATAATAATTACAGTATGCAAACAGAAACGTAGATCTATATTATCTCCGAGCCATGCATGGCCCTTGAAAACGTCCATGGTCTCGGAACTACTTTTTATTCGGTTTTCTGTTTCATTAAGTGTGATTTTGTCCTACTTTTATTTGGGTGCTAATAACTCGTTGATCTTCCTGCTTGAAGTTTTACAGCTCTTTACATGCTCTTGACCATTCAGAATGTAAGTTATACCAGGTAAAAGTGATTTAGTTCCTGTATTTTGTCTATCACCGGCTTTTTCTCATGCTCGTCACCGAAATTAACAATTTTTAATGTGTTCTTCCTACACCATCATAAATTTGATAGAGGATGAGTCACAAGTATTTGGTAATATTTCAAGTAAATAAAACTGTTACACTATATATATATATATATATGCCAACGGCCCTACAGTGCTGAAAACACCAGTTCTCGTTAGATCACCGAAGTCAAGCAGCATCGGGCGTGGTTAGTACTTGGGTGGATGACCACCTGGGAAGACCGCGTGCTGTTGGCACATTTCGGACGCGGTAGCCCGGCGGTTTGCGCGCTGGATTTGCACGCTGCCACAACTGCCGCCGTGTTCATGCGCAGTACGATCAAGTTAAACATATGGCTCCGTAAGTCCTTCCAAGAGGTTGGTGGTAGGGGAAGGAGGGTACGGTCCCTGTGGATGCCTCCCTCACTGGGTTCTGGTCTAAATTGGGTGGCACTTCCCGGCCGTCCAAACGGTTACCTTACACCTTTCTGGTAGGTCAGACGGTCTGGGTCTCAACAACAACTGTGCATATATATATATATATATATATATATATATATATATATATATATATATATATATATATATATATATATATATACATATATATATATATATATATGTATATATATGTATGTATGTATATATATATATATGTATGTACATGTATATATATATGTATGTATATATATATATATATATATATATATATATATATGTATATATATATATATGTATGTATATATATATATATGTATGTATATATATATATATGTATATGTATATATATATATATATATATATGTGTGTGTGTGTGTGTGTGTGTGTATATGTATTTAAATATATATATGTATATATATATATATTGCACCTAGCTCGTATGTTTACCTTTCTTTCTTGGTTCATTTCGATCTCGATCGTGAGGTATTCAGGGTTTTTTTTCTTTTGAATTTATATATATATATATATATATATATATATATATATATATATATATATATCCGTAAATCATTTAAATTCAGAAAAATCATGTGACCCACAAGTTTATGGTTTGATTATTATTCTGAACATCATTTTAAGGAACCATCCGAAAAATAACCCTCTCCATTAACCAATATTCCATCTCATTTCGATATTTTAGATAACCCACCTGCGAGACGATACAAAGATATCTTTCAAAATGATCACAACTATACACCCAAAGAGAATGACAATCTATGAATTTTTTATTCTCCTTCTTATTTTGTGTTTTTTTTCCTCCTTCAACCCGTATTTTGTTCAATAAAATATTGATCTCCTGAGTGAATAGATAGGTAATTTTTTTACGTTCTCCTACTATTGTGCAGAATAATATCTCGGAGAAACTTTCAGAATTCGAGATTTTGACGTAAGAAAACGTTGAAACACTCATTTGAACACTTTGGTGATATGTTGTATTGTGCGTATGTCTTTGAGGTGTATATCAAGAAACTGAAGGCGGAATGTATAGCTCTAAAATTAGTTGTAGACATAGTGAAAATAACTAGATAGATTTGTTTTCTATTTTGTAAATTGTATTACACTTTCTTTATAAATACCTAAAATACCGTTATAACCTACTGCCTGTCCCAGAGGAAAACAACACTTACAATCGTAATTATTTGGAATATCGGATGGCTTGACATAGCCGACAAATTTGGCGAAATATAGCCAAATTGGCAACTTTTGGAATTTCCTTGAATTTTGTAGATTCGTTATGAATTCCCCGAGTTTTGTAGTTTTCGCTGGAACATTCCACATAGGACATATAAGTTAGTCATCGTTCGAATTGACGTGATATGAGTAAAAGTAAATCTCTTAACTTTAAGAAAGAAAAAAACGTTTAAAAAAATGTAAAGAAAAACATCATCATTAAAACATAGAAAGTTGTTGTGAGACCATTTAAGTAACTTTAAGTCTGTGAACTGAGACGAGTGACGTCACGGTGGACAGTTTTGCTCGGAGAGGTTTACGACTCATAAATCCGTGACATCATCAGTTGGAAAAATCCCGATGGCGACATTGGGCGTAACCGATTTTTCCGGGCAAGACTAGCACAAGCACAAGCTCCATCAAAAACTGGATATCCAATCAGAATTCACACCAAATTCGCACTAAAAGCAAGGCTAATTAGAGCCGAGGAAAAGCAAGACCAATGAGAGTCGAGGAAGGTGTGGTTCCGGGAAACAACGTTAAATTAAATTGATAATTGCAGAGATGGTGACTAGAGCTCGAATGATGGGGGTCACTCAAAAACGGCGACAGCAGTATTAGAATGTTGGTGGTGCCACGAAAATAAAATGCTCCTAAATAAAGGAGAGTAATAAAATACTTACTTGCGCATCCACTACCCCAAGCTACGCCCTGTGCATTGATGCGGTGTTATTACAATAAATAAGGTACGTACCAAAATTATAATATGGCAGACAGTAATGTCAGACTTAACCACGGTCTCACATTAACCTCCGAAGTTTTCCCTAAGTCTTTTCTAAAAGAATTAAGAATTTAAATCAACGAGTATTGTAAATTGATTAATTTTTAATTGTTCTGGTGATAATGTATGTAATAATAAATTTGAGTGTGCATAAAATAAATGTAATTTAGAGATAAATTGTGTATTTAGTGATCAATGTGTTTATTTTTAGCTACGGTATTTTTAGCTGACACTTGTGAGATAAATTTGGTGGGGTTTTAAATCTGTTACGTATATGTACTTATTAAATTAAATAAAATTTACACGACATTTTGGTGCTTGACCACCTCCTTTTAAGTAAATATTTATACCATAGTTGTGTCTAAAAATTTTATTAAATTGCCAAGCTTATACATTTTCATTTCTGCTTCTCAATTATCATTTTGTAATATCACTTAATTAACATTTCGTTTTATAGTTAATTTTCATTTTTGCACGATTTTAAGCGATTTTCACACAAATCGGTTCCTTAGCGACCAAAAATATTATCACACAATTTCCATCTTGACATCATCGGAAATATCGATGAACTTTCTTTTCAATGATGTTTGAATCGAATCCGCAGGACAACTCCTTCATATATATATATTTTTTAAATTTATCAAAATTTTCATTTTTTAGATTACCTGATACTTATTTCGCCATTTCCGAAAAAGGAAGATTAGCACAATTCTATAGTTTTGCTAAAAACTGTGTATATATCTTCGATATTCTGTCAGAAAACATTTTATTTTTAATTACCACACAATTTTATTTTTTGTAATTTAAGCAAACCCATAAAAATTGAGATTTGGGATTCTCCTTGCGAGGGGCTTTTTTCAGCTGTAGCCTGCGGACTTTTCTGCACACTTTCATGGAATTCACGACGAGTTTTAAGCCACGCCTTTGATTCTGTTACGTTTCTTTTATGTACTTTATTTATTTATTTATTTTCTTTGCTTTCCAGGTTGCGGAACGTAGAAATTAAAATGGTTTGAATATGTGATTCTGTAAATTTATTATTTAAGTATCGGGCGTTTATTTTAGACCTCAGCAACGCCATGTACTATGCCCTAGAAATTAATATTTTTACATTATTATCTCTAAATTAAAATAATAAGAAATTTCTGAATGATAATTGTATAGTGATTAATGTAAAACATATTGAGACAGTAAGCATTGACATAAATTAACCAAATACGTTAAGTTTATGGATTTGACTGACCTGTTACCAACTTATATTTCTATAAATTTATAATATTTTTAAATAAAAATTTTGCAAACGAAATATATTTTTCTTCTCACTGGTACGAAGTAAAAAGAATCTGATGTGAGCAGCACATGACTTTCCCTTCAAATCCAAATTCATTTTCTTATTACTTTCCTTATATACATAATGTATAAGGAAAGTATTGTGACGGGGTCGAAAATTCGAAATCGAGTTTTCGACGGGAGAGCATGTTTCAAGCATCCCTGATCACGAATCAAACATTTTTGAAGTGATGTCTGTGTGTGTGTGTGTATGTGTGTGTGCGTGTGTGTGAAAGTATGTGTGTGTGTGTGCGTGTGTCAGTGAGTCTGTGGAGACGATAACTGACGAACGAATGGACCGATTTGAACCAAATTTGGCACAAAAATCACAATCCGTAAACACTGGAAGCCTATTGTTTTATACGTAATCGAATGTTCAGAACCCCCCTAAATTTTCGAATAAAATTTTGAAAAAATCGTCAAAAAATCAAAACCACTCATAAAGTTACGCAAATAGACATTTCTTATGTAATTTTTCATTAGAAAACGATTGACATAAATTTTAGAACGCTAACATGAACCGTTCTCGAGATATTGCACATTTTTCAAAAAAAATATTAAAAAGTCATATAAAATGAAAAAAAAATATTTCTTATTGAGAAACATGTTCACTTTTCATATGTAATACCATGCGATACATTGGATGACATCATTCTCGTGGATCTAGCTCGTTCCATTCATGAAAAAAGATACTTTAAGTAATACTTTTGTATTTGAACGCCAATAGTCGTATATCAGCTGTAAGAATAACTTATTTCTTCGTCCATAACGCTTGGCGAGATTTTGGCGACGAATTTTGCGGAATGTCGCCAACTTGGCGACTTTTTTAAATGTTGCCAAATTAGCGAAAATCTCGCCAAATGGATAAAAATGACGCTAAATCAATGAAAATGACAACTAATTGTCGAAAATCCAATATCTTGGAAAGAATGTTAGTATCTACTATAAGAAAAACATATTTTTTTACTGTAAAAGTAGTAAATTCATTACATTATATAAGGAAAGTCATGTGTTGCCCACATCAGATTTTTTTTTATTTCATTCTGCATTAAATCAAGTTTAATTACAAAAAATAACATGAATTCTTTACTGAAATTACATCCAATTTGCTGTTGTAATGCTTGTTTGGTTCATTTGGGGACTCGATGCACTTTAAATACTTCAGCTCTTCAAAATTCCCAAAAACTAAAATATCTCGACAAAGGTTCATTGTAAAGACAGTCCTGGGGTTAGTCTTATTCGCTGTGCTGTCAAAATTACATGAAGAACAAGTACTTAATTAATATATTTCAAGAATTTTAGTCATTTATTTCACATTTTCACAATCTTTGAAGGTCATTTCATATAAAAAGGTCAGTTATATTTTTCCGAATCATGGTAAAATCTAACGAGTACCAGAATAAACCTCAAGGGCTAAAACTACTAAATTTTTAGAAATTTTCATTGAATAGTTGTTTCACTGCAGTGAAAAACATCTTCAGTTTCCCAATTTAAAAACAATAAGTATCCAGAGAATGAGAAATCTTAGAGAAATAGGGTTGATCTTATTATTTTTGTCATCAAAAATTACGTATAAAACAAACATTTAATTGATACATTTGTAGTATTTTATGGTAAATCTTGACGATTTTTTCTGGGCATTTGCAAAAAAAAAGGTAGATTCCTTTTTCGAATCGTACGAAAATCTAATCAGCACCAGGGAAATTCACAAGTGACTTATCTACCAAATTTTGTGAAATTTGGAGTATTAGTTTTTCAGCTATAGTGGATACAGACAATTTTTGAAGGCCATTTCGCAAAAAAAAGCAGGTTCTTTTATCCCGAATCGTACCAAAATCTAATCAGCACCAGGGTCACCCACAAGTGACGTGCCTGTAAAATTCTGTGAAATTTTGTCCATTAGTTTTTGAGTTAGGGTGGATACATACATTGCACAGACAGACACACAGACGTCAGACTAAAAATAGTTTTTTCATGTGTTCTAGAGATCCCAAAACGTATAGATTTGTCAAAAACTCGGCATGCTATTTTTGCCTGATTCCAATACTTTCCCTATACATTACCATGTATTGCAGTGAAAGTAATATAGATATCAATTGTATGTGTAAATTGTAGGGACTCAAAGCAGATATTCTTATAATAAAACTTTTATTAATAAATTTACTGATAGATGTTAAGGTGTATATTTAATAAAAAAAATTCTATCTTATTTTAGATCTAGTAAATTTTTAAAACTCCATGTAATATCACCCTATTTTCAACTTACAATATTGCTTTTTGATTATCAAAATAGACCTAATACACAATTCATGGGAGTATCGGAATATTGCCCCCCTCTCAAGAATTTACTACTTTCTCGACGTTTAGGCGCTGAAGAAAACCACCTGCGGGAAGATAAAAATATAAGCTATAAAGTTCACGTTTTCTACATCCCGGACGAGTTTAATAGCATATATATTTTATATATTTTTATGCTCCATCTTATTTCCGAGGTTTCTTATCAGCCCATTTTATAAATGAAATATTTATTTGAAGTCATCCGAAGTGAATATAGACGCGAATTCGAAATGAGTATAACTGCAATAAACATCCTTGCACACATCTGGAAAATCTGGTAAAACTTACTTTTCGAAATTCTTGACCAATTCTTTTTCCATTTTCAAATTTCCCCAAACTCGCCAAATGTCGCCAAGATTGCAATATACTACTAAATTTGTAGCCAAGAATAAACGACCCTAACTTTTCAGAAATAACAATTATAGTTACTGTAGGTGTTGTGGAAGACTTTTAAAACTGGAAAAGAGACAGACATGAGGTAATTGTAACTTTATACAGGGTTCATGTGAATCTCTAGAACACACCCTATGGGCTGAATTTGGAACTGTAGTAAATCTCTGTTAGAGGTGTTTCTTGGTCAGGGAAAACTTTGTATTTCCAAACAACATGTTTTCATACATTTTCCTTAAAGTATCGAAAATAAATATAAAGAAATCGGCAGTGATTTCAGGTTCATATGGCCTAAATGCTTTCGCGTGAATAACATATTTCTTTATGGGTGGTTTGCTTTTTTAAACATTTTCATAATAGTTCAAAATATTAAAATACAGTCAACGCTCCTATAACGCGGTACTCTCATAATGCGGTTTCCATATAACGCGGTACTCTCATAATGCGGTTTCCATATAACGCGGTACTCTCATAATGCGGTTTCCATATAACGCGGTACTCTCATAATACGGTTTCCATATAACGCGGTACTCTCATAATGCGGTTTCCGTATAACGCGGTACTCTCATAATGCGGTTTCCATATAACGCGGTACTCTCATAATGCGGTTTCCATACAATGCGGTACTCTCATAATGCAGTTTCCATATAACGCGGTACTCTATGCGGTTTCCATGTAATGCGGTTTCAATATGACGCGGAGTAAAAATTGTGGCAGCCCTCTCATAACGAGGTACTCATAAAACGCGGTTTCCCTATAACGCGGTAGTCTTATAACGCGGTTTCTCTAGAATACTACTCAATTAGCTTAAGTAGTATTCCTATAGCAGGAATTTTTCTATTACACTTTTGCGGTTGAAATTAATGGGGAATTGCCCTGTTTTTTCATCCACGTACATCACCATCTTTTCAATTCCAGTCATCACGGAAATCCATCGTAAAATAAAATAATACATTCACCTCAAATGCATTGATAGATGAAATTATGAGTAAAGAATGGGCTTCAAATTTCAACTTAAATGATGTGAAAAGGGAGAACTGGATTTGGGTAAATAACTAGAAAATTACTTTGTTGAAAATCATCCTTCAACATTGCAGCGTGCAAAGTTTAAAAGAGAATTTCAAAATTGCTTAGCTCCCTATAGAGAGATTTTGGAATGGTTACAAAATAAAACTACATTTGAAAACGAAAATGAAGATATGTGTCGTGACGAGATTCTTTATCTCGCCGTTAATTCCTCGAGTAAGTACGACTTTATATTAAAGAAATGGCTACGTTTACTGAACAGAATTAAATGCATTTAAATTGATAATTATATATATACACGTGACAAGAGGGTTCCGGGTCACAATTAAAATAAATATAAATGTATAAAAATTACAAAAGTTTAAAAATGATGTAGATTTTATAATTTTACACACTAGTGACGCGAGATTAAGAATCTCGTCACGACATATGCAAAGTGAAGAGGACATTAAAGGAAAAAGAATTGGGATACTAATATTTCACAGCGATGGTGAATGCTAATAGGACTTTTGTTGTAAAAAAGTTATGAAGTTTATATATCACTATGGGAAAGAGATTTAAAAGTTATACTTTTAATACTAAATTCATTAAGATTGTGCGTTGGGCTTCGCAATAACCCTTCAATTATTTAACCTCTGTGTGAATCCTGTAAAGGAATTATTAATTATTATAATACTCATTAACTGCACCATTTAAACTTTAACAATAAAATATTTATTAACAACATCAACACTTATTATTTCATTACACAATTAATTATTAGTTTTGGCGGGGGAACACGTGAGACCACTTAATTTTCCTAAACATTTCTGGACCTAAAGTTATTTGAGGAACACATACCTTCACGGTTGTCTTGGACTAAGATCGTATATCAAAATGCTGGCATCAGTCATTCGTACTCGCCATAACTCTCGGTGTGTGGCTCCTTCACGTACTCTAATTGCACTCACAAAAATCAATAGATCTCCATTATTTTGGAACCTCTACGGAACACTCTACAAGTCTGTATTTCAATTCAAGTCATCGTCTCTAAGTTTTCTTATCTTCTGCTTCTAATGTCCTTCCTCGGTCACAAGTTGTGGTTCCCTTTTCCCTTGGGGGTGTCACTCCCCCTTTGCTTTCATTTGCAGCATTCAGTGTGACGTAACAAGAAGTTTCTCCATTGGTTAATCATTGAACCAATGTCGCTACTTGACATCCTCGTAAAGGCCCCCATAAATTTATAGTTTGCTGTAAACCTCGGCGCCACTCAGACTGGCAGTATTGTCCGAAGTTTCGAATCAATAAATAACTGACATAAACCTGTCTCACCAAAACACATGTGAGATCTATTTCTGGTCTCACACCAATAATGGGCTAATTCCGTCAAAATGTCAACTTTTTCATATTAGGTCATCCTGCTCTGCATTATTAGGTCATCCTTCTCTAGTCGTTGATTAGTGTCCTTCTTAGGTCACAGGGTATGATTCTCTGCATTTGTCGGGGTGTCAATCCCCCTTTGCTCTCATTTGTAGCATTGAGAGTGACGCAACAAGCTTCATCTGAATTGGCTAGCATTCCATCCAATGCCGTTCTTTACATTATTTTAAGAGTTCGTTCGACCCCTTCTGGCTTGAGTCCCCTAATTTATGGTTTCAGTGGACCTTTGCGTTCACATGCTGTAAACCCTGGGGTCTTTTTGACTGGACGTATTGTTATCGTTTCATACACCATAAATTTGTACATAAAAGTGTTTCACCACACACACAGCACTTCGTGTGAGATCTATTTCTGGTCTCACAATCACAATGTTTTATTAATTTTCTTATATGAAATCGTGAACTTAATAAAAATAATTCGAAATATGTAAACATATATTTATTGCCTTTTGTATCTATAAACTTATATTTTATAATCGTATTCATCATAACATGGTCTCTAAAAATGTAGTTTTATATAACGTAGAACGAATCAGTCTGACTTATATGTTCTGAGTTTCACATAACGCGGTTTCCATATAACGCGGTACGAATTGTTCTGTTTTGTACTAATCCTGAGTTTCTTATAATGCTGTTTCCATGCAACACGGTTTGCGGTTTCCATATAACACGTTACGAATTAATCTGATTTGCACTAAGTTTCTTATAACGCGGTTTCCATATAACGCAGTTTCCATAAAACGGGGTACGAATTAATCGCGTTATAGGAGGGTTGACTGCATAATTTAGAACCATATTTTCAAAATAACTCAAAATATTATACTACCGAAAATATAACCACTATATATCGAAAACTGATAACCCTATACAAAATTCAGTTATATATCCTTGTAGAACTTTCTATGGAATACAAATATTCTACTGTAGTTCATAGATAGCGCTTTTAGTTTTTGAGATATAAGTATTACAAATTTGAAATAAGGAAAAAGTTCAATCTTCTTGAACTTGGAAAGACAATTCCTCGAAAACTATGTATAAGAGCTTTGTAAAAACAAATTATTGATTTAGAAACTGGATTTTCTACTGAATCTTTTTGTTGGCTACTCTTTATATCCATTTTTTATAGTTTAAAAGATAATTCGAGTAAAAGTAAGCAAAGTGGGGCAAAAATTCGCTCGAGCAGAAAGTTTTACTTAGTTTACTAGAAAAAAAATTTGAAAAGATGAAAATATAAAAATTATTTTTATATATTCATAAACTGTATCATATTACAGACAAAACAGCTGTTTGTTTCCATTTATATCTATTAGATTCGGAAATCTAAGTGTTCAAAGTGTTTTATTTTCATTTTTTGTAACCCTCCGATTTCAGCCATAGGTATCCCAACAATAAATGTTCGTCACATAAAAATAAAATATATATATAATATGTATATATATATATATATATATATATATATATATACACTCATTGCCATAAATATTTGCACACCAAGAAGTAATTGTGGGATCGCAACGAAACTTAGCATGACGGTACGTATCAGGCAGATATGAAAATAATTAGAAATACAGCGTGATTGCGCATTGCCACAAGAGGGTGTTGAACTTCGTTCTCCCTAGCGCAGAAAAAAGGTACGCAGAAACTTTTTGCCTGTGCTTAATATGTTGCAGAGGGACGCTTTTTCATTAGGGATGCCGTTACGCCGCCATAGAATACAATATGATCAGCTGTCAGAGCTCGAGACGGGAAGAATAATCGTGATGATGGATACCGGGTGGTCAGTTCCACCCGGTATCCATCATCACGACCGGCCCACCACCTAGGTCGTTCTGACTTTACTGTGAGGAGGTGTTGGGACCAGTGGACGAGAAAGAGGTTGCATACACGGCGGCCAGACACATGCCGCCCTCGGCAAACCAACAGCCGAGAAGACCATCACATCACCCGACACGCACGCACTCCGCCAACTTCATCATTGTCCGTCATCCGGACACTGGTTGCACCTTTACTACGAGCCCTTGTGTCAGTCCGTACCATCGCGTAGCGCCTGGCTAAAGGACATTTGGTATCGTGACGTCCATTACGGGTGCTGCCAAAGCTGTCCACCCATAGTCGCCTCCGTTTGGAGTGGTATCGCACTCGACGATGGTTTTGGACAGCTACCGAATGGAACCAGTCTTCTTCAGCGATGAGTAGAAATTCAATTTCGGCAGTGACGACAACCGTGTACGTGTGTGGAGGCTCTGTGGTGAACTCCTCAATCCGGCCTTCGCTTTACAGCGGCACACCGCTCACACAGTTGGTGTGGGGTGCCGTCGCATACTCCACCAGGTCACCTCTAATATTGATCTACGGAACCATGACAGCCTAGCGGTACGTTCGTAACATCCTTCAGCCACATGTGTTGTCACTTATGACAGGGCTCCCAGGAAGCATTTTTCAACAGGCCAATACTCGGCCACACACAGCAATGGTGTCACAGGAATGACCCCGCCACATTACTACAAAGAGTTTTATCGAAATAAGCAATTCATTTGTTTAGGCCTAGGGCTTGTCCACGTGTAAAGCTTCATTGCTTAAATTTTATTTGATTTTCTATTCCCGATTTCTTTCCACTGATGTTTGTTGTTTGTCTTCAGCTTGATGACTAGAGGTTTGCATTTTATTTTCCACTTGATTGATGATTCTCTACTTGATACTTTTTATTAGTTAGGCATTTTTTAATGTTGGGGTTTTTTGAGTTGCAACTTCTCTCATTCATTGGATTCCTCTATCATTGGATTTTCAAACCATTATTCCACTATTGTAATTAAGTCAATTAATCTTGACCTCTATAAATTCGTTCATAGTAAATTAGCTTGTAAATATGCTCTGCCATTAGAGGCATTTAACATATGAAAATTTACTTTATTAAAATTTATTAAAAACACTATTAGTAGTATTAAATTGTCTAGATCTATATATAATATTGATAATATAAAACAATCCATTATTGGTTTACAAAAATATTTTGTTAGAACTTATGTTGATAAAGCCTCTAATAATTATGCTATTATTTGTAAAAAAGTCTATATTCAATTTCTGTTAGATTATTTAAAGAATAATAGTTTATTTAAACTTGATTCACGCTTCATTATTAGTATCAAACAGAAAATTGTCAATATATATAGTGATTTCAATATTAATTATAATTTTTTGAAATATCCATATATTATGCTTATTTCTAAATTTCATAAAAATCCTATTAAATTTAGAACTGTAACTAGCGGTCATAATTCTTACACTACTACTGCTAGCAAATTACTACTAAATAATTTAAATATTCTAAATGATAATTTGCGTTATTCTAGTCATAAATATTTTATTCTAAATAATAGTAAAAATTTGAAGAATTAAATAACAACTCTTGATAAACTAAATGGATTTCAAACTTTTGTGCGGGATTTTAAAGGTATTTTTAATAACATCAATATTACTAATTTTTATGATGTAATTTTAGCTCTATATAATACATTTATTACTAATCAATCAACACATACTAAATTTAAAAATTTTCCTAAATATCTTACACTTTGTACTTTTCAATAATTATATTTTTCAGGGTAATAAATTATACAAGTCTCTGGGATTCCACAACGTGTATGTTGTAGCAGTAAGTTAGCTAATTTATATCTTTTTCCTTATGAAATTTCTTCTTTTTCAACTGATTGTATAATTTATAGATATGTTGATGACTTAATCTGTTTAGTATTTACTGACAACTATGGCATAGATATAGATATCTATCCGGATAATTTGGAATGAATTCCTAATGAAGCCGCTATTAGTAATAATGTTATCTTTTTTTATTTATTTAATCTAATTATTGAACCTGCTAATAGGATAGTTGCAAATTTATATGATAAAAAATATTATTTTCATTTTAATCTTAATAAAATACTACCATTTAATTCCAGTAGCTCGATTTAATTGTTTAGAAATATTATACTTAATCAACTATTTAGAATTTGTAGATTATCAGATAAAAAATTTCTTGCTTTACACATAAATAACTTAAAAAGAACAAGTATATTATATAAATATCCAGTATATCTAGTAAATGGTATAGTTAATAAGTTTAAATTTGCTGACTATTCTTTAAATTCCCTCCTTAGTATCTTATATTAGCTAATTGTTAGAATTCTCTAGAATTAGCATTATAATGTATTTTCATCATCTTTGACATTTGCCTCCTTGTTTTCTATTATTTTATACGCCCCTTTATTAAGTATATTTTACTGGTGAATTTATCACATTTTACGACTTTTTTGCATACTGTTATTTATATCTCACGTTTGGCAACGGATGATTTCCACTCTTATCTCCTGAGAATAGCAACGGCAGTCATTTATTCCAACAGTCTCGTCATTTATTCCGCGTTGCTCGTATTGATAGGACATGTGCTGTATTTTCTCAGGTATTTTTATATTCCTATTTAATTTTTCAAATATGAAGGATACTATGCAAATATTATTAAATAAAGAATTTAAAGTTATTAAGTAAATAGATTGAAAATGCAAAATACATTTAATTTATTGCGCAAATGCAGCTCATAAATTAAATGATTTCAATAATAATAGAAGTTTGAAAATCCAATGAACGAAAAGTAAGAAGATGTAACACGATAAACCTAACTTTTTAAAACACCCACAGAATAAAATATAATACAGCAAATCATCAATCAAATGGATAAAAAATACAAAACACAAGATATCATGTTACAGAAAATCAGTCAAATTAAAAGGTATGGAAACAAAAAAAGAAAAACTTGAGAGAAATGATTAGATTTTTGTAGAGGTTAACAATTCATGATTTAGGCTTAGAGCCTCGTCCACGTGTAAGGCGTTTGTGCTTGATTTCGTTTGTTATACTTATTTCGATTCCATACCTTTGTATTATATATTTTTCATTGACTTGTTGATTCGATATTTATTTTATTTATTTCTTTTCCATTTGCTTGAGGATTAGTTGATTTTTACTTTTGTTTTGTAAGCCAGTTAGATAGTTGAATTTAGTTTAAGTTTTTCTTTTTTTGTTTCCATACCTTTTAATTTGGTTGATTTTCTGTAACTTGATAGCTTGTGTTTTGTATTTTTTATCCATTTGATTGATGATTTGCTGTATTATATTTTATTCTGTGGGTGTTTTAAAAAGTTAGGTTTATCGTGTTACATCTTCTTACTTTTCGTTCATTGGCTTTTCAAACTTCTATTATTATATATATAATTATATATATATAATGACAGAATAGAGAGAAGTTGTAACTCAAAATACCCTAACTTAAAATATGATTACAAATTATAAAGAAGTAGTATTAAATAGAGAATCATCAATCAAATCTTTAAATATATATATATATATATATATATATATATATATATATATATATATATATATATATATATATATATATATATATATATATACATATATACATATATATATATATATATACATATATATATATATATATATATATATATATATATATATATATATAAATTAAAAGGTAATATTTTATTAATATTGAAATTAAAAAAATCTTTTTTATCATATAAATTAGTATCTATCCCATTAGCAGGTTCAAAAATTAGATTTAAATCCAAATGAATAATATTTTTACTAACAAAAGTTTCAGTAGGTATTAATTCCAAATTATCCGGATAGAAATATATATATATATATATATATATAATTTCAAATATACCACGTAATAATTTTACACATGTATTATTTATCTTTGATTGGATAACTCAATTTTGAGAATTCACCCATTCTTATCACCTAACTTACCACTTGGCCTGAGTCTAAATACTGTTTACTATTTTCGAATGACCATTTTCCACTTGTCCTGAGTCCTATACTGATTACTATTTTTGAAAGTCTCCATACATTTTATGTATCGTTCAAATGTATTCATTCCGGTGCCCACTCGCATTGATGAAGTGAGGTGAAATGCTCAGTCGCTTCTTCCACTTACACGTGGTAACAATGCTTGTGAGTTCATATTTCTGTTCGAGGAGGTATTAATTTTCTGATTTGTAATTCAATTGACTTATTTTTCTCCTTCCACTAGCCAGTAGACAGTTCCAATGGTGTCTATAGTTAAATACTATCGCCATTGTCAGAAACTGGCTATTCTATCGGTTTTAATTCGAATTGTATGGCTGTCCTGATGAGAATGCAATTTCGAACTAACCGCCATTTTTTGTGTAGTTTCAATTGATTGTTCTCTATGTCTTAATCTTTTATCTTGAGCTAATTATTATTGCCTTTTCTCATTTTTGCCGTGTTTCCTTTTTTATTTTTATTTATATTTTTATTTATATTTATATACTTTTAATTGTGAATTTTGTATCCTTATATTCTTTTCATCCCCCTTTCCTTTGTAGTGATATGTTACCTTCTATCTTTATCCTTAGTCTTGGTCTATAGTTACTCATTTGTAACAGATATGCTAGAGATGGGTTTTTTTGTACATACAGTAGTTTATGCATAATTTACGATTAAAATCTTTCATTTTATATATATATATATATATATATATATATATATATATATATATATATATATATATATATATATATATATATATATATATATATATATATATATATATATATATATAATGAAGGTAATTGTAAGTTGTCCTTTTGTGTGTCTGTATATTATTTCAGCACAGGAGAGCTCACTTATTTCCGTTTTGGAAGAATTATTAAAAAATTCAGATGTAAGACTGTATTATAAAATTTAGATGTAAGTTAGATGTATAAAATTTAGATGTGAATTTAGATGTTATTATAAAATTTAGAAGATGTAAGACTCTCAAAAATTTAAAGTTCATCATAAATTGCGAATTAAATTTATTTTACATTATATATCCTATACGAAGAACGAGTATACCAGCCAGTGGTAAATAAACTATGAAATATGATATAATATAATGCATATTTCTACATCATAATATATGAAACTCACCCATTAGTATGTCGAGCGCAGTTGATAATCAACATTTCCATCAGTCATTATTAGCTAGTTTAGAGGAAGCTGTCAGAAACACCTACTTACAATCATTAGCAACTCTTTTGGTTACCTGAATTGTTCGGACAATGACAAATGGAAGATTTAAAAATTCAGATTAAATTTGAATTAGTTAAAAGCAATTTAATTAAATAATTGATTTCTTGTAACACATGACTTAGTGTCATTTAAAAATGCCTTCGAATACCTTAACAGAGCACGTGATGCAGAATGGAAAGTGACGTAATTGATTGATTTATAATAGGGATAGAACGAAGTTAAAAATACGCCTAAATCAAAATATTCACCATTACTTTTTACATACGTAGGTGTGCACATATATGTCTACTAAATTCTATTAGCTTTTGAGCATAACATAACTTCGAGACTTATTTTGAATGTGTTATTAAAGCCTTCGAAATAGGAAAAAACGTTTCTGGATTAATTTGCTTATTTAATCATTGTTATTACAATTCGTACCTAATATTTTGTTTCTTAAATTAAACTTTTATACGTTTCTATTCCTCCAGAAAATAAGGTTTAAGTATTAAACTCTAATTTTTAGAAAGACTCTAAATGTAAAAACCTGATGTGGGCAGCACATGACTTTCCCTGCAGACTTATATCCACGTTTTCTTTATTTTATTCTAATTTAATTCACTTTTAATTCAATTTTCGTTCTCATTTGGTAACTGAACTTATTTTCAAAGGTGACGTCGAGGAAATACGAAACAACTAAAATACCTCGAGAACGGCTAGTCCTAGTGTAATGGGGTTTGGTCTTTCTTCGTTAAAAATTACGTATTAAACAAGCATTTAATGGATATATTTAAGCATACGTAGTTTTTTATTTTAGATTTTGGCGATTTTTACGGGCCACTTTGCAATAAAAGGCAGGTTGTTTTTTACCGAATCGTATCAAAATCTAATCAGCACCAGGGTGTCTCACAAGTGACTTATCTACCGAATTTTGTGAAATTTGGTCCATTAGTTTTTGAACTGGATTGGATACAAGCTTCTTCGGGTCATTTCGCAAAAAAGAGGCGGGTCCTTTTATCCCTAATCGTACCCAAAACTAATCAGCACCAGATTCGTCCACAAGTGACTTACCCAGTTTTATGAAATTCGGTCCATTAGTTTTTTAGTTAGAGTGGATACAAAATCTGCACAGACAGACAGACACACACACAAACGTCCGCTAAAAATAGTTTTTTCGTATTTTAGATGTCTCGAAACGTATAGATCCGTCCTAAACTCGAGTTGCGATTTTCAACATGATTCCAATACTTTCCCTATACATTACCATGTATTTATTACAGGGAAAGTAAAAATCTGATGTGGGCAGCACATGACTTTCCCTGCAGACTTATATGCATGTTCTCTTTATTTTAATTAAATTTATTCCACTTTTAATTCAATTTTCGTTCTCATTCGGTAACCGGACTTATTTTCAAAGGTGGCGTAGAGAAAATACGAAAAACTAAAATATCTCAAGAACGGCTAGTCCTACTGTAATGGGGTTGGTCTTATTCTTTTCTTCGCTAAAAATTACGTATTAAACAAGCATTTAAGGGATGTATTTGAGCATACGTAGTTCTCTAGTTTAGATTTGGACGATTTTTGCGGGCCATTCTGCAAAAAAAGGCAGGTTATTTTTTTCTGAATCGTACCAAAATCTAATCAGCACCAGGGTAACCTATACGTGACTCATCTACCGAATTTTGTGAAATTCGGTCCATTAGTTTTTCAGTTACAGTGGATACAAGCTTTTGCGGGCCATTTCACAAAAATGGCGGGTTCTTTTATTCCGAATCGTACCCAAAACTAATCAGTACCAGCCCCGCCCACAAGTGACTTACCTACAAAATTTTGTGAAATTCGGTCCATTAGTTTTTTAGTTAGAGTGGATACAAAATCTGCACAGACAGACACACAGACACACAGACAGACACACACACAGACGTCACGCTAAAAATGGTTTTTTCGTATTCTAGAGGTCTCGAAACGTGTAGATCCGTCGAAAACTCGAGTTGTGATTTTCGGCATGATTCCAATACTTTCCCTATACATTTCCATGTATTGCAGGGAAAGTAAAAAAGAATAAATAAATAAAAGCAACTAGTGAGAGCTCTGTTACTCGTTGTAGACTGGCGTAAAACCTCATAATTTCGAAGATGAAAAAAAACATTTTTTTTTTCAAATTAAACATTTTTTATAGATTAATGGAATGCAATTTACTTCGTCCGAATCGAACTACTAACTAAGTTATCGACGATGAATGTAAAACTCCCAATCATTCCACCCAGCGAATATGCGATCTAAACAAGCGTTAAGCACATACTGGAGTATAGCACAGATGTCAATGAGTATGATGACACTTCCGTTACACAATTTCGTTTCATTCCTGTCACATTTCTTTCGCGATTTCCTCCGTACTGCACGTCCTAAGACGCATCACATCTAAAAGTCTAATTTGGACTCAGTGATAGAACGACCCCCCTCCCCCAAGGGGGATATAAATTATTTCTGCTTTCACGATTCTTCGTTTTCGGAACATTCACACGACACTTTCAGATACTATCATCTCGCGGAAAATATCAAACACACAGACACCCAATATATTTCAAATCTTGAATCCCTAAAATGGCGGTTTTTGTAAAAGGAATTAAAATGAAAACAATTTTGGGGAAGCAAAAATGCTTAGCATTACTAATAGCATCAATATTTAGAGCAGCACATATCCTTTTTCACCTTCAATTTTTGATCTGTCCTGCTTTATGTGTCATAATATAGCTAATTAGACAACGCTACCCCGGATTTGTTACATTTATTTAAATAATCCTTATCATTCACATTGAAAATAGAGAATATCTCTATATTGAGCCTTGGTTCTATTACTTTCCATTTGCGGCATCTTATTCTGAGCAACTTACTCGATCATCAGGCGTTCTCTTATATTACAAGAGGTGGAATAAAAAATATATTATAAGCAATTTTATTTCATATTATTAGTGATATACAAAAACTCATTTTTAAACTTCATTTATATATAACATCAAGCTGTTTGTCGTAAACATAATTCCATCAATAGTTGGTTGTGCATACAGATAGCCTTGAAATAAGCCCTTATACAATTTTTGTGTTCGTGACATTATTAGCTTCCCTCGGGGGTACAAGTTATCAATCGTATCAATCGAAAGATTTTTTCAAGCTCTTTAAAATAAAGGGTAATTTGCTACAACTGTGATTATTTGGAACAACCATACAGATTTTTCAAAAAAATTCTTGCAAAATTTGCTAAAAAATCACTAGCCACTTAAAAGTAGATTCTGGTGTGAAAACATAGAGTTAAACCAAACTCCAATTAATTTTTATCAAATTTTTTGCATTAGTCGCAAGATACGATATAACATTTGTCCCCAAAAATAATTAAAGTTTACTAATTCTTATCAAATGAGTAAAATTTACGTATGAAATTTTAAGCAAAAACAGTCAGCCTCCATCGTTTAAAAGTTATTGCTAACCATTCTCAAGATATTGGGAATTTTTCTTTTCCCCATGTAGCGAACAAAATGAGCAACTGGAATGCAATTCGGTACGTTTAATCCCCAATTAACACATTTCAGAAACTTATTAATTTTCGGGAACTGTTGTTCAATTTCACTGTACCATATTTAGATCGTTGTTATTACTATATCACTTAAGTACAGAACAATACTATCTCTCAAGATGATTGGACTATATTTTTGGATTACACTTTCCACGTTCATACTTCCAACACTTTATATTTCAAATCAGTAAAGCAATGCTCTCTCCAATAAAGGACTAACTTAAATCATATCTAAAATATGCCACAGCGCAATGTGTAATGAGTCTCATGGGTATAACATAATGAATTCTAAGCAATTTCAGTTTTATTCACGCAGTATAACTTATCGATTTATACTCTCACTTTTAATTCCAGTCCTCGTGTTTAAAATGCAAATAGAATACTTAACGTGGGTTCATTTATATTACTCTTTAATCTCGAGTATGAGATTTGAATTTAACAATGCAATGCGGAGTGTCACGCTATAATGCCGTAAAGTGCTTTTATAAAATGTTATTGAAGTGGATATTAAAAATGTGTTCTAAACAATAGAAAGAAATTACATTTGTCGGATTTTTATGCGTTATTTGATAAGTGTGAGACCAGAAATAGATCTCATACTAAGTGCTGTGTTATTAGTGAGACAGCTTTATGCCAGTTAATTTATTGTATCTGAAACGTCAAACAATGCCCCAGTCTCGATGACGTCTGTGTTTACGACACGTGAACTCAAAGGTCAGAGAAACTCATAAATTTAGGGGCCTCGAGACAGAGGGGGTCGAACGAACTCTTAAAATAATGCAAAGAACGACATTGGCTAAAAGACTAGCCAATTCAGATGAAGCTTGTAGCGTTACCCTCAAGGCCGCAAATGAGAGCAAAGTGGGAGTGACAGTCCGGAGGCGAAGAGAGCCACAACCTGTGACATAAGAACAAGATGAACAGACTTGGAAAAAAATGTAAGATATTAACACCTCGAAATCAAGGAGCACGAAACTTAGAAAGATGTGTCGACTACGAGAATGACACAAGTACGAGTATCGAGCCAACAGTGCAATATGATCGTCGAATTACGTGTGGGGAATAAGTACTTCGAGTCCATTCCAGTAATATGATTGGCAAAGTACCTGGTGGTGACAAAGTACAAGATAGATTTGAAGATATGTGTTCCTCAAATATTGACAGGTTATCAAGATACTTTAGGCATTTTAATACTGGTCTCACATGCTATCTTCCTAAATAATTAATAAGCTGAGTAATTATTGTAATAAGTATTTTATGTTGTTAATAAATGTTTTATTGTTAAAGTTAAAATGAAGTGATCCATTTAGTATTATATTAATTAATAATGCCTTTACAGAACTCGCGCGAAAAGTAAAATAATTGGAGGGTTTTATATAGTGACACAACAAAACAATGTACAATAATAATAAGTCCACTTTGTACGAATTTACCACCATGTATAATAAGTTCAATTTAACGATATTATTATAATTAATAATAATAGTACTTTTAAATGTCATGTTTTTTTTTCGCGCACTACAATAAGCATTCATTGAGTCCCAAAAATCTCATTATTATGTTAAAAAGCCGCATTGTTGTAACATCTCCACAACCCACCGATAGAATACTAGTGCTATCGGCAGGTTTAGCATCGCATTGGATACGTAGTATAGTGGTACAATACAGCTGAGTGAAACTGACTGATTGATTTGATGGATTACGCAGATCAAATTGCTGAAGATAGAAGCTTAAAACTCTGCATATGTGGGACTTCACCTGTAAACAATGAGAAAAATATGAAATCGAATTTTGTTCGAAAAATTTATAAATCTACGAATTTCTTGTTCTAATATTCATCCAGCTATATCTTGAGAACGGCAAGACACACAAAATTCGTTTTCATAACACCATGCGCTGAAAAAAATATCCTAAATTTTCATTATTAACTTCATTTGTATTAAATCTACCGTTCTGGAGATATATATATATATATAGCTTTATTTTTCATTACGTTTTTGATTCGACTGGTAGTCATAGTAACAGAGTTATGCTTCCTATGTCGAAATCGTCTGCTGGCTATTCTGCTCAAGCTACTGAAAACAGTATTAATAATTGAAATTTAGATTTAAATGTCGGAAACCTTTGAGAATGAGACAATATACAGTGATCGAAAGTGAAATATTGTTTTATATACCGCAATTTCCATATCCACACTGAACTGTAAAATGTACGCCAATTTTATGCATTCATTTAAAACAGTTTTTGATATTCAGAATTGTTATTAAGCGTATATGTGTCACATTTAGTGGCCCCTAGCCATTTCACTGTCACAAAGTTTGGGAGTAAATGGTTAATTCACACATATAGTACAAATCGTATAACTGTAGCCTAAAATATTCGAAAGCTGAAATCGCTTCAAGCTTCTCTCGGTGTTTCTTTGAGGACATTTTGGCCGGGGAACACGATTCAAATTTCTGAAGGGGACATGTTTTCTATTTGCCGTATATAATGTGTGTGTGTGTGTGTTAATGTGTATTGCAATTTGAAATACATACAATCACAAAATCTCATTCTGTCCTGCGGGGGTGAATAGCTGTCTTCGGGGGGGGGGGGCTAAGCTGCCTCCGATGTATGCCTGAAAGACTGGCTTCTTCGCACGGAGGGCTTCTTTGCACTACAGCAATGATGACATTGCCACCTAACATGTCAAAGGAGGAGTAAAATGAGAAACGGTTTGGAAATATAGGAAATATAACGTAAAATGCTGCATAGAAAATTGTTTTCTTTTCTTTTTATTTTCCTTATATACATAATGTATAAGGAAAGTATTGTGACGGGGTCGAAAATTCGAATTCGAGTTCTCGACTGGAGAGCACGTTTCAAGCATCCCTGATCACGAATCGAACATTTTTGAGGTGATGTCTGTGTGTGTGTGTGCGTGTGTGTGTGTGTGTATGTGTGCGTGCGTGCATGTGTGTGTGTGGAGCGATTAGAATGAAATTTGGTACAAAAATTACAATCCGAGAATACTGGAAGCCTATTGTTTTCAAATACAATCGAATGTTCAAAACCTCCTTAAATTTTCGAATGAAAATTTGAAAATATCATCAAAAAATAAAAACCCTTAATACAGTTACGCAAATAGGCATTTCTTATGTAAGTTTTACTTAGAAAACGATTGCCATAAACTTTAGAACGCTAGCATGAACCGTTCTCGAGATATTGAACATTTTTTTAAATAAATTTATCAAAAAAATCCAATAAATTAAAAAAAAAATATTAACTGTTAAGAAAAATGTTCACTTTTCATATGTAATATCATGCGATAAATTTGGGGACATCATTATCGGGGATCTAATTCATTCCATTCATGAGAAAAGATACTTTGAGTAATACTTTTGTATTTGAACGCAAATAGTCATTTATCTGCTTTAAGAATAACTTATTTCTCCGTCCATAACGCTTGGCAAGATTTTGGGGACGAATTTAAAGAAATGTCGCCAACTTAGCGACAGTTTTAAATGTTGCAAATTAACGAAAATCTCGCCAAATAGATATAAAAATGTCACTAAATCAATGAAAATGACGGCTGATTGAAGAAAATTCAATATCTTGAAAAGAATATAAGTATCTACTATAAGAATAACATTTTTTAACTGTAAAAGTAGTAAATTCATTGCATTATATAAGGAAAGTCATGTGCCGCCCACATCAGATTTTTAACACTTTACAAAAAAGTTGAAAAGTGTTTATGACTTTTTTCATTCTGTCTGTCTGTCTGTCTGTCTGTCTGTCTGTCTGTCTGTCCGTTAGCACGATAACTGCCGTAAAAATGACTTAATCAAAATGAAATTTTAGTATGTTGTTCAGACGGTCTGTAGGACCTATGGGAATATAAATGAATAATATCACTCAATTAGTTTTGGATTGAACCCGGGTTGAAAAAATGAAATACATTGAGCCCTATGGGACCTAATTTTTCTAACATTTTTTAAGCGGATTTAAAATTCACAAATTGCTTCGAAAATTTTAGGTAATAGTCAAATTGTTCCATAAAATATATAAAAAAAAATTCAGCTAAATATATTCAGTAGTTTTTTAAATAAAAATTAAAATAATAATTGCACATCTTATATGAAACGATCACGTGACCATGATATGAAACGATCACATGACCCACTTCAAAATGATATATGGCATCCATCTTGTTTCAAATTCGTGATTTATTAAAGTTCTTTTTAATTCATATTGAGTGTTGTATCCATCCTAAAACTACTTTATTTCTGCTTAAATTCTGTGCATCTACATACTAAAACAACACAATGGCAATATATTTGAGTTTAAATTCTCATTCAAATTTGATTATTTCTACAACTAAGCCTATTTTTCACCTATTTAAAATGTAAACAGCAAAATATGTAGAATGAGTTGTATTAGAATTACTGTATTTCTTTAACACAAAATAATTCAGTCCATGGAGTCTGCATGGCTGATATGAATGAAATATTAATTGAGTTTATAAACAGAAGGACGATTTTTTTCGATGAAGTTTTAAGCATAAAGTTTATGAATTGTAGCTCCATGGTCTTAATTTTTCCATAAAATAAATTATTATAGTATTGTGATGAATGAAATGGAGAAAGTTATGAATGAAATCCTGCTTTTATAGAGAGATCCAGGCGTGTTATTTTTTCAATGACGTCATTTGAATGAATTTCAGTTGTTTTCGATGAAGTTTTCAAATATAATAAATTATCGTAGTATTATGATAGATTTAAAAATATTACCGTGGAATGTATTGCATTTTAGAGATATTTAAACCACGCAATTTATATTTCAATGCCGTCATTTGAATGAAGTTCATTTTTTTCAATGAAGGTTTAAGTTTTCAAATATACTAAATCAATGTAGTATTGTGATAAGTTTTAAAATGTTACCGAGGAATGTATTGCATTTTCGACTTCACAGGCACTTCGGGCTTCACAGGCTTTTCGGGTCCACAGGCACTAACGCTCTCGAAACTTTTTGTTTCCAGAGCGAAGGACAGGGACTATTAGAATACAGGGAGACACAACTGAGAATGCGCATCATACTTTACCACACTGAGGCCTTTGCGTTTTATCAAGTGCATGTCATTGCGTAAAAACATTCATCTCATCATTTTGCATCAAACATTTCCTTTTGTCCTCATTTGGTCCTAAGCACATATTTTTACATTCACATCACAAAAATTATTGACTAAGTAAAAATAATTTTGATAAAGTTTTGGCCCGTTTTAGGGTGGGATCTATCTGTGGCCCCTCTCTGTGGATTGGTCTGAGCATTTGTGAGCCTATTGGTTGATCTCACAATTAGGAGAATTGGCCGCTGATCGGATATGTTCAGCGCCACCTCATTTGCTTGAGGTCGGTTTGAGTTCACAAGTCCGAAGTTTGAGGCTTTATTGCCCACAATAAGTTTCGAAAAAAGTTTTTACGCTGTTCGATACTGTAACGTCATCTCTCCCGTCTGACTGTCCCCATGGTTTATCCCCTGTCAATCCGTCAACTAAATTCGTACGTTCTAAATAAAATTAAAAGTTTATGACGGAAGAAGATAGTGTTTAAAATTGTCGTATATTTTAAAATCGAATATATTTTTCAGATTTTCAAAAGTTTTTTTCGACTCCTAGACACGTTAGCTAAAAAAATTAAATTAGGTTCTAAGCCAAGTGTAATGATATTTGGAATAAATGGGACTTAGAATTTTGAGACTGTCTCTATGCTTTTTAAGAGATTTTATTACAATAATTAAAAATCTATTATAATTCTCGCATTTTCGGAGGTTTTCAACAAATTCGTTTATCGTTAGCGAAATTAAAAAAAAAAACGCGAAGCTCTAGGCTAAGTATTAGCCTTGGAATAAACGAGACTGGATTTTTGGGGCTCTTTTCGGTTATTTTTAGAATTATTTTTCTCCAAATAATTTCAAATCGATAAATTTTTTTGAATTAAAGCAAGTTTCATGTTACTTCTCGGAATTTTAAGTAAATTAAAAAAAAACATCAAGAGGTTCTAACCCAAGTATATTTGCTTTGGAATAAATGCGACATACATACATATATCGTTTGGCATAGTAAAAAATCTGATGTGGGCAGCACATGACTTACCCTGCAGACTTATATTCACGTTCTCCTTATTTAAATTACATTTAATTCACTTTTAATTCAATTTTCGTTCTCATTTGATAACTGGACTTCTATTCAAAGGTGGCGTAGAGAAAATACGAAAAAACTAAAATATCTCGAGAAAGGCTAGCCCTAGTGTAATGGGGTTAGTCTTACTCTTTTCGTCGTTAAAAATTAGGTATTAAACAAGCATTTTATGGATATATTTGAGCATACGTAGATTTTTATTTTAGATTTTGGCGATTTTTGTGGGCCATTTTGCAAAAAAAGACAGGTTTTTTTTTCCGAATTATACCAAAATCTGATCAGCACCAGGGTGTCTCACAAGTGACTTATCTACCAAATTTTGTTTAATTCGGTCCATTAGTTTTTCAGCTAAAGTGGATAAAAACTTTTGCTGGTCATTTCGCAAAAAAAGGCTGGTTTTTTTATCCCGAATCGTACCCAAAACTAATTAGCACCACATTCGCCTGCAAGTGACTTACCTACCGAATTTTATAAAATTCGGTCAATTACTTTTTTAGTTAGAGTGGATACAAAATCTGCACAGACAGAAAGATAGATACACAGACAGACGTCACGCTAAAAATAGTTTTTTCGTATTCTAGAGGTCTTGAAACGTGTAGATCCGTCGAAAACTCGAGTTGCGATTTTCGGCATGATTCCAATACTCTCCCCATACATTACCATGTATTGTAGGGAAAGTAAAATTCCATGCAAAATATAGTCGAGTGTAAAGTATAAAGTAATGCCGCACAAAGACGGTTCTGCCATCTACTACAAGAAAACATAAAGTACTATTTCTCTTCCTGTACAAAATTTAATGAATTTCAATTATCAATTCAATCTAATATGTTTAGGATAATATTTTCATAAAATTCGAAAATATATAGTACAATAAAAAACTATGTGGACTGAAATATTTCCTTTTGGAGAGGATATAAAAGTTAGATAAATGCAGTAGTGATAGATAAAATCTCTGCTTTTTAGAGTCGGATGAAACTCTCACTTTGCGACAAAGCTCTCGTTAACGGATCACATCATAATTTTTAAATATTTAAATTTCCTTTTACATTTCCCTGCAATACATGGTAATGTATAGGAAAAGTATTGGAATCATGCCGAAAATCACAACTCGAGTTTTCGACGGATCTACACATTTAGAGAGCTCTAGAATACGAAAACACTATTTTTAGCGTGACGTCTGTGTGTGTGTCTGTCTGTCTGTGTGTCTGTGTGTCTGTCTGTGCAATGTATTTATCCACTATAACTCAAAAACTACTGGAACGAATTTCATAAAATTTGGTATGTAAGTCACTTGGATGTGACCCTGGTGCTGATTAGTTTTTGGTACTATTCGGAATAAACCAACCCGCTTTTTTTTGCGAAATGGCCCTCAAAAATTGCTTGTATCCACTGTAGCGGAAAAACTAATTGATCAAATGTTACAAAATTTGGTACATAAGTCGCTTGTAGGTCAACCTGGTGCTGATTAGATTTTGATATGATTCGAAAAAGAAGAACCTGGATTTTTTTACGAAATGTCCCGCAAAAATTGTATATTTCAACTCTAACTCAACAAATCGACTAAATTTCATAAAATGTAGTACATAAGTCACTTGCGGTCGACACTAGTGCTGATTCGATTTTGGTACGATTCGGCAAATAACAACCTGCCATTTTTAAGGAAATGGCCCGCAAAAATTTCCTGTTTCCTCAGTAGCTAAAATACTAATTGATCAAATTTCACAAAATTTGGTAGATATGTTACTTCTGGTACACTCTGGTGCTGATTAGATTTTTGTATGATTAGAAAAAGAACAACCTGCCTTTTTTACGAAATGGCCCGCAAAAATCGCCGAAATCTTAAAAAAAAAAAAAAGACTACGTAAGACTGCTGAAATGTATCAATTAAATTCTTGTTTTATACGCAATGTTTGACGAGGAAAAGAATAACACACTCCGTTATACTTTAGGACTAACCGTTCTCAAGACATTTGAGATTTCTTGCATTTTTGTTACACCGCTATTGGAAAAATGTCCAATTACCAAATAAAAACAAAAATTGAATTAAAAATGCAAATTAGTGTTATTTGGTGCAATTAAACTCAATCTAATGAATTATTAAAGAAATAAAGAAAATATGAATTTAAGTCTGCAGGGACAGTCATGTGCTGCCCACATTATATTTTTTACATTTCATTTGAGATAGCACTCTATCATGGTTTTGAGTACCAATATATAAAAATAATGATATATCTTAAGCTCTTTATTATAGCGGTGTCTAATGAACAAACTGACAAAATCAGATTTCTATTTGAAATTGACTGAGACTATTTATGATTGGCATTGTTCTCAAATAATTGAGCATTATTTGGGATTAGAGGAAAATATGGAAAATCGTTTCACTAGTATTAAGTGAATAGAGGTTTCTTATACGTATGTTTTATTACAAATCAAACTGACACCAACGCTTAGCCATTCTTGAAGTATTATTATGTTTTTAGATAGAACGTTTTAGATAGAACGTTATATCTTATGGAATAATGAGGTAATTGGGGTCAAATGAAATAGTATTATTTTAATTATCAATTACAAAATTTTGATTGCAACGTTGCATTAAGCTAACTGCTAATATTTATTTTTTCTATGAAAACTATACTAATGGTAATGTGATGCATTGGACACGTTTTCCTCAATTTCTTAAAAAACGTAGTTTTTCAGCTTTTTCTATTTATAAAAGTACATAATCGTACATTTCATGTCAAAGAATTGTGGGTTTACATACATCATGCGAAAAACTTTGATTCCTATTAGGGCATTCTTAAATCCGTATGTTGTACAAGTCCGATAATTGAATCTTTTTTACCGCATTACGATGTTTCCATCTTACAAATAATATTTTGGTAATAAAAACATATACAACTTTACCGTTAAAAACATTTGAAACATTCTTGAATTTTTAAACATTTTTATGCATAGAAACATTAATAACATCAATACTTTATTATTATTATATACTACTCTACTGCATACCTTACTTTTTTAAATAAAAGAGCACTTTGACTAATGCAACATGAGTATATTCAATGTTTTGCACAGGTGTACTACAGCGCTATTCAAAACCAAAAAATAAGAAGAAAAAAATCTTGTGACTTCTAGATGAATACAATGAAATATATTTCCTTAATAATAATACGATAAAAAGGGACGGAAATTACAGTACGGAACTAATTTCATTAATGGGAAAGTTCGAAAAAGAAGGCCTGGAAAGGTTTTGCTCGATCGCTTACGTGAAATATGGGCTAATTTAATAAACTATTTCATTCACAGTAAATTAGTGACTACATACTGAACATGTGTCAGAACAAAATGGATATCTCATCCTCCTCCCTTTGGCGCAGAGGAAATCGCAAAAATGAAATGCTCAATTTCGGTCTCAAAATTATGCGCTTAAAATAACGTTTCATTGAGTATTTAGATGCCTCAATAAATCGCGTTTAAATATTCGTGATAAATATCTGAGGCATTTATGCTAAACACTTAAATTTAACATCATTAGCGCAATAAAGAATTTGCTGGACATCACTTTATATTAAAATATGTTTTTTTTACAAAGATATAAAGAAAAACTTATAGATGATGAAGAGACAAATATTACACATGTCATTCATTTAGGCTGGAAAAAGATGACATATGATCGAAGTGAAAAAAAATAATAAATTAGAAACATTCTTTAATTTGATATAAATGCGTGAATGTTAAAGACATCTTTATCACAGCTACTTATACAGGGTGTCCCAAAATCATTGACCTCGGTTTTTATTCCTTAAATATGGATCTTAGACATATATAATAAATTACAAAGTTGCATAAAATTAGGTACGCAATTTTATGAAATCGATTAAAATTTTCAAGGGAATTAAATTTTAAGAAATACAAAATTTAAATTTTTATGCGGCCCCCTACAAAATATTTCCAATGAGTAAAATGCGCCCCATACTCTAATAACGTGATGTACAAAACTTCAGCATTTTATCATAAAAAGTCCCAGATATATGAAAAGACAAAAATACTTGTTTAAACCACTTTTCGATGCATCGGCATGGGTTCTCAGAGGGTACAAACTATGTTGGCAGATCGCGTTCTAGGGATCATACACAAATTTGGAAAGAAAACAATGATTACATAAATAAATAAGAAATTTGCTATTTATTGGTAAAAAGTATCTACACTGTGTAGAAATAATAACTTTACACAAAGATTACAAAGCTTGTTCAAAATGTTTTCCATCCATGCCAAAGATCCATTAAAGATAAGAGACAGATATTATTTGCCTATAATGTATTTCTGCGTTGCGTCATTTGCACTCTTGCTGTAAATATTTACAATACTCTATAAAATGGGTAAATATATTTTGTGCATCTGATTAAGTATAACGTTAGTGGAACCAAATATACCACCAGCATTTACTTGTATAATCTCCCCCAACGTCCTGCTCTGCTGCCTCATTGTGGCGGAGGGGAGTTTCCCTGGGCGGAATGGGCGAAGTACGTCGGGAGTGTATACTCCTGGTAGAGTCACCCAAGGCATGGAGGCCATTCCATTATGCTCAGCTAAAACACTGCAGGCAGAGGCAAAGTCAGACTGCATCCTTTGGTGCCTCGCGGTCCTCGGACCTTCTGGAAGCTGCATTTTCTACCGTTTATCATGACTCGTTGGTTTAAGAACTCCCTATTGGAAAACAGGAAAAACAGGCTAATGATCCAAACAGTTTCAAGCCCATCGTATTGACCAGCATTTCGTGCAAACTCATGGAGAGAATTATCCTGCGTAGATTTACTTATCATCTTGACCACAATGGCCTGCTTCCTGTTGAACAGTATGGCTTTAGAAAGGGCCACTGCACGATAGTTTTATATTTTTATATTTTGGTCAAAAGGTCAGGGACGCTCAAAATCGTAGGCCTACAAATCACACTGTGGCCGCCTTCCTTGACCTCTCTAAGGCCTTCACCAGGGTTTGGAAAAACAAACTCCTTTGCAAACTATACAGAAACTTTAATATCAGGGGGAAGTTCTTGCCGTGGCTCGCTGACTTTTAAGGGCCAGGTATAATAGAGTGAAGTTTAAAGACAGCGTCTCTGGAAGATTCAGCGAAGAGTCAGGGCATTCCCCAGGGCTCTGTGCTTAGCCTTACTCTGTTCTCTCTTGTTATCGATGGTATAGAGGCAGTGACTAATTCCAATCACTGCATGGGATTGTATGCTGATGATATAATTATTTGGAGCAGCAAATCAAGTATCACTCCTTGATTTTGAGAATTTCGCTGCGGAGCATAAGATCGTTTTTAATCCCTCTAAGTCTGTTTCCAGTGTATTTACCACCAATAGACACCTGTATAACCTGGAGCCTGACATCTTTCTTCTGGATAGAAGACTAAATTGTGAAAAAACATCCCAAGTATTTGGGGTTCATTTTGGACCAGGAGATAATAAGCCGTGCTCACACATATAGACAATTTGGTTTTGAGAGGCAAACAGAGACTCAGAATTTTGAAATATATTTCAAATAGAGATTGGGGTGCGGACCCTGAGAAACACATACACTGCTCTTATTCGATCGATCCTGGAGTACGATGTTCAGGTCTATCAGGCTGCCTCTGTCAGCAACCTAGATAAACTGGAAGGGGTACGGCCTTCTGCTGCCAGAGCTATAACTGGTCTTCGCAACAGCTGTCCGAGGGACATAGTACGGGCGCGGTAGCCCTGTGGTTAGCGCGCGGAGGTTGCACTCGGTAGTCCCGGGTTTGATTCCCGCCGCTGCCCTAACTGCCGCCGTGTTCATGTGGAGTACGATCACGTTAAACATGTGGGTCCGTAAGTCCTTTCGAGAGGTTGGTGGTAGGGGAAGGAAGGTACGGTCCCTGTGGGTGCCTCCCCCTCTGGGTTCCGGTCTAAATTGGGTGGCACTTCCCGGCCGTCCAAAAAGATACCTTACACCTTTCTGGTAGGTCGGACGGTCTGGGTCGAAGAAGAAGAAGAGGGACATAGTACTGCATGAAGCTGACCTCCAACCCTTTAGGCTTCGGAATAGGTTTCTCCTGACCAAATATTTTGCAAAGCTCATCAGTTATGGAGATCAACACAGAACCTCTAGTTATGTGCGTGGCTGGAGCAACAATCGCCGTCTTAAGAGAGAGAGAGCCCTCTTAGTCGCGCTGAAAGTGAGGGTTGGCTGCAAAGCGAAGTTCAACATGCCTCTCTGGCCTGCTGTATGGAGGTTACTGCGTCGTTTTGTGATCGGGTCTTTTTCAGGACTGAACTCTGCTCATACACTAACAAAGGCACGCAGCATCCAGATTATCTTAAATAGCTCGCTTTGGAAACTATTTATAAAATTCCCGGTGACGCGTTGCAGATTTATACTGATGGAAGTAGGGGTGATGGCCCAATCTCCGGTAGCGGGGTCTACATCAAACACGTTAATGGCATTAGGACTTGTAGGAGAAACCCCAACTGCTGCTCAGTTTTTCGGGCGGAACTCATAGCCATTGAGGCCTTGAGTTATTGTGTCAAAGAGGGAGTCAATGCAGACACCTGGATTCTAAGTGATAGCCGCAGTTCTATTCAGTACCTGGTTGAATGGTGGAGACATGGTGACCGAACGACAGTGAATATTGTTCAGCATTTGGGTTACTTGTGTGCTCATAATAAGATATTTTTTCATTGAGTGCCATCTCACGTAGACATTTACGGTAATGAGGTTGCGGATAGTCTGGCCAAAGAGGGCAGCCTTAGGATTTCTATTGACGGAGGCTGTCTTTCTTTCTCGGAACTTGCCTCACGAGACAAACTGGAATTCAACTCCACTTGGAGAAAGGCCCTCGTGCATGAGTGGTATGATTGCAGCCGTCCTGGTACTGCTTTGATTGGGGCAGGCAGTAGGGGAGAACAGACGGCTCTGGCCAGACTCCGCAGCGGCCATCTTCGTGCTCTTCGGCATGTGTTGGGTTCTAAGGTTCATCCCCTTTGCCCGAAGTGCAATTTGGCTCAGGCCTCTCCTGTCCATGCCTTGATATGTATTGGATGCCAGAGGAGTCAGTTTAACTCCAGTCCTGGAGTAGTTCTTCATCTTTTGAAGACTCACGGGTTCATGGACTTGATCTGATGTTGTTGTCGGTCAGGTGGGACAAGAAACAACAACTTATATAATGCAAGGCCGCCAACGGGGCGAAGAATAGGAGGGCCAAATAATGCATCGCTTGAGGACATGGGAGGCTCGGGGACACAGGCTACATAAATTGTAAGCGATATCTTACCGTTAGTTCCTCCAGCAGAACCTATGCAGAAACCCTGTTTATACAGTAAGGGCCCCCAATTTTCGTAGGCTCCCTATACAGTGCATTGTTTCCCCCTCCCCATTGTCAGCTCTGCTAAACGCGGTAAGCATCTTACTACAAACCTAATTATAAAACTGTCTGCGCAAAGCAGTACATATTAATTTCAATCTATATTACATAATGCACATATTTAGCCGATCGAATTATAATTTCTGTTTGATAGTATATATATTGTATTTTGTTTAGCACTATATATTGTATTAAGCAACAAGCTAATAGAGTGAAGCGACTTGTGCCTTTTAACAGGATATAGAATAAAAGTAAATCGTTGCATTAAGATAATGCTATAATAGCTTTATTGTAACGCTCTCTAAACTCCTTTTAAAAAATTTTGCATTTCTAGATAAAATTCGAAATAAAAAATCAATGTTTATGCAATAAAACAGGTTCCTTTTAATGCATAATATTTGTTCATGCAAAAGGGATCTATTTCGCTATATAAAAATATATACCTAATTACTTATTCCAGTGTTTCTTCTTCTTCAATCCAGGCCGTCCGACCTGCCAGAAAGGCATAAAGTATCTGTTTGGACGGCCGAGAAGTGCCATCCAATTTAGACCGGAATCCAGTGGGGGAGGCATCCACAGGATACGTACCCTCTTTCACCTGCCATCAACCTCTGGAAAGGACTTACGTACCCACATGTTTAATGTAATCGTACTCCGCGTACGCAAGGCGGCAATTTTGGCAGCGGCGGGAATCGAACCGGGGCCGTTCGAGTGCAATTCCCCCGCACTAACCACTGGCCTGTTGCACCCTTTAATCCAGTGTTTGTCAAAATTTTTTGGTCGCCTTTCGAAATTCAACTTGATGCCGGAATCCCAAATATAAGAAAAAATCCAGTGTGGTCCAAACAGGTATTACAATTTTACACGATTTTTTAATTTTTAAGAAAATTTACATAAAATTATTATGTCGCCGAATCTCTGGAATGCTGTCACGGAACACACATTGAAAACGTGAACTTAATCTAAGTGTTTAAAAATATCCATATTTCATTTTACCCACCAAAAAAAATGAAATCGTTTCTTTTAGTGTCAGTTAATACACTCACCGTTCCGAGTCATTTTCACGCAAACACATTCATGTAGCTAAAGTTGCTTAAACGAGTATTTGAGTGTCACTGAAAATTGTACTTGCTTAAACGGATCATTCCAATGGTACCAAATTGCCCTTATTTTGTGTTGTTTTACTCCTTTTAGTGTATGCTGCTTTGTTTTCTATTTGACAAATACAGTAAAATTATTACGCATTTGACTCATGTTGAATTTTCAGCAATACCAAAAGTACGTAAGAAAAGTAAGTATTCTGCAAGACATGGGTAACACCAAATCGAATCTTCATTTCAAGCATATACTTTAGTACTCCCCGTAAAACAAAACCAGCTATAAAAACTCCAATAGCCAACAACAGCAGAGCTACAGTAAATGTAAAATACATCTTTCCACCTTCTTCCTCCAATTACGACCATAACAAAATAAAGCTTTCTGGTAGATTTAGAGAATAACTGTGTTATACACTAAATCTATCGGAAAACTTTGTCCACTGGGTTCTGGTCTAAATTAGGTTGGGCAGACTGGCCGTCTACACACACTTAACACCTCCGGGTAATTTGGACTGTCTGGGTTGCAAGAAAGAAAGAAATGGGAGGAGGGTAAAGGGCCCTTTGGATGTCGCCCTTATTGAGTTCTGGTTTAAATTGGGAAGCACTATTCCAGCCGTTTAAACAAAAATATTACATATTTGGTTAGGTCCGATGGTCTGAGTCCTTAAGTTAAATAAACTGGTGAAATTGAACCCTCTTTCCTCATGTTATGATTTTGTGTGACGTTGCAGAAATACCAGGTGACGTCTGGTACGAAGTATTCTAATAAGAAGGCAATGGTATAGAATCTTAAAATAAATTTATCAAAACGTAAACGAAGCACATTGTATAATTGTGTGAATTATATAGCAAGGTACCAACTAGTTTTGGAGGCATAAAAGAGTTCAGAATATATGACGCAAAGCAGAGCTATATTATCTAGTTTGGAAAGAGACTCTTATTTACTCTCAAAACAAACTGATGCCTTTACTTATTTACTTTATGTTGTTTTATTAATAAAGTGATTTTTTCACAAAAACTAGCCTGTTTTTTAAATATATGACGTAGATACAGGGTATTTCCGCTTAATTGACCTTGCTTTCCGGGCTTCAGAAAATGATTTTAGACACCTACCTGAAATTTGAGAGTTCGTTTGAATTGAATGCGAGACTATTTCAAATAATGTTTTTATAATGGGTGCAATTTTCTAAAAAATAAGAGTCCTAACTTTTTAAATGGTCCCCTAAGAAAATTAAGTTCAATTAGAAAAATTTGGGAAAAAAAACCCAGTAAAAAAAAAAAAAAAAAAAAATCCGTGCTATTTTCTTTTCATGTATGTATACATTACCCGACACAGAAATACACTATACACAACCCGACACAGAAAATGCAACACCATGAGAGAGCGAATATAGTATGATGAAAAAGGACACACAGACAGAGATGACATATATAAATAACTGATGTTTTTTCAAAAAGGATAATGCAATACAGTAATGACATAAACAGGGTGATCAGTAGACAGTAGCCGAGGTTGTCAGAGTTAAAATATTACCTCGGACTACCCCGGCTTTTATTCCTTAAATATTGATCTTAGATATAAATAATAAATTACAAAGTTGCGTAAAAAAAGGTACAGAATTTTATGAAATCAATTAAAATTTTCAAGGGAATTAATAAAAAGGAATTAATAAAAGGAATTAATAAAAAGGGAAGAATAAAAAGTCCCAGAGATATATATGAAAAGACAAAAATGCTGACCTAAACCACTTTTCGATGCATTTACATGGATTCTCAGAAGGGAAAAATCATGTCGGCAGATCGCGTTTCAGGAGGTCATACACAAATTACGAAAGAAAACAATGATTACATAAATAAATAATAATGTTGCTATTTATTGGCACAAAAGTATCTACACTGTGTAGAAATAATAACTTTACACAAAGATTACAAAGCTTGTTCAAAATGTTTTCCATCCATGCCAAAGATCCATTTAAGATAAGAAGCAGATATTATTTGCCTATGATGCATTTCTGCGTTGCGTCATTTGCACTTTTGCTGTAAACATTTACATTTTATTTTGTGATTAATTCCTGACCAATTTTGTTTAAACATATTGTAACACAATATTTGTATTACATGTTGCCACCCCAATTACAAATGCCAACCAAAATAATGAACTATCTAAATGCTGCAGAGGGAGCCAATCACAACAAATGCATATATAAACAGTGGTCATCCCCGTCTGCAGCAACAGCGAATGGTAGATGTGGTAGGGAATAAATGGGGGAAAGAAAAAAGCGCCCCAAAGCCATATTCAAAAAACTTCAGTCGACTTAAAACTTTTGAACGAGTCAGTATCATGTTTTTGGTTTTGTGAAAAGTGTCTGTAGAATGTGAGCAATAGAATGGTAGCGTGTGCAAGTATGAGATGTGCAACGGTTTTCCGACATCATTGAGATGGCACGAACATGCACGTAACACAAAGAGTAGAGGTAACCAACTTTCAATTGTCACTATTAGCACGGAAGGCACACCTTTAACGATTATTAAAATAATTAACTACCAGTTCGTATGAGTAGATCATATGAACGAGTTCGTAAATATTGAACTATAAGAACTATTCTTTATCGATTGTTTAAAGGAAACTGTTTTTAAGAAATTTAAGTCAAAGTTATTATGTGTGTAAATATATGTATTAATGTAATATTGTCAATATTATGTGTCTTTTAATAATTGATTTAATTATAGTATAATTACTCAAGATTACAATGGATATCTATTAAGTAAAATATTAAAATAAATTGAGCAATTAAGCATGTGTATTTCTTTATGTTTTGTGTGTTCGTATCTCGAGCTTGAGAACCGGGAGCTTACATGCTCCACCCTTAGTGGCGGCATCATAGGTAAGTCATAGAATAATACTTTTTGATTAGAATAAGTTTACCTTATGACATAATGTTGCCGCGTGAATTGGTGCCGTATGTGGTCAAGCTCAGAGAGAATTATAATTTTAATAAGAGAAAGTAAAAATATAAATAAAAGACAAAATTAAATTTAATAATGAGTTTGAATATAATAGTGAATTTAATAATGAATTCAATAATGAGATGTAACTCAGTATAATGATAGGAATATGCATGAAAATGATAATTTAAATATGTATTGTATTATTGTGTATATATGTGTGTATTAGTATAGATATTTAGTATATAGTCAGAAGTGTATAACAGTGTATTAAATCATGGCGCCGAATAAAACTAGGCAATCAAATAAAAGAGCGAGGCAAGATCCTCCGATTAACAATATGCAGCAGGAGGTAAATGTAAATAGCAGTATAACAGATAATTCGGCTGTAACAAATAACGCGGTCCATCTACAGATGCCCGCAAATCAAGCGCAGAAAAATACATAGTTGCCAATTATGCAAATGTTGCCATCATTTGATGGACAAAAGGATAACAATGTAAATTTCTTTATTATACAATTTAAGGAAATAGCGGATTTAACATCATGGTCCGAACAAGAGAAAATTATAATTGTCAAATCTAGATTAAGGGGAAAGGCACAACAATTTCTAGCAGAAAATATTGCTCTGCAAAAATAAAAATCATATGAAAAATTCATGGAATTATTAAAAAACAAATTTGAGAAAAAACAAACCTTAGTGCAAAAACATAACAATTTTAACAATCTGAAACATTTACCAAATATGACAATTAAGGAGCTTGCACAAGAAATCGAAAACCAGGCGATAATATTTTTAGAGATAGACGGAACAATTGATGCAAATGTACAAAAAATTGTAGAGAAAATTAAACTTGCCAAATTTTTACAGATAGTCAGAGAAGATTTAAGAACAGAAATAAAAAAAAATGACCCGAAAACCTTTGACGAAGCAGTGAAAATAGCTGAGGTAATAGAATCCGCATTGGAGGAAGATAGTGATTGTGTAAATAATATTGAAGTAGAAAATAAAATAATTGAGAATGTGGAAATAAATCACGTAAAAACTGAAAATAATGCAGAAAAGCCGCCGCAGAAATTTTGTATAGCGTGTGGTCGTAACAATCACTGGATGTCAGAATGCTTTACGCTTCAAAAAGTACAAAATAATTTAAAAAGGGTATTCATAAATGAAAACAGCAGTCAAGAAACCACCAATTATCAACAAAGACCCACTAATCAAAATAATTATGCACATTATAGTAGATCAAATTTCAGAAGAGGTAATTTCATAAATAACCGGGGAATACGGCGGCGTGCAGGAAATAACAACAGACAATTTCAGAGTAATAACAGAAGATCATATCAGAATAATGGACCACATTATGAAAGCAATCATAGGCAATATCAGAATAATGAATATTTAAACTAAGAAAGGGACCTCGAAATAAAAGACAAATAGAAAGTTGTAATGCATCAAATAAGGATTCGAGATCCCATAAAAGTGCAAGCAAAATTAATAAGGATGCACAGAATTTAAATGAACATTTACTTAATTCAACGTATGGACAGAGTGACGCGCTGCCAATGATCAACGTATATTTAGAGAACATAAAAACAGTGGCTCTCATAGACAGTGGCGCAAGTGTCAGTTTATTATCAGATCAAATATTTCAAAAAATCAAAAATAAAATTAAAATTAACTATTTATCTAGACAAGTTAAAATTCAAACTATGACAAAAGAAAACATACAATTCTCAAAATGCATAAGCTTCAGCTTTAAAATTGAAAACAAAAGATGCAAAAATTCATTTTTTATAACTAAACAATTAAACAGCACCCCCTACGAAATAATCTTAGGATTTGATTTTCTCAAAAATCATCATGCCATAATTGATACAAATAAATTAACATTAAAATTTATTAAAGAATTCATATCTATCCCATTTAAAAACAAAAATCAGAAAAAAGCACAGGAACCAGAAACGAATAATAATTGAACATATTCAATGCTTAAATGCAAGCTTAGCGCATAAAATTAAATTACTCCCTCAAGAAACAAAATCAATAAAATTAAAATTAAATGAAAACTATATTGAGGATAAGGAGGTATTGTTAAATATTACAAATTCGTTAAAAGATTTACACGCTGAGTATTCTTTACATTATGAAAATAATAGAAAATTTATCTCTACTCTATTAACAAACAAAACAGAAGAAGAAATTCAACTTAATAAAAATATGATTGTCGGAACTGTAACACCGCAATTTGAAATTTTTGAAGAAAAACATAATGATGATAAAATTTTACAGGTCAATAATATAGAGAGTTTAAATAACCCACAAAAAATGGACATTTCAGCTTTACGAAAAGCGGAATTAACACCGCAAGATTTCAAACTGGATCATCTACAAGAGAATGAAAAGCATACATTGCTTAAATTACTTTTACAAAATTATGATGTATTTTCGAAATCATATAAAACGCTGGGAATGACAGAAGAAATAGTACCGGAATTTAATTTACTTCACCAATACCCAATTCAATGTAAACCTTATCCCTTGCCAAAAATGTTAAAACCTGTACTCGAAAGTGAAATAAAACAGTTGTGTGAAGCAGGAATAATTGAAAAGTCTACCAGTAACTACGCCTTCCCATGCCTATTAATTAAGAAAAAAAATAATTTTAATAATAGTGAGACAGATAAAGTACAAAAGTATCGTTTAGCCGTAGATTATAGATTGCTGAATCAGATTACCGAATTACTGCCCATAAATATTGGTAAAATTGGCGACATTCTGCACAACATCGCAGGCCACAAATTGTATACGGTGATCGACTTAAAATCCGCGTTTTTTCAAATTAAAATCAAACCTGAGGACAGTCTGCGATTAAATATCATAACAAACGATGGCTCGTATAGACCTAAAAGACTACCTTTTGGGGCAAAAAACTCATCGGCATATTTCTCATTATTAATGATGAAATGCTTAGGAGACTTAAAAGATCAGAAAATTGAATTTTATTTAGATGATATTGTAATTGCCGCAAATTCATTCGAGAAAATGTTGGAGAAATTAAAAACGGTATTTTCGAGATTAGGTAAATTTGGTTTAACTATCGATCCTTCAAAACTACAAATGTGTAAAGAGAATATTAAATTTCTAGGATTTAAGATAAGTAAGGAAGGCATAACACCTTCAGATGATAATGTACAAAAAATAACGAATTTCCCTGTGCCAACGACAGTAAAAAAAGTAAAATCATTTTTAGGTTTATGTAATTACTTCAGGCAGATCATACCAAATTTTTCTGAACTATGCAATCCATTAATTGAGTTAACAAAGAAAGATAAGAAATTTATATGGACGGAGAAATGCGAAGAAGCGTTTGTAACATTGCAAAACGCGATTTTATCGAAACCGGTAGTCAGGGCAGCTGATATGTCAAAGCCGTTCTTTTTGTCGACTGACTGTTCAAAAGTAGCCGCGTCAGGAATTTTACTTCAATCAGTGAACGGAAATTTTCATCCTATCGAGTATTACAGCAGGAAACTTTCAGACAGTGGAAAGAAATATCCGAGCATGAAGCTAGAATTGCTAGCAATTCATGATGCTATAATACATTTCAAAGATTTTTATATGGTACGCACTTTACAATTTTTACGGACTCCAAATGTATGTAGTGAGTTAAAGCTTTAGCTTTAACTCACTACATACATTTGGAAAATCAAAATTCTGATTTAATCGCAAGATGGTTATTAAATTTACAACAATATTCATTTGACATAAAATACATTAAAGGACAATATAATACCAGTGATTTTATGTCGCGACAAATTTTTTCTGAACAAACTAAGACTAAATTAATAAATAATATTATTGCTAATGACAGCGCTATAACAATAGCCAGAATTTTAGAAGAGCAAGCAAAAGATAGAGAGATAAAGAAAATTATTAACGGACTGAATGCAAAATCTAAGCAGCCAAAATATGTAAATAAATACTATAAAGATGTAAATACGGGATTAATTATGATAAAAACTTCTAGATATATCAGAAATCCTATGCAAAAGGACAGAATTCTAATACCTCACAGTCTAAAATTCGCAGTTATTGAGTTAGCTCATACACCACATTTTGGAGTAGAAAAAACCTATCAAATTCTGAATAGAAAATATTACTGGAAAGGGGCATACAGTGATGTAAAAAATTTTTGCGCATCATGTGATGCATGTTTATGTTACAAAAATAAGGCTATAAGACCTATGGCATTACAACGTGTCCCACGTCCATGTAAACAAAATCACACGGTGGCATTAGATATTGTAGGGAAGCTACCGAGAAGTAACGGACAGCACGAGTACATCATAACGATGATAGACCATTACTCGAGATTCCTGGAGGCAGTACCCGTGAGAAATATTACAACTGCGAGTGTATTACAGGTCCTAACGAATTGGATTGCACAAAATGCAGTTCCAATGTGGTTGTTATTAGATAATGAAAGGCAACTAAAAAGCGAGGAATTTAAAAAATTCGCAGAGCAACATGGTATAAAACTAAAATATACGTCAATTTACAAACCCAGCTCAAATGCAATTTTTGAAAGAAGCCACTTGGGAATAAAAAATTCTTTGGCAGCAATGGCTGACCAAACATTCAATTGGCATAAGGTTTTGCCATATGTAAAATTATTTCATAATGCGACACCCAGCGCAAATATAGACCACAGTCCCGCTATCTTGTTTCTTACCAGAGATTTGAAATTACCCGGAGAAAATAATCTGGAAATAGTGGACCCTGATGACAGTTCGATTTTAACGCAAACTGAATATGATAATGAGGTCAGTGAAGCACTTACTTTAGCGGAAAATATCAATAAATTTACTAAACAGAAACAAATTCAAGCGCAAATTAGACAGGAGGGGATTTGTAAAAGAGTGAGAGAAAAAAAGTTATTAAGAGGGCAAATTGTATATTTAAAGAATTTACGACCAACCACAGCATTACAAAAGAAATTTCAAGGACCATTTCGCATTGTACAGGTGATCCGTAACAATAATTACGCTATCACTCCTGTGTACGACCCAAATAAAAAATGGATAGTTGTTCACGCGAATAAATTATATAAAGCAGAGCCGCGTAAAGGGTATTTAAAAAATAATCCTACAAGGCGAACTTCTGACAGAAGTCAATCGCATGTAAACAAATATTTAAATAGCGGCAAAATGAATCAAAATAATGTGAGTCCTAAGAGATACAATCTGAGGAAACGATAAAAAGTTGTATTAAAATCAGCGGTGATGAATTAGTAATATATGCGATGTAATTTAATTTATAAAAACGCAAAATATATTAATTTAAAGTAGCGCTTGGGAAGGTATAAAATGTATAAATGTTAAAATGTAATAATTAATGTAATAATTTAATGAAGTAATAATGTTTAATTATGTAATAATGTTTAAATAAGTAATTTAATGATGTAATAAGGTTTATTTAATGATGTAATAATTAAAAAGGAATATTTTAAATTTAAGGATACAACAAAAATAAAATGTAAATAAATAAAATGCATATGGAACAGTCATAATAGAACAATAAATATCAGAAAAAATATGAATAAGTGTTAAAAAATACATACAATACCCTTCAATGTTCTAAAATAAAATAAACTAAGGTGTGTTGTAAGAAAGAGAGAGAGAGAAATAAATAAATTTCACTTACTTGCAATTTGTCTTGCTTGAAAACGAAAGGTGGTAACAGTCAGTAATAGCCATCAAAATTTATCAAGTCTTTCTATAATGGCAGGCATGGAATGGAATTCCTCACGATATCTTTTCTTTCTTTTTTCCTTTTCTTGTACAGGTCTTGAAAAAATAGTATAACATAATTAATAAAATGCAAAATAAAGTGAATGGAACATGGTAAATGCAAGTACATAATATTCAAAATCAGAAAATTATTAATTAATAGTTTATAAAAAGCTGATAGATTACAAGCAAAATCATAAATAAATAAATAAATAAAATCTTGAAGTCAAAATAAACAGTCACAGCTGATGTAAAACATAATTAGTAAACTAATAAATATATTACATAAATGGTGTATACAGACCTTTTACAAATACACGCAATCTATAAAACAAAATAAAGGTTAATTACATAAATTAATTAATAAAACTTGAATAAGTAAGATTAGTTTCCCATCCTTCACAGTCAGCGTAAGAAGTCCATTGTACGGCGAAAGCTTGTCACTTTCAAAATAGATATCCAGGCTAAAAAAATAAACATCAGGAGAAAATCTCCCCTGCATAGTACGAGAATAATACGAAAAAATTTCTATTGTAAGCATACAATCAATGTTTCAAAATTAAAATTATAATTGCAGGCAATTATAGTTATTTAAAAATACCGGCCGGTAAAAAAAAATGAAATACATTAGGAAAAGACATTAAATTGCATGTAAATGATAAATGATTGAGTATTATTAAGAAATTATTGCATTAATTAAACATCACAGTAAATAAAAAGAAATAACAAATAAAATTAAATTTGAAAGAATGATATATAAAGAAATAAATATGTAATGTTATGCTGAAATGGGAACATAAAGTCAGTTATATCAATAACATAACAATAAAGCATAGTATATTCATAATACTACATATAAATAAATGAATCCAATAAATTCAAAGTACATGAAACTAATATCATGTGTAGTCAACAATCAGATCTGTGTTAAGGTCATAAGATAAAGAAAAATATATATAGATCAAATTAAATAGAATTAACAACAACATATGTAAAATAAATAAAAATATAATGCAAAGAACTTGAAAGAAAATATTGTAATAAAATTCCTTAAAAGATACAGCCAAAATATACCACGTCAATGTAGAGCGTACGCGATGGGACAGTCTAAAAGTCCGCGCTTTGTAGATAGGATACCGCCAAAGTTGCACGATTACGATTAAATGTTTAGCGATACATGCAAAAGGCAGTTAAATCTTTTTTACGTAAGTTTGTGCTCTGCAAACAATGAAGACACTCATTCAGGGTCGCCGTCGGGGTCAACAGATTCGCAGTCGCCATGGAAACCGCGTTAGGGGAAAGGGAGGAAATCTTGTGGTCAAGCGAATTTTTCTTTTTTTCTTTTCTCCCCTTTCTCTCGCTCAGTTGTGTTTCACACTAAAGGGCAGCGGAAGAGGAAATTTAAAGTGCGTATTGTGAGATGCACAATATTTTGGAGTAGCGAAATGAGTATATTTGATATATATTGATGATATATATTTGATATTTAAATGCCGCGATGTAATATGATATAAATACGGTGTTCAAAATAGCCATGATTTATACACACAAAAAGTATATAACATGTTAATTATTGTAACAAATAAGAAATATATACAGCTAAAAAATTGTCTAAAATTTATTTACGTCTGTGAAAATGAGAAATCAAGGTAATGAATTGCGTATATTTTAATGTAATGTTGTGAACTTGTATATAAATAGAAGTGCAAATAACAGTTATATAGTCTTCATGTGAAGTGTACAATAGACTGTACTATGCAACATAATGAAAATATAAATATTTAAGTACCGGAACTTTGAAAGTAAGTCACAGGATGGTGACTCATTCTTCCGTGATACAAAAAATATATGCTTATAAGATATATAGTGTGCCTTCCGAACAGTGATAATTTCTTCATGTGCATCAATATATGTGTTACCAAGTACGATATAGTGTGCCTTCCGAACAGTGATAATTTCTTCATGTGCATCAATATATGTGTTACCAAGTACGATATAGTGTGCCTTCCGAACAGTAATAATTTCTTCATGTGCATCAATATATGTGTTACCAAGTACGATATGGTGTATATTCCGAACAGTGAGTTCCTTCATTTTAGTGACATGTCGGTTGTAATGCACCGATGTATGTATTCCAATGTGACAATATTGTATTTTACGTGCTGGTGATATACTTCTAGTCTTGCAATATTGTGTTTTCCTGGATGGTAATACTCATTCATGTAGCAGATGTGTGTGCAGTGCTTCAGATCAACATTTCCACAGTGGACGCAATGTGTACACATATGTGTTCAGTGCAATGTTTACCGTGTGTTGAGTTTTTCTCTCTGCAAGGGGGGATATCATGTAACACAATATTTGTATTACATGTTGCCCCCCCAATTACAAATGCCAACCAAAATAATGAACTATCTAAATGCTGCAGAGGGAGCCAATCACAACAAATGCATATATAAACAGTGGTCATCCCCGTCTGCAGCAACAGCGAGTGGTAGATGTAGTAGGGAATGAATGGGGGAAAGAAAAAAGCGCCCCAAAGCCATATTCAAAAAACTTCAGTCGACTTAAAACTTTTGAACGAGTCAGCATCATGTTTTTGGTTTTGTGAAAAGTGTCTGTAGAATGTGAGCAATAGAATGGTAGCGTGTGCAAGTATGAGATGTGCAACGGTTTTCCGACATCATTGAGATGGCACGAACATGCACGTAACACAAAGAGTAGAAGTAACCAACTTTCAATTGTCACTATTAGCACGGAAGGCACACCTTTAACGATTATTAAAATAATTAACTACCAGTTCGTATGAGTAGATCATATGAACGAGTTCGTAAATATTGAACTATAAGAACTATTCTTTATCGATTGTTTAAAGGAAACTGTTTTTAAGAAATTTAAGTCAAAGTTATTATGTGTGTAAATATATATATTAATGTAATATTGTCAGTATTATGTGTCTTTTAATAATTGATTTAATTATAGTATAATTACTCAAGATTACAATGGATATCTATTAAGTAAAATATTAAAATAAATTGAGCAATTAAGCATGTGTATTTCTTTATGTTTTGTGTGTTCGTATCTCGAGCTTGAGAACCGGGAGCTTACATGCTCCACCCTTAGTGGCGGCATCATAGGTAAGTCATAGAATAATACTTTTTGATTAGAATAAGTTTACCTTATGACACATATCTCTGGGACTCTTTATGATAAAATGCTGAAATTTTGTGCATCACCTTATTAATTTATGAGTCACATTTTACTCATTGGAAATGTTTTTGTACGGGGGCCGTATAAAAATTTAAATTTTGTATTTCTTCAAATTTAATCCCCTGAAAATTTTATCGATTTCATAAAATTCTGTACCTCATTTTACGCAACCTTGTAATTTATTATATATGTCTAAGATCAACATTTAAGGATTAAAAGCCGAGGTCAATGTTTTGGGGACACCGTGTATACTGCGCCAACACAATTTCAATATTCTTCAGTTTAAATGATCATCAAACTTTGATTATTTCTACAACGAAGCCAAATTTTCACGCATGGAGAATGTAAACACATCCAACTGTAAGATGAGTTGTATAAGAATTGCTGAATTTCTTTAACGTAGATTTATTTAGCTCTAGAGTCTGCAATATAGTTGATATGAATGAAACATTCATTGATTTTAAAAATAGAAGCTGACCATTCTATTGTATTGCATTTTTCGATGAAGTTTTAAGCATGGAGATATAAAGTACTTTTACCTCCATGATTTTAAGTTTTTAAATAAATTAAATTGTTGTAGTATTGTGATAATTTTAAAAATATCACCACTAAATGCATCGCATTTTAGTGATGTTTAAATAAAATTGCATTGCAGTTGGAAAGTGTTTCAGAATCAATGCTTTATGCATGATTTATCGTTCTTGTTTTAATAATAATTGTATTTCTGTAGAAGATTCACATATCCTTTGAACCGTGGACTTTAAATTACATTCATAAAGCAAGTGTGTACCTTTCAAATCAGAAGGCATTATTCATATTAATACTGCTATTAAATTATTCATAAAGTGACTCAATATATTATCTCACGCAAGCTGTTTAGTCTCATGGTGCCTACCGCTAAGGAATTGAAGTATAATTTCAATTTTATCAGCTTTGTATTGGAGTTTGTGTAGATTCGCTTTCGAGCCTCGTATTTAAAATGCAAATGAAATACTTAATGTGAATTTATTTAAATTGCTTTATCCTAGCTTATATATGAGAAATGAATTCGGTAGTTTTGAAATATGAGCTTGTTATAATGTGGCAGAGTAAGTTGCCTCTTACGCCGTAGTTATTGAATCAGGTATAAAAATGAAGTTCTCTTCTGCAAAATTCCCCGACAAATTCAACTGCGTATATTTCATGAACTATCTTTAAAATGCACTGATTTTATAAAGGGGGATATGAAGAGTAGCCAACCTATTGATTTTGAACTGCTGACAAAGTATTGTGAACTCAATAACACTGACTTAATTAGTGTTAAATATATTTCTGAAAATGATATTGCCAAATCCCTAAAGAAGTTAAAATCCAGCCAGTCTATAAGTTGTGGTAATGTTCCCTCTTTCATTATTAAGGGTTGTGCTGACTCCCAACTTACCCCTTGCTCATCTTGTTTAATCTTTCGATTAAAACTATGACTTTCCCAATGTCTGGAAATATGATCAAGTTATTCCGGTACATAAAAAGAACAATAAGCATGATATTTCCAACTACAGGCCTATTACTATTCTGTCCCCTTTTTCCAAGGTTTTTGAATGTGTTATGCATGAAAGGATCTTTTCCCAAATTAAGCAATGGATATCTCCGTACCAGCATGGCTTTATGCCAATGGGTTCAACATTAACTAATTTAACTTGTTTTACCAGTGATATTATTGATGCTATTAAAACCAAGAACCAACTGAATGTTATTTATACTGATTTTAGTAAGGCTTTCGATCACATCGATCTGGGGTTATTAACCCGTAAACTGATTGCTACTGGATTTAGTGTTGATTTGACGTCTTGGTTGTACTCTTATATTATAGACTGTATTCTGTAAAGTACTTTGGTGTAAACTCTAGACTATATAGTAATTCCTCTGGTGTTCTTCAGGGATCAAATCTGGGCCCACTTCTTTTTTTAATTTTTATTAATGAAGTACCCCGGATTTTTAAAACTGCAAAATGTCTTATGTTTGCAGATGACTTGAAACTTTATTTGAAAATCAACTTATTAACTTATTGTGAACTGATTCAGAGAGATCTAGATGTACTGTGTAACTGGTCTGTTTTAAATAAACTTCATTTAAATGTGTCAAAATGCTATGTTATGAGCATGGCTAGGATCCGTAATATTCACAATTACAATTACATTTTAAATAATTTACCTCTATCTCGATGTACTCATATTATTGATTTGGGTGTCACTTTTGATGATACTTTTAACTTTCAGAGACATATCGATAATACTATTAAAAGAGCCTACCAAAGACTTGGTTTCACCTTAAGACGATCTCGTGCTTTTGCCAGGTCTGATACTTTTATCTGCATTTATAATAACCCTTGTTAAACCAATTTTGGAATCTTGTGCAGTAATCTGGGACCCTATTTACAGTCTGCATTCTCATGCATTAGAAGTCGTGCAAAATAAACTTTTACGCACTATGGATTACAGATTGACTGGCTATTATCCTTATGATATGCATACGAGTGATCTCAGACAAAAATATAATTTAATGTCTCTTGACAAAAGAAGAAAATGGTCCTGCCTCTTGTTTTATTATAAAGTTTTAACATTATTGATAAAGTAATAACATTATTGATTGTCCCACTTTACTTTCTTCCCTGGAATTTCATATACCTGTAAATAATACTAGGAAAAAAACTTTGTTTCACAATACTACTTTTAAACACAATTACATGAAATGTTTTCTATCTATAAATTTGTTGATCTATATAATACCTATTTTACTGATACTGATATATTTAATTTGACTCCTGCCTGTTTTAAAAGACCCTGTTTGGATGTGCTTGACATGTATACCACTTAGTATTATTACTTTCCTTATATACATAATGTATATGGAAAGTATTGTGACGGGGTCGAAAATTCGAATTCGAGTTTTCGACAGGAGAGCACGTTTCAAGCATCCCCGATCACGAAACGAACATTTTTGAAGTGATGTGAGTGTGTGTGTGTGTGTCAGTGAGTCTGTGGAGACTATCTCACGAACGAATGGAGCGATTCGAATGAAATTTGGTACAAAAATCATAATCTGTGAATACTGGAAGCCTATTGTTTTTAAACGTAATTGAATGTTCAGAACCTTCCTAAATTTTCGAGTGAAATTTTGAAAAAATCATCAAAAAATCAAAACCTTTAATAAAGTTGCGCAAATAGACATTTCTTATGTAATTTTCCTTAGAAAACGATTGACATAAACTTTAGAACGCTAGCATGAACCGTTCTCGAGATATTGCATATTTTTCAAATAAATTTATCAAAAAATCCCACAAATTAAAAAAATATTAACTGCTAAGAAACATTTTCCCTTTTCATATGTAATATCATACGATAAATTGGGTGACATCATTCTCGTAGATCTAACTCGTTCCATTCACGAAAAAAGATACTTTAAGTAATACTTTTGTATTTGAACGCCAATAGTCATTTATACTCTGTAAGAATAACTTATTTCTCCGTCTATACCGCTTGCCGAAATTCTGGCGACGAATTTAGCGGAATGTCGCCAACTTCGCGACATTTTTAAATGTTGCCAAATTAACGAAAATCTCGCCAAATGGATAAAAATGACGCTAACTCAATGAAAATGATGACTAATTGAAGAAAATTCAATATCTTGGAAGGAATATAAGTATCTACTATAAGAATAACATTGTTTTTAACTGCAAAAGTAGTAAATTCATTGCATTATATAAGGAAAGTCATGTGCTGCCCACATCAGATTTTTGTATTTTATGTTCTGTACTTTTTATATTTGTGTGCTACTGTAACTGGATTTCATCTGTAGTGCGACGCAAATTGAATAAAATAAAATAAAAATAAAATAAAATGAAGTTAAAAAGATTTTACTACTAATGTATGTATGTATGCGTATTAGTGTTGTAAGGTCCGCTTCAGTTTTAAAAGAAAATACTCCTAGTAGCTCAATAAAGTATGGTAAACACGTCTAAAATATTTAATGATATATGATTTTCTGGATATCTAGTGCTATGCCTTTAGTTTTACGTTTACGGGTTGGCCTGATTTATCCTTATGCATGGGTTATAAATTAAATTATTTTTGCTTGATTATTTATCTACTTATTTTTCATTTATGATAATTATATTATCGGTTTATCCGATTTACAATATGCAAATTTTGTATTTACGATTTCGGGTTGGATAAAGCTCATGTCTGTCAATTCCTTAACATTGCATTGCCCCTGATGATGGACACTATGAAGTCTTAAAGCGCTATGGCCTTTAAAATGCAAAAAAAAAAAAAAAATCTTGAGCGTCAAGATGGTGTTTTAAATGAAGACAGATCGTGTTGTTTTTGATAGAAAATATTTGATTGTATTTAATTTTAGTGTATTGGCAATTTCTAAAGCCCAGCGAGGCGTATAGCTCCTACAGTGAATAACTTGAATAACGAGAATTTTTTTAAGAGTCAGTAGTTAAAAGCATATATCCTTTTGCATCCTTCTATACCATTTACCACCCTTTTAAAATATGAACTGTATATCCGTCAACCTGAATATTTAGTATGAAGGTGCAGATTAGTAGTCTAATAAAATCCCTTTTATGAAAATTCAAAATTCCAGTGACGGGGAAGATAATAGAAATCGTTAAATAATGAAATGTATTTAAAATTATAGAAAAATTACGAAAAATTTATTATAAAAAAATTACAAAGAAAAATAAATGTACATTTTGACAATAGAGGAGAATATTAAATGCATTTTAATAATGGCGTTTAGTGTTTTCTATAGGTCTCGATGCACGAAAAAGTGCATAAAGACCTTTAGAAAATACCAATTTTTTTAATTTATTGCAAAAAAAGGTTAAATGATCGATTTTGAATACGAAAAAAACAATTCTGGGAAAAATTGAGAGCACATTTTTTCAACCCAAATATAGAGAAAATGACATAGGCACTTAAGATTGATAAGAAAAATAAAGGAAAAGGAGTCAAAATGGAGATGCGGAAATTAAAAATTAACTATAAAAAATCTGATGTGGGCAACACATGACTTTCCTTATATAATGCAATGAATTTACTATTTCTACAATAAAAAAATAGATTTTTCTTATAGTAGCTATTTATATTCTTTCCAAGAAATTGAATTTTCGTCAATCAGTCGTCACTGATTTAGTGTCATTTTTATCCATTTGGCGAGATTTCCGTTAATTTGGCAACATTTAATAACGTTGCCAAGTTGGCAACATTCCGCCAAATTCGTCGCTAAAATCTCGCCAAGCGTTATGGACGGAGAAAGAGGTTATTTTTATAGCAGATAAATAACTATTGACGTTCAAATACAAAATTATTACTCAAAGTATCTTTTCTCATGAATGGAACGAGCTAGATCCACGAGAATGATGTCACCCAATTTTCCCCATGATATTATATATGAAAAGCGAACATGTTTCTCAACAGTTAATACATTTTTTTTAATTTATGGGTTGATAAATTTATTTTAAAAATGTGCAATATCTCGAGAACGGTTCATGCTAGCGTTCTAAAGTTTATGTCAATCGTTTTCTAAGGAAAAAATTACATTAGAAATGTCTGTTTGCGTAACTTTATTAAAGGTTTTGATTTTTGATTATTTTTTCAAAATTTCACTAGACAATTTAGGGGGGTTCTGAACATTCGATTACGTTAAAAAACAATAGGCTTCCAGTATTCACAGATTGTGATTTTTGTACCAAATTTCGTTCGTATCGGAATATTTTTTCGTTAATGATCGTCTCCAGAGACTCACTGGCACACACACATACTTTCACACACACACACACACAGGCATCACCTCAAAAATGTTTGATTCGTGAACAGGGATACTTGAAACGTGCTTTCCCGTCGAAAACTCAAATTCGAATTTTCGACCCTTCACAATACTTTCCTTATACATTATGTATATAAGGAAAGCAAAAAGCATTCACATCGAAACTAAAACCAAAATATCATATTTTTAAATTTTGCAGTCAATGAGGGGGGAATTATTAAAATAAGACCAATTTTTTTACTTTATTGGTTAGGAAAAAGTAATGAATGAGCAAATCTGAAGCAATTTTCCAAGGCATGCCACCCCAATTCAAATACTGAGAAAATAAGCAAACTTACTTCAGATTGATTAGAAAATAAAATATGGGGAAGGTTATAAAATGTGAAGGCTTCTAAAATTAAAAAATATAATTTTCGAGTGAGGTGGCAAAAAATCAGACGCATCAAGATTAAAAAAAATGCCAAATATTTCTTGATTTTGCTTTATAAAAAAATGCGAATTTTTCTCAGTTACTAAAAAATATGTTTCCAGAGATACTTCCAAACCAAATATAAAGAAAAAATACGGATACTTCAAATTGATTAGAAAAATAATAAGTGATAAAAAATTGGAGGGACAGGCATAAACATTATGAGATCATAATATTATTCCCGTGGGGAAGGCAAAAGGTATGGAGACAAACAAAAAAAATACTAATTTTTTCTTTTTTGCTGTCACTGGTTGAGAACAGCTTTAAAGTTATCCTTTTTTCTATCTTGCTTATGGAAAATTAATGCACAAATATACATATAAAATAATACTAGAGATATATCAACCCAACCCACATTTTAGACAATGACATGCGTGCTTCACATTAATATAAGAAAAGGAGACATAAAAAGGTGTTTATGACTGTGAAAGTTTAAAATATCAAAATATACATTCATGTGGTCCAGCGAAAAAAATAGAAATACAATTATTATTATTAATATTATTATTAATATTAAGCATTGAACAAAAGCATCAGAATGTTTTTTTAATTAAGAAATACATCAAGTCATGTAATATACACAGAAAAATTATCCATGTAACTATAATTTGATTAAGGACATGCGAAAATGCAACAGTTTAAAATAAAGAAATTTAGAACTTTTCAAGTACCATCCGGATTACGGATTAACAGAAAAATGCAAATTTTAAAATCTTGCATTCTCTGTGTGGATGTAGTACCTTGAAGAATGGAATTCTTGATAAACTGTACTGACACATCTGCGTCTTTTCCAAATTATATATTTTTTCTTATTTGTATATTGCGCATTCACAAAATTCGGAAAACAAGTCTTGAATATCAGTCTACTCTAAAATATATTATGGTCTATTTTAGACTCTTTTTAATTCATCATACGAAAATTGGCAGTCTCTCAACCCTTGGTAACTTTGTAAGCTTTATTACACCTGCAAAATTAAAATTTGTATTAAAGTGAAATTTGCTTGTTATTATTATTATACATTATTTGTAACGTAGATAATATATTCGTTTCTTATACTCTCATCTGCACAAAAAAAAATCTGATGTCGGCAGTACATGACTTTCCTTATATAATTCAATGAATTTACTACTTTTACAGTTACAAAAAATGTTATACTTATAGTAGATATTTATATTCTTTCCAAGATATTAAATTTTCTTCAATTAGTCGTCATTTTCATTGATTTAGAGTCATTTTTGTCCATTTGGCGATATTTCCGTTAATTTGGTAACATTTAAAAATGTCTCCAAGTTGGCGACATTCCGCTAAATTCATCCCCAAAATCGCGCCAAGTGTTATGGACAGAGAAATAAGTTATTCTTACAGCAGATAACTGACTATTGGCGTTCAAATACAAAAGTATTACCCGAAGTATCTATTCTCGTAAATGGAACGAATTAGATCCACGAGAATAATGTAACCAAATTTATCGCATGATATTACATATGAAAAGTGAACATGTTTCTTAACACTTAATATTTTTTTTCATTTATGGGATATTTTTATAAATTTATTTGAAAAATGTGCAATATCTCGAGAACGGTTCGTGCTAGCGTTCTAAAGTTTATGTCAATCGTTTTCTAAGGAAAAATTGCATAAGAAATGTCTATTTGCGTAATTTTTCTAAAGATTTTGATTTTTTGATGATTTTTCAGAATTTCACTCGAAAATTTAGGGGGGGGGGTTCTGAACGTTCGATTGCGTATAAAAACAATAGATTTGCAGTGTTTACGGATTGTGATTTTTGTACCAAATTTCGTTCGAATCGGTCCATTCGTTCGTCAGTGATCATCTCCACAGACTCACTGACACACACACACACACACATATTTTCACACACGAACACATACTTTCACACACACACATACTTTCACACACACACAGACATCACTTCAAAAATGTTTGATTCGTCATCAGGCATGCTTGAAACGTGCTCTCCCGTCAAAAACTCGAATTCGAATTTTCGACCCCGTCACAATACTTTATGTATATAAGGAAAGTAATAATACTAGAGATATATCAACCCAACCCACATTCGGGAAGGGGTGTTTATGAGTGTGAAAATTTAAAATAACAAAATATACATTCATGTGGTCCATCGAAGAAAATAGAAACAAAATAATTATTATTAATATTATTATTATTTTGCATACAGTTGAAAAAGTAAAATATGCCTAGTGTGGTTTATTTTGAAAAAGCATTAAACAAAAGCATCAGAATGTTTATTTAATTAAAAAATACATCAAGTCCTGTAATATACACAGAATAATTATCCATGTAACTATAATTTGATTAAGGACATGCCAAAATGCAACAGTTTAAAATAAAGAAATTTAGAACTTTTCAAGTACCATCCGGATTAACAGAAAATGCAAATTTTAAAATCTTGCATTCTCTATGTGGATGAAGTACCTTGAAGTTTGGAACTGTTGATAAAAAGTACTGACACATATTTGCGTCTTTTCCAAATGATATATTTTTTCTTATTTGTATATTGTGTATTCACAAAATTCAGAAAACAAGTCTTGAATATCAGTCTACTCTAAAATATTACATGGCCTATTGTAGACTCATTTTAATTCATCCTACGAAAATTGACAGTCGCTCAACCCTTGGTAACTTTGTAAGCTTTATTACACCTGAAAAATTAAAATTTGTATTAAAGTGGATATGCTTATTATTATTATACATTATTTGTAACGTAGATATATATTCGTTTCTTATACTCTCATCTGCGAAAAAAAAAAATTTCTTTTCATTAAAATTAGAATAAACTTCTCCTCCAGATTATTTGCTAATCTAGACCTATTTAGCAAAAAGTTAGTCCCCAGAGCTACAATTAAGTTTACAGTTTTTAGGTATTATGTTCAATATTCAAACTCTGCCTGACTCGTTTTTAGAAGATTTTTCTTTAATATCTTACCCTAATTCAGGGCACCCTTGATTGACGACAGAGGGCAAGCAATAAACTGGTTTACAACGTAAAATGCAGTGCAAATCAAGATAAATGAACAAATTATTGCATATAGATAAGCAAATTATTGCTTATCTATCACAGTATTACGTTATAAGCCAGATTATGTGCAAAATCAGGTGCCTTATATATTATAGGACAGGATATTTAGAATAATTAGGGTAGGTATGACCTTAGCAAAGAATATGCCTCTGCTAAAGTCTTTTGTGTTCATAAAAATGAACGGACGAAGTTTTAGAAATATATATATATATATATATAATAATAGTAGTATGAAATTCCAATGATAGAATAAAAAAATAGAAAGAAGTTGCAACTCACAAAACCCTATCATTAAAATATGCCTACATAATAAAAAGAAGTATTAAATAGAGATTCATCAATCAAATGGGGAAAAAAAGCAAATTCCTAGTCATCAAACTGAAGATAATTAACAAATATCCATAAAATGGAATCGATAATTGAAAAATATATAAAATCCAAGCATCAAAGCTATAGACGTGTAAAAGGCCCATGCCTAAATAATTGAAGTGTCCATAAAAAAAAACTCTTCTTCAAGTCCAAGTATTTTTCCAAAATGAACACAAATTGTGCGTTTCTGATATTAGAGATAGATTATATCTATATAGTCTAAAACCTTGGACTACATGCATATAGATTGAAAAATTATAGGAAACAAGAATACCTGAAAAAACACTGCATAAGTCTGATCCATTGGAGCCTTGTATGAAGAGACCAATGTTGCCAATCGCAAAAAATAAAAGTTGAGAACTGCTGTTGCCAATCTTAAGAAATAAATAATAATGCGAAAAGGCTATAAAAGGTGATATTCTACAGTAAGAGCTATAAAATAGTGGGACGTAAAATAGTAAGGCTAATGTTTAAGTGGATGTAATTATAAAGTAATATTAATGCAAGAGAATGTTGATGTCTGGCTAATATAACATACTAAGAAGGGAATTCATGAAAATTCAGCTAATCTAAACTTTTTAACTATACCATTTACTAAATAAGCTGGTTATTTATATAATTTGCTTGTAATTTTTAGATTATTTATATGCATAGCATGAAATTTTTTATCTGATAATCTATAAATTCTAGAAAATTGATTAAGTATAATATTTCTAAATAATTGAATCCAGTTGCAGGAATTAAATGATAATATTTTATTAATGTTAAAGTTAAAATAGTATTTTTATCATATAAATTTGTAACAATTCCGTTAGTAGGTTCAATAATAAGATTTAAATCCAAAAAATTAATATTATTACTAATAGTGGCTTCATTAGGAATTAATTCTAAATTGTCTGGATAGAAATCTATATTTATGACATAATTTTCAGTAAATACTAAGCAAATCAGATCATCAACATATCTGTAAATTTAATAATCTATTGAAGTAAAAGACTGTTCATAATGATAAAGGTATAAATTAGCTAACATACTGCTACCAGCCACCTCGTGGTACCCCTGAGACTTGTAAGTATAATTTATTTCCTTGAGAAATATAATTATTGAAAATAACAAAGTGAAGAAGTTTAGGAAAATTGAAAAAAATATTTGAGTTGATTAGTAATATAAGCATTATATAGAGCTAAAATTACATCATATAGATCTGAGATCTTAATATTATTAAAAAGATCTTTAAAATCAAAAGTTTGAAATCCTATTAGTTTACCTAGTGATGTTAATTTATTCTTTAATTCTTTACTATTATTTAGAATATGGTAATAATTGCTAGAATGACATAAACAATCATTTATTAGATTTAAATAATTTAAGAGTAATTTACTCGCAGCAGAAGAGTAAGTATATATATATATATATATATATATATATAATAAAAAATAAGATTGTAAGTTTCCGATCATTCGTACAAATGTTCCACACTCTCCTAGGCTAGGCTATTGGGTAGCACTTCCCTGCCGTCCAAACAGTTACCTTATACCTTTCTGGTAGGTCGGACGGTCTGAGTCTCAACAACAACAACACTCTCCTAGTGTGAGTTTTGAACGATCTTAAAAATAGTTAATAATAATAATAATAATAGCAAAGGTTTTACAAAGTTTGAAGTTATTTAGTAACAGATAGAAATTTTGTAACAGATGCTGCAACATTTGTCAATTTCAAGACTCAAAAGAGTTTGTAAGAAATTGTAATTTTTCAAATGGAAATTTTATCTATGGTGATCTGAAATATTTTTATTAGTTTCCATAAAACATAAATTAAAACATTTTCTGCTAAATCGAACGAACCTGGATTGCATGATGACATTACTGCAAACGAATAAATCTACATATTTCAGAATACTTTCAAATGTCATAAAATCTATATACATGTTTTTACTATAAGTATGTTTTAATTTCACTATTGAAATGAAAGCATGCTTATAAAGTCAAATCAAGAGAAAAACTTGATTTACTAATCTCTCGATCTTGAAAAGCTCTATCCAAAGAGTTATATAGTATTACTTTATCATAATTACTTACACATTATTTTCCCTAATTTTGGCACCGAGTCCCCTTTGCAGCAAAGAATCCAATTTTGTTCCTCGTTCACTTTGTCGTCATATCTATTTTATGCGAACTGTTTTTTATAAAGGATAATTGGCTATATTTTTCACACTGGGGTTTGCGCAGCATCGAGTGCGGTTCGTACTTGGGTGGGTGACCAACTGGGAACACCGCTTGCTGTTGGCACATTTCGGGCGATGTTGGCACACTTCGGGCGATGAGGTATAGCTTGCGCGCTAGATTTGCACGCTGCCCACAACTGCCGCCCTGTTCATGCGGAGTACGATCACGTTAAACATGTGGGTCCGTAAGTCCTTCCGAGATGTTGGTGGTAGGTGAAGGAAGGTACGGTCCCTGTGGATGCCTCCCCCACTGAGTTCCGGTCTGAATTGGCTGACACTTCCCGGCCGTCCAAACAGTTACACCTTTACCTAGTTACCTTGCACCTTTCTGGTAGGTCGGACGGTCTGGGTCTCAACAACAACACTGGGGTTTACAATATTGCTTAGGCAATAGTTTAAATTTATTGAGAAAAACAATGTCGTCCCATATGTCAGCTCACGCGGATGATCACCACTCCCGAAGCCAGATTAAACGACTGAACAACAAGAGAAGTGGTACATAGTAGCGGTGAATTTAGTAATAATGAACTCTAATGGACTTGAATACATTAGCACATATTCATCTAAATAATACGTTACATTAGCAAAAAGTTATTATGACAATTTATTTTTATTGCAAATTGCCTAAATCGTTATTTATATTGGCAAAACTGCTTAACACGTTCGATTCGGTGTCGGTCCTTGGCGTCCGACATCGAACTTTTCGTTCGGCCGGCGTCAGACCCTGAGGACCGAGACTGAATTTTCCCTTTAGCCGGCGTCGGATTCTGTGGACCAACTGTATCGAATCTGATAAATAGAGTTAATTTATAAAACATAAAAAATACACTTACACTTCTTCAGTGTTTGTATCTCAGTGCGCAAACGAATCTCTATTGCGTTGTCTTCTGTATGTACTCTGTACGGTCAAGCATCCACTGAGTGCTCTTCGTCGGCTAAAAAGAAAATATATCAAAATCGGCTCCGTCTCGAACGTGTTAAACGACTAAATACACTAGCTGTCAATTTCAAGTTAAAATGCTTAATTAATAACAGCATAAACTGTAGATGAAAAATATGAAAATTTGTCGATAACAGAAGGATTGCAGTCATTTAAGATGGCGAAAGATTTGAGATATTCAATCTCAGAATTAAGTTCTCGAGAATCAGGCATGACAAGCAATTATCTGAACACTTACATTTTCAGACGATCTTTATTAGGTATACATAGATGAAATGACATCTCCATGCAACTGTATTCCCCTCACTGGATCGTCGACGCTTGCCTTTTCAAAGATCTTCATCTATGATCAAAAGGCATATCCAATGATCGTACTTTTGCTTTCTGTAAAAAACTGAATGTATGTTAAAAGGACAGCACGGGCAAAATTATAGAAAACATATCACCAGAATATATATAATTTAATGTCCTACTATTTTTCTCTGGAATAAAGTCGTCAGTGAATATGCAATATTGTATAATCTTACGACGTATTCTCAGAAATAGTGGGTGTATTCGCGTGATACAAAGATGAGTACGAATTTCTAGATAACTAACGCTTTATTAAAAGCTTCAGTAAGCGTAAACAGGAATAATATACAGATAATTATTATCTAGATATCTGAAAAGGATACAAAACACACGTCAGACTTAATTAAATGTTCGACTCATTCACAAAACAGACGATTATATCTTCAAAACACTGATAGGTACAATGTCGCGGATAGGTAATATGTCGCGGAAACATTGTTGGTATTCGTAACAATAGCATAGCATAGCAGAGCATAAAGAAATATTATTTGTCTGGATGTTTTGAAAGACTGTTTGAGATCAGACTTGAGATTTTAATTTATGTTCATTATTCAACTATTTACCTTTTAAATTAGGCTCATTCTCACGATGAATTATCTTGAGCGAGAATTTCGTACCAGTTTTCGCAGGGAGTAAGCTTCACACAATATCCACTAAGGAATTAAAGTAATATCAGTTTTATTCACTCCGTAATTAACGTGTTTAGATATTCAAATATACTATTACATTCTCTTTCAAGTTTCGTATTTAAAATGCAAATGAAATAAATAATGTGAATTTATTTAAATTCCATTTTATATTACAGGAGAAGATATTACAATTTGGGGATTTTATACTGTTGTAGAGTAAATTTTATTTTATAAAGTATTTATTGAAGTGGGTATTAAATACCAAGCATTTCTCGAAAATTTAGAAAATCAATCAAAATCTGATTAATCTTTCTATGTTTTTCTAGAAAATATCCTGTTTATTTCCATAAAAGATAATGTGAAGTTATAGGTGTTGAAATGCTTGTGTATATCAACGTCAGACGGAAATTTTTTTAATAACTAAAATCAACTTCAATTTGATTGGATTATTTTGGCACTTTAGCCTTTTAATTCTCACGGAAGATAAATTTACTGAATAAGTTTACAGTCATTCCAGACCAATTCCTGTAAATTTAAATTATATTCCCACTCAAGAATCCAGCATCGATGGATCTGTTTCATGAGTACTAATTTTACAATCGTTTATGAGTACTGATTTTACATCCACAGCTTCTTTATATTCATTTATATTGACTTTATAATTATTTCATACTAACATCACCTCCAATGGCTATTTAGTGCTGATTACCGATAGGAAACGCATAACCAGTCTGTTGATACTATTTCCTGCAGTTGGAACCTGATTTCAAGCCATAGGATACATTTCCCACTGTTGGATTTTGTAACTCTAATCCATGCAAAGATTGAACCAAAAGGTACACCTAATACTGCCCGGACACCGTAGCCCAGTGGTTATTGCGCGGGAATTGCACTCGATAGGCCCGGCTTGGATTCCCTCGCTGCCGAAACTGCCGCCGTGTTCACGCGGAGTGCGATCACGTTAAACATGTGGGTCCGTAAGTCCTTCCGAGAGGTTGGTGGTAGGGGAAGGAGGGTACGGTCCCTGTGGATGCCTCCCCCACTGGGTTCCGGTCTAAATTGGGTGGCTCTTCCGGGCCGTCCAAACAGTTACCTTACACCTTTCTGGTAGGTCGGACTGTTTGGGTCTCAACAACAACAACAACTTAATACTGCCCATCCCTTGAAGTGGTGATCATCGACGCAAATGCGCAGGTGCCAACTGAACGAGTCCAATATAGAAATAGGGGTGACGGTTGAAACCGAATGCATATAAACCAAATACGGAACTAGAACGCAAAGCGCAGTTTTACGCATCTTTCTATTGCTGCGAACGCTCAATATTCCCTCTTTGGCGCCTCCTTTTTCGTCTGTCTCGAAGGCCAAGCAAAGAAAACACAGTCCATGACGTCAGAATGACGAGAGGATAACGTGACTCCAGGATTTCCCAGTTAGAAGAAGGGTTTCCAGATTTGGCGACATTTAGCGACTTCCCGAATCTTCCAGAAACGTCTCGATTGAACGATTATTCTTTGAGGTATAGCGATTTCCAGAAGTTTCTGAAGAGACTATAAAAGGACTCACCCCTCCGTTACAGCGGAGTTGACGAATTGACATAACACGAGCTACGTTGGATTGTGACTTTTGTCAATGTTTACAGAATAGTAGCGGCTGTTTTGTGAAATTACTTTCGTCAACATTCTGTTAATAATATCAGTTATTTTGCGAAATTAATGTATCGTTTAAATGCTGTTTGATTGCATATTGCTCCTGTTTACTTTGTGCTTGTGAATAAACATAAGTTATCCAATCCAGAAACTTGGACTCGTTGTATCCTGAGTGTCACTGACGATTCTAGAAAATACGTTCTTAGCACTAGCTACTACCATTTCGCATTTGGATTCGTTCATTTGAGCTAGGCGCGTCTTTCATGAACAAACAGTATTTTTCTATTAGAATATTTTAATAGAACTTTAGGGCACTGTGCGAAAACTTATCATTTGCGTTCTAGAAACTGTAAATATTGAGAATTAAAGAATGGGGTTCTTTCCTCTCAAAAGTAAAATCCATAAACATTCTGTATAAATCTAAAAGAAACTTAAAGGCATAATGGGATTTCTCCATATCAACTATTCCTAATTATTTCATAATACTGTCACAATGTTTCATACTTTTCTAAACTAATTAAACAAAAATTATTATTTTCCTTTACATGCATAGTACGTATAGGTAAATTATTGTGAAGCCATTAAAAGACCAATTCAACTTGTTGAAAAAATTTACATATTTTACGCACCTCTTAACCCAAATGGAGTGTTTTCGAGGCAATGAATGCGTGTATGCCCATGGTTGCTATCTCTGGAATAGATTTAGCATTATAATGAAATTAAGTACCATAATTACGATCTGTGATAAAATGAAATCATATAGAGTTCAATAATGCCTTTTAAGTATTTAATGTTTTTTAAACGATAAACTACATTGTCAACCACTCATATTAAACAATACTTTTTTTTAATAAATTTTTACATTGCAAAATGGTCGATAATAATTTTATAATACTAACATATAAGTGATGTACAGATTCTAAGTTATTTATCGTAATACACAAAATCTGCCGGAATGTAAAATGTAACATTTTTTTTAACATTTATTAATGGACAGGCACTTAATTAATCGCCCATTTAACGGTCGAATCGATAACAATTTTGCCGTTTCATGACGTTGCCCTGATACACCATGGGAGGCGAAACACATTATGCACACTTTATGGAAACTACAACATACATACTCGAACCCACGATCTCGATAGTCGAGAGATTACAAAGAAGCGCTTACCTTAGACCTCTCGGCTACTGGGGAAGCATGTTTAATCTTTATTATGCTAGATATAAAACACTGCATTACTCAACAAATATTTGAAAACTGAAATATCTCTCGATAGTACATATATATAAGATTGAGCCATTAGATCCCATTTTCCGGATCCGAGAATCTTCCCCTCGATGCTTTTTCGGATGCGAGGATTTGAAAACGAAAGTTCGTTTTTTTTAGCCTAAAGAGATTTTTGTTTTAAAATCGTTAAAAAATATTAGAAATTGAAATTGAGATTTGAAATTGATATATTTTTACTCGCAATTGACTGCTCTTTCCGATCGTGTGATTTGTTTTTTTCTACGACGTCTGGATAGTAGAGAAAAAAGAGGGAAAAGGAGAAAAAACGGTCGAAATCACATAAAACATTAAATAACAAAAAAAATAATTCAAATTTTGAAAATCGGTTTTGAAGTGTCCCCTTCCACCCCACCCCCACCCCCACCCCCCGAGTCTCCGATTGTCAAATTTCGTAGCTCTGCGACGCGCGGTCGCTGACCTATAGTGTATAAGACACACAGACATCGCCTTTTATTATATAGATGACGTAGGTATTGTTGGTTTCTATTGTCGCTCCCAAGTTTACGTCCTTTATTTGCTTCAATTCCCATGGCCGCTTTATCTTCTGATTGACGCATCGCCCTGAATAAAAAAGTAAAATAATTCTTTTGGACTTGTTAACAGCACCTTCCCGACATCATTCAAAGAATTAATTGCAGTGATCCCTATCTAGTTAACAAATTCCGCTCTATAAACTTTACTATACAGCACTGAATAAGGAAATAAACAAAGTAGATGAAAACTCAGAATTAAAAATGTATTTCTAAATAAATGTTGTAAGTTCTTCATTTTAAAATTACGTTTAACTCCATCTGATAATGATACACAGCGTTGTCAATATAAGTGCCAGTTTTTAATTTAGGTGATTTCAACATAAAAGACATTATTTTATGATTACGATGTGTCAGTGTGAAATTTAGACGCTTCAATAGGTTAATTACAGCATGTGTGAAATGGCAAGGATTGCCAAATCCGATACTTCTGTAGCAATGAACTAAAGGCATCAAACCATTCGACCAGAAGTTAAACATTTTATGCTCTATCGTTCTGTTATAGAATGAGCATTTTATGTTTTACCATTCTGCTGTAGAATAAAATGTCATGTTTCACCATTCTGCTTTAAAATGAAGTTTTAATGTTTTACCATTCTGCTGAAGAATAAAAATGTTATGTTTTACCATTCTGCTGTAGAATAAAAATGTTATGTTTTACCATTCTGCTGCAGAATAAAAATGTTATGTTTTACCATTCTGCTTTAAAATGAACATTTTATGTTTTACCATTCTGCTGTAGAATAAAAATGTTGTTTTACTATTCTGCTTTAAAATGAACATTTTATGTTTTACCATTCTGCTGTAGAATAAAAATCTTATGTTTCACCATTCTGCTTTAAAATGAACATTTTATGTTTTACCATTCTGCTGTAGAATAAAAATCTTATGTTTTACCATTCTGCTTTAAAATGAGCATTTAATGTTTTACCATTCTGCTGTAGAATAAAAATGTTATGTTTTACCATTCTGCTGCAGAATAAAAATGTTATGTTTTACCATTCTGCTTTAAAATGAACATTTTATGTTTTACCATTCTGCTGTATAATAAAAATGTTGTTTTACTATTCTGCTTTAAAATGAACATTTTATGTTTTACCATTCTGCTGTAGAATAAAAATCTTATGTTTCACCATTCTGCTTTAAAATGAACATTTTATGTTTTACCATTCTGCTGTAGAATAAAAATCTTATGTTTTACCATTCTGCTGTAGAATAAAAATGTTATGTTTTACCATTCGGCTTTAAATTGAACATTTTATGTTTTACCATTCTGCTGTAGAATAAAAATGTTATGTTTTACCATTCTGCTTTAAAATGAACATTTTATGTTTTACCATTCTGCTGTAGAATAAAAATGTTGTTTTACTATTCTGCTTTAAAATGAACATTTTATGTTTTACCATTCTGCTGTAGAATAAAAATCTTATGTTTCACCATTCTGCTTTAAAATGAGCATTTTATGTTTTACCATTCTGCTGTAGAATAAAAATGTTATGTTTTACCATTCAGCTGTAGAATAAAAATGTTATGTTTTACCATTCTGCTTTAAATTGAACATTTTATGTTTTACCATTCTGCTGCAGAATAAAACTGTTATGTTTTACCATTCTGCTTTAAAATGAACATTTTATGTTTTACCATTCTGCTGTAGAATAAGAATGTTGTTTTACTATTCTGCTTTAAAATGAACATTTTATGTTTTACCATTCTGCTGTAGAATAAAAATCTTATGTTTCACCATTCTGCTTTAAAATGAACATTTTATGTTTTACCATTCTGCTGTAGAATAAAAATCTTATGTTTTACCATTCTGCTGTAGAATAAAAATGTTATGTTTCACCATTCTGCTTTAAATTGAACATTTTATGTTTTACCATTCTGCTGCAGAATAAAAATGTTATGTTTTACCATTCTGCTGTAGAATAAAAATGTTATGTTTTACCATTCTGCTTTAAATTGAACATTTTATGTTTTACCATTCTGCTGCAGAATAAAAATGTTATGCTTTACCATTCTGCTTTAAAATGAACATCTTATGTTTTACCATTCTGCTGTAGAATAAAAATGTTGTTTTACTATTCTGCTTTAAAATGAACTTTTTATGTTTTACCATTCTGCTGTAGAATAAAAATCTTATGTTTCACCATTCTGCTTTAAAATGAACATTTTATGTTTTACCATTCTGCTGTAGAATAAAAATCTTATGTTTTACCATTCTGCTGTAGAATAAAAATGTTATGTTTTACCATTCTGCTTTAAATTGAACATTTTATGTTTTACCATTCTGCTGCAGAATAAAAATGTTATGTTTTACCATTCTGCATTAAAATGAACATTTTATGTTTTACCATTCCGCTGTAGAATAAAAATATTGTTTTACTATTCTGTTTTAATATGAACATTTTATGTTTTACCATTCTGCTGTAGAATAAAAATGTTGTTTTACCATTCTGTTTTAAAATGAACATTTTATGTTTTACCATTCTGCTGTAGAATAAAAATCTTATGTTTCACCATTCTGCTTTAAAATGAACATTTTATGTTTTACCATTCTGCTGTAGAATAAAAATCTTATGTTTTACCATTCTGCTTTAAAATGAACATTTTATGTTTTACCATTCTGCTGTAGAATAAAAATGTTGTTTTACTATTCTGCTTTAAAATGAACATTTTATGTTTTACCATTCTGCTGTAGAATAAAAATCTTATGTTTTACCATTCTGCTTTAAAATGAACATTTTATGTTTTACCATTCTGCTGTAGAATAAAAATGTTATGTGTATTTACCACTCTGCTTCAAAATGAACATTTTATGTTTTACCATTCTGCTGTAGAATATGTTTTACCATTCTGCTTTAAAAATTTTAATTTTGAAAATGCAATGTTACATAATTGCGTTATATATTTTATTCATTTGTACTCGAATAATAGTCATGGTTATATACGGCAGGATCACATAAATTTACCATTCCTCGAGATAATCTAACTGTTTGATAACTGTTTGATATTGGACTTTTGATCTTACATTATACTCACAATTCAAATCTTTGCATATCAAATCAGAAAAACAGTTCTCATACTAAATTTAAATTATCTTGAAAGCGAATTCTATATGAGGTTTCACATACCTTAAGTCTCAGGTGTGATTCACTGAGGAATTGAAGCAATTTCACTTTTATTCTTTCAATATTAAAGTTCTGATACACACTTTCTCTTCTACGTATTTAAAATGCAAATGAAATACAACATGGATTCATTTACTTTGCATTGTAATCTTTAAATTCAGAATTGAATTCAACAGTTGTGAAATGTGGATGTCCTATAATGTTACAGAATAAGCAACCTTCTAAAGTTTTTTTTTAAGTCGGTATTAAAACGAAGATATCGTTGCAAAATTATGAATCGAATTTTGTTTTTGGGGATTATATTATTAAACTTTCTCTTTTAGCACCTTATTCATAACAAAACATAATTTAAGCATTTGAATATTTAATTCCATAAGGTCGCACCACCATGCTTGCTACATTCACTACCTACTTTGTTTTTGAGATACGAATATACATACAACTGTAAACTGAACATAAATATCGTTTCTTTATCTACCAGTTTAATCTATGTAAAATTAATTTTTCAATGGTCATGATTAAAACCAATCTATATAAATGTTAAGGCATCTTCATCGGCTTTACCCTGTCATTATTATGTTTGTTGAAATTCGATTTTTTTTTTAACCTGTCATTTGAACATTGAACTCGTTTGCATGAAATTACTTTTAAAACTAAGGAAAGATCAATTGCATTCCTTTGGTACTTCTGTATAAAATAAGCCTTTCTTTTCGTCTTTATGTCTGTATCAGTTTCCAACCAAGGCGAGCGACAAATTGGCGAACGTAGCAACAAATTGGCGACTCTTGGAATATGGTTACGCGAGTGTAGATAACATAGTGTAAATAAAGTACTCGTCGAGATAAAATAGCGGATACCTGCAATGGCAGAATAAAAAAAAAAAATCTTGTTATGTCAGCACTATTGTAGCAGACAGCATATTTATGCAAATAATAAATGTTCTACAATTTTGCAAATATCTTGGAGAATGATAAATGCAGGCTTATCACGCAGCCAATTTTAAATCTTGTAAAGATTACACTCAGACTGCGCAGATCAAGTTCATGCTCACATAATCCGCTAATAGGGAAAGTTCCCAAAGTTAGTATCATTATCGCCATTTCAAGAATTTATTGGAGGATGAAGCAAAATACTTCCTACGGGGCAAAAGTTAACGAATAGTTCAAAGTTAATAATAATTTTCAAATCCTTGCGGGAGGGGCGACCTCCTCCCTCCCTCCCTCTCCCCCCTCCCCCTCCCCCCAACATCCTCCTCTAAATGACGCCTTTTGTTAGGATCGCACTCCTATTGCAAATAACAATATCCATGGAACAAGAGCACAATATAAACGAAATTTGAAACCAGCTGCGTAGCAGGATTGAATTTATTGGTTTCCATAAAAAATCGCAAAATTGTGGCAAATAGCAAGTTTTCTTGCTTCAATTGCAAATATAGGCTATCTCATGCTAATAAGCCCATAAAACGCCAAAGTAGTCCATGAATGCTGTTATCTGCATTGGAAGAATGATGTAATTCTACCAAGTGTTCTTCCGAAAAGGTTCATTAACACCATTAGTGGGGACACGCCAAACTTCAAATCACTGAATCAACTAATTAAATGACAAATCTTAAAAATCAGATTTAAAGGTCACTTTATTAAAAACCGTCCTACAGACGTACAACAAATAATTTTAATCCAGGGGGCTTTCGAACACCTTCATGCTCTTCCTCAATGGCGATAGAATCAGAACAGATGCCAACATGCCTAAATACATTCCAATGCCGTCAAGCAAAATTTGCATATTACGAAAGTTGCTATCCATACAAAATTGTAAATCCATAAAACAAATTTAAAAATATAAAATTACAAATCTCAAAGATAAACATTTTTAAAAACTTCAAATACTTTAGAACATTACTATAAATTAAGGTGAGGTAACTGGTGCTAAGGTAACTGTGTGAGGTAACTGGTGCTAAGGTGCTGGTGTAAGGCAACTAAGTGCTAAGGTTCTAGTGTAATGTAACACCGCACCTGCTGCGGGTGTACATTACACCAGAACAACGAAGGCAACTAAGTGCTAAGGTTCTGGTGTAATGTAACACCGCACCTGCTGCATCCGTGCAGCAGGTGCAATGTTTCTGTCGCCGATGCCCATGGACGTCAATGCCTGCAAAGGGGGGTTGAACTGTTTGGGATAGGGTATGACAAATACCTGTTTGTTTGGAAGGTTCTGTGTTTGGGATGGACGCTGTCCCACCCGTAAGCATAAGGTTAAATGCATTTTTTTAAAACGGAATTTTCGAAGGTTTTACATTTTTAAAATGCTCCGTGTGTCTTAATTTTTGTTTGAGATGCATGAAATTTGGCAAGAAGACACCTTTCATACTTTTTAATGAAACTGGGTATGCATTATATAATTGGACCTTATTAAGGTAATTAAAAATAAATAAGAACCTAATTAAATGATGAAAATTAAGTTTTAATGCAAAAAAATATTTTAAAAAAATTAACTTTCTGAGGGATTTGAAAATGAATACCCAAATTTGATCACAATATGTTTTGGAGTGATCATAATGTAAAATGAATCAAAAATGTGAACAAATGGCACACAAGGAGCATTTTCAAATTTTCGTTATAAAAAATTAAATTAAAAAAAATATACAAAATTATAAGAAAATTGAAAAAAAAATTAATGGTATTTTATATAATAATGTTAAGAGGAATAGTTATACCAATTTTCATGTTTCGAAGTCAATAAATAAATAATAAAAATTTCAAAGTCCACCGTCACCTTAACCTGCGTCACCTGACGAACCGCCATTGATGTCGGGAAAATAACAAAATGGGCAGCTTTGTTTGTTTATCCGTACTATAGAGCGCTGATCCCAAGATACAGAGTTCCTAAATCTGTGTCCGTACTTGTGAAGAGTTGCTTAAAATTGAAAGCTTACGTTTACGTTGCGTTTAGATAACCAGCGTTTGTTTTGAACTTTTCATGCGGAAATATAGACTACGACTTTTCATGATTTGTTTATTTTACGTCATTCCTTCACCGAATAGGATTACTTCAAAAGTAAACTGCATTTATTTTCAATACCATATCCATCCTGCTTATTTTTAATCATCCTTGCAACTGCTCAAAAGAGCAAAGGGATGAAAATATAAACAGTATCACGTCTCGACGAATCCAGATATTGCTGCTGTCAATGTCAGACCTCCGTTTGAAAAGAAACGTTCGCTTCAAAATATTTTGCCGGTGAAAGCATTTGACAAATTGTACAAATATTCCCCGAACACGACAGACCGAAATGCTGAAATGTAGAACCAGAAAGGTTACAAATTCTACTTTTGACATAAATTGAACAGCAAAACTTTGGCGTCAGCGAAGTTGAAATGATTTCTTGTAATTGGATATGGTATTTTATATGTAATTGTGGTAAGTACGCTACTTGTTTTTTTTTATAGTAACAAAAATGCCAAATGGTGTATGTTTCCTTTAAATGTATTTAATTCTTAAATTACTTTTAATTTTTAAATTATGTAATTTAATTAATTTAATAAATTAAATAGTACTTATATTATTTGATTCTTAAATGTAACTAGTATAACTTTAATTCTTGACACAAAGCCATTATGTAACTAGTATAACTTTAATTCTTGACACAAAACTATTATGTAATTAGTATAACTTTAATTCATGAAACAAAGCCATTATGTAACTAGTATAACTTTAATTCTTGACACAAAACTATTATGTAGCTAGTATAACCTTAATTCATGAAGCAAAGCCATTATGTAACTAGTATAACTTTAATTCTTGACACAAAACTATTATGTAACTAGTATAACTTTAATTCATGAAAGAAAGCCATTACGTAACTAGTATAACTTTAATTCTTGACACAAAACTATTATGTAACTAGGATAACTTTAATTCATGAAACAAAGCCATTATGTAAATAGTATAACTTTAATTCTTGACATAAAACTATTATGTAACTAGGATAACTTTAATTCATGAAACAAAGCCATTATGTAACTGGTATAACTTTAATCCTTGACACAAAACTATTATGTAACTAGTATAACTTTAATTCATGAAACAAAGCCATTATGTAACTAGTATAACTTTAATTCTTGACACAAAACTATTATGTAACAAGTATAACTTTAATTCATGAAACAAAGCCATTGTGTAACTAGTATAACTTTAATTCTTGAAGCAAAGCTATTATGTAACTAGTATAACTTTAATTCTTGACGCAAAGCCTTTATTTAGTCCTTTATATATTTAAAAATTATGGGGCTCTCATATGAAGTAGTTTAGCTCACTTTAAGATTGTTTATCTAGAAAAAAGATAAGATTCTACACTGGATTGGTATGTATTACGTGCTAAGAATTCATTTCATACGACTAATGATCAATTTCATATATCGAAAGGGCAGTTCACTCTCGCACGTAATCGTATCAGTCTTTAAATTACATAGGAAGATTGGAAATTAACAATACTACAATTTGTTGAAAAGTTTGAAATGTGATCTGCATATATGTAGTTTCTTTCCGTTTCGAACAAAATTACACACTGTACCAGCCAAAAGTACAGAACTCGTTAGTTTCTGACGACAGGGAATTATGTCGAATCTTATTACGTCCTTACGGTTTACTTCACGCTTAACATAAAATACGTGGTTCCCATTACTTCCACAGACAAGTATAATCCTTTTGGTAGTATTAAGAAATCTGTTTCCTAGTTTAAACGAACTCTTCTTGAATTATATTGTTATTCCTAAAACATTTCATTGATGCATTTATATGCCTCTTTAAAAATATGCCTATCACAAATCCGTTTTAAAATTAATAGTGAAATTATTAAATAAAATCATACATTTTATGACAAAAGAGATTATTACCTTCCGTACATACACAGTATAATAAATACACAATATAAGGAATACACAATATAGGGAAAATTCGAATTCGATGTTTCGACGAAAGAGCACGTTCAAAGCATCCCTGAACTCGAATTGAGCATTTTATGGCGATGTCTGTGTATGTGTGTATAAGTACTGTGAAAAAACAGGGATTAACAGGGATTAATGTCTTATTTCAAATATCAATATTTAAAATTTGCTTAAGGGGCAATCTTCATAATTATTTCGGCCTTTTATAACAAGGCTGGTTTTTATTGGGCTGCTAGTGTGCTCATGACCGATATGGCCTCCGCCCCGACGTAGGATAAAAAAATAATAATAATAATAATAGTTATTATTTCGGCACTATTTCCGAAATCTTTAAGGATCCCCATTGATCATTACATATTCTGATTCTATAGAAAATTTCGAGAGGATTTAAAAAAGGTTTATCATTTTTAAAGACATTTTCATCTATTTGTAAATGTTTGAAACTTATTGATCCTAATGTTAAATGCATTTTCAAGTTCTGAGGATATACAGGGTGATTCAGAACGATAGGGCAAAACTTAGAAGATATGATAAACAAGCACTTTTGGTCATACAGCAACAGAATGCACAGTCGTGGCGAAAGGGGTTATGCGCTAGAGGGCACTGCCCAGCGAATGCATTAAGCGCCTATTGTCGCACTCGTCGTCAGTTCTACAGTGGATTTCAAAGGGGGTGGATTGTTTCGCGAATCAGGGAAGGTCGACATGCATTTCATGTACGGAACTGCGGACGAAAATACGAGGAAAGCCAAAATTCGTATCTGGTTCCAACACGACGGAGCGCCACCCCATTTCAGCGTGGCTGTGCAAAACGCCGTGGATGCAACATTCCCAGGATGATGGATTGCTCAGGGTGGTCCCATCATTTGACTGGCAAGATCCCGCGATCTCTCATGTCTGGACTTTTTCCTATGTGTCCGTATGAAAAACCTCATCTACGATTGCTACATCGATTCCGATGAGGACCCTGTTGCCAGGATTTCTGTTGATATTGCCGCTGTACGAGCAATGCCTGGTGTTTTCGCCAATGTACGACGATCACTGTGTCGCAGGTGTGAGGCATGCATTCATGTTGACGGTCGCTGTTTTGAACAGTTTCTGTAAGTTATTTATTACAATTTTGTTTCTTAATTTCTTCGATTTCTTGTTTTGAGCAGTTTCTGTAAGTTGTTCTTTAAAATGTGTTGTGAAACTTTTTCACTTTCTTTATACCTCCTCTGTCATTCTTGTGTTCCATCACTTCATACAACAGTACGTGCTAACCCCTAGTGCTTAACTGCTTGAGTTACGACCATACATTGTATGACGAAAAGTGCTTGGTTAGGTGTGTTCTATCACCCATTAAAGTTTTGCCCCATCGTTTTAAATCACCCTATATAGTTGCGATAAATCAATTTTCCAAAAACATTGGTTTTGCATACTTGTATACAAAAAATTCAAACAAAACTCATATAAATTTTAATATTCAATAGCATATTTAAAATAATTATTATTAATTATTAAATAATTATTCGTAAAAATTGTGAATAAAAATAGCTATTAGTGTTGGCGCCATTCGATGCAGCTGCGCCTGAAACAGCGGCATACAAAATTTCTCTTTTATCCTCGCAATATTGAGTGTGCTATCAAATTTATTCAAACTTCGGTGTTTATTAAGCTTATCGGAGGCCATCCTTTTGGTGTCGAAAGAAATTTGCTCGCAAATATTAAATAGTAAATATATAAATGAAACAGAATGAAATGTTAAAGGAGGAGTTTAGCCAATCTTTACAATGCTTTTTGTATTACTTTCCCTGCAATACATGGTAATATATAGGGGAATGTATTGGAATCATGTCGAAAATCACAATGCGAGTTTTAGATGGATTTACAAGTTCTGAGATCTCAGGAACACGAAGAAATTTTCAGCGTGATGTCTGTGTGTGTATCTGTCTGTCTGTGCAATGTATGATGTATCCATTCTAACTGAAAAATTAATGGACCCCAATTTCATAAAATTTGGTTGGTAAGTCACTTTGGTAGGTAATTTTCGTGATTATTGAGTCATAAATGACCCCTCCCTTTTATGCATGATTATATCAAACTTTGTACTATGCTGCCATGTTCAGAAAATTTTCTCTCAAATTGAATTTTTTTTTATCTAGTTCAAGATTTTGAAGTTTTTTCTAGTTTGAAGTCTGTATTGGCGACTGCTTGACGTTCTGAGGATGTCAGGTCCGATCAACACCACCTAGAATCCTTCGTACTCTGGGGATGTTGGTCCTTTTCCCGCGTAAGAAAAGTGACCTCCTGCATGGCAGGGTGTCTATAGTGGTTCAGAATCCCTTTTAGACTATAGGCCTGGGTTTAATTAATCGCAGGATGTGCTAAAACTGACCCTGGATATCGAATTTTGGTTGCCTTTAAAAAAAATGTGTTTTCCACATGACAAACACGATATAAGAAAATTTGATGTGGGTAGCACATGACTCTCCCTTCAGACTTAAATTCACTTTCTTTTCATTTCTTTAATAAATCATTAAATTGAGTTTCATTGCACAAAATAACACGCATACTTATTTGAAATTACACTGAATTTGCACTTTTAAATCAATTTTCGGTTTCATTCGGTAACTGAACGTATTTTTAAAGGCGGCGTAGTAAAAATACGAAAATAAATATCTCGAGAACGGCTAAGCCTAGAGTAATGAGATCGGTCTTATTTTTTTTTTCTTTTTTGTCAAAAATTACGTATAAAACAAGCATTCAATTGATACATTTGAGCATAAGTTTTCTTTTACTTTAGATTTTAATAAATTTTGTGGATCATTTTGGAAAAACGCAGGATCTATTTTTCCGAATCGTACTGAAAAACTAATGCACCGAATTTCATAAAATTTGGTAGGTACGTCACTTTTGGGTGACCCTGGTGCTATTTAAATTTTTATATGATTCGGGAAAATAGATCATAGCGTTTTTTCCAAAGTGGCCCGCAAAATTCATTAAAATCTAAAATAAAAGGCAACGTATGCTTAAATTTATCAATTGAGTGCTTGTTTTACACAAATGAAAAAATCTGATGTGGGCAGCACATGACTTTCCCTGCAGACTCAAATTCATATTTTCTTTATTTCTTTAATAATTCGTTAGATTGAGTTTAATTGCATCAAATAACATTAAATTTGCATTTTTAATTCAATTTACGTTATTATTTGGTAATTGAATATTTTCCCGAAATCGGCGTAACAAAAATGCAAGAAATCTCAAATATCTTGAGAACCGTTAGTCCTAAAGCATAATGGAGTGTGTTATATTCTTTTCCTCGTCAAAACTTGCGTATAGAACACGAATTTAATTGATATATTTGAGCATACATAGTCTGTTTTTTTTTCAGATTTTGGCGATTTTTGCGGGCCATTTCATAAAAAAAGGCAGGTTGTTCTTCTCCGAATTGTACCAAAATCTAATCAGCACCAGAGAATCCCACAAGTAACTTATCTACCAGATTTTGTGAAATTTTGTCAACTAGTATTTTAGCTAGTGAGGATACATGAAATTTTTGCGGGCCATTTCCTAAAAAAAGGCAGGTTGTTCTTTTCCGAATCGTACCAAAATCTAATCAATACCAGGGTCGACTCCAAGTGACATATCTGCCAAATTTTATGCAATTTAGTCGATTAGTTGAGTTAGAGTGGAAATATACAGTTTGTGCGGGCCATTTCGTAAGAAAAGGCAGGTTGTTCTTTTCCGAATGGTATCAAAATCTCTAATCAGCACCAGAGTGACCTACAAGTGACTTATGTACCAAATTTTGTAAAACTTGATCAATTAGTTTTTGAGTTACAGTGGATACAGGCAATTTTTGAGGGCCATTTCGCAATAAAAAGCTAGTTGCTTTATTCCGAATAGTATCAAAAACTAATCAGCACCAGGGTCACATCCAAGTGACTTACCTACCAAATTTTATGAAATTCGTCCATTAGTTTTTAAGTTAGAGTGGATACATACATTGCACCGACAGACAAACACACAGACGTCACGCTAAAAATAGTGTTTTCGTATTCTAGAGGTCTCGAAACGTGTAGATCCGTCGAAAACTCGAGTTGCGATTTTCGACATGATTCCAATACTTTCCCTATACATTATTACTATGTATTGCAGGGAAAGTAAAAAATCTGAAGTGGGCAGCACGTGACTTTCCCTGCAAACTTATATACACGCTCTATTTATTTTCATTCAATTTAATTCACTTTTAATTCAATTTTCGTTCCATTCGGTAACTGAACTTATTTTCAAAGGTGGCGTAGAGAACATACGAAATAGCTAAAATATCTCGAGAACGGCTAGATCTAGTGTAATGGGGTTGATCTTATTCTTTTTCTCGTTAAAAATTACGTATAAAACAAGCATTTAATGGATATATTTGGCATACGTAGTTTTTTATTTTAGATTTTGACAATTTTTGCGGGCTATTTTGCAAAAAATGGCAGGTTATTTTTTTCCGAATCGTACCAAAATCTAATCAGCACCAGGGTGACCTACAAGCAACTTATCTACCGAATTTTGTGAAATTCGCGCCATTAGTTTTTCAGCTAGGGTGGATACAAGCTTTTGCGGGCCATTTCGCAAAAAGGGCGGGTTCTTTTATCCCGAATCGTACCCAAAACTAATCAGCACCAGATTCGCCCACAAGTGACTTTCCTACCAAATTTTATGAAATTCGGTCAATTAGTTTTTTAGTTGGAGTGGATAAAATATCTGCACAGACAGACAGGCACACAGACGTCACGCTAAAAATAGTTTTTTCGTATTCCAGAAGTCTCGAAATGTGTAGATCCGTCGAAAACTCGAGTTGCGATTTTCGACATGATTCCAATACTTTCCCTATACATTACCATGTATTGCAGGGAAAGTAAAAATCTGATGTGGGCAGCACATGACTTTCCCTGCAGACTTATATCCACGTTCTCTTTATTTCAATTAAATTTAATTTCCTTTTGATTCAATTTTCGTTCTCATTTGATAACTGGACTTATTTTCAAAGGTGGCGTGGAGAAAATGCGGATAAAACTAATATATCTCGAGAACGGCTAGTCCTAATGTAATGGAGTTGGTCTTATTCTTTTCTTCGTTAAAAATTCCGTATTAAACAAGCATTTAATGGATATATTTGAGCATACGTAGCTTTTTAGATTAGATTTTGACAATTTTTGCGGGCCTATTCTGCAAAAAAAGGCTGGTTATTTTTTTCTGAATCGTACGAAAATCTAATCAGCACTAGGGTGTCCTACAAGTGATTTACATACCAAATTTTGTGGAGTTCGGTCCATTAGTTTTTCAGCTAGAGTGGATGCAAGCTTTTGGGGGCCATTTCGCAGAAAAAGGCGGGTTCTTTTATCCCGAATTGTACCCAAAACTAATCATCACCAGATTCGCCCACAAATGACTTACGTACCAAATTTTAAGAAATTACTTTCTTAGTTAGAGTGGATACAAAATCTGCACAGACAGACACACAGACAGACACACACACACACAGACACACACACAGACGTCACGCTAAAAATAGTTTTCTCGTATTCTAGAAGTCTCGAAACGTGTAGATCCGTCGAAAACTCGAGTTGCGATTTTCGGCATGATTCTAATACTTTCCCTATACATTACCATGTATTGCAGGGAAAGTAAAAAGAAAATAAGATCAATCTCATTACTCCAGCCTTAGCCGTTTTCGAGATATTTGTTTTCGCATTTTTACTACGCCGCCTTTAAAAATGCGTTCAATTACGAAATGAAAACGAAAATTGAATTGAAAGTGCAAGTTCAGTGTAGTTTCAAATAAGCATGCGTATTATTTCGTGAAATAAAACTCAATTTAATGATTTATTAAAGAAATAAAAAATAAAATGAATTTAAGTCTGAAGGGAAAGTCATGTGATGCCCACATAAAAAAATTTTTATATTGTGTGTGTCATGTAGAAAATACGATATTTTAAAAAGCGGCCGAAATTCGATATCCAGGGTCATTTTTGGCACATCCTGCGATTAATTAGACCAGGGTCTATAGTCTAAAAGGGATTTTGAACCACTATAGACACCCAGCCCTGCAAGGGGTCACTTTTCTCATACGGGGAGATGACCAACACCGAAGGAGATTAGGTGGTGTTGATCGGACCGACACCGTGAGAACGTCAGACAGTCGCCAAAGCAGACTTCAAACTAAAAGAAACTTCAAAATATGGAACTAAATAGGAAAACAATTAATTTGATAGAAAACTTCGAAATTTATTCAACATTTTATATTTTCTTAACATGTCCGCATAGTACAAAGTTTAATACAATCGTGCATAAAAGGGGTTATTTATGACTGGATGATTACGAAACTTGACAGTTTCAGCAATTGTAATGAAAATAGGCCGCGATATAATTTTTACGTTCGTGGCGTTATTAGTTCCCCTAGGAGGCAAGTTATCAATCGTATCAATCGTATTGATATCAATCGAAAAAAAAATTTCTAGCTCTTTAAAATGAAGGGTAACATGTTACCATTGTGATCATTGAGAATAATAAAACAGATTTTTCATATTTTTTTCTTGTAAAATTTGCAAACAAAAAAATTAACTGTAGTGGGCTCAACTCGACTTTCTCATACCTGAATTTATTTTGTTTTTATTATTACTGCAATACATGGTAGCGTGTATAGGGAAAGTATTGCAATCAAACTTAAAATCACAACTGGAGTTTTCGACGGATCTACGCATTTCGAGACCTCTAGATTACGTAAACAATATTTTTAGCGTGACGTCTGTGTGTGTGTCTGTCTGTGCAGATTTTTTATCCACTCTAACTAAACTAATGGACCGAATTTCATAAAATTTGGTAGATAAGTCGTTTGTAGGTCACCCTGGTGCTGATTAGATTTTGGTACGATTCGGAAAAAATAACCTGCATTTTTTTGCAAAATGGCCCACAGAAATCGACAAAATCTAAAATAGAAAACTTCGTATGCTGAAATATATACTTTAAATACTTGTTTTATACGTAATTTTTAACGAAGAAAAGAATAAGACCATCCCCATTACACTAGGTCTAGCCGTTCTCGAGATATTTTAGCTTTTTTGTATTTTCTATTTTTTTGTACTATCTGTGTGTCTGTCTGTGTGTCTGTGCAATGTATGTATCCACTCTAACTAAAAAACTAATGGATCGAATTTCATAAAATTTGGTATGTAAGTCACTTGGGTGAGACCCTGGGGCTGATTAGTTTTTGGTAGAATTTATAAATACAGAATCCGTTTTTTTTTTTGCAAAATGGACCGTAAAACTTTCATGTATCCACTCTAGCTAAAATACTAATTGACCACATTTCACAAAATTTGGTAGATAAGTTACTTGTAGGATGCTCTGCTGCTGATTAGATTTGAATACGATTCGGAAAAGAACAACCGGCCTTTTTTTACGAAATGGCCAGCAAAAATCGCAAAAATCTAAAAAAAAAAAAAGACTACGTATGCTGAAATATTTCAATTATATTCTTGTTTTGTACGCAGTTTTTGATGAGGAAAAGAATATAGCACACTCCATTATACTTTAGAACTAACCGTTCTCAAGGTATTTGAGATTTCTTGCATTTTTGTTAGGCCGCTATCGAAAAAATGTCCAATCTATCTATATAAATAAAATTGAAAATCTGTCTGTCTGTCTGTCTGTCTGTCTGTTTGTCCCATCATCACGGGAGAACGGCTGAACCGAATTTGATGAAATTTTGTGGGTAGCCTAGAAATAGCCCCACTTAAAATTTAGTCTATGGTTGGAATTTCTACAACCAGTGGTTCTCGAGATATTAGTAAAAAACGAAACTTTCGTTTGTCTCATCATCACGAGAGAACGCATGAACCGAATTGAATGAAATTTTGTGGGTTGCCTTGAAATAGCCCCCCATAAATTTTGCCCAAGTTTCAAGTTTCTAAGACCAGGGGTTGTCGAGATATTAATGAAAAACGGAACTTTTTTTATAGGAGTTCTACTCTCCAACTCCGTGGTTTATCCAAACGGAAAGAATAAAAATCGTTTGTTTAAAGCGTCAAAGGGAATTAAAACTTTATTGAGTTTGATGCAGGATTTTTGCATTAAATAGTCACTATCTGAAAGCATGAATTGTTTGAAACATGAATTTAAATGGAAAAATCTACCTCCATGTTTTTACATGTATTAACCTCCATGTATTTCACAAGCTTTTACTCAACGATTAGAAGTATAAAAAATAAAATGGTTATTTAATTTCGCATTTTATGAGGAAGATTCTATCTTATATCATGTTGCTCGGCAAAGGAATGGAATTAAATGTGTTTGTTAATGATTATTATTATTTTTTCTATTTGTATAATAAATAAATGGATGTAAAAATATATTTTATAAATGAACGGTTTGATTGTTCTTTTAATTATATATATTGCGGACTGCGTACATTACTTTTATTTATTTTAGCAAAGAGGTTTCAAGCTCATATATTGTGTTTAGCTAATAAACTCATAATAAATGAACGGTTTGATTGTTCTTTTAATTATATATATTGCGAACTGCGTACATCACACTTTTATTTATTTTAGCAAAGAGGTTTCAAAGCTCATATATTGTGTTTAGCTAATAAACTCATATATTGTGTTTACCCAATAAATTCATTTAGCCGATTGTTGAAGCAGAAAAAGAGTAGAACGGATGTATGTATCTTCTAATACAATTTTAGTGTTTTCATTTAGTATATATACAGACGGGATATGGATATTTTATTCTTCAGATCTGCAAATTTAGAGCTACGAATTTAGCGGAATATCTCTAAATGGTAACTTTTCTTAAACTTTACCAAATTAGAGGAAATATCTCCAAATTAATAAAAATGACCCAAATCAATGAAATTAAATTTGTTTTTTTAGAATAGAGTACTGAAATGATGTTTCTGTAGCATTTGTCGGTCAGTCCATCCATCCTACTTAGTAACGCATTTAACTAATTTTTTTAATATCACTAAATTGATAAAAATATTTGTAAATCCATAAAAATATCATAGAGACGAAAATGTCGCCAAACCTTCCATGGAGATCACATTATTCAGACGACATGATTTCCATCAATTTATTTGAATCAGATGATATCATGTCGCTTAGCAACGGATCCAATGTGTTATGTGTCATACGATTTTTATTAAATCTAATAAAAATATGTATATAAAATAAATTTCATTGACATTGCATTTTTGACTGGATAATATCAATTACGGTCTTCAGGTTTAAACATCATTATTATTGATATTTCGGGGACAGTTGATTCAGGAATTATTGATATTTTCAAATTATTATGCCATTGTTTCATTATGACGAAAATTGTAGAAACTCATATATAGTACGTTGTACAAGTAATCTTCTACAAATGCACGGGTATATCTTCTAATCTACGACAATATAAGTAGTACAGGTATATTGGCAAAATTTTTATATATATTGGCATATATTGGAATCAATTACGACCTTCTGGTATTAAGATTACGGGGATTTTTGATACTTTCAATTTATTACGTCATCTTTTTTATTTTGGTAAATATTTTTAAGACTCATATTACAATATGTTTAAGCTTCTACTAACACACTGGCATATTTTCTAATTTGCGACAATATAAGTAGTACGTGGTTGCATATATTGATTCAATTCTTTTTTTTGTGTGTGAATTTGTTTACAAAAGGGGCCAGGATATTTTATTCTTCAGATTTGCCCGTGAAGATAATTTTGCATAGTGAGAACAGATATTCTTAAACTTCTCTTTATGAGCAATAAATTTAATATTTTATCAGAATTTGCACATGATTGCGAATTATAAGTTTTTTTATATTATATACTCCGTACGAAGGACGGGTATGCTGCTAGTTACCAAATAAAAACAAAAAATAAATTAAAAATACAAATTTAGTGTTATTTGGTGCAATTAAACTCAGTCTAACGAATTATTAAAGAAATAAAGAAAATATGAATTTGAGTCTGCAGGGAAAGTCATGTACTGCTCACATCAGATTTTTTTCATATATCATAAAAAAAAGAATTCGAGAAGAATCGATATCGTGAGTCCAAATGATTATAAATATATCGAGTTACACTTCATTTTAAAGGGCTTGAAAAAATCTTTCGCTCGATAACATACTTGACAATGTACCCCCGTGAGGGTACCTTGCCCCCAAGGGGGCTAATGACGTCAAAAAAAAGAATTTGCATCGCAGCTATTTTTCACAACAGTGGTTGAAACTATTAGATCTCATGATCATTGAGCCATAAATAAATCTTTTTATGTATAATTATTTCAAAGTTTCTCTTATGCTGCCATGTTAAATATATATCACATTTAGAATCAAATTCAAAGTTTTCGCTCGAATTCTATTTAGTTCTAGATTTGTTGATAACAAATGATTTACCCGAAAATATCCTTACCTTCCTTTTCCATCCACCAACTGCACCACCTTTCATACGGATCCAACAAAACAAATTAAAAAAATCTGATGTGGGCAGCACATGACTTTCCTTATATAATGCAATGAATTTACTACTTTTGCAGTAAAAAAAAAGTTATTTTTATAGTAAATACTTATATTCTTTCCAAGATATTGAATTTTCTTCAATTAGTTGTCATTTTTATTGATTTAGCGTCATTTTTATCCATTTGGCGAGATTTTCTTCAATTTGGCAACAATTAAAAATGTCGCCAAATTGACGACATTTCGCCAAATTCGTCGCTAAAATCTCGCCAAGCGTTATGGACGGAGAAATAAGTTATTCTTACAGCAGATAAAAGACTATTGGTGTTCAAATACAAAAGTATTACTCAAAGTATCTTTTCTCGTAAATAGAACGAATTAGATCCACAAGAATGATGTCACTCAATTTATCGCATGATATTACATATGAAAAGTGAACATGTTTCTCAACAGTTAATATATATTTTTTTTAATTAATGGGATTTTTTGATAAATTTATTCGAGAAATGTGCAATGTCTCGAGAACGGTTCATTCTAGCGTTCTAAAGTTTATGTGAATCGGTTTCTAAAGAAAAATGACATAAGAAATGTCTATTTGCGTAACTTTATTAAAGGTTTTGATTTTTTGATGATTTTTTCAAAATTTCACTCGAAAATTTAGGGGTCTTCTGAACTTTCGATTGTGTTTTAAAACAATAGGCTTCCAGTATTCACGGATTGTGATTTTTGTACCAAATTTTATTCCTATCGCTCCATTCGCTCGTGAGATATCGTCTCCATAGACTCACTGACACACACACACACAGAGACATCACCTCAAAAATGTTTGATTTGTGATCAGGGATGCTTGAAACGTGCTCTCCCGTCGAAAACTCGAATTCGATTTTTCGATCCCGTCACAATACTTTCCTTATACATTATGTATATAAGGAAAGTAAAATGAAATTCCGAAAAAGTCCTTTTCACTAAATAATGCTAATTCAATCACTTTAAATCAGAAATCAGAATAATTAATTCTCCACACATTACCAGTAATAATGAAATATATATTTAATTTTAGGAATATAACTGAAAAATTGTGTAGTTTACAAATTTCATTTCATTCCATTTTCATTTCATGCTCCAATCTTTCTATCTACACAAAATCAACCAAAAATTATCCAAATTTTGAAGCAAATGGTGTTAGTCTGCAGAAATTGCCAATATTTGCGAATAATTAAAATTCAATTATATATATATATATATATATATATATATATTAATTGTTGAAAGTTATGTGCGCTTCTCAAGAGCTGAAACTCGGATTTGAGACAAACAGTGTTTTCTATGGCGAAGTTTCCCGTTTTATATCCCTGCATTATCGATGGTTCCGAAATTTTGGATCTGTGTTTTTCAGATAGTTAAAAATCTATGATTTTTTTACTTTCCCTGCAATACATGGTAATGTATAGGGAAAGTATTGGAATCATGTCGAAAATCGCAACTCGAGTTTTCGACGGATCTACACTTTTCGAGACCTCTAGAAAACGAAAAAACTATTTTCAGCGTGACGTCTGTGTGTGTGTCTGTGTGTCTGTCTGTCTGTGTGTCTGTCTGTGTGTCTGTCTGTCTGTGCAGATATTGTATCCACTCTAACTAAAAAACTAATTGACCGAATTTCATAAAATTTGGTAGGTAAGTCACTTGTGCGCGAATCTGGTGCTGATTAGTTTTGGGTATGGTTCGGGTTAAAAGAACCCGCCTTTTTTTGCGAAATGGCCCGAAAAAACTTGTATCCACTCTAACTGAAAAACTAATGGACCGAATTTCACAAAATTTGGTAGATAAGTCGCTTGTAAGCCACCCTGGTGCTGATTAGATTTTGGTATAATTCGAAAAAAATAACCTGCCTTTTTTTGCAAAATGGCCCGCAAAAATCATCAAAATCTAAACTTAAGAACTACGTATGCTCAAATATAGCCATTAAATGCTTGTTTAATACTTAATTTTTAGCGAAGAAAAGAATAAGACCAACCCCATTACACTAGGACTAGCCGTTCTCGAGATATTTTAGTTTTTCCTTTTTTTCCTACACCATTTTTGAAAATAAGTCCAGTTTTCAAATGAGAACGTAAATTGAATTAGAAATTAATTAAATTTAATTTAAATAAATAGAACGTGAACATAAGTCTGCAGGGAAAGTCATGTGCTGCCCACATCAGGTTTTTTAATTTCATGTGCACTTGGTTTATCTCAAGATTTGTACTTACTACTCAAGCCAAATCTGTACATACTGTATTCAAGCCAAGCCCATACTCACAAATCCTGAATATGCGCAAAACTAAGCAGGAAAAATAAATCATGCTTAAAGCATTGATTATGAAACACTTTCAAACTTCAAAGCAATTTTATTTACACATCTCTAAAATGTGATACATTCCTGAGTAATATTTTAAAACGTATCACAATACTACATTAATTTATTATATTTGAAAACTTAAACCTTCATCGAAAAAAATGAACTTCATTCAAATGACGGCATTGAAATATAAAGTGCCTGGTTTAAACATCTCTAAAATGCGATACATTCCTCGGTAATATTTTTAAAATCATCATAATACTACAATAATTTATTATATTTGAAAACTTCATCGAAAACAACTGACATTCATTCAAATGACGTCATAGAAAAAATAACACGCCTGGCTCACTCTATAAAAGAATCATTTCATTCATAACATTTTCCCAATCATTTCATTCATCACAGTACTAAAATAATTTATTTTATTTAAACACTTAAGACTATGGAGCTACAAGTAATTAAACTCTATGCATAAAACTTCATCGAAAAAATTCGTCCTTCTCTCTGTAAAATCAATGAATATTTCATTCATATCAGCTATGCAGACTCCATGAGCTAAATACTTTTACCATGAGCTAAATACTTACTACTTACTTAAATACAGCCATTCTTATAGAACTCTTCCTACATATTTTGCTGTTTACATTTTACATAAGTGAAAAATAGGCTTCGTTGTAGAAATAATCGAATTTAGATGATCATTTAAACTCAAATATATTGTCATTGCGTTCTTTCAGTATGTAGATGCATAGAATTTAAGCAAAAATACAGCTGTTTTAGGACGAATACAACCCTCAATATGAATTAAAAAGAACTTTAAAAATCACGATTTTGAGACAAGATGGATTCCATATTTTAATTTGAAGTGGGTCACGTGATCTTTTCATATCATGGTCACGTGATCGCTTCATATAAGAGGTGTAATTATTATTTTAATTTTTATTTAAAAAACTACTGAATATATTTTGCTGAAATATTTTTATATATTTTATGAAATAATTTGAATATTACCTAAACTTTTTGAAGCAATTTGTGAATTGTAAAGCCGCTTAAAAAATGTTTGAAAAATTAGGTCCCATAGGGTTCAATGTATTTCATTTTTTCGACCCGGGTTCAATCCAAAACTAATTCGGTGATATTATTCATATATATTTCCATAGGTCCTATAGACCGTCTGAACAACATACTAAAATTGCATTTTGATTAAGTCATTTTTACGGCAGTTATCGTGCTAACGGACAGACAGACAGACAGAATGAACAAAGTCATAAACACTTTTCAACTTTGTTGTAAAGTGTTAAAAATCTGATAGTGTTAAAAAGCAGCACATGACTTTCCTTAAATAATGCAATGAATTTACTACTTTTACAATAAAAAAATAGGTTACTCTTTTAGTAGATACTTATATTCTTTCTAAGATATTGAATTTTCGTCAATTAGTCATTGATTTAGCGTCATTTTTATCCATTTGTTAACATTTTAAAAAGTTGCCAAGTTGGCGACATTCTGCCAAATTCGTTGACAAACTCAACGTTATGGACGGAGTTATGGAGGGAGAAATAAGTTATTCTGATAGCAGATAAATGACTATTGGCTTTCAAATACAAAAGTATTATTCAATGTAACTTTTCTCATGAATGGAATGAGCTACATCCATGAGAGTGATGTCACCAAATTTATCGCATTATATTACATATAAAAAGTGAACATGTTTCTCAACAGTTAATATTTTTTTTAATTTATGGTATTTTTTGATAAATTTATTTGAAAAATGTGTAATATCTCGAGAACAATTCATGCTAGCGTTCTAAAGTTTGTCAATCGTTTTCTAAGGAAAAATTACATAAGAGATATATTTGCGTAACTTTATTAAAAGTTTTAATTTTTTGATGATTTTTTCAAAATTTCACTCAAAAATTTAGGGGGTTCTGTACATTCGATTGTGTTTAAAATCAATAAGCTTTCAGTATTCATGAATTGTAATTTTTGTACTAAGTTTCATTCAAATCGCTCCATTCATTGGTGAGATATCGTCTCCACAGAGTCAATGACACACACACACACAGACATCAACTCAAAAATGTTCGATTCGTGATCAGGGATGCTTGAAACGTTCTCTCTCATCGAAAATTCGAATTCGAATTTTCGACCCCGTCACAACACTTTCCTTATACATTATACTATATACATAAAGAAAGTAATAATGGGTATTTTTATATATCTACAATTGGAGCAAGGTGGTAATGTTTAAGAATGTGTTGCATGTAGATGTATTTTCGTAAGTATAACAATTCACTACGATGTGGTTTTCAGAATTACAGTTTATGTTAGATTGCATACCAAGCTAAAAATTTTGTGTATTATATCTAAGATATTTAAATAACTTGAACGCAGCAATTATTTTTTCTTCAAATCACACCTGGATTATTATTGCATGGCAATACAGGGATACCAGAAAACGGCCTTATACAACCCAATAACGTTGTAAGAAAAGGTGCGTAAGTGTATACTTTAGGTCTATCTGTATTAAAGCCAGCATGCCCGATGAAATAAAAGTGATTGCAGCGCCTCCAGCGGATAAATAAAAATGTTAGGATAACAAACTCAGCAACAAAAAGATATAAACAAAAGGATCCAATTACAAAATGGTAGATAATTGCCTAATTAGTTAATAATCGTCACCAGGAACGAGCGAAACGGAAGGCAAGAAATACCTGTCAAAAGGTTCTATCGGGGTCTTTAACACAGTAACAACTGCGATGTTTGTCAAAGTATGCTGTAATATTCTTCATTATCTTTCCTTATATCCATATCATTATATTCATACTTCATTATATTCATATCTGCATTATCTTTACAGAGAGCATTTCAAATAGCCTTTTCACTAGATTCCATTGCATGTAAGAATCGCTTATTTTAGAATTTCTGAATAGGATAGCAATTTCCCAATAACTATATTCTGCCAAATAAATGTATTCTGTAACTGCTGTAAAGGACCTTTCTGCCCCAACTGGGAATCGTATCACGGATATTCCCACTGCCCACCCGACGCTCTACCATTGAGAAATTGGGACGAAATTGCAAGCTCTTATCGTTTTAGTGGATTCTACATTCTCCACCTTATAATGTCAGATGGACGTGCAACGGACAATCTGACTGACTATCTCCTACTATTTTTTTACCTCAGGTTAGCCTGCTGCTGCTATTTCTGTCCTCCAGGTCAGCTTCCTGCGTGCTCGACATACCAGAGTCCACCGGATTCGTGGTAGTCGTACTAGCATCACTTTCAGACATCTGACAATTTTTAATTAACCTACAGGGTGGGTTTTTTTGGGCGCTATTGTAAAAACTGCCGCAACTGGGAATCGAACCACGGATTTTCGGACTGGCCAGCCGACGCTCTACCGTTGAGCTACTGGGACGGAATTGCAATCTCTTATCGTGGAAGTGGTCTCTGCACTGTTTTACCGTCGATTTCAACTAATAAGATAATTCTCAATAATATTGTAATTGGCTTCTTTCGTGTATCTTTTCACTTTATTGCCGCGTTCGTTAATCTAATTTTCTATTTTTTTTTTTACTTTCCCTGCAATACATGGTAATGTATAGGGAAAGTATTGGAATCATGCCGAAAATCGCAACTCGAGTTTTCGACGGATCTACACGTTTCGAGACCTCTAGAATACGAAAAAACTATTTTTAGCGTGACGTCTGTGTGTCTGTCTGTCTGTGCAGATTTTGTGTCCACTCTAACTAAAAATCTAATTGACCGAATTTCATGAAATTTGGTAGGTAAGTCACTTGTGGGCGAATCTGGTGCTGATTAGTTTTGGATACGATTCGGAATAAAAGAACCCGCCTTTTTTTTTGCGAAATGACCCGCAAAAGTTTGTATTCACTCTAGCTGAAAATCTAATGGACCGAATTTCACAAAATTTGGTAGATAAGTCGCATGTGGGTCACTCTGGTGCTGATTAGATTTTGGTACGATTCGGAAAAAAATAACCTGCCTTTTTATGCAAAATGGCCCGCAAAAATCGACAAAATCTAAAATAAAAACTACGTATGCTGAAATATATCCATTAAACGCTTGTTTTATGCGCAATTTTTAACGAAGAAAAGAATAAGAGCAACCCCATTACACTAGGACTAATCATTCTCGAGATATTTTAGTTTTTTCGCTTTTTCTCTATGTCACATTTGAAAATGAGTCTAGTTACCAAATGAGAGCGAAAATTGAATTAATAGGGAATTAAATTTAATTAAAACAAAGAGAATGTGCATATAAGTCAGCAGAAAAAGTTATGTGCTGTCCACATCAGATTTTTTAATTCTCCATTAGGGGCGTTTCAATCACTTTTATTCAATCGGGCATGGTCATTTTAATATAGATAGAGTCACGGACCTTTCTTTACAAAGTGATTAAGGCGCTTATTGAAGCGCTTAAAGACTTCGTAGCAACTACTAACAATTATTTGAATTATAACAAGATTGCAAGAGGTGAAACATCTGTCGCAAACATTCTTTTAAGAAACTCGAGAGTTGATAAAACCACCAACAGATAATTTCATCACCCAGTCATTAAAATATCTTATCACAATTAACTCCGATCTTAAGCATCTTCAGCATCTGGATAAATCATATAACACGTGACACTGAAGATTGTGTTAAACATCTACAAAAATTCAACTTTCGGATATTTATGAGTTTATAAGACAGTTTTAAATTGCTTCGGCGTGAAAACTTAATTTCCTGTCATTCTTTATCCCAAACTTCCCGTGGAATTTTAAGAAAATAACTTTATTGACAGCAGAAGACAATCGACGAATTATATAATCGGAGATCAATGATAAATGCATGCCAAAGTTGTGCACGAAAGTTATTCGTTAATTAAAACTAATTGTATCCACTGAATATTTCGGTAAGGAAACCAAGACAAATCGGTAAGTATTTTGGACAGTATATCTTACTTTTGGTAATATTTTTAAGACTTCTCTTTGCTAACATATTAAGATTCTTATTAGATATTAAATTTCACTGCAAGCTTACGTATAATAAGGTTACTTAAAGAAAAGGAGTTTAATAATATTTATTGGTCCACAAAACATATCTTGAATTAATTTGGCGAACTATTAAAAATACAAGCGAGAATTCTAAAAAACTTTTTTCGAAGGAATATAAAAACTAATAGGCGATGCCAAAAGCAAGAAAGAAAAGTTTAAACGATAAAAATTACAGCGCTATTATAAAAAATCTGATGTGGGCAGCACATGACTTTCCTTATATAATGCAATGAATTTACTACTTTTACAGTAAAAAAATCGATTATTATTATAGTAGTAGATATTTATATTCTATCCAAGATATTGAATTTTCATCAATGAGTCGTCATTTTGATTCATTTACCTTCGTTTTTATCCATTTGGCGAGTTTTTCGTTAATTTAGCAACATTGAAGAAAGTCGCCAAGTTAGCGACATCCCACTAAATTCTTCGTCAAAATCTCGCCAAGCGTAATGGACGGAGAAATAAGTTATTCTTACAGCAGATAAATGACTATTGGCGTTCAAATACAAAAGTATTACTCAAAGTATCTTTTTTCATGAATGGAACGAACTAAATCCACGAGAATGATGTGACAAATTTATCGCATGGTATTACATATGAAAAGATAACATGTTTTTCAATAGGAATTTTTTTTTATTTTATATGATTTTTTGATAATTTTTTTAAAAGTGTGCAATATCTCGAGAACGGTTCATGTTAGTCTTCTAAAATTTATGTCAATCGTTTTCTAATGAAAAATTACTTGAGAAATGTCTATTTACGTAACTTTATTAGAGGTTTTGATTTTTTGACGATTTTTTCAAAATTTCACTCGAAAATTTAGGGGGGTTCTGAACATTCGATTGCGTATGAAAAAAATAGGCTTCCAGTGTTTACGGATTGTAATTTTTGTACCAAATTTCATTCGAATCGGTCCATTCATTCGTCAGTTATCGTCTCCACAGACTCACTGACACACTTTTACATACACACTTTTACACACACACAGACATCACTTCAAAAGTTTTCGATTCGTGGTCAGGGATGCTTGAAACGTGCTCTCCCGTCGAAAACTCGAATTCGAATTTTCGACCCCGTCACAATACTTTCCTTATACATTATTGTATATAAGGAAAGTAATATTAATTTTCTTTTCATTTAACATTACATAATAGTCTTAATACTTTCCCTTGTTAAGGAAAAACATTATTTAATAAAATACAGTTTATAAAAGTCCTATCTTGTTAGATAAAAGTAGCAACTTATTCTGTATTTATGTAGAAGTTTCTGTTATAGCAACAACAACCAGTTCTTCTGTTGAAATCTATTGAACTGCTATTCTTCCTTAATACCTTTTCACGTATGTAAAAGTGTTTAATAATACTTGTTTTGTGCGATGATGAAATTCTGCATTTTGTGCTAATCTGATTGCAGCCGTACTGTCGACACATAGTATAGTTGTCATTTTAAAATAAAAAATGCTTTTAAGCAATCTCTGTAGCAAAATCATTTCTTTGGCTCCTTCATTTTGCAGCTATAATCTCAGTTTCTGTAGTTGATGTATCCATATTTGTTTAACGCTGGCTAATCCATGATATTGCCCCACCTGTATGAATTACTATCACCCCCTGAGGTTGAACGCCCGGTCTCTTGGCAACCTTCAAAATCAGCATCACTAAAACACTTTAGAATACCAGAATTTTTGTTAGGTCTGTAAGCAATACCGTTGTCCATTGTACATGCTATATATCGAAACACATGTTTAACTCAGTTCGAATCTTCTTTTGTAGGATTTTCTAATTTCCGGGATTACTACAATACTATAATGAAGATCAGGTCTTGTTGCATCTATCAGATGCTTTAGTGCTCCTACGGCTTACAATTTTGTAGAACCGCTCCGAAACATCTGTTTCAGCAAAGTGGCACTTGTTTTAGGCAATACTTGCGACCACAGAGAAATACCATACCGCAAAGAAATTAACACTTATAAAGAGCTTTGCTGCCCCAACAGAGAATCGAACGGCAGATCTTCGTACTGGCTATCCGGCGCTCTACCGTTAAGCTACTGAGACGTAATTGCAAGCGCTTATCGAAGTGAACGCTGAAACTAGACTTTTAAAAGCCCTATAAGGACATCTAATTGCATTTGGATAGGATTCATAGCTTTTGAAATATAGGGGTTGTAATTTCGATATTTTAATATTGTAAACAATCTTGAAAAGGTGGTTTTAATTTAGATACTAAAATATTTGTAATTATTTTGAATATTATTTATATTTTTAATTATTTTCAATATTTTTAATTATTTATTATATTCTTTCCCTATAGGCTGCCTCAGGTTCTCAGACCAAAAGAAGCTAAATTGTTTTTCTTATTCTTTTTTTTTTTAAAGACTTATTACAGATTTTGAGAGAAGTGTGTAGTAAGCAGACAATTCATTTATTGACATAAAGGAGGGCACATTTATTATAGATACAACTATCTATATTCATAAGGCTCGATGCGTACATGAGAGTGAGTGAGCGTTTTTAAAAGTAATTATGGAAGAGTAATTACATTTATATAGTAATTAGATATATTGATCGGACAAGATAGGTAGTATACGTGTGGGCTGGGATTTTAGAAGCGTAAGTGTTGCAGGAAAACGGAAAAGAGGAATCATTTACATGAATGCATGCATTCCTCCTCATAGAACGTACCTGAAGAGGATTTACTTAAATCTAGGATGCACTTCCATTTTAGTATACCGTATCACTGACCAATTTTGCTCTTTTTATGTGCTCATCTGCATAGAATAGCTTTGCAATGACAGCAAGAAAACTTGAATGTTTCACAATTTTTTGCACCCTGTTGTATGAAGGACTCAACATCTATATTGAATTTTTTTTTTCCCTTTTTTTTTTTTTTTTTCCCTGCAATTCATGAAAATGTATAGGGGAAAATATTGGAATCGTGTCGAAAATCACAACTCGAGTTTTCAACGGATCTACACGTTTTGGGAACTCTAGAACATGAAAAATATATTTTTAACGTGATATCTGTGTGTGTGTGCCACAAACCTAATGGACCAAATTTCATTAAAATTTTTTGGTAAGTCACTTGTGTGTGACCCTGGTGCTGATTAGATTTTGTTACGATTTAGAATATAAAAACCCACCTTTTTTCGCGAAATGGTCACCAGAAGTCTCATGAATCCACTCTAACTAAAGAACTAATTGACCAAATTTCACAAAATTTGGTAAATACCTCTTGTAGGATACGCTGGTGCTGAGTAGACTTCGGTACGATTCAGAAAAGAAGAACCTGCCTTTTTTTTACGCAATGACCAGCAAAAATCGCCAAAATCTAAAATAAAAGACTGCGTATGCTCAAATGTATCGAATAACTGCCTGTTTTATACGTAGTTTCTAACGAGGAAAAGAATAAGACCAACCCCATTACTTTTGAACTAACCGTTCTTGAGATACTTTAGTTTTTTCGCATTTTTGTTATGCTATCTTTGAAAAAATGTACAGATACAAAATAAAAGCAAAACATGAATTAAATGTGCAAATTCGGTGTTATTTTATAGAATTAATCTCAATTTAATGAATTATTAAAGAAATAAAGAGAAAATTAGTTTGAGTCTGCAGTGAAGGTCATGTGCTGCACACATCAGATTTTTTTTATTTTTAAAATAATTTTCTAACCTGTTTTTGTCTTTATGGACCCTCCAGAAACCTGCTGTTGAGTTAGAAGGATGAATTTTTGCACACTGTAGTATCAAGGCCAACGGCCGTACCGTGCTGAAAACACCGGTTCTCGTTAGATCACCGAAGTCAAGCAGCATCGGGCGCGGTTAGTAACTTGGTGGGTGACCACCTCGGAACGCCGCGTGCTGTTGGCCATCTCGGGTGCGGTATCCCCGTGGTTTGCGCGCTAGATTTGCACGCTGCCACATATGCCGCCGTGTTCATGCGGAGTACGATCACGTTAAACATGTGGGTCCGTAAGTCCTTCCGAGAGGTTGGTGGTAGGGGAAGGAGGGTACGGTCCCTGTGGATGCCTCCCCCACTGGGTTCCGGTCTAAATTGGGTGGCACTTCCCGGCCGTCCATTCAGTTACCTTACACCTTTCTGGTAGGTCGGACGGTCTGGGTCATCAACATCAACACTGTAGTATCAACTTCGAGACAATCACTGATTTCTTGATTTAGAATATTTTGATTCACGTCATGGGGGTAAATTCAGCTAGCGGAACTATATTGCCAGCTATAGAGAAATGTAAATTAACTATTCTAACTTCCGTCAGGGATCAGAAGCAGATTAGGGACCTTAAAGATCTGTGATATGTACCAAGAAAAACCTGTTTCTAGTACTTGCATCTCAAGCTAGAGATCAAAACAGTAAATCTGAGTCAACTCAACGGGAATGCTAGAATACTGTTAATAAAAATTAATAAGGGAGTAGTTTTCAGAAGGGTCCCGAGTACCAAGTAACCTAAGCGACCGCCTGGGGCCTAACAATTTTGTACAGTATTTTTAGTGAACCTCTATCGTATCTTTTAAAGGCTTAATAGTGAATTATAGCTAATTCAACATTTTCTTGTGATTCATATCATTTATTTTTTCATGAGTTATTTATGTATCAATTTACTGTTATCTTTACGACATTTTAGCTACGACCTTTTCATTGAATTGTAGTTGAGCGTATTGAGATCAGAATACTGTAATCCTCACGGTACGCTTTCTGCGTGATTTGTTGGTTTTATGTAGACTCTGTAAAATTTTATGTTTGTTTTAGTTTCTTCGAATTTCGGTATTTTAAAATTTTAGAAACTTAAAGGACGTCGGTCTGAAAGCTTTTGCATAATCAGTATATTCTTCCTGCCTGAGCTAGGAACTATGGACCTTTAGTTATTAGATAGAGAAACTACGGTTATAACCAGGACAGGATTATCCATCGGGATAATATTGTTTTGAGCCAAAGCTTATTTTTATACCATAAACAAAACACCGAAAATATTGGTGACCCGGTGTGCAAAAATTATTGCTGGAACCTAAAGTGAAAAGACTACCGTAATGAACATGTATTTATTTTTAAACTTGGAAAAGCAACATAAATTAATTGTCGGTTAATCGACTTTTTGGATTAACAATTTTCAGATTTGTGACGTTTTCGGAATTTATTGTTCAGATGGGGCCTTTCATGAAAGTTCGCTTGGGACCTCTGAATACCTCAGGGCGTTACTAGTAGTTTTATATGAAGCATGCAACAGTGGCAGAGGTCTTTACAAAGCTGCGATGAAAGCATTGCCTTCTGAACAACCAGTAGAGGTAAATATGACAACAACAAAGGACGCTCTTCTACAACTAACTATACCATGAATATTTGGGTCATCAAGACAAGCGCCATATAAAATCTCTCCTTGTTCGACCCAGACCGTCCGACCTACTCGGACGGTCTGGACTGCCCCCTAATTTAGACCGGAACCCACTGAGGGCGATATCCACAGGTACCACCTCTAGGAAGAACTTCCGGACGCACATATTCAACGTGCCCTTACTCCGCGTGAACACAGGGACAGTTTGGACAGAGATAGAATCGAACTCTGGTCATCCGAGTATAATCCTCTCGCGCTAATATCTGGGATGAGATATCCCACCCCCCAAAATATTTTCTTGAACTGGAGTTAAGTATTAAATCTACCTTAGATAAAGAAATTTGTAAAGCCTGCATTTATGGAAAAGCTTATCGCCTCAAGTTTTGCACTAGAGAAAAGGCTACCAGGTCAGGGGAGATTATTTCAACAGATGTATGTGGGTCTTTAATGAGTCTCATACGAAATGTCGTTACTTTGTAATTTTCAAGGACTGCTTCACAAAGTTTCGCCGTGTTTACCTTCTTTGAAAGAAATCAGAAGTTAGTCAAGCTATTGTAAAATTCTTAGCTCATGCTGGAATTAAGGGGCACGGTGTCAAAAAACTTCTTAGTGATAAAGGAGGTGAGTTTGACAATCATGAAATCGATGTGATTCTAGAAGAAAAATCTGATGTGGGCAGCACGTGACTTTCCCTGCAGACTTATATCCACGTTCTTTTTATTTCAATTAAATTTAATTCACTTTTAATTCAATTTTCGTTCTAATTTGATAACTGGACTAAAGAGTATTATAATTTAATAAGAGTATTTCTCTTCGGAAAGCACAAAAATATAGCCTTCGATCCATTGTTTATTTTCTAGCGATATTTTAAAGCAATTACATCAAAAGTGTAGTAGTAGAGTCTATTTAGACTCAGAGAGAAGAAAAGAATTTTGAGGATTTATGGGAAGAATTAATAAAAAAAGGTGTAGAATTGGATTTAGAAAATCCTGTCTTTCCACGGATTAGAAAAATCTGATGTGGGCAGCACATGACTTTCCCTGCAGACTTATATCCACGTTTCCTTTATTTTAATTAAATTCATTTCACTTTTAATTCAATTTTCGTTCTCATTCGGTAACCGGACTTATTTTCAAAGGTGGCGTGGAGAAAATACAAAAAAAACTAATATATCTCGAGAACGGCTAGTCCTAGTGTAATGGGGTTGCTCTTATTCTTTTCTTCGTTAAAAATTACGTATTAAACAAGCATTTAATGGATATATTTGAGCATACGTAGCTTTTAAGTTTAGATTTTGACAATTTTTGCTGGCCATTCTGCAAAAAAAGCAGGTTATTTTTTTCTGAATATTACCAAAATCAAATCAGCACCAAGGTGACCTATACGTGACTCATCTACCGAATTTTGTGAAATTCGGTACATTAGTTTTTCAGCTAGAGCGGATACAAGCTTTTGCGGGCCATTTCGCAAAAAAAGGCGGGTTCTTTTATCTCGAATCGTACCCAAAACTAATCAGCACCAGACTCGCCCACAAGTGACTTACCTACAAAATTTTGTGAAATTCGGTGTATTAGTTTTTTAATTAGAGTGGATACAAAATCTGCACAGACAGACAGACACACACACAGACGTCACGCTAAAAATGGTTTCTTTGTAGAGGTCTTGGAACATGTAGATCCGTCGAAAACTCGAGTTGCGACATGATTTCAATACTTTCCCTATACATTACCATGTATTGCAGGGAAAGTAAAAACAGTATTAGACAGTGAATCATAGTTTCATACATACCACAGCAGAATGGTTCTAGTGAACGACAAAACAGAACAACTGTAGAAATGGCTAGAACATTAAAGCATTCTAATAAAGATGTAAATTTTTCCTTCATTTTTACGAGCAAAACTTCTCAAAACAGCTGTCTATATTTTGAATAGAACTGGGATATCTTCTGTTACGAATGCGAGTCCGCATTAACTCTGGTTATAAAAGAATAAGCACATGCACATAATAGAATCCCTTTTATATCCCCATATTCCAATTCTTTATCTTAAGAAATCCTAAACACATTGACAAAACAAAATATACTGTTCTAAATACTTACCAATTTGTCTTTGTTTCTTTACCGAAATGTTCTGTGGCATGCAATTAGTTTTAATTAACGAATGGCTGTACAATTTAGTCATACATTTATCATTGATCTCTGAGAATATATTTCTACGGTTCGCTTCTGCTGTCAATAAAGTTATTTTCTTAAAATTCCACGGGAATTTTGGGATGAAGAATGACAGAAAATTAGGTTTCCATGTCGAAGCAATTTAAAACTGTCTAGTAAACTCATAAATATCCGAAAGTTGAATTTTTGTAGGTGTTTAACACATTCTTCAGTGTCACGTGTTATATGATTTATCCAGATGCTAAAGATTTTTAATAGTTCGTAGTAATGTATTTTTAATAGTTCGCCAAATTAATTCAAGATATGTTTTGTGGACCAATAAATATTATTAAACTCCTTTTCTTTAAGTAACCTTATTATATGTAAGCTTGCAGTGAAATTTAATATCTAATAAGAATCTTAATATGTTAGCAAAGAGAAGTCTTAAAAATATTATCAAAAGTGAGATATACTGTCCAAAATACTTACCGATTTGTCTTGGTTTCCTTACCGAAATATTCAGTGGATACAATTAGTTTTAATTAACGAATAACTTTCGTGTACAACTTTGGCATGCATTTATCATTAATCTCCGATTATATAATTCGTCGATTGTCTTCTACTGTCAATAAAGTTATTTTCTTAAAATTCCACGGGAAGTTTGGGATGAAGAATGACAGAAAATTAAGTTTCCATGTCGAAGCAATTTAAAACTGTCTAGTAAACTCATAAATATCCGAAAGTTGAATTTTGGTAGGTGTTTAACACATTCTTCAGTGTCACGTGTTATATGATTTATCCAGATGCTAAAGATGCTTAAGATCGGAGTTAATTGTAATAAGATATTTTAACGATTGGAAGATAAAATTATCTATTGGTGGTTTTATCAACTCTCAAATTTCTTAAAAGAATGTTTGCAACAGATGTTTCACCTCTTGCAATATTATTATAATTCAAATAATAGTCATTAGTTCCTAGGAAGTCCTTAACCATTTCACGACGGCGGAACTAGCCATCAGAACGCCACCGATGACTGGGGTCGTAGTGCCATAAATGCACACACACCGTACACGTTAATTAATTTCTTACTTTCCCTGCAATACATTGTAATGTATAGGGAAGGTATTGGAATCATGCCGAAAATCGCTACTCGAGTTTTCGACGGTTCTACACGTTTCGAGGCCTCTGGAATACGAAAAAACTATTTTTAACGTGACGTCTGTGTGTGTGTCTGTGCAATGTATGTATCCACTCTAACTAAAATACTAATGGACCGAATTTCATAAAATTTGGTATGTAAGTCACTTAGGTGAGATCCTGGTGCTGATTAGGTTTTGGTAGGATTCGTAAAAACAGAACCCCTCTTTTTTTTCGAAATGGCCTGTAAAAATTGCATGTCCACTCTAGCTAAAATAGTAATTGACCAAATTTCACAAAATTTGGTAGATAAGTTACTTGTAGGATAATCTGGTGCTGATTAGATTTTGGTGTGATTCGGAAAAGAACAACCTGCCTTTTTTTACGAAATGGCCTGCAAAAATCGCCAAAATCTAAAATAAAAGAACTACGTATGCTCAAATATATCCATTAAATACTTGTTTTATACATATTTTTTAACGAAGAAAAGAATAAGACCAACTCCATTACACTAGGACTAACCGTTCTCGAGATATTTTAGTTTCTTTGTATTTTTTCTACGCCGCCTTTGAAAATAAGTTCAGTTACCAAATGAGAACGAAAATTGAATTAAAAGTGAAATACATTAAAATAAAATAAAGAGAACGTGGATATAAGTCTGCAAGGAATGTCATGTGCTGCCCACATCATATTTTTTTTAACTATGATACTCCACAAAAAGGTAGAAAACAAATACACTTTACTCGTATCAAGAAATTTTATTGTGCGCTAATTAAATGCGTGGTTTCCAATTTGCGTATCGTTACTGCAAATGTAGCTAGCCAATTCGACGCATTTAGTGGATGATGAATATAGCCGGCGCTAGCTAGGGTAAAGCATTTAGTGGATGCCGGATATAGCCGACGCTAGTAGAGAAAAGGTTAAGCACTTGAATAAGCACCTTAAGCACTTTGTCAGGAAATATCCGCGAGTGTGCACATTAGGTCTATCTATATTAAAATGGCCATACCCGTTTGAATAAAAGTGGTTGCCACTAGAAAGTCAAAATACATTTCACACATTATTCTTTACCACCACCTCTCGTGGGGTTAAGTATCTATGCATGCAAATGTATGGAATTTGCTAATCTGTCTTTTCAAAAAAAAAAAAAAAAAAAAAAAAATTATGACTAGTCGTATAAAATGTCCCCTGTTTCACGATATGACAGAAAATATATTTGCCCCTATGTCATTGTTTTCATTTCGATAGCGTAACCTTCATATTCAAATTTTTTTTATTTCACGAAAAAGTAGCAACTTATATACTTCATCAAATTGATGGATCAGATTGATAAGATTAGTGTGTTGCTTCCCTTTCGGAGGATACTGAAAGTATGGGGAAATTACCGCTATCAGGCAATGTGTTTCGTAAAAACATTAGAATTTTATAATATATTTACGTCGACACGATAAAGAAAAAAACAAGAAAGAACAATCATGCATAAAGCATTGATTACGAAACACTTTACAACTCTAATTTTATTTACACATCTCTAAACTGCAATGCATTCAGTGGTAGCATTTTTAAAATTATCACAATACTGCAATAATTAATTATATTTGAATATTTAAAACTTCATCGAAAGAAAACGAACTTGATTCAAATGACGTCATCGAAATATAACTCGCCTGGCTCTCTGTGTAAAAGCAGTAAATATTTCATCCATACATTTTTATTTCTTTCATCATAGTACTACAAGAATTTATTCTACTTATAAACTTAAAACCATGGAGGTAAAAGTAATTTAACTCTATGCATAAAACTTCATCGAAAAAGTCTGCCATTAAATCGTTTGCTTCTCTATGTAAAATCAATTAATGTTTCATTCGTATCATCTATATTGCAGACTCCAGAACAAAATAATTTTGCGTTAATGAAATGCAGCAATTCTTTACAACTTATTTTACAGCCAAATATGTTTACATTTTCCGTAAGTGAAAATTAGGTTTCGTTGTAGAAATAATCAAAGTTTGATGGTCATTTAAACTCAAACATATTGTAATCGTGTTGTTTCAGATACAGATACACAGAAATTAAGCAAAAATAAAGCGGTTTTAGGACGGATACAACACCAAATATAAATTATAAAGAACTTTAAAAATCCTGATTTTGACACAAGATGGATGACATATTTAATTTTGAATTGGGTCACGTGATCTCTTCATATAAAGGGTGTAATTATTATTTTAATTTTTATTTAAAAAACTATTGAATATATTTTGCTGAAAATTCTTTTAAATATTTTATGGGATAATTTGAATATTTTCTAAAACTTTCGAAGCAATTTGTGAATTTTAAATTCGCTTAAAAAATGTTTGAAAAATTAGGTCCCATAGGGTTCAATGTATTTCATTTCTTCAATCCGGGTTCAATCCAAAACTAATTGGGTGATAATATCGATTTATAATCCCATAGGTCCCACAGATTGTCTGAACAACTTACTAAAATTTCATTTTGATAAACTCATTTTTACGGCAGTTATCATGCTAACGGACAGACAGACATACAGGCAGACAGAATGAACAAAATCATAAACACGTTTCAACTAAATAAAATCAAGGACAAAGCGTCTTTAAAACGAAAGGTTTTTTACTTAAAACATCCTGGGGCGCGGTAGCCCATTGGTTAGCGCGCTGGAGTTGCATTCGGTAGCCCCGGGTTCGATTCCAGCCACTGCCAAAACTGCCGCCGTGTTCATGCGGAGTACGATCACGTTAAACATGTGGGTCCGAAAGTCCTTCCGAGAGGTTGGTGGTAGGGGAAGGAGGGTACGGTCCCTGTGGATGCCTCCCCCACTGGGTTCCGGTCTAAATTGGGTGGCACTTCCCGACCGTCCAAACAGTTACCTTACACCTTTCTGGTAGGTCAGACGGTCTGGGTGTCAACAACAACAACTTAAAACATCCTAAAAGACGTACAAAACATATATTAACAAGAAAGATCAATCATGCTTAAAGCATTGATTATGAAACACTTTCCAACTTCAATGCAATTTTATTTAAACAAGTCTAAAATGCAATACATTCCTCGGTAATATTTTGAAACTTATCACAATACTGCATTAATTTATTATATTTGAAAACTTAAACCTTCATCGAAAAAAATGAACTTCATTCAAATGACGGCATTGAAATATAAATTGCCTGGTTTAAACATCTCTAAAATGTTATACATTCCTCGGTAATAGTTTTAGAATTATCATAATACTACGATAATTTATTATATTTGAAAACTTCATCGAAAACAACTGAAATTAATTCAAATGACGTCATAGAAAAAATAACACGCCTGGATCTCTCTATAAAAACAGGATTTCATTCATAACTTTCACCCATTCATCACAATACTATAATAATTTATTTTATTTAAACATTTTGTTTAAGACCATGGAGCTACAAAAAATTATACTCTCTGCTTGAAACTTCATCGAAAAAAATCGTCCTTCTCTTTATGAAATCAATTAATATTTCATTCATATCAGTCATGCAGACTCCATAGACTAAATTATTTTGTGTTAAAAAAATACAGGAATTCTAATACAACTCATTCTATATATTTTGCTGTTTACATTTTACATAGAAGAAAAATGGGCTTAGTTGTAGAAATAATCAAATTTAGATGAGCATTTAAACTCAAATATATTGTCATTGCGTTGTTTTAGTATGTAGATGCACAGAATTTAAGCAAAAATAAAGTAGTTTTAGGACGGATACCACACTCAATATGAATTGAAAAGAACTTTAAAAATCACGATTTTGAAACAAGATGGATGCCATATATCATTTTGAAGTGGGTCATGTGATCGTTTCATATCATAGTCACGTGATCGTTTCATATAGGAGGTGTAATTATTATTTTAATTTTTATTTAAAAAACTACTGAATATATTTTGCTGAATTTTTTTTTATATATTTTATGGAACAATTTGAATATTATCTAAAATTTTCGAAGCAATTTGTGAATTTTAAATCCGCTTAAAAAATGTTTGAAAAATTAGGTCCCATAGGGCTCAATGTATTTCATTTTTTTGACCCGGGTTCAATCCACAACTAATTGGGTGATATTATTCATTTATATTCTCATAGGTTCTACAGACCGTCTGAACAACATACTAAAATTTCATTTTGATTAAGTCATTTTTACGGCAGTTATCGTGTTAACGGACAGACAGACAGACAGGCAGGCAGACAGACAGACAGACAGACAGACAGACAGAATGAACAAAGTCATAAACACTTTTCAACTTTGTTGTAAAGTGTTAAAAAAAACTGCCAGAGCGCTTTCGTATGTATATACGTCCTTCATCAGTGGCCACATGAATAGTAAAAACATGGAATGTTTATATAGAGAGAGACCATTTTAAAGCAAATTTGCATAAAATATAAAATGGTAAATGAAGTTACTACAAGATAATACAAGAAATATACACGGAAATTAGTTTAAACGTTTTCGATTTTTAAAAAAATGTTACAAGAAAAGAACTAATACAAATTTTAGTTACAGGAAAAGCAAAAATTTTCAACTTCAGAGTCACCAATTTAAAACCCCCACTATCGACGCAATCACTTCTGCCTTGAATATTATTGCGGAGACAAATGACTTTGCTTTTCGTGACGCTATTTCCTAGCAAACTTCTAACGCCCCTATGGGTATCCCTTTATCTGATATTTTGGCCGAGGCCGTTATGCAGAAGCTCGAAAATGAGGTTTTGCATTTTTAACACTTTACAACAAAGTTGAAAAGTGTTTATGACTTCGTTCGTTGTTCGTTCGTCCATTCATTCATTCTGTCTGTCTGACCGTTAGCACGATGACTGCCGTAAAAATGACTTAATCAAAATGAAATTTTAGTATGTTGTTCAGACGGTCTGTAGGACCTATGGGAATATAAATGAATAATATCACCCAATTAGATTTGGATTGAACCCGGGTTGCAGAAATGAAATACATTGCACCCTATGGGGCCTAATTTTTCAAACATTTTTAAGCGGATTTAAAATTCACAAATTGCTTCGAAAATTTTAGGTAATATTCAAATTGTTCCATAAAATATATAAAAAAAATTCAGCGAAATATATTCAGTAGTTTTTTAAATAAAAATTATAAAATAATTACACCCCTTATATGAAGCGATCACGTGACCATAATATGAAAAAATCACGTGACCCACTTCAAAATTAAATATGGCATCCATCTTGTCTCAAAATCGTGATTTTTAAAGTTCTTTTTAATTCATATTGAGTGTTGTATCCGTCCTAAAACCACTTTATTTTTGCTTAAATTCTGTGCATCTACATACTGAAACAACGCAATTACAATATATTTGAGTTTAAATGATCCTCCAAATTTTATTATTTCTACAACGAAGCCTATTTTTCACTTATGTAAAATGTAAACAGCAAAATATGTAGAATGAGGTGTATTAGAATTGCTGTATTTCTTTAACACAAAATTATTTAGCTCATGGAGTCTGCATAGCTGATATGAATGAAATATTCATTGATTTTACAAAGAGAAGGACGATTTTTTTCGATGAAGTTTTAAGCATAGAGTTTAATTACTTGTAGCTCCATGGTCTTAATTTTTAAATACAATAAATTATTATATTATTGTGATGAATGAAATGCTGCTTCTATAGAGAGCCAGGCGTGTTATTTTTTCTATGACGTCATTTGAATGAATGTCAGTTGTTTTCGATGAAGTTTTCAAATATAATAAATTATTGTAGTATTATGATGATTTTAAAAATATTACCGAGGAATGTATCGCATTTTAGAGATGTTTAAACCAGGCAATTTATATTTCAATGCCGCCATTTGAATACAGTTCATTTTTTTCGATGAAGGTTTAAGTTTTTAAATATAATAAATTAATGTAGTATTGTGATAAGTTTTAAAATATTACCGAGGAATGTATTGCATTTTAGAAATGTTTAAATAAAATTGCATTGAAGTTGGAAAGTGTGTCATGCTTTAAGCATGATTGATCGTTCTTGTTTAACGATTAAACTTATTCTTTGGTGCAGTTACGTGGATGATGTTTTTATTATATAGGATCGTGATTTAAATGATCTCCTTCACCTTTTGGATAAAGTTAATGATTTTTACCCTTCGATTAATTTTACTGTTGAGCATGAATCTAACTGTTCCTTGCCTTTCCTTGATGTTCTGGTCTTGGTTTTCATACTTCCGTTTTCCGTAAATCTACTTTCCCGTATCCCCGCTAATTCTTTCCATCCCGTATCCTCTAAAAAAGCCTCTTTTAACGCTTATTTTAATCGCGCATTTAGTGTTTGCTCTTATATCCCTGCTGTGACTGATGAAACTAATTTTATTTTTAAACTTGGCTATGAGGCTGCTTATTATTTTGAATTTATTTATAAGATTTTCGCCCACGTTCGCCTTAAATTTACTCAGTTTAATACTAAACTTGCTGCTATTAAAGATCGTTTATTCCATAAATCTAGTGTTCCTTACCATCCTAAGATTTTTCGTCCTTTTATTAATTTCTGTCATGATTTTGGTTTCAAACCTGCCCACTCTAATATTACCACTTTATTTAATCGTATTCGATCCGATAAACTTGGGAATTTTGATGACTTTAAAAGCTTTGCTGGGGTGTATGTCGTTCCCAATGAGTTAATATATACTACCTCGATGGTCGGTCCCCTCTGTTATATCCTGATGGTGACTATAAATTTTACATTGGTAGTACAAAACGTACTGTCGGCTCGCGATGTCAAATCTGGTAAACTTTCTACGGCTCTTGCTCAATATGTGGTTAATGATAAATTTCTGCCCGTTTTTGAAAAAACTTTACTTTTAGTTCGTTGTAACAACGAACGAACAATTTCTTTACGAATCCCCGTTTATTTATATTTACCGTGAGTCGATTTGTAATTTTGATCCCGTTCAAATTTTAAGTTATGCTTGGCGACTCATTCTCGACTCTATGCAATTCAAACCTCTTAATAGTTATTTATGACGTCATTCACAGGAAAATCAAGCTTGACGTTTTTTTGTCCGAAAATTTTTGCTTTTCTTGTAACTAAAATTTGTATTAGTTCTTTTTTTGTAATATTTTTTAAAAATCGAGAATGTTTAAACTAATTTTGTAATTTCCGTGTATATTTCTTGTATTATTTTGTAGTAAGTTCATTTACCATTTTATATTTTTATGCAAATTTGCTTTAAACTGGTCTCTCTATATATAAACATTCCATGTTTTTACTATTCATGTAGCCACTGATGAAGGGCGTATATACGTCCGAAAGCGCTCTGGCAGTTTTTAATAATGTTCTGTACGTCTTGCGGCAGCAAAGAGATCTGATCAAAGATGCTTGGAACCTGTACCCGAATTATAAGAACAGAGGAGGAGCTAGCTTTTGCTCAGTGATTATAATGTCGGTCTACGAAGCAAAGGGTCCCTGGTTCGGGGCCCAGCGACGCACAATCGCCACAGTGATTACCCTGGACATACAAGCACGAAAAAACCTTCCTCTCCAACGATCTCACCTCTCAACACGAGATGGCAACACCACACGGAGTCAGAAGCCTTGACACTTCCTTCCTGGTTGACTACGACTGACCGTCACGCCCGAAGCGACACGCCTCCCGGCCTTCATAATCAGCGGAGGGAGTGTGCGGCAGTAAAAACATCTGATCAAAGATGCTTGGAACCTGTACCCGAATTATAAGAACAGAGGAGGAGCTAGCTTTTGCTCAGTGATTATAATGTCGGTCTACGAAGCAAAGGGTCCCTGGTTCGGGGCCCATAGTCTCTTAGGATGTGTTAAATAAAAGACCTTTCGTTTTAAAGACGCTTTGTCCTTGATTTTATTAATTGAATGCAGACGTGTAACCAATTTTGATTACTTTTCAACTGTGTTGCAGAAATACTCTAACTCTCTAACTACTCTCATACTCTAACTACTCTATTACTCTAACTCTCTATAAGAAAAAATACTCTAACTCTCTAAGAATGCACTATGTGGCACTTCCATCGGTTCAAAAGTAGCAAAAGTTAAATTTAGATCCCTACCACAATGTTCTTTCGAAATTTAAAATACCTTAAAGTCTCAATTCATACTTTCCGAAATAAAAACTTAGGAGTTCCACTTTCTATTGTTTTCTATAGTTACACTTTCTAAGTTTTTGTGAAATAATCAATTCGTTACCCAAAACAACTAATGATGCAGGGGCGTATTATGCCATCACTTTCTTGTAAATAAATCTAATTTAATAACATCTAAAAACAAGAAAGATCAAGCATGCAAAGCATTGATTATGAAACACTTTCCAACTTCAATGCAATTTTATTTAAACATCTCTAAAATGCGATACATTCCTCGGTAATGTTTTAAAAATTATCACAATACTACATCCATTTATTATATTTGAAAACTTCATCGAAAAAAATGAACTTCATTCAAATGACGGCATTGAAATATAAATTGCCAGGTTTAAAAATCTTTAAATATGATACATTCCACTGTAATATTTTTAAAATTATCATGATACCACAATAATCTATTATATTTGAAAACTTCATTGAAAACAAATGAACTTTATTCAAATGACGTTATCGAAAGATAAATCGCCTCTATATAAAAGCATTTCATTCATAAATTTTTTAAATTTCTTTCATTCATCACAATACTCTAATAGTTTATTTTATTTAAAAACTTAAAACCATGGAGGTACAAGTAATTTAACTCCATGCTTGAAACTTCATCGGAAAAATCGTCTGGGTTCTCTGTGTAAAATCAACGAAATGTTTCATTCATATTAGCTATACTGCAGGCTCTATGAGCTAAATAATTTTGAATTAAAGAAATGCAGCAATTCTTATACAACTCATTCTACATCTTTTGTTGTTTATTTACATATTCCATAAGTGAAAATTAAGCTTCGTTGTAGAAATAATCAAAGTTTGATGATCATTTAAACTCAAATATATTGTAATTGCATTGTTTCAGAACATTGAGTCACAGAATTTAAGCAAAAAAAAAAACGGTTTTAGGACGGATGCAACACTAAATATGAATTAAAAAGAACCTTTAAAAATCACGATTTTGATACAAGATGGATGTTATATTTTATTTTGAGTGGATCACGTGATTTTATTTTGAAATGGGTCACGTGGGGGGAGGGGCTCTTGCTTGGTTTCCCTTTTCTTTGATTCATTCGTCAAGTTAGGTCTGGAGCATCAACTATGCCCCTCACGACACAAATTGCTTATGTCATCTCAAATTTGTAAATTTATTGGTTGTAAGCATAGCTAAATTTAAATGTCAGATCTAGCACCAGTGTGTCCAAAGTATTATTTGACTTACAACAGAATCACTATGGCGTACTTTCAGCAGTCTTGCTGTATTTGACAATTTATCCCTGCTTAACTGCCAGGCACATTTTCTAATACATAATAAAAGAAGATGATTGCATTACATAATAAAGATGTTTCTTTTTATGTCTGTCTGCGTATCTGTGATATGTCAACTGTAACAGAAAAGAGAAACATCGGACAACAGCAAAATGTGCTACAGAGATGCTTACCCGTACAATCAGGGGCGGCATTTCAGCATTTCATTTGGGGGTGCGAGATTTGTATGAAAATCCACAATATGAAATAAATAAAATGTTTGTTAACAGGGGAGGGGGAAGGTGGGCATATGGATCACAAAATTGAATTGATGTTGAGAAAAGTAATTGTTGTTAATAAAATTCTTGTACATAATTGTTGTTTAATTTTTCTAAATACAAATATCTATATTTATTTACTTGTTATTGAAGTTTTAAACGCCAGTTCTTAGAGTCTGGATAAAGAGAAAATTTTGTTACACTATCATCATAATCCAGTGGTATTCTAAAGCTAAAATAGCTAAAGATGAAAGTCTTTCTTGTACCATTGTACTGCGAAAATAATTTTTCAACCTCCCGAGACACGAAAAAGAACTTTCACAACTGACTGTGCTGATTAGCACAGTCAAAAACAATTTAACTAATAATATTATGACAGGAACACATTTTTAAAATTATGCTTTTTAAAATAATCCAGGCGACAATTAAAATTGGGATGGTCTATGTTTACATTTTTCACCATTGAATAAAACAGTCGCAATTCCCATAGCAATCCCTCTTTCTGGCAGTTATGTACTTTGCATATGGTTGAAACTTTTTCTTTTTCTTTTCCGACATCTGATTCGGATAATACTGAATTAAGGGCAAACAAAATGAATATATTGTTCTCATTAAGTCTCAATTTCATTAGATACTGAATCAATAATTTCATGCTGAATATTGATTCTGTGATATGATTTAACGTCATCATGGGGATTTTTTTCACCGAATTCACTTGGAATTTTTTTACGCCTTTTCAGTTTTGGAAAATTAGGGGGCGCGACCGCTCCCCCTATTTGCCGCCCCTGCGTACAGTACACGGGTATATGAAGAGTCATATACTCGTACGGTACACGTTAGCATGGATTCCCTCTCATGTGGACATTCATGGTAATGAGGTGGCAGAAAAACTTGCTAAGGAGGGCTGCAGTCTTTCCATCCCGTTCTCTTCCGCCTTGACTTTCCTGGAATTATATTCTTGGGAAAAGTAAAAAATTTTGATGGACTGGAGAGAGCCCCCCACCCATCATTGGTATATGGGTAAAAAACCGGGATTGACTTTAGACCTCCGGTGTGACAGAGGCTCCCAGACTGTGCTTTCTAGACTAGCTAGTGGTCACATCAAGTGCCTTTCTTTTAATGAGGGCAGGAAAGTCTTCAATATGCACCAAGTACCACGACCATCAGGCTTCTGCAGAGCATATATTGGATGTCATGGGTCTCTCCAAGGAGGATATCTATCGCGATCCTCTTCTCGTGCTCAACTTCCTGAGAGTCAACGGACTTATGGATCTCGTCTGACTTCGTCAGACACTGGAGGACAAGCAACAACAACACACGTTAGCAAGATATTTTTAAAATTTGAGTTAGTGTAAAAGTTACGAACTTAAATCATTGAGCACTATTTAATTTGCTATTTCCTAAATTTATGAATTTAAAAGATAATAAAATTTCATGATTTGAAATATATAATTATTTCCATATTATAAGTCATCTGAAAGTTTGACACCAATCAGATAAAAACTGGCTAAGATATCGCTTTTTTCGTTTACTTCTGGGGTAAAGGAGGTATTTATTTTTTGTGTGACTTCAAGTATTTTCATTTATTTCTAGTACACTAATTTAGTGCGTATCAAATCACCTTCTTCATGACGTATTATACCTGTACTGTATACTTGGTATGGTTGCGAATGGAAGCAGCAGAGTACGGAAGTGATTTTGGTTTAAAATAGGGGATTTGGAAATTGAGTGGTGTTATCTGTATTTGTATTATTTAGATATCAGGCACTTATTTAGGACACGGGCAACACCAAGTAATTCATTATAGTATGTTCATATGTCGGGAAATTTCAAAAATATATTTCGAGCTGACAACATGCTTACAAAACGATTGGCACAAATTATAGAATACTAGCATGAGCTGTTATCAAGATATTGCACTTTTTAAAAGAAACTTATCAAAAAAATCACAAAATTAAAAACAGTATTAACTATTATGACATATATTGACTTTTCATATGTAATATTATGCAATAAATTTGTTATCATTCTCGTAGACCAGGTTTGTTTCATTCGCAAGAGAGGACACTTTGTTTAACAGTTTTGTATTTTGATGTCTGAAAATGTGGCAACAGTCATTTAAGAAGAAATGCTTTTCTCTTCGTTTGTAATGCTTGATCATATATTTGAGCTTGGTGACTTATTTAGCAAAATATTGTCAACTTGGCAATATTTCACCACAGATTGACAAAAATATTGTTTCAAAAATTATACTAATTAACAAATCGACACGAATTTATAAATTATTATAAAATTATAATTAGAGATGTGGATTTGGTGAAAAATTTTCAAAATTCTCAGTATTACATTTCAGCTATAATGATATTTCCAGTGACTTTTAAAAGTATTTATTCTTATATTATAGCTAAAGTCAAACATATATTACATTTCAAGGCAAGGATAAAGAAAGGTTTAAATTTAGAAATATATAAAAAATGCTATGCATGAAAATTTCTAATATATGTATACTGCAGTCAGCAGACAATTTAATATTTTCTTTAAGTAAATGTGCTTATGGAGAGTTATAAGAAAATCTATTTTATCTATAATAAAAAAAAAATTTCAAATAGCATGAAATTTTTTTAAATATTTAACTTATTCAGAATAAGTAATTTACTGTTTTTAAAAGTAAACAGTAAATTATTATATATATTATAGGAAAAAATAAAAAAATTATTTTAATTGATAAATACATTATTAAATGCTATATTATATATTATTATTTAAAACCTGCTGATAATTGAAATGAAAACCTTTCTACTACTTTCTAACAAAAAGAAACTAACAAAAAGAAACATAAATTATCTAATTTATATATATATATATATATATATATATATATAAATAAAAATTGAAAGATTTTAATCGAAAATTATGCATAAACTACTGTATGTACAAAAAAACCCATCTCTAGCAAATCTGTTACAAATGAGTAACTATAGACCAAGACTAAGGATAAAGATAGAAGATAACATATCACTACAATGGAAAGGGGGAGGAGAAGAATATTAGGATACAAAAATCACAATTAAAAGTATATAAATATAAAAAAAGGAAAAAGAAAACATGGCAAAAATGAGAAAAGGCAATAATAATTAGCTCAAGATAAGAGATTAAGACATAGAGAACAATCAATTGAAACTACACAAAAAATGGCAGTTAGTTCGAAATTGCATTCTCATCAGGACAGCCATACAATTCGAATTAAAACCGATAGAATAGCCAGTTTCTGACAATGGCGATAGTATTTAACTATAGACACCATTGGAACTGTCTACTGGCTAGTGGAAGGAGAAAAATAAATCAATTGAATTACAAATCTGAAAAAGAATACCTCCTCGAACAGAAATATGAACTCACAAGCATTGCACCACGTGTAAGATAAACTAGTGACTGAGCATTTCACCTCACTTCGTCAATGCGAGTGGGCACCGGAATGAATACATTTGAATGATACATAATATGTATGGAGACTTTCAAAAATAGTAATCAGTATAGGACTCAGGACAAGTGGAAAATAGTCATTCGAAAATAGTAAACAGTATTAGACTCCGGCCAAGTGGTAAGTGAGGTGATAAGAATGGGTAAATTCTCAAAAATGAGTTAACCAATCAAAGATAAATAATGCATGTGTAAAATTATTACGTGGTATATTTGAAATTATTAATAATATTATTTACAAATACTTCCGGATATATATATATTTATATATAAAATAAATTTTTAAAAATGCTTATAATTACACACTTTTTAAAAATAATGAGTATCATAAGAAAGAAGAGACAATTTGCTGGAAAATGAGTTAAGCATATATACAGAAAAATCGGTACTTTTCGGTTATAGGGACCATGCGTTAGCGACTGCTTTTCCGAGTTGTCGCCAAGACGAACATTGGCGATGTAATCCGATACAAAAAATTCACTACAAACACAATGCTTAAAATTTAATATATAATGGGGTTTGATTAACTTTACTTAACAAAAAGATATTGTGTCACATTAAAATTTGTGACTGCTAAAACTCAGCTATTGCTGATAAAATTTCAATAAATTTTATCAAAACACAAATTTATTAAATTTTTTTTTATTAAGAAACGATACTTGACAAAAACGCCACCTATTTACAATATCAGCAACCAGTATAAACTAGAATTTGGCATTGTTCCCATGTGTTGCTGCATTTAACTTCATGGTCCCTATAACCGATAAGTACCGAAAAATCTTCTGAAACTCTTTAAATCCCAAACCTCTTTTAACCAAAATCTATTTCAGAGGCTTTTTTTTTAGTATTTTAAATTATTTTCAAGAAAACCCTTTCCATTAACATAAGTCTATTCCTGAGCCAATATTTCTTTCCTATTCCATTTAAAGAGCTCCAAGAAAGGGCTGCAAAACAAAAACAATCTAATTTATATCAAATAAAATTTTAATTAAAACTTTTGTGATATACACTCAACCTATTTTTGTGCGGTGGATAGGGACCGCATAAAAAAAATCGCACAAAACTTCATGCGTAGCTATAAAAAATAGTTTTCGCAACACAATTAAAAAGTATTTTTTTTATGCGGTGAATAGGGACCGCATAAAAAAAGTCTCATGTAGAAAATAACTCAAAACCTTATGAAATAACTAGGAATTGCTTTTTTAAACGAAATCAAGACATGAGGCTTGGCAACTACTTGGAATCTCGCCAAACCTTTTGGAATCTGATTTAGGAACTACACATGTGAACATTTTTAAATATTTTATTTACATATGTACTTATTTTACACAACCAAAACTTTTCAAAACGTATAATCATTATCCTTCATAGTAAAAATTACGCAAACTTTCTTGTGATAAACTGGTTTAAAATCGCTTTCGTCACTTGAAGATACTACCTCGCACTCGTTTAGAGTTGACTTATTTTTTCAGTTACCATGTAGTCGGTGATCAGTTTTTGCGACGACTGTTGTTTCACTAGACGCCTGTACATGTCTCGGTAGCCAGATATACAAGATTGAAGCTCCTTTTGGAATTTTGAAGTTCTTTCAGAATTGGCATCGATTGCAAGAAAATGACATTCTAATTTATGGCAAAGTTGGAGTCCTGCATAGATTTTATCTGCTGTCATGTTCCAATTTGATTGAAATTTTCATATACCGCACAAAAAAATCGCACAAAAAAAGACCGCACAAAAACAGGTTTGGGTGTATTCTTATAAAATAACATTTTAAAATAAAATAAAAAAATAAATCATATATATTTTTACTTTCCTTGCAATACATGGTAATGTGTAGGGAAAGTATTGGAATCATACCGAAAATCACAACTTGAGTTTTCGACGGATCTACAAGTTTTGAGACCTCTAGAATACAAAAAAAACTATTTTGAACATGACATCTGTGTGTGTGTCTATCTGTGCAATGCATGTATCCACTCTAACTCAAAAACTAATTGACCAAATTTCATAAAATTTAGTAGGTAAGTGACTTGTGGGCAACTCTAGTGCTGATTAGTTTTGAGTACAATTCTGAATAAAAGGACCTGCCTTTTCTTGCAAAATGGCCCATAAAAATTGCCTGTATCCACTTTAGCTGAAAAACTAATGGACCGCATTTCACAAAAATTGGTTCATAAGTCGCTGGTGGGTTTCTCTAGTGCTGGTTAGATTTTGGTATGATTTTTAAAAAAATAAAAAACCTGCCTTTTTTTGCGAAATGACCCGCAAAAATCGTCAAAATCTAAACTAAAGAACTACGTATGCTCAAATATATCCATTAAATGCTTGTTTTATAAGTAATTTTTAATGATGAAAAGAATAAAACTAACCCCATTACACTAGGACTAGCCGTTCTCGAAGTATTTTAGTTTTTTCATATTTTCTCTATGGCACCTTTAAAAATAAGTCCAGTTAACAAATGACAACGAACATTGAATAAAAAGGGAATTAAATTTAATTAAAATAAAGAGAACGTGATTATAAGTCTGCAGGGAAAGTCATGTGCTGCCACATCAAATTTTTTAAATAACACCATTCCTTTCTTGTCAATGTATATATACTCCATACAAAAATATGTACACTTTTAATTAGCACTATCACCTATGGCCTCATCTCTAAATTAATTTTCTATTTGTAATTTTATGTATAATTATTTATTAATGTTTAGAAAAATGTCATAGTGAATATGACATTTTATGCATTATTAAATAATGCACATCGTTTTCTAAAATACTTTAACTTTTTTTTTATTAAATTTTAACTGTGATTTTAATATTTTACAAAAATGGTATAGTACCAGTTGATCCTTTTAAAGACTTCTAAAAGCATGTGCCATGGCCAAAGAGACATTTTCCTTTTACTTCCCCACGTTGATTCAACATTTGCAGGATGAAGCTCACAGCTGCAAATTCAAGAGAACAGTGATCAGTCAGCTCCTCCCCCCCCCCCCCTCCCACTCTTCACGTGCAAGGATTTTACATGCTTAACCCATAACAGTCAGAATTCCTACGCAGCCAAGACTTTGTTTCCCACTGAAACCGAAAACCTGGAATTCTGCTCCTTTCACGTTAGCATAGGCAGTCTGACGAAGAAGCCAATTTTTGTTGTCAACTGCAGAAAATAATGTGCTAAAATTACTCCCACTAAAACAGGACAGCTGGAGAGAATTTGCAGATAGGACCATGATACTCCAAGAGGGAAATCAACATCAAATTCCCCATTGATTTTAGCATTATAACAGGCTACGACACATGAGAGCCACCCTAAGAACAGGAGTAGCCAATTACGTGTTTCCTAAGACAGTGTGAGTTTAGCACATATTAGCATTAGTAAAAAAAAATGTTGAGAGAGGAGAAAATCGTCTGCAAGTGTGATCCAGCTTGTGCCGGCCACTCTGGGCTCTTTCTTCAGAAATGATTGCTGAAATTTTTACCTCTCTGTGCTGGTTGAGAATTGAGTATATGAGATGTCTGACATGAGTCCTGAGGTCCCGAACCGTACATTAGGCTTAATGAGCAGTAGAGGGGTGGTATAGTGCCTGGTCCATAGAGGTCCATATTTTTTCGATTTACGAATGCTAGATGATGGCTACATAACTACTGGATGTGAAAGGAACGAGACTATTAAGGACGTGTCTCGGAATGCTTATCAGTAGATTTTAACTTTATACAATGACTGTATATCCCAAACATGCCTAGAATCTGATGCGGAGGCCAATTAATAATGCCGAGTGCATGAAGTTGGCTACCTTGACAAACTGAAAGACCATGTTATCTCAAATTTTCTGGGACGATTGTGAAAGTGGCAAGAACCGGCTCCTCATATTAGTCAACATAAGTCACCTATTTTGTATTACAATACTGTCTCAGAAGCATTGGGTTAATTTTAACAAGTAGGAATTTCGAATTTATTAATGTTGTTTTCTATTTTTACACATCTAATATAAAACACAAAATTTTGATCAAATCATTTAAATGTCTAATTTTTTAATATTATGGCATTCTTGTACAATGCTCTAATCTAGTATTGATTTAAATAATTTTAAATGATCACCCTCCAAAGAGACTTAAGGGGAAGAATACAAGAAACGTGTGATGAATATTAAAATGTAAAATTATAATTATGAAACTTACATAAAAGATATGAAGAAATGCAATATAATTTGTAATATATTTAGATATTGGTTAATGGATTATGCCTTAATTTGTTGGTAAAAATTGTGCCAAGATTTTTAACAGATAAATATTCACTTCTTATGCATAAATATATAATATGTCTATATATGTAAATAAAGTGCATTTGGATCCACACGGACCTCATGACTGCCTCCAATCTTATGGAATTAATTAAGTACATAATAATATGCTTGATTTTCAGATACTTTGCAGTGTAAGTCTCCCTTTTAAAATGCCAACCACTTGATTCGATCTTATGTATTAAGTAATAGACCAAAATTAATGATATCTTAATGAAGTATGCAGTTTTAGTTATTTAATTTACTGAGCAGTTCTACGTGGTCTAAAGACTTCTTAAAATTTGTATCAGGAGTAATTACAGCCATTCCAGGAGTAACTACGGTCATAAAAAGTAAATAATGTTAAATAATCACAGTTAAGATAGTTAAATAATCACAGTGTTTCTTCCTTTAATAAGTAATGTCATTACAGTTTATAATTTTTTGATTTAAATTTTACCAGATACTGGGGCCCAATTTTAAATTTAATAGATTTGGAGATCTAGAATTTTCTATACTGAGTGCCAGCCTGATATAAAAGGTGAAAGCAAATATTAATTTTAACTCATTACCAATGGTGTAAGCAAATATTAATTTTAACTTATTACTGAAGATATGGCAAATCTTCGACATTTGAGCTATAATTATCTGTACAAATCATCACACACATTGACATATTTTTAATATGCTTTCACACTAAAGCATATAGCAACTATTTCAAATTCTTCACTTATATCACCACGAAATTCATTAATCAATTGTTAAATTATACTTTCAGAAACCTATTTTACTCTTTTCTACATGATTATTACAATTCATCTAACTAATTTCTTACTAGCTCACACACACTCCCCTTGAAAACCAGAGATAACAATTCTCACCTCTAATCCCCTTCTAAATGTACCATCCAAGACCATCTTCTTTAAAATAAACACAGAATAACTGCCATGAAAGAAACCATCCCTATAAATTTCTCAGTCAACATGCCTTTTTAACCAGAATCACCACAATAGCTTGTATGTGTGTGTTTGTTTATACAATCAATGTAGTCAGCATTCTGATGAAAAACAAAACCCGAAACTAAAATGTGAAAGTCAATGATTCAAGTAACTAGCCTTGCAAAAGCTGTTGGATTCTATCACCATCCATTATTAAAAATATTAATGAAATAACCCAATCCTATGTTGTGCATTGGTATGACTGGGCTCTAGCAGCCACCCGCTTTGATTAGCAAATATGCATCAGCCAGCAAGAGAATCTCTCCAATGCATATATACTACGATACTTTCTGAAAAATGATTTCTGACATATTTTGCAAATAAATAATTTCCTATGAATATGTGTATGCATATGTTAATTTAAACTCTTTTTTAAACAAATGGTTTCTGACATATTTTGCATACAAAAGGTTTTCTAAGAGTATGTGTAAACAAATGTTGATCTACAGTTCTTTTCGAGTAAATGATTTCTGACATTTTGCATACAAATGGTTTCTTGCTAGTATTTATAGGCACATGTTAATTTAAATTTACTTTTTGAGTAAATGGTATTTGACACAATTCATATAGAGTTTTATACCATTATGTTTAATCAAATGTTGATCTAAACTTAATTTTCTCAATAAATGATTTTAGCACATATATCACAAACAAATGATTTCTCACCGACATACAAATCTCAATCTAAAGCTTCCTCATGAAGAAATAATGTCGACCATATTTCATATCGCAAAAAGTATCTTACCAGTATGTTTAAGCATATGTTGATCTAAAGTTTCTTTCTCCGTAAATGATTTCTGAAATATTTCACATATATTATGTATTAAAAAATGCTGATTTAATTATATTTCTTGAGTAAATGTTGTTTGACATATTTAACTTACAAATGTTTTAGCACCAATATGTATCAGCAAATGTTGATTTAAACTGCTTTTCTGCTTAAATGTTTTCTGACATATTTCACATACAAATGGTTTATCACGAGTATGTATAAGCAAATGTTGATTCAAATTGCTTTTCTGAGTAAATGGTTTCTGGCATATTTCACATACATATGGCTTTTCACCAGAATGTATAATTAAATGGTGTTTTAAATTTTCTTTCAGAGAAAATGATTTCTGACATATTTCACATACAAATGGTTTATCACCAGTATGTATAAGCAAATGTTGAATCAAATTGCCTTTCTGAGTAAATGGTTTCCGACATATTTCACATACAAATAGTTTCTTACCACTATGCATAAGCAAATGTTGATTTAAACTGCTTTTCTGATTAAATGGTTTCTGACATATTTCACATACAAATGGTTTATCACCAGTATGTATAAGCAAATGTTGATTCAAACTGCTTTTCTGAGTAAATGATGTCTGACATATTTCACATACAAATGGCTTTTCACCAGAATGTGTAATTAAATGGTGTTTTAAATTTTCTTTCAGAGAAAATGATTTCTGACATATTTCACATACAAATGGTTTATCACCAGTATGTATAAGCAAATGTCGATTCAAACTGCTTTTCTGAGAAAATGGTTTCTGACATATTTCACATACAAATGGTTTCTCACCAGTATGTGTAAGGAAATGTTGATTTAAACTTCCTCTGTAAGTAAATGATGTCTGACATATTTCACATACAAATGGCTTTTCACCAGTATGTGTAATTAAATGTTGTTTTAAATATCCTTTCTGAGTAAATGATTTCTGACATATTTCACATACAAATGATTTATAACTTCCAGTGTGTATAAGCAAATGTTTATTCAAATGGCTTTTCTGAGCAAATGGTTTCTGACATATTTCACACACAAATGGTTTCTCACCAGTATGTAAAAACAAATGTTGTTGCAAACTGATTTTAATAACAAATTGTTTCCCACATATTTTGCATACAAATGGTTTTTCACCAGTATGTATCATCAAATGTTGATTTAAATTTTCTTTCTTAACAAATGATTTCTGATATATTTCACATACAAATGGATTCTTATCAGTATGTGTAATCAAATGTTGCTTTAAAGTTACTTTGTGAGTAAATGATTTCTGACACATTTCACATACAAATGGCTTCTCACCAGTATGTATACGCAAATGTTAAGTAAACTTCCTTTGTTGGTAAATAATTTCTGACATATTTCACATACAAATAGCTTTTCACCAGTATGTGTAAGCAAATGTTAATTTAATCGTTCTTTGCCGGTAAATATTTTCTGACATATTTTGCATGCAAATAGTTTCTTACCAGTATGTGTAATCAATTATTGATTTAAAGTTACTTTGTAAGTAAATCATTTCTGAGATATTTAACATATAAATGGTTTCTCACCAGTAAGTATAAACAAATGTTGATTCAAACTGCTTTTCTTAGCATATAATTTCGGACATATTTTGCTTTCAAATGGTTTCAACTAGCATGTGTAAACAATGTTAATCAAAAGTTCTTATCTGAATAAATGATTGACATATTTCACATAAAAATTCTGATATATTTCACATACAAATGATTTCTAGTAAGTATAAGCAAATGTCAGTTAAAATTTATTTTATGAGTATATGGTCTTTAAAATATTTCACATACAACTGGTTTCTCATTTCGGTTGAGCTTCCGCAAATGCGCCGTTGCTGTCTAGAGCTCCCCTAAGACCGACCGTGACGTCATTTCATCGCCAATAGTCAACGCTTGGCATTATTCTGGGGTTACATTTATTTGAGGAGGATATCGTCACGTTTGGCGTTTTCCAAGGCATTATTTTGGGGTTACATTTATGTTGTGTTCAAGATGATGGGGATTTTGTTCGGCTCGCGATGGTCAAACGTGCTTTTTACAATTTCTCTTTCTCTGTCGGTTTATAACGGATACTTGATTTGAATATGGAAATATTAAATGTCGGAGTGATGGGATGGGGTTTATTTTTTTGCCAATTCGCGGCAATGCAGTGATTTCGGGACAAATATGATACTTACAATTAAATGATACGGTACAAAATATTTATTTGTTTGAGTCATTTATAGTATATTTAAAACTACGTGTTAATTTAATGATTTCAGTTAAGGTTCGAAAAATACAAATATAACGCCGTTTTAACAAACTTTTGTAAAATAAACATTTCTGCTTATGTTATAAAAAGCTAATATTTATGAAGTATAAAAATCACTGATTGGCCGGAAAACTTAAAAAAGAGGATAATTATAGAATATTTAAATATTTGTTTTAGTATGTCTGTGCCGTATCGTAGCCAGAATTTTACAAAGGGTGGGGATTGACGATCGAATAGAGGGCATTAAGAGTGCTGGATTTTGTTTTGCAAGAGGGATTGTATTGATAACTAATATGCTAATTCACAAGAAAGGGAGAAGGGACCCCATGTGCCGTACGCCACTGGTACCGTTTGCAGAACAGCGGTTACAATGAATACTTTGGAAAGGATTAAGAGGACCATGCTTTGAACGTAAAACTTGTATATAAATATATGATTATGTATAGGATATTGAAATATTTTTATAGGATCCGTAGAGTTCATAGGCGTTGCTAGAATTTCAAAAGGGGGGGGGGGGGTCATTTACATTGTTAGTCGTTGCATGGGAAGAGAACAGGGCCTCCCATAAGGGGGAACGGACACCATTTGAATAGGAAGGGGGGGGGGGTCCAATGACTACTTTGAAAAGGAATAAAATGACCATGCATTGAACGGAAAACTTACAGTAGGATATTGAAACATTCTTTTAAATATCCGTATAGTTTATAGGAGTAGATAGAATTTTAGAAAGGGGGGAGGACGAGGATCGAATGGAGGACATTTACAATACCCGATTTCATTTTCCAGTATGGATTACAGTTCCGCGTTTCGTTTCCCAGTGATTTAAAAACCATCAAGCTTTAAAATAGGATGTATTTCTATTTTTTGTACAGGTGTTTAAAGTTAACACGATTCACTAGAAGTGAGTACGAACCGTATTGTAATGAAAAAAATTTACCTTGATAGTAGTATTATTTAGGAATCTTGGGTAATTCATTTATTTTTAACATTCAACGCAATTTTGAATTTTCATAAAAATAGAAAATAAAACAAAAGGTGTAACATAATTTACGGCTGGAATAATGTAACTGATTACATGCTTGGGTACAATCCAAGAGGACTGGCTTCGATCTCCGCTTTCAGCCGTAATTTTGAGCTAAAATTTTTTATACGCGAAACTTTCAATTTTACAAAAAATATATTAATGCTTGTAAAATTTAACTATATTTACTGGTTTTTATTTTCTTTCATAAATATTTTTCTTTTGTAAGTTTTGTATACTTGTATGTGCAAAATCGCATAATAGTACTTTTAATGGAACTTTCATGAGAATTTGTTTTTCAGTATGATTAAAAGTATAAGCTGTTGTAAGTGAGATATAGGAGTTCAGCCCCCATTAAGATCAGTCTCAACTCTAAAATTTTCTTCTACTTATGATTTTATAGAATTATGTAATGTAAAAGGATTTAATGCAAAACATTTTCATTGTTGATTTCAGCTGATTTCATAATTGAAGCTACCGAACAAGGGGCAGTGTGCTTCAATACAGGGCAGTGTGCTTCAATACAGCGTAATGTGCGCATTAATAATTGATATATCTATAATTTCAGCAATGTAAAATTCTTGTTCGCTTACAATTAATATTTTTTAAAGTAGTGTAAAGTTAATTTCACATGGCAACTAACATAAAATCAATCCTTGAAGCCGTCAATTACAATAATGATTACAAATGAAATATATGCACACCTATGCAACTATTTTCCCAAACGATAGAAGAATGATTTAATGAGTATTAAAATAGATTTAGTACATGGATTTCTATAAAAATGGAAAATTTGAATTTTTAAAACAGTTTATCAATACTTCACGCGGAAGCATAAAGGACATGCACGATATTTAGTATTAAGTTGAATAAAAAAGATGCTGCGTCCTGTGAATGCACATCTCTGAAATTTATATCTAAAAAAACTTTGATTGATTTTATCAAAATATTGCTTACCCATTTCGATGTGAATAATGTCTATGGTTTCTCTGGCGGAAAAGCGGAGCTTTACGAAAAATGTAAATACTTTAGACGCTTATAACCCCGAGCCTAATAAAAATGTAAATAATTTTTCTTGTTTGGTAGGAAATAGCGTTCAGATTATGCATATATTAAAACAATTTCAATGTCGTAAAATTTTAACCTTTTTTATGAAAAAACTTTAAAAAAAATTTATCTCTGAGCGAGTAGTTTTCCTTTTTCATTTTACTAGCTTTCATTTAAAATACATAGTGAAATATAAAAAATAGATATAAAGAGTAAACTACAAAAATGTGTATTAGAAAATTTAGTATTAAAATCAATATTTATTATTTAAGAAAGCTCCTATAGTTTTCGAGTCATTGTATTGTCAAGTTAAAAAAGATTGGGAGTTTTTCCGTTTTTCAAATTTGTAACGCCTATAAGCTTAAAAACTAACAGAGCTAGCTTTGAACATTAGGCAAGAATGTGCATCTCTTTGAAAACCCTACAGGTGTATATAATTAGAATTTGGATAGAGTTCTATTTTTTTTAAATAACTTGTCCGATTGTGTTTGTAACAAACGATTTTTTTTTTCACTCGAAATATTTTCGAAAATAAAAAAAATAGGTATAAACAGTAAGTGATGAAATTATGTATAAGAAAATTTATTTTCTAAATCTATATTTATTTTTTAAAAAAGCTCTTATAGTTTTCGAGTAACCGACTTTTCACGTTGAAGAAGTATTAAAATTTTATGTTTTTCAAGTTTGTAATATGCTTATATCTTCAATATTTAAGTGATAGCTATAAATAATAAGCAAGAATTTGTATCTTTTTGAAAACCCTATAAATGTATATAATCCGAATTTGGATCGAGTTTTTTTTTTTTTTTCTTTTTGTTATTAGGAAAATTGAGTTTTATTTTGAAAATGTTATTCACTTAAAACCGTTTGAGGCTCTTTCGGACTGGAGCTACCGCCGATTTTTTTTTCTTTTTCGTTTTATTTTCAAATATTTTTCTTGAAATATATGTTCTCGATATATTGCACTTTTTAAAACAATGTATCAAAAAATTACATAAAATTAAACATTATAAACTACTGTGAAATGTATTTACTTTTACATGTAGTATTCTGCGCTAAATTTTTTTAACATCATTCTCGTGGGTCTAGTACGTTCCATTCACGACAGAAGATACATTACTTAATAATTTTGACGCCTAACAATTCGTCAACAGTCATTTATATATAAGATATGCCCTTATCTCTGTCTGTATGTAACGCTAGGCGAGATATGTGGCGTAGTGACTTATTTAGCTTTTGACTTATTTAGTGGTGTCTTATTTAGCAAAAGAACACCAGCTTTCATATTTTGCCCCAGATTAACGTAAACATTGTTAAAATCGAACAAAAAAATGAAGTTAAGTTAACAAAAATGACGCCACAATGGTGAGTTAATTATTGAAATATATGTAGACTATTGCTTATTGCGTATGCAATCAATATTGATAATTGTCCATTTAGAGTTGTGCGAAACATAAATTAATTGGGTACTTCGAAATCATTTTACATGCTGTCATCGAGAAAAGCGCCCATTGTGCAATTTAACATTACAAACATTGTACCGTAACGTAGATCTTATACATCATGTGAAAAAAGTGCATTCATTGTACTATATATGGAAAGTCATGTGCTGCCCACATCAACATTTCTTTATTTGCGCTGGATTTTACGAAACTGATATAGTATAACTTGATAACAATTTTAAAACTTCTACAGTTTTCTTTTATAAGTTATTCTAAAATGTTTCCTAAAATTTCTTTAAAAATCATGTTTATATTAATGTGAAATTATTACATAAATTAGGAGCAGAAGTTATTATTTAGCATTAGATATTAAGTTAGGAGCAGACCAATCATTAAAACGAATCTTAACAATAACGTCGAAGAATTGTGTGATTTCAGATAATAAGTATTAATAAATGGTATTTTAACACTTTAAATTCATAGCGTAATTCAAATGATATCGTATTCTCACATACACAATGAACCGGGGACACTTTAAATTTTTATTACAATAAAAATTATTTTTAAAATATACTCTATGTGTTCTGTTATAAACCATTATATGCACCTGTGAAGCTTGGCTTGGGCAACAAAATGAAAATACTTCTGGGACGGGGTCTTTTCCTTTCAAGCCCTTCGAGGTGTAATCAAGTTCTTTGTTCAAGCCTTGTAGCGGCACCCCCCATAGCGGCACCACTATCGGAATTGACGCTTCGAGGCAGACATGTGTGGATCTTTGAGGCAAGTGGCACCAATTAGGGACGGAAAATTTATGGCTCTATTTTTGTGAAAAACAAGAAAACGTTTGAGTTCAGTTTGCTTTGAAAGCGAATCCATGCTAAAACCCTCTTCTTTGTTGTTGCAACAAAGTAGATCTACTAGTCACACAGAAGCTTCAAGCAATCCATGCGACTGCTTGGGGCTTCAAAACTGGAAAAGAAATTTCTTTTCTTCTTCTTTTTTATATTTTTTTAATAATTAAATAATAAGAATTTTAAGAATTAAATATAACTTTTGTCTGAAGCTAATTATTGCAAAGTCGCATATGATCACTAATTTGCCCCTCTTACGTTTTCCTTTATTATTTCGTATTATTCTGAAATTTACCTTCATTTAGATTTCAGTAGCTGTAATCTGAATAGGGTTTGAAGTTGGTAAGACAGAATCAGTAACATCTTTCATTAGTCTATTCGCTTTTGTATATTTTGTGGTTGCAGGGCCCCCATAGAGCCTACTAGGCCTCGGTCTAAAACCTTTTGTCTAATCTGTGTTCCTTCTTCACCTTGCCCAAACTATAATTATCGGCCTTTTAGTAATAGATCAATTAGCAAAATTATGACTATTATTTTGGCCGAAAAGTGGCGTAGTTACAATTTTAGGGCCTAGAAGCAACATCTTTAGTCGGCTGTGACGAACCCGTCACTTTTTCAAGCCTATTTCAGCCATTTTCAGAACAGTTTCAGAGTTCATACACCTTAAGACCGCCTGCATTGCAGTTTTTGGAAAACAAGGCTATAAAACTCTGTCATCGCAGTCTGATTTCGGAGAAATGCACCCAATTTGAGCCGTCATCAGAGAAGGGAGAACTAATCCCAGAGGGGAACGTTAGGTGGTCTATGATATGCAGAGCTTGGAAAAAGACATTCCAGAGCTTTGTCAGGGTGGTCCTCAGATTTTGGACCAGAATATATACACGAAAGGGACGCTTTTCGGGAGAGGCGAGACAATTTTCGTAGAGACAGGTCGCACGTTTGGTGCTCCTGATGCACAGGTTCTCGCCCTCACCAGAATGTTATTCTGTAACTTGTTGATATTCCTCGTCATGCTATAATAAAAGCTTATTTTCTTTATCAACGATGCCTGTTTTATCCAGACTTGGAGAAAGTCATTATTTTCATGATCTTATCGATGTAATCATGGTATCGAGTATGGTATTTAGGTCGGCACATTTCACTTTATGTGCGCGGACCGGAATAACGCTACTGAGTCAACAACCATGCAGAGGCATAGTATCCAGCAGCAGAGAATGGAAAATTCATTACAAAATGGTATCCAGCGACGGCATACGTTACAAAATGATGGCGAACGGATGGATTTATCACATCGGCCTTATTTTTTATATCCCCCCCCCCCCCACCCTCCCCTACGCTATATTTTACATTCGGTTTTAGGAGCCCACTATACGATATTTGCCATTCGATGTGAGGCTCCCATATAGAGATAGAACTCTGAACAGCGACATTTTTTCAAAGGTTCCTAAGTTTTAGGGCCCCAAAGTATCTATTGTATATGTTATGCTCATCTGCTGGAAACAAGCCTATCAAAATAGATTTTCCAAGACTCAGATTTCTTTAAGTCATCGTAGTCATCGTATGATGTATGACAGTCATAATTGTTGGCCATGCCTGACTGTAGGGACCTGGAAGACTTGTAGGTCCGGACCGCATAAGTAGTTCATGAAAAAAAGTCAATAACTTGTAACATAGGGAGTAATAAGGGGCCACACATTTGCTGCATAGGGGTCTAAATATTCTGTCGGCGATACTGTTCATACTTAAAGAAATAAGACATTAATAATTAAATGAAGTCAGTTTATGCTTGCGGGAATTTCATGAAGTGTTTTAGGTGCAGAAAGCCTTCAATGTATTTAAAATTTTCTGACAAATTTATTAAAAGTCTACTTGACTGGGTATAAACATTGCAGGCTAATACACAAGCTGAATAAGGCTAGATTGCAGAATGATAAAAGCATGTTTGATACTGAAAATTCTGCTGTCTCAAACCCTGTTCTCTGACAAAGAGAGGCCTTGAAATGACGGTTTTCATGCAACAAATATTAATGTACTAGATTTTATTGAGAACTGAAATTAAGCTTTTGAATTGTACTAAGTACTAACTTTCAAATGGTTAAAACAACTTCGATAGTCCTTGAAAAAGAAAAATCTGATGCCGGCAGCACATGACTTTCGCTGCAGACTGAAACTCATGTTTTCTTTATTTCCCTAATAATTCATTAGATTGAGTTTAATTGCCCCAAATAACACTCAATTTGCATTTTTAATACAATCTTTGTTTTTATTTGGTAATTGGATATTTTTCAGAAATCGGATAACAAAAACGCAAGAAATCTCAAATATCTTGAGAACAAGAATTGAAACTATGAAACAAGAATTTAATTGGTATATTTGAGCATAAGTAGTCTTTTGTGTTTTTTAGATTTTTGCGGGCCATTTTGTAAAAAAAGGCAGGTTGTTCTTTTTCGAATCGTACTAAAATCTAATCAGCGCCAGAGTATCCTACAAGTAATTTATCTACCAAATTTTATGAAATTTGGTGAATTAGTATTTTAGCTAGAGTGGACACATGAATTTTTTACGGGCCATTTCGCAAAAAAAGGCGGTTTCTGTTCTTACAAATCCTACCAAAAACTAATCAGCACCAGGGTCTCACCCAAGTGACTTACCTACCAAATTTTATGAAATTCGGTCCATTAGTTTTTAGTTAGAGTGGATACATACATTGCACAGACAGACACACACAGACGTCACGCTAAAAATAGTTTTTTCGTATTCTGGAGATCTCGAAACGTGTAGATCCGTCGAAAACTCGGGTTGTGATTTTCGGCATGATTCCAATACTTTTCCTTTACATTACCACGTATTGCAGGGAATGTAAAAATCTGATGTGGGCAGCACATGACTTTCCCTGCAGACTCAAATTCATTTTTTCTTTATTTCTTTAAGAACTCATTAAATTGAGTTTAATTGCACAAAATGAGACTGAATTTGCATTTTTAATTCAATTTCTGCTTTTATTTGGTAATTGGGCATTTTCCCAAAGGCGGCATAAAAAAATGCGAAAAATCTCAAATATCTCGAAAATGGTTAGTCCTAGTCTAATGGGGTTGGTCTTATTCTTTTCTTCGTTAAACATTACGTATTAAACAAGCATTTAATGGATATATTTCAGCATACGCAGTTTTTTATTTTAGATTTTGGGCCATTTTGCAAAAAAGGTAGATTATTTTTTTTTAAATCATACCAAAATCTAATCAGCACCAGCGTGATCCCCAAGCGACTTATCTACCAAATTTTGTGAAATTCGGTCCATTAAATTTTCAGCTAGAGTGGATACAAACTTTTGCGGGCCATTTCGCAAAAAAAGGCGGGTTCTTTTATCTCAAATCGTACCCAAAACTAATCAGCACCAGATTCTCTCACAAGTGAATTACCTACCAAATTTTATGAAATTCGCTCAATTAGTTTTTTAGTTAGAGTGGATACAAAATCTGTACAGACAGACAGACACACAGATGTCACGCTAAAAATAGTTTTTTTGTATTCTAGACCTCGAGGTCTCGAAACGTGTAGATCCGTCGAAAACTCGAGTTGCGATTTTCGACATGATTCCAATACTTTCCCTATACATTACCATGTATTGCAGGGAAAGTAAAAACTGACATGGGGAGTTCTCTTTTTGTTCGAGTGTCAGATTACTTTTAAGTTTTATCTACATATTACGATTTCTGAATAAAAATTGCCAGCGGTTTCTTTGTGAAACAGTAGTTTACGGCCAGTCGTTTATGGATATTGATAATCAACTCTTAGCTTACAAATATAAATATGCAATTATTTGTTAATAATTTATATGTATTGAAATATATAATAGTAACTAGTATGGTTTATAAATGATAATGAGTAATTGTGTTTTTGGTGAGCCCCCATGAATTTCACTTTAGTTCATCTTCAATTTCATCTGTGGCTACGGCCCTGAACCATTGAATTTACTGGATTACAGGTCACTAAGAGAACTTAAAAAATTTTATTTTCAATAGTCTAAATTATCTTAATTTCATTTATATAATGTTATCTCACAAAGTTGATTAAAAATCGAATTTCTTTTATTAGGGACAGGCGCCTTCAAAAGTCATTTTCACTACACCTGATTTTAATTCCACACGGCAGCCCTAAGCAATTGTCTATAATTGCCCATACCGGGCAAATATAGACAAAATTGCCCATAAAATTTTCCATATTGTATTTATCTATACCTAGCTCAAAACTTTATCTTAACATCTGTGCTCGAGTTGGGTTGTTAGTCATTACGATTGTTAGTGCATATCGTTTTTAAATTTCCATATTAGTTATATATATATATGTATTAAAAAACGGTTCAATTAAAAATACACCTACTTATTGCGCTAGTGCAGCACATAAATAAGATGATATTTTTAAGTAATAAAGATGAATTATAATAGAATTATTGAAGAGAAACAGTAAATCAATTGTTTCGAATTTACAGATTATCAAATAGAAAGTTTCATCAATTACATATAAAAACCTTATTCAAACTAGTAAATCATACTTTTATCCATTATATTTGGTTAGCAGTATAAAGTTTAGGGTAACACAGAGTTATTCATGCCCTTTGTCATGTCTAAATCACTATAGAATTTTAACAATTTTTCCCTTTTATTTACTAACTGATACTTATGGTTATATTTTCTTTTATTACGCATTTCGTTATACTTGTATCAACTAACAGAGCATTTTGCCAGGAGATACATGTAAGGAATCGGCGGAAGGCCGTGTCTAATTTCTATAATCGATTAATATTCGATTCTCTATTCAATACATATTTTATTATTTCTTTATTTTTATTTTAGTGTTAATAATGATTATCATTTTTATCTATATGTATTAATAAGCACTGGTTGTATTTTGAATGCAAATAATCTGGTTTTTACACTTTCTAATATACTTTAGAATGGGTTTACTATTTACAATTATTATTATAATCTTTATGAATGGATTTATTATTTACAATTATTATTCTAATCTTTATGAAAGACAAATAGAATACGATAAAAGTACGATGCAGCCTCTGTAATCCAAAGGCTCTGTTTGTGTTTTTGCTCATATTCAGACATAATTTGGGGTTCCTATGCAACAAATGTGCCCCTATTTAACACGTTATTGACCTTTATATATATATATATATATATATATATATATATATATATATATATATATATATATACATATATAATATATATATATATATATATATATATATATAAACTGTTTATAAGGCTCAGGCATCCCTACCCACTATGCATTTCATCTTTTGCCCTCCTCAGCAGAATGAAGAAAGCAATAATACATAGATGTACGTCCATAAATAAATAAATGCTCTCGTGGACTGTGCATTGATGAGAAGGTACTTTGTGACGCTACTTGAATTTTGGTTGTCCGTTCATAATCTATCTATCTATATATAACAATTGCCAACTGTCCGTCTGTTTGTCCGTCATGCTTTTTTTAGGCACTTTCCGAATACATAGAGACTTGCAATTTGGTACACGGGTCGATTGTTCGATAAAATCACATAAAAAAAATCGAATTTTTCAAAAACTTTGTGTAGAGGGCTGCTCCACACCAACATGTTAGAAAAGTGGAATGACTGGAAAGCATACTTTGTAATGAGATAGAGACTTCAAATTTAGTGTATGGGTAAACCGTTCGATAGGAAGAAAGTGTGCAATTTCAGATTTCCAGTATTTGCTACTTTAGGGGGTGTCACACACCAAAATGTTCGATTTACCTAATAAATGATAAACGCCTACATTAAAATTTGATTTAAGGGCTAATAATTTAATATAAACCCAAGGCGAATAGAATTTTTCATAAATGTTCATTTAAACGGGTGATTCACATAAAATGTTCGAAAGTTGAAATGATAACATTTGCATGCTTCAGTACGAGATATAAACTTAAAATATGATGTACGGGTAGATAGTTCGAAAGGAAGAAAGTGGGCAATTTCAGGCTTCCAATATTTCCTTCGTCAGGGGGTTCCTCACACCAAAATTTTCGATTTTCCGAATAAATGTGATACGTGAATTATTAAAAAATGCACGTTAATCGAGGTTGCTTATTGTGAGACCGTTGATTTACAACGGGTATTCGGCTAGTAAACACCTATTTATGTATTAGTCAAAAAAGCACGGTAATATTTACATCCGTTTACGCCAACATACTTATGTGAAACTGCTTTTTCTGCTTTCATCATTATAAAAACCGAACATTTTTAGATAAACTAGAAGTTGAAGATGATCTCAGAGTAACGATCTCAAATATAAATCGAAAAATGGAGAGCTTTCAAATTCAAATTTCTCATTTGGACTGTCAAATATTGTATGTAATTTTTTTTTTTTCTATTAATAACATTCGTTTTTTGTTTCAATATATAGATTTAAGCTCAACTTTCCCATTAGGACTGTCAAACATTTTTATTAACAGCATTTTCTTGTTTCAATAAACTCTACTATTTCTAGCTAGACGAAGCATTTACTTTAAATTGCTAAAATTAACTAATATTGGCGAATGCAAAATAAATACTTTTAAAAATCTGTATTTAATTGTAATTTTTAATCCCTTTTACTCTCCCTGCAATACATAGTAATGAATAGGGAAAGCATTGGAATCATGCCGAAAATCACAACTCGAGTTTTCGACGGATCTACACGTTTCGAGACCTCTAGAATACGAAAAACTTTTTAGTGTGACGTCTGCGTGTGTGTCTGTCTGTGCAATAAATGTATCCACTCTAACTCAAAAATTAATGGACCGAATTTCATAAAATTTGGTAGGTTAGTCACTTGTGTGTGACCCTGGTTCTGATTAGTTTTTGGCACGATTCGGGATAAAACAACCTGCCTCTTTTTGCGAAATGGCCCGCAAAAATTGCCTGCATCCACTCTAACTGAAAAAGTAATTGATCAAATTTTACAAAATTTGGTAGATAAGTCACTTGTGGGTCACCCTGGTGCTGGTGGTTTTAATACTATTCGAAAAAGAAGATCTCGCATTTTTTTACAGAAAGCCCGTAAAAATTGGATGTATCTACGCTAATTCAACTAATCGACTAAATTTCATAAAATTTGATAGATAAATCACTTATGGGCGTCCTTGGTGCTGATTAGATTTTGGTACGATTCGAAATAAATGAACCTGCCTTTATTGCGAAATGGCCCGCAAAAATTTTATCCTCTCCAGCTGACAAACTAATTGATTAAATTACACAAAATTTGGTAGTTAAGTCGCTCGTAGGATACTGTGATGAGGGTTAGATTTTGATACGATTCGGAAAAAAAGAATTTGCCTTTTTTTTTTTAGCGAAATGACTCGCAAATCTAATATTTTCCATCTAAAATAAAATACTACATGTGCAAGATAGTGAAACTCTGAAATAAATGACTAAAATTGATGAAATATATTAATTATATGCTTGTTCTACATATAAAATTTGACAACTAAGCGATTAAATCTGACCGCCTGACTGTAGGATAAACCGTTCTCGAGATAGTTGTTGTTGTTGTTGAGACCCAGACCGTCCGACCTACCAGAAAGGTGTAAGGTAACTGTATGGACGGCCGGGAAGTGCCATCCAATTTAGACCGGAACCCAGTGGGGGAGGCATCCACAGGGACCGTACCCTCCTTCCCCTACCACCAACCTCTGTTCTCGAGATAGTGTAGTTTTTTTTGGAATTTTAAGGACCTGAAGAATTTAAAGTGAATTAAGTTGGCAAAAGAAACGAAGATGCAATGAAAAAAAAAAAAATAAAAAAAAAAAAATAAAAAATAAAAAAACGAATTGGATATAATATCAGAAAATTATCCATATTATTCTCGGCAATTAAACTTAATTTAATGCATAATGGAATACAAAATTACAAAATGAATTTGAATCTGCAGGGAAAGTCATGTGCTGCTCACATCAGATTTTTATTTACATAGGGTGACTTGGAGTCTCCTAAATAAAATAATGCTTGAATGGGATCGCACCAACGAAAATGTGACGCACCACTGATGTAAATGATATTTAATATTGAATTAAATAAATAAAAGGACTAAGTTTCTTATATTTGTATTAGACGTAAATTGCTCTTAGCTGTGTTTGCTAGCTGTGTAATTGTTTTACAGGCCGAGTTCGCTGCTTAGTTCGGTTGCGTAAAAATTGCATGTGTTCTACTTCCCATACTGCTATACTATAGATTATTATAACAGTAATGGATTTTTTTTTTAAATCCGATTTTGAAGAAATTTGCATATGTGTTTCATTCTTCTAAAACGGGTATCGTTGATGAGAGAAGCCGAAATGAAATTATCCTACCCATGAAGCAATTATCATACCACAATCAGACGTTCAAATACATCTCCTCAAATGGAGCTGCTTTTTATGAAATGGCCAGATGTGATACATTTTAATGTTTTTGAAACGTTGGAGCAAAGTAACTGAGATTATTACTTTTGACACGAATTATTTTTCTCTGTGTCTGCTATATTCAATGATACGTCATCTAAAACATATCCGAATTTCAAATAAAATTTACAAATTTGAGTTATGTCTATAGATACATTCTAAAGAAATATAAGTAGCAAGAAACAGGTAACAGTTACATTATTTCTCTAATAAATCTCATAATTCAAGTATATTGCGTTAGAAATCTTTGAATTATTATTACAATTATTGTTATTTCATAATAGTGTATACACGCACACACATATATATATTCCATTCTATTGATATTTGTTGATAATCTTCAGCTTGACTAGAAATTTGCATTTTTTAATCGATGATTCTCTATTTAATACTTCTTTTTATTATGCAGGCATATTTTAGAGTTTTTTGAGTTGCAACTTCTCTCTATTCTATCATTGAATTTTTAAACTATTATATATATATATATATATATATATATATATACATATATATATTATTTATTTATTTTTCTTATGCGTATTCTGATGCAATTTCCTGATGCATATTTTTGTCCTTTAATATTTTGACCTTTATTTTTGTCCTTTATTTATATCTATTTGTTATAGTTTCATTTCAAAGACATTTCAAGTGAAAGTAAGAAAAATACAAAAAGACCTCGCTCAGACAGATAACTTTTTAAAGTTTTTTCAAAAAACAAGTTCAAAATATTAAATTAATGAAATTATTTTTATATATATTTAATCTGGAACAAGAAAAAATATTTACATTTCTATCTATTGAGTTCGGCAGTATACGCGTCCAAAGCGTTTACATTTTTCGTAACGCTTCGATTTCCGCCACAGATCTAAGCACAGATGTTATTCACAGCTAATATGCGCTAAGTATAGATGCTATTCACATTAAAATATAAGCAAGTTAATTTTAAAAATAAATTATTTTAGTGTCAGATTCCCAAGAATGATGTTAACAGATTTTTCGCATAATATTGCATATGGACAGTGACATATTGAATGATATTTACTACTTTTTTTATGTAATTATTTTACCCTACTGAAGAATCGCCCTTTCCTTCGGGCCTCACTATTGGCAAAGAAAGGGAAAAGTAGAGCAGTAACCCTCCCTCTTTCGGAAAGTCATAAATCACTTGTCTAATTAAAGACACTTTAAGTGGACACATAGGGTTTTTCCAACCATGAAACCTAAACGTGTTTGACGCCTTTTCCTAGCTGTTTCATTACCAGTTTTTTTTTCAGGCATACCTCGGATGGGGGGGGGGAGGCAAAGACCCCCCCCCCCCCGAGACGAGTATTCACACCACAGACTATTATAGTATTTTTCCTATTATTAATATAGTATTCTGTGATTCACACTCCCGGAGATATTTTATGTTAACCTAGTTTCTATGTATGTGACATAATATTTAGATATATTTATATAGGACAAATAGAAAACTTGCCCCCCCCCCCCCCTCTAAAATTTCATTCGCCTTCCAAGCCCAAAAATCCTGAAAGAAGAAACACAGTTCACTACTCACCGCATAAGGTAGAGCCCGGGATGGTTCTCAAGAAAAAAAAAATGGTAAGAATGTGTATATCAAATGTACAACCAATGGGGCTGAATCAGTGAATTTTCTGAATAAGAAAAACCCATAATATTTGTGGCAGCTAACATGTACCCCAAAAAATCGACCATAAATACAGACAGACGGGCATCACGCAAAAACTAGTCAAAACGTGTTCAGAAGGTCCTAAAACATATATTGGAATCACTAGAAAAATTTCGTGAAAACACTACGTATAAGAAAGTAAAAATAGGTGTAATATCACGAGAATAACGCAAGTTAGCGTCTATAGAAATGTGAACCCTTTTAAATAAAAATTAGCATACAAAATGTTTCTATAGTATTTTTAAGATAGTTAATTTGTTATAATATTTTACGATTTGAGAATAGCATGTCTAAAAAGTTGAGGACTTTTATCTGGTACAATCTGCCTGAAAATAAACCTTTTACCTTTACACATTGAAATAATCGTACAAAATTTCATTTAAATGTTTCAATTTGCTTAAAAGATATCCTGTCAAACAAGCAGGCACATAGATATAATTGAAGAAACGAGTTTAAGTGGATTAAGTAAGCAGTTGTGGTCACTGAATAGTGACAAAATTCTTTAATTCGTTAAAAAATACAGAATGGCGTGTCATCGCTAAGACAGCAAATCCGTTACTATATGCAAATTCTTTACTAAGAATTTCTTTTAGTTTCGAGTCATCTATTTTAATTTGTACGCAATCAATTCATTTTATATGGTTTCAAGCGTAGCTAAATCACAAGCCTTTATTGTTTTTCAAGCGCTTTATCGTTTTCAATATCCTTTAAGAAACTGATTCAGTTTCTTATGACTGTATCGCAGATAATTATTGCCACCGGAGTCAGTAGAAACAGTAGTCTAATAAAATTATTTACGAGCAAAATCAAACATTTTCCCTGAGTCATGAAAAGAAATGACTTTTTAAAATAATATGGAAATTTAAAATCAATTTTATAACATTACCCCATACTTATAATCTACCAAGCTTTCCGTTCAGCCCATGGTATTTTGATACCAATCCAAAACATTATTTATAACCGAGTTCATTCAAGCCATACCATTAGCGTAAGCAGTGAAGATTGGGAGTCATCTCCACTCCACCCATTGTTGAAACATATGAGTATATTTCAATATCCATATTTGTATCAAGTTTTCCTTGAAAGTTCCCTCAATTCGATCGTTACCCCCCCCCCCCAACTCTGAAATTCTGGCTATGTATATGAACCTTGCTGATATTTTAAGATAATAGTTCAAAATCCATTACCCCATACTTATAATATACCAAGCTTTCCGTTTAACTGTTATTAATTATATCCGATATTAATTATAAAAGAATAATTTAATGATCTATAACATTATCTTTGCTCGATCAATATTTCAATGTCAATCAATCGTTCAACATCAATCAATATTGATAATTAATATCTTAGAAATATGTCTAAATGAAACTCAATCAAGTAATCAATCAGTACGTGGTTTTAAATATATCATCATCATAAAGCTAAAAGAAACATCCGGCTATATAATCATCAGTAAAATCAGTACCATTTACATTGCATTTCATTGCACTGCACGTATTCAGAGAGTGATCATATTTATCCCGAAATCGCTACATTGGCGACAACACACAAAAAATAATCCCCGATTCATGACGTCATAGAGATTTCTGGACTACCATACTTGGCAGGCAATCGCCTGTGTTGGCGATTCAGTGCATCAACGGCGCATTTGCGGAAGCTCAACCCTCATTTCTCGTCATGTTTAATTAATCAAATGTTGACTTAAATATTTTCTGAATTCATTCATTTGGTAAATATCCATTTGGTTCAGCTTCCGCAAATGCGCCGTTGCTGTCTAGAGCTCCCCTAAGACCGACTGTGACGTCATTTCATCGCCAATAGTCAATGCTTGGCATTATTCTGGGGTTACATTTATTTGAGGAGGATATCGTCACGTTTGGCGTTTTCCAAAGCATTATTTTGGGGTTACATTTATGTTGTGTTCAAGATGATGGGGTTTTTGGTTTTTGTTTGGCTCGCGATGATCAAACGTGCTTTTTACAGTTTCGGTTTATAACGGATGATCGATTTGAATATGGAAATATTGAATGTCGGAGTGATGGGATAGGGTTTATATTTTTGCCAATTCGCGCCAATGCAGTGATTTCTGGAGAAGCATGATACTTGCAATTAAATGGTACGATACAAAATATTTAATTTGTTTGAGTCATTTTATGGTATATTTAAAACTACATGTTAATTTAATGATTTCAGTTAAGGTTCCAAAAATACAAATATAACACCGTTTTAACAAACTTTTGTAAAATAAACATTTCTGCTTATGTTATAAAAAGCTAATATTTATGAAGTATAAAGATCAATGATTGGCCGAAAAACTTAAAAAAGAAGATAGTTATAGAATATTTAAATATTTATTGTTTGAAATATATATCTGTTAAATATGGTTTGAAAGGAAAACTTCAGTATAAATATAAGATAATGTATAGCATATAGAAATATTTTTAAATATTCGTACAGTTCATAGACGTTACCAGAATTTTGGAGAGGGGAAAGGGCAATCAATGCTCGAAGGAGAACACTTACGTTGCTGGTCGTTGCATTGGAACAGTGCCGCCCATAAGGGAGGGAACGGACACCACTCGAGTGAGAGGACCCCAATGAATAATTTAGAAATTAATAAAAGGACTATGGATTGAAACATACTTTTTAATATTCACATAGTTTATAAGCTTTGACAGACATACTTTCAGATAGGGGGAGGGAAGACGATCGAATGGAGGGCATTTAAAGTACCGGATTTCGTTTTCCAGTATGGATTACAGTATCGGATTTCGTTTTTCAGTGATTTCGAAAACTGCAAGTTTTCGAAATCGGGTGTATTTCTATACTGTTTTGTTTTGACTGATGTTTAAAGTGAATGCAATTCATTAGAAGTGAGTATGAACCTTCATGAACATAAAAATTAAAACAAAAGGTGTAACATAATTTACGGCTCGAATATTGTAACCGTTGGAGTGCTTGGATACAATCCAAGAGAATTGGGTTCGATTCCCGCTTTCAGCCGTAATTTTGAGCTAACTTTTTATGCGCGCAACATTCAATATTATAAAAAATAGATTACGGCTTCTAAAATTTAACTACATTTACTGATTTTTATCTTCTTTCATAAATTGTTTACCTCTATTAGTTTTGTATACTTGTATATACAAAGTCGCATTTAATTTTATAAATTTGATGAAACACAGAAATTTTATCAATTTCTAAACCTATTTTTATATAAAAAATACTTTTTAACTGAATTATGATTATAAGAAATGCGTTTCAATCATTTTCATTGTATAACGTGACAAAAATTCTTATCTTTCATTTCTGTTTTAAATTCATTGTTTGAGTGAAATGACTGCTCATCTGATGCATAGAGACTGTAGGTTTTTAAAATAGAAAACATGTACTTAATTATTACTATAGAAACATAGTAAAATATACTGGAAAAAATATACTATATCAGCTCGAACTTAGTAAAAAAGGTTTTCTTTTAAACCCGCCATTTTTACCTGAGCCAAAAAAAAAAAAATTTCTCGTACAGTCAGTTGGTACTGGATGTATCCGTGTATTAATCAAAACATAGTGTGATATAGTCAGGAAAATTTCAGTATAAAACCAAACGACTATCTCTCAAATACTTTTAAAATACAAAATACATACTACTTATGACATTTTCAAGAGTAATTTGAATTTTCTTAAATTTGCAAAAGTACTTTTATGTAATATATATATATATATATATATATATATATATATATATATATATATATATATATATATATATATATATATATATATATATATATATATATATACATATAATGTATGTATAATATAAAATAAATAATAATAAGATTTATACTTTATTTTTTGTATAAAATTCAATTATATATGTTAAAAATAAATTTTATTTCTTACATGTGAAATAAATTATATTGCTTAGATCCATTAACATTGTTAAAGCATTCTACACTGACATTAAAACCCAATTACCATAGAACAAAGAATTAATTTTAGTTTCATCTATTTAATGTATATGTACAAAAAGGTTTGGATCACATTTCATTTGCCAAGAGAAATTGGATCGCCTAAAAACATATGCGCCTAAAAACGAAGTGGAAATAAAGCATTTTTGATAGTTCGAGATCCGTAAGCTCTAGACGCTAGTAATTTCAGTAAGTAAGCTCTAGACGCTAGTCAAAGCATTAATTTGTGTATACATTTTCGAAATAAAGAATTTTTATTATATAGTTTTAATGAAGATTTAACTAAGAACAGTGGGTCAATTCATAAAACAGAACCCGTCAATACGTGATAGTTTTCAGTGTATAGAATAGCGCTCCCAGTGAAATTATCACTAATCGTAGACCGGTTTCGTACTTTTTACCCACTTCAGCAAAAGCTGCTGAAACGGTAGTCGGCAAATTCATCGAAATAGTATCTGTATCTATGAGATACAATTTTTAATGCATATATGTAAATAATCTTCGGTAGAGACAATGGCTGTTAAGATCGGAATCCATCAAATCCAATTAAAACCCTGGATCTCATATCCTGTTCCGAATTTTATACCCGGTTTCAGGATCTGGATCTCGGATCTAAATCTCAGATCTTGATCTCAGATTCGGATCCTTAACCGAATCTTAGATCCGGTTTTTGCTACCGAATTTCAGATTCAGATCTCGATCCATTGTCAGATCCGGATCCATTTTGACAGCTCTAGTAGAGACTACATGTAAAAAGTGTTTCTATTTTTTTTAATGTTAGGGCTTTTTGCAAAGCCCATGTCCTAAAAAAGGACAAAAAATGTAAAAAAAAAGTTCTATTAGTTTGAGTCTCTGCTCGTTGATTGAGTCTGTGCTCGTGATTGGCATGGATTTCTCACGTATTGCGTAGGGAACGCAAATACGGACGATAATATGGTTACCATTAAATCAAATGGCTCAATGCCACTCAAGTATGGTTACCATTGGCTACAGTGCCTCCGATATAGATGTTCCATCAAATAGTCTCCGAAACAAGCACGTCGACCACCAGTTGAAAATCGCCGTTTCAACGGCCTCCACGATACCTCAATTGTTTGGGTGTTTGCTCCTGTGACTGGGTCAACGAAATTGGTACTATGGTTCACTGTCTCGTGATTGTAATTTCGATCACGGTCCAGTTCCCGATAGGCCCTCCACTCATCAGTTATTATTGTTGTTCCGGCAGCAACGTGCTTACGAATAAGAGGCATAAGAGTGGCAGTGTCACGCTTATTCCCGGGCAAGATTTCCAGACGGAACCGTTTGGAATCTCGTTCAATGAAACCAAGAACCCAGGTTCCGTCTTTAATCCGCCCCACGTTATATTTCCTCTTACCAAATATGCTTTCATCCAGCTCGACAGCCTTTCCGACACCACCAATCGGACCTTCACTATCTTGCTGTCTTGCTGTTGTAGCATGTAAGAGGAAACAGCCTGCCGGCAATAATTGTACCAATCGCAAATGGTTTCACTGGACGTCTTCTGTTCCCACGAGGTTTGGAGAATAGATTGCGAAACAGTCATATCATTTGCGAAGCACATTGTGATGTAGAGAACTTTTTCGGGTGGGACATGAGCACAGGAGAACCACGTACCTTTAATTCGTGACACAGACTGGTCTTTACCGTCACTATGCCCTAAACGGCAACGAAATGTTCCAAGTCCTGTCTGATCTCCATATCTGAAATGAAGTTTCATTTTATGATCCTCAGTACATTTCATTGTCGTAGGGATAAGACGACGCTGCTCGCACCACTCCAAATACATGTCTCGATCATGGATCACCTTCACCATCAAAGTATACAAACACCACACTTCGTCCGATAATGTCAAGTAATATCAACGAGCAGAAATGAGTTGTAAAGTCGAGTGTCGTTCAGGACAGAGCACCAGGCGAGAAGCGCCTTTAATCTCCGGTTTCAATATGTGGTTCTTATCGTCAAACTGTGACATTAATTCAGTGATCCTAATTGGAGGTTCAAGGTTTTTATTTACTACTTTTTATTATTTGTCCTAGCTCCTAGTGTTGCAGTTTGTTGCACATTTAGAGTTTAAGCAGTTTGGGGGGTTGATGCAGATTTGAGGGTTACCTAGCAATTTGGCATAGAGTTTTGAACATTAGTCGCGAATTTTATTTGATATCAGATGTTTGAGGTTGGATATTTAATTCCGATTATCGATGTTTAGAACAGCGCGGGGTCTCTTACGCGATTTGGCCTTGCGATTATTATAGTTATGCAGATTGAATAACAGTTCAATTGGAACGGATGGCAAATTTATGTAAAATTTAAGCGCTAGCTTTTTAATTTGGGCTCTAACAGTTTTTATTTTGAAGTCATTCCTAATTACCGAGTTTCTTAAGTACCTGGGAGCTTTCCTGATAATCCGTAGGATTTTGTTTTGTTTTGTCTCTAGGAGGTCTATTATAGTTTTACAGGCATATCCCCATACGGGTGCTGCATACAGCATTCCCGGGCGGATGACCTATTTATAAATTAGCAGTTTGTTTTGATGACTGAGATTTCCGTTTCCTATCATTGGGTATAAGGCTCCTGTAGTTATATACGCTTTTTTGATTAAGTTCGTTACGTGCTGCTTCCAGGTTAGGTGGGAATCTATCGTTACACCTAAGTATTTAGTAGATTTTTCCGCGCGTAAGGCATGATTGTTTATGTACAGTGGCGGCGGCGGTTTCTTTTTCCTCGAGAAATAGATACAATGACATTTATTGGGGTTTAATTTTTATTCGCCTTTTTTCCAGCCATGTTTGGAGTATGTCTAAGTGTTGTTGTAGCTGTCTGTGCATAACTGAGACATAGGGGTGTTTTGCAAGTATCGCACTGTCGTCTGCATAGAGTGCCAGCTCTGTGTTTGGAGTCCTGGGGATGTCGTTCAGGTATACGTTAAAGAGTGTCGGGCCCAGGATAGAACCTTGCGGTAGACTACTTTTAATGAGCTTGGGTGTAGATAAGTTACCTCCTACTCTGACTTGATAGTGTCTGTTATTTAAGTATGAGATTGAAAGTTTGACAAGAGCGTCAGGGACTTTTAAGGTGATCAATTTGTATGCTAATCCACAGTGCCACACTTTATCAAAGGCTTTTTGTATGTCCAGGAAAATCGCAGCTGTGGGTGTCTTGTTGTTGAGACCATAAGATATGTACTCTACCACTCTCAGCAATTGATGAGTGGTGGAGTGCTTTGGCCGAAATCCAAACTGCTCCGGAATGATAATCTCATTCTCACTAAGGTGCGTGTTCAGTCTCTTAAGAATTATTTTCTCAGTAATTTTACTAAGTGTCGGTAGCAAGCTAATTGGTCTGTAGTTGGCTGGAATTGTGGCATCCTCACCTGGCTTAGGGATTGTTATGATTATCGCCTCCTTCCATTCTTTGGGAAAATAGTTTAATTTTAATATTTTATTTATTAAGATAGTCAAGTAACATATTACGTTTAGGGGTAGGTTTTTTACCACAATATTTCTGATTTTGTCGTGCCCTGGGCTTTTACGGTTTTTGATAATTTCTACTATTTCCTGCGGAGTGGCTGGGTTAATCTCAGCCGTTACCGGGGAATTCCTGAAGTTATTTAAAGTTTGTCTAACCATTCTTAGGGTGTCCTGACACATTAGATCGTGGTTTGGTTGGAATTGTTTTCATAATGGCTCGCGAGCGCCTCGGTTTTTCCTCGTCTGAGTACGCGATTTTAGCGCCATCCATTAGAGGCGGGAGCTTAATTTGAGGTTTCCTGAGTCTTTTTGCGAATTGCCCGAGCGATACGTCTTCTGGGCTAAGGGATTCAATTAGTTCTTTATACTGTTGCTGCTTTTCTGCGACAATTTTTTCCCTGACTTTGCACGTGAATCTATTAAGCTCCCTTTTAAGGGCGGGGTCTCTGTTAGCCTGCCATGTCTTACGTATTCTATTTCTTTGCCTGACTAATTGTTTGACATGGTGGAAAAGTGTGGACATTTTTGGAGACTCACGATGTGTTGTGGCAGAGGCAATTGCTCTCTTCATTTCTGTTGTGAGTGTGTGCGTGGCAGAGTCAATATCCGCCGTGCTCATTATGTTAGGTACTGCTAAGTGCGGCTCGAAGAGTGCTCTTTTGAATATTTCCCAGTTGACCCTCTCTTGTCCCAAAGAGGTTGTAGGAGGTGTGTTCAGGTCGAATGTCGCCAGTACCGGTAAATGATCCGAGTCGAATTCATCGAGGGTACTAATAGTGTGAGCGTAGTCTATGTTTCGCGTTAGGATAAAGTCTATGAATGTGCCGCTGGCGCCTGAGAAGCAAGTTGGTGTCGACGGTGCAAGAATGTTAGTGTTTGTGGTGTTCAGCAGTCTATGTATCTGTGTACCGCGTGAATTGGCTCTCCTACAGTCCCACGCTCGGTGGTGTGCGTTGAAGTCGCCTGCGAGTATCGTGCTTGGATATCGCGAGAAAAGCAGTTCCAGTTGCGCAGCTACGTCTACTCTACTCATATTTTTGACATATGTTGAGGTTAGGATAAACGGGCTAGTATTATTAATTTTAATTTTTATACTAGTATTTTCTATACTTAGAAGATTTATGCTTTTTAGTTCCTCGTGGGGAATATTTTTTTAATGTATATTGCTGTTTCTCCATGGGGCGTTCTAGCATTAGTATTTGAACCAAAATTATGATAGCCAGAGTAGTTGGCTATGTTTAGTTTTTTACTTTCTCTAACTCTAGTTTCCTGAATTAACAAGGCGTCTACGTCATTTTCGTTTACATAGTTCTTAAGTTCATTTATTCTTGGAGATATGCCGTTCGCATTCCAAAATATTATTTTAAAGGATTCTTTTTGGGACCTAGCCATGACGGGTTTAATTCTCACTGTTACTTTTTAAATCCGCGATTACTTTAAGGGCCTCAATGAGCATTACCATGGGATCGCTCTTTTTTTGGACTAACTCTGCGAACTGCATCTACAGATGTTTTATGTCGTCTAGATTGAACATGCTGATAAATACTCTGATTAGGTTGAGGATATCCTCCATCTTTTCAGCATCAGATTTATCAGTCGGTTCAGTCTCAGCTTCCATTTCCTCAGCCTCAACCGCGGTTTGCACTGTTTTGTGAGTGTCCTTTTGGAACTCGATAGTCTTTTGTTTTTTTTCCACCCGTTTTAACTAACAGCTGGGTTTGCGCGATCTCTTCTTCCTTCCTGACTCGTTTAGTTTCTTTCTATTCCTCAACTTTCCTATCCAGTCTATCCTATGCCTGTCTGGCTTTTTCTGCCTCCGATCTCCTTTTAATGGCAGCTGTAGTTGCTCTTACTTCCTCCAGGGTCAATTCCCTGGAGGTCGATGGTTTGGGGGCCTGCTCTTGCACCGACCTGTTAGGTGCTGAAGGTTGGTGCCTGTTTACCTGTGGCACTATGTGCGAGGAGCCCTGAGGGGGTGCCTGGGGGTTTGGTCCGAGGGCCTTTTGCCTCCAAGGGGGTATCTGGTTTTTTGGGGTAGGAGTGCCTTTCCTCTGTTCCAGGGGTTCTTCGGACATTGCCTGAAGTTCGCCGGGTGGTCTCCATTACAATTTGCACACGTTGCCTTCTCTGTCCTGGGTCTCTGGCAGTCCCGTGTGAAGTGTTCTTCAGCACACTTCAGGCACTTTGGTGGCGTACTGCAGTTCTCAGAGGAGTAGAGTTGTAAAGAAATGGGGTTTCTAATTTATATCCAATTCATTTCCGGTTATCAGACGATTCCATTTCTGCGGGTAGAGAGCGTTGAACAATACTGACCGGAAACAATTACCACAAGTCTCTTTAAAAGCGCCTCCCCCCCCCCGCCTATTTCAAGTTTCATTGGACAGTTCCACATGCAGGCCCACCAATAAAAGTAAAAGGTAGACAAATCCTTCTTTGGATCTCTTGTACACTATATGTTTCTGGACGGGTCTTAAGGGTGTCGAAAGCCCAGACCACCCGACTCGTCCGTAGACTTAGAGCAGCAAGATGGATGGCCGGGAAAATTTTAGAAAGCGGAGACCGACCATCCACAGACACCGAGCGGCTGCGGAGCGTTTATTAAATTTCAAAAGGGGGGAGGTTACATCAGTCAGGGACAGGAGTACAACTTAATTTCAGCGTTTGACATTTGCTGAGGTAGGTGCTTATTAACAATAATTATCATTTAACTTGCTGGCATATTATTATATACTGATGTTAACAAAATTATATTACGGTGTATATGTTGTTAAAACATATTTAACATTTGAATAAGTATAATGATATGAGGCTGATGTAAGATGAGTTTATCTTTAGGATGATATCACATAGTTGTTATGAATATAATCTGTGCAAGAAAACAAAATGACAAACATGGACACTCTTGGACGCACATGGACAAAATATAAGAGTCCAAACACAAAAAGCAAAACAATAAGGGACCGACATGATATAGAGTGAGAACACTCGGGAGCAGCGATAAGAGGGGGGTTCATTGATCACCATAAAGTTGAAAGCAGAAAGCAGATGCCCACAAACCAGTCATTTCACTCTATTGGATACTTCTCTAGCAGTTAAGGATACAGTTTTTCAATCGATTGAGAAGGATTTTGTTGGAATATACCTTGGAAAACCAAGTCGTCCTATGAGCTGGAGCGGTAGGTTTCAGATGGAAATTTTTGGAAAAGGGACAGGAAAAGACGTAGTAATCGGCATCACCGAAGGAGTTACAAGGGCAATTGGAGGTAGATTTTTGTTTAAAGTAATAGAGGTAGTCGAGAAAGGGGCCGTGACCAGTAATAAAATAGATAATAAATTTGTTAAAAATTTGGGTATGCAAGTTAACAGAGGGAAAAAAACTAAAGATGCGGGCAGGATCATGGGTTCGCGGTGATACATAGTCTTCAAGTAAAGATTGCCAAGAGCGAAGGAGTAAAGTTTTACAGGAGGAGGTAAGAAAAGAATAAGGGAAAGGGATGGAGATGGGAGTTCCTGAAATAGCAGCTTCCTTAGCATGTGCATCTGCGACTTCATTTCCCAAGGTACCAGCATAGGCCTTTACCCATTGAAGGTTAATTAATTTTGTGGTCGAAAGAGCCAGAAGTCTAATATCTCTAAGGAAAAGTGATTTATTTTTAGAAGATTTGTGGGCCAAAATGGAGGAAAGGCTGTCAGTAAATATATTCACTTTAAGTTGGTTATCAAGTGCCCATTGTATAGCAAATTTGATGGCTGAGATTTCGGCTTGAAAAACTGTATTGCCTTCCCGAAGTTTAAATGTAAACACTTCATCAAGGTCACCTTGTCTATAAATACAAATAGAGTAACCGATGTTATTTTCAATTTTGGATCCATCTGTGTAAATGTTAATTTTTGAAAATGTCAGAGGATCCCGAATGGGGAAGTTAATAACACGCTGAGAGGGAGGAATATTTAAGGAGGGACAATTAGAGTCAAAAGAAAGAGGGGAAGGGAGTAAAGGGTCAAGAAAAAGGTCAATTTTGTTTCTCCAGAAATGAAATTTTCGGTGTAAGTTATGAATAACAAGGTGAATAGGGAGGATTCCTGTAATGGTGTAAAGAGAAATGTTCGAAGTTGTTCTAAAACCGGTGGATATTTTCAATAGGAATATCCGCTGTAAAGAAAGAAGTCGCGTAATCTGTTCCCCTGTTAGGTTTCTACCCCAGATCCCAGATCCATATGTAATAATCTTTTCAATAACAGCTAAGTACCAAATTTTCAAAAGAGCTTTATTTATACCCCAGTTGTTACCCGTCATTTTCCCAAAGGTAGAAGAGAGCTTAAAACATTTCTCTTTAAGATAAAAGATGTGAGGGCTCCAGGTCAGGTTGTCGTCAATTAAAATGCCAAGATATTTCAAATGTCTGGTAATTTCGATGGGGTGATTAAGAAGTTTTATGCGAGGGTTTTGACGACGTTTAGCGCGGGTTTTATTAAATATAATACACTGGGATTTATCAGATGATGTGTTAAGACTAAGAGTTTCAAGGGAATCAGAAATTGTAGCCAAAATGGAGTTGGTGTTTTGGGTGATTGATTTAAGAGAGTCTCCAGTTGTTACCACTGCGAGATCATCTGCGAAGACTTGCAGGTAGTAAAGGTCATTGTTAAGGAGAAGAATTTTGTTGAAATAAATATTCCAAAGTAAAGGGGACAGGACAGAGCCCTGAGGGGCATCAGAGGAAATGAATTTAGAAGAGGTGTATATGCCATCTGAGTATGTTATTTGTCTAGAATCAAGGTATGAGTAAATAAATTTGCAATACTCTGAAGGTATGTTAATAGCCTCCAAAGTAGAGGGAAGGATATTCCAGTTAAGGGAGTCAAATGCTCCGCAGATGTCCACAGTAGTGAGAGGGACAAAGTGACCAGGTTTGAAATCTTTAATAGTAGTGACTAGTCTGTAGGCTGCATTCTCGCAACTGACAAGTTCCCTAAATCCAAATTGAAGAGGATGAAGAGATTTATGGGATTCGAGCCAGAAGTTAAGTTTGTTAGCAAAAAGTTTTTCAAGGATTTTCCCAAATGTAGGGAGCAGGCAGATGGGGCGGTATGAGGTGCAAAGGGCATGGTCTTTACCTGGTTTATTAAGGAAAAGAATTTTAGCATTTCGTGAACAATGGGGAAAGTATCAAAATTGGAAACAAAGGTTGAAGATTTTAGAGAAAATAAAGGGAAAGGTTTTGAAGAGAGTACGCCAAATTTTAAAGTCTAAAAAGTCTAAACCAGGTGATTTTCCATTGGGGAGGTGGTCAATGACCAGAGAAAGTTCTTCATCAGTAATTTTGCCTAGTTCTTCAGGGGAAACCGGTAAACAGGGAAAATCCGTGAAGGACTGGTCATCTTTGAAAGTGTGGTCCAACAGACGTTGAATTTTTGAATTATAGTCCAGATTAGTTTCACCAGGAAATTGTAGGTTGATATTGTTAAATTTGTTTTGTTTTTGGAAGGCGTACTTAAATTGTGAGCCAAATTTTGAAGAGCAGTTTGTACAATATTTATTCCATGAGTCTCTTTTTGATTTGTTGATAAGTTTTTTGAATTTAGCACGGTTAAGTTTATATTTAATTTTTGCCTCGGAGATAATCTCCGAGGAGGCTGAGATTCTCTCGAGTGACTTAATACGTTTTGAGAGGGCGGTTATGAAGTTACGAAATTTTGCCAGATCAGGGGTCCACCAGTTAGGGGAAGGGAGGAGAATGTGCAAAATGTAGTAGTAAGTTTTTTCAGTGGGTGAATACCACAATTTAATTCTAATTAATATCAAGCAATGTTCCAGTTAGTACAAAGAAGATAATAATAATGATCCAATATATAATATAGTAGTTACAAATTTATACAAAGGTATCAGGAGACTCACACACAGGGCAGGACACCAAAAAAAACTTGAGAGGGATAACCCAGGAGCAGAGAAAGAACATCGGTCACCAAACATTAAAAGCAGTAAATAAAGTTACGCGGTGTCACGTAACTTTATTTGAAACATCTCTCGCAATTTGAATACAGTTTTGCAGTTTATGGAGTAACGTTTTATTTTTACAGACACTGGAAAACCAAGATGCACACAGGGCGGGAGAAGGTTTAACAAGGTGGAAGGTTTTAGTAAGGGGGCAAGAAAATACGATGTGATCTGCATCACCGTAAGCGTTACAAGGACAGTTAGATGTAGTTTTGTGTTTAAAATATTTAAGGTAATCGAGGAAGGGACCATGGCCAGTAATAAAATAAATAAGAAATTTATTAAAAATTTGAAAAGAGGGGTTAACCAAAGGAAGGAAGGAAAGGATACAAGCAGGATCATGAGTTCTGGGAGAAATATAGTCTGTTAAATATTTTTGCCATGAGTTCGAAAGAAAAGTTTTACATTGGCTAGAGAGGAAGGAGAAAGGAAAGGGGACAGAAAGAGGGGAGCCGGAAGCGACAGCAATTTTGGCGTGAGAATCAGCAACTTCATTTCCCAGTATTCCGGCATGGGCCTTGACCCAACGAAGGTTTATTAATTTAGAAGCCGAAAGAGCCAGAAGTTTAATATCACTAAGATATTTAGATTTATTTTTAGCAGATTTGAGTGCCAGAATAGAGGACAGACTATCGGAGAATATATTAACTTTAAGATTATTGTCCACGGCCCAGTTAATTGCATATTTAATTGCTGAGATTTCAGCTTGGAAAACTGTATTTCCATTGGAGAGTTTATAAGAAAGTGTTTCAATGAGGTCATCTTTTTAACACTTTACAACAAAGTTGAAAAGTGTTTATGACTTTGTTCATTCTGTCTGTCTGTCTGTCTGTCTGTCCGTTAGCACGATAACTGCCGTAAAAATGACTTAATCAAAATGAAATTTTAGTATGTTGTTCAGACGGTCTGTAGGACCTATGGGAATATAAATGAATAATATCACCCAATCAGTTTTGGATTGAACCCGGGTTGAAAAAATGAAATACATTGAGCTCTATGGGACCTAATTTTTCAAACATTTTTTAATCGGATTTAAAATTCACAAATTGCTTCGAAAATTTTAGGTAATAGTCAAATTGTTCCATAAAATATATAAAAAAAAATTCAGCGAAATATATTCAGTAGTTTTTTAAATAAAAATTAAAATAATAATTAGACATCTTATATGAAACGATCACGTGACCATGATATGAAACGATCACATGACCCACTTCAAAATGATATATGGCATCCATCTTGTTTCAAAATCGTGATTTTTTAAAGTTCTTCTTAATTCATATTGAGTGTTATATCCGTCCTAAAACTACTTTATTTTTGCTTAAATTCTGTGCATCTACATACTAAAACAACACAATGACAATATATTTGAGTTTAAATTATCATTCAAATTTGATATTTCTACAACGAAGCCTATTTTTCACCTATGTAAAATGTAAACAGCAAAATATGTAGAATGAGTTGTATTAGAATTACTGTATTTCTTTAACACAAAATAATTCAGTCCATGGAGTCTGCATGGCTGATATGAATGAAATATTAATTGATTTTATAAACAGAAGGACGATTTTTTTCGGTGAAGTTTTAAGCATAGAGTTTATGAATTGTAGTTCCATGGTCTTAATTTTTAAATAAAATAAATTATTATAGTATTGTGATGAATGATATGAATGGGAGAAAGTTATGAATGAAATCCTGCTTTTATAGAGAGATCCAGGCGTGTTATTTTTTCTATGACGTCATTTGAATTTATTTCAGTTGTTTTCGATGAAGTTTTCAAATATAATAAATTATCGTAGTATTATGATAGTTTTAAAAATATTACCGTGGAATGTATTGCATTTTAGAGATATTTAAACCAGGCAATTTATATTTCAATGCCGTCATTTGAATGAAGTTCATTTTTTTCGATGAAGGTTTAAGTTTTCAAATATAATAAATCAATGTAGTATTGTGATAAGTTTTAAAATATTACCGAGGAATGTATTGCATTTTTGACTTTTTAAAATAAAATTGCATTGAAGTTGGAAAGTGTTTCATAATCAATGCTTTAAACATGATTGATCTTTCTTGTTTAAATATACACACAGCAAAACCAATTTTATCATCTATTTTTGATCCATCAGTATAAATATTGAAGTCTGAAAAAGTAACCGGGTCACGGACAGGGAGGGTAACAATACGGTGAGAGGGAGGAATACATGAAAAGGGACATTTGGAATCGAAAAGGGAAGGAGAAGGGAGGATGGGGTCAGGGAAAAGATCGGTTTTATGATGCCAGAAATGAAATTTCTTGTAAAGGGTCTGAATAACTAAATGGACAGGGGGGATACCAGTTATTGAATATAGAGAAATGCTCGAAGTTGTTCTAAAATCGGATGAAATTTTCAAAAGGAAAATCCTTTGAAGAGAAATGAGACGTGTAATTTGTTCCCCAGTTAAGCATTTACCCCAAACCCCGGAACAGAAAGTAATAATCTTCTCAATGACAGCAAGATACCAAATTTTTAGGAATGATTTGTTGACACCCCAATTATTACCCGAGATTTTCCCGAAAGTAGAAGAGAGCTTAAAGCATTTCCCTTTGAGATAAAATACATGTGGGCTCCAGGTTAAGTTATCATCAATTATGATTCCAAGATATTTGAGATGACGGGTAATTTTGATAGGTTTGTTTAAGATTTTAATTCTTGGATTTTGACGGCGTTTAGCACGAGTTTTATTAAAAATTATACATTGAGATTTATCCGGTGAAATTGTGAGTTCAAGGGAAGCAAGGGTGGACGAAAGGGAGGAAAGGAGAGAATTTGAATTCAATGTAACTTGAGAAAGGGAATCACCATAGGTCACCACCGCGAGATTATCCGCGAAGGCCTGCAGATAAAAAAGGTCGTTGTTTAAATGAAGAATTTTGTTAAAGTAGATGCTCCACAGGATCGGGGATAGGGTCTTAAGGGAATGCCCAGACCACACGACCAACCCAAAGGCTTATGGTTACTGTTTGTGTGGCCGGGGGTCTTAAGGGTGTCGAAAGCCCAAGCCACCCGACTCGTCCTAAGACTTAGAGTAGCAGATTGGATGGCCGGGAAAAGGTCTTAAGGGTGTTGTTGTTGTTGAAACCCAGACCGTCCGACCTACCAGAAAGGGGTCTTAAGGGTGTGTAATTGGTCCTCGCTGACCACGACAATGATCCCATCCGTCACCTCCGAGAGCGTCCCTATTGACAGCGATGGATAATTTGTGGGCCGGTCGTTTAGCATGGGTTTTACAGGGAGGTCATGACCACTGTAAACAAAGACTATTTCTGTGAATTGAAAAAATGACAGTAAAAGCATTTCTTTCTTCCGAATCTTCTGACGATTTTTTACTAATTTTCGAATGTTGCGCTTAGAACTATGTTTTAAATAAGTGAAGTTAATTGATTATTTTATATTTAATGACAATTTCATCAGGATTAAGATAAAGAAAAAATTAACAACAAATGTATTATTATACGCACTATATTCACTAATATAAATTCCATGCCTGCTTATAAGGAAAAATAATTTGAACAATGAAATTTCATGGCATTTAAAAAGAAACATTTTAATTAGACATTTTTCGTAAAACCGTGTAAGAAAAAAGTCCAGATGACGGTAATCAATTTAGTTTATAAAACCGCTTTTTCTGGTATCTATTCTGATGAAGTTACTCCCTTCAGCTTTCAAAATCGTTTTTTTCCTGCATCTTTGGTTTTAAATATACTACACGATTTCGTAGAATTAATTTATTGGAATCTTTTTGTACAAATGTATCTGAAGTTAATTGTTGAATTTTGCTCATATAATTTCCGAAACCAATTGTTTTCATCCAACGTTAGTTATAGTTTTCTTATGGTATTTTAAAAAATAGTTTTATCAAATATTATTTACATTTAGTTGATAAATTCGCTCCCTATAGCATGTGAAACAGTTTGATTACTTCGTTTCTACTTTTCTTATATACGCAGTATAATGTATAGGAAAATATTGTGATGGGTCGAAAATTCGGATTCTATTTTCGACAGAGGGGTACGTCGTTTTAAACATACCCGAACTCGAATCGAGTGATTTCCAGGTTATGTCTGTGTGTGTGTCTGTGAGAGAGAGAGGGAGTGAGTCTGTGGAGATCTCACGAATGGAACATTTCGAATGAAATTTTGTATAAAAATTATTGAATGCTGATGAAAATTTTGAAAATATAATCAAAAAATCAGAACCTTCAATAATTTTGCCTAAATAATAATGTTTTATAAAATTTTTCATTAGATGATGATTGACATAAATTTTATAAAGCTAGCATGAATCGTTCTAGAGGTATTGCACTTTTTGAAAAAAAAAAGTATTGACACTAACTTTAACGCTAGCACAAACCGTTCTTGAAATATTGCATATTTTCAAATAAATTTATCAAAAAAAAAAAAAAAAACATGAAATTAAGAAAATGTGTACATTATTGTTACATATGTTCACTTTTCATATATAATATTATGCGATAAATTTGTTAATATTCTTGCTAATCTAATTCGTTCCATTCACGAGAGAAGATACTTTACGTAATAGTTTTGTATATTTACGCCTAACAATTCGCAACAGTCATTTATATATAAGAAATGTTCTATGTTCTTTTATACGTTTATATATAACGCTTGGCGATAAGTTTGGCGAACTTGGTTACTCATTTAGCGAAATATCGCCAGCTTTGAAACTCATTTAGCGAAATATTGCTAACTTGGTGATCTTTCACCTGCAGATTCGCGAAAATATAGTCAAAATTGCAAAACTGGCGTCATATTGATGATGCCATAATGATGAATTGATTATTAAAATATTTTTTGATATATGGATTATATTGCCTATTGTGGATGCTATGATAATTTTCAAGTGAGTTGTGTGAAATATAAGTTAATTGGGTACTTTGATATGGTTTTATATGTTGTCATCCGAAAAAGCGCACAATGTATAATTCAACATTAAAAACATTGTTCCACAGATCTTATACATCATTTTTTTTTCGGGGTGGGTGGGTGGTGGTGGTGGTTGGGGGGGGGGGGGGTAAGGAGTAAACTCATTGTATTATATAGGGAAAGTCATAGGCTGCCCACATCAGATTTTTATTTTATTCTTTATAATTCCACATTACATTTAACTGATGAAGGTAGCTTATATCGGTACCGAAACAAGTTTTTTTCTTTATTTTCGTTATATATTCCATAATTCTGAAATTCTTTATTTTCTGGTATATTTTATGTACCAGTGTGATTGAATGTGATTGGAATTTAGTTGATGATGTAGCTCATGTAGTTCTTACAAAACCTGTATAGTGCCCTTCAAATTTTGTTGTATTGATTTTAAATTCAGCAGTTTTATATATTTACTCGCATTTTTTATGACATATTTCCTTATGCTAAACCATACTCAGAAAACTAAATTTTCCTATCTCAATGTACCTCATATTACTTTTATTGATTTGATTTCATATTGAATATATTTAGTCACCAATTTAGTTCATTCTTTCGTAAAATTATTAGTGGCAAAATAAAACAATATAGATTGCATAGAAAGTATTTTTAATTTAGTATTTTACTTGTATTTGAGTGTTAGTATATGAAGGAAAGAATATTTCCATGAAAATTTTCGTTTTAAAAGGTTATAGAAAAATGAAGTTCGAAATGAAGAAACGAAAATTGAAGTCTTAAAGAGAGTATACATACTTAACTGGTGAATAAATCTGCAGACGCAATCCAATGAAAATATTAATTAAATGCAATATTAAAAACTAATAGTAAGCCAACGCTGTAATATTTTAACACCATACTGTACTGAAAAATTATAGGATTTTACATAAAATAGAAAATCGAATTTCCACAAACATATAGACGAAAATAAAATTTTAGGCTTCAATCTATTAATACATGTATTGCCAAGTGTCGATCTGTCTATCACGTCTTTATTAAGCTGTTTCCGACATAGCTATATATATAATACGTCTTTTACATCTATGGTTTCAGAATATATGGAGACACGCAAATTAACATTAGAAAAAGAAATAAAAGTACTTCAAAAATGCTGACACTAGTAATTTTCCAGATAATGCACCTTTTACTCTGTCATAAAAAACATAATAAAAATATCGGGATAGAGAAGCTTTACTTGAATTTCTTGTACATCTATATTGCATATTTCTCAGATCAATTCAGATCATAATTAATAGAACTAATTTTTAAGTGGGGTTATTTCAAGGATACCCACAAAATTTCATCAAATTCGGTTCAGCGGTTCTCCGGTGATGATGGGACAAACAAACAGACAGATTTTCAATTTTATTTATATAGATTGAGTTTAATAACAAAGATGGTATATATTCTGTGAATGATCTCTGAAAATCATTTCTCTCAAACTTTGATTTATTTCATCAAAATATCAATACATTGCTTCCCTATTTTTTATTCTATTTTCGAATAATTTTTGAGAAGAACATGCTTGCAGATTTAAATAATTGATTTTAAAAATTTCCACTAAATGGTTAGAGCAACGAAACTAAATTTAATATATGTGAAAACTTCCAAAAATTTGACTTCCAAATTATTTGTATGAATCTATGTTAATTTCTTCTGGAAAGTAAATTTTAAACCTTTGATTTGCTTTAATACTTGACTGCAAAGTTCTGTTCTCCGATAGTGTTAGCATATTATTGTATAAAACTCCATATTATTAATCAGAAACATTAACATTGAATTCAGAAAAATATACATTGAAAAAAAAATTATTGTATTGCTGATCATTTTTTGCTATTTTGTTTTTATGTTCTAAATTTTGAATGCAACTGGGAGCTATAACAGCGTTTTAACTTTCATTGCAATACATGGTAATGTATAGGGAAAGTATTGAAATCATGTCGAAAATCGCAACTTGAGTTTTCGATGAAACTACAGGTTTTGACACCTTTAGAACACGAAAAAACTATTTTTGGCGTGACGTCTGTGTGTGTCTGTCTGTACAATGTATGTATCTGTACTAACTCAAAAAGTAATGGACCAAATTTCATAAAATTTCACTTGTGTGTGACCTTGGTGCTGATTAGTTTTTGGTACGATTCGGGATAAAAGAAAGCGACTTTTTTGCGAAATGACCCGTAAAAATTGCCTGATGCAGGTATTTTCTGAGGGTCCTTTCGCGGGCCACTCTAGCTGAAAAGCTAATAGATCACATTTTACAAAATGTGGTAGATAAGTCATTTGTGGGTTACCTTGGTGGTGCTGATTAGATTTTGGTACGATTCGGAAAATAATAACCTGATTGCGAAATGGCCCGTAAAAATCGTCAAAACCTGAAATTAAAAACTAAGTATGCTCAAATATATCCATTAAATGCTAGCTTTATACGTACATTTTAGCGATGAAAAGTGTAAGACCAATCTCATTACACTAAGACTAGCCGTTCTCGAGATATTTTTGTTTTTTGCGCATTTTCGTTACTCGACGTTTGAAAATAAGTCCAGTTACCCAATGAGAAAGAAAATTGAATTAAAAGAGCAAATTTAATGTAATTTAAAATAATTATGGCTGTTATTTTGTGCAATTAAATTAAATTTAATGAATTATTAAAGAAATAAAGAGAACGTGAATATGCAGCGAAACTCATGTGCTGACGACATCTGATTATTATTTTTTTTCAATGCATAATTTTTAAATTTGTTTGACCTAAATCAGTATTTGTCATTGGCCGGAGAGTTATGTGGTTAAAGAACTATTTATATTTTTTGTGGGATAATTTAAAAATGCTCTTTAAATGAATGTGTAAATTAAATGGAGGTGCTTGTTCTGTATAGAACCGTGTCTGTTAAATGGAAGTGTCTACTATTGAAGCGTGTCCGTTAAATGAAGATGTCCAATATTTTTAAGTGTACATTAAAGGTTTTATATGTCTCACATTAAAGAAAAATGGGCAGTCTCAAGTCTCCCCCCCCCCCCCCCCACACCCAATATTTTTTTTAAATTCTACGCCTATGTTCATGTCTGTTAGACTTAAGGAGAGCATTAGATCATTTTCAAATCTTTGATTTCCGTCTGTGATGATTTCTGTAGGAATTCAAAATTCGGGGAGGGGGGATGTCACATAGGAATTTCAATAGACATGTATTACGTCTCTGGGAATCTCTAGTGTTAAGGCTCCTATACATATAGGAGCCTTATCTAGTGTGTTGCACGAAGAATTATTGTTTTCTTCACCCATGTCAAAAATGGGTGTCATTGATTACCATGCATTTTAATAAATGAGATAGGTTTCTATGTTTCCTGTCCTTTTGTCAAAGTTTGGGGCCTAAAGCACTGTCGGAAACATGAAAGTAATATGTCTATTTCCAGACCGCACGTTAATGGTTTTATTCTGGAAAGTTAGGAGGGGAGGGGGAGCATATGGTCTTTGACGGTAGGTTAAGTATTTACCAGGTGAAAATGTCGATAAGACATTTGTGTTTTAAGAAGAAAAAAACAAGGTTTTAGAAGTGCTACAGAAAATGAACAAATGTCAGCTGTTAAACCTTATAGTAAAAGTTGTTAAGGATGACTGTAATGAAATTATAATATATTTTAAGCTTTCATCACCTAAGGCAATTAATTAAAACACTTGCCGAATGTCCATTATATTATATGTCAATGTTCTCACAGTAAGCATACCCCGGGAAAATGGTAATTTCTAAAAAATTTGATTTTAAAAGCGGGCCTTAGCGAACTGTCCCCCTTACACCAAATTTCAAATCTTTATCTTACTTACGACAAGGTATTTCTAATCCATTCGGCTAATTAAACATTTCGGTGTGCGCTCCCCCCAAAATACAAAATAGTGCAAAATAATAGAATGATAGAAAATAGAAAGAAATATAGCATTTTCTTTCTATTTTCTATGATACGATATATGCTGCTTCCAAAATTTCAGTTTCTATCTCACTGCCAAATACTTTTTCTAATCTATATTTCGAACGATTTGGTGGAAAGGACCTTTCACATTTAATTTTTAGAATTTTTTCTTTATTCCAGTGTTTTTTTTTTTTTTTTAAGTTTGTCCATGGGTCAATTTTTCTCACTTAAAAGAAGGCCTTTATCTCAATTAAAAGAAGACGTTTCTCATTAAGTCAGCAGACCAAGCATTTCGGTATATATAGCATTCCTAAAAATAGCAAATATTGGAAAAGTTAAATTATACACCTTCCTCTATCTTTACCTTAAATTCGTAGTCTTTATCTTAAAGACCTTCATCAGGTCGGGTTCATAGACATATCGGCGTTGCCAGTAGGGAGTAGTAGGGGGTTCTGGCTCACGCGGTGCTATACTTTAACATGGGGTCAATTGCGGTGCTAAATTTCCCATGTTAAAGCATAGGCGCACCCCATGAGGAGGGGGCGGAGCTTCCACAAGCACGTGACTTTCCATGAAGAGAGGATGTCAGTCAAAGGTTATGATGAATCAGATGGTTTTTTCTTTTATTCTTTATTTTTTCTTTTTTTTTAAGTGTTAATGTTTAAATTTCGTAAATGTAAGTTTTTTTCTTATATTTTCTCGCAAATGTAAGTTTTCTACTTTTCAAAAACCACACATGTGCTGTTTTCTCTATAGAAATTAACATAGGTTTTCACACTTGTGCTATTTTTTAACGTTTTTTCACAAAACACGATTTTTACTAACAAAATTTCGTAAATACAAGTTTTTTTTCTTATATTTTCTCGTAAGTTTTCTACTTTTCAAAATCCACACATGTGCTGTTTTCTCTATGGAAATTAACATAGGTTTTCACACTTGTGCTATTTTTAGCGTTTTTCACAAAAACACGATTTTTACTTGTAAAAAACTAACAAAAACATGTTTTTAAAGTAGCAGAATCGCGTGAATTACTGTTTCAAAATAGCAGAATCGCGTGAATTAGTGTTTTAAAGTAGCAGAATCGTGTGAATTGGTGTTTTAAAATAGCAGAATCTTGGGAATTTCGAGAATCTCGGGAATTTAAGGGGTGTGTATCTAGTCAGTGTAAGTTTCCAATTATCTAAATGCGGTAATGTCTCTTTAAAAATTAGACACTGGTAGAAATATATATATATATATTTTTTAAATTGTGGTCCCAACTCCACCCGGTGTATAGGATACACCGCCACAATTCAATCTAGCATGGTCTGGTCATTTAAATTTGATAATGACCGTATGCTAGGCTCTTGATACCATCCTTTAAGATATGTCGCTTATCATCATATTGGGATAACGCCATTTTAATTTGCTTCACAGTATACAACTGGTGGTCTTTACTCGCAATTTTAAATTGTTCCATTCTATTATATCTTCGCCTTGTTAGGCAATTATAATAATCTTCATGATGGATGTATTTTTTACAACATTCTTATTAACACCTTTAGCAGTCTTTTTATCCGTGAAGAGCGTTTTTAGGCTGTACGTTTTCGACCTTAGACCTACAAACTCCACGGCAGGAGTTCCATTCAACTCGTCTTTCATTTTTCCAATCCTTTTTTTATTCTTATTGGAATGGAGTGGATGATCACATGGATAATCCGAAAAGTCAAAATAGTCTTCATAACTTTCAAAATCTTGGTAAATATCCTCTGTTTCAATTTCATAGCACAACGTTTCATAGTTCACGTTTTAAGAATAAAAAAGGATTGGAAAAATGAAAGACGAGTTGAATGGAACTCCTGCCGTGGAGTTTGTAGGTCTAAGGTCGAAAATGTACAGCCTAAAAACGCCCTTCACGGATAAAAAGACTGCTAAAGGTGTTAATAAGAATGTTGTAAAAAAAACACATCCATCATGAAGATTATTATAATTGCCTAACAAGGCGAAGATATAATAGAATGGAACAATTTAAAATTGCGAGTAAAGACCACCAGATGTATACTGTGAAGCAAATTAAAATGGGGTTATCCCCTTATGATGATAAGCGACATATCTTAAAAGATGGTTTCAAGAGCCTAGCATACGGTCATTATCAAATTTAAATGACCAGACCATGCTAGATTGAATTGTGGCGGTGTATCCTATACACTGGGTGGAGGTGGGACCACAATTTAAAAAATATATATATTTTTTTCTAACAGTATCTAATTTTTAAAGAGACATTACCGCATTTAGATAGTTGGAAACTTACACTGACTAGATACACACCCCTTAAATTCCCGAGATTCTGTTATTTTAAAACAGCAATTCACGCGATTCTGCTACTTTAAAACACTAATTCACGCGATTCTGCTACTTTAAAACACTAATTTACGCGAATCTGCTACTTTAAAACACTAATTCACGCGATTCTGCTACTTTAAAAACATGTTTTGTTAGTTTTTTACAAGTAAAAATCGTGTTTTTGTGAAAAAACGTTAAAAAATAGCACAAGTGTGAAAACCTATGTTAATTTCCATAGAGAAAACAGCACATGTGTGGTTTTTGAAAAGTAGAAAACTTAAATTTGCGAGAAAATATAAGAAAAAACTTACATTTACGAAATTTTTAAAATATTAACACTTAAAAAAAGAAAAAGAAAAAACATTTGATTCATCATAACCTTTGACCGACATCCTCTCTTCATGGAAAGTCACGTGCTGGTGGAAGCTCCGCCCCCTCCTCATGGAGTGCACCTATGCTTTAACATGGGAAAATTAGCACCGCAATTGACCCCATGTTAAAGTATAGCACCGCGTGAGCCAGAACCCCCTACTACTCCCTACTTTTGCCTCTCAGGTTTCCTTTATTTCTCAAATAACAGGTAGGGTTTCCTTTACCTTCCAAGCTGATTGTCAGTTTGCGGGTCTACGCGCAAAAATTATAGTTAAGGCCTATACCCTATCACATATTTTTTATATGAGTAACTGAATTAATGCCTATACAAAAATAAATTATATAAATAAACTATATTGCGTTTTTGACTATGTTATATCAATTGTGGCCTTAGGTTTAAAGATTACAGGAATCATCCGTATTTTCAATAATTTCTTATGTCATTTGTTTTATTTTGGCAAAGATTTTTCAAACTCATATATTTAGTTTAGCCGATCGTTGAAAATTTTGCTGGTATATCTTCTGCGGTATATCTTTTAGTGCTATCATTTCGGCATATCTTTATCAAACTTCATATATTTTGTAAATTTGTTTACAAACGGGACAAAATGTTTTATTATTCAGATCTTCCTGGGAGGAACATTTTGCATACTGAGAACAGAGATTATTATACTTCGTTTAAGGATAATTAAAATAAATGCTTTAATGTAATGTTTTACATAACTATAATTTAGAATACAGCAGGCATTTGTCCATCATTGTGAATTTTAAATTTCTTTATATTATATACTAGCAGCATAGCTGTTCTTCGTACAGAGTATCTATATACATAAAGAAGAAAAGTATGTATGTATGATCCACCATAACTGGAGAACGGCTGAACCGAATTTCATGAAATTTGTCTTGGTCGCCCCACTTAAAATATAGGTTATGTTTCGAGTTTCTACGACCAGTGGTTCTCGAGATATTAGTGAAAAACGACAGTTTTTTTCTAGGAGTTCTACTCTCTCACACCATGATTCACAACGAAAAAGGTTGGACATTATTAGTTTAAAACGTGAAAGTCAATTAAATCTCAATCAATGAGTTTTATGAGAGTTTATTGAACGTATTAGACCCTTTTGAAAATCGCAGGTTTGTGATATGAATTTAAATGGAAACTATCACCATGGTTTATTTCTCACAGGCTTACTCAACAACGTAAAGTATTAAGAAATCACAAGAAAGATCAATCACGCATAAAGCACTGATTATGAAACACTTTCCAACTTTAATTTTATTTAAACATCCCTAAAATGCGATACATTCAGCGGTAATATGTTACAATCGGCTCGCGATGGTCAAACTTTTTACAGTTTCTCTTTCCCTGTGAGTTTATAACGGATGCTCAATTTGAATATGGAAATATTGAATGTCGGAGTGATGGGATGGGGTTTATTTTTTTGCCAATTCGCGACAATGCAGTGATTTCTGGACAAGTATGATACTTACAATTAAATGATACGGTAGAAAATATTTACTTGTTTGAGTCATTTATGGTATATTTAAAACTACGTGTTAATTTAGTGATTTCAGTTAAAGTTCGAAAAATACAAATATAACACCGTTTTAACTAACTTTTGTAAAAAATAAACATTTCTGCTTATGTTATATATAAAAAGCTAATATTTATGAAGTATAAAAATCACAAATTGGACGGAAAACTTAAAATAGAAGATAGTTATAGAATATTTAAATATTTGTTTTAATATGTCTGTGCCGTATCGTAGCCAGAATTTTACAGAGGGTGGGGATTGACGATCGAATAAAGAACATTAAGTGTGCTGGATTTTGTTTTGCAAGAGGGATTGTAATAGGAGATTTGTAGGATTGTAATAGGAGATTTGTAGGATTGTAATAGGAGGGATTGATAACTAATATGCTAATGCAAAGTAAATGGAGAATGGACCCCCATGTACCGTACGCCACTGGTACCGTTTGCAGAACAGCGGTTACAATGAATACTTTGGAAAGGAATAAGAGGACCATGCTTGGAACGCAAAACTTGTATATAAATATATGATTATGTACAGGATATTGAAATATTTTTATAGGATCTGTACAGTTCATAGGCGTTGCTAGAATTTCAAAAGGAGGGGAGGGGGGAGATTTACATTGTTAGTCGTTACATTGGAACAGAACAGGGCCTCCCATAAGGGGGAACGGACACCACTTGAATTGGAAGGGGGGTGTCCAATGACTTATTTCGAAAAGGAATAAAATGACCATGGATTGAACGGAAAACTGACAGTAGGATATTGAAATATTCTTTTAAATATCCGTATAGTTTATAGGAGTAGATAGAATTTTAGAAAGGGGGGGGGGGGGAGCGATGATCGAATGGAGGACATTTACAGTACCGGATTTCATTTTCCAGTATGGATTACAATACCGGGTTTCGTTTTTCAGTGATTTCAAAACAATCAAGTTTTTTTTTTTACATGTGTTTAAAGTTAATACGATTTACTAGAAGGGAGTACGAACCGTATTGTAATGAATAATTTTTAGTATTATTTAGGAATCTTGGGTAATTCATTTATTTTTAACATTAGCAATTTTGAATTTTTATAAAATTAGAAATTAAAACAAAAGGTGTAACATAATTTACGGTTGGAATATTGTAACTGGCTACATGCTTGGGTACAATCCAAGAGAGCTGGGTTCAATCCCCGTTTTCAGCCGTAATTTTGAGCTAAAATTTTTATACGCGAAACTTTCAATTTTACAAAAAATATATTAATGCTTGTAAAATTTAACTACATTTACTGATTTTTATTTTCATAAATATTTTTATGAAAATATTATGAAAATAAAAATCTTCTTAATATTTTTCTTTTGTAAGTTTTGTATACTTGTATATGCAAAGTCGCATAATAGTACTTTTAATGGAACTTTCATGGGAATTTGTTTTTCAGTATGATTAAGAGTATAAGCTGTTGTAAGTGAGATATAGGAGTTTAGCCCCCATTAAGATCAGTCTCTAAAATTTTCTTCTGCTTATGATTCTCCAGAATTATGTAAAAGGATTTAATGCAAAACATTTTCTTTGCTCATTTGAGCTGATTTCATAATTGAAGCTACCGAACAAAGGGCCGTGTACCTCAATACCGCGTAATGTGCGCATTAATAATTGATATATCTATAATTTCATCAATGTAAAATTCTTGTTTGCTCACAATTAATATTTTTTAAACCAACGTAAAGTTAATTTCACATGGCAACTAACATAAATGAATCGTTGAAGCCGTCAATTACAATACTGATTACAAATGAAATATATGCACACCTATGCAATTATTTTCCCAAACGATAGAAGAATGTTTTAATGAGTATTAAAACATTGGATTTCTATAAAAATGGAAAATTTGAATTTTTAAAACAGTTTTTCAATACTTCACGAGGAAGCATAAAGGACATGCACGGTGACGTAAAGGACATAAAGCGCAAGGACATAAAGCACGGTGACGTAAAGGACATAAAGCACGAGCATAAAGGACATGCACGGATTGCATCCTGTGAATGCACTTCTCTGAAATTCATTTCTAAAAACTTTGATTTATTTCATCAAAATATTGCTTACCCATTTTGATGTGAATGACGTCTATGGTTTCTCTGGTGGAAAAGCGGAGCTTTACGAAAAATGTAAATACTTTAGACGCGTATGATCTCGAATCTAATAAAAATGTAAATAATTTTTCTTGTTTGGTCGGAAATAACGTTCAGATTATGCATATATTAAAACAATTTCAATGTTGTAATATTTTAACCCTTTTTTATGAATAAACTTTTAAAAAAATTTCTCTCTGAGAGAGTAGTTTTTCTTTTCATTTTACTAGCTTTCATTTAAAATACATAGTAAACTATAAAAAATAGATATAAAGAGTAAACGACAAAAATGCGTACTAGAAAATTTATTATTAAAAAAAGCTCTTTTAGTTTTCGAGTAACCGGCTTTTTACGTTGAAGAAGTATTAACATTTTATGTTTTTCAAGTTTGTAATATGCTTATATCTTAAACATTTAAGTGATAGCTATAAACAATAAGCAAGAATTTGTAGCTCTTTGAAAACCCTATAAGTGTCTATAATCCGATTTTGGATCGAGTTTTTTTTTTCGTTATTAGGAAAATTGAGTTTTATTTTAAAAAATGTTATTCACTTAAACCCATTTTGGGTCTTCCGGACTGAAACTACCGTCGATTTTTTTTTTCTTTTTTCGTTTTATTTTCAAATACTTTTCTTGAAATATATGTTCTCGAGATATTGCACTTTTTCAAAAAATTACATAAAATTAAAAATATAAACTACTGGGAAACATATTTACTTTTACATGTAGTATTCTACGCATAGGGCAGAGCCCGGGATGGTTCTGAAGGGAAAAAAAAATTGGTAAGAATGTGTACATCAAATGCACAACCAATGGGGCTGAATCAGTGAATTTCCTCAATAAGAAAAACTTACAATATTTGTGGCAGCTAACATGCACCCAAAAAAATCGACTATAGATACAGATAGGCGGGCATCACTCAAAAAATAGTCAAAACGTGTTCAGAAGGTCCTAAAATATATACTGGAATCAATAGAAAAATTTCGTGAACACTACGTATGAAAAAGTAAAAATAGGTGTAATATCACGAGAAGAACGCAAGTTAGCGTCCCATAGAAATGCCATTCCCTTTTAAATAAAAATTAGCATATAAAATGTTTCTATAGTATTTTTAAGATAGCTAATTTGTTATAATATTTTACGATTTGAGAATAGCATGTCTAAAATGTTGAGGACTTTTATCTAGTACAATCTCCCTGAAAATAAACCTTTTAACTTTATACATTGAAGTAATCGTATGAAATTTCATTTAAATGTTTCAATTTGCTTAAAAGATATCCTGCCAAACAAGCAGACACATAGGGGAGACCGGGGTACAGTGGGACAATTTTTACTTATTTGGTAATACTTTTTCCATTTTTAATATTAGAAATTCAACACATATGCAATACAATAGTACTACTTTTTAACTTCCATTGTTAAATTTTTCATATTTTTTTCTCAAGTTTTTCTTTATAAAAATATTATATTTCCTAAGGTATGTAATTCGTCCCAGTGTACCCCGGACCGGGGTACACTGGGACATTGAATGGGGTACAATGAGACACAAAAATAAACACATATATTTGTATGATGATACATTACACTTTCATTCTCATAATTTGTATGGGTTGCGGTTAACAGTTGAATAACAGAATATCAATGTCCTTTCGTTCCTCCATGACATACGGGTTTCGGCAATTTCATTTCGATGTCACTATGAAGAGCTGAATATGTTGCCTCATCATCAAAAACAAAATTATATCCTGGTAAAAGTCTTCTCATATACTTCACTTCATAGTCAATTTCACTTTTTTGTATCACTTCCGCAACATAATAGCTGAAGGTTGCTTTCTTGTTCCCGCACACTGACCAACACGAAATCTCCAATATCAATAGTATCACCATCTTCATTCTCTGCCTCAAAACTGCTATCGCTTTCAGATTCTTTCCATTCTTCATATTCTGAGGAACTGTTTTGCTAAATTTTTCTATTAATTTTTCTTTTGTTCTTTGATTTGAGATCTTTTGAAGCTTATTTCTTTTTAGGCTGATTTTTCTTTTCTAATCTTTTTAAATTTTCCTGCTCTATTCTTTCCTTAACTGGTGTGTCAGTTAATACTTCGGATTTTTTACTTTTTCGCATCTTTTTATGTATTTCAGTTGTATGATATTTTGGGAGAGACCTTACAGTTTCAGGTGACAGAACACTTCAGTTTTTTCCACTATGTGTAGACCTACATAGCTTTTCACTGAAGGTGAATTTAAATAAGAGCAGCTTGCTTGTGGTTCCTCTGTAATAGGCCTAGATACATCAGCTTCAGTAAATTGTTGAAATTGAGTAGGACTGGGTTGTTCAGGTGTTGGGTTGTCAGTGACGCACACCTGTGGGACATCAGTTACACTTGCAGCCTCAAAGTCTGCGGTAGTGTAGGTATTGTTATTATACCAAAAAATACCTGTGACAGAAAAACCACATAGGATGTTATTTTCACAAAAGGTATGTGGATACGCCTTTCCTACAATCTCTACTATTTCGTGAATTGTTATTCTTTCCCCCCTGATTATTAGTGCATGTAGTTTTCTTTTCGGATGTAGTCTTTTCCCCACAATATACCTATGGGCCTATAGCTTTGATGCAGTTCTAACAATATCAGGTTAACTCAAGTTGTTACATGCTTACACAACATAAAAGTAGTTTGAAAAGGTTATCCATAAATAATAATTAATTGAAAAGCATAAATTCTAGTAATTTTGTTTCAACTTCTGAGAATCTGAGGTATTTTTATGTTGAGTGACAGTGTCCCAGTGTGCCCCATCAAGGGTGTCCCACTGTACCCCAAGAGACACACACACAACAAAAGTTACAATTTATATACCACTAACAAATATAATGAAAAACCATCATACATATGCAATAAAAAAGATTTAACCTATGGATTAATGCAAAAATATTGATTATTGGATGACAATTTAGTGCACAAATACAAAAAAAATAACACTTACGTAATTTTCCAAACTGATCAGATGAGAACAAAAATGGCTATTGCCTCCCTCCAAAACAAATGATGGCTGTGATCTGTTTGCACAGTGTTGTCACACAAGATGGCATAATGTATCATATTTTTCCCTTTCTTAAATATTTTTACCCTAGTAAATAAATCAATTGTCCCACTGTGCCCCGTGACCCACTGTACCCCGGTCTCCCCTAGACATAATTGAAGAAATGAGTTTTAGTGGACTAAGTAAGCAGTTGTGGTCACTGAATAGTGCCAAAATTCTTTAATTTGTTAAAAAATACAGAACGGTGTATCATCCCTAAGACAGCAAATTCGTTACTATATGCAAATTCTTTACTAAGAATTCCTTTTTGCTTCGAGTCATCTATTTTAATTTGTAAGCAATCAATTCATTCTATATGGTTTCAAGTGTAGCTAAATCACAAGCCTTTATTATTTTTCACGCGCTTTAACGTTCTCAATGTCCTTTATTAAGAAGCTGATTCAGTTTGTTATGATTGTATCACAGATAATTATTGCCACAGGCGTCAGTGGGAACAGTAGTCTAATAAAATTATTTACGAGCAAAATCAAACATTTTTCCTAAGACATGAAAAAAAAAAATGACTTTTTAAAATAATATGGAAATTCAAAATCAATCCTCTAACATTATCCCATATTTATAATCTACCAAGCTTTCTGTTCAACCCATGGTATTTTGATACCAATCCAAAATATTAATTATAACCGAGTTCGTTCAATCCATACCATTAGCGTAAGCAGTGATGATTGGCAGTCATCTCCACTCCACCCATTGTTGAAACATACGAGTATATTTCAATATCCATATTTGTATCAAGTTTTCCTTGAAAGTTCCCTCAATTCGATCGTTAACCCCCCCAACTCTGAAATTCTGGCTGCGTATATGAACCTTGCTGATATTTTAAGATAATGGTTCAAAGTCTTATAGCATTACATCATATTTATAATCTACCAAGCCTGCTTTCCGTTCAACCCATGGTATTTTGATACCAATCCAAAATATTAATTATAACCGAGTTCGTTCAAGCCATACCATTAGCATATGTAGTGATGATTGGAAGTCATCTCCACTCCACCCATTGTTGAAACATACACGAGTATATTTCAATATCCATATTTGTATCAAGTTTTTCCTGAAAGTTCCCTCAATTCGATCGTTAACCCCCCCCCAACTCTGAAATTCTGGCTATGTATATGAACCTTGCTGATGTTTTAAGATAATGGTTCAAAGTCCTATAGCATTACCCCATATTTATAATCTACCAAGCCTGCTTTCCGTTCAACTCATGGCATTTTGATACCAATCCAAAATATTAATTATAATCGAGTTCGTTCAAGCCATACCATTAGCATATGTAGTGATGATTGGCAGTCATCTCCACTCCACCCATTGTTGAAACATACACAAGTATATTTCAATATCCATATTTGTATGAAGTTTTTCTTGAAGGTTCCCTCAATTCGATCGTTAACCCCCCCAACTCTGAAATTCTGGCTGCGTATATGAACCTTGCTGATATTTTAAGATAATGGTTCAAAGTCCTATAGCATTACCCCATATTTATAATCTACCAAGCCTGCTTTCCGTTCAACTCATGGTATTTTGATACCAATCCAAAATATTAATTATAATCGAGTTCGTTCCAAGCCATACCATTAGCATATGTAGTGATGATTGGCAGTCATCTCCCCTCCACCCATTGTTGAAACATACACGAGTATATTTCAATATCCATATTTGTATCAAGTTTTTCCTGAAAGTTCCCTCAATTCGATCGTTAACCCCCACCCCTCAACTCTGAAATTCTGGCTACGTATATGAACCTTGCTGATATTTTAAGATAATGGTTAAAATCCTATAGCATTACTCCATATTTATAATATACCAAGTTTTCCGTTTAACTGTTATTAATTATATCCGATATTAATTATAAAAGAATAATTTAATGATCTATAACATTATCTTTGCTCGATCAATATTTCAATCTCAATCAATATTTCAATGTCAATCAATCGTTCAACACTAATCAATATTGATAATTAATATCTTAGAAATATGTCTAAATGAAACTCAATCAAGTAATCAATCAGTACGTGGTTTTAAATATATCATCATCATAAAGCTAAAGAAGAGACATCTAGCTATATAATCATTAGTAAAATCAGTACCATTTACATTGCATTTCATTGCACTGCACGTATTCAGAGAGTGATCATATTTATCCAGAAATCGCTGCATTGGCGACAATACACAAAAAATAATCCCCGATTCATGATGTCATAGAGATTTCTAGACTACCATACTTGGCAAGAAATCGCCTGTGTTGGCGATTCAGCGCATGTAAGGTGCATTTGCGGAAGTTCAACCAGGTTCTCTCAGTATGTGTAAACAAATGTAAATATAATTAACTTTTCTGAGAAAATGATTTTTGGTGTGTAGCAAAAATGCATTGTTTCTCATCAGTTTGCAAACCCTAGCTACACTGTAGCACACATACTTCAGTATTTTCCGACATATTTATCATGCAAATAGTTTCTTAGAAGTAGCAAATGCCAATGTTCAAGATTTTCTTTTTATGAATTGACAGACACATTCTTTGCACATACAGAAAGTTTTGTAATATATAGCCACCTACGCCAGACGAAGTGTTAGAGACAGGGGTAGTTCCGCTCACGCAAGGAATTCTGGGATCTCTTGGCGATTGCTTTGCTGTTTAAGGTATAACAAAATTTGTGCACTATCGCCTATGTAGCATGTAAAGTTTTGATGTAAAAACGCAGATATGCACCGTCGATCAAATACGCCACCGGAGCGAGTCTGCCATTGCTTAGAGAGTGGAGACTGAAACTGAAACTTCCTATGGGAGTTAACATGGGACGAAATTTTAAACGTTTATAAGACCCCTTTTCATGTATATTTAACAGAAATCCTTTGAATCCATGATTGAGAATGAATCAAACTATTAATTACACTGCAAAAATATACTATTAATACTATTTTTAGCGTAAAAATAGCAATTTTAATGCTTTTATGTTTTTTTCTTGAGTGCCAAGGGGCGATTTTCGAAGAAAACTGGTACCGGTATGACAATTATAGTAACATTTTACAGCAACCTCCCTCACTGCACGGAATACTATATTTCTGTGCAGTGAGGGAGGAGGGAAGAGACTTTCTTTGCAGACTAATATTTATATTAGTCTGTTCTTCACTGTATCGCCAAGAAAAACTGGGTTTTTTAATGGCGGACGCGGGCGAATGCCGATAGTGTAATGGAACAGTTCAGGAAGCTGATTTGTTTTATGAAGTAAAAAATAATTTTGTGTAAGAATCTTATAATTTGCTGTAATTAAATTTAATATTCAATCTTTACGATAAAATGGGTTCTTGTGGAGGTGCATACTCTGAGTTCTAATTCAAAAGTTGTTATGTTGATGCTTGGCATTAGCGTTTTTTTTAACATTGAGGACTCTGTTTGATCTAAATGAGGTAAGTGTATTTTCTTTAATGGAATTTTTAAATTTTAGAAGTAAACTACATTAGTCACAAGCTAGTTGATGCTTTTATAATGGCTAGATGATTTTAAAATTTTAGTTTATTTTGAAAGTGTTTGCTAGCAAGATGAGTGTTAATGATAAGAATTATTACGTTAATCTATTATAAATGTATTTAATATTTTTGCACAGGATTAAGCGCCAATAGTTCATAAAATAATTTTATATTTTAACCTGAAGTTTATGGTCTAAGCATCCAGATAAAATCGTTGTGAAAACTAAAGTACTAATTAGCTATAAAAAGTTAGCGAGTCATTTGTAGCACTTTGGAATCCTGTAAACAATATAAATGATTCTGAAAAAATCGAATAGCTTTATTGAACTTTTATTTTACAAAATGTTCCTCATTCAAAACCATTTTGGCTTCATTGGACTGGAGCCACAACCACTAAAGTATGAAAATGTTTCTTTTGTTGAGAACAAATTTAACATTGAATAAATGCTATTTTTACATCAAATGAAATTAAAGTCTTGAGCAATTTGGTTTAATAGCAACTACAATTATCGAATTTATATAAATTTAGAGTTTATTAAATTTAAAAAGGAAAATATTAAGCTTTGATTTTTAGTATTTTCTCATTAGTCAATGAGGTTTGATGATTTTAAGGGATAAGATATATTTTAACGTTGAAAATATTTGCTAATTGTTTGTTGTTATATATTGATTACAAAAAAACAACAAAAAAAAACCCCTGATTTAAATTAACTAAATAAAATTCCATAAAGCTCCATAAAATCACCGTATAAAGTTTTGAACTACGGATTAGCAAATGTTTAGCTGCTAAGTTAATCATTATTCCATGGAGCAGAGTTATTAATAGTCCAAGCAACGTACGTTCATATGTCTGCGCAGCATCCGTATCATTAGCTGTAAACTCGTGTAGCGGGCAAGTATGCGATAACTACTGCATACGTCCTTAAGGAGGGTGTATCGTTATTAAATGAGCTTGGTTATTATTATTATTGCATGCGTCCGAGAAGCGGGTCAAAGACAAGTCCGCTAATATGAAGGGGGGGGGGGGGGGGTATTTTGTGTTTCAAATCTGCTATGCGGATGTCATGCAATGGGCTAATCTGTTAATCCATAAGCTCGCATAGTGCGTGTGTTCATAACACAATGTCACACAATTTGCATGCGTCTGCACAAGGTATATATCGTTATTGTATGCATTGTATACGGATTACATACACTCATTAAAAGAAGGTGCTTAATTTTGTAAATCCGCTACATGAATTAAATATGTCGAATCGTTATTGCATGGAGCGGAGTTATCGTTATATTATATATAACGCATACTGCATCCGTCTGCGTAGTAGTTGGGTCAGGGCTGCTCATACAAATTTCTGGGTTACCCTTCATATTCCATTTTCCTCTTTTGTGCATTCTTCATGTCTTCTCCTCGCTCAAAAAATTATTGGGGGCCCGACCCCTTGAGTGGTGTCCGACCCTCCTTATGGGTCGCCGTGGTCAAATACACAGCCAATAGCTATTGCAGGACTTGCATTGGGAGTAAATCCGCTATGCGAATTAAATATGTCTGCGTATCATTATTGCATGGAGCGAAATTTTCACTATATTGTATATAACGAGTAGTGGTCAGATCAGGGCCGCCCATACAAATTCCAGGGTTCCCCTTCATATTTCATTTTTCTCTTTTGTGCATTTTTCATGTCTTCTCCTCCCTAAAAATTGTTGGGGAGTCAGGGTCCCACCACTTGAGTGGTGTCCGATCCTCTCTAAGGGTGGCGGCGGACAAATGCACAGACAATAGCTATTACACGAACTACAAATGGGAGTACTCTTAGCCATGACTTTCGCGCGTAGCGGAGATAGGCAGTCTACAGCAAAAAACATATTAAGAGAATTTTCAAAAAGCGACTAGGCTGGTAGCTAAAGGCAATTAGTAAACAATATAAAGAAAATAAACTCTCCCATGTTTCATCCAATCCAGCTAAAATCACAGCGCTAAGCTAACAACTTTTCTCCCCCGCCCTTTCTATCATCCTCTGGTTTTGACTGAGTCGGCGGAATCAATGTAAACATCTTCCCGCAAATGACGCAAAGAACCCTAGTTCGGAAATCTATATTTTTAAATATTTGTTTTAAAGCAAATATGCTTACAGGGTTTATATTTACAGAACTTTATAACTCAAATGCATATCAAACATTAAATAATTTAACAAAAAATCAAGTTGAAAAAAAAAAACTGTTTTGAAAGTTTTCATTAGATGGAAGAAGGAATGCACGTGCTTAATATTCCCCTTTCCGTTTGTCTTTTAATGGAGGAAAGAAGTGATATGGGGCTGTCATTCCCCTTTTTATTGGCACTAGATCACCCTTTTTCTTTCTTTGAAGGAGGAGGGAGGGGGGCAGATAGACACGATCAAAATTTACGGTAATGAACGTAGAAAAAGAGATCTGGGATTTATCTGAGGTCATACAAGAACTGGTTGATTTTTGTTTGAGGACAGACATTGCTCTCTTAACAAAAGGCTAAGCAGGGGCTCTGATCTGCTAACAAAAGGACAGACAGGGCGCTGCACTCTTCCAAAACTGCCTGGGGGAAACTCTGACCACTATGTATCAGCAAATGTTGATTTAAACTACTTTTCTGATTAAATGGTTTCTGACATATTTCACATACAAAAGGTTTGTTGGTTGCCCCTGGTTTGTTGTTTATTTTTGCTCGTTTTTTTGGGCCCTGGTCTCTCTTTTGTCCCTTCCTTTCGTAAATTCCCCTGGTTTGTTGATTATTTTTGCTCTTATATGGCCTCTGGTCTCTCTTTCGTCCATTCCTTTTGTATATTCCCCTCTGTTTTTCGCCCTGATCTCTCTTCGTCCCCTCCTTTTGTAAATTCCCCTGGTTGTTTTAATATCTTTAATAATGTTTTACCTTATATTCTGTTATTTTTACTTTTTTAAACTTGAAATTTTGTTCTTGGAGCTTTTTGCTTTTTGTTTGGAATTCAGGGAACTTTCTTTCCTGCCTTTTCAACACGGACTGTTGTAACTGTGAATTTTTAACCCTGTCATTGTTTTATTCCTTCTTGGGAGATCTTTTGGGAGAGGGATTTCCTATGTTCTGGTTCGGTTGAGTTCTTTGGGGAGGGTGCTCTTCTGTTCCTTTCTAGTTTTGGTTTTATTTTTCTGTGTCCTTTTTCGGCTTCTTGGATTTTCCCTCCGTCTTCTTCTTTTTGCTTTTGCTCTGGTTCATTTTTCTGTTTTTGGGATATGCTCTTTCCTTTGCCCTGGTCTCTCTTTCGTCCCCTCCTTTTGTATATTCTCCCGTTTTGTTGGTTGTTTTTGCTCTTTTATGCGCCCTGGTCCCTCTTTCATCCCCTCCTTTTGTATATTCCCCTGGTATATTGTTCTGTCGTTTTGTTTTCTCTTTTTTTGCCCTGTTCTCTTTCGTCTCCTCCTTTTGTATTTTCCCATTTGTTTTGATTACCTTTTATTTTGTATTTACTTTAAATGCTGTTTATACCTTTTATCTTATATAATTGTTTATACCTTATATCTTATGTACTTATATCAGTTAAATATTTTAATTAAGAAATATACAGCTTGAAAACCTGAAACAATTTTTGGTTTAATTATATATAATTATATTTTGTTAGGTTTTCTCGGATTTTTTCCCTCTTGGGTTTTCACCGCTTTAAAATTTTCTGATGTTTTTTGTTGTTTTATGTTGTACTGCTGTTGCTTCTTTTCTTCTGTTAACGGTCTTGTGATTCATCTGTAAAACTGTCTGTCTATGTGATATATTTCTTCATTTGTAACCTCACTTCTGAATTTAAATAAATCTCCAGACCGCTGGTCGCTGTCCTTGGAAGCAGGCACCTACTGGTTTCCTTTCCGGTAGTCCAAATGGCTACTCAAGTCCTTGGACGAGTGGGACGACCTGGGTCTTCAACATACAAAAGGTTTCTTATCAGTATGTGTAATCAAATGTTGCTTTAAAGTAACTTTGTGAGTAAATGATTTCTGACACATTTCACATACAAATGGTTTCTCACCAGTATGTATACGCAAATGTCGATTTAAACTTCCTTTGTTGGTAAATAATTTCCGACATATTTCACATACAAATGTTTTATCATCAGCATGTATTAGCAAATGTTGATTTAAACTGCTTTTCTGATTAAATGGTTTCTGACATATATCACATACAAATGGTTTATCACCAGTATGTATAAGCAAATGTCGATTCAAACTCCTTTTCTGAGTAAATGGTTGCTGACATATTTCACATACAAATGGTTTCTCCCCAGTATGTATAAGCAAATGTTGATTTAAACTTACTTTGGAAGTAAATGATGTCTGACATATTTCACATACAAATGGCTTTTCACCAGTATGTGTAATTAAATGTCGTTTTAAATTTTGTTTCAGAGTAAATGATTTCTGACATATTTTACATACAAATGATTTATAACTTCCAGTGTGTATAAGCAAATGTTTATTCAAATTATTTTTCTGAGCAAATGGTTTCTGACATATTTCACATACAAATGGTTTCTCACCAGTATGTAAAAACAAATGTTGTTGCAAATTGCTTTTACCAACAAATGGTTTCTGACATATTTTGCACACAAATGGTTTTTCACCAGTATGTGTCATTAAATGTTGATTTAAACTTTCTTTCTTGACAAACGATTTCTGACATATTTCACATACAAACGGTTTCTTATCAGTATGTGTAATCAAATGTTGCTTTAAAGCTACTTTGTGAGTAAATGATTTCTGACACATTTCACATACAAATGGTTTCTCACCAGTATGTATACGCAAATGTTGAAGTAAACTTCCTTTGTTGGTAAATAATTTCTGACATATTTCACATACAAATGGCTCCGACCGTCCAAACAGTTACCTTACACCTTTCTGGTAGGTCGGACGGTCTGGGTTTCAACATACAAATGGCTTTTCAACAGTATGTGTAAGCAAATGTTCATTTAATCGTTCTTTGCCCGTAAATATTTTTTGACATATTTTGCATGCAAATGGTTTCTTACCAGTGTGTGTAATCAAATTTTGATTTAAAGCTACTTTGTAAGTAAATGATTTTTGAGATATTTCACATATAAATGGTTTCTCACCAGAAAGTATAAACAAATGTTGATTCAAATTGCTTTTCTTAGCATATAGTTTCAGACATATTTTGCTTTCAAATGGTTTCTCTCTAGCATCTGTAAACAAATGTTGATCAAAAGTTCTTATCTGAGTAAATGATTCTGACATATTTCACATACAAATGGTTTTTGATCAGTATAGACAAATGTCAGTTCAAATTTATTTTATGAGTATATGGTGTTTAACATATTTCACATACAACTGGTTTCTAATTTCTCATCATTATGTTTAATCAAATGTTGACCTAAATATTTTCTGAATAAATTATTTGGGACATATCTCACAAACGTTTTCTCACCAGCATGTATAAACAAATGTTGATCTCAAGATCATTTTTGAAGTAAATGATTTCTGACACATTTCATGTGTAAAAGATTTATTACCAGAATATTTAAGCAAATGTTGATTGACAGTTGTTTCTTTTTGAGTAAATGTTTTCTGACATAAATTCCACATACAAATAGTTTCATACCAATTTATGTATAATTTAATGTGGATTTACATTGTTTTTCTTAGAAAATGGTTTTTAACATATGTTATACAAATGGTAACTCACCGGTATGCATAATCAAATGTTAGTCTAAATTCATTTCCTGGGTAAATGATTTTTGACATATTTTGCAGATAAATTATTTCTCAACAGTATGTATAAGCAAATGTTGATTTAAACTCATTTTAGGAGCAAATGATTGTGGTATATTTTACATACAAATGGTTTATCGCAATTGTAAATCAGCTAATGTTGATCTAAATTAAATGAAGCGTTGTTGAACGAATGCTGATCTAAAGTAAATGAAATTCACAGAATATGATTTGACTTCTGACATATTTTACCTACAAATAGGTTCTCTCCAGTATGTGTAAACAAATGTAAATATAAGTAACTTTTCTGAAAAAATGATTTTTGGTGTGTAGCAAAAATGCATTGTTTCTCATCAGTTTGCAAACCTTATCTACACTGTAGCACACTTACTTCAGTATATTCCGACAAATTTATCATGTTAATAGTTTCTTGAAGTAGCAAATGCCAATGTTCAAAGTTTTCCTTTTATGAATTGACAGACACATTACTTGCACATACCCAAAGTTTTGTAATAATATAGCTACCTACGACAGACGAAGTGTTAGAGCCTACATAATAATAATTATTTTATTATAAATATTATTTCCACGTAATAATGTAACGGTTAGAGACAGAGGCAGCTGCGTTCGCGCAAGGGATTCTGGGAGCACTGTGCGAATGCCTTGGAATTTAAGGTACAACAAAATTGGCTCTCTACCACCTATGTGGCGTGTAAAGTTTTATTGTAAAATCGCAAATATGCACCATCGGTCAAGTTCATTCGAATGTGGGGCAATAAGTGCATTTTCGCCTTGGCCATTCCTTTCACAGTTCTGCAGTTTGAGTTGGCTGTGTTCCTACTCTATCTGATAAGATTGTAATCACTTTTAAGAAAAATATTTTGAAATTCTGTCAAATATTTTATTTGTTGACGTTGCAATTTAAAGATTGCCTTCGAAATAACACTGTAATACATAATATAAAATATTCGCTGAACCTACTTAAATAATCAATTAAAAAATACTTCGTAATATAATTAGATCATAAACACTTTGTTGAATATACCGGTAGACAGTGGTAGCGGCTACACGGGTTCGTGTCTGACCAACGGATAGCAGAACCAGACTTGTGCTTAGATTTAAAAATGTCTGGTAGGGCCGAACATATTTAAATTTGAAAGCCTTTTAAACGAATTTTAATAGAGTATATAAAATTATTGTGTTGATTTCAGCTATGTAAAAATAACGTTTCAAAATAAGGTAACACTAATCTAAATTTTTTGTATATAAAATTCACATATTCGGGTTTTTAAACTATTTGAATGCAAAGCATTTCGGTCTGCGCTGGACCGACACTTAATGCCCTTCGGGCCGCGCCGGACTCGGGTTCTACATCTGTAAATTTCTTTGGGTGAAAGTCTAAAATTTTGGCCTCTAGCCAGCGGTTATCCGACAAGAGCCATACGTTGTATAGTATGAAGATGGGTATTCATTCTAATTTGGTCCCTGTACCAAATCGGGGTTCCGTACCCAATGTGTTTATCTGTAGCTCACTGGTAAATACGCTTTTTAACAGTTGCACTCAGGCCCCAAATAACTCTACATGTTCTAGATAGACCATGATGGATTCTACCAACTTACTTCTCTCAGGTGTGGGATGAAAGTTAATCCACATCTATAAGTTATCCTAGATAGTACTTCAAATTCTTAACGTATTTTATTCTCACTCCTCCAGATTTAAATGAAAGAATATGAGTGATCTTCTTCCTTACATGAATCATAGTGAAACATACTTTTTCTATGTTGATACTAAGGCTGTACATATTAGCCCAATTCTCAATACAACTCATGATTTCAGTACCAATTACTCCCAATCTTGTGGAATTGGGTGGTACACCAACCATTGCCAACATATCATCTGCAAATGCCTGTATTTTGAAATTTTCTTTGCCAAAGTTCGTCTCCAGGATTCTATTCACCACAATAAGCCAGAATACCGGTTCGGAACTCGAATCTTGAGGTATTCCCGCATTGTATTCAATGAAGGTACCCTTTCCTTCAATATATACTTTACGGTCCAATCTGGAAACTGATAATATTTAAGTAGATTGGCCACGTCACTCCACTTGACGCTATTAAACGCATTTTTAATATCCACCGCGATGCTACCACAAATTCGTTGGCTGTTCCTTTGTATATTAATAAATTTTATCATATTATCTAGACTAGAGAATCTAATGTGCTCATTCCTCTTCCAAACCCATACTGACTATTTGACAATATTTGGTTTGATTCTAGATGGTAATATATCCTTCTAGTCATCATTTTATCCAATATTTTTCCAAATACAGAAAGTAAGCATATGGGTCTTTAACCCTTTCGCGACGAAAAATTGCTGTTCTCAGGGAACAGCAATTTTTTTTAGCTAAGCCTAGCTCTCGAAAAAAATTCACTAAAAATCACCTATTCAACACAGAAATCTACTTTTTTCAGGAATAAAAGAAATATTTATTTTCTATTTGATGTATATTTTTCATACAAATCTGAATACAAAATACTCGTTAGTTGCTCCCATTCTTTTATCCGAAATAAACGAATAATTTCACTGCCTCTAAACCCTAAACAAAAAAAATATTCTCTTATATTCTCATGATTCACCGACGAAATCATAAAGCTGAATTCAAAACGAAACCCGAAACTGAATTATAAAATTGTTGATGCTGCGAGAAGTGCTCTATTTGTTTATTTTACAAAACCATGTTTCACCGCTCCAAATGGAGAAATAATTCATTGGATCCTCCCTATGCCAAGGTCAAGTATTTGCAAAATACATTGAAGTTGTTTCCACTGACATTTAATGCCATCCAGAGGCGCAGCAAGGTCAGGTGGTTCCTGGTGCGGAAAATTTCTTGTCACCCCCCCCCCCCCCATTAAAATTATTAAAAGAAGGAAAAATGAGAAACTTACAGTTGCAAGTGTTATTTTCCGGTTTATTTACTGTGACCTCTTTATGCTTGATTGTGTGTGTGTGATTCTTTACACTGTGAGCATAAGCACTTAAAACCTTTTTTCCTTACTTTGGTCTCTGCAAATTTTGAAATCACATCATCAAAATCAATTCTTTTCGCTACATTGTTTTCAATTGACAAGATAGCTAAGCCAGAGAGCCGAGCTTGACTCAAGGTGGACCTAAGATAACTCTTCATTAATTTTAGTTTTGAAAAACTCCTTTCATATGATGCTACTGAAACACATAACGTTAACAAGAATCTTAAGGCTAAAATCAGATTTGGTACAGAATCTGAAAGTTCATATTTAACAACAAACTCTAAAAATCTTAAAGAAGATCATTCCAGAAAATCTTCTTTTGAAACTTCGGCAGCTTGTAGATGTTTTCTTAGTCCTGGAATCTCTCTGAGAATTCCATCTTCAGAAAGTTCATCATAGTTTACGATTAAGTTTTGTATTAACTGTGGAAGTTCGTCTTCTGAAGTTGTGATCAGATTCTTGGGCTTAAGAACTGCAAACCGAACTGATATACTTTCCATGTCTTTGCAGCGATTGTCGATTTCTTGATAAAACCTGTCAATGCATTCCAACATTGATCTTTTTAATTCTTCATTCAACGTAAGTGGTTCGTCTACAGCCTTTTCTCCAGGCATCATTTTCTTCTTTCTGACGGTTCTTCTTTTCATTAAAGGAATGTCCATCTCTTCACAAGTGTTCGTTGCAAACTGCAGTGCTATCTCCACGATCTCAAATCTTTTGTCTTTCAATTCTACGGTCAAGCCTGTGCTTGAACCTGATATTACTTCCCCGTACTCTGCCAATGCAGATGATTCGAATATTGCCACAAAGGAAAGAACCGCCCCCTCCCTTCTATATTACTCCCTCGGCAAATTGACCGGAGTACCTAAAAAGCCTGCAAATTATCGTTCCCTCGGTGACTGGCAATCTCAGAGGTGCCCTCTTTAAGTTAGACGTTAAAACGCGAGACGAATATATAGCCCTGCAATCTAAATTTAATAATGATAAGATGCCCTACCGAACATTCATTTTAAACGAGCAAAAGTCACTTAAAGTCGTAATTCGCGGTCTCCCCGTCTTAGCAGACACTAATCCAATTAAAAATGAAATTGAAAATCTGGGCTACCAAATTCTCAATATAACACAACTGTATAAAGATCCCAAAACCCAAACGATATTGATGATAATAATTAATGTTCCAATTTTTATATCCAACTAAATAAAAGCCCTGCAAATGTAAATATTTATCAAATTAGAAACCTGCTAGGAGTTAGTGTTGGCATGGAAAGATACAGAGGGCGCAATGGCGTCACTCAGTGCCTTTTATGCCAAACTTTTTGGCATAGCTCTAATTTCTGCCATTTACCCGCTAAATGCGTTAAATGCGCAGAGGCGCACTCCACCCCCGAGTGTAAAAAATATTTCAAGTTGCCCTGCACTTGGGCTAATTGTGGAGGCCCTTATCCGGCCAACTACCGAGGATGCCCTAAATTCCCTAAATCCCGACCCAGAGTGCAACGCACTTTCATAAATCAGCAAACTGATGGTAAATCATATTCAGAAATGTTTAATAAAAATAATACTAATGGTAACTCCAACTTAAATCAAAATAATATTGCAAATTTTCATAAAGATGGTTTCCCGGAACTCTCGTCCAATGGAAAACCAACGCGAGTAAAGGCCACGCCCCAGACCCAGAAAGAGGATTCTAAACTCATCGAATATACAAAAACTTTGATCGCTTTTGAGCAAAGCTATCCCAGAAACATCGTCTTAAAAGTTTTCCAAAATACCCTCCCTGAAATGAGGAAGGCGATGTCCCCCGTCGATTTCGCATATTACCTGTTCGACGGTATTGTGACCCTGGTTAATGAAAGCCAGAATCTGACTAATTAAACTTCTGCTGTTAGGGTCCGCTAGGAAATTTGTCTCAGTTTTCCATTGGCGGGTAGTGGATCCCCCCTCTCCCTTTGACCTTGCCGTCGCTCCTTGCCTCTTGGACTCGAGTCGTGTTCTAAGGAACACACCTCGACCCCTTAAATTCATTCCTTTATTTCTGAAGAGCTCTTGCTGATGTATTCTAAATTTGGAGACTCTAGGGTCCGTGACGCGGGACTTGTCCCACATCACTCCCGAGAGCACTGCTCCGACTCTCTAAACACTCACATGCTAAAAATATTTCTAGTTATTATTTCCCAGCCTTTCTAATATGGAGGTTAAAGGCAGTATTTTGCTGTCCTAGGTACTCCCTTAAATTGACCTTGAGTCCTTGAGTCAAAAAGGTCTTCAGACTTCTCATTTTGATAATACACTTCTCAAAACTGATTCCAACAATCTGTAGGTATTTTTAAGTGTGGTTTACTTCTTCTAAGACATTACTCCAGAAATACAAAAAACACAAAAAAGAAAAATCACATATTGCTGGCAAAAGCGTTTGCGCTACTCCTCTGGTTTCGACAGTTTCTGTGGGATCACAAAGTTCCTCTATAGCATCAACAATTTTCTTGAAATTAACATATACAGGTTTTACAGCTTCGTAGTGAGCACTCCATCTTATATCTGAAAGTATCTTGACTGTAACTCCAACATTAGTTACAAGAATCATCCATCTGTATGCGGAAACCGAGAAAAAGCAGTACAGACTTTCTAAGGTCCCAAAAAAGGTTACACATTATGAAACAGTTGCAAAAGGATGCACTCCATACAGATTAAGAGAGTGATTTGCACAAGGAACAAATAATGCTTTAGGTTAAGTTTACGAATCCTCGCTTGGACTCCAGAGTGCACTCCAGCCATTGTAGAGGCACTGTCATACCCCTGACCTCGATACAATGTGATATCCAGCTCTTGCTGTTCAATTGCCTTTATAATGTCTTCTGTTATGTCAAGGGCTTTCTTTCCAGTTAGCTGAAAATAGCCTAGAAATGACTCCTCTATTTCAACTTTTTAATTCTCGATATTAAAATATCGAACTATTTCACACATCTGATCAATGTGCGAAATGTCTGGTGTACTGTCAAAAATAATGCTATAATATTTTGCTCCCTTAATATAAAATAAAATCTTTTTCTTAACACTCTCGCTTAGAAGTGTGATAAACTCATTTTGTGTGGTAGGGCACAGATAGCTTCTAAGTATTTTGCCTGTTTGTGACTGACCTCCCTGCTCTAGGTTGACCAAGTGTTCTCTTAGTACCGGATCATACTTTGATACCAGTTCAACTAGCTGTAGAAAATTTCCTCTGTTTTCTGCTAACGTATGCTCTCCGTGGCCACGGAATGGTAAATTTTGTTGAGCCAAAAATAATGTTACATTTTAGAGCCTTTTCAAAATATCCCTCCATTTCCTTTTTTCTGTTTCTGCAACAGTCTGGCTAAATTGATCAATTTGTTTTGTTAGCAATTAGACTTGCTCGTAACGTTCTTTATTTTTCAAAACAAGTTAAATGTTGCTCAGAGTTTTCATGACTTTGAACTTTCGGATGAAGTTTCCACCAAGATTGAAAACCAGTCATAAACTTTGATGGATAACCACTCAAACTTTTATCAGTGCCAAAGAGCCTACAACAAAAACAGTACAAGCTTTGTTTCTTTCTTGTAGAGTAGGCCATCCAGGTTCTCAGTATTTTCTCACTAGTTGGTAGACTGATGTAGAACCAATCATATGTTAGTTGGCGGAGAGAACCCTTTATTTTATCAGCTGTTCTTGTAACTGCATCAAATGAACCCTCTTCGCTCGAGTACAAACTAGTACAGAGACAGACTTCGAGTACAGAGACAGACTTCGATAGAAAGAAACATCCCCTCCCCTTCCTTATCCATACGCTCTCCACTACACAGTATAGAATTCAGCCGTGTTTTGTTGTGTTTGTTGACTGAACTAAAAAATTCCAAACTTTAATACGTATTATGTTGACATGTTGAGGTTAATTAATTGTCGGACGAAGTTATTATATTCGTTTTAAATAATATCACTTTTTCAAAAAAAGTATTGTGAGCCCCCCAATTTTTTTTATTTTAAAAACACGTATTTTTGCCATTTTGTCACCCCCCTCAGTGATGACACCCGGGGCGGTCCGCACCCACCGCACCCCCCTTCCTACGCCACTGACGCCATCTAGTAGACAAATTAATATGTTCCATGCAGGGCCGTCTCAAGGATATTTTCGTGTGTGAGCAAAAGAGTTTGGGGCCGCCCTATATATATATATATACAATCTGTTGCAAAAAATATATGCACCCATTAAAAAATTGAGCTACATTCACGAAACTCGGCATGCAAATTTCGTTTTAAGAGTTATGCATCATTATCAAACTGTCAACGCCAATGACGTTATAGGGCTTATGCAACGCGCATGAGAACGACGCATTGTGCGGCATTTAAAACGGCCGATGTTCTTTCTCACTTATGGGTAATTGGAACTGGATTTTCTGCTTTGATATTGAAAATTGTGTACATAGATGCCTTTGAGAAGTTCGCGACAGCACTACGAAGAGTTGTCGGATTTAGAGAGAAGTCGCACCATAGGCCCAAGGGAAACAGTTGGTCCAACAGACTATCAATCGCCATCTAGGTCGGAGCGATATGGTAGTTCCTCGGCGATGGAAACAGTGGATCAGAAAAGACCTATGTAACCGTCGCAAAGGCCCAGAACCCCCGAGACATACAACTGCTCGAGAAGATCGTGCAGTCAGGAGAGGAGCCACGTCTACACCAATGGCGGCGCTATCAGCCATTCAAAGGCATTTACCACCCTCGTGCATCCTGTATCAATGTACATTATTCGGAGACGACTGGCAGAAGGTGGGATTAGTTGTCGACGTCCATTAATGCGCCTACCACTGACCCATCAACATAAACAGAGCCTTCTGGATTGGTGTTGATCTCGGCCAGTGTCCGAGAGGTGGCATGTTGTATTTAGCGGCAAATACCTTTTCTCTCTTATTGCTGATGAATGCCACATAGGCATGTTGAAAAAGATTGGACTTTTTTTCATTATTACACACGAGAAAGATACTTATAGCAAAGCGCCTTAGATAGACAAGAGCAGGAGGGGACTAATCCCCTTAAAACAGGATCACCATCACCTTAATTTTATTAATTAAATAATTTTATTTCAATGACCTATCAAATGTTATTCTTATCTAAATTTAGAGCGGTTTAGAAAATGTAATGCTTTACATTTTTTTCTACATACATACATAATACAGCATTATTTTATAATATATATAACTGAATTATTTTGAACTTTATTTGCAATTTCCCTGCATACAAATAATGTATAGGGAAAATATAAGATCGGTTCGAAAACTCTTAATTCGAATTTTCGACGGATTAATATACGTTTTGGATATCCTTTAACCTGAATCGATTACTTTTAAAGGAATGTCTGTACGTATGTGAGTGTAATGTATGTATGGATGTGTATAGGAGTCTAGAGAGACATTTCTAGAACGAATGGAGTGAAGCGAATGAAATTTATAATTTGAAAGGAAAATGAACATTTGGAAGGTTACACATTTTCAAACTTCTCTTAAATTATAAATAAAAAAGAAAACGGCATCCAAAAATGTTAAATAAACAAACATGTTTTCATTAGAAATGAAATAGAACTTACTTTAGAATGATAGCATGAACGGTTCGCGTGCTATAGCACTTTTTTCGAATAAATGGATAAAAAACTATGCATCATAAAGTTAATAAAAGAATATGTATACGGTAAATTTATTAACAACATTCTCGTATATATAACGCGTTCTATTCACGAGAAAAGACATATTGATTTTGTTCAATAATGCTATAAATTTCTGTTTACGTTAGTTAATGCACTGCTAATATTATTGCAAAATAAATTCTAGAACGTGGATACAAGGTTTTTATTTTACGTTTTTACTATGTTTGGGGATTCTGTGGAGGGAAAACGGAGCGTTACGAAAAATGTAAACCCTTTGGGCGCTTATAAAAATAATTTCAATATTTAGAACTTTTTTTCTAGAAAACATAAAAAGTATTTGTCCGAGCAAGTGTTTTATATTCCTATTTTTATTTTAAACTATAAACCATAGATATAAATAGTAAACGACAATTCACGATACTATAATAATTTATTTTATTTAAAAATTAAGACCATGGAGCTACAAGTAATTAAACTCTATGCGTAAAACTTCATCGAAAAAAATCGTCCTTCTGTTTGTAAAATCAATGAATATTTCATTCATATCAGCTACGCAGACTCCATAAACTAAATAATTTTGTGTTAAAGAAATACAGCAATTCTTATATAACTTATTCTACATATTTTGCTGTTTACATTTTACATAGGTGAAAAATAGGCTTCGTTGTAAAAATAATCAAATATGGATGAGCATTTAAACTCAAATATATTGCAATTGCGTTGTTTCAGTATGTAGATGCACCGAATTTAAACGAAAATAAAGTGGTTTTAGGACGGATACAACATTCAATATGAATTAAAAAGAACTTTAAAAATCACGATTTTGAGACAAGATGGATGCCATATATCATTTTGAAGTGGGTCATGTGATATTTTCATATCATGGTCACGTGATCGCTTCATATAAGAGGTGCTATTATTATTTTCATTATTATTTAAAAAACTACTGAATATATTTCACTGAATTTTTTTTTTATATATTTTATGGAACAATTTGAATATTACCTAAAATTTTCGATGCAATTTGTGAATTTTAAATCCGCTTAAAAAATGTTTGAAAAATTAGGTCCCATAGGGTTCAATGTATTTCATTTTTTCAACCCGGGTACAATCCAAAACTAATTGGGTGATATTATTCATTTATATTCCCATGACCGTATGAACAACATACTAAAATTTCATTTTGATTAAGTCATTTTTACGGCAGTTATCGTGCTAACGGACAGATAGACAGACAGACAGACAGAATGAACAAAGTCATAAACACTTTTCAACTTTGTTGTAAAATGTTAAAAAGAGAGAGATGAAGAAAAAGCATTTCAATCCCTAACAAGCTAAGATATAATATAACGGGTAAAGTCAGAATTTTGCCGGTTATTTTCAGCAATTTATTTAAATAGCTAATCTTTAAATATTAAATTAAAAACGCAAAAATATTTAAATTTATTGCGTTTTTGATTTCGCAGATAAAAATCTGGAATCCAATTTCGAAGCAGTTTGCGACTGTCCATTGTAGCCCCTCTGAAATCTGATTCAAATACTGCAGGGACATAGATGCAAAATAATGGAATACTAGCCAAATTACAAGAAAATTTTACACCTTGACAAATTTAAAATTCGTTTTCTTGTATCACTGGAACGAATTACCTGATGTTGACTGGAACGTAAATAAACCCTCGCAACGTAGATAATACATTTACAGATAACACTACTCAATTTTCTTCAAATAATAAACTGGCGTTAAATTACCACGTACGCTATCCGCAAAGTAAACAGAAAATACATCTTTTCCGTAATGCAAAAAATCTGATGTGGGCAACACATGACTTTCCTTGTATAATGCAATGAATTTACTACTTTTACAGTAAAAAAAATAGGTTTTTCCTATAGTAGATACTTATATTCTTTCCAAGATATTGAATTTTCGACAATTAGTCGTCATTTTCATTGATTTAGCGTCATTTTAATCCATTTGGCGAGATTTTCGCTAATTTGTCAACATTTCAAAAAGTCGTCAAGTTGGCGACATTCTGCCAAATTCGTCGCCAAAATCTCGCCAAGCTTTACTGACGGAGAAATAAGTTATTCTTATAGCAGATAAATGACTATTGGCGTTCAAATACAAAAGTATTACTCGAAGTATCTTTTCTCATGAATGGAGCGAGCTAGATTCACGAGAATGATGTCACCCTATTTATCGCATGGTATTACATATGAAAAGTGAACATGTTTCTCAATAGGAAATATATTTTTTTTTTATTTTATATGACTTTTTGATAATTATTTTGAAAAATGTGCAATATCTCGAGAACGTTTCATGTTAGCGTTCTAAAATTTATGATAGTCGTTTTCTAATGAAAAATTACATAAGAAATGTCTATTTGCGTAACTATATTAGCGGTTTTGATTTTTTGACGATTTTTCAAAATTTCTCTCGAAAATTTAGGGGGGTTCTGAACATTCGATTACGTTTAAAAACAATAAGCTTCCAGTGTTTACGGATTGTGATTTTTGTACCAAATGTCGTTCGAATCGGTCCATTCGTTCGTCAGTTATCGTCTCCACAGACTCACTGACACACACACACACACACACACACGCACACACACACAGACATCACTTCAAAAATGTTTGATTCGTGATCAGGGATGCTTGAAACGTGCTCTCCCGTCCAGAACTCGAATTCGAATTTTCGACCTCGTCACAATACTTTCCTTATACATTATGTATATAAGGAAAGTAAAAATAAATGAATGAAAGATTAATAACCTCTAAGAGAGGAACTTGGCATTAGATCATTACGGTAGCTATTAAATCGTATGAGTAACTGTTAAGTCATATAGATGGCTGGAGGTTCTGTAACTGCTAAATTGCGAATAAAGCTGCGAGGTCATATCAGTAGCTGGAGATTATCTGATTTTGGAATTTAAAAATTCGTTAAAAAATCTAATTAAAATTTTGAAAAAAGGCCATTGAGATGCATTAGTTCAAGTACAGATGCGGCTGTGTGAAAAAATTTAGTGCGGTGGATATCGCGAGGCATTGTGGATAAACAAACAGACAGATTCTTCTTTTTATTATTATAGATTCACTGGGGGTGAAGACGATAGGAGTGTAATGTTTAAAATGTCCCTGTGTTTGTGACAAGTGAATGAAATTATGTAAAATATGTTAGAAGATATAAAACCTAATGCAAATGCAGGAAACATATGGGACAACAATTAGGAAGAAAATGGGGGGGGGGGGGATAAAAATTAAAATTTTTCTTATTTCGTGTCAAAACATAAAGCGCATCACAAAATTAAGAGAGGGAAAAAAGTCATATTTGCAATCATTGGAAGGCAAGGCGGTAAAAAATGCAATATTTTTTTTAATTTTGGAAAAAATAATAAACGAAATCATCTTAAAAGAATTTAGAGATACAATGGCCCAACAGAAACACAAGGAATGCTTCCAAATTTATTAAAAAAAGGAGGGGGGGGGAAGGGGTAGAAATTAAAAATATGACTTTCGAGTGGGGTAATAAAAATAGGGCGTATTAAAAATTTAAAAAATTCCATTTGTTGGAGAAAAAGAACGTAAATCTTTCAGATAGCTTCTTATAGACGGCGAAAGCTGGATGATTTGAGCTTCTAAAACATTAAAATATGCGTTTCAATGGGAAAAATACTTTGAAACGTGTCAAAAATTTTTTAAATAGTATATATATATTCGAATGTTATTTAAAAAATTATAATAAATAGAAGTATGTTTAAATAATTCTTTAAACTAGATTTTAAGCAGGGGAAGCTCAGATTTTAGCTTCAATGGGCGCTACGCCACTGGATGGAAGTGAGAGGAATGGATTTTCCCAATAGGGCCCCTATATGAAAAATGTAATTGATTAGCCAATGGGGGAGGGGGCGTACTGAATGTACTAAAGGCAGTTATATGACTACGAATAAGTTGCCTCATATTATTCAACTAAAAGTGCTATCATAAACGATTTATCACAAAATGGTCGTGTACACAAGATCATAGACTTACACTTTCTGTATTACACATTCTATATATATCTCTCCCTCATTGGCTAAAATATTACATTACTTTTCTATAGAAGATATATTGGAAAACGAAAATCCGCTCTATTAGCTCTATCCATTCGATCGTCGAGTTATTGGCTACGCCTAAAGGTATACAGAGGGATAAGGATACAGAGAGATAAGGATATTAAATTGTGTTGGTAGAAAAAGCAATCACAATATCAAATGTGCATTTTACAAATTCTGAGACTGTTTACTTAATACTTTACCTAAAAGTGTATTACATTATAATTATAACTAAAATTGCAACTATATAAAAATAAAATAATATATACAGATTATTAAATATATATCTAGGCAGAAATTTATATGCATGAGCAAAATAATTTGTCAAATTTGTAGCTATTGTGCCTATAAAATAAATTTATTAATTTGCAAAATAGCTCTAATAATTTTAGCACAACTTTTGCACTTTTAAGCAAATATTCATAAGGAAATATATTACTTTCTAAAAATCTTTTGTATCTTTTTTTTTATGTAAATCAAACTGGAAAAAATTATTAAATGAAGATCATTTTACTCCCTCGTACAATAAATTGTCAATTGGTTCAATTTCAAAAAATTTTTTGGATGCGCCCGAAAAAGTATTATATAGGTATTATTTTGGTACTTAAAATGAAGACATTTCTTTGTTTATTAATATTATTCTGTGGTCAATTGCATAATCTAAACTCACCAAAATATTTGATCTAATAATAAATCTATATTCAGCAAAAGACAGTCAACTAAGAAATTTTCGGAAAATACTTTAAGTAATTGAAAAACATTACCTAAATTGTTAGAAGACTCTCAACAAAAGAAGAAATAAGACAGGCATATAAACAGAACGGCAGTGATATGACGCAATACTCTGAACACTTCTAGCCACTGTGCCATCTGAATGGAAAATGTATTGAATACTCTGAGGGAAAATGCTTCAGCTGTCCTCCAGCCAAGCTAAATGAGCTTCGGCAGATGACCAAAAGAACAACTATTCTTATGGGATGCTTCGGGGCTCCTGTCGGCTGTCAACATATTTTATGACATAAAAATACCCTTTCTTTCTGCCCCTTCCAAATTTACAACCTTTTAGAAGTGCGATAGAGACAGCATCCATGTGTTTACAATTTGAATTTGAAACTAGGAGCAAATCGTGAGAATAGACCTCGGTCTTTTTCGTAGCCGGTATTTGGGGTAAACAAAATTCTCCCTTAGGGATTACAGGCTTCACCCAGCTGCAAGCTGTATATAATCTAATAATCTCCGGAGTGTTTGAGCGCACGTATTTTCCAGGTGAACTATACATTACTGCAAAAAAGACCTAATTACAGGAGAGAAAACGATTCTAAAAAGTTACATCAATTTCATTTATATTAAAATGGCACAGAGTTGGTTTAATTTCAAAGAAATTTTTGATTACGCCCGCAAAAGTCATTCTTACTACACCTAATTTCACTTCCAAATGGCCGTCCCTAATTCGACCGCCGTGGGCAATTGCCCACGCCGCAAACCGGGCCTCACGCGTACGTGCCACTAGCCGTTTAGGGTAATGTTTTCTCCGTCACGAATGCGTGCCGTCCGTCCTTGAATGCAAGTTCGAGGCCAACATGCGGGCGTGACAACCGTCGCAAAAGACATAATAATAGGAGTTATACCTTATTAGTATGTATATAAGATAAAGCCAATTGTGGATATTTCCCATCCTCTTGTAAAAGGATCACTCTAGCTTCTTTCCAATAAGATGGAAATATTCCTCTTTTTAGACAATTGTTGAAAATTTTCAACATCCCTTCTTTGTTCGCATAGAATAACTCTTTGATCATTTCTACAGTAAGGCCGTTTAATCCTGGAGCCTTATTGAGTTTCATTTCCCCAACTGTTACTTCTAATTCATAACAGTGAATAACTCCATATTTTCATTTGGTTCCCCTTCAATATGCTGTACTTCATCTATAATATTTGGAAAGTGATTAGTCAACATTGCTTCGAATGCCTCCACATATGTTTATATATACGCTCCATCATTTTTCAAGATACAATTATTGATTTTGTTTAGATACTTATTCCCCTTTGCAATATCATAATGCTTGCCAAACGCGTTATTCACCGTTATATTATCAATATAATCCTTAAAACTATCACGTTTTGCTTGCAATATCACCTTCTTATAACTGGATGCTTTCTTTTTGTTGATTAGCATCATTTTATTTCTCTCCCCCGTATCCGTTGTTTTCTTGTATCTTCTACGAAAAGCTCTCACCTTGCTTCTCATGCTGTTAAGTTTTGGACTCCACCAAATTGCATTTTTATTTCCCTTATTTATTTGTTTCCGCTTGTTCTTAGAACAGATTTCCACCAAAATTCCTTTTCAATGGTTTCAGCATATTTATCCAAATTATTATGTTCATCCCAATTTTGGTTCATTACTGCAGCCAACTCGTATATCGCAACTTTCACATCTATCCAATTTACATTGGATATTTTCCATCGTTTTCTTCCACTTTTAAAATCATAAGTATCTGCAATATTAAAAACCATATATTTATGGTCACTAACCGTGATAGACTCAAATACTCCAATTAGTAATTCTACGTTCCTCCATATTTCTAATCATACAAATATCTATCCAGCTTTCTCCCAAAGAACTTACGTACGTGGAGAGGCTATTGGGATCGTTTACAACTTCTAGATCAAACTTATTTATGAATTCCAACATTTCATTTTCTCTAGTATCTGTACTACGAGGTCGCCAAATATTGGACTTAGCGTTGAAATCCCCACTAATTATCATTGCTTTATAATAATTTCTGCTAATCAATGTATCTAGTACGTTTAAAACTCCGTGTAAATCTTCAGATGGCGGGCAATAAGTCGCAACCACTATAATTTCCTCATTCCCAAAATTAATTAAGATAGCCACGATATCTCTGGTATTGACCAGTATAGAGTAATGATACTTCTTTAGCAATATAATATACCAGATCTTGGTTTTCCCCTTTTATAGATAACATCATACCTATTAGAAAATCTCACAATTTGCTCTTCAAAATAATATGGTTCATTTATAAGAGCGATTTCTCTATGGTTACAAACCATTTCCTGTGCTAATGCATAGTTAGCAGCACACGCGTGGGTTGATTTCAATCAACCCAGTGCTTTGTCTAATTGCCATAATTAATTTTTGTGGAAGCAAATACGATTTACTTTTTATATATTCCACAAATCCGATCGTTACAACTATGATTGGTACTATACTTGGTTTTAAATTTAGTATTATGTTCAACACAGTTATAACAAGATTTATCAGCGTTACAGCTATTAGATTTATGGTCTTTATTGCCATAGTGAACACAGGTTTCAGAATTTGGGCAATATTTACTTATATAACCATACTTCCAACATTTATAACAGACGTTAGGTCTGATATACTCATTGCAATCCAACCTATTCCAGCCCAAGTTTAACTTTTTCCTGTCTATGAGTTCGTTAAAGGTATCTGGATCAACTGATACTATCCAATTCTCACCTCTATTCCCTTTAAATGAGGTTCTGACCTCTGAGGTTGTTTCTTCCTCCTCGAGATCGTTTTGGGTGAGCAGTTTGTCCCTGATCTCTTCCTTGCGATATACCGGTTCCACTCCGTAGATAATAATTTGTGGCAATTTCTTTTTTTGGTTTTTCTGTCTGTGATATAGCTACTCTTGAGCTCATCCTGCTCTGCAAATTCTTTGATTAACGTATCCAGTTCTTCTCCCTGAACTGTTTGCACAATAATACCACCCTTCTTTATTTTTCAGACTCCCTTAATGTTAACCTTGATCTTATAAGGATCGATAAGGTTTTGGATCTCACGCTTTGTTTGATCAGAACTTTGCTCAGTTTTGGGTAGGGTAGTTACAACATGTGTAGTTCTCCTTTTACTGCTTGAACGATTTCTCAGCCTTGATTCTGTTGGCTGTTTACTTTCCCCAGGAGATGTTATTCTGGAATAGCTGGGCTTAATATTCGCTTCCTCAAGTTTACAACTAATAGCAGCAATCTGTCTTTGCCGTTTGACAATAATAGTAATAAGACTTTTGAGTTCTCTCACTTTCTGCTGTGGTCTGAACAAGACACACTCATACACCAAACATATCCTGTCTGGAGTCCCCCAGGGCAGTAAACTTAGTCCCATTCTTTTTAATATTTACATAAACGACATTCCTAGAACCAACAACACTATTCTTTGTTTGTATGCGGACGACACTGTCATTCTTGCCACACACCACAACTCCGCGTGAACACGGCGGCAGTTTTGGCAGTGGCTGGAATCGAACCCGGGCCTACCGAGTGCAACTCCAGCGCGCTAACCAAAGGGCTACCGCGCCCTGATCATATAGTGTATATAGATATATATAGAATCATAGACTTTACGTCTATGGGTCTAGACCCACCGACAGGTGGGGACAAGAGTATGCTTTGCATAGGAACCTGAGAAGATTAGGAATCAATGTCAGAAAAAAAATATGAGAAAAGGTCAATAACCTGTAATATAGAGGGTAGTAGGTGGTGCAGATTTATTGCATAGGTGTCCAAAAATTCTGCTGGCAGCACTATTGATGTCCACTGGGCTGTACTGAGGTACATTTACTGTAATATACTAAGTACTTTTATATATTTGTTCAATACTAAGTACTTTTATATATTTAATATTTGTTCATTGAAATTTACTTCAGTGGCGAAAGATCAAGGGAGATAGCGTCTATCCAAATAATTTACAATAATGTAACTTTTGTTTTAATTATATATATTATCTGAACAAAATGCATAAATATTTTCTGTGTAAATAAAGTATTTTTGCTTCATCTGGTGAAGAGCTCAATACCAGCACCTATCTTGTTTCCTCTGAACATCAGTTATGATTTCAAGGTGAGGCGAATATCTATCTCGCCATCTACCAAAGATATTCCATTAAAAATGGAATAGAAAGAAAAATGTACAAGCAAATACTATCTGGAAATTGGCAGTTCTTTTATAGATATGACTAAGCAACAGGGAAGGGGCTGTTTTCTTTATATTTTTGCAAATATTTTTTGTTTAAGTTATCTGGAGAGTAATTTCAAACATTAATAGAAAATTTGATTTTGAAAATCTCTAAATTATCGAGGTTTTGATATTATAGGGTTTCAATATTTTTTCATATATGAGATATTCTTTTCAAATATGTTTTAATTTAGCAGATGCCACCTCACATGCTTTGATTTTTATTTTATGGTGACATGTCTTATATGATTACCATTTGCTTCAATTTTTTTATACAAATCAGAAGTGTAATAGCTATAACACAAAAATTCACAAATCTGCTTTTTGAGCAAGGAAACATTGTGTTTTACTGAAATCGAATCAACCATGAATTTAATATGCACACACACATTTTCAATAGAATTATGGTTTTTATATGTGAACCAGAAACTCCATTTTTAACAAGGGAAAAAGTAAAGCTTGATGAGTGGTCTATTTATTTTCTTACATGCTTTCTTTGATTTATCTATTCGAATCAAAATAAAGTTTAACGGAACGCATTGATTATGAAACACTTTCCAACTGAAATGTAATTTCATTTAAAAATCTCTAAAATGTGATACATTCAGTGGTTGTTGTTGTTGAGACCCAGACGATCCGACCTACCAGAAAGGTGTAAGGCAACTGTTTGGACGGCCGGAAAGTGCCACCTAATTTAGATTGGAACCCAGTGAGGAAGGCATCCACAGGGACCGTACTCTTCTTCCCCTACCACCAACCTCTCGGAAGGACTTACGGACCCACATGTTTAATGTGTTCGTACTCCACGTTAACACTGCGGCAGTTTTGGTAGTTGCGGGAATCGAACTCGGGCCTACCGAGTGCAATTCCCGCGCGCTAACCACTGGTCTACCGCGCCCCATACATACATTCAGTGGTGATATCTTTTATATTATGACAGTACTACAGTAATTTATTGTACTTAAATATTTAATAACTTCATCGAAATATAAATCATCTGATTCTCTATGCAAAATAAATGAATATTTCATTCATATAACTTGTATTCCAGACTCCACAGCTAAATAACTTTGCGTGAAAAAATTCAGCAATTTTTATATAACTCATCCTACAATCGCTTGAGATATTTACATTCTGCATAAGTAAAAATTAGGCTTCGTTGTAGAAATAATAATAGTTTAGGGATCATTTAAAATCACAACTATTGTAATTGCGTAGGCACTGAATGTAGATACACAAATAATATATGTGTGTGTGTATGTATCCAAAGTATTAGAATCGTGCCGAAGATCGGAACTCGAATTTTCGAAGGATCTACAAGTTTTGGGGACTTCTATAACACGAAAAAACTATTTTTAGGGAGACGTCTGTGTGTGTGAGAGTGTACCTGTGTGTGTTTCTGTGTGTCTGTGAGGATATTGTATCCATTCTAACTGAATAACTAATGAACCGAGTTTCATAAAATTTGGAGGTAAGTTTTTTGAAGAAACCCTGATGTTCATTAGATTTTAGTACGATTCGTAATAAAAGAAGCTGCCTTCTTTGCGAAATGGGCAGCAAAAATTGCCTTTATTTACTCAAGCTAAAAACTAATGGGCCAAATTTAACAAAATTAAAAAAAAAGTGATTTATATACCAAATTTAACAAAATTTGGTATATAAATCATTTGCAGGTTATTCTGGTACGATTCGGGAAAAAGGAACGGTCTGTTTTGGCGAAATGACCCGCCAAAATCGTTAAATCCAAAAATAAAATGCGATGTGTACTCAATTATATCAATTAAATGCTTATTTTACACGTGATTTTTGACAACAAAAAGAATAAGCCTAACCCCATTACTCTAGGACTAGCCGTTCTTGAGATATTTTAGTTTTTTCGCATTTTCGCTATACCGCCTTTGACAATAAGTCCAGTTAACAAATGAGAATCAAATTTAAGTTTAACGTGCAAATTCAGTGTCATTTAAAATACTTATGGGTGTTATTTTGTGCAGATAAACTCAAATTCTTATCGAAGGAATAAAGAGAATCTGAATATGAATTTGCAGGGAAAGTCATGTGCTGCCTACATCAGAATTTTTAACAATCTTACAACAATGATTCATAGAAGTGAAAGGGGATTATTTGCAGGCCATTTCGAAAAAAAATGTAGGATCTATATTTGAGGACCCACCAAATTTTTGTAGAATAAAATGTTCTACAAATTTAAACTGTGAACCAAATTTCAACTCTCTAAGGACATAGGAAAGTACATTAAAAATGCCATCAAATAAGTATAAAATGAGACAGACAGACGACCATCAATCATGAAGAGTTATATAAAATTTTAAAAAATTAAAAAAATTGTTATCTACCATACATAAAATAATTAAACTCTTAGAAAGATATTTATTATAAAATATATCTCTTTTTTTCTTTCTGGAGGATATAGCAAGAGTCAGAATTTAATTGAATTTGTTTTTCTCCCTATATTAAATAATTTTTATTTAAAAGACTACCTAACATATTTTACTGAAATGTTTTTTATATATTTTATGGGATAATTTGAATATTTCCTAAAATTTTCGAAGCAATTTGTGAATTTTAAATTCGCTTAAAAAATGTTTGAAAAATTAGGTCCCATGGGGTTCAATGTATTTCATTTTTTCAACCCGGGTTCAATCCAAAACTAATTGGGTGATATTATTCATTTATATTCCCATAGGTCCCACAGACCGTTTGAACAACATACTAAAATTTCATTTTCATAAAGTCATTTTTACGGCAGTTATCGTGCTAACGGACAGACACACAGACAGACAGAATGAACAAAGTCATAAACACTTTTCAACTATGTTGTAAAGCAAGTATGTTGTAAAGCAGATATGGGCAACCTTTGGAAAGTTGGGGGCTGAAGTTTAAGATATTAATGAAGTCGCTGGCTGTTGATAATAGGTAGTTGTAAAAAAATAATAATGATACGGTTTATTTTATTATATATTTATAATGTATAATGCTAAAGTTAAATGAATCAGAAGAATACCGAATTGATTAAGTATTTACTTAAAATCAGCAGAAATTAATAAGAAGGTTGAGCTTGAACTTGAGAAACAAGATAATCAATGTTGGCATCAATCCCACTAATACACAGGCGCAGAGTGTTTTCCAAATTTTCATCTGTAAGCCTGGTTTGATACTTCGATTTATTAGTTTTTATCATGGAAAAGAACTGTTCACATTTATAAGTGCTTCCAAATGCGCAAATCATTTTCCTTGCAAATGCTCTCAGTTGTGGGTACTTTTCTTCGGCAAGGCATGTTCTGTAGAAATCACTTAGTTACACGTCTTCAAATTTTGACTTCAAATGTGTGTCTTCATGAAGCTCGATCAACTCCATTTGCACGTGTTGTTTTTGAGACCCAGACCGTCCGACCTACTAGAAAGGTCCATTTGCAAGTGTGTCGGAGCCTTCTCTACGTCATTTTTCATTGGAGCAGCAAAAAGGTTAAAACAGCTATCCTTGTTTTTGAAGTCGGAAAATCTATTAAAAAATTGCTCCGACAGTGATTTTAGTTCTTCAGCATATTGAGTGTAATCAATATTTTCGTCACTGGATAGTGTTGAAAAATGATAACAGCTTCCAGATCGCATTTGTGTTTCCCACAAGCGAATTTTGTTCTGGAACGATTTCAGATGGCTGTACAATTCGTTTACCAACTGACCTTGTTTTTGAAGCTTCAAATTCAACTCGTGATGTCAACTAGAAATGCTAAATCACATAACCATTTCTGATCACTGACTTCAGGCAATGGTTCTTCTTTGATTTCCATAAAATCGGCTATTTCCTGTGTAAGATCGTAAAATCTTTTTAGCATTTTGCCTTTGCTTAACCACCTTACTTCGCAATAATATGGCATATCACCATGTTCTGAAGAGAGGTCATCCAAAAATGCATTGAACTGGCGATGGTTAAGCGCGCGGGATCGAATAAAATTTATGGTCTTTACTACCACATCCATAACGTTCTTCAATCGGATGGACTTCGAACACAAGTTTTGTTGGTGGATAATGCAATGTAGGATTATTAAATTGTCTTTTTGCACATTGAAGTCAATTGCTTTTTTTTTTCAAAATTCCTATGAAACCTTTTCGTGAACCAACCATAGAAGGTGCACCATCTGAGCAAACAACAATTAATTTGCACCACTGTAAACCATACTGTTCGATAGCACTTTTAACCTCACGAAAAATATGTTCTCCAGTAGTGGTCCCTTTTAGAGGCTGTAAAGCCAGCAATTCCTCAGTTACAGTAAATTCTTTGTCAACGCCTCGTATAAAAATAGCTAGTTGCGCTGCATCAGACAAGTCGGTATTCTCATCCAAAGCAATCGAAAATGCTTTAAAATCAGTCACACGATCAACCAATGTTTTCTTGATATCACCCGCCATCATATCTATACGCCGAACAACAGTACGTCTTGATAAGCTTATTTTCTCAAATTCTTTTTTCTTTTCGGGACATAAAACATCTGAAATTTCTAACAAGCACTCTTTGACAAATTCTCCTTCAGCGAATGGTTTCGATGACTTCGCTATTTTTGAACAGACTATGAAGCTAGCTTTCACAACATTGTCAACATTTCATTGTCAACATTTGTCACAACTGCAACATTTCACAAAATTGTTGCTGTTTGTCCAAATTGTTGCTGTTGTTGATTAGCCTTTGAATTTTATCTTTTCGCAACTGCCCGTGAGTGTATGCTATGTAATATGCTTACTGGAATAATGCCGCTTCATATTGTATTCTTTTAAAACAGATATGGATTCCTTACACAACAGGCAGATAGGCTGACCATTGTGCATGATAGAAAAGTGTTCATGAGTCCATCTTTCTTGAAATTGGCAACATTCCGTGTCTACTTTTCGCTTTTTTAAAACAGACATATTTTCATACACTTTCCGAACTAAGAAAACTTAAAAACAAAGCAAAAACTATCTCCACGCAACGTAAAGCTATGAGTGTACCACCAACCTAAGAGGAGTAGGACGTGTCTGGGCTCGCGATCGGACATTCCGCAAATATTGGAGGGGAGATGCAGAGGTGCTACCGTCACGCTATCTGGTGGTGGTTCTGGTGGCTCGTAACTACAAATCAAAACTAAAACGTTCGCTATCCTATTTTCGACGATTTTCAAAACGATTTGAAAGATGGTGAAATCGGACGGACAATAGAAACACCCACGTAGATCAGTCTTCCCACCGCCCTCTCACTCTCTTGTTGGCGAGAACCCAGAATATTTACTTTTTTTTTCGAGCGCGATTTTAAAATGTTCTGCGGGCCGGATCAAAAGGCGGAGCGGGCCACATCTGACCCTCGGGCCGGGCGTTGCCCATATATGTTGTAAAGTGCTAAACAAATCATTAACCCATCTTTTGATTAATTATAAGATTTTTATCCGAGACATGTCTTTGATCTATGTAACGAACCTAGTAATTCCCCACTCACTACAGCTTTTACACATTAGCTGTCAGTTTTATTTTTAAGGATATGAAATAATGAACTTGACCTGTCACTTTCTTATCACTGTAGGTGAACTTTTAGAAGATTCATTTTCAGTTCTCTCTTGACGAGGGATGAGAATGTAATACCAGAAAGCTAAAAGAAAATTACTGGAATTGACAGAGGTGCCAGCTAAAGAGATTAACACAGTGGGAACAGTTTTACCAGAAGAATAAAAAGTAAAAAGAATATGAAATTCCTTCTCCATGCTCTCACCACTCTTTTAGAACTGTTCTAGCTACTGGGGGAACCCTACACACAAGAGGGAAAGAGCTTTTCGATCTATTGTGACTACTCCACGCACGTGAGAATTGCAGTAGAGTCTCTGATGAATTTTTCTTCCATTGCATGCCATTTTCACTGCTATTTACATGGATAAAATTTATTTTTTGTTATTTTTTTAGATTAATAAATTTAATTTATCACTGGTAATTTTTACTGTTATTTATATAAATATATATAATTATTTTTAAGGATATAAAATAATTATAAGTAAAAATCAAAATCATCAATTATATATATATATATATATATATATATATATATATATATGAATGTAAGCAGATAGGGACGGGAGTAACCATATGATTTACATAAAAATGGCAGGGGTGGATTGCAACACCCTTTTCCCGCTTAAAGCAGCTTTTACAACCCGGGTAACGCTCACGGCACCAACATAATTCCATGGTCAGTCTCCTAAATGTCCGAAAACAAAAGCACCAGAACACACTCAGATCCAAAGAAGTAAACGAATTTTGAAAGAGAAACATCCGTCAGTCTAACCCAATGACAACAGGAGAAACATTTTTGCAAATATGCAAAAGAGGTAAAAAAAAATGGTCAGAACGTGACACCAGATATTTTCAGAACCATCCGGCTAATAAGGAGTCTGGCCACCCCGTACAGCTTGACAAGCTTCACAGCAGGCCTTTATGCTGAAAATGAGTTGTTGAGATCATAGCTTGTGGCAACAAATGTCATTTTTAAGAAAGCGAGGATTTTAATGTCTGGAGGGTCCTGGGAGGGGGTTGACATCACTTTACTCTTCCTAGAGCATCCCAAGCATGCAGTATAGGATTAAGGTCCGGTGACTTCGCTGGTCACACCATACAGCGAATACCCTCTTCCTTCAGAAAATCGTCGACAAGTTAAGCTCTGTGTGACCTTACGTTATCGTCCATAAAAATAAAGTCCTCTCCAACAGCTCCCCGGAAAAGTTTTACATAAGATTCAATGATTTCATCCCAATAGCCCAGTGCTCGCATCGAAAATGTACAGTGGTGTACGGCCGTCCAACATGATGCCTCTCCATACAAAGATTCCACTACCACCAAAGTGGTCAATTTCCCTTACATTGGAGGGACGATAGCCGGCCCCAGGTTCTCTGTAGATGAAGACTCGTCCGAAATCACCTTGGGTACTGAATTTCGATTCATCACTGAAGAGGACACCGCCCCAATCTTGCTTTGTTCAAAAATGATGTGCCTGGCTCCAAGAAAGACCGACTTTCTTCTGCGGGCTGTTGAGGGGAACACACACCACTGGTCACAGAACTTAAAGGACCTCCTATGATAGGCATCTGTATAGAGTTTGTCTAGAAATTGTTGTTCCAGATGCAGCAATGAGGTCCTGAGAGAGGTCTCTAGCCGTCATATCTCGATGACGTTGTGTAGTTAAGCCATGTATAGATCCTCCGAAGTGTTGTGGGCCTTGGGCGAGCCTCCTGATGATAGTACTCATTGGTGCCATAACCAGGATACCACCATTTGAGACACTCGTAGCCATCGTGCGACCTCCGCTTGAGACTGTTCAGCTTCGAGCCTGTCGATTGCTCTCCATCTCAGTCCATAACCTAAATGATTCCGAAAACTCATGTTAACTGAAGTCTGTCCATATCGTGATTTTTCCTGCAAGAAACACACTTCTATGAACGAAATTCTCCAATTTGTAAAATGGACACTTTCACGTTTTCTTACCAAACGTAAACTTTTGGTAACGTACACAGAGACATAGGATGCTTACATTACATTCATCGTTCCCCACTTTATATATGACCAGTGGCGGTGCGTGCAATGGCATGCGGCACTGCGGGAGCGACAGTGCTCTGTCTTACTCGAAGCCTGGCGTGCAACTTCCTACTTGCGCGTGCGCACAATAGTCAAACACCACGCCTCTGGAACTGTGAAACGTGGTGTTTGACTCTTGTGCACATACGCACATAGGAAGCTGCACGCGAGGCTGCGAGGGAGAGAGAGCACTGTCGCTCCCGCAGTGCCGCAGTGCCTATGCACGCACCGCCACTGTATATGACACACAGGCGCCGATATTCAAAACTTTCGGGGGGTGCTCAAAAATTAAAATGTCTTTAAAATTTTTCAGTCTTTCGAAAAAATGGTAGCTTATCATGAATTTAATGAAATCCTCCAAAGTTTGCAAAATTGATCGAGATGAAACATAAGCCCATGCAGAACGTATATCCCCATCTGGGGCGTCTCCAGACCGAAATCCAGGATGGGGGGGGGGGCAAATGGCCTAAAAAAACATAATAACATAAATGAGAAAAGTATTTGCACTCTAATTTGCTAGTAATTTCTGTTATTACTTATACAAAATGTATTTAATTGGCTCTCTTTACGAACTCGTCTGAGTTTCATGTTCAATTTGGCAGCTATCTCCTTATGAACATGCAGAATAGCCACGCTATTTAGTTTCTGCTGCTTCATTGTAGATCTCAAGGCTTGAGTAGTCGGAGAATAGAAAAGATCTTTCAGCTGTACAGAATGTAACCAGAACTGTTAATATTCGGTTTATTAATTTACAGAACTCTGGTATGAGCGAGTGGAGAGAAATGTTTTCTTTTCTATATCAAAAAATTCAACTAGATCGGAATACTGTTAATTTCTCCAGAATTCGTCTTAACTGTATCCTAAAACATATCTCGGTGAAGCGACAACCTTTTGCCATCAAAATCCGAGCCGTAAAAAATACTATTTGTTCTTCATTTTTAATTTTATTGAGGGCAAAGTTTTCAATCATGGAAAGATGATCTCCATCGTCTTTTTCTCAAATCTTGTTTCTAGGGAACTTATGACATTGTCCACTAATTGAAAGTAAATTTGACGATATCTTTCTTTAGGTGACTGAAATTGATGCGGATCACTTCCCTCATCAAATTTCTTGCAATTTTTACTTTCCCTGCAATACATGGTAATGTATAAGGAAAGTATTGGAATCATGTCGAAAATAGCAACTCGAGTTTTCGACGGATCTACACGTTTCAAGACCTCTAGAATACGAAAAAACCATTTTTAGCGTGACGTCTGTGTGTCTGTCTGTGCAGATTTTGTATCCACTATAACTAAAAAACTAATGGACCGAATTTCACAAAATTTGGTACGTAAGTCACTTGTGGGCGAGTCTGGTGCTGATTAGTTTTGGGTACGATTCGGGATAAAAGAACCCGCCTATTTTTGCGAAATGTCACGCAAAAGCTTGTATCCATTCTAACTAAAACACTAATGGACCGAATTTCGCAAAATTCGACAGATGAGTCATTTGTGAATCACTCTGATGCTGATTAGATTTTGGTATGATTCGGAAAAAAATAACCTGCATTTTTTTTGCAAAATAGCCCGCAAAAATCGTCCAAATCTAAACTAAAGAACTACGTATGCTCAAATATATCCATTAAATGCCTTTTTAATACGTAATTTTTAGCGAAGAAAAAAATAAGACCAACCCCATTACATTAGGACTAGCCGTTCTCGAGATATTTTAGTTTTTCGTATTTTCTCTACGCCACCTTTGAAAATAAGTCCGGTTACCGAATGAGAACGAAAATTGAATTAAAAGTGAAATAAATTTAATTAAAATAAAGGAAACGTGGATATAAGTCTGCAGGGAAAGTCGTGTGCTGGCCACATCAGATTTTTCTAATCCGTGGAAAGACAGGATTTTCTAAATCCAATTCTACACCCTTTTTTTTTATTAATTCTTCCCATAAATCCTCAAAATTCTTTTCTTCTCTCTGAGTCTAAATAGACTCTACTACTACACTTTTGATGTATTTGCTTTAAAATATCGCTAGACAATAAACAATGGATCGAAGGCTATATTTTTGTGCTTTCCGAAGAGAAATACTCTTATTAAATTATAATACTCTTATTCGATTATTAAAAAAAGATGTTAAAAGCATGGTTTTAATATTTCTACACATAAATTAAGTTGTTGTTGTTGAGACCCAGACCGTCCGACCTACTAGAAAGGTGTAAGGTAACCGTTTGGACGGCCGGGAAGTGCCACCCAAATTGGACCGGAACCCAGTGGGGGAGGCATCCACAGGGACAGTACCTTCCTTCCCCTACCACCAACCTCTCGGAAGGACTTACGGATCCACATGTTTAACGTGATCGTACTCCACATGAACACGGCGGCAGTTGTGGCAGCATGCAAATTCAGCGCGCAAACCACCAGACTACCGCGTCCGAAATGTGCCAATAGCACGCGGTGTTCCCAGGTGGTCACCCACCCAAGTACTAACCGCGCCCGATGCTGCTTGACTTCGGTGATCTAACGAGAACCGGTGTTTTCAGCACGGTAGGGCCGTTGGCTTTACAGGTAAATTGAGTAACATAATTAATAAAAAAGGAAAGAAACGTCAAAGTTTACATTTGACTGGGAAAACGGTAAAAAATGCATACCCAGCAAAGATTGGTTCAGAGAAAACAAGGAAAGTTTTGCTGAAGGTTTTATGGTTATTGCTGGAGCCTGGATTCTCTTATAACGGAAAACTTAAAATAAGAAAAGTAGAAAAAGTGTCAAAATTAACTCGGGTTACTATCAGAAACATGAAAACCTAATTTGGAGAACGTTTTCAAAAAAGACATTCCATCACTTTACCCAAACAATCTTCACTGTGCTAAGTTCCATCAGGATACATACGGCTACCAGCCATACCTCTAAATTTACTTATTTTTTAAAACAGGAAAGATCAATCATGCATAAGCATTGATTATGAAACACTTTCCAAATGAAATGCAATTTTATTTAAAAATTTCTAAAATGTGATACATTCAGTGGCGATATCTTTTACATTATCACAGTACTACAGTAATTTATTATACTTAAATATTTAAAACTGTATCAAAATATAAATCATCGGATTCTCTATGCAAAATCAATGAATATTTCATTCATATAACTTGTATTCCCGACTCCAGAGCAACAGTACTCCAGAGCTAAATAATTTTGTGTTAAAAAAATTCAGAAATTCTTATGTAACTCACCTTATAATCGCTTGAGATATTGGCATTCTGCATAAGTTAAAATTAGGCTTCGTTGCAGAAATAATAAAAGTTTAGGGATCATTTAAAATCACAACTATTGTAATTGCGTAGGCACGAAATTTAGATACACAGATAATATATATATGTGTGTGTGTGTGTATGTATTCAAAGTTTTGGAATCGTGCCGAAGATCGGAACTCGAATTTTCGAAGGATCTACACGTTTTGCGTTTTGGGACTTCTAGAACACGAAAAAACTATTTTTAGGAAGACGTCTGTGTGTGTAAGGGTATATCTGTGTATGTTTCTGTGTGTCTGTGAGGATATTACATCCACTCTAATTGAAAAACTAATGGACCAATTTTCATAAAATTTGGTATGTTTTTTGTAGGAAACCCTGATGTTCATTAGATTATAGTACGATTCGTAATATAGTACGATTATATAGTACGATTCGTATATTTCGCAAAGAATCTGCCTTCTTTGCGAAATGGCCGGCGAAATTGCCTTTATCCACTCTAGCTAAAAACTAATGGAACAAATTTAACAAAATTTGGTGTATAATATTTCAATAACCTACAAGTGATGTTTATACCAAATTTAACAAAATTTGGTATATAAATCATTTGTAGGTTATTCTAGTACGATTCGGGAAAAAGGAACGGGCTAGCTATTTTTGTGAAATGGCCCGCAAAAATCATTAAATATAAAAATAAGACTATGTGTGCTCAATTATATCAATTAAACTCCTATTTTTTACGTGATTTTTGACAACAAAAAGAATAAGACTAACCCTATTACTCTAGGACTAGCCGTTCTTGAGATATTCTAGTTTTTTCGCGTTTTCGCTACGCCACCTTTGGCAATAAGTTCAGCTATCAAATGAGAATCAAATTTAAGTTTAACGTGCAAATTCAATGTCATTTAAGAAACTTATGGCTGTTATTTTGTGCAGATAAACTCAAATTATTATTGAAGAAATAAAGAGAACGTGAATATGAGTCTGCAGGGAAAGACATGTGCTGCCCACATCAGAATTTTTAACAATATTACAACAATGATTTATAGAAGTGAACGGGATAATTTGCAGGCCATTTAAAAAAAAAAATGTAGGATTTATATTTAAAGATCCACCAAATTTTTGTAGAATAAAATCTTCAACAAATTTAAATTGTGTACCAAATTTTAACTCTCTAGGACGTGGAAAAGTGCATTAAAAATGCCATCAAATAAGTATATTATGAAGAGTTATATAAAATAAAAAAAAAATTGAAAAATTTTTATCTACCAAATTTATTTTAAAATGTGAAGCCTCTCTCATATACAAAATAATTAAACTCTTGAAAATATATTTATTATATAATATATCTCTCTTTTCTTTCTGGAGGATATCCCTTAGGGATATCCTCCAGACAGAAAAGAGAGGATATCCCTTAGGGATATCCTCCAGAATTTAAGAATTTAATTGAATTTGTTTTTCTCCCTATATTAAATAATTTTTAATTAGAAAACTACCTAACATATTTTACTGAAATTTTTTTATATATTTTATGGGATAATGTGAATATTTCCTAAAAACTTCGAAGCAATTTGTGAATTTTAAATTTGCTTACAAAATGTTTGAAAAATTAGGTCCCATAGGGTTCAATGTATTTCATTTTTCAACCCGGGTTCAATAAAAAACTAATTGGGTGATATTATTTATTTATATTCCCATAGGTCCCACAGACCGTCTGAACAACATACTAAAATTTCATTTTGATAAAGTCATTGTTACGGCAGTTATCGTGCTAACGGACAGACAGACAGAATCAACAAAGTCATAAACACTTTTCAACTATGTTGTAAAGTGTTAAAAAGGCGAAATGAAACCGGAATTGAGTCCCCCGACCTGTCTCCTACGGATTACTGTGCATTTGGACTTTTAGAACAAGCTCTTTATAAGCAGCATCCCAAAACATTGGATGGACTCTGGAAGATTTTGGTGGAGGAGTGGAACAAAATCAATTTTGATATTTTAAGAAAAGCTCTTTTAGTTTGGAAATAAAGGTGTAATATGATAGTTAAACGAAAGGGCTATCAGAATGAACACATTCGAAAATAAAATTCTTATCTTTATTTATATACAGGGTGCCCAGTGCCATTGGTGCCCAATGGCTATTTCCTCAACCGTTAGTCACAGAGATATACTTCGAATTGCAAAAATGTTTTTAATTTTAAAATCTGTTATCTTAGAAACAGTTTAAATCAATAAATGTATTTCTAAAATAAATATGAAATATAAATTTTTATACGGTCCCCCCTAGTCCTACCGATTACATTTAGGAAAATCATCCTCATACAATTTCATGCAAAATAAACAAAAATGTCCCGTTTCAGGCAACCTTTAAGGGACCGTATAAATATTGAAATTCCGTATTCAAAGTATTATGTTTGGATTGCATTTGCTGACATAATGTTGAGAATGAAGCAAAGCTTTTTATCGAATAGTTTAGAAGGGTACTATACTGTCCTACCGTCACGAGAAAGTCTCTGAACAGGGTTGCCGCAAGTAGACGAGTCGAAGAAAGAAGGGAGAAAGGTTTAAAATCGACTGCAACATTTGGCAAATCAAGCGCACTTCGTTAAGCGAGGAATCCGTTTCGTTTATCATGATGTACTAAAAGAAACAAGTAGACGTTTTTTATCCAACAGTTAAACAAAATTTTCGTATTAAATGACATTAAATTATAGATTAACTTAAAAATTCCTCGTCATTTAAATTCAGAAAATAATTTATTATTATAGGCGACAGCGGCTACGGGAAGCCGTCAATCTATTAGAACAAAGTAGTTTTAAATATTTTCTTTTAGATTCGGGCGATTTTGGAAGAGAAAAGCTTACAATTTAAAATTGGAATTTATATCATTTTGTTTAAAACTAAATTTCGAATTAAATGAAAATCATTACAGTTTTCAATCAGCAAGTTACACAATTATTAGTCAGCAAAAAGGAAAAATTAATTATAAATAAGCAAAATTATGACTTTAAAATATTCATTCTTTTCATATTTTTCAATCAATTATAAAATATTCATTCACATTCATTGGACTAATTATTATCTACTATGTCCGAATCACTTGAAATGTTTTTACTTGAAGAAAAGTCTGAATCGCTATCCGACAGATTTATCACAAATTTATCCACAATATCTTCTATCAGTCCATCTTTCTTCCAATAAATATTCTCTATTTTTTCAATGTGTTTGTTCACAGTGTTTTTTTCCATTCATTTTGTGTTACTTTTAAAATAGCTGCGATACTTGTAAATTGTTCAAATAGATAAAATACTAATATCAGTGTCATTAAGCAATTTCCCCTCACGTTTTATCTTTTTTAACTGATGACGCTGAAACCCCTGTCGCTTCCTTAGTTCTCTTCATTGCATTTGAAATTGGTATTTTTTTTAGAGAATTTGCGGTTTTTCCTCTTCAAAAAAATGCCGTAACATTGTGGACTATTTCACATGCTTGCGAATGCCCCGACCGTCCAAACAGTTACCTTACACCTTTCTGGTAGGTCGGACGGTCTGGGTTTCAACAATCAACAACAACATGCTTGCGAATGCAAAGTCTTTCCACTTTTAAATGTAGTCATTTTTCAACTAGACAAAATCCACAAAGTGTGCAACAAAATACAAGTTACTTCACAGCTTTAAAAATCACAGAATGCGAGCGTCTACATTAACCCCAGTGCAAAGCGAAATGCGACTTTCGTCGGTTCTATCTGCGCCAAATCGAAAAAAGCGCTTTCCGTCACACCTAAAATGCAGTGGAATAACCTGTTTCCATAGCGACCGCCACCAAAACGTCTGCTGTCTGGGGACATTCTCGTGGCGGTAGGACAGTAGTCAGGGCTCGACTAAGATCTTCTGGGGTCTTTTTAAGATCTTTATTATAAATGAGGTAACACATTATCGTAAGAGTCGTTTAAGTCAATAAAAGCATTTTTGTAAAAATTACGAAATTTAAATTTTTATACGGTAATAGACCAGTAATGATACCAGTTGCAGCGTACACGCAGACAAAAATAAAAAATTAAGCACATTAAATCTAAAATAATAAAGACATATAACACCTAAAAAATAACAGATTTGTAGAGAGTATCTAAATAAGCTGAAATGAAGTATCATGTCTGTGATAAAATGCTCAGCAGAAGATAAATATTTAACATTTAATTTTCCTTCTAAAAAGGCAACAGACGATAAACATTAAATTTTATACTTTGCCAGACTTGAAAACAGTTATTTTGTTTCTGTTGTTCTAAAGTTTCTGATGCTGTGTTTGCTGAAGTGATAAACGGAAAATGTCCAATAACAGGCAGTACATTGAAATGGTATTACTTTACAGGGAATTTCATCTGAATAAGCGAGAGGCTGCAAGGCAGTATGCTATGAAATTCCCAAATGAAAATTATTCATCTGCTAGTACTATTTTAAAAGTTGTAAAGTGCTTAAGAGAAACGGGTAATGTTCGAAATCGTCCTAGATCAACAAGAATCATGGACTCAACAATGCGCATACCTGTGGAGGATGTTCTCGGATATGCTCTCGCTCATCCACAGGGTAGTGTAAGAAGCATTAGCGAAGTATGTGGATATTCTAAATCTCAAGTGTGGAACATTTTATACATATATGGTGCATATCCATATCGCCCAATACTGGGACAAGAATTAATATCAGGAAACAAAGAGCGTCGCTTTGACTTCTGCAATTACATTTGAAATAGACAAACCGATATTCTGTCATTTGCTAGTAAAATTCTGTGGACCGACGAGTGTCAGTTTACAAGACAGGGTATTGTAAATACTCAAAATTGTCACTATTATTGATCTCTGCAAAACCTGCATATCATTAGACCGAACAAACGTAAAGTGCGTTGGTCGATAAATGTTTGGTGTGGCATATGGAAGGAGACTTTAATTGGGCCATTCATTTTTGATGGCGCTTTAACATCGGAAAAGTATGCACAGATTTACAGGGCTCAGTAACTGACTTCTTGGATGAATGTATTTCCTTACGAGATTTATCACAGATGTGGTTTCAGCATGACAGCGTGCTAGCACACAAATCACTTAAACCATGTTGTTCTAACCGCAACATTTGGAAATAATAATATTGCGTACGGAGGTCCTGTTGAGTGGACCCTGCGATCACCAGACTTGAACCCCTTAGATTACTTTCTCTGGGGTTTCTTGAAAACTAAAGTCTATTAAAAAGAATCAATGAGTCCGGCAGATTTGCTAAATCGTATTTTCGTAGCATGCACACGTGTAACACTGACTATGCTCTGCAAAGTACAGGAAGAATTTTCTTCACTAGTGCGTTTTTGCATTTCAGCCGAAGGAAGCCACTTTGAGCAAATATTACGATAAAGCGGTTTGTAATATGATTTTTAGTTTCTGAAATGCGTATATTCACATTTTAAGGCATGCTTTATATTCTAATTCAATGAGGCTGTTCTTTTTTCCTTATGTCATTTAAAATAAGTTATATTTTTTTTTTATTTCTATTGTCAGTACAAGTTGTATTTTTGATATTTTTTTTATATGTTACAAATAATTATAACTTTAATATTGTTTAGTGTAATGTATATTGTTGCGAAATATTTGTCTCTCCAATTATTTTGTGTATAACCCCCATTTCTCAGAACAAAAAGTGCTCCAACTTTAAGCAGATATAACTCGGCGAATTTTGGTCGTAAAAGGATGATTTTTTTTTTTTATTTTGCATGAAATTATATGAGAATGATTTTCCTAAATATAACTGGTAGGGGGGGGGGGGGGGGGAGAAGTTTATAAAAATTTATATTTCGCATTTCTTTTAGAAATACATTTATTGATTTAAACTGTTTCTAAGAAAATATATTTTAAAATTTAAAACATTTTTACAATTGGAAGTATATCTCTGTGACTAACGGTTGAGGAAATAGCCATTGGGCACCGATAGCACTGGACACCCTGTATATTTTTTTTCAAAATTGTTACAAAAATGCGTGAACACCCTCTGTATTTGCATCTTGAAAGTTCAAGGATGTATTCTGGAGAGCAATATTTAATGTCTCCACTTTTTGAAAGACAAAAATAACAACTTTTGTCATAAAGAAAAATTCGAGTTCTTGATTTTTTTAAGAAAGCCGTTAGCTTTTGCTCCTGCTTCACTAACTTCCTTGCACATATCTTCGAGGAACTTAATGACCGTTTCATAATTTTTTTTCCAATGATGAAATGAAGCTACCTCTCAAACACCATATAGTTGGGCAGAATGGTCGCAAGGAAACTGTATCTCCTGAACCCAATTGAAATGTTTGGAAAATTTTTAATCTCTTTGGAGATCCTCTTATAAACAATATTAACTCACGCACCAAAGTTAAGTAATCACGAATTATTTGTAATTTGCAAAATAATGAATATAAATAGCCCTTGGCTCAATCGACAAAATCTTGATTGCAGTCCTGAAAAACGGCCGTTGACATTAGCAGCTCATAGCATTGGCCACGACAATTTTTGATATCCACACCAAAGTGAGCTAGAATATCTGTTATTGTATGTAACAAAACTGGTTAATGATAAAATTTTGGAGGGTGCTGAGCACCCCCTAAATTTCCCCGGGGTGCACTGAAGCACCCGAGCACCCCCACAGTCGGCGCCTATGATATGACATCAATTATTTTAATATTAGTCGTAGCTATTTTGAATTATTGCAGAAAATGTGTTTGTAACTTAACTTTTGGACACCAGTGTATACATATATTTGATTTGTAAATTCAATTTATCCCTGCTTCAACCCCCAGACAATGCCGGGTACATTTTCTAGTACTTGATAAAAGAAGGTGATTGTCTTGTGTAATAAAAGGAGATGTTTGTTTTTCTGTCTGTCTGTGTATCTGGGATATGTCGACTGTTGGATAAAATCAAAGCAGCAGACAGTAGCAAAATTTGTTACATAGATAGATGCTTCATATCTCCCTACAATACACCTTGGCAGGGTATTTTTAAAATTCAAATTAATTTAAAAGTTAAAAACATTACATCATTGAGCACTGTTTCATTTTCTCTTTCCTAAATTTATAAATTTAAAAGATAAATTGTCATGTTTTGAATTATATAACCATTTCCATATTACAAGTGTTTTCTTTAAATTTGACTCCAATTGGATAAAAATTCGCTGAGATAGCAATTTTTTAAATTTTATTTCTGGAGTAAAGGAACTCTTATTTTTTTCTTTTTGTAACTTCAAATGTTTTCAATTATTTGTGGCACACTTATTTAGGACATATCAAATGATCTTCTTTAGGGTACATTATGCCTGCATTGAATACTTGGCATGGTTGTGCATGAAAGAAACAGAGCACAGGAATGATTTTGGTTCAATATAGAGGATTTGGGAACTGAGTGGAGTTTTCTGTATTTGAATTATTTAAGTAGGAGGCACTTATTTAAAACCCAGGTAACACCAGGTAATTCATTCTAGTATGTTCTTATGTCAAGAGTTTTCAAAAATTGATTTTTGACCCAGAATTTTCTATACCCAGTGCCAGCCTGATATAAAATGTTTAAGCAAATATTGATTAAACTTATTACCTAAATGATTTCTAATATGTATTATAAACAAATAATTTGGCACTTTCAAGCACTAGGGGGTGGCATGGTGGGGAAAAGTCTCATCAGTTGATAATGAAAGGAATTTGAAATGCAGTTAGTAAATGCTTGGGCAGTATCCCAATTAAAATGGAATGGGGGAGTGGTGGTTAGTTAGTTATTTTATTTATTTGTAAAATAGCAAATGATTTCTGATATATTTTACATAAAAATGGCTTTTGCCAATGCATAATCAAATGTTGATTTAACCCGTTCAGGAATGTTGAGTGAAAGAAGAAGCGTTTCTGTGAGACCGTGTATGGAGAGAATTGTCTCCGTTTCTCTGGGACCCTTTTGATGCTAAGACTAACACAACGCAAAATATGGTAATAAATAAACTTTGCTTTTAAATACATCTACCATTATCACAAAAATACATGGTTATTTTTGCATTTCAGGGAGTTGAAGCCACAGTTGGTTTTCAAACATGTGCCTTAAAAACCTGTTTATTTTGTTAAATACAACTTTTACAACATCATCACTGAAATTCAGATTAAAAAAATTAATTTCCTTTAAGGTAAGATTTGAAGTGCTTATATTCAGAAAACTGGAGATCTGACAAATCTTTGACATTTGAACTCTATCTGTACAAAACATCATCACACACATTGACATCTTTTAAATAAGTTTTCACACTAAAGCACATAGCAACTATTTCACATTCTTTGCTTATATCACCATGAGATTCATTCAACAATTGTTAAATTATACTTTCAGAAATATATTTTACTCTTTTCAACATGATTATTGCACTTCATCTAACTAAATTTTTATTAGCTCATACACACTCCCCCTGAACCCTTACCTTACACCTTTCTGGTAGGTCGGACGGTCTGGGTCTCAACAACAACAACACTCCCCCTGAAAACCAGTGATAACAAATCTCAGCGCTAATCCCCTTCTAAAATTACTACCCACGAAACTGATCGTTAAAATAAACACAGAATAATTGCAATGAAAGAAACCATCCCTTTAATTTTCTCAGTCAACATGCCTTTTTAATTAGAATCACCGCATAAGCTTGCATATGTGTTTGCTTATACAATTAATGTAGTCAACATGCTCATGAAAAACAAAACCGAAGTTAAAATGTGAAGGTCAATGATTCAAGTAACTAGCCTTGCAAAAACTGTTGGATTCCATGACCATCTAATGTTATTAAAAATATTAATGAAACAACTCAATGCTACGTTGTGCATTGACATGACTGGTTTTCGATTCACGTAGCGAATATGCATCATTGGGCCAGAAAATCTCTCATTGTTACATTGGCTATAAACTGGCTAAATTTACTTTCCGAGTTAATGATTCCTGACATATTTTACATGAATATATGTACACTGGTTCTCGTTAGATCACTGAAGTTAAGCAACATCGGGCGCAGTTAGTACTTGGGTGGGTGACCACCTGGGAACATCGCGTGCTGTAGGCACATTTCAGGCACGGTAACCTGGTGGTTTGCGTGCTGGATTTGCACGCTAACACAACTGCTGCCGTGTTCATGCGGAGTATGATCACGTCAAACATGTGGGTCCGTAAGTCCTTCCGAGAGGTTGGTGGTAGGGGAAGGAGAATATGGTCCCTGTGGCTGCCTCCCCCACTGGGTTCCGGTCTAAATTGGGTGGCACTTCCCGGTCGTCCAAACAGTTACCTTACACCTTTCTGGTAGGTCAGACGGTCTGGGTCTCAACCGAAGTGGTTAGGCTACCTGCAAATACGGTTGCGGAAACCTTGTAATTTGGCTGCCATCAAATGCGGACGCGCATTGAGCTACCTGCCAGTGGGCCACTGTCAAATTAACCGGATGATTGTTGTCTTACGGCGGAAGGTAGCAAATTATATTTCGTTTATTATCGTTAGACGACAGTGTTATTTAAATTGTAATTCTTCAAATATATTTAAAAATAAATTACCGATAAAAGAGTCGAATTTTACGGTTCTAGCTCATACAAATGTATACATAGCATTAAAATAAAGCTTGAAGAATTCCTTTTTCCCACTTCCATTTTTCTGAAAATAGAACATAATAATCTTTCCAAATTTTTAATGAACTTGACAAGAAGTATTTGATCATAAAATTTTCCAATAGACCCGAGCTGGAGCCCCCCCCCCCCCCCGGTATGCTGGGAAACCCGGCCCGGAAAGGAAATATTAGGTACACATATGAGGGGACGGGGGCCCGAAAGGTAGAAAGGTACAAGTGAGATTTTATTCTTTCTCAGAAAAAAGCTGGTAAAGTTGTGAAAAAAAAATATAAAATATTTATGCAACTTCTAGTAAAGGAATATGATTTAAAAGCACTAAATTTATGCTTAACTTATCTTTCAGCAAATTGTCTCTGCCATTTCATAATATTCAACCATTCAATTACAAGCAGCTATTTTTTTTAATAATTTTTAATCTTTTATATAATAATATATTCTTAAAAAAGATTTAATTATAAACCGGTTTTTCATTTTTTTAATTATTTAATAATGCATTTTTTATGTATATAATAAACTGAGTAATTTTTTTTTTTTTTTTTTTGTTAATTTCATTTTTTTCATAAGTGGCAAAAATGTTTTCCATCTGTAAGTATTTTTGTTTTCCCATCTGTCAGTCTCAACAACAACAACATGAATATGTGTATGCATATGTCGATTCAAACTCATTTTCAAACCAAATGGTTTCTGACATATTTTGCATACAAATGGTTTCTTGCCATTATATAAAAGCAAATGTCAATTTAAATTTATTCTTTGAGTAAATGGAGTTTGACATATTCATATATATAAAGAGTTTTATACCATTATGTTTAATCAAATACTGATCTAAACATATTTTTCTGAATAAATGATTTTATCACACATTTCACAAACAGTTTCTCACTATCATACAAATCTCAATCTATAGCTTACTTATGAAGAAATAATTTTAGACACACTTCATATTATAAAAAGATTCTCACCAATCTGTTTAAGTAAATGTTGATCTAAAATTCCCTTTCTAAATAAATGTTTTCTGACATATTTCACATATAATTTATTTCTTGTGGGTATGTATAAAAAAATGTCGATTTAAATGTATTTTTTGAGTAAATGGTGATTGACATATTTCACATATAAATGGCTTTTCACCAGTATGTGTAATCAAATGTCGATTTAAATGTATTTTCTGCGCAAATGATTTCTGGCACATTTCACATACAAATGGTTTCTCACCGGTATGTATAAGCAAATGTTTATTCAAACACCTTTTAGCAGCAAATGGTTTCTGACATATTTCACATACATATGGTTTCTCACCAGTATGTTTAAACAAATGTTGATGCAAACTGCTTTTATTAGCAAATGGTTTCTGACATATTTTGCATATAAATGATTTCTCACCAGTATGTGTAATCAAATGTTGATTTAAAGTTACTTTCTTAACAAATGATTTCCGACATATTTCACATGCAAATAGTTTCTCACCAGTATGTATAAGCAAATGCTGATTTAAATTTCCTTTATTGGTAAATAATTTCTGACATATTTTACATACAAATGGCTTTTCACCAGTATGTGTAAGCAAGTGTTGATTTAAACTTTCTTTCCGAATAAATGATTCCTGACATAATTCACATATATATATTTTCACACTAGCATGTGTATGCATATGTCGATTGAAACTGTTTTTATATGCAAATGAATTTTGACATATATTGCATACAAATGGTTTCTCACCAGTATGTGTAATCAAATGTTGATTTAAAGTTGCTTTGTAAGTAAATGATTTCTGACATATTTCACATGTAAATGGTTTTACACTAGTATGTATAAGCAAATGTTGATTCAAACCCCTTTTCTTAGCATATGATTTCTGACATATTTTGCATTCAAATGGTTTCTCACTCATATGTGTAAACAACTGTTGATCCAAAGTTCTTATCTGAGTAAATGATTCTGACATATTTCATATACAAATGGTTTCTGGCCAATATAAGCAAATGTTGACTCAAACGTATGAGAGCAAATGTTGACTCAAACTTATGGTATCTACCATATTTTACATACAAATGGTTTCTCATCAAGTTTAATCAAATGTCAACCTAAATATATTTCTGAATAAATTATTTGAAACATATCTCACAAACGTTTTCTCACCAACATATGTACATAAATATCGATCTCATGCTCAATTTTGAAGTAAATTATTTCTGACATATTTCACATACAAATAGTTTTGCATCAATTTGTAAATTTAAATTGTTATTCTTAGAAAATGGTTTCTAACATATTTTGCATACGATTGGTTTCTCACCAGTATACATAATCAAATGTCGGTCTAGATTTATTTCTTGAGTAAATGATTTTTGACAATTTCACACATAAATTACTTCTCAACAGTATGTATAAGTAAATGTTGATTTAAACTTATTTTATGAGCAAATGATTGTGGTATATTTTGCATACAAATGGTTTATCACAATTATAAATAAGCAAATATTGATCTAAAGTAAATTTTCACAAAAAGTGATTTCTAACATATTTTATAAACAAATATTTTCTCTCCAGTATGTGTAAACAAATGTAAATGCAATTAAATTTTCTGAGTAAATGAATCTTGTTATGTAACAGAAATACATAGTTTCTCACCAGTTTGAAAACACTTTAAGCAAATGTCGATTTAAACTGATTTTCTTAGCATAAGGCTTCTAATATATTTTATATAAAAATAGTTTCTTATCAGTATGTGGCATCAAATGTTGATTTAAATGTGCTATCTGGGTAAATGATTTCTGATATAATTAACATGAAAATGGTTTTTCTTCAGTATGTGTATGCAAATGTTGATTTAAAGCTTTTTTCTGAGTAAATGATTTCTGACATATTTCACATACAAATGGCTTTTCACCAGTATGTGAAATTAAATGTCGTTTTAAATTTTCCTTATGAGTAAATGATTTCTGGCATATTTCACATGCATGTGGTTTCTCACCAGTATGTAAAAGCAAATGTTGATTCAAATAACTTTTAACAGCAAATGGTTTGTGACATATTTCACATATATATGGTTTCTCACCAGTATGTTTAAACAAATGTTGATGTAAACTATTTTTATTAGCAAATGATTTCCGACATATTTCACATACAAATGGTTTCTCACCAGCATGTATAAGCAAATGTTGATTTAAATTTCCTTTATTGGTAAATAATTTCTGACAAATTTCACATTCAAATGGCTTTTCACCAGTATGTGTAAACAAATGTTGATTTAAATTTTCTTTCCGAGTAAATGATTCCTGACATAATTCACATATAAATGGTTTCACACTAGCATGTGTATGCATATGTTGATTTAAACTGTTTTTATAAGGAAATGATTTCTGACATATTTTGCATACATATGGTTTCTCACCAGTATGTACAACCAAATGTTGATTTAAATGTCTTTTGTAAGTAAATGGTTTCTGACATATTTTGCATACAAATGGTTTCTCATCAGAATGTGTAATCAAATGTTGATTTAAAGTTCCTTTGTAAGTAAATGATTTCTGACATATTTCACATATAAATGATTTCACACCAGTATGTATAAGCAAATGATGATTCAAACTGCTTTTCTTAACATATCGTTTCAGACATATTTTACATTCAAATGGTTTCTCATTCGTATGTGTAAATAAATTTTGATCCAAAGTTCTTATCTGAGTAAATGATTCAGACATATTTCAGATACAAATGGTTTCTGGCCAATATAAGCACATGTTGACTCAAACTTATGAGTATATGGTGTTTAACATATTTTACATACAAATGGTTTCTCATTTCTCATGCATTATCTTTAATCAAATGTTAAACCTAAATATTTTCTGAATAAATTATTTGGGACATATTCCACAAACGTATTCTCACCAACATATGTAAATAATTTTCGATCTCTTTTGAAGTAACTGATTTCAGATGATTTCATGTATAAACGGTTTCTCACTAGTATATTTAAGAAAATATTGATCAACACTTGTTCCTTTCTGAAAAAATTATTTCTGACATATTTTACATACAAATAGTTTCACACCAATTTGTATATGTGGATTTGAACTGTTTTTCTTAAAAAATGGTTTCTAACATATTTTGTATAGAATTGGTTTCTTCCAGTATACATTACATAAACAAAAGTCGGTCTAAATTTACTTCTTGGATAAATGATTTTTGATATATTTCACACATAAATTATTTCTAAACAGTATGTAAAAGTAAATGTTTATTTAAACTTATTTTATGGGCAAATGATTATGGCATATTTTACATACTAATGGTTTATCACAATTATAAATAAGCAAATGTTGATCTAAAGTAAATTTTCAAAAATATGATTTCTCACATATTTTATATGCAAATATTTCCTCTCCAGTATGTGTAAACATATGTAAATGTAACTAAATGTTCTGAGTACATGATTCTTGGTATGTAACAGAAATACATAGTTTCACACCAGTTTGCAAACACTTATATACACTATAACACTCTTACTAGAGTATTTTCTGACATATATCTTATGCAAATTGTTTCTTAGAAATAGTAAAAGCCAATGTTCAAAGTTTACTTTGTCCCCAGACTTTACCAAAACGAGGGGATAAATAGCACCGGACCATGTTCTGAGTACAGGATTCTTAGTATGTAATAGAAATACATAGTTTCACACCAGTTTGCAAACACTTATATACACTATAACACTCTTACTAGAGTATTTTCTGACATATATCTTATGCAAATTGTTTCTTAGAAATAGTAACAGCCAATGTTCAAAGTTTACTTTGTCCCCAGACTTTACCAAAACGAGGGGATAAATAGCAAAGAATTTCTAACCGTAAATAGCTCATAGAGTTTCGTCCAGAACAGAGCACCAGGCGCGAAGCGCCTTTAATCTCCAATCTCTAGGTGTGGTTCTTATCTTCATACTGTGACATTATTTCATTGGTCCATAGTTGGAGGTTCGAGGTTTTTGATTTACTGTTTTTATTATTTGTTCTAGCTCCTAGTGTGGCAGTTTGTTGCACATTAAGAGTTTAAGCAGTTTGGGGGGTTGATGCAGATCTGAGGGTAACCTAGCATTTTAGCAGTTTAGGATTTTAAACATTTTGTAGAAAACCAAAGATCGCGAGTTTTCGTTAATATCTGATTAAGGTGGGACGTTCCTAGTACCGAATATCAAAGTTAAGTACCGAGCGGGGTCTCTTACGAGATTTAGCCTTGCGATGATCATAGTCATGCAGATTAAATAATAGTTCATTTGGGACAGATGGCAGATTTTTGTAGAATTTAAGCGCTAGCTTTTTGATTTGGGCTCTAACAGTTTTTATTTTGAAGTCTTTCCTAATTACCGAGTTTCTTAAGTATCTAGGGGCTTTCCTTATAATCCTTAGGGTTTTGTTTTGTCTTGTCTCTAATAAGTCTATGGTAGTTTTACAGGCATATCCCCATACGGGTGCTGCATACAGCATTCCCGGGCAGATGACCGATTTATAAATTAGGAGTTTATTTTGATAACTTAGATTTCCGTTTCCTATCATTGGGTATAAGGCTCCTATGGTTATATACGCTTTTTTGATTATGTTCGTTACGTGCAGTTTCCAAGTTAGGACCGTAAATAGCACCGGACCTACTTGGACGGCATGATGTGACGTCCCCCGACGTCAATATCGACGACCAATAGTAGCTTCAAAGAACTGCGCCTGTGCACGGAGATTTCGTATGGGAGTGAACCTTCTGAATATAGTATTCTGTGGTCTCTCGTAGGTGGCTATATATTACAAAACTTTGAGCATGTGCAAAGAATGTGTCTGTCAATTCATAAAAAGAAAGGCATTTGCTACTTCTAAGAAACTATTTGCATGAGAAATATGTCGGAAAATACTGAAGTAAGTGTGCTACAGTGTAGATAAGGATTGCAAACAGATGAGAAATAGAAACAATGCATTTTTGCTACACACCAAAAATCATTTTCTCAGAAAAGTTACTTATATTTACATTTGTTTACACATACTGAAGAAAACCTATGGTTGAGCTTCCGCAAATGCGCCGTTAGATGCACTGAATCGCCAACATAGGCGATTACCTGCCAAGTATGGTAGTCCGGAAATCTCTATGACGTCATGAATCTGGGATTATTTTGTGTGTGTTGTCGCCAATGTAGCGATTTCGGGATAAATATGATCACTCTCTGAATACGTGCAGTGCAATGAAATGCAATGTAAATGGTACTGATTTTACTGATGATTATATAGCTGGATGTCTCTTTAAGCTTTATGATGATGATATATTTAAAACCACGTACTGATTGCTTACTTGATTGAGTTTCATTTAGACATATTTCTAAGATATTAATTATCAATATTGATTGATGTTGAACGATTGATTGACATTGAAATATTGATCGAGCAAAGATAATGTTATAGATCATTAAATTATTCTTTTATAATTAATATCGGGGGGATATATATATTATATATATATATATATATATAATTAATAACAGTTAAACGGAAAGCTTGGTATATTATAAATATGGGGTAATGCTATAGGATTTTTAACCATTATCTTAAAATATCAGCAAGGTTCATATACATAGCCAGAATTTCAGAGTTGGGGGGGGGGGGGGGTAACGATCGAATTGAGGGAACTTTCAAAGAAAACTTGATACAAATATGGATATTGAAATATACTCATATGTTTCAACAATGGGTGGAGTGGAGATGACTCCCAATCTTCACTGCTTACGCTAATGGTATGGCTTGAATGAACTCGGTTATAATTAATGTTTTGGATTGGTATCAAAATACCATGGGTTGAACGGAAAGCTTGGTAGATTATAAGTATGGGATAATGCTATAGGATTTTTAACCATTATCTTAAAATATCAGCAAGGTTCATATACATAGCCAGAATTTCAGAGTTGGGGGGGGGGGGGGGGGGTAACGATCGAATTGAGGGAACTTTCAAGGAAAACTTGATACAAATATGGATATTGAAATATACTCATATGTTTCAACAATGGGTGGAGTGGAGATGACTCCCAATCTTCACTGCTTACGCTAATGGTATGGCTTGAATGAACTCGGTTATAATTAATGTTTTGGATTGGTATCAAAATACCATGGGTTGAACGGAAAGCTTGGTAGATTATAAGTATGGGATAATGCTATAGGATTTTTAACCATTATCTTAAAATATCAGCAAGGTTCATATACATAGCCAGAATTTCAGAGTTGGGGGGGGGGTAACGATCGAATTGAGGGAACTTTCAAGGAAAACTTGATACAAATATGGATATTGAAATATACTCATATGTTTCAACAATGGGTGGAGTGGAGATGACTCCCAATCTTCACTGCTTACGCTAATGGTATGGCTTGAATGAACTCGGTTATAATTAATGTTTTGGATTGGTATCAAAATACCATGGGTTGAACGGAAAGCTTGGTAGATTATAAGTATGGGATAATGCTATAGGATTTTTAACCATTATCTTAAAATATCAGCAAGGTTCATATACATAGCCAGAATTTCAGAGTTGGGGGGGGGGGGGGGGGTAACGATCGAATTGAGGGAACTTTCAAGGAAAACTTGATACAAATATGGATATTGAAATATACTCATATGTTTCAACAATGGGTGGAGTGGAGATGACTCCCAATCTTCACTGCTTACGCTAATGGTATGGCTTGAATGAACTCGGTTATAATTAATGTTTTGGATTGGTATCAAAATACCATGGGTTGAACGGAAAGCTTGGTAGATTATAAGTATGGGATAATGCTATAGGATTTTTAACCATTATCTTAAAATATCAGCAAGGTTCATATACATAGCCAGAATTTCAGAGTTGGGGGGGGGGGGGGGGGTAACGATCGAATTGAGGGAACTTTCAAGGAAAACTTGATACAAATATGGATATTGAAATATACTCATATGTTTCAACAATGGGTGGAGTGGAGATGACTCCCAATCTTCACTGCTTACGCTAATGGTATGGCTTGAATGAACTCGGTTATAATTAATGTTTTGGATTGGTATCAAAATACCATGGGTTGAACGGAAAGCTTGGTAGATTATAAGTATGGGGTAATGCTATAGGATTGATTTTAAATTTCCATGTTATTTTAAAAAGCCATTTCTTTTCATGACTCAGGAAAAATGTTTGATTTTGCTCGTAAATAATTTTATTAGACTAATTACTGTTCCCACTGACTCCGGTGGCAATAATTATCTGCGATACAGTCATAACAAACTGAATGAGCTTCTTAAAGTACATTGAAAACGATAAAGCGCTTGAAAAACAATAAAGGCTTTTGATTTAGCTACGCTTGAAACCATATAGAATGAATTGATTGCGTACAAATTAAAATAGATGACTCGAAACTAAAAGAAATTCTTAGTAAAGAATTTGCATAAAGTAACGGATTTGCTGTCTTAGCGATGACACGCCATTCTGTATTTTTTAACAAATTAAAGAATTTTGTCACTATTCAGTGACCACAACTGCTTACTTAATCCACTAAAACTCGTTTCTTCAATTATGTCTATGTGTCTGCTTGTTTGACAGGATATCTTTTAAGCAAATTGAAACATTTAAATGAAATTTTGAACGATTATTTCAATGTGTAAAGGTAAAAAGTTTATTTTCAGGCAGATTGTACCAGATAAAAGTCCTCAACTTTTTAGACATGCTATTCTCACATCGTAAAATATTATAACAAATTAACTATCTTAAAAATACTATAGAAACATTTTATATGCTAATTTTTATTTAAAAGGGAATGACATTTCTATAGACGCTAACTTGCGTTATTCTCGTGATATTATACCTATTTTTACTTTCTCATACGTAGTGTTTTCACGGAATTTTTCTAGTGATTCCAATATATGTTTTTGGACCTTCTGAACACGTTTTGACTAGTTTTTGAGTGATGCCCGTCTGTCTGTATCTATGGTCTTTGGGGTACATGTTAGCTGCCACAAATATTGTGGGTTTTTCTTATTCAGGAAATTCACTGATTCAGCCCCATTGTTTGTACATTTGATGTACACATTCTTACCAATAATTTTTTTTCTTCTTCAGAACCATCCCGGACTCTATGCGGTCAGTAGTGAACTGTGTTTCTTCATTCAGGATTTTTGGGCTAGGAAGGCGAATGAAATTTTAGGGGGGGGGGGGGGGCAAGTTTTCTATTTGTCCTATATAATATATTTAAATGTTATGTCACATACATAGAAAGTAGGTTAACATAAAATGTCTCCGGGAGTGCGAATACTCGTCTCGGGGGGGGGGGCGGTCTTTCCCCCCCCCCCTCCGAGGTATGCCTGAAAGAAACACTGGTAATGAAACAGCTAGGAAAAGGCGTCAAACACGTTTAGGGTCCATGGTTGGAAAAACCCTATGTGTCCACTTAAAGTGTCTTTAATTAGACAAGTGATTTATGACGTTCCGAAAGAGGGAGGGTTACTGCTCTATTTTTTCCTTTCTTTGCCAATAGTGAGGCCCGAGGGAAAAAGTGATTCTTCAGTAGGGTAAAACAATTACATAAAAAAAAAAGTAGTAAATATCATTCAACATGTCACTGTCCATATGCAATATTATGCGAAAAATCTGTTAACATCATTCTTGTGAATCTGACACTAAAATAACTTATTTTTAAAATTAACTTGCTTATATTTTAATGTGAATAACATCTATACTTAGCGCATATTAGCTGTGAATAAGATCTATGCTTAGATCTGTGGCGGAAATCGAAGCGTTAGGAAAAATGTAAACGCTTTGGGCGCATATACTGCCGAACCCAATAAATAGAAATGTAAATATTTTTTCTTGTTCTAGATTAAAAATATATAAAAATAATTTCATTAATTTAATATTTTGAACTTGATTTTTGAAAAAACTTTAAAAAGTTATCTGTCTGAGCGAGATCTTTTTATATTTTTTTTACTTTCACTTGAAATGTCTTTGAAACTATGACAGATAGATATAAATAAATGACAAAAATATGCATCAAGAAATTGCATCAGAATATGCATAAGAAAAATAAATAAATAAATTATATATATATAATAGTTTGAAAATTCAATGATAGAATAGAGAGAAGTTGCAACTCAAAAAACTCTAACTTTAAAATATGCCTACATAATAAAAATAATTATTAAATAGAGAATCATCGATTAAATGGAAAAAAAAAATGCAAATTTCTAGTCATTAAGCTGAAGATTGTCAACAAATATCAATGGAATGGAATATATATATATATGTGTGTGTGTGTATATACACTATTATGAAATAATAATAATTGTAATAATAATTCAAAGATTTCTAACGCAATATGCTTGAATTATTAAATTTATTAGAGAAATAATGTAACTTATATTTCTTTAGAATGTATCTATAGACATAACTCAAATTTGTAAATTTTATTTGAAATTCGGATATGTTTTAGATGACGTATCATTGGATATAGCAGACACAGAGAAAAATAATTCGTGTCAAAAGTAATAATCTTAGTTACTTGCTCCAACGCTTCAAAAAACATTAAAAAGTATCTGGCCATTTCATAAAAAGCAGTTCCATTTGAGGAAATATATTTGAACGTCTGTTTGTGCTACGATTATTGCTTCATGGGTAGGATAATTTCATTTCGACCGCTCTCATCAACGATGTCCGTTTTAGAACAATAAAACACATATGCAAATTTTTTCAAAATCGGATTTTTAAAAAAAATCATTAACTGTTATAATAGTCTATAGTATAGCAGTATGGGGAGTAGAACACATGCAATTTTTACCCAACCGAACTAAGCAGCGAACTCGGTCTGTAAAACAATTACACAGCTGGAAGCAATTGACGTCTAATACAAATATAAGAAACTTAGTCCTTTTATTTATTTAATTCAATATTAAATATCATTTGCATCAGTGGTGCGTCACATTTTCGTTGGTGCGATCCCATTGAAGCATTATTTTATTTAGGAGACTCCAAGTCAACCTATGTAAATAAAAATCTGATGTGAGCAGCACATGACTTTCCCTGCAGATTCAAATTCATTTTGTAATTTTGTATTCCATTATGCATTAAATTAAGTTCAATTGCCGAGAATAATATGGATAATTTTCTGATATTATATCCAATTCATTTTTTTTTCATTGCATCTTCGTTTCGTTTGCCAACTTAATTCACTTTAAATTCTTCAGGACCTTAAAATTCCAAAAACTACAATATCTCGAGAACGGCTTATCCTACAGTCATGCGGTCAGATTTATTCTCTTAATTGTCAAATATTATATGTAGAACAAGTATATAATTAATATATTTCATCAATTTTAGTCATTTATTTCAGAGTTTCACTATCTTGCACAGGTAGTATTTTATTTTAGATGGAAAATATTAGATTTGTGAATCATTTCGCTAAAAAAAAAGGCAAATTCTTTTTTTTCGAATCGTATCAAAATCTAATCAGCACCAGGGACGACCACGAGTGACTTATCTATCAAATTTTATGAAATTTAGTCGATTAGTTGAATTAGCGTAGATACAATTTTTACGGGCTTTCTGTAAAAAAATGCGAGATCTTCTTTTTCGAATAGTATTAAAACCACCAGCACCAGGGTGACCCACAAGTTACTTATCTACCAAATTTTGTAAAATTTGATCAATTACTTTTTCAGTTAGAGTGGATGCAGGCAATTTTTGCGGGCCATTTCGCAAAAAGAGGCAGGTTGTTTTATCCCGAATCGTGCCAAAAACTAATCAGCACCAGGGTCACACACAAGTGACTAACGTACCAAATTTTATGAAATTCGGTCCATTAATGTTTGAGTTAGAGTGGATACATACATTGCACAGACAGACAGATAGACACACACACAGACGTCACGCTAAAAAAGTGTTTTCGTGTTCTAGAGGTCCCGAAACGTGTAGATCCGTCGAAAACTTGAGTTACGATTTTCGACATAATTCAATACTTTCCCTATACATTACTATGTATTGCAGGGAAAGTAAAAATCTGATGTAGGCAGCACATGATTTTCCCTGCAGACTCAAATTAATATTTTCTTTATTTCCTTAATAATTCTTTAGATTGAGTTGAATTGCACAAAATAACAATAAATTTGCATTTTTTTTATTCATGTTTTGTTTTTTATTCATGTTTTGTTTGGCAATTGGACATTTTTCCAAAAACTGCAAGAAATCTGAAATATCTTGAGGACGGTTAATCTTAAAGTATAATAGAGTGTGTTATATTTTTTCCTCATCAAAACTTGCCTTATAAAATAAGAATTTAATTGATACATTTAAGCATACGTAGTCTTTTTTTTTTTAAATTTCGGCAATTTTTGCGGGCCATTTTGTAAAAAAAGGCAGGTTGTTCTTTTCCGAATGGTACCAAAATCTAATCAGCACCAGAGTTTCCTACAAGTAACTTATCTACCAAATTTTCTGAAATTTGGTCAATTAGTATTTTATCTACAGTGGATACATGACATTTTTACAGGCCATTTCGCAAAAAAAAGGCGGGTTCTAATATTACGAATCGTACCAAAAACTAATCAGCACCAGGGTCATACCCAAGTGACTGACCTACCAAATATTATGAAATTTGTTCCATTAGTTTTTGAGTTAGAGTGGATACATTTATTGCACAGACAGACACACACACAGATGTCACACAAAAAAGTTTTTTCGTATTCTAGAGGTCTCGAAACGTGTAGATCCGTCGAAAACTCGAGTTGTGATTTTCGGCATGATTCCAATACTTTCCCTATTCATTGCCATGTATTGCAGGGAAAGTAAAAGGGATTAAAAATTATAATTAAATATAGATTTTTAAAAGTATTTATTTTGCATTCGCCAATATTAGTTAATTTTATCAATTTAAAGTAAATACTTCGTCTAGCTAGAAATAGTAGAATTTATTGAAACAAGAAAATGCTGTTAATAAAAATTTGCACTTGTTTGAACAGTCCTAATGGGAAAGTTGAGCTTAAATCTATATATTTATATATTGAAACAAAAAACGAATGTTATTAGTAGAAAAGAAAAATTACATACAATATTTGACAGTCCAAATGAGAAATTTAAGTTTGAAAGCTCTCCATTTTTCGATTTATATTTGAGATCGTTTCTCTGAGATCATCTTAACTTCTAGTTTATCTAAAAATGTTCGGTTTTTATAATGATGAAAGCAAAAAAAGCAGTTTCACATAAGTATGTCATGTTGACGCAAACGGATGTAAATATTACCGTGCTTTTTTGACTAATACATAAATAGGTGTTTACTAGCCGAATACCCGTTGTAAATCAACGGTCTCACAATAAGCAACCCCGATTAACGTACATTTTTTAATAATTCACGTATCGCATTTATTCGGAAAATCGAAAATTTTGATGTGAGGAACCCTCTGACGAAGGAAATATTGGAAGCCTGAAATTGCCCACTTTCTTCCTTTCGAACTATCTACCCGTACATAATATTTTAAGTTTATATCTCATAAGCATGCAAATGTTATCATTTCACCTTTCGAACATTTTATGTGAATCACCCGTTTAAATGAACATTTATGAAAAATTCTATTCGCCTTTTTTAGTGAAATGGCCCTCAAAAATTGCCTGTATCCACTGTAACTGAAAAACTAATTGATCAAATTTTACAAAATTTGGTACATAAGTCACTTGTAGGTTACCCTGGTGCTGATTAGATTTTGATACGTCTCGAAAAAGAAAAACCTGCATTTTTTTACGAAATGGCCCGCAAAAATTGTATATTTCAACTCTAACTCAACTAATCGACAAAATTTCATAAAATTTAGTAAATAAGTCACTTGCGGTCGACACTGGTGCTGATTCGATTTTGGTACGATTCGGCAAATAACAACCTGCCTCTTTTAAGGAAATAGCCCGCAAAAATTTTATGTTTCCGCACTAGCTAAAATACTAATTAACCAAATTTCAGAGAATTTGGTAGACAAGTTACTTGTGGGACACTCTGGTGCTGATTAGATTTTGGTACGATTCGAAAAAGAACAACCTCTTTTTTTTATGAAATGGCCCGCAAAAATCGCCAATATTTAAAAAAAAGACTACGTATGTTCAAATGTATCAATTAAATGCTTGTTTCATACGTAATTTTTGACGAGGAAAAGAATAAGAACAACTCTATTACTCTAGGACTAACCGTTCTCGAGATATTTGAGATTTTTTGCATTTTTTTTATGCAGCCTTTGGAAAAATGTCCAATTACCAAATAAGAGCAGAAATTGAATTAAAAATACAAATTTAGTGTCATTTTGTGCAATTAAACTCAATTTAACGAGTTCTTAAAGAAATAAAGAAAAAATGAAATTGAATCTGCAGGGAAAGTTATGTGCTGCCCACATCAGATTTTTACTTTCCCTGCAATATATGGTAATGTATAGGGAAAGTATTGGAATCATGCCGGAAATCACAACTCGAGTTTTCGACGGATCTACACGTTTCGAGACCTCTATAATACGAAAAAACTATTTTTAGCATGACGTCTGTGTGTGTGTCTGTCTGTCTGTCTTTGCAATGTATGTATCCACTCTAACTCAAAAACTAATGGACCGAATTTCATAAAATTTGGTAGGTAAGTCACTTGGGTGAGACCCTGGTGCTGATTAGTTTTTGGTAGAATTCGTAAAAACAGAAACCGCCTTTTTTGCGAAATGGCCCGTAAAAAATTCATGTGTCCACTCTAGCTAAAATACTAATTCATCAAATTTCACAAAATTTAGTAGATAAATTATTTGTAGGATACTCTGGCGCTGATTAGATTTTGGTACGATTCGGAAAAGAACAACCTGCCTTTTTTTACGAAATGGCCCGCAAAAATCTAAAGAACACAAAAGACTACTTATGCTCAAATGTATTAATTAAATTCTTGTTTCATACGCAATTTTTGACGAAAGAAAGAATATAACACACTCCATTATACTTTAGGACTAACCGTTCTCAAGATATTTGAGATTTCTTGCGTTTTTGTTATCCGATTTCTGAAAAATATCCAATTATCAAATAAAAACAAAAATTGTATTAAAAATGCAAATTGAGTGTTATTTGGGGCAATTAAACTCAATCTAATGAATTATTAAGGAAATAAAGAAAATATGAATTTCAATCTGCAGGGAAAGTAATGTGCTGCCCACATCAGATTTTTCTTTTTCAAGGACTATCAGAGTTGTTTTAACCATTTGAAAGTTAGTACTTAGTACAATTCAAAAACTTAATTTCAGTTCTCAATAAAATCTAGTACATAAATATTTGTTGCATGAAAACTGTCATTTCAAGGCCTCTCTTTGTCAGAGAACAGCTTTTGAGACAGCAGAATTTTCAGTATCAGACATGCTTTTATCATTCTGCAATCTAGCCTTATTCAGCTTGTGTATTAGCCAGCAATGTCTATACCCAGTCAAGTAGACTTTTAATAAATTTGTCAGAAAATTTTAAATACTTTGAAGGCTTTCTCACCTAAAACAGTTCATGAAATTCCTGCAAGCATAAACTGATTTAATTTAATTATTAATGTCTTATTTCTTTAAGTATGAACAGTATCGCCGACAGAAATTTTGGACCTCTATGCAGCAAATGTGTGGCCCCTTATTACTCCCTATGTTACAAGTTATTGGCCTTTTTTCATGAACTGGTTATGCGGTCCGGACCTACAAGTCTTCCGGGCCCCTATGCAATGCATCATTTTGTCCCCCCAGTTGGTGGTCTTGGGCATTATATATCAGTCAGGCATGGTCTACAATTATGACTGTCATACATCATACGATGACTTAAAGAAATCTGAGTCTTAGAAAATCTATTTTGATAGGCCTGTTTCCAGCAGATGAGCATAACATATACAATAGATACTTTGGGGCCCTAAAACTTAGGAACCTTTGAAAAAATGTCCCTGTCCAGAGTTCTATCTCTATATGGGAGCCTCACATCGAATGGCAAATATCGGATAGTGGGCTTCTAAAACCGAATGTAAAATATAGCGTAGGAGGGGGGGGGGGGGATGTAAAAAATAAGGCCGACTAAAGATGCTGCTTCTAGGCCCCAAAATTGTAACTACGCCACTTTTCGACCAAAATAATAGTCATAATTTTGCTAATTGATCTATTACTAAAAGGCCGATAGTTAATAGTTTGGGCAAGGCGAAGAAGGAACAGATTAGACAAAAGGTTTTAGACCGAGGCCTAGTAGGCTCTATGGGGCCCCTGCAACCACAAAATATACAAAAGCGAATAGACTAATAAAAGATGTTACTGATTCTGCCTTACCAACTTTAAACCCTATTCAGATTACAACTACTGAAATCTAAATGAAGGTAAATTTCAGAATAACATGAAATAATAAAGGAAAACGTAAGAGGGGCAAATTAGTGATCATATGCGACTTTGCAATAATTAGCTTCAGACAAAAGTTATATTTAATTCTTAAAATTCTTATTATTTAATTCTTAAAAAAATATAAAAAAGAAGAAAGAAAGGAGAAAAAAAGAAATTTCTTTTCCAGTTTTGAAGCCCCAAGCAGTCCCATGGATTGCTTGACGCCTCTGTGTGACTAGTAGATCTACTCTGTTGTAACAACAAAGAAGAGGGTTTTAGCATGGATTCGCTTTCAAAGCAAACTGAACTCAAGCGTTTTTTTGTTTTTCACAAAACTAGAGCCATAAATTTTCCGTCCCTAATTGGTGCCACTTGCCTCAACGATCCACACATGTCTGCCTCGAAGCCTCAATTCCTATAGTGGTGCCGCTATGGGGGGTGCCGCTTCAAGGCTTGAACAAAGAACTTGATTACACCTCGAAGGGCTTGAAAGGAAAAGACCCCGTCCCCGAAGTATTTTCATTTTGTTGCCCAAACTAAGCTTCACAGGTGCATATAATGGTTTACAACAAAGCACTTAAATAGAGTATATTTTAAAAATAATTTTTATTGTAATAAAAATTTAAAGTGTCCCCGGTTCATTGTGCATGTGAGAATACGACATCATTTGAATTACGCAATGAATTTAAAGTGTTAAAATACCATTTATTAATACTTATTATCTGAATGCACACAATTCTTCGACGTTATTGGTAAGATTCGTTTTAATGATTGGTCTGCTCCTAACTTAATATTTAATGCTAAATAATAACTTCTGCTCCTAACTTATGTAATAATTTCACATTTATATAAACATGATTTTTAAAGAAATTTTAGGAAACATTTTAGAATAACTTGTAAAAGAAAACTGTAGAAGTTTTAGAATTGTTATCAAGTTATACTATATCAGTTTCGTAAAATCCAGCGCAAATAAAGAAATGTTGATGTGGGCAGCACATAACTTACCATAGTACAATGAATGCACTTTTTTCACATGATGTATAAGGGTAAGGGGAAGGAGGGTACGGTCCCTGTGGATGCCTCCCACACTGGGTTCCGGTCTAAATTGGGTGGCACTTCCCGACCGTCCAAACAGTTACCTTACACCTTTCTGGTAGGTCGGACGGTCTGGGTTTCAACAACAACAACATGATGTATAAGATCTACGTTACGGCACAATGTTTGTAATGTTAAATTGCACAATGGGCGCTTTTCTCGATGACAACATGTAAAATTATTTCGAAGTACTCAATTAATTTATGTTTCGCACAACTCTAAATGGACAATTATCAATATTGATAGCATACGCAATAAGCAATAGTCCACATATATTAACTCATCATTGTGGCGTCATTTTTGCTGACTTAGCTTCATTTTTTTGTTCGATTTTAACAATGTTTACGTTATTCTGGGGCAAAATATCAAAGCTGGTGTTTTTTTGCTAAATAAGACACCACTAAATAAGTCAAAAGCTAAATAAGTCACTACGTACGCCACATATCTCGCCTAGCGTTACATACAGACAGAGAGAAGGGCATTTCTTATATATAAATGACTGTTGACGAATTGTTAGGAGTCAAAATTATTATGCAATGTATCTTCTGTCGTGAATGGAACGTACTAGACCCACGAGAATGATGTTAAAAAATTTAGCGCAGAATACTACATGTAAAAGTAAATATATTTCACAGTAGTTTATAATGTTTTATTTTATGTAATTATTTGATACATTGTTTTGAAAAAGTGCAATATATCGAGAACATATATTTCAAGAAATATATTTGAAAATAAAACGAAAAAGAAAAAAAATCGGCGGTAGCTCCAGTCCGAAAGAGCCTCAAATACTTTTAAGAGAATAACATTTTTAAAATAAAACTCAATTTTCCTAATAACAAAAAGAAAAAAAAAAAAAAACCTCGATCCAAAATCGGATTATATACATTTATAGGGTTTTCAAAGAGATACAAATTCTTGCTTATTATTTATAGCTATCACTTAAATATTGAAGATATAAGCATATTACAAACTTGAAAAACATAAAATTTTAATACTTCTTCAACGTGAAAAGTCGGTTACTCGAAAACTATAGGAGCTTTCTTAAATAATAAATATAGATTTTAATACTAAATTTTCTAGTACACATTTTTGTAGTTTACTCTTTATATCTATTTTTTACAGTTTACTATGTATTTTAAATGAAAACTAGTAAAATGAAAAAGAAAAACTACTCGCTCAGAGAGAAATTTTTTTCATAAAAAAGGTTAAAATTTTACAACATTGAAATTGTTTTAATATATGCATAATCTGAGCGCTATTTCCTACCAAACAAGAAAAATTATTTACATTTTTATTAGGCTCGAGGTTCTAAGCGTCTAAAGTATTTACATTTTTCGTAAAGCTCCGCTTTTCCGCCAGAGAAACCATAGACGTTATTCACATCAAAATGGGTAAGCAATATTTTGATAAAATCAATCAAAGTTTTTTAGATATGAATTTCAGAGAAGTGCATTCACAGGACGCAGCATCTTTTTTATTCAACTTAATATTAAATATCGTGCATGTCCTTTATGCTTCCGCGTGAAGTATTAAAAAACTGTTTTAAAAATTCAAATTTTCCATTTTTATAGAAATCCATGTACTAAATTTATTTTAATACTCATTAAAACATTCTTCTATTGTTTGGGAAAATAGTTGCATAGGTGTGCATATATGTCATTTGTAATCATTATTGTAATGGACGGCTTCAACGATTGATTGTATGTTAGTTGCCATGTGAAATTAACTTTACGCTGGTTTAAAAAATATTAATTGTAAGCGAACAAGAATTTTACATTGCTGAAATTATAGATATATCAATTATTAATGCGCACATTACGCTGTATTGAGGCACACTGCCCCTTGTTCGGTAGCTTCAATTATGAAATCAGCTTAAATGAGCAAAGAAAATGTTTTGCATTAAATCCTTTTACACAATTCTATAGAATCATAAGCAGAAGAAAATTTTAGAGACTGATCTTAATGGGGGCTGAACTCCTATATCTCACTTACAACAGCTTATACTTTTAATCATACTGGAAAACAAATTCCCATGAAAGTTCCATTAAAAGTACTATTATGCGACTTTGCATATACAAGTATACAAAACTTACAAAAGAAAAATATTTATGAAAGAAAATAAAAATCAGTAAATGTAGTTAAATTTTACAAGCATTAATATATATTTTGTAAAATTGAAAGTTTCGCGTATAAAAAATTTTAGCTCAAAATTACGGCTGAAAGCGGAGATCGAACCCAGCCCTCCCTCTTGGATTGTACCCAAGCATGTAACCAGTTACATTATTCCAACCGTAAATTATGTTACACCTTTTGTTTTATTTTCTATTTTTAGGAAAATTCAAAATTGCGTTGAATGTTAAAAATAAATGAATTTCCCAAGATTCCTAAATAATACTACTATCAAGGTAAAACTTTTTCATTACAATACGGTTCGTACTCACTTCTAGTGAATCGTGTTAACTTTAAACACCTGTAAAAAAAATAGAAATACATCCTATTTTAAAGCTTGATGGTTTTGAAATCACTGGAAAACGAAACCCGGTACTGTAATCCATACTGGAAAGTGAAATCGGGTACTGTAAATGTCCTCCATTCGATCCTCGCCCCCCCCCCCTTCTAAAATTCTATCTACTCCTATAAACTATACGGATATTTAAAAGAATGTTTCAATATCCTACTGTAAGTTCTCCGTTCAATCCATGGTCATTTTATTCCTTTTCGAAGTAGTCATTGGACCCCCCCCCCCCCTTCCTATTCAAATGGTGTCCGTTCCCCCTTATGGGAGGCCCTGTTCTCTTCCAATGCAACGACTAACAATGTAAATCCCCCCCCCCCCCTTTTTTAAAATTCTAGCAACGCCTATGAACTGTACGGATTCCATAAACATATTTCAATATCCTATACATAATCGTATATTTATATACAAGTTTTACGTTCAAAGCATGGTCCTCTTATTCCTTTCCAAAGTATTCATTGCAACCGCTGTTCTGCAAACGGTACCAGTGACGTACGGCACATGGGGTCCCTTCTCCCTTTGTTGTGAATTAGCATATTAGTTATCAATACAATCTCTCTTGCAAAACAAAATCCAGCACTCTTAATGCCCTCTATTTGATCGTCAATCCCCACCCTTTGTAAAATTCTGGCTACGATACGGCACAAACATATTAAAACAAATATTTAAATATTCTATAATTATCTTCTTTTTTAAGTTTTCCGGCCAATCAGTGATTTTTATACTTCATAAATATTAGCTTTTTATAACATAAGCAGAAATGTTTATTTTACAAAAGTTTGTTAAAACGGTCTTATATTTGTATTTTTCGAATCTTAACTGAAATCATTAAATTAACACGTAGTTTTAAATATTGGCAAAAAAATAAACCCCATCCCATCACTCTGACATTTAATATTTCCATATTCAAATCAAGCATCCTTTATAAACCGACAGAGAAAGAGAAATTGTAAAAAGCACGTTTGACCATCGCGAGCCGAACAAAATCCCCATCATCTTGAACACAACATAAATGTAACCCCAAAATAATGCCTTGGAAAACGCCAAACGTGACGATATCCTCCTCAAATAAATGTAACCCCAGAATAATGCCAAGCGTTGACTATTGGCGATGAAATGACGTCACGGTCGGTCTTAGGGGAGCTCTAGACAGCAACGGCGCATTTGCGGAAGCTCAACCAAACCTATATGTAGGTAAAATATGTCAGAAGTGAAATCATTTTCTGTGAAAATTTATTTTAGATCAACATTTGCTTATTTACAATTGCAATAAACCATTTGTATGTAAAATATGCCACAATCATTTGCTCCTAAAATGAGTTTAAATCAACATTTATACATACTATTGAGAAATCATTTATATGTGAAATATGTCAAAAATCATTTACCCAGGAAATGAATTTAGACTAACATGTGATTATGCATACTGGTGAGAAATCATTTGTATATGCAGCATATGTTAGAAACCATTTTCTAAGAAAAACAATGTAAATCCACATTAACATATACATAAATTGGTATGAAACTATTTGTATGTGGAATTTATATCAGAAAACATTTACGCAGAAAGAAACAACTGTCAATCAACATTTGCTTAAATATACTGGCAATAAATCTTTTATACATGAAATGTGTCAGAAATCATTTACTTCAAAAATGACCTTGAGATCAACATTTGTTTATACATGCTGGTGAGAAAATGTTTGTGAGATATGTCCCAAATAATTTATTCAGGAAATATTTAGATCATTATTTGATTAAACATAATGATGAGAAATGAGAAACCAGTTGTATGTAAAATATGTTAAACACCATATACTCATAAAATAAATTTGAAATGACATTTGCCTATACTGAAAAGAAACCATTTGTATGTGAAATGTGTCAGAATCATTTACTCAGATAAGAACTTTTGATCAACATTTGTTTACACATGCTAGTGAGAAACCATTTGAAAGCAAAATATGTCTGAAACTATATGCTAAGAAAAGTAGTTTGAATCAACATTTGTTTATACTTACTAGTGAGAAGTCATGTATATGTGAAATATCTCAGAAATCATTCACTTATAAAGTAACTTTAAATCAACATTTGATTACACATACTGGTAAGAAACCATTTGCATGCAAAATATTTCAGAAAATACTTACCGGCAAAGAAGGATTAAATGAACATTTTTCTTGCACATACTGGTGAAAAAGCCACTTATATGTCGAAAACCCAGACCACCCAACTCGCCCTAGGGCACGAGCAGCAATTTCAGTGGCAAGAGCCATTTGTATGTGAAATATGTCAGAAATTATATGCCAATAAAGGAAGTTTACTTCAACATTTGCGTATACATACTGGTGAGAAACCATTTGTATGTGAAATGTGTCAGAAACCATTTACTCAGAAAGTAACTTTAAAGAAACATTTGATTACACATACTGGTGAAAAATCATTTGTATGCAAAATATGTCAGAAACCATTTGCTGTTAAAAGCATTTTCCAACAACATTTGTTCTTACATACTGGTGAAAAACCATTTGTATGTGAAATATGTCAGAAACCATTTGCTCTGAAATGCAATTTGAATCAACATTTGCTTATTCACACTGGAGGTTATAAATCATTTGTATGTGAAATATGTCAGAAATCATTTACTCTGAACCAAAATTTAAAACAACATTTAATGACACATACTGGTGAAAAGCCATTTGTATGTGAAATATGTCAGACATCATTTACTTGCAAAATAAATTTAAATCTACATTTGCTTATACATACTGGTGAGAAACCATTTGTATGTGAAATATGTCAGAAGTCATTTACTCAGAAAAGGAGTTTGAATCGACATTTGCTTATACATACTGGTGAGAAACCATTTGTATGTGAAATATGTCAGAAACCATTTAATCAGAAAAGGAGTTTGAATCGACATTTGCGTATACATACTGGTGAGAAACCATTTGTATGTGAAATGTGTCACAAATTATTTACCAACAAAGAAAGTTTACTTCAACATTTGCGTATACATACTGGTGAGAAACCATTTGTATGTGAAATATGTCAGAAACCATTTAATCAGAAAAAGAGTTTGAATCGACATTTGCTTATACATACTGGTGATAAAACATTTGTATGTGAAATGTGTCAGAAATTATTTACCAACAAAGAAAGTTTACTTCAACATTTGCGTATACATACTGTGGAGAAATCATTTGTGTGTGAAATGTGTTAGAAATCATTTACTCACAGAGTAACTTTAAAGCAACATTTGATTATACATACTGATAAGAAACCATTTGTATGTGAAATATATCAGAAACCATTTAATCGGAAAAGCAGTTTAAATCAACATTTGCTGATACATGCTGGTAATAAAACATTTGTATGTGAAATATGTCAAACGACATTTACTCGAAAAATACAATTAAATCAACATTTTTTAATACGTACTCACAAGATATAATTTATATGTGAAATATTTCAGAAATCATTTACTGAGAAACTTTAGATCAACATTTGCTTAAACATACTGGTGAGATTCTTTTCACAATATGAAATATGTCCGACATTATTTCTTCATAAGGAAGCTTAATAGATTGATATTTGTATGATTGTGAAAAACCATTTGTTTGGGAAATATGTGCTAAAATCATTTATTCAGAAAAGTAAGTTTGGATCAACATTTGATTAAACATAATGGTATAAAACTCTTTATATATATATATATATGAATTATGTCAAACGCCATTTATTCAAAAGGTAAATTTAAATTGACATGTGCTTATAAATACTGGCAAGAAACCATTTGTATGTGAAATATATCAGAAATGATTTACTGGAAAAGAACTTTAGATCGACATTTATTTACACATATTCGTAAAAAACCTTTTGTGTGCAAATATGTCAGAAACCATTTGCTTTGAAAAGGAGTTTAAATTAACACATGCATACAAATATTCATGTGAAATTATTTATTTGTAAAATATGTCTGGAATCATATTTTCAGAAGGTATCGTAGCATATATGCATTAGAGAGATTCTCCAGCTCGCTGATGCATATTTGCTATGCACAGCAGGTGGCTGCTAGAGACCACTCATCTCAATGCACAACATAGGATTGGGTTGTTTCATTAATATTTTTAATAACATTAGATGGTGATAGAATCCAACTGTTTTTGCAAGGCTAGTTACCTGAATAATTGACTTTCACATTTTAGTTTCGGGTTTGTTTTTCATGAGAATGCTGACTACATTGATTGTATAAACAGACACGCACATACAAACTGTTTTGGTGATTTTGGTTAAACCGGCATGTTGACTGAGAAATTTATAGGAATGGTTTCTTTCATGGCAGTTATTCTGTGTTTATTTTTAGGATTATGGTCTTGGGTGGTACATTTACAAGAAGATTAGAGCTAAGAATTGTTATTGCTGGTTTTCAAGGGGAGTGTGTGTGAGCTAGTAAGAATTTAGTTAGAAGAATTGCAATAATCATGTCGAAAAGAGTAAGATATATTTCTGAAAGTATAATTTAACAATTGATGAATGAATCGTATAGTGATATAAGTGAAGAATGTGAAATAGTTGCTATATGCTTTTGAAAGCATATTAAAAATATGTCAATGTGTGTGATGATTTGTACAGATAATCATAGTTCAAATGTTGAAGATTTGCCATATCTTCAGTTGTCAGATCTCTAGACTAAATACAAACAAATCAGCCTCCTCTTAAAGGAAGTTAATTTTTTTTAATCCGTATTTCCATTACAATATTATACAAGTAATATTCAACAAATCAAACAGATTTTTAAGGCTCACGTTTGAAAAGCAATTGTGAAGTCTTAATGGACTTGTTTGCCAAATGCAATAATGCATATGTATTTTTGTGATAAGGGTAGATGTATTTTAAAGCAAAGTTTATGTAAAACAATTTTTTCGCTATGTTAGTCTTAGTTTCAAAGGGTTCCGGAGGAGTTTATGATTGTCTTTATGCACAGTCTCACAGAAATGCTTCTTCCTTCACTCAACCATTCTGAACTGTTGCTTGAAACTGCCAAATCATTTGTTTATGACATATCAGAAAATACTTAGGTAATAAGTTAAAATTAATATTTGCTTACACCATTTATATAAGGCTGGCACACAGTATAGACATTTCTAGGTCTCCAAACCTATCAAATTTAAAATTGGCCCCTAATATCTGTTAATCTTTAAATCAAAGAACCATAAACTGTAATGGTATTACTTATTAAGAGAAGAAACAGGATGATAGAGAACGTGTGAATTTAATGTGTGTAATATAATAGAGAATGTATGAATTTTTTCTTTCAACGAGCACAATTCCTAGTTCATTCCTAATTAATTACCAAGTTCAACATAAAAGCATATAAGTGAAAGTTTAAAAATGCATTATAACCACAAAATAATCCATTTTTCTTTCATAATGCAATATTTTCTCTGAATTTTTGTGCATATTTAATTATAGTTATTTTAGACGATTGAATTTACAAAACAGCATAGAAATTTGATAAAATAAATTTTAATTAATTCTAAAATTAACTTTGTTTTAAGATTAATATACCTGAAAATAATATTTGAAAACTATAAGAAAACTATTTTGAAGGAACCATGTTGGATTATTTTGAAAGTTCATCTCCTATTTTTATTTACACTTTACAACATAGTTGAAAAGTTTTTATGACTGTTTATTCTGTCTGTCTGTCTGTCTGATAACTGCCGTAAAAATGACTTTATCAAAATGAAATTTTAGTATGTTGTTCAGACTGTGTGGGACCTATGGGAATATAAATGAATAATATCACCCAATTAGTTTTGGATTGAACCCGGGTTGAAAAAATGAAATACATTGAACCCTATGGGACCTAATTTTTCAAACATTTTTTAAGCGAATTTAAAATTCACAAACTGCTTCTAAAGTTTTAGAAAATATTCAAATTATTCCATGAAATATATAAAAAAAATTTCAGTAAAATATGTTAGGCAGTTTTTTAAATAGAAATAATTTAATATAGGGAGAAAAACAAATTCAATTCTGACTCTTGCGATATCCTCCAGAAAGAAAAAAGAGATATATTACAGAATAAATATCTTTCCAAGAGTTTAATTATTTTATATATAAGAGAGGTTTCACATTTTAAAATGTAGATTACAATTTTTTAAATTTTTTGAAATTTCATATAACTCTTCATGATTGATGGTCTGTCAGTCTCTCTGTCTGTCTTTTTATACTTACTAGCCGAATACCCGTTGAAAATCAACGGTCTCGCAATAAGCAACCCCTGAATAATGTAAATTTTTGAATAATTCGTGTTTCACATTTATTCGGCAAATCGAATATTTTAGTGTGCAGAAGCCCCTAAAGAAGAAAATATTGGAAAATTTAAATTGCGTACGTCGTCCTTTCGAATTATCTACCAGTACACCAAATTAAAGTCTCTATCTCATCCCGAAACATACTATTTTATCATCTCCCCTTTCGAATGTTTTTCTGTGGAGCACACACATAAATGAACATTTTTGAAAAACTCTGTTCGCCTTGGGTTTCTTATCCATATACCAAATATCAAGCTTCTATCACATTTAAAAGCAAGAGTGTCTCATTTATTCCGAAAATCGAACATATTAGCGTGCGACACCCCCTAAAGTAGCAAATATTGGAAATCTGAAATTTGCACACTTTCTTCCTTTCAAAGAATCTACCAGTACACCAAATTTGATGTCTCCATCCTATTGTGGAGCATGTTTTTCTATCACTTCATATTTCGAAAGTTTTTAAGTTTTTCTGTGTTGCAGTTGCACCCCCTTAAATGATCATTTTTGAAAAACCATAATAATCTTAGGGGATTTTTATCAAATGATTAGTCCATATACTAAATTTCAAGCTTCTATCATACTCTGAAGGAGGCGTTTTTCAGTTGTTCGTGAAATCGAACAGTTTAGTGTGCGGCACCACCTACAATAGCAAGTGTTTGTAAACTGAAATTGCACACTTTCTTCCTTTCAAACTATATACAAGTATACCAAATTTGAAGTCTCTAACTCATCGCGAAGTATACTTTTTCTATCATTTCACCTTTCGAATGTTTTTCTGTGGAGTACCCAAAAAAGTGTGTTTCTGTGGAGTACCCTCCCTTAAATATATATTTTTGTAAAACTCCATTCTTCTTGGATTTTCTATCAAATGATTCGCCCATATACCAAATATCAAGCCTCTATCACGTTCGAAAAGGGATATTTCTACTTCATTCCGAAAATCGAACATTTTTGTGTGCAACACCCCCTAAAGTATAAAATATTGGAAACCTGAAATTGTACACTTTCTTCCTTCCAAACTATCTACCCGTATACCAAATTTCAAATCTCTATCTCATCCCGCAGTATGTTTTCTTATCAATTCACCTTTCGAACGTTTTCTTCTAGAGCACCACCTTAAACGAACGTTTTTGAAAAACTATATTCGTCTTGGGTGTTTTCATCAAATGATTAGTCCATATACCTAATTTCAAGCCTCTATCAAATTTTAAAGGAGACGTTTCTCATTTATTCGTTACATCGAACATTTTGGTGTGCGGCACCTCCTTAAGTATAGAAAATATTGGTTATCTGATATTACACACTTTCTTTCGAACGATTTACCCATACACCAAATTTGAAGCCTCTATCTCATCGCAGAGCATGCTTTCCTATCATTTCACTTTTCGAACGTTTTAGTGTGCGGCACCCCCTTAGGTAGAAAATATTGGAAATCTGAAATTGTACACTTTCTTCCTTTCGAACGATTTACCCATACACCAAATTTGAAGTCTTTATCTCATCGCAAAGCATGCTTTCTTATCATTTCACTTTTCGAATGTTTTGGTGTGCAGTACCCCCTTAAGTAGAAAATATTGGAAATGTGAAATTGCACACTTTCTTCCTTTCAAATGTTTTATCCATACACCAAATTTGAAGTCTCTATCTCATCGCAAAGTATGCTTTCCCATCATTTCATTTTTCGAACGTTTTTGTGTGGGGCACCCCCTCTATAGAACGTTTTCAAAAAATTCAAATTTTCCAGGATGTTTTATCGAACGACCGAGCTGTGTACCAAATTGCAAGTCTCTTATCTATTTGGGAAGTGCCTGAAAAAAGCGTGATAGACAGACAGACGGACACTTGGCAATTAGTATATACTAGCCGAATACCCGTTGAAAATCAATGGTCTCGCAATAAGCAACCCCTGAATAATGTAAATTTTTTAATAATAAAATTGTTTAATTTTTATTAGACAAATCGAATATTTTGGTGTGCAAAACCCCCCTAAAGAAGAAAATATTGGGAAAATAAATTTGTGCATTTCTTCCTTCCGAATTATCTACCCATACACCACATTAAATTCTATCTCATTTTGAGGCACCCCTATATTATTATTTCTCTTTTGTAACTTTTTTTTGTGAAGCACATCAATAAATGAACATTTTTGTAAAACTCTGTTTGGCTTGTGTTTTTTATCAGATGATTGGCCCATATACCAAATATCAAGCCTCTATCACATTTAAAAGTAGGCGTGCCTCATTTATTCGGAAAATTGATGTGCGCACTCCTTAATGTAGCAAATATTGGAAATTTGAAATTTCACACTTTCTTCCTTTCAAACTATCTACCCATACACCAAATTTGAAGTCGCTATCCTATCGAGAAGCATGTCTTTCTATCACTTCACCTTTCGAACATTTTTCTGTGTAGCATCCCGTTAAAGAACATTTTTGTCAAACTGTATTCATCTTTGATTTTTTTGTCAAATGGTTAGCTCATATACTAAATTCCAAGCCTCTATCACACTGTAAAGGAGGCGTTTTTCAGTTGTTCGGCAAATCGAACATTTTAGTGAGCGGCACCCCCTACAATAACAAATGTTGGAAAACTGAAATTGCACGCTTTCTTCCTTTCTAACTTTTTACCCGTACACCAAATTTGAAGTCTGTATTTCATCGCGAAGCATGCTTTTCTTGCATTTCATCTTTCGAATGCTTTTGTGTTATTGTTGTTGAGACCCAGACTGTCCGACCTACCTGAAAGGTGTAAGGTAACCGTTTGGAAGGCCGGAAAGTGCCACCCAATTTAGACCGGAACCCAGTGGGGGAGGCATCCACAGGGACCGTACCCTCCTTCCCCCTCCACCAACCTCTCGGAAGGACTTACGGACCCACATGTTTAACGTGATCGTACTCCGCATGAACACGGAGGCAGTTGTGGCAGCCTGCAAATCCAGCGCGCAAACCAGCGGGCTGAAAACTTTTGTGTGGAGTACTCACCCCCTTAAATATACATTTTTGAAAAATCTATTCTTTTTGTGATTTCTATCAGATGATTCGCCCATATACCAAATATCAAGACTCTATCACTCTTTAAAAGGGAGCGTTTCTCCTTTATTCTAAAAATCGAACATTTTGGTGTGCGGCACCCCCTAAAGTAGAAAATATTGGTAAACTGAAATTGTACACTTTCTTCTTTTCAAACTATCTACCCTTACACCAAATTTGATATATCTATCTCATTCCAAAGTATGGTTTTTTATCAATTCTCTTTTCGAACGTTTTACTCTGGAGCACCCCCTTAAACGAACATTTTTGAAAAACTATATTTGTCTTGGGTATTTCTGTAATTTTAAAGGGGCGTTTTCTCATTTATTCTGTATATCGAACATTTTGGTGTGCGGCACCCCCTTAAGTAGAAAATATTGAAAATCTGAAATTGCACACTTTCTTCCTTTCGAACTATTTATTCATACACCAAATTTGAAGTCTCTACCTCATCGCAAAGCATGCTTTCCTATCATTTCACTTTTCGAACGTTTTGGTGTGCGGCACCCCCTTAAGTAGAAAATATTGGAAATATGAAATTGCACACTTTCTTCCTTTAAACGATTTACCCATACACCGAATTTGAAGTCTCTATCTCATCGCAAAACATGCTTTCCCATCATTTCACTTTTCGGACGTTTTGGTGCGGAACACCCCCTCTATAGAACGTTTTCGAAAAATTCGATTTTTCCAGGGGTTTTTATCGAACGACTGAGCCGTGTACCAAATTGCAAGTCTCTATTCGGAAAGTGCCTAAAAAATGCGTGACAGACAGACAGACGAACACTTGGCAATTAGTATATATAGATAGATAGATTTGATGGCATTTTTAATGCATTTTCATACGTCAGAGAGAGTTGAAATTTGGTACATAGAAAAATTAAAAGTGGCGTAGCGAAAACGTGAAAAAACTAAAGTATCTCAAGAACGGCTTGTCCTAGAGTAATGGGGTTAGTCTTATTCTTTTTGTTGTCAAAAATCACATATCAAATAAACATTTAATTGATATAATTGAGCACACGTAGTCTTTTATTTTTAGATTTGACGATTTTTGCGGGCTTTTTCGCAAAAACAGCCCATTCCTTTTTTCCAAATCATGCCAGAATAACCTACAAGTGATTTATATTCCAAATTTTGTTAAATTTGGTCCACTAGTTTTTAGATAGAGTGGATAATAGGCAATTTTTGTTGGTCATTTATCGAACGACTGAGCCTTGTACCAAATTGCAAGTCTCTATTCGGGAAGTGCCTAAAAAATGCATGACAGACAGACAGACGAACACTTGGCAATTAGTATATATAGATAGATAGATTTGATGACATTTTTAATGTATTTTCCGTGTACCAAATTGCAAGTCTCTATTCGGGAAGTGCCTAAAAAATGTGTGACAGACAGACAGACGAACACTTGGCAATTAGTATATATAGATAGATAGATTTGATGGCATTTTTAATGCATTTTCATACGTCAGAGAGAGTTGAAATTTGGTACATAGAAAAATTAAAAGTGGCGTAGCAAAAACGTGAAAAAACTAAAATATCTCAAGAACGGCTTGTCCTAGAGTAATGGGGTTAGTCTTATTCTTTTTGTTGTCAAAAATCACATATCAAATAAGCATTTAATTGCTATAATTGAGCACACGTAGTCTTTTATTTTTAGATTTGACGATTTTTCGCAAAAACAACCCATTCCTTTTTTCCAAATCATGCCAGAATAACCTACAAGTGATTTATATACCAAATTTTGGATAATAGGCAATTTTTGTTGGTCATTTCGCAAAGAAGGCAGATTCTTTTATTACGAATCGTACTAAAATGTAATGAACGTCAGGGTTTCCCACAAAAAACTACCTAGCCAATTTTATGAAATTCGGTCCATTAGTTTTTCAGTTAGAGTGGATAGAATATCCTCACAGAAACACATACAGATACACCCTTACACACGCGGACGTCTCTTTAAAAATAGTCTTTTCATGTTCTAGAAGTCCCAAAACGTGTAGATCCTTCAAAAATTCAAGTTCCGATCTTCGGCACGATTCCAATACTTTGAATACATACACACGTATATTATCTGTATCTAAATTCCATACCTACGTAATTACAATAGTTGTGATTTTAAATGACCCCTAAACTTTTATTTCTACAACGAAGCCTAATTTTAACTTATGCAGAATGCAAATATCTCGAGCGATTGTAAGGTGAGTTATATAGGAATTGCTGAATTTTTGTTACTCAAAATTATTTAGCTCTGGAGTCTGGAATACTAGTTATATGAATGAAATATTCATTGATTTTGCATAGAGAATCAGACGATTTATATTTCGATGAAGTTTTAAATATTTAAGTATAATGAATTACTGTAGTACTGTGAAAGTAAAAGATATCACCACTGAATGTATCACATTTTAGATATTTTTAATTGAAATTGCATTTCAGTTGGAAAGTGTTTCATATTAAATGCTTATGCATAATTGATCTTTATTTATTTATTTATTTATTTTTATTTATTTTTTTGTTTTATGGTAAGCAGTAATATTTTGCCTGTAAGTCAATTCTTTTAGGTTTTAAAGTATGGTAAAAAGCTAACAGAGAACATGGGATGCACCATATTTCTATTAACATATACTCCTGTGATCGATGTATGCAAAAATGTATGTATATGCATATTTAAAATAATTAAATTAGCTATTGTTGTTAAGTAACACACATTGATTTCGTTATTCAAATTTTATATTTAAATTTGCATTTCTTGTGAATTTGTTTATTTTAGTTTTGTAATAATGCTATGGCAACACTCTAGGGTTTCTGTAGACGTGGTCAGAGGAACGAGCGGTTTTGTTTACGAGTTGACGTTGGCTGTACGAATGTTAAGTTTTGAAGTAAAGTTTCTGGTTCCTGAAAAGCAGTTGTAATTATTTTCGTACATATTGAAACGTGTGAAGTTGGGTAAATTTCTACGGCGTTTCTGACAATTGTGGTAAAATATAGTATTAATCGGATTTATCTAAATAGGCTTTTCAGAATTTTTAAAGTCTGATGTACAGGTGAGCAATTACTATGGACTCTCAGAATTTCTAGCTAAACTTTTAAACTTAGCTTTTACTGAAATTACCTGCATGAGACGGAAACCTTTTCAAGATGGTAAATTCTTCCGGTGTCCTGAATTCCGTTTAAGGCAGGTTAGACTGTATTGATCTAATTACATAGTTTTTGTAAATTTATTTACAAACGTGAAATGACTGTGTTCACGCGGAGTACGATCACTTTAAATATGTGGGTCCGTAAGTCCTTCCGAGAGGTTGGTGGTAGGGGAAGGAGGGTACGGTCCCTAAGGATGCTTCCCCCACTGGGTTCCGGTCTAAATTGGGTGGCTCTTCCCTCCCGTCCAAACAGTTACCTTACACCTTTCTGGTAGGTCGGACGGTCTGGGTCTCAACAGCAACAAACGTGAAATGGATGTTTTTTTCTTCAGATCTGCCTGTGATGATAAATTTGTTTAGTGAGAACAGAGATTCTTCTTCTATTCTACTAATTTTTAGGCAGTTATTGCGTCAATGTAAGGTTGCTATATTTGAATACTGTGGAAGGGTTTCCATATTTGGCAATTTATCGCCAACTTAGTGACTTTTTGATTGCACTAGAGATTTCCCGAAATAACGAATATTCTGGGAGATACGAGCCCCTTCTGGAAGTTTCTGCAGAGAGTATATAAAAAGAGACATCTTTCAGTTATAAAGTAGTTGATGTGATACGAACTGCATTGAATTGTGAGACACATCAGTGTCTTGAGAATAGTATCGGCTGTTTTGTGAAATTAGTGGAACATTTAATTGCTATTTTATTGAACTGACAGTTGTTTAGTAATTTTGTAAGATCATTATCGGGCTATTCTCTGTATATCCTTCCAGTTTACGCTTATTAGTACTTTTAAATAAAAGCATTAGTTATCCAGAAATTTTGTATCTTGAGAGTACCACCCATGATTCTAGAGGATTTGTTGTAACTGGACTGTTGGACTGTAACTGGTTTGTTGGACTTGACGTTAGAAGTGAGATTTTTAGAAACTTGAAAAGCGGTCATGCCTCCCCCAACTAGAAAAACGATGGCGGAACATTTAAGCAAAAGGATGGGATTGATGAAAGTCGGACAAGAAGCTATGGAAGAAGAAATTAAAGCGAAGCAAGCCGAAATGAAGAAAGAAATTAAATTAAATCCGAGATGAAAGAAGAAATCAAAACTATACAAAGCGGAATGAATGTTGGACAAGAGAAGAGGTGAAACAATTCAGCGGATTTGGGGGGAACTAGGGGGTCGGTGATCCACAGGGTTTTAAGACCCCCTTTCTTTAATAATTAGGATATTTGAATAAATTTCGAGTGTTTAGAGAATGGAATGCTATTTAGTGTATTTTTGGGGAACTAGGGGTCGGTGTTCCAGAGGAAGGTCTTTTCTTTTTTTTTATCTTTAATAAAAATAAGGCTATTTGAATGAATTTCGTGTTTTTAGAGCATGAAATGACACCTAGCGGATTTTCGGGGAATTAGACTCGAGTTTTCAGTGTTCAAGGGCTTTAAGACCCTTTTCTGGAGAGATATCGACTTGGGCATTTGAATATAGTTCATGCTATTTAGAGAACTGACTGCCACCTAGCAGATTTTTAAGGAACTAGGGGCAAGTTTTCAATGTTCCAGGAGGTCTAAGACCCTTTTTTAAAAATTGGATATTAACTTGGGGTTTTAAACTACTTTCGCCTTTTTTTAAAGAATGGAACGCCACTCGGTGTTTTTACAAAACTTTATGTTTTTATTAAATGGAAAACACACTAGCACTGGTTTTTAATGAATACGGGGCAAGAATTATAGACTTTTTGATATTGAACTTAAATTAACCTTTTGCTTACGGGTGGGACAGCGGCAATCCCAAACGAAGAACCTCTCAAAAAGACAGGTATTTGACATACCTTTCCCCAAACAGTTCGATCCCCCTTTGCAGGCATTGGCGTCCAATGGACGCCAAACTGTTGGAAAAAAAATATCATGCATTTCAATAAAATAATAAAATGTTCCTTGGAAAGCTGGGATTGAAAATATACATTCTTTGTTATTTAATATTTTTGCTAGTTAAAAAATTAATTTTAACTTCATCGTTAAACCATAAATACAACGAGGTCTTGTTTTCGCTGCAAATGTCCATACGATGGCTTGGATTAAAATAAATGGTTTTAATTCATTATATTATTTTAATTATTTTTCGTATTGTGTATGTGTGTACAGGGAGCCTCGATATGTACAATCTATATAATAAAAGACGGTGTCTGTCTTTCTTATGCACTATACGTTCAGCGATCGCGCGTCGCAGAGCTACGAAATTTGGCAATCGGAGACCCGGGAGGGGGAGGGGAGTGACACGTGAAAACCGATTTTTAAAAATTGAATTATTTTTAATGTTATTTAATGTTTTATGCGGTTTCGACCGTTTTTACCCCTTTTTCTCCACCATCCAGACGTCGTAGAAAAAAACAAATCACACGACCGGAAAGAGCAGACAACTGCGAGTAAAGAAATATCAACTTCAAATCTCAGCGACAAATTCTAATATTTTTTAAAGATTTTAAAGCAAAAGTCACTTTCGGCTCAAAAAAACGAACTTTTGTTTTTAAATCCTCGCGTCGGGAAAAGTACCGACAATTTCGACTAATAATTTACATTTTTAGAAAGCTCACAGATCAGGCTTTCTTACAAGCCCAATTTGGTCAAGAAATAAGAAGGGAACCAGAGGGGGGCGGAACACACTGCGTCCACAGCACACAACATCCATGTCTTACGTGGGACTCGAACCCACAGCGTGGCGGCCGATCGATCTCTGGAAACGCCCGCCTTGACCGTTCGGCCACCACGTCGACTTAAATGAGCCAACAGCACACTGTGTTCCCAGGTGGTCACCCACCCAAGTACTATCCGCGCCCGATGCTGCTTAACTTCGGTGATATAACGGGAACCGGTGTTTTCAGCACGGTAGAGCCGTTGGCTGAAAGCACCGAGAAAACTGAACTAGAAACGTAAAAAGAATCAGATATGGAAATCTTTAGTGAACCTGCCTACCTCCTCCAGAATTTAATGCTCGATCCATACCAGGTCGTATCTAAGTTTCATCTATAATAAATCCTGAGAAATTGATACCTCAAAAAAAATTTTGTGAAAACAATGGCTTTGCAATATTTCTGTGGCGAACAACCACACACAAAAAAAAAGTTATCGGTGTGATAGTCGAATTATCCCCAATCAACATGCATATGCAGCATATAAATAAAATAAAATATGTCCAAAGTATCTTGGGATTTTACCAGAAAATCAACTTTCATTTGTTTCGCAACCTTTTAGATGAAAACAGCACATGTTCAGATACATGCCATTTTGGTGCCTCAATTGTTTTGACTCACTGAAAAAGGACGGAAAATTCTCTGCTTTTGACAAAAATCGTTTTTAGCAATTAGCAGTAAAAGTTTGTATCTTCCAAATGTTCTACTAAAATTATCCTAAAAGATTTTAATCGGCACATTTTTGAAAACTTTAACGACTGAAATCATTTTTAACACTTTACAACATAGTTGAAAGGTGTTCATGACTTTGTTCATTCTGTCTGTCCGTTCGGACGATAACTGCCGTAAAAATGACTTTACGAAACTGAAAACCAGGTGATTTATATTTCAACGTTGTCATTTAAATAAAGTTCATTTTTTTCGATGAAGTTTTAAGTTTTCAAATATAATAAATTAATGTAGTATTGTAATAATTTTAAAAATATTACCGCTGAATGTATCGCATTTTGGAGATGTTTAAATAAAATTGCATTGCAGTTGGAAAGTGTTTTACAATCAATGCTTAATGCGTTATTGATCTTTCTTGTTGATTTAATGCATTATGTCATTACAAAATTATATAATTTCTAAATTACATTGATTTTGCAGTTTATCATTGAATTTCATCTTTTATATAGTAAACTAGCTCTATTTAAATACCAATTCGCCAAGTACAATAAACTCCCGATTATCCGCGGAATAGGGTGGCGCGATAATCACGGATAAGCGAATTTCGCGGATAATCCGCAAAATAGCTGGAAAAGGACAAAAATCCACACACAAATGCATTGAAACCATTTTTAAGAATCGTAATATAGTAGCACATACTTACACACATAGAGTTGTGATTTCATAAACGGTATCCTTAAGTTTTTACAAAAAAGTCGCTTAATTGTTTTTGTTTTTTCGTTTCGATGCTCCTCTTCTTTATTTGCGATTGAAGTTTTTTTTAACAGCATCTTGTCGCAAAGTGATGAATCGTCCTGCTCCTCTATGTATTTAATGATTCCATCAATGTGAGTTAGCGCTTCATCATGGCTCATTTTCTTCTGCATCCCTTCTCCCTTATCTTCATCGTTCTCAGCCGAAACCACACCTTTTTCTCCGGCTATGATTTCTTCATCGGTAAGATGTTCGAAGCCTGGATCGTTTGCGTCGCATTTGATCCACTCAACGATGTTATCTTCATCCACGTTACTTCCTCCAGGAACAGAGTTTGCTAAATTTGCCAAATCAGATGCAGTAACTTCCTCGTCTTCTTCTTCCTGTGGAGACTCTAACGTTTTTTCCACATTTGACAAAATTTTTCTCCAGGACTTTACTAAAGTCGTTATCTTGACCGTATTCCAAGCAGTGTTGATGTTTTAAATGCTGTCAAGAATCGTGTAGTCCTTCCAGAAGCCCTGGAGATCGCCCCCCTCTTCAATCCGTTTTTTCAATAAGTTGGTTCGATACCTTTTCTTCATAGAAGCAATAACTCCCTGGTTCATGGGCTGGATAAGTGCCGTGACGTTAGGTGGCAAAAACTTGACGAAAAAATTTCCATCTTCTGATTTCGGAACACTTTCTCCTGGATGAGCCAAGGCGTTGTCAAGTAACAATATGGCTTTTTCGGGTAGGTTTTTAGACTTGAGATGCTCTCTCACTTGGGGAATGAATTTTTTTCGAACCATTCCTGAAATATTTCTTGAATCATCCAGACTTTTTTTTTGTTAAAGTAATGAACTGGAAGGTTTTCAGCTCTTGTACCTTTAAAGGATCTAGGTTTTTTTACTTTTCCAATCACTACGAGTCTTAGTTTGTGTGTTCCCGTGACATTACTGCAAGACATTATCGTCAATCGTTCCTTACTGGTTTTATGTCCTGATGCTTGACGCTCTCTTTCAAATGCCAGTGTTCGCGTCGGCAAACATTTCCAATACAGTCCAGATTCGTCAGCGTTGTATACTTGTTCATACGAAACTTCTTCTGATTTTAAAAATTCCTGAAAATCATTTTTAAAGCCCTCTGCTGCCTGATTATCGCAACTTAATTTGTCACCGTGAAGTCCGATTTCTCTAATCCCATGGCGTTGTTTGAATCTAGTTAACCAGCCTGATGACGCATCAAAAGTCCCTTCCATTCCAAGCTTTTCGAAAAATTGCTTAGCTTTTTTTTGCAGCAATAATCGGTCCTGAAATGGGTGCATCCTCACTTCTTACTTGACTCACCCATTTTAATAATGCCGCGTCCAATTCTTCATAGGTGCTGGTTTTCATGGTTTTCCTTTTCGTCATGGACGATGAGTTGTCCGATGCAGAAGCAAATTGCATTAGTTTATCTTTTTGCTTCATAGTGTCTAAATGTAGACTCTCCAATGCCATACTTCAAGCTCATTTGTTTTTTCGATGAACCATTTTCAATTTTTTATCAACTCTAACTTATCTTGGATGGATAAGACAACTTTTTTTCTCTTTTCGCTCATCGCTAAAATTACAAATTTAAACAGACGCGAGCAGATCATGCACACAGATTGACCGCAACGTACTAAAGTGATGTGGTGTCAATTCTGACTTGAAATGGCAAGTGTAAAGGAATGGGGAGGTACGGAAAATAAACTCGGCCAATTCGCCACGACTTTCAATCTGGTCCGAAACCTGACAAACGGCATATTCGTCCATTGTACAGGTTTCGGTGACCTTGCGGGGGAGGGGTAGAAAGGAATAGGAACAATCCGATTGTTGCTCTAAAAAGAGATTTTGCATTTGTTGATCATGAAAGGCGTGTTGCGTGTTTATTTCTCTACATTCCATAAATGATCGTCGCAAAAAAAAAAAAAAAAAAATCGCGGAAGGCCGCGCGGATAATCGGGAGTTTACTGTATCGTGCCACAATTGAAAATATGATGGTGTTGAAAACAGTTTATACCAGCATAGCGGGAGCAGTAACATTTTATTTTATTTTGTAACACTACAATTACTTCACAGAGTACATAGTTTAATAGAAACTTCTCATTTTTCGGATTTTTAAGTGCCACTATTATTGTTTGATAGTCACCAAAAATCAAATTAGCACCAGAGTAATGCCTAACCAACATAGCTACCAAATTTCAAGGAAATTTAGTGAATATTCTTTGAACTACGGTGAATACATAAACTGCCTAGATACTCCCACATTTATACAATCCGCCAATATAACATTGATAAAATGAAGTTCATCGAAAACGTTTTTGTTTCATAACTAATTATTTTATTCTAATTCATTTTTATAATTACATTAAAAGAATGGAAATATGAAGTTAATTCAAAATTATATTGCCATGTGTTTGTTCTAAACTCATTCATTACGTTCATAAAATGTTTCTTCCATAATGTATCAATTCTGATATTTATGAAATAAAGTGACAAATGAGTATGTACAATAGGTGCCATTAATAAAAAAAACATTTTCTAATTAGGATTTCGGTAGAGGGGGCAGACGACTCCCAAATCTCCCGCTTCCTCCCCAGGATACGTCTTGGCAAAATGTAATATATAATGTAATAGTAAAACCACTGAAATAGAAAACGAGTGTGTGAATTTTCTATTTCAATGGTTTTACTCTACTAATTACTAAGTTTAACATAAAATCGATAGTTTAAAAACGCATTATTATAAACACTAAAGCATTCATACTCCTTTAATATGCAATATTTTGCCTGAAGTTTTGTACGTATTTAACTATAGTTATTTTAAAGGAATAAATTTACAAAGTAGCATAGAAATGTGATAAAATAAATTTAATTTATTCTAAGATTAACTTTTTCAGGAGTAAGATATCTAAAAATAATATTTGAAAAATGTAAGACAATTATTTTGAACATACCTTAAATCTTAGATAGTAGTATGCATACAATACTGCCTCTGTTTGAGTGAATAATTTTTTTTTATATAAAATTTAGATGCACTAGCACTGATAACAAAACTTGCTTTTTGTACTTTCTTTAAAGTAATATAAACTATTACATCACTGAAATCAATGTGGGAAGCAAGTTCATGCCTTCAAGGAAGGAGCAATTTAATCTGCTTTGGTTCGTGCCATGCCAAAGCTGTGGATAGAAACTAGCATTTTTCCTTTCTACTGACCAACATTCAGTCGGACCAAGTCGGACATGGGACACTATGGATAGATACCCCGTCGCGTTAATTGGTTTACGAGGAGGGAAGATAAGATCGCCTCTTCCCATCCTTATAATTTCACAAAAGAAATCTGTAGACAAGAAACGTTTTAGTAGTCAGCTGGATGTGATTGATATGAGCTGTAAACTTGAATGAATGAAACTTACCAGCTAGTGCTATAAACGTATCCATTTTAGCAGTGCAATTCTAGAAAATTGCTCCCTGCTTCCCTTGTAGGTATCGTTTTTTTTTATTGCCTTGTCGCCATCGTCTTTCGTGACAACAAATAATGACAGATTCTGTCGTTAAACACAAAGACATTGGGAAGCTATCTCTACCCAGACGACGTGTATTGAACTAAGGAGATCTTCTTTTAGCTTGTTTGACTATTTTGGGAAACAGACAATCTTCAAGTAATTTAGGAAACAATTATAAATTCATACACAGATGTTCTATAATAAATATTTTATCTTCAGCAATGTTCACGGGCCCCTAACAATCGCCGGGCCCCAGTACCGTGGTACCAACTGACCCCCCCCCCCCCTTTGTGGGTGCCCTGGTTGTCACTCACAGTTGATAACTGACTGTTTTAGTTCAGTGTACTGAGTAAACATTATATTTTAGCAACCCCATGTTTATTAATTACAATTTGGCAGCAACTTTTTTAACTGTGACTTCTTTTGAAAGTGCACTTTTACATTCAGTATCTTTGACAGTATTTGTTTGTTTACCTTGTATCTGTTATTTATCTTCTCTTCATTTACTTCGAATAATAAAAGTTCTTTACAGAACTGAAAGATGCATTTTCATAGTTGTATTTGTTATTTGTTTTTATAGTTTTAAAGAACTTTTCTATTAGCAATGCATATGATAAATAAGTATTATCATAAACTGAAATCTCGTCTTAAAAAAACATAAACCAAGCAACTATAAATAAAGCTCACAAGCGATGGTCAGCTTCAATTGATACATCAAACTCATTAGATGTAATTTCCAAAGGAATGTTTGGGTACTCACAAAAATTGAATTGACTTGTAAAATGTGTGGAAAAATATTTGGATCAAACTTTTCCAGTCCTTGTGGAAATAATTCAAAAATGTTTCAATGCAAATAAAAGACTCATAGAAGCATTTTTAAAAACTGGAATAAGTCACACAGCTTTGGAAGTGACCTTGGAAATCAAATCATGGATAAGAAGTCATTTTATAATTGTCTAAACAGAGTTTCTAAAGAAAGGGAGAACTTGAAACAGGATGTACTTCTGATTGCTTGGAATATTGTGTGGGAAAAGTACAAAAAACTATTGTGGATGGCAACTTGATCGATATTTCAGTCTCTTATGATGCAACTCAGCAGAAATGTGGATACACATCAATTTACGGAATAGGAATTGCCATTGATATTTTGACAGAGCTTGTGATTAACTATGAAATTTTGTTAAAATTTTGCCCCAACTGCACAAATGCGAAGAGAGATTTGAAAGAAAATAGTGTTGAATACAACATTTGATATCAAGGCTACAAGTAAGAGTGTTCACGAAATTATGATGGATCCTCGGGTTCACTGGAAATGATAGCTGCAGAAATATACTGGAAACAATCTCTTGATCATGGAATGAAATATGCAAGCTTAGTTTCGGATGGTAGATGGGCTTATAAACATTTATTGCAGTTGAATGTTTATCGTAGCGAAGTAAAAATCACAAAGGAAGAATGCATCAACCATATTGCAAAACGATTGGAAACTAGATTGCGGTTAAAAAATGACGAAGTAAAAGTGTTACCATTGGAGCTCGTAAAAAAGGTAGTTTGAAAGTAGAAACAATTATAAAATTAACTAAATTCTATAGGAAATCTATAAAAGGCAATGTGTCGGATATTGACAGGATAAAAAATCCCATCTATGTTACTTTGTTGCACTGTTTATCTACAGACAATTTCTCAGAACACAATAAATGCCCCAAAGCGATCAGTCGTAAATAAAGAAACGCCAAAACCTCATTCAAGTATGAAAACCATGCTATCTGAAGACGTTGTTTCGAAAAGATTGCCAGTGTTCCAAAGATTGGTACATGATGAATTATTGTCGCAGTGTATTACGGGTAAGACACAAAATGCTAATGAAAACGTCCGTAGTGTAATTCGGAAAAAATGTTCTAAAGAAGTCTTTATATTAAAATAACAGTTGGAACTGTCAGTAGTCTCTCGGGTGAGTGAATTTAATATTGTATGCTTAAATACTTTAGGTGTTGAACAAAGAAATTCTGATCTAATATCAGTATCAATTGCTGAAAAGAGTGATGCTCAACATATAAGTCAGAGCAAAAGACGCAGTTCTCTTTTATGGCAAATGCAAAAAAATTAAGAAAATATTTTGTAAACTAGTTAACAACAACAATTAAAAATATAAAAATTCCTTGATAGAAGTAGAGATATGAATAGTATGTGACTACAATTATTTTAAGAACATCATAAGCATAAAATAAACAAAAAGGAATAATAAATAAAAGAGTATACTAATCAAATGGTTAAATGCAACTGCCATTGTATTTAATCTTTTGATTAGTACACATTACTTTTATAACCTGATGAAGGGGACACACAATGCCTTTGAAACAATTGTAATAGCTTACTTTTGATGTCTGCTTATATCAAGGAATTTATGTTTTTATAAGCAACAGTTACATTCAGATTCATTGTAGCTAAAAATGTAATACAATAATGGATTAATTCTCTAGGAAAAATTTAAAAGTTTTTTTTTTTGTGTGTGTGTGTGTGTTTTCAATGGAACTTGCTAATTTCCTTTAATATAAACAAAATAAAAAACAAAATACCTTTTTCTTTTAAATGTATATAGTGGTTTTATGATATAAAACCAATACAGAACCTCAAAAAACCGGACGTTTTTCAAATTTAGTTATTTTTGGACTGTCAAAGTCGCAGATTTAAAACAACAGAGTAAGATTATTTATACTGAATTATATTTCATAAAGTTTTAAGTTATAAAATAAATGTAATTTATAAATTATAAAATATATAAATGTTTATAGTGTATTTAGCATAGTACGGAGATTAGACAATAATGCCAAATCAACGTAATTACCTTGTTTAGCGGCCGTTTTGGCAATGGATCAGAATTCCGGAAAACTAGCAGTCCGAAGGATTTTAGATAATTGCTCCATTACTGTATTTACTTAAATTTACTGTATGATTAAACGAATCATGAATGTTTACTATAGGAGTATCACGTCCACTACAAGCAAATTCTGTTACTTCATGCTTATATTGAAGGCATGGTTTTGCCACTGGCTCAACATTGATGCGTCTGTATCTGTGGACCTAAGGGAATATAAACGAATAATATCACCTAATTAGTTTTGGATTGCATCCGGGTTGGAAAAATGAAATACATTGAACCCTATGGGACCTAATTTTTCAAACATTTTTAAGCGGATTTAAAATTCACAAATTGCTTCGAAAGTTTTAGGAAATATTCAAATTATCCCATAAAATATACAAAAAAAAAAAATTCAGTAAAATATATTCAGTAATTATTAAAATAAAAATTAAAATAATAATTACACCCTTTATATGAAGAGATCATGTGACCCACTTCAAAATAAAATATGGCATCCATCTTGTGTCAAAATCGTGATTTTTAAAGTTCTTTTTAATTCATATTGAGTGTTGAATCCGTTCTAAAACCGCTTTATTTTTGCTTGAATTCTGTGCATCTACATACTGAAACAACGTAATTACAATATAGTTGAGTTTAAATGATCATCCAAATTTGATTATTTCTACAACAAAGCCTAATTTTCACTTATGGAGAATGTAAATACCAAAAGATGTAGAATGAGTTGTATAAGAATTGCTGTATTTCTTTAACGCAAAATTATTTTGCTCCTGGATGCTGCAATATAACTGATATGAATGAAACATTCATTGATTTTACACAGAGAAACTAACGATTTTTCGATGAAGTTTTAAGCATAGAGTTAAATTACTTATACCTTCATGATTTTAAATTTTTAAATAAAATAAATTATTATAGTATTGTGATGAATGAAATGAATGGTAAAAAGTTTATGAATGAAATGCTGCTTTTATATAGAGAGCCAGGTGTGTTATATTTCGATGACATCATTTGAATAAATTTCATTTGTTATCGATGAAGTTTTCGAATATAATAAATTAATGTAGTATAGTGATAATTTTAAAAATATTACTGTGAAATGCATTACATTTTAGAGATGTTTAAATAAAATTGCATTGAAGTTGGAAAGTGTTTCATAATCAATGCTTTATGCATGATTGATCTTTCTTGTTTTTCCTGCAGAAAAGATTTTTCAGACAGAAAACGATGTACAGCATCAGTGGCATAGAGTCCATTGAGGCTCAGAAACTGAGCCTCCCTTGTTTGAAGACATTCATATTGGTTATGAACCTTTACCTTTTATTGTAATTTACAATTATTTGTATTTTATAACTATTTATATTTTAAATTCCTCGTTTTTTCAACAATGTAAATTGATGATATGTAAATTTTACCTGGCAGTTATGGCCTATATTTAAGCACTTGTTCGCACCTTAGTTTCACTTCGCCACTGATGAAGAGTATAATGATGGCTGAAAGTGCTCTGGCCATGTAATTTTGTACATTATAAAATGGAGATTTTAATAAAGGACTTTTAAACCTATTTTATGGTTGTCTTTGATTTTAAAGTTTTATTAATTGACGTGTTCCCATACTATTTTACTAATTTAAAGATACTTTTATTTATTATATTTTTAAAAATAACTTTGTAAATATATATGTATTTTTTAGAAAACTGTTACACTTTACTTACTTAAAATGAGACGTTTCTAAGTATTTTTCTCATTAAAAGACATATCTAGAAGCAGAAGTCATCCAATCTTCACGGTGCATTGAAAGAATCATAGTAATAGGACCACTCACCTGTTAAATTCCGTCCTGGCTGATAAGCTAGAACTATATGCTTGCTTCCAGAAAGGTGTGGCTATTTCTTACCCCATTTAAAACCCTTTAAACAGCCTAACTTAATACAATAGTTGGATATAGGACGTGACTTTTCATGAATGAAAATTTCCTGGGCAAGGCTAATGGATCCGCCATTTTGGGTCAAACATGGTTCTATTAATTAATCTTCGCAAAAAAAGTCATATGTAATACTAAAAAATATGAATAATTTTCCACGAATAACACGACATTCACCTAAATTTAAACAATATCAAGATAAAGAAACACACTAGTAATAATGTAGTTTGTGAAGTAGACTTAGTCAGAGCAACAATATGACGAAGCATCTGTTTGCGTATTTGGGAGTTTTAGAAAGAATAAATCTGATTTTCCTTTAAGAATCACGGTACACGGGAATCTCAGTTAAGCAAAAGCCATTAATAATTTTCTAACGGATTTTTAGCATATTGTGGTTAAGATATTTTTAAGTTTTCAAAGTATAGTATTTGTAAATAATTAATATACAAAATTGTTTAAGGACATTGTGACTACAGACTGTGTTCTCACCCATTTTCAATGCACTCCTTTGAATTGCTTTATTTCGTTAGTTCTAGCTGTTTATATTTACAAAACTGATATATTTTACGTATCACTTTCTAATAATATTCTAATATATTTCTACTTCATACATAGATACCTGTAAAACTTTTTCCCGGGGGTGCAAACTCAAGTACATGATGAACAACATTGACTGGCTTCATGCTCGCCTTTATTATATTGAATGTCCAAGGGGGAGTGTGACCCCCTCTCTACCTCTCCTATGGGCGACCATGACTTCATATTTAATAAAATGATTGTAAAAGTTCTATAAAATGATTGTAAAAATGTTATATCTTGTATGTATTCATTTTACATAGGTAACATTTTAAAATCTCGTGCATTTCATCCACTCTTTGCATTTTTATGTAAAATCAGTGGCGCACCTAGAATATTCCTAAGGGGGGGGGGGGGCAGCGGTGCACAAAATTTTTATGAAGGAGGATGACTCCTCGATAAATTTTCTGAGAAAAAATGATCAGAGGCCATATCAATTAACAATGCGGTTGTCTTTTTTTGTACATTTATTTGTATCAAATTACTAACAATTCTTCAGTGCAGTGCAAGAGAATTAAATGATTAGAAGAAGAAGTAGTAGATATTTATACAATACAACACAAATTAAGAAATAGATGAAGATAAAATTATTTATTCTGATCTGCTTATACTGTATACTTGTTTTAAACCACTCTCTCATGATTACATATTGTTATATTATTCAATTATGATCTATACATATTCATAAAACGAAGTCCAGCCTCCTGTTCTTCTTTGTAGCCAGAGCATTTACTATCTGGTCTGGATCAATTTCCACTTCACGGTAAATGTTCATTGACGCAAGTCCATTCAGTCTGGTTTCACTCATACTGTTTCTCAAGTCATTGTGCAAAATGACCTCTCAGCACTGCTTGTTGATACTGGGAGGGTGGCATACACTTTTAAAAGTTCAAACACAGTAGGAAAAGTCCTTTGGTCACAAAAGTTAAGCAGTTCGATTGGGCATTTAGTTTTCTTGTTCAATGCAGAGACCTTCATGTACCACAGATGTAGTTCAGCTTTTAGAGTATTATCTGATCTAGGTCCTAAATCATCTGCAAATTTCCTTAAAAGGCAACAAATCTCTCGTTTTCTTCCAGTGTCGGCTGCCTTCCATTCGGAACGACAGATGCAAAACTTTGCAGAAATTCCTTATGTTTGAGAAATTTTTCATGGAGGTGAGTGATGAAATTATCAATCCATGGAATGAAAATAGAAAGTCTGTAGTATTCTTCAGGAGTCTGTACGTTGAAATTTGATCTATAAATTTGTCTGGTGGCTCGGCGTGGTAGAGTAATGTTTTCTCCATGCTGTTCCAGCTTCTTAACAGCTTGTTCAAACAGATGGTGAAACTCGTTCTCTGCGTTCTCTTGAATTATAGATATAGCTTTCAAAACGTCTTCTACGTCACTCATAGCAGTTGCCAGATCAAGGTTCACTTCCTGCAGCTTTTCACTCAGACGAACACTGTAGTTGAGTAATCTGTCAGCTGAAAAAAGTGCTATGACAAACTGTGATGTTAAGATTGAACATTACAAGGTATGAGCCTCTGTTGATGTCTCCTTGTCATTCCAGGTAGTAATCTCCTCCAGAGCATCAATTACTTGATCAAACAATGAAACCATAACTGTGGCGGCATCATGTCTCTCCACCCAACGAGTAGGGCATAATTTCTTCAGTTTTTTGGCACTGATTTCTGTCTCTCCCTGATTAGCTGCATTAATTTTGCTGGCGAGAACAAGGTTTCGTTTTGGTGTATTGAAAAAACTAGAGATTTTCCCTATTACTCCAAAGCTGTTTCGGATATCCGGAACTCTAGATGAATAAGTTATGGCTAAGTTCAAACAGTGTGATGCATAATGAACGTAGAGGGCTTTGGGGTGTTGCTCATATATAATTGTTTGGACGCCATTGTACTCCCCACTCATTGCAGAAGCTCCATCGAACCCTTGTCCACGGAGGAAAAACGTATCAATGTTGCAGTCTGCAAGGCCTTTAAGAACAGCATCTGCAATTGCTCGACCTGTAGTTTCAGTCAGGGGCACAAACTTAAGGAAGTTCTCCACTATCTTAAATTCAATTTTATACTTATCATTTTTAATAAATATCTCATTTACTTTCTTACTGGTCATGGCCCCTTTCTTGATTACTTATACTTTTTCAAAATTAAATCCACCTCTAACTGTATTTGCAATAAATTCGGTGACGTTGACCATTACATTTTCGATTGTCCTTTTTCTAAAAAATTTCATCTCTGCAAACCTTCCCCCTCTAATAAACCAATTTGGTTCTCCAAAGTTCGTTCAAATCCCTCTTCAGTAGATAAAATTAAAAACTGTATTCTTGTTTCCATGGAAATTTCTAATAAAGTGACCTAAGCTTATGAGTAGATTCTGCTCTCATTTAATTTTGATCAATGAATCCCTTTATTTCATTCTTATTAACTTACATGAACTTATTGTGTTCCCTCTATTTTTTTTCTTAAAAAAAAAAAAAAAAAAAAAGCTATGTTAACTGTTCTTATTTTTTTGGATCTTTCTTTTTCTTTTGACACTTTTTATTTGTATTTCTTCTTATTTTTCTTTTCTAAATTTTATTCTAAATTTCTGTTTTTGTTTTCATACGCCAAATTTTTTTTTTCCTTTTCATTTATTTTCTTTTTATATATTTTCTAAATTTTACTTTTAAAATTTTATTATTTTCTTTCATTTTAATCTATATTTTAAATGAAAGTATAATAACCTCACTCTAAATAATATTTAGAGTGAGGTTATTATACCTCACTCTAAATATTATTTTTCAATGATCTTTTTATCTATATTCGCAATAACCATTTTCCCATTTTTGTAAAATGGACGTACTTGTCAAGTTCAAATATAATGTAAAACTGTCTGTTTAATCACAATATTTATTATAAATTGTAATATTTTTAGACCTAAATAAAAGTTCGTTTGGTGGGATGGTAGACCTTGGGTGCCTCCTGAATGCAGGAGGTATCCTTTCCCGGCCGTGCAGATAGCTACTCTAAACCCAATATGTGAGTCGCACGGTCTGGGGTCTTCAGACCCTCCCAAAGTATCTGTGACATAAAAGTCTGAAACATTGCACACTTGCCATGGGGTGGGGTACGACAGCCCACTGGTTAGCGCGCAGGAATTGATTGCAGTCAGGGTTCGATTCCTGCCACTGCCAAAAGTGCCGCAGTGTTCACGTGGAGTACAATCACGTTAAACATGTGCGTCTGTAAGTCCTTTCGAGAGATTGGTGGTAGGGGAAGGCGGGTACGGTTCCTGTGGATGCCTCCTCTACTAGGTTCCGGTCTAAATTGGGTGGCACTCCCCGGCCGTCCAAACAGATACCTTACACCTTTCTGGTAGGTCGGAAGGTCTAGGTCTCAACAACAACACTTGCCATGGGCACCCATAGGGATGTTGAACGTCACGAATATCAAACTAATGAATACTTACTGTACGTCTCGTCCGCGAGATTGTCCCCGCTGGAAAAAGTTCTATTGACGTCCTTCCCATGGGCGCGCATAGGGGAGCGTAAGGGAACACTTGCAGTGCCGTGAATATCAAGGTCTCAAATGTAGATGTCAAGCTAGTAGATATTGTGCGTCTCATCTTTGTGTGTGCTTTTGGAAGAAACTCAATGGACATCCTTGCTATGGGAGTCCATAAAAATTTTGAAAGCCACAAACGTAGGCATCAAGGTAATCGATATTGTACGTCTCGTCCTTGAGTTCGCTCCGCTTTATTAAGTTCTATGGCCACCTTTGCTATGGGCGTCCATAGCAAGGGCACCCATATAACTTTTACAGGCGGAAAACTGAAGAGTGAGACATACAACATCGACTAGCTTGATATCTACATCTGTGAACTTGAACGTCGACGGGATAACAAGTTCCTCTCAAGATCCCCTATGGGAGCCCATGGCAACAGCGCTTATAGAACTTATTCCAGCGGGGGCACATTCAAGGGTGACAATATCAACTAGCTTGACACCCTGTGGGCAACGTCCTTCCGAGAGGTTGGTGGAAGGGGAAGGAGGGTACGGTCCCTGTGGATGCCTCCCCCACTGGGTTCCGGTCTAAATTAGGTGGCACTTCCCGGCCGTCCATACAGTTACCTTACACCTTTCTGGTAGGTCGGACGGTCTGGGTCTCAACAACAACAACAACAACAACCCTGTGGGCAACATCTTTTTATCAACATCCCGTATGGCCGCTTATGACAAAGGCGTCAACAGAAATTTTTCCAAGGAGGGAATACTGAAAGATAAGTAGTACAATATCTACTGACTTGATACCTACATTTGCGACCTTGAATGTTCACAGTAGGGCAAGTGGCCCCTTGCGCTCCCCTACGGGTACCCATAGTGAGGGCGCCAATAGAACTTTTACCAGCGGGATAAACACAAGGATGTGATGTACAGTATTGATTAGATTGATATCTATATTCGAGTATTGTTAATATTATTGTATTAATATTGATTAATGTTATTGTCCCCTATGGGCGCCCATGGCATGTATGCAATGTTTCTGCCTTTTATGTCATGGAGACTTTTGGGGGGGTCTTGAAATACCTATTTACACCCCAGGGGAAATCGAAACTTCGGCACCTTGAATTTCTGTCCCAAAGTACAGCAAAGAGTCCTTGCAATGGGCACCCATAGGGGAGACTAAGGAGAAACTCATACGCTCTCCTGGGCATTCAAGGTCTCAAATGCAGGTATAAAGGTAATCGATATTGTACGTATCATCCTTAAGTTTGCCCTCCTGGAAAATGTTACATGGGCAACTATAGTGGAGGGTAAGAAGTATATGTGCCCTCCCATAGACGTTCAAGATTAGACATCTTAGCTAATCGATACTGAATGCCTCAACCTTCAGTATATCCACCATGAAAAAATTTCTATGGGCGCCCATAGGAGAGGACAAGGGGTGCACTTGCTCTCCCCTGGGACATTCAAGATTATAAATGTTGATTTTAAGTTAATCGATATTGTAGGTATCATCATATAGTTTGCACCCCTAGAAAAATTATTTCTATTTGCGCTTTGCCATGGGCGCCCACAGGGGAGGTAATAAAGTTCATTTTTGAGTTTTACAATAAAAGCAGGAGTAACGCCTAATACTAGTAGTTTGATAGCCTTAAAAAGACCATAAATAGAAAAAAATGGAAAATAAATAATATAATAGAAAAAAGTAATAAAAATATTAATAATAAAATAAAATTTAAATAGAATATATATATTATATACATATATATATATGTATATTATATATATATATATATATATATATATGTATATATATACATGTATATATATATATATATATATATATATGTGTGTGTGTGTGTGTGTTTTCAATATCAAAATCGAACGAATAGACGAATTGAACTGTAAATTTCCACATGCAGAAACCAAAGAACTTTTATCATTCATCTGCGGTCACACGTCTACATGATGTTACATAAAAAGACAAAAAGAAAAAACCAGTGAAATTAAATCTGTCGGAATTTGAGTCTGATGAAATTCGAGCCTGGCGTGCCTATCAGGTGGTATTTTGGAGGAAGTTCGTTGCAGAGACCAGGCGCTTGTCTTTGGGCTCCAGGAAATAAGAAGGAATTTAATCCCCTGTTCAATTGTTTGATTGAGGATTAAAATGTATGTCCAAGGACGTATGCTTTGTCTTTCTTTTGCAAAAAATAGCTATAACCCTTTCGCGACGGCGACATTCCGGAACTGCCGTGGCCCAATGGACGGAGCGCTTCGCTTCCGAAAAATTTTTTGCGCTAAGCCTAACTCTCGAAAAGAATTCACTAAAAATCACCTATTCAACACAGAAATCTAATTTTGTCAGGAATAAAAGAAATATTTATTTTCTATTTGATGTATATTTTACATGCAAATCTGAATACAAAATACTCGTTAGTTGCTCCCATTCTTTTATCCGAAATAAACGAATAATTTCATTGCCGCACATTCCTCTAAAACCCAAACAAAAAAAAATACTCTCTTATATTCCTATGATTCACCAACGAAATCATTAAGTTGAAATCAAAACGAGAACCGGAACTCAATTATAAAATAGCTGATGCTACGAGAAGTGCTCTATTTGTTTATATTACAAAACCATGTTTCACCACTATAAATGGAGAAATGATTAATAGGATCCTTCCTATGCCAAGGTCAAGTATCTGTAAAATACATTGGAGTTGCTCGCACGGACATTTAACGCCATCTAGTAAACAAATAAAAACATTCCACATAAAAACGCGTTTATATGGCACTCGTCTTTTAGGGTACAGTTTTCTCCGCCGCGAATGCGTGGCGGCCGTTCTTGAATACAAGTTCGCAGCCGACGCGTGGGCGTGGCAACCGTCGCGAAAAGGTTAACACATGTTATTTAAATTTGTATGATTTTATTAAAAATTTCCAATAACTCAATTATTCTTTTAAATTTTGAATTTCAATTATGCTAATGTATATTTTATTTCTTTATTATTTTTATATTGATTCTAGGAAAGACTGTGACCCACATTAACTGACTAGTGATACGGGCTCTGCTCCAGGCGCCTTGCCATCCACAAATTACTGTCTGGACCGGGGAAAATACTCGGTTATTCTGGTTATAAAGGTGTCTACAAACGATCAGTGAATGTTTGTCAAAGAAACTTGATCAATTATTTGTGATCATCTGAACAGCTATTTGACGTGTTTATCAAAGTGTGAGGTCAAACATTTTTCTTGTAGAGCAGCGTCCTACTTTTTCATCAAACATGGAGGAGTTAGTATGATTGACATTTGTATTGACCAATCCTGAGCCGATTATCGTTTTGCGAATTGAGCTTTTTTACCATTTGTTTCAATTGATGCCTAACCTCAGCACACATGCTGATTGTAATATAACTGTAGTATAATTGTGACGAGAATTCAGTAAACTCTTAACATAAAATTAATCATTAATAACTAAACTTAACACAAAGTAAAACTGCCAAACTATAAAAATCCTAATTTCGTTTACTAAAAATCTGAACTTCAACTCAGTTTAATTTAACTTAAACTCAACCATATATTCCTAAAATCTAATGGTAATTGTTTCCTAACATTTTATTATTGTAAGTTCATATTTTATTTGTATTTACCTCAAGTAAATACTTGCTAATTTGTTTGGCAAGTATTTAGTATGGAAGTTTCTTTCTGATTATCCATTGATCCGCTCTTCCCCTGGTCCAGCCCTCCTTTTTCAGCCACAGCCCAGTACAGCCATCCTAAGACGAAGATGGCATACCACCAGCCGTCTCTGATCTCTACAGAGCACCCATGCATAGGAGGAGTGCAATTTGCTATCTCATATTGCTATTTGGAAAATCTTCTTTAAGTGGACTTTTTATACTTTCTGAAGTAGAGGTGAAGATCCTTCGGACCAAGGTACTCCGAAATCAAGCGTATTGGCTTGGCTGTGCAATCTTTTCTTTTTTATTTAAAGTTTTAAATATATTCTTTTTATCAAAAATGAGTTGTACTCAAGATAAGATAGACCAAATTATAAAATCTTATAGAGAGAGAATGATATCGTGGAATACAAGAGAGTCAGAGTATCACAATAAAGTTTTAAGTAACCGGTGCTTATCAGAACTAGCGGAAATTGTTGATTTGTCTTGTAAGGAGGTCAAAAATAGATATTATGAGGACGCAATTTAATTATGAAATTAAAAAAAGTTACGGATTCCATAAGAAGTGGAAGCGGTAGGCTGAGCAAAAAATTTGCAAATTTATTTAACAAATATAATTTAGTAATTTGGTGTTTTTCTACTATGTAGTACATAAAAAATGTTCTGTACAAAATTCAGGCAAGTATGAATACAGATATTTTGGTACCAGATTTTTTTCTGTACATGTCTTAATATTTTAATTGATAAACTTTTTGCTTTTCCACTTCTAAAAAATATCCATCTAAAATATCTCTGATTCAAATTATTTGTGCACGATTTATTGTCTAAAGTACATTTTCCGCATACGTTAAGTAGAATGTTGTAAGAAATAAAAATTTAAGTAATTAATGTTTTTGCCCAATGCTGCAACTAGAGATTTAGCACCTAGAGTGAGAAAATGTTTTGTGCCCTTATTCAAATGTTTTAATTTTGTGTCTTTAAGGCTAAATATTCAACACTATTTGTATTATGAAAGAATAATTTCTACTTTCGATTTATGTTTCTTAAATTCCACTGTCACACTGAATTGGATGAACATAATGCAAATTATTAAAATTTTTTAATTTTGATGTATGCATTTTGTTGTATTCGGCGTAAAAATGAGGAGGCATTTATTGGGCAAAACACATTTTATTTGGGATCCCCACAAACGCCGCGCTACTCGCTGTACATCGTTCCGAGCGTGTTCTCGTCTCACAACTTGGTTACAGTCTCTGTAGTTGCTATCGCGGTTGCGGCTGCTCCACATCTCCCTTTCATTATAGATTGAGACGGTCAGGTTTACGGACAGCTCGACCACTTCTTATTGTGTAACCAGCAGTAATAGGAGGTGGCCTGTCTCGAGTGCCTGGAGAAGTGTCTACTCTGTGCTCTTCGGATGTTACCAGTTCAGGTTCCATAGTCACTGGGTCATCTAAGTCGGGTTCAAAAGTTGGCTGAACGTTCTTAGATGGTATCAAGTGGAATCGATTTCCACAGAAAGATCTATCTGCTGATTTCACAAAATATGATCTTGGAGATTCGTCATTACTGTTGACTATTCCGGTTGCCCTTTTGTCAGGCATCCATACGCCATTTCCTGGTTTCAGTTATTTACTCCAGTTATTTACTTCAGTTATTACTACTTAGTAGTCTTACTCCATGTCGCCGGTCGTAATTTCTTTTCTGGCGATCAATTCTAGCTTCTTCTTTCCTTTTAACCTCTCTTTTAGTTATGACTTGAGGTTGCAGTTGGGAGTTTGACATTGGCAATGTGGTTTTAATGCGTCTGTTCATCAGGAGCTCAGCTGGACTATGTCCATTTTTTAATGGTGTTGCTCGGTAAGCCATAAGAGCTATATATGGATCGTCGGCTTTCTTCTGTCTGACTTTCACAATTTTCACTGCGGCTTCTACAAAGTCATTGCTTTGTGGGAAATGTGGACTTGACGTTACGTGGCGAAATCCATCTGATTTGGTAAATTGAATGAATTCAATCATCTTTAGCTGTTCAAATTGTAGTTTATTATCAGAACGAAGTATGTCTGGTATCCCGTCTTGCAAATATGGATTTACAGTGAAGGATTACTTTTGATGCTGTTAAACGTTTTTATTTTGCGATTTCTGGCTAGCAGTCCATTATCAAGGGGTACCACGATCCTGCTAACTTGGACAGATCTAGAGCTACTTTTCCCCATGGCCTTCCTCTAAACGCTGAAGAAATTAATGGTTCATGTCGATTGGTTGCTTCCTTTATGCATGCGTTGTAGTTTCGAACTTTTTTTTATTTGCTTGTTTATTCCAGGTCAATAGACAAATTCTCTAACTCGAGCACGGCACTTTGTTATTCCTAGGTGACCTTCATGTAATTTCTCAAGGATCATTCTTTGTTAACACTCAGGTATCACAATTCTGCATCCTCTCATCAGTAATCCATCTTATGGGTGATTTCGTATCTGACTTGCCAGTAAGATAAGCATTTTCTATCAATTTCTTTCTTATTTGGCCATCCATTCATCGTATATTGGCACAACTTTTGCCATACTGGATCACTTTGTTGTTTCAGTTGTATTTTATGAAGTCTCTGAGGAGTTGAAGGTAAATTATCAATCATCATATGCACTTATGCCTTCTCCAAGTTCAACTTCATCTTTCATTCTTTGCTGTGGACTGCGAGATAAAGCGTCTGCAGGAGATTTTTTCCAGGAGTATGAAAAATAGAAAAAGAATATCGCATCATTCTAAGTTCCAGTCTTTGTAATCTTGGAGACATGTTATTTAGATTCCTGTGTATCAATATAGGAATCAAAAGTTTGTGATCAGTTTCTAATCTAAAAGGATTTCGTATGAGATAATCTCTAAATTTTTCGCAGCCCCATACTACGGCTAAGGCCTCTATCTCTATCTGGGCATATCTTTGCTCAGTAGAAGTCATTGTTCTTGAAGCATAAGCAATAACAGCCATTTCTCCATTTTGCTGTTGCCTCAAAGTTGCTCCGAGACCGTAAGATGATGCATCTGCGGATACTGTTGAGATCTTGTTAAGATTAAAAATCTTCAAAACTGGTTAGAAAGACAACACTTTGTTTTTAGTTTCTGGAATGCTCCTTGCTGAGTGTTATCCCACACAAATTCATTCTTCAAGCTTAACAAAGCTGTCAAAGGACCTAGGATTTCGGAATAATTTGTCACAAACTTAGCCAAGTAGTTTGACATGCCAAACAAACGTTTCAGTTCTGTGATATTTGTAGGCGGTTTTAAATTTGTAATAGCTGCAACTTTTTCTCCTTGTCTGGGGGGATTCCATCTTCATCCAGGAAATGAAATCGGACATTAGCGTTTACAGCTCGCGGATTCTCGATTTATCAAAAACGTTGCTCTCGCAAGTTTCGGATTCCTGAATATTTCTGCGCATGCGCGAACGTCATCTTGTTTGTTTTGATGACATATCTCAATTGATATTTGACTGTTTGCTTCTCTCTAACATGTCTGATACGAATTTAAATAAACATTACAGAAGCAAACGGCCCTTTTTAGGGCCATGCTCTTTTTCTAGATAATTTTATTTTGCAATGTGCCTTATATAAACAATTTGTTTTTTAGAGAACTCTTTTGGTTGCAAAAATACAGCTGCATAACTTTCAAACTTTCATTATAGAGTAAAGTAAATAGATGCATTTTTTAATCCACAAGTCCTATTACATTTATCCTCGCATCCAGGTTATTATTCTTTTGATTTGTCTTCCCTTTCAGGCTAACTATCCAATAAAATTATAATTTACGTCATAACCTAACTTCACGTGCATATATGGTATCATGTTTAAACTACATTTATAAATTGCATAATTCATAGTGAAAGTTATTTAGAATATTCTTATTACTTAAAAAAATCTGATGTGGGCAACACATGACTTTCCTTATATAATGAAATGAATTTACTACTTTTACAGTAAAATAAATAGGTTTTTCTTCTAGTAGATACTAATATCCTTTCCAAGATATTGAATTTTCGACAATTAGTCGTCATTGTCATTGATTTATCGTCATTTTTATCCATTTGGCGAGATTTTCGTTAATTTGGCAACATTTCAAAAAGTCGCCAAGTTGGCGACATTCCGCCAATTTCGTCGCCAAAATCTTGCCAAGCGTTATGGACGAAGAAATAAGTTATATATATATATATATATAGAAATAGTTTATAGATATAATCTATCTATTTCTTCAGAAACATACATTTTTGTGTTTGCTTCTACAAAAAACTTGGACATGATTAGATTTTTGTAGAGGTTAACAGTTCATGATTTAGGCTTAGAGCCTCGTCCACGTGTATGGCGTTTGTGCTTGATTTTGTTTGTTATACTTATTTCGATTCCATACCTTTGTATTATATATATTTCATTGACTTGTTGATTCGATATTTATTTTTTTATTTTTTTTCCATTTGCTTGAGGATTAGTTGATTTTTACTTTTGTTTTGTAAGCCAGTTAGATAGTTGAATTTAGTTTACGTTTTTCTTTTTTTGTTTCCATACCTTTTAATTTGGTTGATTTTCTGTAACTTGATAGCTTGTGTTTTGTATTTTTTATCCATTTGATTGATGATTTGCTGTATTATATTTTATTCTGTGGGTGTTTTAAAATGTTAGGTTTATCGTGTTACATCTACTTACTTTTCATTCATTGGATTTTCAAACTTCTACTATATATATATATATATATATATGTATAATTTATTAGATATTGAATTTTCCACATATATTATATAACTATTATTATATATTTATATATTATATAACTTATTAGATATTGAATTTTCCACAATTAGTCGTCATTTTCATTGATTTAGCGTCATTTTTATCCATTTGGCGAAATTTTCGTTAATTTGGCAACATTTCAAAAAGTCGCCGAGTTGGCGACATTTCGCCGCCAAAATCTCGCTAAGCGTTATGGACGAAGAAATAAGTTATTCTTACAGCAGATAAATTGGCGTTCAAATGCAAAAGTATTACTCAAAGTATCTTTTTTCATGAATGGAACGAGCTAGATCCACGAGAATGATGTCACCCAATTTATCGCATGATATTACATATGAAAAGTGAGCATATTTCTCAATAGGATATATATTTTTTTTTCTATTTTATATGACTTTTTGATAATTTTTTTGAAAAATGTGCAATATCTCGAGAACGGTTTATGTTAGCGCTCTAAAATTTATGTCAATCGTTTTCTAATGAAAAATTACATAAGAAATGTCTATTTGCGTAACTTTATTATTGGTTTTGATTTTTTGACGATTTTTTCAAAATTTCATTCGAAAATTTAGGGGGGTTCTGAACATTCGATTGCGTATAAAAACAATAGGCTTCCAGTGTTTATAGATTGTGATTTTTGTACCAAATTTGGTTCGAATCGGTCCATTCGTTCGTCAGTTATCGTCTCCACAGACCCACACACACACACAGCCATCACTTCAAAAATGTTTGATTCGTGATCAGGGATGCTTGAAACGTGCTCTCCCGTCGAAAACTCGAATTCGAATTTTTGACCCCGTCACAATACTTTCCTTATACAATATGTATATAAGGAAAGTAAAAATTATTAAATTGCAATTTTCACATTAAAATGTAAAGCATATCAAATTATGAAAACCAAGCATATTAAATTGATACATACGTAGTATGCAAAAAATTTAACCTTAATAAAGCTCATAAATGAAAATCATGAATGCATCATCCAATTAAAGTAATAGCCATTTGTGAATTTAGCAATTCATAGCCTAATATTTGTAATCGAAAAGTTTAATTGGTTGCTAAAAATAAAAAATATATTTTTCACTAACTCTATAATTTGGTCTTAGTTTTTCAAAATTAATTGTACCAATATTGTTGAGCATCAATACCTGCTGAGAAATTAAATATAAGTTAATATAAAATGCTAGAAGTATAAATTAACAATGTAGAAAGATTTTTGACCCTTGATCCATAATTTAAGAATTAGAAAAAAATATTAAAAAGTATATTTTGAGGGTTTGAAACTAAACATTAGTGTAAAATTGTGTAAGAACCAGTAGTCGGACACATTGGAGCGGTACAATACTTATAACTATTCGGCAGTTTGGGACGGAAAAAATAATTATCGGAACTTGCCGAATGTAACCAAACTTATGCACCAATTCTCGAAGGCGCGAGCCGCGGACGAACCTTGTGACGTCACATTCCGTGCGCGCCAAAATGGCTTGTTTTCCCGCCACAGTCAGAAAGGCGAACTTCGACTGCTAATAAAACATGAAATACAGCTCGGAGAATAAAAATTTTTATACTTTTGTCCGTTTTGCAATATTTCGAATCGAATAAAAAAAAATTTTGATGTGGGCAACACATGACTTTCCTTATATAATGTAATGAATTTACTACTTTTACAGTAAAAAAATAGGTTTTTCTTATAGTAGATATTAATATTCTTTCCAAGATATTGAATTTTCGACAATTAGTCGTCATTTTCATTGATTTAGCATCATTTTTATCCATTTGGCGAGATTTTCATTAATTTGGCAACATTTCAAAAAGTCGCCAAGTTGGCGACATTCCGCCAAATTCGTCGCCAAAATCTCGCCAAGCGTTATGCACTAAGAAAAAAGTTATTCTTACAGCAGATAAATGACTATTGGCGTTTAAATACAAAAGTATTATTCAAAGTATATTTTTTCATGAATGGAACGAGCTAGATCCACGAGAATGATGTCACTCAATTTATCGCATGGTATTACATATGAAAAGTGAACATGTTTCTCAATAGGAATTTTTTTTTTATGCGACTTTTTCATAATTTTTTTGAAAAATGTACAATATCTCGAGAACGGTTCATGTTAGCGTTCTAAAATTTATGCCAATCGTTTTCTAATGAAAAATTACATAAGAAATGTCTATTTGCGTAACTTTATTAGTGGTTTTGATTTTTTCAAAATTTTATTCGAAAATTTAGGGGGGTTCTGAACATGCGATTACATATAAAAACAATAGGCTTCCAGTGTTTACAGATTGTGATTTTTGTACCAAATTTGGTTCGAATCGGTCCATTCGTTCGTCAGTTATCTTCTCCACAGACTCACTGACACACACACACACACACACAGACATCACTTCAAAAATGTTTGATTCGTGATCAGGGATGCTTGAAACGTGCTCTCCCGTCGAAAACTCGAATTCGAATATTCGACCCCGTCACAATACTTTCCTTATACATTATGTATATAAGGAAAGTAATAAAAAAAGAGGCCGGAATTGTCCATTGAGTGGTATTATAGAGAAACCGCGTTATAAGAGTATCGCCTTATGGGAGGGCTGTCGCAATGGAGAATTCCGGCCTCTTTTTTTATTCGATTCGATATGTGAAAAAACGGTCAGAAGCATAAAAAGTTTTATTCTCCGGGCTGTATTTTATCTTTTATTAGCAGTCAAAGTTCGCCTTCCTAACTGTGACGGGAAAACGACCATTTTGACGCGCTCGGAATATGACGTCACAGGGTTCGTCCGCGCACGAGAATTGGTACATAAGTTTGGTTACATTCGGCAAGTTCCGTTAATTATATTTATTTCTTTCCTCCCAAACTGCCGAATAGTTATAAGTATTGTAACGCTCCAATGTGCCCGACTACTATTCGTAGTTTTACATCATCAGATAAAATATTTATATCTGTGCCAAAAAATGATGCTTTTCGTAAAAAATAGTGTAAAGTGCAGGAAGCCAGATTGTAAACAAAATTCACCACTGTCATAATAAATCAGTGACTGTATAATCCAATTCTCAAAACCTTTTTTATGAGAAGTTATTTCTTTGATTTAATAAATTTTGAAAATCCTTGAGTGTCCACTACTTGTTCAGCACTCTATTTCCAGCTTGGCTATTACGGATGCATTTAAAGCCAGATTCAAAGTTGATTATAGACTTTGTACCCGATGTAGTGTGTGCTGTTCGCAGTTAATTTAGAGAATATAAAAATGTTTTATACCAGTATATTGTTGCAATTTAGTATTTTCACCAAGTACACGTGTTTTTGAAAAGTTATAGAATATATTTTATCTAAAAAAATCTGATGTGGGCAACACATGACTTTCCTTATATAATGCAATGAATTTACTACTTTTACAGTTAAAAAAAATGTTATTCTTATAGTAGATACTTATATTCTTCCCAAGATATTGAATTTTCTCCAATTAGTCGTCATTTTTATCCATTTGGCAAGATTTTTGTTAATTTGGCAACAATTAAAAATGTCGCCAAGTTGGCGATATTCCGCCTCGTCAAACGCCTAAAATCTCGTCAAGCGTTATGGATAGAGAAATAAGTTATTCTTACAGCAGATAAATGTCTATTAGCGTTCAAATACAAAAGTATTACTCAAAGTATCTTTTTTCCTGAATGGAACAAGCTAGTTCCACAAGAATGATGTCACTAAATTTATCGCATGGCATTACATATGAAAAGTGAACATGTTTCTCAATAGGAAATATATTTTTTTATTTTATATGACTTTTAGATAATTTTTTGAAAAAATGTGCAATATCTCGAGAACGGTTCAGGAAACGGCGTTCTAAAATTTATGCCAATCGTTTTCTAATGAAAAATTACATAAGAAATGTCTATTTGCGTAACTTTATTAGCGGTTTTGATTTTTTGACGATTTTTTCAAAATTTCACTCAAAAATTTAGGGGGGTTCTGAACATTCGATTGCGTATAAAAACAATAGGCTTCCGTGTTTACGGATTGTGACTTTTGTACCAAATTTGGTTTGAATCGGTCCATTCGTTCGTCTGTTATCGTCTCCACAGACTCACTGACACACACACATACACACACACACAGACATCACTTAAAAAATGTTTGATTCGTGATCAGGGATGCTTGAAACGTGCTCTCCAGTCGAAAACTCGAATTCGAATATTCGACCCCGTCACAATACTTTCCTTATAAGTTATGTATATAAGGAAAGTAAAAATTGAGTTACTCGTATCACAATACTACATTAATTTATTATATTTGAAAACTTCATCGAAGAAAATGAACTTCATTCAAATGACGGCATTGAAATATAAATTGCCTGATAGTTTAAACATCTCTAAAATGCGATACATTCCTCGGTAATATTTTTAAAATTATCGTAATATTACAATAATTTATTATATTTGAAAACTTCGTAGAAAACAAATGAACTTTATTCAAATGACGTCATCGAAATATAAATCGCCTCTCTATAAAAGCAGCATTTCATTCATAAACATTTTTCCAATCGTTTCATTCATCACAATACTATAATAATTTATTTTATTTAAAAATTTGAAAAATTGTTATCTACCATATTTATTTTGAAATGTGAAAACTTTCTTACATATAAATAATTCAACTCTTGGAAAAATGGAAAGATATTTATTATATAATATATTTCTTTTTTCTTTCTGGAGAATATAGTAAGAGTCAGAATTTAATTGAATTTGTTTTTCTCCCTATATTAAATAATTTTTATTTAAAAATCTACATAACATATTTTGCTGAAATTTTTTTTATACATTTTATGAGATAATAATTTGAATATTTTCTAAAATTTTCGAAGCAATTTTTGAATTTTAAACTCGTTTTAAAAAATGTTTGAAAAAATAGGTCCCATAGGGTTCAATGTATTTCATTTCTTCATCCCGGGTTCAATCCAAAACTAATTGGGTGATATTATTCATTTATATTCCCATAGGTCTCACAGACCGTCTGAAAAACATACTAAAATTTTCGAAGCAATTTGTGAATTTTAAATGCGCTTAAAAAATGTTTGAAAAATTAGGTCCCATAGGGTTCAATGTATTTCATTTCTTCATCCCAGGTTCAATCCAAAACTAATTGGGTGATATTATTCATTTATATTCCCATAGGTCCCAGAGACCGTCTGAAAAACATACTAAAATTTCATTTTCATAAAGTCATTTTTACGGCAGTTATCGTGCTCTCGGACAGACAGACAGACAGAATGAACAAAGTCATAAACACTTTTCAACTATGTTGTAATGTGTTAAAAATTATCACAATACTACATTAATTTATTATATTTAAAAACTTAAAACTTCATCGAAAAAAATGAACTTCATTCAAATGAAATGTAAATTGTATTGAAATGTAAATTGCCTGGTTTAAACATCTCTAAAATGCGATACATTCCTCGGTAATGTTTTTAAAATTATCATAATACTACAATAATTTATTATATATGAAAACTTCATCGAAAACAATTGAAATTTATTCAAATGATGCCATCGAAATATGACAAGCCTGGCTCTCTCTATAAAAGCAGCATTTCATTCATAAACATTTTCCCGTTCATTTCATTCATCACGATACTATAATAATTTATTTTATTTAAAAACATAAGACTATGGAGGAACAAGTAATTAAACTCTATGCTTAAAACTTCATCGAAAAAAATTGTCCTCTCTGTAAAATCAATGAATATTTCCTTCATATCAGCTGTGCAGATTCCATGAGCTAAATACTTTTGCGTTAAAGAAATGCAGCAATTACTATACAACTCATTCTACATATTTTGCTGTTTACGTTTTCCATAAATGAAAAACAGGCTTCGTTGTAGAAATAATCAAATTTGGATGATCATTTAAACTCAAATATATTGTCATTGTGTTGTTTCAGTACATAGATGCACAGAATTTAAGCAAAAATAAAGCGGTTTTAGGACAGATACAACACTAAATATAAATTAAAAAAAACTTTAAAAATCACAATTTTGACACAAGATGGATGCCATATTTTATTTTGAAGTGGGTCACGTAATCTCTTCATATAATGGTCACGTGATTGCTGCATATAAGAGGTGTAATGATTATTTTAATTTTTATTTAAAAAACTACTGAATATATTTTGAAATTTTTTTTACATATTTTATGGGATAATTTGAATATTTCCTATAACTTTCGAAGCAATTTGTAAATTTTAAATCTGCTTAAAAATGTTTGAAAAATTAGGTCTCATAGGGTTTAATGTATTTCATTTTTTCAACTGGGTTCAATCCAAAACTAATTGGGTGACATTATTCATTTATATTCCCATCGGCCTCACAGACCGTCTGAACAACATACTAAAATTTCATTTTGCTTAAGTCATTTTTACAACAGTTATTGTGTTAACGAACAGACAGACAGACAGACAGAATGAACAAAGTCATAAACACTTTTCAACTTTGTTGTAAAGTGTTAATAAAAAATCAGAAGTGGATCGTCCAGTCCGATGGAGCTGAAATGGTTTTGCGTAAATATAATATTTTGTAAAATAAAACTCCAGTAAGATTTAGTTTGTTCGATTTTTTCAGACTCATTTGTTTTGTTTACAGGACTTCAAAGTGCTACAAATTACTTGCTAACTGCTTATAGATAACTAGCATTTTTACTTTTCGTTCCGATTTCATCTGGATACTCCAACGCTAGATATACAATTTTCTCAAAACATGAAAATTTTTTATTAACTTGCTTTCCGGTATATATATTAAACTTAACAATATATCTGACGAGATTTTACATTCAAGTTAATTTATAAACTTGTCTGACGGGACATAATTACGTACTTGATTATGTCTATTTCCATGTATTATGTTCAAACCTCACCAATCATTAAACATCTTTAGAATCCCTAAGTTTATTTTACCTTCTAGTTTCTTTAAACAAAATAAAATATCTCGGTCTTGTGGACCCATATATCACCAAGGATTAAGTAAAGACACTGAGCTGCAAAAATCGTGATATTTTAAATATTGCAGTTTTCCCAGCTATCGGAAAATCCAGGTTAAAAACCAAGCTATCGAAATTATAACCACTCGGTCCAAAACCCAATTATATACACTTTAAAGACTTTAAAAGAGCTACACATTATTGCTTATTGTTCATAGCTAGCACTTTTAGTTTTTATAAGCATTACAAACATGTAAAACGAAAAATTTTTAATCTTCAATTTGACAAAACGATTACTCGAAAACGAAGTCAGTTAGGATCAATAAATTAGTTTACTATTTTCAAAAATGAGATTAAGGAACTAAATTTGCTAATACATATTTTTGACGCTTACTATTTATATATATATATTTAAGTTTGAGTGAAAGTAAGAAAAATTAAAAAGTCACTCGCTCGGATAGGTGCTTTAAGTGTTTTAGAAAAAGTTCCAAAGTATTAAAATTATTTTATATATTCATAATCTGGATCAACAGAACAAGAAAAAAATATGCACATTTTTATCTATCAGGTTCGGAGAAATTGGCGTCCAAAGTTATACTTTCCAAATGGCGTCCAAAGTTAAATTATACTTTCAGAAATATATTTTACTCTTTTCAACATGATTATTGCAATTCTGCTGACTAAATTCTTACTGGCTCATGCAGACTCCTCTGACAATCAGTGATAACAATTTTCAGCTCAAATCCCCTTCTAAACATATCACCCAAGAATGATTCTTATTGTTAAAATAAATACAGAAAAGCTGAAATGATAAAGCCATCCTTTTAAATCTCTCATACAACATGCCTTTTAAATCAGAATCAACACAACAACTTGCATGTGTGTTTGTTTATACAATCAACATAGTCATCATTCTCATGAAAAAAAAAAAAGGCTCAAATGTGAAGGTTAATGATTCAAGTAACTAGCTTTGCAAAAACTATAATATTCTATCACCATCTAATGTTATTAAAGATATTACTGAAGCATCCCAATCCTACATTACACATTGGCATCACTGGGCTCTAGCAGCCGTGCGAATCAAATAGTGAATATGCATAAGTGAGTTGGAGAATCTCTCTGTTGCATATATGTACAATGGTCTTGAACTGATTAAAGTTACTTTTCATGTAAATGATTCCTGACATATTTCACATACAAATGATTTCACATGAGTATGTCGAAAGCCTAGACCGTCCAGTTCATCTTAGGACATAGAGCAACAATGTGGGCGGCCGGTCACACGAGTATATATATGTATGCATTCGTTGATTTAAACTCCTTTACAAAGCAAATGATTTATGACATATTTTTAATACAAAACGTTTTTTACCAGTATGTGTAAACAAATGTTGATCTAAAGTTCTTTTCGAGTACATGATTTTTGATATATTTCACATACAAATTGTTTCTAGCCAGTATGTATAACCAAATGTCAATTTAAATTTATATGACTAAATGTTGTTTCGCATAATTAATATATAAATGGTTTCATGTTATTATGCTTAATCAAATGTTGATCTAAACTTATTTTTCTGAAAAAATGGCACATACTTAACAAACAAATGGTTTTTCACTAGCATACAAATCTTAGTCTAAAGTTTCCTTTTAGGACATATTTCATATATAGAAAGTTTCTCACCAGTATGTTTAAGTAAATGTTGATTTAAAGTTCCTTTCGGAGTAAATAATCTGACATATTTGAAGGGGTGGAGAATTACTGGAAATTCTTACTTACCAACCAGTTTGCGTGCACTGTTGCACTGATCAAGATTCTCAATTTTTACCAGCAAAAAGAAATAAAAACCCAAATTGCACTTTTTACATATGCTGTAACATATTTTTCACAAGCTTAAATACAATACCAAAATAATAACATTATGTATATTAGTTTTAGAGAAAATATGCTTACCAAGATCAAATCTTCAGAACGTTTTACACAAGTTGAAAAAAAAAGTAAATAAAAACAAATTTGAAAGATTTTATCTATTGGAAGATGGAATGTATTTGTTATATTTTGTTTCTTTTAATGGAGTAAAGTTTGTCCATTTTCCTTTAGCACTACATTACAGTTTTATCTTATTAGTATTTGGGGAGGGGGGGGGGGGGGGAAGTGATAATACGTAGTAAAAAACTTCATGGGAAGAGCTAGCTCTGCATTCTACACAGGTGAAAAGCCCTTTGTATACGTGGTGCACAATCCTACGATCCGGGTGGTTTTTGCATAAACTGATTTTCACACCCTGATGAACATTCACCTAATTCTGAACCTAAATTATAGTGCAAATTGAATTCTGAACCTAAATTAATGTGTGGTCTGCCACATGTTTCGAGCCATTGGGAAGTCTACATTACTTTGTGCATTCGGGCTTGCTCCAAGTCAAAATTTTGCGACTCAAATAAAATTGGACACCCCAAATGAGAAATTGGACTTGCCAGTGGCGAGCTGGAAAGTGGGATTCTCAACCCCTGCAAATTTCATATATAAATTATTTCTTGTGAATATGTATAAAAAAATGTTAATTTAATTATATTTTGTGAGTAAATGGTTTTTGACATATTTCACATACAACTGGTTCCTCACCAGTATGTGTAAGCAAATGTTGATTTTAATTTATATTGTAGGTTTATGATTTCTGGCATATTTCACATAGAAATGTCTTATTACCAGTATGTGTAAACAAATAGTGATTTAAATTTTCCTTTGGAGTATATGATTTCTGACATATTTCACATACAAATGGGTTTCTGGTAGGTCGGACGGTTTGGGTCTCAACAACAACAACATACAAATGGTTTCTTCCCAGTACATATAAGCAAGTGTCGATTCAAGCTGCTTTTCTTAACTTTCTTTCACTTGGTTTCTAACATATTTTGCATAAAAATAATTTGTCATCAGTATGTGGAATCAAATGTTGATTTAAATGTGTTATCTGAGTAAATAATTTCTGACATAATTAATATACAAATGGTTTCTCACCAGCATGTGTAAGCAAATGGAGATTTAAATTTCTTTTTTGAGTAAATGATTTCCAACATATTTCACATACATATGTTTTTGCATCAGTGTGGAATCAAATGTGCTATTTGAGTAAATGATTTCTAACATAATTAACACACAAATGGTTTCTCACCAGTATGTGTAAGCAAATGGCGATTTAAAGTTGTTTTCCGAGTAAATGATTTCTGACATAGTTCACATACATATGTTTTCTTATCAGTATGTGTAAGCAAATGTTGATTTAAAGTTCCTTTATTGGTAAATAATTTCTGACAAATTTCACATTCAAATGGCTTTTCACCAGTATGTGTAAACAAATGTTGATTTAAATTTTTTTTCTGAGTAAATGATTCCTGACATAATTTACATATAAATGGTTTCACGCTAGCATGTGTATGCATATGTTGATTTAAACTGTTATTATAAGGAAATGATTTCTGACATATTTTGCATACAAATGGTTTCTCACCAGTATGTACAATCAAATGTTGATTTAAAAGTCTTTTGTAAGTAAATGGTTTCTGACATATTTCACATACAAATGGTTTTTCACCAGTATGTGTAATCAAATGTCGATTTAAATTTCCTTTCAAAGAAAATGATTTCTGACATATTTCACATAAATATGGTTTCTCGTCAGTATGTGTCATCAAATGCTGATTTATATTTGCTTTCAAAGAAAATGATTTATGACATATTTCACATATATGTGGTTTCTCACCAGTATGTGAATGCATATGTTGATTGAAACTGATTTTATAAGCAAATGATTTCTGACATATTTTACATATAAATGGTTTTACACCAGTATGTATAAACAAATGTTGATTCAAACTGCTTTTATGAACAAATGGTTTCTGACACATTTTGCATACAAATGGTTTCTTGACTGGGTCTGTAAATAGAAACAAATATCGATTTACATTTGAATTTTGAGTAAATGGTGTTTGACATATTTCAGATACACATGGTTTCTCACCAAGTAAATGTTGATCAAAAGTTTTTATCTGAGTAAATAATTCTGACATATTTCACATACAAATGATTTCTGGCCAATGTAGGTAAATGTTATTTCAAACTTATTTTATGAGTATATAGTGTTTAACATGTTTCACATACAAATGGTTTCTCATTTCTTATTATTATGAGTTAATCAGGTGTTGATCAAAACATTTTCTGAATAAATTACTTTCCACATATCTCACAAACATTTTCTCACCAGCATATGTAATGGCTTCAAGTTTTTGGGCTTTCCTTTTCCGCTTGGCTTCATTATTTGTATAAGTTTCTCCATCCGTGTCAGTGTTACTTTCCTCCGGGTCTGTATCTATATTGCTTCCCTCTGTTTCTGTATCGGTATTGCTCCCCTCAAGTTCCAATTTAATGACACTGCCCTCTGGTTCAGTATCCATATCTCTTCTCCTCGTTTTGCTCCCTTTCCCTCTTCAAATTGCCTTAGTTTCGATTCTCTTTTCCAGTCTTGAGTTGGTTTAGGTCAGTTTCTCTAATTTTTCTATATAGTAGCTCTGAGTATCTTCTACAATTTCCTGAAGTTTAGCCAGGATTTTTCCTAAATGTTCATTACCTGTATCTTTTTTATCCACTCTTATTCCCCCCTGGGGTATTGATTTTTTGCAAATTGATGCATACTTTTCTTTTTTCACTATTTCCTGTTTAACTGCTCTGTAAGGCACTTTGTCTCATTTTATTGTTTGTTGAATCTCTCTTTCCTTCTTCACAAGAATGCAGTGTATACTTGTTGCCAAATGAATTTTCCACACCTAAATCAGGTTTGTATGATAGCATCACAAGCTGTCAGTTCGTCTTTTCCGTCGCATGCACTACACTTGGGTATGTCAGTATAGTTCCGTTTGGTGTGATTAAAGTTTAGGCAATTATGGGTCTTTCTATGTAGGGGACCGCTTTGTATCAAATGTAGCCAATCTTAAGATGTTCTCTTTCGACTTTCCCTATTTCCCCGTAATGGGATCACTGGAATTTGTTCATCGCTTTTAGTCTTAGTGAATCTTACGATTTCATTCCATGCGATGCCTTGGATGTTTAGTCCTTCTGCTATTTCGTCTAACGTTAAGGTGGTTTCAAAGTTCCGGATGATTATCTTGTTGCTTATTGATTCATCTACTATTCGAGCTGTCACAGAGCATCATGAAGACTAGAGAGGTTGATGATAATCAAGTCGAATCCAGTTTCACGAAGCGTTAGAGACAAGGGTAGCTCCGCTCGCACAAGGGATTCTGGGATCGCTTAGCGAAAGTGGCGAGATTTCAGGTATAACAAAATGGGCGCATTATCGCCTATGCGGCGTATACAGTTTTATGGTACGATCGAAGATATGCGCCGTCGGTCAAATGCATCCGAAGGTGAGGGAATTGGCCAGAGTAGGATAAACCACGCGGCCAACCGAGCCATGGCCCGGGACTCCCGACTCTGGAGGTTAACGTTAAAGTTAATAAAGTGTAGAAAAATTTTAGTGAATAACACAAATAGTGTTAGCAACTAGTTTTAATAAAAGAAACACTAAATGTGAAAACTCATTTTCTTCTTTAGGTCTGTCAAGCTGCCAGAGCCAGACCTAACGAAGGAAAGCGATGGCAACTGTAAAATAATTTATGATTCAAAATAAGTCCAACAGGTGACGCCACAGCTCCACAGTATCGTGGGAATTTCTGAGAAATTTATCTGATACCCGGTGGTCTGCTAGAGCAGATACAGTCATAGCATTGAAAGAGAGCTACCCAGCTATTGAGACAGCATTAAATTCCATGTTATCTGACTTCTCTGAATCATCCGAAACAAGGTTGAAAGCTTAAAACAATACATGGAGAGATTTGAGACAGTCTTCCTCACATACTTTTGGTGTCATTTATTAAAAAGAATTAATAAAGTCAGTACTTCTTTGCAAAAACCAACTCTAGCGTTGCATATCGCCGTGCAACTCCTGGAATCTCTCAGATTATATATTCAGGAGACGAGGGAAAGCTATGATTGGTATGAAACGTTGGTCACATCAAGCAAAGAGCCTAATTATCAGGATTCCGTAACCCGAAAAAAAACGTAGTTCTAGATTGACATTTCATGATAACAAAGGCATCTCAGATGTTGTTTTATCTGGTAAAGAAAAGATGAAGATAGAAACGTTCTTTCTTGTGATAGACAGTTTAGTCAACGACTTGGATGCTTGATCCAAAGCTTACCGAAACATCTTTGAGATTTTTGGATTCTATGAGGATCAGATTTCCTTAGAGGAAGAATCTGTAAGAGAGCGTAGTGAATGTTTTGCAAAAATATACAAAGATGATGTTGATGGAAGAGAACTTACAGATGAATGCATCCATATCACAGTATACATCAATGCAAATGGGAATTATCCTGAGACAACAGTTCTCTTTATGGACATCTCTGCTGATGACGAAGAAAAGGAGAGTGATGAAGACGATGATGGAGAAACAGGTTCCAAATCCTCTGAGTTCCGGATGAGATACATACAGAAGACGAGAAGGAAACTGAACCTACAAAACCTTTACCGTTATATGCATGAAAGTGGAATTTCATCTGCTTTCCCTAACATAGAAATAGGGTTGCAAATATATAGTTGAATGATGGTTTCCAATGCAAGTGGTGAACGTTCATTTTCGAAGTTAAAAATTATAAAATCCGAAAAATGCAGTGTGATGAAGCAGGAGAAATTAAACGGCCTCAGCATTTTATGCATTAAAAACAAGTTACTTAAAGAAATGGATTTCAACGATATAACTGATGAGTTTGCTAATAAAAAGTCAAGAAAAAAGATTGTGTAAGCCAGAATGCGCTTTGAGTGTTCTTGCAACTTGTTTTCCACCACATAGTTATATTACAGTGCAATTTTTATATTTTAATATCTGCCTTATATGTTGTAAAGAAAGTAAACACTGGATGTCAAAGACAAATGTAATATTGGTTGGAGTCATGCAACTGGTGATTATTAACCTTTTACTTATGGATGGGACAGCATCAATCCCAGGACGCCAATGTCTGGATACGCGAAAGGTTCTGGATATCAAGTTGGTTGGGGGTGAGGGTCTGTAAATCTTCTGCCATATACGCGTTTTGTTAATTTCGTTAGTTCAACTATTTTGCAAAAATAATGCTCAAATAAGTTACGAAATGTTTAGAAAAAATAAAATGTAACGCGTAAATTATATTGAAACTAGTGTTAAAACTTAATAAAATATAGAATATTTTTTATTTTAATTCAAAATATTTTTTTTGTGTTGCTATCTGTTGTCGTGATTTAATAAATAACAACTGTTACTTTCCTTATACACATAATGTATAAGGAAAGTATTGTGACGGGGTCGAAAATTCGAATTCGAGTATTCGACGGGAGAGCACGTTTCAAGCATCCCTGATCACGAATCAAACATTTTTGAAGTGATGTCTGTGTGTGTGGATGTGTGTGTGCGCGAAAGTATGTGTGTGTGTGTGTGTGTCAGTGAGTCTGTGGAGACGATAACTGACGAACGAATGGACCGATTCAAACCAAATTTGGTACAAAAATAACAATCCGTAAACACTGGAAGCCTATTGTTTTTATACGCAATCGAATGTTCAGAACCCCCCTAAATTTTCGAATGAAATTTTGAAAAAATCGTCAAAAAATCAAAACCACTAATAAAGTTACGCAAATAGACATTTCTTATGTAATTTTTCATTAAAAAACGATTGACATAAATTTTAGAACGCTAACATGTTCTCGAGATATTGTACATTTTTCAAAAAAATTATCAAAAAGTCATATAAAATAAAAAAATATTTCCTATTGAGAAACATGTTCACTTTTCATATGTAACACCATGCGATAAATTGGGTAACATCATTCTCGTGGATCTAGCTCGATCCATTCATGAAAAAAGGTACTTTGAGTAATACTTTTGTATTTGAACGCCAATAGTCATTTATCTGCTATAAGAATAACTTATTTCTCCGTCTATAATGCGTGACGAGATTTTGGCGAAGAATTTGGAGGAATGTCGCCAACTTTGCGACTTTTTGAAATCTTGCCAAATTAACGAAAATCTCGCCAAATGGATAAAAATGACGCTAAATCAATGAAAATGACGACTAATTGTCGAAAATTCAATATCTTGGAAAGAATATTAGTATCTACTATAAGAAAAACCAATTTTTTTACTGTAAAAGTTGTAAATTCATTACATTATATAAGGAAAGTCATGTGTTGCCCACATCTATTAGTATCTATTATAAGAAAAACCTATTACTTTCCTTATATACATAATGTATAAGGAAAGTATTGTGACGGGGTCGAAAATTCGAATTCGAGTTTTCGACGGGAGAGCACGTTTCAAGCATCCATGATTACGAATCAAACATTTTTGAAGTGATGTCTGTGTGTGTGTGTGTGTGTGTGTCAGTGAGTCTTTGGAGACGATAACCGACGAACGAATGGACCGATTTGAACAAAATTTGGTATAAAAATCACAATCCGTAAACGCTGGAAGCCCATTGTTTTTATACGCAATCGAATGTTCAGAACCCCCCTAAATTTTCGAATGAAATTTTGAAAAAATCGTCAAAAAATCAAAACCACTAATAAAGTTACGCAAATAGACATTTCTTATGTAATTTTTCATTAAAAAACGATTGACATAAATTTTAGAACGCTAACATGTTCTCGAGATATTGTACATTTTTCAAAAAAATTATCAAAAAGTCATATAAAATAAAAAAATATTTCTTATTGAGAAACATGTTCACTTTTCATATGTAACACCATGCGATAAATTGGGTAACATCATTCTCGTGGATCTAGCTCGATCCATTCATGAAAAAAGGTACTTTGAGTAATACTTTTGTATTTGAACGCCAATAGTCATTTATCTGCTATAAGAATAACTTATTTCTCCGTCTATAATGCGTGACGAGATTTTGGCGAAGAATTTGGAGGAATGTCGCCAACTTTGCGACTTTTTGAAATCTTGCCAAATTAACGAAAATCTCGCCAAATGGATAAAAATGACGCTAAATCAATGAAAATGACGACTAATTGTCGAAAATTCAATATCTTGGAAAGAATATTAGTATCTACTATAAGAAAAACCAATTTTTTTACTGTAAAAGTTGTAAATTCATTACATTATATAAGGAAAGTCATGTGTTGCCCACATCTATTAGTATCTATTATAAGAAAAACCTATTACTTTCCTTATATACATAATGTATAAGGAAAGTATTGTGACGGGGTCGAAAATTCGAATTCGAGTTTTCGACGGGAGAGCACGTTTCAAGCATCCATGATTACGAATCAAACATTTTTGAAGTGATGTCTGTGTGTGTGTGTGTGTGTGTGTCAGTGAGTCTTTGGAGACGATAACCGACGAACGAATGGACCGATTTGAACAAAATTTGGTATAAAAATCACAATCCGTAAACGCTGGAAGCCTGTTGTTTTTATACGCAATCGAATGTTCAGAACCCCCCTAAATTTTCGAATGAAATTTTAAAAAAATCGTCAAAAAATCAAAACCGCTAATAAAGTTAGGCAAATAGACATTTCTTATGTAATATTTCATTAGAAAACGATTGACATAAATTTTAGAACGCTAACATGAACCGTTCTCGAGTTATTGTACATTTTTAAAAAAAAATTATCAAAAAGTCATATAAAATAAAAAAAAAAATATTTCCTATTGAGAAACATGTTCAATTTTCATATGTAATACCACGCAATAAATTGGGAGACATTATTCTCGTGGATCTAAGCTCGTTCCATTCATGAAAATAGATACTTTAAGTAATACTTTTGTATTTGAACGCCAATAGTCATTTATTGCTGTAAGAATAATTTATTTCTTCGTCCATAACGCTTGGCGAGATTTTGGCGACGAATTTGGCGAAATGTCGCCAACTTGGCGACTTTTTGAAATGTTGCCAAAGTAACGAAAATATCGCCAAATGGATAAAAATGACGCTAAATCAATGAAAATGACGACTAATTGTCGAAAATTCAATATCTTGGAAAGAATATTAGTATCTACTATAAGAAAAACCAATTTTTTTACTGTAAAAGTTGTAAATTCATTACATTATATAAGGAAAGTCATGTGTTGCCCACATCAGATTTTTTTTTTTTTTTTTAGTATTTCATGAAATGGGTATACTTAATTTTTATTATTAATTTTTATTTTGGCCATGAACATCAAAAGTGAAAATTTTTCACATCCCTAAATAAATCAGTTATGTACAAATTCGCAAATTTAATGATATCGCAAAAATACAAAAAGACGAAATTATTAAGAAGTTGAGGGAGAAAATGTTAAGGGGGGAGGAGCGGCTCAAAATGAAAATGTCTATATCACTAATCTCCAAAGCATAGGGTCATAGCCATAGCTAGACTTGGGTCTGGAAATTGGCTTGTCCCACTGGAAAACTGCTTTTGAAGAAAACTAGAATTTGAATTTTTGATTCCGTTGCAATATTTGCCCTTTACATTTTACTGTGTATATGTAGGGAAAGTAACAAAATCTGATGTGGACAGCACATGACTGCCTCTAGAAAATCAAGTCCATTTTCTCTTTCTGTCTTTCACAATTCAATAAATTGAGTTTAATTGTTCAAAATGACAGGGTAATTATTTTAAATTACACAGAATTTGCAGTTCTAGCTCCATTTAGCTTTTCATTCTAGCTCCATCTAGCTTTTCATTTTGCTACTGGACGTATTTTCAAAAATGCAAAAACGTATGATGCAAAATTGCGGAAAAACTGATATATCGCGAGAACGGTTATTCCTAAAAAATGCGATTGGTTTTATTATTTTTGTCATAATTACGTATAAAATAAGCATTTAATTGATACATTTGAGCTTATGTAGATTTTAATTTAGATCTTGACGAATTTTGCTTGCCATTTTGCAAAAGAAAGCAGTTTTCCGAATCGTACCAAAATCTAATCAGCACCAGGGTATCCCATAAGTGACTTATCGACAAAATTTTGCGAAATTTGTTTAATTTGTTTTTAAGATAGAGTGGAAACATAAATTGCAGAGACAGACACACACATAGAAGTTACGTTAAAAAATTATTTTCGAGCTTTAGCAGTGGAGTATTTTGAAATTCAATTTGAGAGGAGTTCAGCTTTAAACTTAGTTTATATCAAACTCAAAGGGTCTAAGTTAGAGATCTGCAGGACTCGGGCTTGGATCGTGGGCTTAGACCCGATCTTACTGGCTGGGCCACGTTCTATTAAATTCGGGTCAGGCAGGTCAAAATAAATAAAAAGGCCATAAATAGATCAAAATTGAAACAGAAAATTTGAAATGACATATGGAACAGAATTCTCAATTAGCTGATGAAAATCTCCCTCTCCCATAATAAACGTTTGCTTTACGGAGATTGCAGATGGGTAAATTAGCCATATACAGAAAAATCAGATGTGGGCAGCACATGACTTTCCCTGCAGACTTATATATTTACGTTCTCTTTATTTTAATTAAATTTGATTTACTCTTTAATTCAATTTTCGTTCTCATTTGGTAACTGGACTTATTTTCAAAGATGGCGTAGAGAAAATACGAAACAACTAAAATATCTCGAGAACGGCTAGTCCTAGTGTAATGGGGTTGGTCTTATTCTTTTCATCGTTAAAAATTACGCATGGAACAAGCATTTGATGAATATATTTTAGCACATCTAGTTTTCATTTTAGATTTTGACGATTTTTGTGGGCCATTTCGCAAAAAAGATTTCTTTCTTCCCCAAAAAAGACTTATTTTATCCCGAATCGCACCAAAAATTAATCAGCACCAGGGTCACCCCCAAGTGCCTTACCTACCAGATTTTATGAAATTCGGTCCATTAGTTTTTGAGTTAGAGTGGATACATACATTGCACAGACAGACAGACACACACACAGACCTCACCCCAAAAATAGTTTTTTGTATTCTAGAGGTCTCGAAACGTGTGGATCCGCCGAAAACTCGAATTGCGATTTTCGACATGATTCCAGAACTTTCCCTATATATTACCATGTATTGCAGGGAAAGTAAAACTCCGATGTGGGCAGCACATGACTTTCCCTGTAGACTTATATTCCCGTTCTTTTTATTTTAATTAAATTTAATTCACTTTTAATTCAATTTTCGCTCTCATTTGGTAACTGAACTTATTTTCAAAGATGGCGTAGAGAAAATACGAAAAAACTAAAATATCTCAAGAACAGCTAGTCCTAGTGTAATGGGGATGATCTTACTCTTTTTATCATTAAAAATTACGTATAAAACTAGCATTTAATGGATATATTTGTGCATACGTAGTTTTTAACACTTTACGACAAAGTTGAAAAGTGTTTATGGCTTTGTTCATTCTGTCTGTCTGTCTGTCTGTCTGTCTGTCCGTTAGCACGATAACTGCCGTAAAAATGACTTAATCAAAATGAAATTTTAGTATGTTGTTCAGACGGTCTGTAGGACCTATAGGAATATAAATGAATAATATCACCCAATTAGTTTTGGGTTGAACCCGGGTTGAAAAAATGAAATACATTGAGCGCTATAGGAACTAATTTTTCAAACATTTTTTAAGCGGATTTAAATTTCACAAATTGCTTCGAAAATTTTAGGTAATATTCAAATTGTTCCATAAAATATATAAAAAAAAAATTCAGCGAAATATATTCAGTAGTTCTTTAAATAAAAATTAAAATAATAATTACACCTCTTGTATGAAACGATCACGTGACCATGATATGAAACGATCACATGACACACTTCAAAATGATATATGGCATCCATCTTGTTTAAAAATCGTGATTTTTTTAAGTTCTTTTTAATTCATATTGAGTGTTGTATCCGTCCTAAAACTACTTTATTTTTGCTTAAATTCTGTGCATCTACATACTGAAACAACGCAATGACAATATATTTGAGTTTAAATGCTCATCTAAATTTGATTATTTCTACAACTAAGCCTATTTTTCACCTATGTAAAATGTAAACAGCAAAATATGTAGAATGAGTTGTATTAGAATTCCTGTATTTTTTTAACATAAAATAATTTAGTGCATGGAGTCTGCATGGCTGATATGAATGAAATATTAATTGATTTTATAAAGAGAAGGACGATTTTTTTCGATGAAGTTTTAAGCATAGAGTTTAATTATTTGTAGCTCCATGGTCTTAAATAAAATGCTTAAATAAAATAAATTATTATAGTATTGTGATGAATGAAATGAATGGGAGAAAGTTATGAATGAAATCCTGTTTTTATAGAGAGATCCAGGCGTGTTATTTTTTCTATGACGTCATTTGAATTCATTTCAGTTGTTTTCGATGAAGTTTTCAAATATAATAAATTATCGTAGTATTATGATAATTCTAAAACTATTACCGAGGAATGTATAAGATGTTTTTAGAGATGTTTAAACCAGGCAATTTATATTTCAATGCCGTCATTTGAATGAAGTTCATTTTTTTCGATGAAGGTTTAAGTTTTCAAATATAATAAATTAATGCAGTATTGTGATAAGTTTCAAAAAATTACCGAGGAATGTATTGCACCACACACATTTTAAACTTGTTTCAATAAAATTGCATTGAAGTTGGAAAGTGTTTCATAATCAATGCTTTAAGCATGATTGATCTTTCTTGTTTATATATTTTATGGAACAATTTGAATATTACCTAAAAATTTCGAAGCAATTTGTGAATTTTGAATCCGCTTAAAAAATGTTTGAAAAATTAGGTCCCACAGGGCTCAATGTATTTCATTTTTTCAACCCGGGTTCAATCCAAAACTAATTGGGTGATATTATTCATTTATATTCCCATAGGTCCTACAGACCGTCTGAACAACATACTAAAATATCATTTTGATTAAGTCATTTTTACGGCAGTTATCGTGCTAACGGACAGACAGACAGACAGACAGACAGAATGAACAAAGTCATAAACACTTTTCAACTTTGTTGTAAAGTGTTAAAAATCTGATGTGGGCAACACATGACTTTCCTTATATAATGCAATGAATTAACTACTTTTACAGTTAAAAAAATGTTATTCTTATAGTAGATACTTATATTCTTTCCAAGATATTGAATTTTCTTCAATGAGTCGTCATTTTCATTGATTTGGCGTCGTTTTTATCAATAGGGCGAGATTTTTTGTTAATTTGGCAACAATTAAAAATGTCGCCAAGTTGGCGACATTCCGACAAATTTCTCGCCAAAATCTCGCCAAGCGTTATGGATGGAGAAATAAATTATTCTTACAGCAGATAAATGACTATTGGCATTCAAATACAAAAATATTGCTCAAAGTATCTTTTTTCCTGAATGGAACGAGCTAGTTCCACGAGAATGATGTCACCAAATTTATCGCATGGTATTACACATGAAAAGTGAACATGTTTCTCAATAGGAATTTTTTTTTTTTTTATATGACTTTTTGATAATTTTCTTGAAAATTGTGCAGTGTTTCGAGAATGGTTCATGTTAGCGGTCTAAAATTTATGTCAATCATTTTCTAATGAAAAATTACATAAGAAATGTCTATTTGCGTAACTTTTTTAGCGGTTTTGATTTTTTGACGATTTGTTCAAAATTTTACTCGAAAATTTAGGGGGGTTCTGAACATTCGATTGCGTATAAAAGCAATAAGCTTCCAGTGTTTACGGATTGTGATTTTTGTACCAAATTTCGTTCGAATCGGTTCATTCGTTCGTCAGTTATCGTCTCCACAGGCTCACTGACACACACACACACACACATACTTTCACACACACACATACACACACACACACACATACTTTCACATACACACATACTTTCACACATACACACACATACTTTCACACACACACACCGACATCACTTCAAAAATGTTTGATTCGTGATGAGGGATGCTTGAAACGTGCTCTCTCGTCGAAAACTCGAATTCGAATTTTCGACCCCGTCACAATACTTTCCTTATACATTATGTATATAAGGAAAGTAAAAATTGGAGGGTTATCAGTGGCACAACGCATAAATTAATGAATTCCACGAATACGATAATTTACGGCCTTGATTAGATAATTCAATTTAATATGCTTTTGCATAATTCTTGTATGATGGTTAAAGCGGTATTATTAAATAATCAACGAAACTAAGAATAAATAAACTTTAATGTTTTATTCTCAAAGGTGCGGTATTAATGGCAATCAACGCATTAACAATAAACTTACTAAATTATACCACTGCATGATAGTAGACGGATTCTTTTTCCTCTATTTACTAGGTGCAGATTTCCCTACAACTTTTGAAAGAATGGCTGATGTTATGTTACTAAAGTTATGCAAAATAAATTCCAAATGAATTGACATTGTATTCGATAGTTAAGGGTCTCCGTCCATCAAATATTATGTAAAGCATGCGAGAGCATCAGAAAATAGGGATATTGCATTTTCAATCACTTAATGTGAACAAAAAAGGCCTTCGGACTTCATCAAAGCCCTAAAAAATAACAATTTCAAAGTTGCTTTAATCGAGTTCTTGGTAGACTATTGGATGCAGCTTTTATGATATGCTTTTATGATACAATATATAATTTTGAATTGTTACTTGTAAGGGAAAATGTCTTCCTTTGTTTTCTCTAACGTAATTTTTCTTTTAAAATTAAACTTTAAGGTTGTTAAAAATAACTTTATGGCATTATGACTTTCTAACAAATATTTTTTTTATTTCTTTAGATATTAGAAACGAATTTTAAGTTTTTAACATTAATTAAAAAGTAATCTGTGGAGCTACAATTTATTATCTTTAAATAGGCGTCAGATACAATTCATTTTAAGGGAAAGTTAAAAGATGCAAAATATCTTATGTCCACAGATTTCTAAACTAAATAAAATTAAAGCACTTTAGCGTAGAAAATAGGATAACATAATTTGAGCTTCTTAAACCTACGTTTGAAGTAGTAGATTACCTTTTCATCATTGGCTAAACTTGAAGTCAAAAGCTTTAAAACGATTTTCCTTTTAAAATGTTTAATATTTTTAGTATTGTTTGGAAAATCTTCTATAAAAATCCTAAATCTGTTCCAAAAATATGAAAATATGAAAAGTAGTTTTATTGGGTTTTGCTTTTCAATTCAATAATTCGTAGAAGCTTTTGCTACTCTAAAGGAAATTACATGTCTTTGAAATATAATAATAATGGTAGAAAATCTATGACAGTAATTGTAGTATAAATCCCATATGAAGAATAATGGATTACATACTGAAGTGCGCTAAATTTGAATTTTATAAATAAACACTTATGTCAGAGAAAAATTCAACACATTTAAATCACAATTGAAATATGTTTATTTTATTCCATAACAATTGTTGGACACTTTCAAAACATAATCTATATATATAAAGAAGAAAAGTATGTATGTATATATGTATGTATGTATGATCCAACATCACGGGAGAACGGCTGAACCGAATTTGATGAAATTTGGTGGGTAGTGTTAAAATAACCCCACTTAAAATTTAGTCTATGTTTTGAGTTTCTAACACCAGGGGTTGTCGCGATATTAATGAAAAACCAAACTTTCGTTCGTCTCATCATCACGGGAGAACAGCTGCACCGAATTTAATGAAATTTTGTGGGAAGCTTTACAATAACCGCCCATAAATTTTGCCCAAGTTTCGAGTTTCTAAGACCAGGTGTTGTCGAGATATTAATGGAAAAAGAAACTTTTTCCTAGGAGTTCTATTCTCTAACTCCATGATTCCCAACGAAAAAGGTTGAAAATCGTTGGTTTAAAACGTGAAAGTCAATTAAATCGCTGAGTTTTGTGGGAGTTTATTGAACGTATTAGTCACTTTTAAAATCGCAGGTTTGAAATATGAATTTAGAGGGAAACTCTATCACCGTGGTTTATTTTTCACAGGTTTATTCAACAAATATTATTAATTTGAATAATAAAAAATCTGATGTGGGCAACACATGACTTTCCTTATATAATGCAATGAATTTACTACTTTTACAGTTAAAAAAAATGTTATTCTCATAGTAGATACTTATATTCTTTCCAAGATATTGAATTTTCTTCAATTAGTCATCATTTTCATTGATTTAGTGTCATTTTTATAAATTTGGCGAGATTTTTGTTAATTTGGCAACAATTAAAAATGTCGCCAAGTTTTCGACATTCCGTCAAATTTGTCGCCAAAATCTCGCCAAGCGTTATGGACGGAGAAATAAGTTATTCTTACAGCAGATAAATGACTATTGGCGTTCAAATACAAAAGTATTACTTAAAGAATCTTTTTTCATGAATGGAACGAGCTATATCCTCGAGAATGATGTCACCAAATTTATCGCATGGTATTGCATATGAAAAGTGAACATGTTTCTCAATAGGAAATATTTTATTTTATTTTATATAACTTTTTGATAGTTTTTTTGAAAAATGTGCAATATCTCGAGAACGGTTCATGTTAGCGTTCTAAAATTTATGTCAATCGTTTTCTAATGAAAAATTACATACGAAATGTCTATTTGCGTAACTTTATTAGCGGTTTTGATTTTTTGACAATTTTTTCAAAATTTCACTCGAAAATTTAGGGGTGTTCTGAACATTCGATTGCGTATAAAAACAATAGGCTTCCAGTGTTTATGAATTGTGATTTTTGTACCAAATTTCGTTCGAATCGGTCCATTCGTTCGTCAGTTATCGTCTCCGCAGACTCACTGACACACACACATACACACACAGACACACACACAGGCATCACTTCAAAAATGTTTGATTAGTGATCAGGGATGCTTGAAAGTGCTCTCCCGTCGAAAACTCGAATTCGAATTTTCGACCCCGTCACAATACTTTCCTTATACATTATGTATATAAGGAAAGTAATAAATGAATATAAAAGTATCTATCTATTTATCTCTCTCTCTCTCTCTATATATATATATATATATATATAAAGAAGAAAAGTATATATGTATGATCCAATGGATCTGATTGGCTACTCTTTGGCTAATCAGATCTATTTTTTTCTTACATAATGCAATGAATTTCCTTCTTTCACAGTGAAAAAACAATGTATAAGATTTAAGGCCCTATATGCTCTGGTGTAATTTTTTATCAGAAGTTTCCATCGTAAATCCCGAGAAACGTCGGGTAATCGTTGCTAGTTTAAGTATAAGGAAAAGTTGAACAACGTATATAAGGCACAAATAAGACAATAATGAAGCATACAGCTGTTTCGAGGATACGCTGCATCCCCTACGTTAGTGCAAGGAAATCAACAAACCCTATGTCAAAAAGAGGAAATACGCCCATTTCGCCATTTCTGCGGACGTAGCAAGTAGGGAGGGCGGTACACCCTAGTTAACTGAAACACATTAAAGGGGTGTGATGACGTAGATTCACTAATTTCTATCCCTAGTTGAGAAGGCAGATTGACTGAAGTTTTATTTGGACATTTTTAATAATTTAGAGTAATTTTTCTTATAAATAGTAAGAACACAAAAAATAACCAAATACCTGAGCTCTTAAGTAATTTAGCAAATACCACACTTATTACTGGTGGTGCAGGTACTTATTATTACAGGAATTGCACATGATAAAAAAACAAAAAAACTGAGTTATTTTACTTGCACACTATAGTATGTGTTTCTCTATATTGGCACACCTGTTAAATATATTAGTCACTCATAGCCTTACATGTCATGCCACATTATTTCAGGAAAGGTTAACTTTTCTGGGAGACGTAGTTGAGATCTTGTGATGAGTCTTTAAACACAAAGGCGTCCGTTTCTTTGAAGTGTCGCCCATGGCTTATAGGTTAATAGGAGTTGGAGACATGATTGATTTTTAGAACTACGCGTCACTTTTTGTGAAATTCGATTTGGCGATAAATCTGTCATTCGAATTTCTTCGTGTAAAAGTTTCATCATACTTTGGGAGAGGGGGGCTACCAAAGGGGTTCACGCGGCTACCCCTCTTAAATATGGACACAATGTAGTATCACATCTCCAGACACACCGTTGTCTGTCATTGTCCAATAACATTTTTCCGCTTGCGCCTGTTGCTTAGTGACATATGCATATTTGTAGTTTACTTTCAAAAATTCATTTTGTCGTCTTTTCTTTGTGTATCTATGTAAAACACTTACAATCGAGCTATTACAACTGATATTTTTTTTCTTTTAGCTTTGTTGCCGTTCCTGTTCCTAACTTCTTCAATTTTCCGCTAACAGCGCTGTAATCACTTTTATTTCATGAGGTATATTCACAGCTTTTTGTTCTGGCTATGAGCATATGATGTATCATGACCTGGCTATCTGGCATGATCTGGCTATGAGTATCATGGGAATAGGAAACGCGCGAATTTTGTTCTCGGATTCTCTGAAGAGACTGAGAATCTATTTGGATGTCACTGAGGAAGGTGTGCACAGCACAATTAAAAATCTCTGCGCAGGTTGTTTACGTCTGGATATTGCCACTTCAAAATTAACAAATAATTTTTAATTGTAATAATGAGAAAAATTGCTATATTTTACAACGACTCGCAAAGTCCTCCCTGATCCGTGGCGTCACGAATGACGAAATGCTATGCTCACCAACGTCAGGTCTGACAACTTTTCTGATTGGTTACCGGGTTGATAACCCAATCTTAGATTAAAGAACCTTGTATAGACACTTTGTTATAGATACATCTAACATGTACACTTACAGACTTTAATTCTGAAGATATTTATGTGCTCAAAGCCTTTCCTGGGAACCCTATATAAAAATCGATTCAAGCAGCAGTACTCAGCATAGCTTGCAATCTTCCGAAGATGCTTTGTTCAACAAATTTACTAAAGGCTCAGAAAAAGTAAGGAAGGATCATAAAAACAAAGAGAAATTGGTGATTTGCAAAATAAAACCATTCTAGCATCCTTTTACGAGCGGGTGTTATCTTATTTTGAGAGGAATTTCATGGAGTCTGAAATAAGTCATTCTCGGATCTGCTCTGAAACTTTTATCTTTTTTATCATCGAACTCCAAATGCAATGACGCTTACGTTGATAGATAAATTTAATGTCTTTTCCCCTTTCTTATGTTGAGTGTGTTTGGAACTATGCAATATCCAGGATATTAAGGAAAGTAAATATGATCTATGGAAATATAAAGGAAGAACAGTTTTTATTCACATGTCGTGCGAAATATTTTAAAACGGTTTAGTAGGGTCTATTTGAAATGCATAAAGAAAAACTCTGTCGCAAAGCTTAATGAATAAAGCGCAGTCTGACGAACCTGCTGTCGGTAGTTTTATTTAAGGTTCTTTAATGTTGGATTATCAGCCCGGTAACCAAACAAAACGTTGTCAGCCTAACGTCGGTGATATTAGCATTTTGTCATTCGTGACGCAACGGATCAGGATAGTTGTCAAAACATAGCAAGTTTTCTTATTATTACAATTAAAAATTGTTCGTTAATCTTGAAGTGGAAATATCCAGACATAAATAACCTGCACAGAGAGTTTTAATTGTGCTGTGCACACCTTCCTCAGTTGCGTTCAAAGAGATTATCGGTCTTTTCAGAGAGTCTGAGAATAAAATGCTTGTGTTTGCTATTCTAGTGGCATAATATGCGTAAAGCAAGAATAAAAAAAATAAAATCAGTCAGGCCCGAGATAAATCACCTTGGTTCTATTCCCCGCTGTGACAAAAGTTTTATGCAATGGCTACCAAGTAACTTAACCTTGCAGATTAGATGTAGTGGATGACTATTTACTTCTAAATAACACCAAAATAGATTCTTCTTAGAGACTGACTAAAAGTTTCATGGAATAAGGTCATATTTAAAAAAAAATAACAACAACAGAGGAATGAGCAAGCATGTCGTACAAATTCTAGGTTTTAATTCGATTTCATAAATGAAGGAGCCAGTGGGATACACTCTATACATAGAATAGCAGACAATTGTCTTATTATCGCAATGGATGTTGCGCCTATGTTAAGCCGGATATTGCTGACTTGATGTTCCTTTGCGACAAAAAGTTCTTCACACACTTCCTTTTGTAAAATATTTCCCAATTTACCGGCCCCCGTCATACTTTCCTTTATCTGAAAGCCGATTTATTATCCAAGTAAATTACTCTGAAATCTTCTGCAAAAAATGAAACACTATGAAATTCTCCAAAGACGTTATTAGATGCCATTATTGGAAATATACTAAAGGTTCAACAAGAAAGTGTGAAATAGACATAAAAACAAAAATAAAAATGGATGATTTGCAAAATTAAACAGTTCTAGCCCCTTTTACGAGATCGTGTTATCTTATTTTGAGAAGAATTTTATGGAGAAAGTTCTGAGATAAGCAATTCTCGGATTTGCTCCCGAACTATATCTTATATATCATAGACCTGTAAATACAGCGACGATCTCAGCGATAGATAAACAGAATGTATACGCATCTTTCTTATATTGTGTCTGTTTAAAGCTATGGAATATTTAGGATATGAAGGAAAGTAAAAAATATATGGAAATATGGCGGAAGAATTGCTGTTTTACAAATGTCGAGCAGAAATTATATGCTTAGATGGAATTTATTTTAGATTTTGTAGAAGCCACTTCAAATATAGAAATAAAGGTTTTCTTTACAGCTTCTCAATGAATAAAGCATAGTCTCCTTGCTGAATCCTTGAAACAGCTGTATTCTGCTTTATGTTATTTGTGCTTATTTACGTTGTTCTATTTTCCTTATCCTTTGCGCAAAATGTATTTTACTTACTGATAGTGTCTGCCTAATCGGATATCGGTAGTTCTAATCTCCAATCTGTGACAAAAGTTGTGTACAATAGCTCCCCAAATACTTTACCCTGCAGGCTAGATGTCAAGGATGGCTAATATTTAAATAATACTACAATGTGATTTTTTCAGATAGTACTAATTCATGGCAGCAATTGACGTTAAAGTTAGGCAAAACAGCATTATATCTTGCAAAAAGGCAGATTAATGAGGAAGTCGAATTGCTCGAAAGTTTAACTTAGTTCTGAAATTTAAAGAGTTAGCCCTTGAATTATACTTCATATATGGAAAGACGGGCTTTAGTAATTCAATGGATAGGCCGTCATTTATCTTGAAGGAGATTGTTGGTTCGATTATTTTCTGAAATAACAGTTTTATGCGCAGTCCCTTTTGTAGAATACTTTTTAATTATCAAAGCCTGTGTCACACTTCCTGTCAACTTTACGTAAACATTTGTGAAACAAAAATCCTCTGAAAAAAAATCACTATGAATTTTTCGATGATGTTATTAGAAGACACTATTTGAGATGACGCGATTGTAGTTTGCTAAAATTATGTTACGACATTACTGGGCAGCAGAGACTAAAGATACAGAAATTATTCTACAATGGCAGGCGACAATGTGTCTGCAGATGTGCAGTAGATAATGCCCAGATTTGGCAAGGTCTTGAGACCACGTGAGACCACCTACAACCGGAAAAAGAACAATAAAATTTCTTCCCGAAGAAATACGACAGACAGATTCTTCAGTAAATGGGATTTTTGCAGATTATTTCAAGGATAGACGCCGAGCAAATTACAGAAGCCAGGGGCGTATTGAAATTCATATTTTAACCAATGGAGGCTCAATAGGCTGACGACTGGAGAGTTGGAACGAGTGAGAGGTAGAAGAACTTTGAGTTTTTCGACAAGGTGAACTTGGATGAAAGATTTGGAAAAAGAAGGTCGTTCAAGGGTCGACAACGAAACATCCAGGCGGAGATGTGTGGCCACAACAATGATTCCATCCATCCATCCTTCTCCAAAACAGAGATAGACCTTTTATTTTGTCATCTCATAGACCGAACTCGTCCACTCTTAGCCCCAGAAGCCATACTTGGAATTAATGCGGGTTTCTGTAATTAGCGGTTGGGTTAAGAATAACCCAAAATGATGAATTAATAATATAAACACCTTGATTTATCTGTCTATCTATCTATCTCCATGGGTAACGCTGCTACAAAATGTTGCAAAACGTGTTTCAATCACGGATAAACATTTCAATTTTTATGATATAACCATGGAGCTTTACGTAGTGCATGACATCATATACTGAAAGTGAGGGCATGATGTGAACGATCTGTTTCTTACGTAATGTAATGATTATACTTCTTTCCCAGCAAAATTATGATGTAGCCATGAAGCTTTGCGTAGCGCATGGCAGCAGATACTGAAAATGGGGCTATGATATAGGCAGCCCGTTCCCTACATAATGCAATGACTATACTTATTTCACAGCGAAATTATGATGTAACTACGTAGCGTATGACTTCAGATAATGAAAGTGAGACCCTGGTGTTATTTTATTTTTATCCTTTTATTCTTATTTAAGATACCACGCAACTCAGAGTCTCACGGTCATTCAGTTAACATGTTTAACCAAGGCTTAACTATATCCCGCGTCCCGCGCTTGCTTATCAACGGAACGCGGGATACAGTTGAGCCTTGGTTTACCATTCGAAATAGCTCAAGCTCCTTCCAACGAAAGTAGTAAATATTATTCTTGCGTGTTTTTGTTTATTACTTTTAGGACAGAATGCTCGCGGGTCTGACTAGTATCTAATATTTAACATGTCGAGAAATGCATATCAGTAATATCTAAAATGCTGTTAATTGTGTTGTTGTTGTTGAGACCCAGACCGTCCGACTTACCAGAAAGGTGTAAGGTAACTGTTTGGACGGCCGGGAAGTTCCACCCAATTTAGACCGGAACCCACCCAACTAGCACACTTCCGTTTTTAATTCGTTGAAAAATCGGAACCCAGTTTCGTTTTTATTTCGTTGAATATGTAACGAAATAAAAACGAAAAGATGTCTCGGCGCTTCCACTATTTTGCAACCAATTTTTAAAACGTTACTTTTTCGTTTTTCACACATTACTTTTGCATGGAGATTTATATGATAACGATATGTATCGCAAAAGAAACGAAAATGTAACGGAGCGGACGGAAAAAAAAACGAAAATATAACGAAAGTTAACGCAAATAGAGCGAATATGTAACGAAATATAGAAACGGAAATGTAACGAAACGGACGCAAAACAAACGAAAATATAACGAAATGGACGCAAAACAAACGAAAATATAACGAAATGGACACAAAACAAACGAAAATGTATCGAAAGTTTACGCAAAAAAAACGAGTATGTAACGAATGCTAACGAAAATAAAGCGAATATGTAACGAAATATAACTCAAAAGAAACGATTATGAATCGTAACATAGAGAATGCATTAAAAGGATATATTTCCTTCAATCTTTTGTTTCAGTTTTTCCATGCTAGAATATGGGGGGGGGGGGGGGGGGGGAATTAAACCTCGGGCTATGTCAGTTTTGGGGATTTTTCGCTGCTATTATTTGCAAGGACAGATGTTGAGAAATTCGATAGAGTAACTAGATGTATTTCTAATATTTCTGAGCAGCATTAATTTTACAAAAATTTTAGAAACACTTCTCTAATTATTTTATCAATGTTTTAATAAAGCACAAATTTTCCTCTTTTTAGAATTTATGCCTTGCAAAAAACAACAGGACATATCCTAAAAACTAAATGATATTTAGTACTATATTCCATATGTTACCATGGAAAAACTGAAACCAACAGTTAAAAGGAAACTATCCTCTTAATGTACGAGTAGCATGCTAAACTGAGTAATGTAACGAATAAGCAAATATTTTTATGCAAAACAAACCATTTTAAATAACTTTTATGCTCTGTTAAATAGCATTTCAAATTCTAGAAGAAAAATCCACTAAAAATTACATTTTAAATGTTATTTACGAAACACATCTTGTGTTTTTTCGTTGGAAAATATTTACATATTCTATTACATGTTTGTTACTGAATTCTGCACATTATTTTTCAGTTTCGTTGATTTGCTTCCTGGTGATTTCAAGCTTTACCTTGTAGGAGCATATGTTCCAAGTTTCAAATTAGAACATTATTCACATGCAATTTAATTAATATACTAGTGTTAACACTGTTGACTTTTTCATATAAAGAAAAATTAACATATCTTTTTTTTCCAAATTTAAGATTTTAAAAGTGTATACCTTTAGGAGTGTGGACCTTCCAATCTTATTAGATTGCATTTACCTAAATAAAATCACTTCAGGTAAAATGGAAAACTTTAAAAGTTAAATAATCATTCCTCTTTGTTGTCTACATTTTTCTTAAGCACAGGTGTAAAGACTTGATCCCCCCCCCCCTCCTCCACAAAAAAAAAAAACCTGCAACAGTATATAAATGTTTTTCTTCTTTCTCTAGTTCCATTTTAAAATCTACTTCTGAACTAGATAGATTGAGGCGAGATGTTTTAGCTATCGATGCTATTGAAAATTTATTTCAATGTTTGATCTGTATTTAGCCATGTGATCAGACATAGATTTTATAATCCTGACAACAGAAGGCTAAATAAAAAAATATCAGTTTCATTTTAACTTTGTAAATAAAATAATTTTAAGTTGTATTTCATAAAATTTTGAGTAATTAACAAATAAAGACATTATAACAGCTTTTTAAAAAGAAATGAGAGTAGTAGTTTTAAAAATATTTTACAAATTATATATATATTCTTTATTTACATGTAACTGAAATTTTTGATAACTGTTAATTGTCTATTTTAAACAATACAGTATATTTAGATTTGTCCACTAACAAGACTCAACTAAGAATCCTGTTATCGCACATACACTTTATACACCATTTAAATGGCCCGAACTACCATTCTGCTGCTCATGACTTCAGACGAGTCGATAGTTCTGGGCTTTCGACACCATTTAAATGGAACAAGTTTTATCAGAAATTAATTTACTTTAATTTTTCAGTTTATAATAGAGTAACATAAAATCAAATCTCTTGTTATATTTACTTTGAATATAAAATGAGAAAAAACAATATACTCTGAAATAAAATTAAACATTCGTTCTCTGCTTAAAGTGCGTACTTGTGGAAAGTTTATTCAAAATGACATAAGGTGATAATTGCATAAAACCAATTTTGGATTTGGGGATTTATTTTCCATATATAAATTGTATTTTGGAATGATGCCATTTTTGTTGAGCGTGTTAGCTCAATGGAGCTTTTGGAGAAGTCAACATCATAAGATATTCCCAACTTTTTTTTATTCAAACACCTTAACTGTACTGCTACCATTTAGGGAACCATAAATTGTTAGGCTCATATTTTTGTGATATTTTGTAAGAACATATTATTCTTAATAATTAAAGAACAATGTTTGTATATGAGACATAGATATATTAAAAGACTACCCTAATTTAAGAAGCAATTTATGTATTCTATTTCCATCACGAAACAGCTTCAACAAAAACAAATAATGTTTCTTGGAATAAACAAAATTAAAATTTTTATTAAAGTAATTCTTCAGACATTAATAACTGTAATTTTTCACTCTTGTATACATGCAGTGTACATGAAAATTATAGCAAGATTTAAGGTTTAAGTTAAAAATAATAATAAGGTTTCGAACTGCACACAAGACTCTGAAACAGATATTTTATTTAAAAATATCACAAAACTTTATACTAAAATTGAAAAACATCTAAAATATGCTTAAAAAAGAGAAATAACTTTTATTCAAAAATATACTTTAAGATGAATAGCAAACCATATATTTTTTATTTTTAAAGCATGATCAATGAGTTTCTGTTTGGAATCTGTAAGTTGATATCGGTTAAAGATATTTAGAAGTAATTTCCATAGATTTTAAGACAATTGTTTTATTGACGAGCAAGGTTGGAGACGTCATTGCGGTAGAAATTTGCTGTATTCAAAAATCCAATACAGCATGCTTCATATCATTATTCAACAAGAAGCAATGTCCTTTTCATGTCTTTTTCAATAGACTGAAGAAGTAAAAATTGCAAGGAGAGAGTTCTGAAGAGAGATCTACGGTTGCTTCAGTCTCAGTTTTAAAGGCTTGCAATCTGTTCTGCACAAGAAGTGGGTGTTCAACACATGTTCTTTACAACACCATTGTGGTCAAACTGCCACCATATTGAATATATGCTATAGAAAGCAATGAACTCCAAGACTGTGTTGCTTTCCATGTTGAAACTCAGCAAGTGTTGCAGACAAACTGCTATACAGTAGGGCCTCTGATTACTACTGACAGCTCACAGGATCCACCATCAGCGCACTTTGCTGTATCCTAGGCTCCATATGATAATTCTATCAGTTCCATAGCTCCACCATCATCCTTTTTATGTTACTTTCACGGTGTTTCTAAGAAAACAAGAGACATAAATATCTTTAAAAATGAAGCAATTATATTTGTTAAAGATTATTAAACAATTAATTTATGTTACAGATAGGTTTGAGTATTGTTTGTTTAAACATCAAGGATTTTTCTCAAGACATATGTAGAGCTTAAAAAAAATAACGCAGTTGTCAGACAAAGTATTTTAGCTTGAAAATAAGTTCAAATTTTGTTTGGTAGAATAGAAAAACAATTTTAATTCTTTCTTAGACAGTTGAAGTAAGACATATATAGAAATTATTACATGTTTACTTTAAAAAAAATTTCTGCTTATATTTTTATTTTCTTTGTGTAGATCAAATGTATTTATTTTTTACATCTTGATGTTATTGTATTCGTGTAGTATTACATTTATAATAACATTTATTTCTTTTAATATCCTCAGTAAAGATGCACACATTTATACAATTTTTTTTTAAAAAGCTAAATTTACTAAAGAAAAAAAAATTAAGCTTTAATTACAAAAATGTCTTATGAAATAAATTATATTCTTAAAAGCTTTACTACTGAGTACTTTCTAATAAGGTATTTGACTATTTCTTAGACTGAATACTTTTGATCAGTATAAACATATGTTAAAAACAAATTAAAATTTATTAATGCGGGGCTTTTAAAAGTAATTAATACATATTTTAATGGGACATGCAAAAGAAATGCATATGATTTGCTGATTATGGTTCTCTTTCAGATAATAAATTCAGTATTTGGCAAATAGCTATTTGTTGTATCCCAAGTAACTACTGTATATTTCTGAATATAATCCAATCAGTATATAAGCCAAGTCGAATATGTAATTGTAATGTAAGAAATTTGATTAAAACTGTAAACTTGTATATAAGTCGAATAATAATAAAAAAAAAAGAATAAGAAGCATCGGCAAATGTGTGAACGACGAACTATCACAGCCAACCAAATCACATAGTTATGAGGGCATTGTTGATAATGAAAGATAATGACATAGTCTGTTCAGGTTGCTGTGTGAGATCGTCCAGTAGGTTGTGTCAGTAGATGTTCTGGTATATGATTGCCTCTGATTTACTTGTGAAAATAGCACACACAAAACAATGGTTTCATTGTGCTGTAGTAAGTATGAGATAATATTTTTATTAAATTGTTCTTCACTTTTGAAATTACCAGTTCCAAAATTTTCAGCTTTTCAGCTTCTAATATTTTTGCCACGCAATCCAACAATATAATGGCTCGCCTAGTTTTTACAGAGTTTGTTATTTGGAAATCGAAATTCAAAATTTATGTAAAAAAAAGATTATATAAAATTCATTAAAAAGAGACAACAGAATATGATCAATAAGAAAAATAACATATCGAGCTGTAACATGTATTCCACAAACTTATTTGGAAAAGAACGCTCAAGTTAGGCCTCCATCCTCCAGAAACATCCAACCACATGCTAGCATTGAATGATGAATGTGATGTCACAATCTCAACATGTGCAGCTTAAAGGTTATAAATTATGCCTAACTATGTAAGAGTGAATGCTTATTACTTTATTATTGCATAAACAAATACACTTTGTTGCAAAAAATATATGCACCCATAAGAAATTGAGCTACAGCCGTGAAACTCGGCATGAAGGTATTATTTGAGGAGATATGTAAGTGATTAGAATTTGGCGTAACCCTCTAAGTTCAGGTTCCCTTGTTTCAACAAACAAAGAATCTAACGTTTCAACTAGTTGTTCATATCGTGAGGAGATTCTTTCACAAGTCCGTCCATGTGAAAGCCAGCAAGAGGTGGACACTTTAATGATTTTCAGCATGTTTAAATTGTATACGTTTCCTTGAATTTCTTTAAAAATTTCACCCTTCTTTGGGCTATAATGGGACATTTCCCACAAAACTAAAAGTGAGTCAACTGATTGAAGATTGATTGTCATATTTCTTTAATAAGTGAACGAATACTAAAGCTAATCTGTGGTTTCTACAATTTACGTAGATACAATGAAGTAAATGTTGTTTCTTGTTGGAAAATTTAAAAATTTGAAGATGAACAGCAAAGTACGCACTGGCATAGAGTCAATAAGTGTTGGCTGGGTCATAAAAGTACACAGATCCAGTTTCAAAGAAAAACATTGTTCTCTTTATTTCGTGAGAAACATAACTAGGCAAATTACACATTCCAGGTAATTTTCCATGCCACAAAACTTCAAAATATACTATGTACAAAAAGTTTGCAGTTGTAAATAATCAGACAGAGATTCCTTGAAGCATTGGTAGTAAGTAACTATACTACCTCTATCACTTGTGTGTATTTCCAGGCACCATCGAAGGTATCACACTTGGCAAAGGAAAACCAAAGGATAAGACATCAGAAAAATATTTAAAGTGACTTCCGAACGTTTGTAAGTAAATTTAACGTTCAATACATGCTGGTCTAAACTGACCACATCTGCATCCGTCTCGACTAAAAACCGTCGTCAAACGATATCCCGCAGTGCTTCTGCCTAAAGCATTTCTGTCTGCCTGCATCAGACTATCAGCATATGTGTCTAATCGATCATCGTGATCGGATTAAGTCTTCTGATTGAGTCGTCTGAAGTCGTCTGCTGAAGTCGTCTGATTGCTTCAAGAAACCTCTGCCCTATATATCCGAGAATGGACACTTCCGGAAACGCCCCCGGATATGCAAATCAGATGCGTACGCATTGAGAACTGATTTGCATGAAACCTCATGTTGAAAAACGTCACGGTTCACGCCGGTGAACGGAAAGAGTCGTTCATATTAAATTTGCATAAACGCCCGTTCACGGGAACGTGAATTGCGATATATCGATTTTTTCCAACAGTTTAATTCGACGTTGAACACCTGAAAGCTCTCCGCTCATTACATTGGTTCCCTCTAAAACTATAAATAAACAATTGAACAGCTTAACATTTTTTGCTACAGTTGTTTTCTCAATAGCACTCATAATTTCTTCAGCATTGATAGTAGTTAAGTTGTTGTTGTTGAGACCCAGACCGTCCAACCTACCAGAAAGGTGTAAGGTGAGTGTTTGGACGGCCGGGAAGTGCCACCCAATTTAGACCGGAACCCAGTGGGGAGGCATCCACAGGGACTGTACCCTCCTTCCCTACCACCAACCTCTCGGAAGGACTTACGGACCCACATGTTTAACGTGATCGTACTCCGCATGAACACGGAGGCAGTTGTGGCAGCATGCAAACCACCGGGCTACAGCGCCCGAAATGTGCCAACAGCACAAGGTGTTCCCAGGTGGTCACCCACCCAATTACTAACCGCGCCGGATGCTATTTGACATCGGTGATCTAACGAGAACCGGTGTTTTCTGCACGGTAGGGTCGTTGTGGTAGTAGTTAAGTGTACAAGTCCAAGGTACTTTTCTTTAACATTCTCATCACCCTACATTTGGTAACGTACTATTATACCTAGCTGATCACATTGAGATTCATCAATCGACTCGTCAGCCAAAATTGCATAAAATTCTGAACATGATAATTCAGTTAAGGTTTTTTGTTCAATGTAAGTAGAAATGGAATATAAGATATTGTCAACAGATATGCTTAATAAATGAGTTGCAATTTCTTTATCCTCTAAATTTTCACCTAAAAATCTTACAACTGACCCAAAGTTTTCAAATACAGCCCACTGTTTTTTAACCATGAAGTATAAGATTTTGACACATTTGCTTAATAAATAACCTTCTATTGAAATTTGTTTTTGATTGTTTCACAGCCTCTGTGCCTTCAGTATTTTTTTTAGCAATTTCTTGTTTGTCGGCACCCTTTGGAAAGGCAATAGATTGTTTATGTCTATTACTATTTTCAAGCTTCTTTATAGTTCTGATAGGATGACCTCCCTTCAAACTCACACCAACACTTGTTCAACACTTGTTATTACCACTGTACCCAATGGAACATATTTTACATAAAAAGCCTGAAGCTGCTAGACTAGTAAAACCAGTTATACTGTCTTTCATAATATGTTTTTATCAAATAAGCTTTTTTTTTTTTACTGTTTTCTGTAGTTAACAACATATCATCTATATTTTCTTCATCAGAAATATATAGATATTTTCTTATCTATATTTTCTTCATCACCTCATTATCAGAACCTTGTCATCACCTCATCATCAGAAAATTCATGTCCAACGTCAATATTTTCTTTTATATCGTTTTCATTTTAAGTATTCTTTTCTACATCATTTTCAGCATTCTTTTTACATCGTTTTCAATTTCAGCATTCTTTTTCAAATTCACTGCATTTTCTCCTATAGAAAAATTCAACCTCATCTTCATTCGATAATTCAGTTGCACCGTTTTCTGCATTCCTCTTTACATAATATTTGGCGTCACTTTTCTGAATGAAATTTGTCGTTTCAGATGCTCTCTCTACTACTTTATCAGCATTCCGATTTGTAGAAAATTTGGTTGTAATTGTGGAAGTATTACTTTTCTAATCTGCTTGGAACTTGCTTTATGGAAAAAAAAATGTAGGATGCTCTCACAACCACTGCTATCAGCACAACTGATTTTTTTTTACATAATAATCTGAATTTTTTTAGAAGCCCCAGGTTGGAGGACGTCTACTCTTCATAATATTTGGAGTATCACTAACTTTATCCGAAAATAATTATTGTTAATTTAAAATAAAAACTAACTAAACTAATTAAATAGAACTGAAACTATGACGATGATGCTTCACCCTCACCCAATGGTCAGCGAAGTAAAGGCAATCTGCCATTAGGGGGTTTGTATGCCTAACTGAAACTAAATGCAAGACCAAACAGCAAGCAGTGTTGCCATATTACTTCCCAGACTGTCCAACCTACCAGAAAGGTGTAAGGTAACCGCGAATTGGCTGTGTGTCATTCCGCAAGAAACAGTTGATGTTTGTGTATATTTTTATTCTGCACAGAAATCGAAACATTTGAAAATAAAATGTACATGCAAAACACGCTTATGCTAACACAAGACATATTACTTTTGAATTTTCATCCATATTAACAATAATTAAATGCATGACACAGTTGAGGGATAATAAATATAGGCATCAAAAATGAACAAAATTGTGTTTTTCACTTTCCTTAACTATTGTAAAGTGGTAAAATTTTAAACAAAATTCTTTGTGATATTATTCTAGAATTTAATGTGGCTGCTGTCACAATCGAGTGGAAGAAAAAGATTATTCTTCGAATATTGTCGCCCATTCTTGGGGACAAGAATGTGCAATTTCACAAAAAATTATAGTTAAAAGTTTTAAACGAAATTACAGTAGGTTTCCCCAGCAGGAAAATATGTTTCAAGATCCCTAGTGGATGCTTGAAACCATGGATAGTACCAAACCCAATATTATACTATATTTTTTCCTTCACATATGAGAAAGTTTAATATGAGAAACCGTTCTATTTTCTATGAGAAAGTTAAATTTATAAATTAGACACTGTATAAGATAAACAACAATAACTAATAATAAAAAAGAACAAGTATAATAATATACTGTAATAAAAGTTGTGAATGTGATCTCCCCCTCCCAATATAGCTTATTGTACAGTTTTAGACTAATCCTTGTTCTGGTGATAATGATACAATGCATATTTGATGGAATGAGAAAAATAATGTAGGCATTGTGATGCAAGGTTAGACTATTATTGAGAATCATTTGCTTTGGGAGATCCTGAATTATCAAGACATGACAATGTTGGTGATTGGATGTAAGGAACAGACCTTGTCAATGGTTGAGGATTCTCGATAGTTGATTTTAGTGATGTTGACACTGCTAGTTATGCTTCAATTTCTTTACCTTCATAGACAGGATACTTTTGACTTAACAAGTTCTTTCAATTCTGCATTTGTTACCACATCTTGATGGTCTTCAATATATTCTTTCACTTCTTAATCAAGAATGTTAGAAAAACCTTTTCTACCAACTTGTGACTACATAAATGATTTTCTCAACTTTTCCACTGATCCCTGGGAAACCTTTAAAATCATAAGGTCTTCCTGCAGGCATTTAATGTTACTAGTTTTAATTCATTCACTGCAGTTTTAGTAAATGTTATTGTGTCAACAATACTGATGATTTCCAATCACTGGTGTGTAATTTACATTTTATGAATTGCTTATTTCCGAAATTTTCCATTTATGATTTTTTGATTGTGATTGACTGAAACCATAGAAAAGGGGTAACTATGGTATACCAATATTGAATTACTTAAATTTTTTTATTTAGTGTGAGTATAGCTTTTACAATTTAAATTGAATTTAGAGTAGCCTACCTTTAAGCCATTGCCATTTGAATTAAGTCAATAACGAGTAATAAAAATATGGAGTATAAAACATGACTTCCTATTCAGTCCAGAATTAGGGTTTTAAATTAATGTACCTATTCATATGTATAACTAACATGGTCGGATGAGTTTTAATTAAAAATATTTTATTGTTTTATCGTTTCTAAGACAAAGGACATCAGCTAGGAAAGCTGATATTTCAAGGACTCCCAACAGCTTATTTTTGATACGATAAGGAACAGACTTACCTCATAGACTGTCAAAAGTGAATTAATTCAAGACTTGTTAATTGACACGGTACAATATACTTGGTAGATTAATGCAGGAAGACAAAATTGACTCCAAAAGTGGGGTTCAACCCCACAATGGTTCCAGTATTTTCCTAGAATGATGAAGAAAACAATGTATTGAGACGTTTGAGCTAGGAAATATAAATATTCTATTCAAGATCTTTAAATTTATATGCAAAAATAATTTCCTATGGTTTTTCATAAACTTGTATCAATTACCGTTGTAAATAAAAATTTCTGCCATTCTGCCAAACTAAAATTGTCGGCTCTTGATATGTTTTCACATTGCATTTTAAACATTTGTTCTACAATGGATTTGCTCAATCTTAGTATCTAAATGCTGTTACTATTAAAACAGTTTCTCTCCTACAATTGTTGTTCAAGTTAATCAAAATTTTTCTAAATCTTTATATGAACATGTTTCTGAAAAATATTTTACTATCATTTTTCAAGTTGAGCTGGCAGATTACTAAAATCCACAGAAAATTTAATTGCAGCAATATTGTGCTTATACCCAGCGATATAGTTCAGAAGACCCTTCCCCCGCCCCCCCCCTCCGCACTAAAAAAATAATGTAGGTTCTTTATATATATATTTTTTAAGCCACTTCTTGAAAGAACAGGCTTTTTTCAATTAATATATTTTTAAATGTATTGTGAGATGTATACATATCTCAAAAATATATTGATCAATTATAAATGCATTTTATTTTAAAAAATGTGCTATGTTTTCATCCAGAAATTGTGGATCTTCCACACAAATTTTTTTTCTTCTTACATGTCTGTTAGTAAACACAAGCATTTTCTCCATCTAGTATGCCCAAGTTTTTCAATCTAAATAATCCTACAGATATTTTAAATAGTTAGGGTATTTGCAGGCGTGGTAGCCCATTGGTTAGCGCACGGGAATTGCATTCGGTAGACCCGGGTTCGATTCCTTCCGCTGCTAAAAAAACTGCTGCTGTGTTCACGTGGAGTACGATCATGTTAAACATGTGGGTCCATAAGTCCACAGGGGTGCGGAACTAAACCTGTAAACCGAGAGGCAGGCTAGGTCCGCACTGCTGTCTCCAAGTTAGAGTATTTGCAGTATTTCTTCCAAGAATGACCTTTGATATATATTGACAAAACTAAATATGCTCTTAACTTATGTATTAAGGAATATGAAAACTATATCATAAAATGGGAAAATAAATCTCTGACTGCTCAACATTGTAAAAATTCTGTCTATCGTTTTAAGTTTTCTTCCACTAGTATTATACAAAAATGTTTGTTAATTTATAATCTTGACTTTTCTATACCTTTCATATTCAGAAATAGTTAAGTATTTTAGCTAATGATTTGTTCAGTAACTTTTCCTTTTACTGTCTTGTTAGATGCCTTGTAATTGTACCATTTTTCTTTATATTTGTTTTATACCTTAAGGAACTCTTCAATGACATTTGGAATTGTTTTCACCAGGTTGTGTCTTGTCTCATCTTGTTGGGACATTTTTGTAATGTCTTACAATCCAGCTTGTGTGTTAGTTCTATGTTGCTTGACTGACTTTCTAGTATCCAGAATCCTTCTTTAGTTTTCTGTTTTATAATTGTGAACGCATCTTTTAATTATAGGATACCTCTCTGGCTCTTCTATTTCTGTCAATTTGATCTTTTAGACTTTAGATTTGCTGGCACTGATGAAGAAGATCCAACATTTCCTCTAAACAGCTTTATGCTTCACGTTCTATTATCATATTTTGCTTGATTCAGAGTCAGTAAAAATATACAGAATGCTAAATAAAACTATTTAAAAATAATTTTATATTGGAATATTTAATTTTTTAATAGTTTTTTGGAAATAAATTTAAGAAAAAGACACCAATAAAAAATCTATTAATATAAAACATTAAATATTAATTGCTATTTATATTGGTATCATACTTGACATTAGAATACAAGAGTCAGAGTCGAAGGTTTGAAGTACTGACGCCACAACCCTGCTTGATACTGTGCTCTGTTATGTGACATCTTCCTGATCTTGTAATCTTACGTTCCACATAATTATTCTATATGTTCTATCCCTTTCCTGTAGTCCATCCGATTTCATTCCCATTCATGTAATTTGTATGAAGTAATCAACTTCCACCCATTTTATATAAAGTTAATGCTCTTGTTTTACTCATTTTAAAAGCATACCTATAATTTATACTATATTTTCTCATGGATACAATATTAATAATACTTTCGTACATTACAAACTTATGTGCATCGTAATAAAGTTTTAGAATTGTGTAAATGTTGTAAAATATAAATAAAATTAATGAATGAATTATTAGTGTAAAATGTGAAATTATGGTGGCGACCTGTACTTGGCATATGATGGAGTTTGTTTTCGTGCTCAGATAAAACTGGTAAGTTAAAATTTATCAACTGAAAAGCATTTTAAAATGTTAAAATAAATATATTGTATTTTAATAAAAAAAAATTTTCAATGGGAATGTGATCATTAAAATTGGATCGTTTTTGACCCACTTCTGCAAACTACATATCAAATTACTTTTCTGGGAACAAAAGGTAAGATAGCAGATAGTGACCGAATTATTTTGTATATATGTAAATTATTATTATTAGTTTTGTGCTCAATGTTCAAATATTTACACAGAGGAAAATAAAAATGAAAAGTATCTGTAAACATATATGTTGACTTAAAATTTGAAGCAAATTTCGGAAACTAATCATTTTTTGTACATTAGGATCCATGCAACAAATTAAGCATACCAGGGATCTATTTAAAGGAGAGGGTTGAGGTTCATTGCCCCCCCCCCCCAAAAAAAAAATTAAATAAATAAAAAGTTCCTTTGTATAATCATATATTAATTTTAAATTATAACAGTTTGCTCAAATAAATTTTCATTAAGTATTTGTTATCGGAAAGAAACCGGTGAAATTGGATTTTAATTTATTATTAAAATTAATTTAATTTTGATAATTTAGAAACATTCAGAATCTACCTAATTGAAATTAAAACCACAGGAGAAATTGAAAATAAAATATCATTATTAAATTCTAAAGTAAACAGTACCCATTGAATTTCAAATTTTCACAATCAATCAAGCAATCATAGTGCAAAAGTAATTCAACTTTTTTGCAATAAATTTAAAAATAACAAATTGCAACTCGCACTTGATCAATGATAACTGAATGATCATTTCCTCAAAAATAAATTTAAAATGTATTCTTCTCTATTAAATTCACAGATCACATGATGTTCAATTTCTTCTGTCTGAAATATGACATCTGGTACATGGGCGTCGTATATTTATCTTGCTGCAATCCAGGCGAAAATACATTTTTTGTTCTGTTACTGTAACAACTTGAATGTTGTGAAGAACAATGTTCTATTTGAACTTTGAAATGTCGTCAAATAAATAAGCCTTAAATTTCTTATCTGGAATTATAATTATTTTTGTATCCGATTCTAATTTACCCATATGCATTCTTCATAGAACAAACTGTTATTACTTAGTACGGGGCAAGGATATTTTTATCCACTAATTGAGGATTTTGTTTTATGTGCAATTTCAAATGCACATTGAAACGTCTTATAATTTTAATAGCACTAGCACTACTTAATTTACTTTATCTACAATGCATGGAATATAAAAAACAATAAAATCAACAATACAACAATCAGTTTTAAAATGTAAAAACAATTTACTTACCCTGACTCCTAACTAGACAAAAGAAGACAACAAACACGAGGTGTCTCAACAGTTCCACGCCAAGTTGCCAAACACTTTTGCGCCAATGTTGGTGTGAGCACGTGTCACAAGCTAGGAAACGCTGCTGTAGAGAGTTACCATACATTAAAGGAAAAAGGATACTTATCGCTGATTTGGCACAAATTTCGTGCAGTCTAGCGAGGAAATATTCTGTCTAATAAACTTCCACATTTTCTAGAAATCTATTCAGTCAATTTTATTATTGCTTGAAATATTAATAATATTGTAATATTAATATAAATTTATAATATTAATAATAATTTTTAAATATATACCTTAAATAACGTGATTAAATTAAATAATTCAATAATTCTATAAAAGTTTATAGGTGTGGGGGGGGGGGGGGCTAGAGAATGTATTGAAATTGAAGTTATCCATATATTGCTATAAGGTGAAATAATTTGTTTAATGGAATTTGCTGATGACGTGGTTAGGTTAGCAAATGAAAAAACGAAGAAATGCCCCCCCCCCCCCCTCCGTTAAAGCAGGGTGCAGTTGTGTGGAATGGGGCTTAGAAGCAGTATTTCTTTCAGGACTTTTCGGCTGGTGTGTATGTGTCTGTGTGTGTGTGTGGGGGGGGGGGGGCAAGTTTTCTATTTTCTCGACAGAAAATATCTAAACGCTATGCCACATAAATAGAAACTAGGTAATATAAAATGTCTCCGGGGGGGCGATACTCATCTCTGAGGTGGAGGGGGGCGCATCGGCCCCAGAGGTATGCCTGAAAGAACTACTGATTGGAAGCACCCCCCTTCCTTGTCTAAACCATTAGTTATACATAAAGTCAATATTTGGAAAGGAAATTCAGGATTGCTACCTTCCCTATTAGGTTGTCAAAATTCTGGCTACGCCTATGCGTGGGTGACGCAATTTACCCTTACCCTGTTAATGCCAGAATGCTCTAAAAATATACTAGTTCTTTATATGGTCTATACCGAATAACTAAATTCAACACATTCGATCGTCAACCCCCTTCCATTTTTCCAAAATCCTGGCTACGCCTATGTCTAAACATGAATATTGATTGTTAAATTTAGATCAGATAAATATGTTAAAATCCAGGAGAAAAGTAACTTGACTAATTGCACAAGGAAATATCGAATGTATGCTTAAAGTTTATGTACAGATAAATTTTCGGTCATTAAATTTATTTTGAATATTCTTTTCGTGTACTATACAAAAGTATAAGCAAGAGTACCAATTCCTCCATCTCAACACTCATGCACTGATTCAAGGTCATTTACTCTCCATTAGTTAAACATATTTAGTCACTATCGATAAAATCTGACCGTCAACCTCCTCCCTCACTCACGACATTTCGGCTACGCCAATGTTAACTAGTCCAAAGTTCTATATTTATATATTTCATAGTAATTTTACTTATGAGCGTTGTGCAGGATAGGATAAATTGGTATAATTCTCCCCACACACACACACACCACCATCATCACACACATACACACACTCCCTGAGACCATTTTTAGCAGAATTCATGCAATTTTTATTCAATCATAAAAAAACTAAAATAAGAATAAACAACTATTTCCTTTTAATGCCTACAAATATCAATGGTTTAAATAAATTTTTAAATTTTATCAACTGTCGAAAATTTAAAATTTACAATTTTAACAAATTTAAACAAAATAGAAATAACAAAATATGCAAAAAAATAGAAATTTAATATTAAAAATACCCATTAAAAATCATAAATTCTAATAGCACATTGGGTCTTTACGCTAATGAGTTAAATTTACGTATTAAGAAATTTAGCATCCGATTATTTTTTGGAGGAATATAGTTGATTGAGGAGCAGATATGAAAATATTTATCATGAATAAGTGTAAAAATTTTAGAAAAATGCAACAAAAGTAAAATGATTTAAAAACGAAATATATAATCCATTTTGCAACGTAACACATAATTCGTTTTAAAATAATTTTTAAATCGCAATATTTGCAACCAAACGAAAAACCAACGATAGCAACAAGTTTGCAACGTTTTTAATCCAGATCGTGCTACTTGGGCAGTGGGGGAGGCATCCACAGGGACCGTCTCCTCCTTCCCCTACCACCAACCTCTCGGAAGGACTTACGGACCCACATGTTTAACGTGATCGTACTCCGCATGAACACGGCGGCAGTTGTAGCAGCGTGCAAATCCAGCGCGCAAACCACCGGGCTAACGCTCCCGAAATGTGCCAACAGCACGCGGTGTTCCCAGGTGGTCACCCACCCAAGTACTAACCGCGCCCGAAGCTGCTTGACTTCGGTGATCTAACGAGAACCGGTGTTTTCAGTACGGTAGTGCCGTTGGTCTGTTGTTAATTGTGTATAGTAATTATAAGAATGCAAATGACGAAAACATAATATTTTACATCATACTGTATCGAGTTGTTAACAAATATTATTTGGATGTGTGGCCTTTGTCACGCAATACTTTGTTAAACAGTTTTTTTCTGCATTAATAAGTACCAATATTAGTATTTCCGAGATGATCAAGAGACTTATATTTTGTTTCCTTTATGATAGTACTAATTGTAAGGTAAATTTGTTTTAAATTATTCCAAAACTCTGAATAGAACTTTGGTCGGTCTGTTTTGCCCAGTGTAGAGAAGTAATTAGTCAAAACCAGGCACACCACCCCCTTTCATTATATTTTTAGAGAATTTGTAGCGTCCACTTTGCACAATAAAAACGCCCAGTAGCTTAAAGGTAGAGCATTGGCTGGCTAGTGGATAGTACGAAGATCCAGGGTACGATTCCCCGTTGGGACAACACGGTTCTTTACAATGACGCCCAAACAAATCAATCCTGTAGGTTAGTGCATATATGTTGGAGGTATAAAAGTGATCCTAGTACGACTAGCACGGATTCAGTAGACTCTGTTATATTGAGCATCGATTTCAAATCGGGAGGTCAAAGACCATGTAGAAAGCTAACCCGGAGGATAAAAATAGCAACAGAAGGCTAACATGAGGTAAAAGTAGCAGAAGGTGGTCAGTCAGAAATGTCAGTTGCACGTCAATCTGACATCAGAAGGTGAAGAATGCAGAGGTCACTTTGACGATAAGATCTTGCAATTGCGTTTCAGTAGTTCAACGGTAGAGCTTCGGCTGGTCAGTACGAAGATCTATGGTTTCATTTCCGGTTGGGGCTGCAAGGTTCTTTGCAAATTTAGATAGAATTGTTGTAATCTGCTATTGAAAAGTAATTGCGGCTGTAATTTAACTGCTATTCATTTTTAATGCAAATGTGCAAGCGGTAATTTTTATTAAAGTATATAAGGTTAAATTTATAACAAGAAAGATCAATCACGCATAAAGCATTGATTATGAAACACTTTTCAACTTCAATGCAATTTTATATAAACATCTCTAAAATGCGATACATTTCTCGGTGATATTTTTAAAATTATCACATTACTACATTAATTTATTATATTTGAAAACTTTATCGAAGAAAACGAACTTCATTCAAATGACGGCATTGAAATATAAATTGCCTGGTTTAAACATCTCTAAAATGCGATACATTCTTCAGTAATATTTTTTAAAATTACCATAATACTACAATAATTTATTATATTTGAAAGCTTCATCGAAGACAAATAAACTTTATTCAAATGATGTCATCGAAATATAAATCGCCCCCATATAAAAGCAGCATTTCATTCATAAACATGTTTCCAATCGTTTCATTCATCATAATACTATCATAATTTATTTTATTTGAATATTTGAAAAATTGTTATCTAACATATTTATTTTAAAATGTGAATCCTCTCTAATATGTAAAACAATGAAACTTTTGGAAAATATATTTATTATATAATATATCTCTTTTTCTTTCTGGAGGTTATAGCAAAAGTCAGAATTTAAATGAATATGTTTTTCTCTCTATATTAAATAATTTTTATTTAAAAAACTATCTAACATATTTTACTGAAATTTTTTCTATATATTATATGGAATAATTTGAATATGTTTTAAAACTTTCGAAACAATCTGTGAATTTTAAATTCGCTTAAAAAATGTTTGAAAAATTAGATCCCATAGGGTTGAATGTATTTCATTTTTTCAATCCGGGTTCTATCCAAAACTAATAGGGTGATATTATTCATTTATATTTCCATAGGTCCAACAGACCGTCTGAAAAACATACTAAAATTTCATTTTGGTAAAGTCATTTTTACGGCAGTTATCGTGCTAACAGACAGACAGACAGAATGAACAAAGTCATAAACACTTTTCAACTATGTTGTAAAGTGTTAAAAATAAGTTCTCTTTTTGTATTCTATTTCCGTAAAAGTGATGATAATTTTTTCAGAAAATTCTTTCAAGAAATCAAAAAGTAAGTTTTATCAACGGAACAGATTTATTTGGCGGACTATTCGCTGGCTCACACACAACGCAATGTTAGTTACTTTAAATTTCCTAAATATGTTAGCCATTGCTCCCTTTGGTTTTAGCCAAACAAACGCAATAGTAATACGCAGTTCACCACACTGTTATTACAAACATACTTAAGTTTTACGAAAAAGTATAGAAGGATCATAAAAACAAAAAGATAAATGAGTCATTTGCAAAATTAAACCGTTCTGCAGTTCTTTTACGAGAGGAATACCACGGAGAAATTTCGGGAGATAAGAAAATCTCGGATATTGTCTGGAGTTTTATCTTGTTTGTCGTTGAACAAAAAAAATCAGTGATGATCTCAGCGAGTGATAAACTGACTGTACTTACTACTTTCTTAAGTTGAGTCCATTTGGAACTACGTGATACTGATATTCGGGGTTTTAAGAAAAGGAAATCTGATTTAAGGAAATATGAAGAATGTTGTTGTTTTCAAGTGCGGTATATCAATTAATTTTAGAACGGTTTTGTTTTTATGTTTTTACAGTTAATGAAAGGTAATAGGTAAAGAAATATATCCCGTAATCCCCGTTTTGAAACATCCCGTATGGACAGCATTGAGTATTCAGAATTATAAAATTTATTTAGAATTGAAAGTTTGCAAATTCGAAAACTAACTAGATTTAGAATTATAATGTACATACATACCTGTGATCTTCTCTAATTTTTATCAGTGATCTCCAATTCTTAAATATGCTTTTCCCCGATATATACAATACAAGTAGGATATACTTCTAAAAAGTTATTTCTATTTTTATTAACACTTTACAACAAAGTTGAAAAGTGTTTATGACTTTGTTCATTCATTCTGACTGTCTGTCCGTTAGCACGATAACTGCCGTAAAAATGACTTAATCAAAATAAAATTTTAGTATGTTGTTCAGACGGTCTGTAGGACCTATGGGAATATAAATGAATAATATAACCCAATTAGTTTTGAATTGAACCCGGGTTGAAAAAATGAAATACATTGAGCCCTATGGGACCTAATTTTTCAAACATTTTTTAAGCGGATTTAAAATTCACAAATTGCTTCGAAAATTTTAGGTAATAGTCAAATTGTTCCATGAAATATATAAAAAAAAATCAGCGAAATATATTCAGTAGTTTTTTAAATAAAAATTAAAATAACAATTACACATCTTATATGAAACGATCACGTGACCATGATATGAAACGATCACACGACCCACTTCAAAATGATATATGGCATCCATCTTGTTTCAAAATCGTGATTTTTTATTCTTTTTAATTCATATTGAGTGTTGTATCCGTCCTAAAACTACTTTATTTTTGCTTAAATTCTGTGCATCTACATACTAAAACAACACAATGACAATATATTTGAGTTTAAATTCTCATTCAAATTTGATTATTTCTACAACTAAGCCTATTTTTCACCTATGTAAAATGTAAACAGCAAAATATGTAGAATGAGTTGTATTAGAATTACTGTATTTCTTTATCACAAAATAATTCAGTCCATGGAGTCTGCATGGCTGATATGAATGAAATATTAATTGATTTTATAAACAGAAGGACGATTTTTTTCGATGAAGTTTTAAGCATAGAGTTTATGAATTGTAGCTCCATGGTCTTAATTTTTAAATAAAATAAATTATTATAGTATTGTGATGAATGAAATGAATGAAATCCTGCTTTTATAGAGAGATCCAGGCGTGTTATTTTTTCTATGACGTCATTTGAATTTATTTCAGTTGTTTTCGATGAAGTTGTCAAATATAATAAATTATCGTAGTATTATGATAGTTTTAAAAATATTACCGTGGAATGTATTGCATTTTAGAGGTATTTAAACCAGGCAATTTATATTTCAATGCCGTCATTTGAATGAAGTTCATTTTTTTCAATGAAGGTTTAAGTTTTCAAATATAATAAATCAATGTAGTATTGTGATAAGTTTTAAAATATTACCGAGGAATGTATTGCATTTTCGATTTTTTTAAATAAAATTGCATTGAAGTTGGAAAGTGTTTCATAATCAATGCTTTAAGCATGATTGATCTTTCTTGTTTTTAAATAATCACAGACAATTCAGCCATTTTTTTTTACAAATGTTTCATGATTGCCGGTCTATCAGACTTGAGATGACCTGCCTCCTAGTGTTGCTCTCGTATTGTTTGCATCTGACCTCTGACGACGCTATACCAATGTCTTCAAAGGGTTGCTATCGACGTAAATTTGATTTTTCGTAAATTTTTCCTGGCCTTATGAATAATTAGCAAGTATTTTTTTCTGGAAACAGGAAAATTAAAATCACGATATATATACTATTAATTGTCGCCCAATAGCGAAGCGGTCAGCGGATTTGAATCCCTGGCCGCGAAGTCTTGAATATCATGGAGTAGTGGTCGGGAATCCAAATTAAAGTATGGGCCCCCAAAAAGTCTAATGTGTGCCTCCATTGGTGCAACAGAGCATGAGTTTCATGGCAAAATGATTAAATTTTAGGAAAGCTTATGGGAGAATGATATCGCATATCAGGGGGCTTGGCCTTAAATAAGAAAATATTCATTGGTATATATTAATTTAATTTGACGAATTTGATTTGAAACACTTTTCTTTCTAGCGCTAATATTCCAATACCATTCATCGCTTATAGTACGATAACTATAAGCCGCAAAGGTGATGTTCTCTATTATCAGTCAACTATGTGAGTACTATGCACAAGAATATAAATATATACTCGTCTTTGTTTATAATGCTATATGTAAGATGCCGTTCTGCAGTCAACACAGTAAAGGCTATTAATATACAGTGCATTGCGTTTAAGTACTGTATTATTGCTTAAAACCAGTGCTTAGTGAGGTAAGGTAACACAGGGCATCCAAAAGGAGGACATGTCCTCCATTTATCTTCTAAAAAATCATACTCCATCTACGTTTACATAAAACCCTGAAATTTATTTCCCTTTGTAACGATTGTGAACACAATGTCCTACACCTTCCTTTCTCCCGTGCATTCACACCATATAAACCATGTCCGAATAGAACGTTTGAATACAACATTGAGTGCAACGCGAGAATAACGCGTTAAATTTTATGATGAATTTTGAGTCGTTTTTTAGAGCCAAAGACATAAAAAAATATTTTTTTTTATGACAAGCTATTACATAAATAATGAAGTGCCGTTTTTAACACTTTACAACAAAGTTGAAAAGTGTTTATGATATTGTTCATTCATTCTGTCTGTCTGTCTGTCCGTTAGCACGATAACTGCCGCAAAAATGACTTAATCAAAATGAAATTTTAGTATGCTGTTCAGACGGTCTGTGGGACCTATGGGAATATAAATGAATAATATTACCCAATTAGTTTTGGATTGAACCCGGGTTGAAAAAATGAAATACATTGAACCCTATGGGACCTAATTTTTCAAACATTTTTTAAGTGGATTTAAAATTCACAAATTACTTCGAAAATTTTAGGTAATATTCAAATTATTCCATAAAATATATAAAAAAATTTCAACAAAATATATTCAGTTGTTTTTTAAATAAAAATTAAAATAATAATTACACCTCTTATATGAAGCGATCACGTGACCATTACATGAAAGATCACGGGACCCACTTCAAAATGAAATATGGCATCCATCTTGTCTCAAAATCGTGATTTTTAAAGTTCTTTTTAATTCATATTGAGTGTTGTATCCGTCCTAAAACTGCTTTATTTTTGATTAAATTCTGTGCATCTACATACTGAAACAACTCAACTACAATATATTTGAGTTTAAATGATGATCCAAATATGATTATTTCTACAACGAAGCCTATTTTTCACTTATGGAAAATGTAAACAGCACAATATGTAGAATGAGTTGTATGAGAATTGCTACATTTCTTTAACGCAAAATTATTTAGCTCATGGAGTCTGCAAAAGAGCTTATATGAATGAAACATTCATTGACACAGAGACGCAAATGATTTTTTTCGATAAAGTTTTAAGCATAGAGTTAAATTACTTGTATCTCCGTTGTTTTAAGTTTTTAAATAAAATAAATTATTATAGTATTGTGATGAATGAAATGAATGGAAAAAGTTATGAATGAAATGCTGCTTTTATATAGAGAGACAGGCGTGTTATATTTCGATGACGTCATTTGAATAAATTTCATTTGTTTTAGATAAAGTTTTCAAATATAATAAATTATTGTATTATTATGATAATTTTAAAAATATTACCAAGGAATGTATCGCATTTTAACGATGTTTAAACCAGGCAATTTATATTCCAATGCGGTCATTTGAATGAAATTCATTTTTTTCGATGAAGTTTTAAGTTTTCAAATATAATAAATTAACCTAGTATTGTGATAATTTTAAAAATATTACCGAGGAAGGTATCGCATTTTAGAGATGTTTAAATAAAATTGCATTGAAGTTGGAAAGTGTTTCATAATCAATGCTTTATGCATGATTGATCTTTCTTGTTTAATATAGAGAGATAAGCATAGAATATCAAATCAAAGATCAAATAACAGAATGCTAAACTGAATAATTGAATAAACGATTTGAGATTTGGCTTGGCTGTAAAAGAAAAAAAAATCGCTAGTAAAACTTATCCAAATCTGCCGATAATAATAAGATGAAAATAAATTTATATTATTTATTCGTTTAATTCAAAATATATTTTTATCATAGCTGGTATATATTTAAGATAAAATTTTCTGAAAATTTCAAATCCGTTCAAATTTTGGTTCTATCTTTAATAGTTTTAAAAATAGAAAGTTTGACTGGAAATAACAAATAAATTTTAATTTTTACAAAAACGATTGAGGTCTCATGTTTAGGTTCGCCAAGATCAAGTCAACTAATTTTTACATGTACGATGTTTTCATTGGAAGTGAATACAAATATTTCACTTCCCATTATATATATAAAAAAATCTGATGTGGGCAACACATGACTTTCCTTATATAATGTAATGAATTTACTACTTTTACAGTTAAAAAATAGGTTTTTCTTAAAGTAGATGCTAATATTCTTTCCAAGACATTGAATTTTCGACAATTAGTCGTCATTTTCATTGATTTAGCGTCATTTTTATCCATTTCGCGAGATTTTCGTTAATTTGGCAGCATTTCAAAAAGTCGCCAAGTTAGTGATATACCGCCAAATTCGCGCCAATATCTCGCCAAGAGTTATGCACTAAGAAATAAGTTATTCATACAGCAGATAAATGACTATCGGCGTTCAAATACAAATGTGTATCTTTTGTATGATTACTCAGATCTATATCTCAGATCTATTCTTATCTATGATTACTCAGAGTATCTTTTTTCATGAATGGAACGAGCTAGATCCACGAGAATGATGTCACCCAACTTTTCGCATGGTATTACATATGAAAAGTGAACACGTTTATCAATAGGAAATATTTTTTTTATTTTGTATGACTTTTTGATATATTTTTTTAAATGTACAATATCTCGATAACGGTTCGTGTTAGCGTCCTAAAATTTATGCCAATCGTTTTCTAATGAAAAATTACATAAGAAATGTCTATTTGCTTAACTTTGTTAGTGGTTTTGATTTTTTGACGATTTTTTCAAAATTTCATTCGAAAAGTTAGGGGGGTTTTGAACATTCGATTGCGTATAAAACAATAGGCTTCCAGTGTTTACGGATTGTGATTTTTGTATCAAGTTTGGATCAAATCGGTCCATTCGTTCGTCAGTTATCGTCTCCAAAGACCCACTGACACACACACACACACACACACACACACACACACACACACATAACTTCAAAAATGTTTGATTCATGATCAGGGATGCTTGAAACGTGCTCTCTTGTCGAAAATTCGATTTCGAATTTTCGACCCCGTCACAAAACTTTCCTTATACATTATGTATATAAGGAAAGTAATATTTAAATTTTACTTTAAATCTATTTAATTTAACCTTTCCATTTGTTTTTTTTTTTTAAATATTAAAAACGTATGGTTTAAAGATGATTTTTATCAACTTATATTGGTCATTATTTCTTTTGGAAGAAGAGTAAATCTCATAACTTCTACTCCACTACAGGTTAGGTGTTCAGGGCGCGGTAGCCCAGTGTTTATCGCGCGGGAATTGTACTCGGTAGGCCAGGGTTCAATTCCCTCCGCTGTCAAAACTGCCGCCATGTTCACGCGGAGTACGATCGCGTTAAACATGTGGGTCCGAAAGTCCTTCCGAGAGGTTGGTGGTAGGGGAAGGAGGGCACGGTCCCTGTGGATGCCTCCCCCACTGGGTTCCGGTCTAAATTGGGTGACTCTTCCCGGCCGTCCAAACAGTAACCTTACACCTTTCTCGTAGGTCGGACGGTCTGGGTCTCAACAATAACAGGTTAGGTGTCAAGTATAGCTATTCTCAAAATATTTTCATTTTTTCGTCTTTTTTCTACGCCGCCTTGGAAAATGCTTCCAGTTACCAAATGAAAAAAGAAAATTGAATTAAAATTGCAAATTCAATGTAATTTCAAATAATTATGCGTGTTAGTTTGCGCACTTAAACTCATTTTAATGAATTATTAAAGAAATAAAGAGAAAATCAATTTGAGTCTGTAAAGAAAGTCATGTGCTGCCCACATCAGATTTTTACTCTCCCTGCATTACTCGGTAATGCATAGGGAAAGTATTGGAATCGTATTGAAAATCGCAACTAGTCACTGGAGGATTACTTCGATGCTGATGGAATTTTGGTACGATTCAAAAGAATAGAACTTCCCTTTATTTGAGAAATGGACCGCAAAATTCGTCAAAATCAAAAATAAAAGACTACGTATGTTCAAATGTATCAATTAAATACTTGTTTTATATGTAATTTTTAAAAACGATATGAACCAAACGACCAACCAAAGGGCTAACCGTCCTAGGGCTGATCGTTCTCAAGATATTTTAGTTTTTAGCATTTTTACTACGTCGCCTTTGAAAATACGTCTAATCCTCAAACAAAAACGAAAATGGAATCAAAACTGCAAATTCAATGTAATTTCAGATACTTATCATGTTATTTTATGCAATTAAACTAAATTTTCAGAATTCTGAAAGAAAAAAATAAGAAAACGAATTTGTGTCTGCTGGGAATGTCATGTGATGCCCACATCAGATGTTTTACATTATAGTATTAAAAAAAAATCTGAAGTGGGCAACACATGACTTTCCTTATATAATGTAATGAATTTACTACTTTTACAGTAAAAAAATAGGTTTTTCTTATAGTAGATACTAATATTTTTTCCAAGATATTGAATTTTCGACAATTAGTCGTCATTTTCATTGATTTAGCGTCATTTGTATCCATTTGGTGAGATTTTTGCTAATTTGGCAACAATTAAAAATGTCGCCAAGTTGGCGATATTCTGCTAAATTCGTCGCCAAAATCTCGCCAAGCGTTATGGACGAAGAAATAAGTTGTTCTTGCAGCAGATAAATGACTATTGGCGTTCAAATACAAAAGTATTACTCAAAGTATCTTTTTTCATGAATGGAACGAGCTAGATCAACGAGAATGATGTTACCTAATTTATCGCGTGGTATTACATATGAAAAGTGAACATGTTTCTCAATAGGAAATATGTTTTTTTTCATTTTATATGACTTTTTAATATTTTTTTTTTAAAATGTGCAATATCTCGAGAACGGTTCGTGTTAGCGTTCTAAAATATATGTCAATCGTTTCCTAATGAAAAATTACATAAGAAATGGCTGTTTACGTAACTTTGTTAGTGGTTTTGATTTTTTGACAATTTTGTCAAAATTTTATTCGAAAATTTAGGGGGGTTCTAAACATTCGATTACGTATAAAAACAACAGGCTTCCAGTGTTTACTGATTGTGATTTTTGTACCAAATTTGGTTTGAATCGGTCCATTCGTTCGTCAGTTAACGTCTCCACAGTCTCACTGACACACACACACACACACACACACACACACACACACACACACGCACGCACACACACACACACACAGACATCACTTCAAAATTATTTGAATCGTGATCAGGGATGCTTGAAACGTGCTCTCCCGTCGAAAACTCGATTTCGAATTTTCGGCCCCGTCACAATACTTTCCTTATACATTATGTATATAAGGAAAGTAATAAGAAAAATAACATAAAGATTTTGTTTTTTAAATTATTGTTAATAAGACAGCATAAACCAAACTATATTTTCCCCTTACATAGAATTTTCCTATTTAAGCACTTAACTCTATATTTCCCTTTAGCTAAACATCTTTTCAACTTAAATCCTCCACGTATTTTGTTATCTACTGTATAGATGCCATTTTGTTCGACAATAAATACGAAGGAACAGCAAAAAGCGTAAGAACTGTCCATAAAAATAAATGAGAAATGGGTGATTTGCAAAATTAAAGCATTTGAAGGTTCTTTTACGAGTGTGTAATATTTTGCTTCAAGAGTAAATACAAAGAGAATGTTTAGATATAAGAAATCTACGAACTATACTCAAATTCCATCTTGTTTGAAATCGAGTTATGCATCTACAAAAAAAATCTGATGTGGGCAACACATGACTTTCCTTATATAATGTAATGAATTTACTACTTTTACAGTAAAAAAATAGGTTTTTCTTATAGTAGATACTAATATTATTTCTAAGATATTGAATTTTCGACAATTAGTCGTCATTTTCATTGATTTAGCATCATTTTTATCCATTTGGCGAGATTTTCATTAATTTGGCAACATTTCAAAAAAGTCGCCAAGTTGGCGACATTCCGCCAAATTCGTCGCCAAAATCTCGCCAAGCGTTATGCACTAAGAAAAAGTTATTCTTACAGCAGATAAATGACTATTGGCGTTCAAATACAAAAGTATTATTCAAAGTATATTTTTTCATGAATGGAACAAGCTAGATCCACGAGAATGATGTCACTCAATTTATCGCATGGTATTACATATGAAAAGTGAACATGTTTCTCAATAGGAATTTTTTTTTTATGTGACTTTTTCATAATTTTTTTGAAAAATGCACAATATCTCTAGAACGGTTCATGTTAGCGTTCTAAAATTTATGCCAATCGTTTTCTAATAAAAAATTACATAAGAAATGTCTATTTGCGTAACTTTATTAGCGGTATTGATTTTTTGACGATTTTTTCAAAATTTCATTCGAAAATTTAGGGGGTTCTGAACATTCGATTACGTATAAAAACAATAGGCTTCCAGTGTTTACGGATTGTGATTTTTGTACCAAATTTGGTTCGAATCGGTTCATTCGTTCGTCATTTATCGTGTCCACAGGCTCACTGACACACACACACACACACATACTTTCACACACACACACACACACATACACACACACAGACATCACTTCAAAAATGCTTGATTCGTGATCAGGGATGCTTGAAACGTGCTCTCCCGTCGAAAACTCGAATTCGAATTTTCGACCCCGTCACAATACTTTCCTTATACATCATGTATATAAGGAAAGTAAAAATCTATAATAGTCTATAATCTATAATACATCAATAATAGTGAATCTATCAGCGAGCGATAAAGGGCTAATGCGTTATTACTTTCCTTATATACATAACGTATAAGGAAAGTATTGTTGTTGTTGAAACCCAGACCGTCCGACCTACCAGAAAGGTGTAAGGTAACTGTTTGGACGGTCGGGAAGCGCCACCCAATTTAGACCGGAATCCAGTGGGGGAGGCATCCACAGGGACCGTACCCTCCTTCCCCTACCACCAACCTCTCGAAAGGACTTTCGGACCCACATGTTTAACGTGATCGTACTCCGCATGAACACGGCGGCAGTTTTGGCAGTGGCTGGAATCGAACCCGGGCCTACCGAGTGCAACTCCAGCGCGCTAACCAATGGGCTACCGCGCCCAAGGAACGTATTGTGACGGGGTCGAAAATTCGAATTCGAGTTTTCGACGGGAGAGCACGTTTCAAACATCCCTGATCACAAATCAAACACTTTTGAGGTGATGTCTGTGCGTGTGAAAGTATGTGTGTGTGTGTGTCACTGAGTCTGTGGAGACGATATCTCACGAACGAATGGAGCGATTCGAATGAAATTTGGTACAAAAATCACAATCCGTGAACACTGGAAGCCTATTGTTTTTAAATGTAATCAAATGTTCAGAACCCCCTGAATTTTTGAGTGAAATTTTGAAAAAATCATAAAAAAATCAAAACATTAATTAAAGTTCCGCAAATAGAAATTTCTTATGTAATTTTTCCTTAGAAAACAATTGACATATACTTTAGAAAGCTAGCATGAACCGTTCTCGAGGTATTGCACATTTTTAAAATAAATTTATCAAAAACATCTCATAAATTAAAAAAAATTATTAACTGTTGAGAAACATGTTCACTTTTCGTATGTAATATCATGTGATAAATTTGGTGACATCATTCTCGTGGAACTAGCTCATTCCATTCATGAGAAAAGATACTTTAAATAATACTTTTGTATTTGAACGCCAATAGTTATTTATCTGCTATAAGAATAACTTATTTCTCCGTCCATAACGCTTGGGAATATTTTGGCGACGAATTTGGCGGAATGTCGCCAACTTGGTGACTTTTTAAATGTTGCCACATTAACAAAAATCTCGCCAAATGGATATGAATGTCGCTAAATCAATGAAAATGACAACTAATTGTCAAAAATTTAATATCTTGGAAAGAATATAAGTATATACTATAAGAAAAACCTATTTTTTTTTACTGTAAAAGTTGCAAATTTATTGCATTATATAAGGAAAGTCCTGTGTTGCCCACATCAGATTTTTATATATCCTGAAGTTGAGCACATTTGAAACATTGTACTTCGACAATAAGAACTTGCAATTCCGCTCCAGTAACTCAACGGTAGAGCGCCGGCTAGTCAGTACAAAGGCCCGTGGTTCGATTCTCGGTTAGGGCAGTAAAGTTCTTTAAAATAGCTCCCCAAATAATCAACACCGTAGGTTAGTGCAAAGATGTCGAAGGCCTGAAAGTGACCTTAGTACGAGTAGCACGGATTCAGAGGATTCTGGGATATTGAGCGCCGATTTCAAATCTTGAAGACAATGACCACACTGGAAGCTAACTTGGAGGATAAAAAATATCATCAGGAGGCTAAAATAATGTAAAAGAAGCAGAAGGTGGTGACTCAGCTTGTCATTTGCACGCCTGACTAACATTAAAGAATGAGGAATGCAGAATTCACTTCGATAAGAGCTTACAATTCTGTATCAGTAACTCAACGGTAGACCGTTGGCTGGCCAGTACGAAGAACCATGATTCAATTCCCGGTTGATGTAGTAAGGTTTTTACAACATCATATTAGGAAGGATGGGGTGAAGAGAGGAAACTGCGCTATAAAGAAATTTATTGAATATGTTTTCTATGCCTACAATTTTTCTTATTTTCCCATGCTATAATCCAGAAAATAGTGTGTCCCAAAAGCTTCGGATATCAACTTTAGACGGAAAAGCACGTTTTAAGACCTCCTGAATACATTTCCCATGGTTTGGTAAATATTAGATTTACTTTCACATTTAAATCACAATCCGCAGGAATTAGAAATTGAACCTGGCTGTTCTGATTAGCACTCAGGTCTGTTGACTCCTTGCACTGTCCCGATCATGTTAAGTGATACTTGATATCCTACATCTACGACACAATACCGAGGTGGGGGATATGCAAATAGTATAGACACATGTGATCGTGGTCAAACCTCATGGAATCTCTAGTCAGTATTTATGAAATGTGATGCCGGTTCGTATGGTGAGACTGGATTTTTTGATCTCCATACAGATATGCAAAATTGAGATACATAGCAATTTTTCTGGTTGCCATTGGGGGGGGGGAGTATTGGCTATTATGTACGGAAAATGGAGAAGCTAAAAAGCTCAATACCGATGCTAGGATGCTGGTATCTGCGAAACCCTAACTTTAGATACACCCTCTTTAAGAGGGCTCTACAAGTATGAATTTGCCCGTTGTATCTGCATGCAATCGGAGGTTAAAGATTAAATGTTGGCTGCGTGGTTAAACGCAAAATTGTGAAACATAGCATATTTTCTTCTTCTTATTATTATTATTATTACTTTCCTTATATACATAATGTATAAGTAAAGTATTGTGACGGGATCGAAAAATCGAATTCGAGTTTTCGACGGGAGAGCACGTTTCAGGCATCCCTGATCACGAATCAAACAATTTTGAAGTGATGTCTGTGTGTGTGTGTGTGTGTGTGTGTGTGTGAAAGTATGTGTGTGTGTGTGTCAGTGAGTCTGTGGAGACAATAACTGACGAACGAATGGACCGATTCGAACGAAATTTGGTACAAAAATCACAATCCGTAAACACTGGAAGTCTATTGTTTTTATACGCAATCCAATGTTCAGAACCCCCCTAAATTTTCGAGTGAAATTTTGAAAATATCGTCAAAAAAATCAAAACCGCTAATAAAGTTACGCAAATAGACATTTCTTATGTAATTTTTCATTAGAAAACAATTGACACGTGCTTGACACGACTTGAAACGATTGACACGACTTGAAACGTGCTATCCCGTAGAAAACTCGAATTGGAATTTTCGACCCCGTCACAATACTTTCCTTATACATTATGTATATAAGGAAAGTAATATAGATAAGTATTGAACCTGCTTCGAAATATTTGGACGATAGTCCTTTATTCTATACAGGAACATATCACTCGGCGTTCCACGGGTACTAAATAAGCGTTCAATGCGTATAAATAATTAAATAATTACTCGCTACTTAAATGATACATTTGAACGCAATGTAAAATGATTATTCTTACACGAATCAAATCGCACTCACTCTCCACATAAACAAAAAATCTGATGTGGGCAGCACACGAGTTCCCTTATATAATGCAATGAATTTACTACTTTTACAGTAAAAAAAAAAATAGAATATTTTTATAGTAGTTATTTATAATCATTACAAGATATTGAATTTTCATCAATGAGTCGTCATTTTCCATGTAGTCATCATCAATGAGTCGTCATTGATTTAGCGTCATTTTTATCCATTTGGCGAGTTTTTCGTTAATTTAGCAACATTTAAAAATGTCGCTAAGTTGGCGACATTTTTAAATGTTGCCATTTTTAAAAGTTGGCGACATTCCACTAAATTCGTCGCCAAAATCTCGCCAAGCGCTATAGACGAAGAAATAAGTTATTCTTACAGCAGATAAATGACTATTGGCGTTCAAATACAAAAGTATTACTCAAAGTATCTTTTTTCATGAATGGAACGAGCTAGATCTACGAGAATGATGTCACCAAATTTATCGCATGGTATTACATATGAAAAGTGTTTCTCAATAGGAAATATACATATTTTTTTATATGACTTTTTGATAATTTTTTTGAAAAATATGCAATATCTCAAGAACGGTTCATGTTAGAGTTCTAAAATTTATGTTAATCGTTTTCTAATGAAAAATTACATAAGAAATGTCTATTTGCGCAACTTTATTTGCGGTTTTGATTTTTTGACGATTTTTTCAATACACCATTCGAAAATTAAGGGGGGTTCTGAACATTCGATTGCGTGTAAAAACAACAGGCTTCCAGTGTTTACGGATTGTGATTTTTGTACCAAATTTCATTCGAATCGGTGCATTCGTTCGTCAGTTATCGTTTCCACAGACTCGCTGACACACACACACACACACACACACACACACACACACACACACAGGCATCACTTCAAAAATGTTTGATTCGTGATCAGGGATGCTTGAAACGTACTTTCCCGTCGAAAACTCGTATTCAAATTTTCGACCCCGTCACAATACTTTCCTTATACATTATATATACAAAGGAAAGTAAAAATATGAGAATCACAATTAACCGCATATTCAACCGCTCATGAAACAGGCAATTCCGCGGAAATCTACGTGCACCCTAATAAATGTGAAGCGCCAGCCGTCTGGAGTTCCCAATTTCGCGACCGAGATACTTGTTTATGATCTTGCCACTGTGCCTCGAATGAATGAAATTCGAGCCACATTTTTCTCCACGCGTTATATTGAGTTTTAGCGGTCGCAAAGGTTATTCCAACCTATAAAATAAATAAAAAACTAATTCGAAATTAATAAAAAAATTATATAACGCCGAGGTGCAGCTATTCGTGTTCTGAAGTACCTGTGTACCATATTTCATGGTCGTACGACGCTTAGATTTTTCGCTACGAATGGCACAGACAGACAGACACACACACACACACAGAGATGACATCTTTTATTAAGTAAGATCTGAAGCGGGCTTTACAGGCTTGTTGATGAAATTTAATTTCAAAGGTAAGCAATTAAAACTACAGTTTAGTAGGAACTCGTTAATATTTTAAGCATTGTTACGGCAAAATAAATCAAGTTATTCTTACGTACAAACTTCATTCACAGGTCTTCTTAAAGAGGAATTTAAGTGGTAATCATAGAAGATTTGCCATGCTTTATTTTAAATGGTTTGAGAACTACAACAGGTGCCATAAGCAGTATGTAAATTATATACAGGCTTCATAGGAATGTTCTGAAGGGAACCGGGAAGTAATGAACATTTAAAAATCGATATTTTGTTTAGTGGCTCAAAAAATAAAAATAAGCTCTGCCGATAAAAAAAATATTAATATATATAATTTAAGTATAAAAATCTGTTGTGGGCAACACATGACTTTCCTTATATAATGCAAATGAATTTACTATTTTTACAGTTAAAAAACTGTTATTCTTATAGTAGATACTTATATTCTTTCCAAGATATTGAATTTTCTTCAATTAGTCGTCATTTTTATCCATTTGGCGAGATTTTTGTTAATTTGGCAACAATAAAAAATGTCGCCAAGTTGGCGACATTCCGCCAAATTCGTCGCCAAAATCGCGCCAAGCATTATGGACGGAGAGATAAGTTATTCTTACAGCAGGTAAATGACTATTGGCCTTCAAATACAAAAGTATTACTCAAAGCATCTTTTTTCATGAATGGAACGAGCTAGATCAACGAGAGTGATGTCACCAAATTTATCGCATGGTATTACATATGAAAAGTGAACATGTTTCTCAATAGGAAATTTTTTTTATTTTATATAACTTTTTGATTTTTTTTTTAAAATGTGCAATATCTCGAGAACGGTTCATGTTAGCATTCTAAAATTTATGTGAATCGTTTTCTAATGAAAAATTACATAAGAAATGTCTATTTGCGTAACTTTATTAGCGGTTTTGATTTTTTGACGTTTTTTTAAAAATTTCACTCGAAAATTTAGGCGGGGTTCTGAACATTCGATTGCGTATAAAAACAATAGGCTTCCCCCACTGGGTTCCGGTCTAAATTGGGTGGCACTTCCCGGCCGTCCAAACGGTTACTTTACACCTTTCTGGTAGGTCGGACGGTCTGGATCTCAACCTCAACAACAACCGCTACTATTCTCAAAACATTGACAAAAGTCACAATCCACTGTAGCTCGTATATTGTCAACTGAACTCGAACGGAGGGGTGAATCCTTTTCATAGTCTCTCCATGCAAACTTCTGGAAATCTCTATATCTCGAAGAATACTCGTTTTATCGAGATGTTTCAGTAACATTACGGAAATCGTTAAATGTCGCCAAATCGGGCAACACTTCTTATATCTGGGAAATCCTGACAACCCTGGGTTCACGTCATCCTGACGTCATGCACTGTATTTTCTTCGCCTGGCCTTCGAGACAGACGAAAGAGGAGGCGCCAAGTGGAATATTGCGTATTTGTAACAGTAGTTTTGTTAGTACACTTATTTGTTAAATTAAAGTTCTATTTTTCTTTGTTTTCTGAATGTGAGCTGTTCTGAAAACAAAGTAATATTACGAATTTTTAATCACTCCCTGTCCCAAATTTCAGGCATTTCACTAATTTCATAGTATCCCAACCTCTAATTATGCTAGAGCTTTGTTTTATAGACTATAATTTTGGGCTTGGTCTAACGAAGGAAGTATACCATATTTGCTTGCTCAACGCTCGCTTATTTAAAGCGCATTACCATGGCCAATTTTATCTTTCTTGAGACATTAGGTAAAAGTAAATTCTAGGACCCCCCCTCCCCATAGAACTTTTGCATGCGCCCTGCAAGCTTATTTAAGGCGCATTACCATGGCGAATTTTATCTTCGTCGAGACCCCTAGGCAAAAGTAAATTCTAGAGTCCCCATAGAACTTTTGCATGCACGCTTATTTAAGGCACATTACCATGGCCATTTTTATCTTTTTCGATACCCCTAGGCAAAAGTAAATTCTAGGGCCTCCATACAACTTTTATAATGAAATATATTACATTGAGCACGGACGATCAGCCCGCAGTGCTTTTCGGGGCTCCAGCACATTTGCTTATTACTTTCGTTATATACATAATGTATAAGGAAAGTATTGTGACGGGGTCGAAAATTCGAATTCAAGTTTTCGACGGGAGAGCACGTTTCAAGCCTCCCTGATCACGAATCAAACATTTTTGAAGTGATGTCTGTGTGTGTGTGTGTGTGTGTGTGTGTGTGTGTGTGTGTGTGAGTGTGAAAGTATGTGTGTGTGTCAGTGAGTCTGTGGAGACGATAACTGACGAAGGAATGGACCGATTCGAACGAAATTTGGTACAAAAATCACAATCCGTAAACACTGGAAGCCTATTGTTTTTATACGCAATCGAATGTTCAGAACCCCCCTAAATTTTCCAGTGAAATTTTGAAGAAATCGTCAAAAAATCAAAACCGCTAATAAAGTTACGCAAATAGACATTTCTTATGTAATTTTTCATTAGAAAACGATTGATATAAATTTTAGAACGCTAACATGACCCGTTCTCGAGATATTGCACATTTTTCAAAAAAAATATCAAAAAGTTATATAAAATTAAAAAAAAAATATTTCCTATTGAGAAACATGTTCACTTTTCATATGTAATACCATGCGATAAATTGGGTGACATCACTCTCGTTGATCTAGCTCGTTCCATTCACGAAAAAAGATATTTTGTGTAATACTTTTGTATTTGATTTATCTGCTGTAAGAATAACTTATTTCTCCGTCCATAACGTTTGGCGAGATTTTGGCGACGAATTTGGCGGAATGTCGCCAACTTGGCGACATTTTTAATTGTTGCCAAATTAACAATAAAAATCACGCCAAATAGATCAAAATGACGCTAAATCAATGAAAATGACGACTAATTGAAGAAAATTCAATATCTTGTAAAGAATATAAGTATCTACTATAACAATATCATTTTTACTTTCCTTATATACATAATGTATAAGGAAAGTATTGTGACGGGGTCGAAAATTCGAATTCGAGTTTTCGACGGAGGAGCACGTTTCAATCATACCTGACCACGAATCAAACATTTTTGAAGTGATGTCTGTGTGTGTGAGTGTGTGTGTGTGTTTGTCAGTGAGTCTGTGGATACGATAACTGACGAACAAATGGACCGATTCGAACCAAATTTGGTACAAAAATCACAATCCGTAAACACTGGAAGCCCATTGTTTTTAAACGCAATCGAATGTTCGGAACCCCCCTAAATTTTCGAATGAGATTTTGAAAAATCATAAAAAAATCAAAACCACTAATAAAGTTACGCAAATAGACATTTCTTATGTAATTTCTCACTAGAAAACGATTGACATAAATTTTAGAGCGCTAGCATGAACCGTTTTCGAGATATTGGACATTTTTCAAAAAAATTATCAAAAAGTCATATAAAATAAATAAAAAAATATTTCCTATTGAGAAACATGTTCAATTTTCATATGTAATACCATGCGATAAATTGGGTAACATCATTCTCGTGGATCTAGCTCGTTCCATTCATGAAAAAAGATACTTTGAGTAATACTTTTGCATTTGAACGCCAATTTATCTGCTGTAAGAATAACTTATTTCCTCGTCTATAACGCTTGGCGAGATTTTGGCGACTTTTTGAAATGTTGCCATATTAACGAAAATCTCGCCAAATGGATAAAAATGACGCTAAATCAATGAAAATGATGAATAATTGTGGAAAATTCAATATCTAATAAGTTGTATAATATTTAAATATATAATAATAGTTATATAATTTATGTCGAAAATTCAATATCTAATAAGTTATATATATATATATATATATATATATATATATACAGTGACCGCCGCTTATAAGAAACACGTTCGTTTCGCTCGTTTTGTTTCTTATAAGCAGTTGTTTCTTAAATCCGGAAATTTTTTAAATATCGTTCTTCCATTGTAAATACTAACTATTGAACACAATTTTACAGAATTTAAAAGATAAATGTATATAAGTAAAATATTAGTACATACATAATACATTTGTAAATTGAGTTTTGCATTCAAAAATATTTCTTATTTTACGAATTAAGCCTTACAACTTAAAATATTATCTATATGTATGCATATACTAGTATGTAATTAAATAAGAATAAAAAGTAAAACTCATAGGTCGTTCATTTATGTATAAGAGCATAGTACATTTTCATACATACCGTAATCTATTACTGAGGAACAGCAAAAAATTTATCCAGTGTTGTTTGTGCTAATGAGTCTGTGATTAGTTTACGTACATCCATTTCTAAATCATAAAATAGTCCATAAACTTTTTCTGATGCCCCTCTATGTTCAAGAGTTTTTCTAATTATAGTTAGGGCTTCTCGCGACTGTTTGGCTGTAGGAAAATTTTCTTCTTGTGGAACGTCGTCTTCATTTTCTTCTTCATTGCAAACATTCTGAATTTCCGCCACTATGTCATCATCACTTTTTTCTTCAGATGTTTGTAAATTTTCATCGATGTGAATCCATTCTTCGAAATGTGCTTCTAATTCTTCTACATCTTCTGCTGGTATGTCAACATTATTTTTCAAAAATCCTGCTTTACGGAAGCAATTAAAAATGCATATGTCAGAAACATTTTTCCATGCGCCTGCGATCATATGGATAGCATCAAGCAAGGTTATTTTCTTGCTTATTTCGCAAGCCGATCCTTTCTCTTCATCAATTGCATCTACTATTTTCTGTCGCAAATTTGACCGATACAGGGTTTTAAATGCTTTAATAATTCCTTGGTCAAGAGGCTGTATGATGGAAGTTGTATTGGGTGGCAAAAAACACAGTTCAATGTTTGTCAGCTGTACTACAGGATGAGCCGAACAGTTGTCAAGGATTAAAAGAATTTTTTCTCTTCCCATCAGTTCCCTGTCCCACTTTAACAAAAATTCTTCAAAAATTCTACTTGTCATCCAGGCATTCTTTGAATTTTCGTAGATCACTGGCAATTTTTTTATTCCACTTAAACAGCGCGGACGTTTGCTTTTGCCAATAACTAAAGGGCTCTTTTTTACAGTTCCCGTCATATTTGTTGTTAACAGAACTGTAACTCGATCTTTTTGTTTTTTTCCAACGGAGGATAGATCATTTTTGAACATCATTGTATACTCGGGCATCGCTCTAAAATAGAGCCCAGTCTCGTCAGTGTTAAAAATTTGATGAGGAGCGTATTTTTCTAATAGAGGTGGTAAGCTTTGCGTAATCCATGAAGATGCCGACTCGGAGTCCGCGTCCTGCTTCTCTCCATAATTTTTTTTGTACACAATGTTATTTCGTTCTTTCCAGCGGCTTAACCAACCATCAGTCGCACGGAACTCTTTTTCTCCTAATTTTTCCGCAAAATTTTCTGCTTTTTTCAGTAAAATTGCCCTACTGATAGGAGCGTTCTTTAATCTGGCGTTAGAAAACCATTGTAAGAGTGCTTCCCCTATAGCAGCTGCCTTTCCTTCTCGTTTCCGTTTTCTTTGAAGATTACAATTTGGCGTCAAAATTTCATTTCTGCCTTTCAGGATTTTACATAATGTTGAGTGCGGAATTTCTAATGCAGAAGCAGCTTCTCTTTGACTACACAGAGGTAGAGAATCATACTTTTTAAGTAAACTTTGCTTTTCAAGCAAAGTAAGGGTTTTTCTCTTTTGCGACATGCTTCCACTAGCAAAACATAAAATGACTAACTAAAGCTGTACGAATCTTATTTGAGTGCATAAGCAGAGATGCCTTTCCTTATCAGTATGTTTCCTTAACTGCCAAAAGATTAAAACTCGTTTCTTACTGGTTTGAGGTTGTTCCCCCTAAGCCTTTGTACGGAGAAATTCTCTGTCATCCTTTGTTACATAGCAAACTCCCACCCCCTCCCCGTACGCCCAGAGACAAGAGATAACAACTCGTCCTTCAGTTAACCTTAAACAAATGGATTTTTTTCTTTTTTACACCCGCGTCGCAAGGAAATCAACAAATTTTCTGTAGAAAACTGTTTCTTATAAGCGGAATCGTGTTTCTTATAAGCGACACAATTTTAATGTTAAAATGAAGTTTGTATTTGTTTCTGTCGTTTTGGGTCTTATAAACGGCTGTTTCTTATAACCACTGAATCTTATAACCGGCGGTCACTGTATATAACTTATTTCTTCGCCCATAACGCTTGGCGAGATTTTGGCGACGAAATTGGCAGAATGTCGCCAACTTGGCGACTTTTTGAAATGTTTGCAAATTAACGAAAATCTCGCCAAATGGATAAAAATGACGATAAATCAATGAAAATGACAACTAATTGTCGAAAATTCAATATCTTGGAAAGGATATTAGTATCTACTAGAAGAAAAACCTATTTATTTTACTTTAAAGTAGTAAATTCATTTCATTATATAAGGAAAGTCATGTGTTGCCCACATCAGATTTTTTTAACTTTGAAATCATTAACGTTTTCACCAAAAATATATTCCTTAATAGGGTTCTCGATTTGATAGGATACACACAGCGTCGTCGTTTTACAGGTCTTGCCCATCTGTGTGTGTGTATGTGTGTGGAGACGATATCTGCCGAACGAATGAACCGATTCTAACGAAATTTGGTACAAAAATTACAATCCATGAATACTGGAAGCATATTGTTTTTATACGAAATCGGATGCTTCCTAAATTTTCCTGTGAAATTTTGAAAAAATCATAAAAAATTTTAAATAATTACTACAGTTATGTAAATGTCATTTGTTATCTAATTTTTCACTAGAAAACGATTGACAAAAATTTTATAACACTAGCACTTACCGTTATCGAGATATTGCACATTTTCTAAAAAAATTATCAAAAAATCATATAAAATAAAAAAAGAATATTTCCTATTGAGAAACATGTTCCCTTTTCATATGTAATATCATGTGATAAATTGGGTGACATCATTCTCGTGGATCTAACTCGTTCCATTTATGTAAAAAGATATTTTGAGTAATACTTTTGTATTTGAACGCCAGTAGACATTTATCTGCTGTAAGAATAACTTATTTCTTCGTCCATAACGCTTGGCGAGATTTTGGCGACAAATTCGGCAGAATGTCGCCAACTTGGAGACTTTTTAAAATGTTATCAAATCAAAGAAAATTTCGCCAAATGGATAAAAATGACGCTAAATCAATGAAAGTAACAACTATTTGACGAAATCTTGGAAAAAATATAAGTATCTACTATACGAATAACCTATTTTGTTTTTACTGTAAAAGTAGTAGATACTTTGTATTATATAAGGAAAGTCGTGTGCTGCCCACATCAAATTTTTTTAACTGTAGAAGTAGTCAATTCATTGCATTATATAAGGAAAGTCATGTGCTGCCCACATCAGATTTTTTTGACTATGGTCAAAATCTGTCCTGCGTATTATGCTTGTGCAAAAAGCTATTTATTTTTCGTTCTAAGTTGGCGCATCGTAAAAACGTTCTATAGTATTCGAAAATTCGCTGCATATGTTCCGCTGTTCAATTTCAATCAGAAGTCTGCATCTAAAATCCTTGACAGCAGAGTTTAAGTTTCCTAGAAAATACACAGTTGCATAAATGTATGTAAATTTGAATTTTATAAAATGTTCCAGCAAATGAATGTTAATCGGAAACGTAACAATTCATATCTGCGCCATTTTAATGTGACCTCGTTAATATTTCGAGTACCACCAGTTACGGAAGAATAAATGAAAATATTCATACAAGCTGCTTGCACGCAAATGACTGCTGTAGCAGTAATTAGAGGAGAAGCTTGAGTTATTCTAATTGTTATGGGAATTACAACATGTGTCATAGAAGTACAATGCTCTTTACATTTGTGTCACAAACAGCGAGTTTTCAGAGTCAAAGCAAGTAGTAATATGTATATTCAAAACTTTCATGTGTCCAGCACGTGACTTTAGCTACAGATCAACAAATTTAGATATCGTGAGAAAACAATATCGCAAAATAGGAGATTTATGAAGCAGATTTCATATGATAGGCGTCCATAGGGAAGGGCAATGGGAGAAGTATTTGTCCTCCCCTGGACATTTAATGCCACAAATGTAGGTATCGAACTAGTTGATATTGTAATCCAATCCTCGCCCCCCCCCCTTACTCCCGAAAAAAGATCAATGGGCGCCCTTGGTGGTAAGTTATGTATGCACTTCATTTTCGACAGAGCTATTAAGCATATTTATTTCGTATAGTCATACACATTTACGGAGAAGCTGCAAATGATATCTCTAGAACAGGAAGTGAAAATCCTTAGTGAATCTTCCTGTCACCTCCGGAATTTGATGCTGACTCCATATCAGTCGTCATCTGAACTCCATTTAGAGCTGATATTAAAAAAATAGATATTTTAACATAAATGCAAAAATTTAAATAGGCAGTGACGTTTTCAGAACTGGAAAAAGAAATCTTTAGTGAGTCCTCCTACGTTAGCCGATTGTTGAAACTGAAAAAGAGTAGAACGGGTATACCGGGTAAATTCGGACTTCTAATACAATTTTCGTGTTTTCACTTAGTATATACAAACGGGATCTGGATGTTTTATTCAGATCTGAAAACTCAAAGCTACGAATTTGGAGGGATATCGCTAACCTGGCAACTTTTCTTTTTTGCCAAATTGACGGAAATGTCGGCAATTGTTAAAAAGGGCGCAATTCAATGAAATTTATTTTGCTTTGTTAGAAGAAAGTACTGAATTGATGTTTCGTTAGAATTTGTCTGTCAGTCCAACCATCCTACTTAGTAACGCATTTAGCGAATTTTTAAAATGTCACCAAATTGATAAAAATATTTGTAAATCCATAAAAATATCTTAAAATTGATAAAATTGTGCTAAATAAATGAAATTAATTGTGTTTTGTTAATGGATAGTATCGTGATGATGCTTCGTGAATTTGTCGCTAAGTGGGGTTGTCAGTTCTACAGTCCCACTTGGCGATAAATTAGCGATTTTTTAAAATGTCGTCAAACATTTCATAGAGATAGCATTATTCAGAAGATATTTTTTCCAACAATTTTTTTAACGCAAATGATATCATGTCGCATACGAACGGATTTAAATCCAATGTGTTTATGCGGCAGACGATTTTTATTAAATCTTTTCCGATTTGAATAATAAAGATATCTATATAAATAAAATCTATATAAATAAAATTGAAAATCTGTCTGTCTGTCTGTTTGTCTCATCATCACGGGAGAACGGCTGAACCAAATTTGATGAAATTTTGTGGGTAGCCTGGAAATAGCCCCACTTAAAATTTAGTCCTTGATTTAAGTTTCTACGACCAGTGGTTCTCCAGATATTAGTAAAATACGAAACTTTCGTTTGTCACATCATCACGAGAGTACGTCTGAACCAAATTTAATGAAATTTGGTGGGTAGCCTTAAAATAAGACCCCATAAATTTGGTCTAAGTTTCGCGTTTCTAAAACCAGGGGTTGTCGAGATATTAATGAAAAACGGAACTTTTTCTTAGCAGTTATACTCTCTAACTCCGTGGTTTATCCAAACGGAAAGGATAAAAATCGTTTGTTTAAAACGTCCACTTGAATTAAAACTTTATTTCTGAGTTCGATGGAGAATTTTTGCGCAAATTAGTCACTATCTGAAAGCATGACTTGTTTGAAACATGAATTTAAATGGAAAAATCTACCTCTATGGCTTATATTTTTCACAAGCTTTTACTCAACGATGAAAAGTACAAAGAAATCAAAATGGTTATTTAATTTCGCATTTTATGAGGAAGATTCTATCTTATATCATGTTGCTCGGCAACGCAATAAAATTAAATGTGTTTGTTAATGATTATTATTATTTTTTCGATTTGAATAATAAATAAATGGATATAAAAATATATTTCAGAAAAAAAACGGTTTGATTTTTCTTTTAATTATATTAATTGCGAACTGCGTACATCACTTTCATTTATTTTGCCAAAGAGGTTTCAAGCTTATATTGTGTTTAGCTAATAAACGCATATATTCTGTCTACCCAATAAATTCATTTATCCGATTGTTGAAACAGAAAAAGAGTAGAATGGGTATATCTTCTAATAATATTTTAGTGTTTTCATTTAGTATATACAAACTGGATCACGATACTTTATTTACATCTGCAAATTTAGAGCTACGAATTTGGCTGGATATCGTTAACTTTGCAAATTTCTTAAACGTTGCCAAATTGATTGATATGTCTCCAAATTGATAAAAACGATGTACATCAATGAAATTTATTTTGTTTTGCTAGAAGAAAGTACTGAACTGGTGTTTCGTTAGAATTTGTTTGTCAGTCCAACCGTCTTACTTAGTAACACATTTAGCGAATTTTAAAATATCACCAAATTGATAAAAATGTTCGTAAATCCATAAAAATATCTTGAAATTGATAAAATTGAGCTAAATAAATGAAATTGTGCTTTTTTAGAGTGGATAATATTTTGATGATGGTTCGTCAATTTATCGCAAAGTGGGACTGTCCCACTTGGCGATAAATTAGGCGATTTTTTTGAATGCCGCCAAACCTTCATTAGAGATCGCATTATTCAGACGATATTTTGACCACCAATTTATTTGAAGCAAATCATAACATCTCACTTAGCAATGGATTTAAATCCAGTGTGTTTATGAGGAAAAAGATTTTTATTAAATATTTTCCGATTTTAAAATTGAAGATATGTATATAAGATAAATTCCATTGCCATCGTATTTTTGACTGGATAATATCAATTACGAACTTCAGATTTAAACATTATTATTATTGATGTTTTCGGGGATTATTGATTCAGAGATTATTGATATTTTCAATTTCTTATGCCATTGTTTTATTGCGGCAAAAATTGTTTAAACTCATATATTGTACGAGTAATCTTCTACAAATGCAAGGCTATAACTTCTAATCTGTGAGAATATAAATAGTACAGGTATATTGGCATATAATTTGGCATATATTGGAATCAAGTACGGCCTTCTGGTATGAAGATCACGGGGATTATTGATATTTTTAAATCATTAATTAATCTGTTTTATTTTGGCAAAGATTTTTAAGACTCATATTATAATACGGGTAATATTTTACTAACACTAGGACATATCTTCTAATTTACGACATTATAAGTAGTACGGGTATATCTTCCCATATTATTTTAACACTTTCATTTCGGCGCATATTTGAATCAATTACTGCCTTCTGGTTTAAAGATTACGGATTTATTGATATTTTCAATTTATACATGTAATCTACTAATGCAGGTTATATCTTCTAATATTCGCGTATATAAGTAGTACGGGTCTCATACAGTTTTAACCCTCTTATTTTGCATATATTGATTCAATTCCATAGTTTTTGTAAATTTGCTTACAAAAGAGGCCAGGATGTTTTATTCTTCAGATCTGCCCGTGAAGGTAATTTTGAATAGCGAGAACAGACATTCTTAACTCTATTTTAGGATCATTATGTTAAATATTTTAGCAGAATGTTTTGATTAAAAATTTCATTTAGTATACTATAGGAATTTGCACATGATTGCGAATTTTAAGTTTCTTTATATTATGTACTTATATGTACTTATGTTTCTTTATATTATGTACCGTACGAAGAAAGGGTATGCTGCTAGTCTATATCTATATAAATAAAAATGAAAATCTGTCTGTCTGTCTGTCTGTCTGTTTGTCCCATCATCACGGGAGAACGGCTGAACCGAATTTGATGAAATTTTGTGGGTAGCCTAGAAATAGCCCCACTTAAAATTTAGTCTGTGTTTTGAGTTTTTACGACCAGTGGTTCTCGAGATATTAGTAAAAAACGAAAATTTCGTTTGTCTCATCATCACGGAAAAACGGCTGAACCGAATTTAATGAAATTTTGTGGATAGCCTTAAAATAGCCCCCCATAAATTTTATCCAAGTTTCGAGTTTCTAAGACCAGGGGTTGTCGAGGTATTAATGAAAAACGGAACTTTTTCTTAGGAGATCTACTCTCCAACTCCGTGGTTTATCCAAACGGAAAGGATGATAATCGTTTGTTTAAAACGTCAACGCGAATTAAAACTTCATTTCTGAGCTTAGTGCAGGATTTTTGCATTAATTAGTCACTATCTGAAAGCATGAATTGTTTGAAACATGAATTTTAATGGAAAATCTAACTCCATGGTCAAGCATTTACTAAACAATGGAAAGTATAAAGAAATCAAAATGGTTATTATTTTTGCATTTTATGGGGAAGAGATCAAAATGGTTATTTAATTTCGCAGTTTATGAGGAAGATTCTTTATTATATTATGTTGCTCAGCAACGCAATTAAATTAAATGTGTTTCTTAATATTTGTTATTATTTTTTCTATTTGAATAATAAATAAATAAATTTATAAATATATTTTGTAAATGAACGGTTTGATTTTTCTTTTAATTATATTAATTACGGACTGTGTATATCACTTTCATTTGACAAAGAGTTTTTAAGCTTTTATATTGTGTTTAGCTATTAAACTCATATTGTGTTTACCAATAAACTTATTTATCCGATTGTTGAAACAGAAAAAGAGTAGAAAGGGTATATCTTCTAATAAAATTTTAGTGTTTGCATTTAGTATATACAAACGGGATCGGATGTTTTATTCTTCAGATCTGCAATTTCAGAGCTACGAATTTGGCGGAATATCGCTAACTTGGCAACTTTTCTTAAACTTTGCCAAATTGACGGAAATATCGCCAAATTGCTAAAAACGACGCAAATCAATGAAATTAAATTCGTTTTTTTAGAAGACAGTACTGAAATGATGTTTCGGTAGCATTTGTGGGTCAGTCTATCCATCCTACTTAGTAACACATTTATCGAATTTTTAAAATATCACCAAGTTGATAAAAATGTTTGTGAATCTATAAAAATGTCATGAAATTGATAAAATTGCGCTTAATAAATGAAATTAATTGTGTTTTGTTAGGGGATAATATTATGATGATGTTTCGTCAATTTATCGCAAAATGGGACTATCAGTTTTACAGTCCCACTTGGCGATAAATTTTGCGATTTTTTAAGTTATCGCTAAATTGAAGAAAATATCGCCAAACCTTTCATGGAGATAGCATTATTTAGACGATAGGATTTCCTTCAATTTATTTGAAGCAACTGATATCATGTCGTTTAGCAATGGATGTAAATCCAATGTGTTATGTGGCATACGATTTTAATTAAATCTTTTCCGATTTGAATAATAAAGATATGTATATAAAATAAATTTCATTGTCATTGCATTTTTAACTGGAAAATATCGATTACGGTCCTCAAGTTACACATTATTATTATTGATATTTTCGGGGATTATTGATTCAGGGATTATTGATATTTTCAAATTATTATACCATTGTTTTATTATGACAAAAATTGTTGAAACTTACATATTGTACGTTGTGCGAGTAATCTTCTATAAATGCACGTGTTATCTTCTAATCTACGAGAATATAAGTAGTACAGGTATATAGGCATATATTTTGATATATATTGGCATATATTGGAATCAATTACGACCTTCTGGTATAAAGATTACGGGGATAATTGAAATTTTCAATTTATAATGTCATCTGTTTTATTTCGGCAAAGATTTTTTAGACTCATATTGTAATAATCTTCTACTACTAACATACAGGCATATTTTCTAATCTGCGACAATATAAGTAGTATGGGTATATATATATATATATATATATATTCCCATATAATTTTAGTGCTTTCATTCTGGCATATATTGGAATCAATTACGGGTTTATTGATATTTTCAATTTATACATGTAATCTACTAATACAGGTTATATCTTCTAATATTCGCGTATATAAGTAGTACGGGTCCTATACAATTTTAATGCTTTCATTTTGCATATATTGATTCAATTCCTTTTTTTTTTGTAATCTTGCTTTCGAAAGGGGCCAGGATGTTTTATTCTTCAGATCTGCCCGTGACGATAATTTTGCATGATGAGAACAGATATTCATAAACTTCTCTTTAGGAGCAATAAATTTAATATTTTAACATAATTTGCATATGAATCTGAATTATAAGTTTCTTTATATTTTATACTCCGTACGAAGAACGGGTATGCTGCTAGTATATCTATATAAATAAAATTGAAAATCTGTCTGTCTGTCTGTTTGTCCCGTCATCACGAGAGAACAGCTGAACCGAATTTGATGAAATTTTGTGGGTAGCCTGGAAATAGCCCCACTTAAAATTTAGTCTATGTTTGGAGTTTCTATGATCAGTGGTTCTCGAGATATTAGTAAAAACCGACATTTTCGTTTGTCTCATCATCACGGGCGAACGGCTGAACCGAATTTGATGACATTTTGTGGAGAGCCTTGAAATAGCCCCCCATAAATTTAGTCCAAGTTTTGAGTATCTAAGACCAGGGGTTGTCGAGATATTAATGAAAAACGAAACATTTTCCTAGGAGTTCTACTCTCGAACTCCGTGATTTATCCAAACGAAAAGCTTGAAAATCGTTTGAAAGTGAATTAAAATCTTATCTCTGCGTTTGATGGGAGGTCTTTGCGCGAATTAGTAACTTTCTGAAAACAAGAATTGTTTGAAACATGATTTAAATGGGAAATCTATATCCATGGTTTATTTTCACAAGCTTTTACTGAACAATGAAAAGTATAAAGAAATCAAAATGACTATTTAATTTCGCAGTTTATGAGGAAGATTCTATCTTATATCATGTTGCTCAGAAACGCAATTAAATTAAATCTCTCCGTTAATTTTAATTATTATTTTTTTCGATTTGAATAATAAATAAATGGATATAAAAATATATTTTAGAAAAGAACGATTTAATTTTTCTTATCGCATTTTTGACTGGATAATATCAATTACGGTCTTCGGGTTTAAATGTTATTATTATTGATATTTTCGGGGATTATTGATTCAGGGATTATTGATATTTTCATGTCATTATGCAATTGTTTTATTATGACAAAAATTATTTAAACTCATATATTGTACGTTGTACGAGTAATCTTCTACAAATACACGGGTATATCTTCTAATCTACGAGAATATAGGTAGTACAGGTATATTGGCATATGTATTGGCATATATTGGAATCAATTACGACCTTCTGGTATAAAGAGTACAGGGATTATTGATATTTTCAATTTATTACGTCACCTCTTTTATTTTGGCAAAAATTTTTGAGACTCATATTGTAATACAGGTTATCTTCTACTAACGCACTGGCATATTTTCTAATCTGTGACAATATAAGTAGTACGGGGTGACAATATAAGTAGTAGACAATATAAGTAGTACAATTTTAATGCTTTCATTTTGCATATATTGATTCAATTCCTTTTTTTTTTTTGTAAATTTACAAAAGGGGCTAGAAATATTCTTCAGATCTGCCCGTGAAGATAATTTTGAATAGTGAGAACAGATATTCTAAACTTCTCTTTAGGAGCAATAAATTTAATATTTTAACAGAATTTGCACATGATTGAGAATTATAATTTTTTTTTTATATTATGTACTCAGTACGAAAAACGGGTATGCTGCTAGTAATAAATAAATCTATATATATAAAATTGAGAATCTGTCTGTTTGTCCCATCATCACGGGAAAATGGCAGAACCGAATTTGATGAAATTTTCTGGGTAGCCCTGAAATAGCCCCACTTAAAATTTAGTCCATGTTGGGAGTTTCTACGACCAGTAGTTCTCGAGATATTAGTAAAAAATGAAACTTTCGTTTGTCTCATCATCGCGGGAGAACGGCTGAACCGAATTTAATAATATTTTTTGGATAGCCATGAAATAGCCCCCATAAATGTAGTCCAAGTTTCGGATTTCAAAGCCCAGGGGTTGTCGAGATATTAATGAAAAACGGAACTTTTCCCTAGGAGTTCTACTTTCTATCTCCGTGGTTCATCCAAACGGAAAGGATGAAAATCGTTTGTTTAAAGCGTCAACGTGAATTAAAACTTTATTTCTGAGTTTGATGGAGGATTTTTGCGTAAATTAGTCACTATCTGAAAGCATGAATTCTTTGAAACATGAATTTAAATGGAAAATCTATCTGCATGGATTATTTTTTACAAGCTTTTACTCAATAATGAAAAGTATAAAGACATCAAAATGGTTATTTAATGCATTTTATGAGGAAGATTCTATCTTATATCATGTTGCTCAGAAAAGCAATTAAATTAAATCTGTCTGTTAATTTTAATTATTATTTTTTCGATTTGAATAATAAATAAATGGATATAAAAATATATTTTAGAAAAGAACGGTTTGATTTTTCATTTAATTATATTAATCGCGGACTGCGTATATCATTTTCATTTATTTTGACAAAGAATGTTTAAGCTTTTGTGTTTAGCTAATAAACTCATATATTGTGTTTACCAATAAATTCATTTATCAGATTGTTGAAACAGAAAAAGAGTAGTAGAACGGGTATATCTTCTAATACAATTTTAGGGTTTGCATTTAGTATATATAAACAGGATCAGGATGTTTTATTCTTCAGATCTGCAAATTCAGAGCTACGAATTTGCGGAATATCGCTAACTTGGCAACTTTCTTAAACTTGACAAATTAACGGAAATGTCGCCAAATTGATAAAAACGACGCAAATCAATGAAATTAAATTCGTTTTTTTAGAAGCGAGTACTGAAATGATGTTTCGATAGCATTTGTCGGTCAGTCCATCTATCCAACTTAGTAACATATTTAGCGAATTTTTAAAATTTCACCAAATTGATAAAAATGTTTGTAAATCTATATAAATATCATAAAATTGATAAAATTGCGCTTAATAAATGAAATTAATTGTGTTTTCTTAAGGGATAGTAATGTGATGATGTTTCGTCAATTTGTCGCAAAATGGGACTATCAATTTTACAGTCCCACTTGGCGATAAATTTGGCGATTTTTTAAATTATCGCTAAATTCACGAAAATGCCGCCAAACCTTCCATGGAGATAGCATTATTTAGACCATATGATTTGCATCAATTTATTTGAAGCAAATGATATCATGTCGTTTAGCAATGAGTTATCCAATGTGTTATGCGGCATTCGATTTTTATTAAATCTTTTCCGATTTGAATAATAAAGATATGTATATAAAATAAATTTCATTGACATTGCATTTTTGACTGGATAATATCAATTACGGTCTTCAGGTTACACATTATTATTATTGATATTTTCGGGGATTATTCATTCAGGGATTATTAATATTTTCAAGTAATTATGCCATTATTTTATTATGACAAAAATTGTTTAAACTCATATATAGTACGTTGCACGAGTAATCTTCTACAAGTGCACGGGTATATCTTCTAATCTACGAGAATATAGGTAGTACAGGTATATTGGCATATATTTTGATATATAGTGGCATATATTGGAATCAATTACGACCTTCTGGTATAAAGATAGCGGGGATTATTGATATTTTCAATTTAAAACGTCATCTGTTTTATTTTGGCAAAGATTTTTGAGACTCATATTGTAATACGGGTAATCTTCTACTAATACACTGGCATATTTTCTAATCTGCGACAATATAAGTAGTACTGGGATATATATATTCCCATATAATTTTAATGCTTTCATTCTGGCATATATTGGAATCAATTACGGGTTTATTGATATTTTCAATTTATATGTAATGTGCAATTACATGTAATGTACTAAAACAGGTTATATCTTCTAATATTCGCGTATATAAGTAGTACGAATGCCACACAATTTTAATGTTTTCATTTTGCATATATTAATTCAATTACTTTTTTTTAAAATTTGCTTACGAAAGGTGCCAGGATGTTTTATTCTTCAGATCTGCCGGTGAAGATAATTTTGTATAGCGAGAACAGAGAATCTTAAACTTCTTTTTAGGAGCATTGTATTAAGTATTTTAACAGAATATTTTGATTAAAAATGTCATTTAGTATACTATAGGAATTTGCACATGATTGTGAATTTTAAATTTATTTATATTATATACTCCGTACGAAGAACAGGTATGCTGCTAGTTATCTATATAAATAAAATTGAAAATCTGTCTGTCTGTCTGTCTGTCCCGTCATCAAGGGAGAACAGCTGAACCGAATTTTATGAAATTTTGTGGGTAGCCCGGAAATAGTCCCACTTAAAATTTAGTCTATGTTTGGAGTTTCTACGATCAGTGGTTCCCGAGATATTAGTAAAAAACGAAACTTTCGTTCGTCTCATCATCATGGGAGAACGGCTGAACCGAATTTGATGAAATTTTGTGGTTAGCCTTGAAATAGCCCCCCATAAATTTTGCCCATGTTTCGAGTATCCAAAACCAGGGGTTGTTGAGATATTAATGAAAAACGAAACTTTTTCCTAGGAGTTCTACTCTCTAACTCCGTGGTTTATCCAAATGAAAAGCTTGAAAATCGTTTGAAAGTGAATTAAAAACTCTATCTTTGAGTTTGGTGGGAGATTTTTTGCGCTAATTAGTCACTTTCTGAGAACATGATTTAAATCGGAAATCTATCTCCATGGTTTTTTTTTTCACATGCTTTTACTGAACAATGAAAAGTATAAAGAAATCAAAATGGTTATTTAATTTCGCAGTTTATTAGGAAGATTCTATCTTATATCTTGTTGCTCAGAAACGCAATTAAATTAAATCTGTCTGTTAATTTTAATTATTATATTTTTCGATTTGAATAATAAATGAATGGATATAAAAATATATTTTAGAAAAGAACGATTTGATTTTTCTTATAGTATTTTTGACTGGATAATATCAATTACGCTCTTCCGATTTAAACGTTATTATTATTGATATTTTCGGGTATTATTGATTCAGGGATTATTGACATTTTCAAGTTTTTACGCCATTGTTTTATTATGACAAAAATTGTTTAAACTCATATATTTACGTTGTACCAGTAATCTTCTACAAATACGAGGGTATATCTTCTAATCTACGGGAATATAAGTAGTACAGGTATATTGGTATATGTTTTGATGTATGTTGGCATATATTGGAATCAATTACGACTTTCTGGTATAAAGAGTATGGGGATTATTGATATTTTCAATTTATTACGTCATCAATTTTATTTCTTACGTCAGATTTTTAAGACTCATATTATAATACGGGTAATCTTCTAATGTACTAATACATGTTATATCTTCTAATATTCGCGTATATAAGTAGTACGGGTCCTATACAATTTTAATGCTTTCATTTTGCAAATATTGATTCAATTCTTTTTTGTTTTTGTAAATTTGCTTACAAAAGGGGCCAGGATGTTTTATTCTTCAGATCTGCCCGTGAAGATAATGTTTCATAGTGAGAACAGATATTCTTAAACTTCTCTTTAGGAGCAATAAATTTAATATTTTAACAGAATTTGAACATGATTGCGAATTATAAGTTTGTTCATATTATATACTCCGTACGAAGAACGGGTATGCTGCTAGTATAAAATAAATTTCATTGCCATTGCATTTTTGACTGGATAATATCATTTACGGTCTTCAGGTTTAAACATTATTATTATTGATATTTTCGGGGATTATTGATTCAGAGATTATTGATATTTTCAAGTTATTATGTCATTGTATTATTGCGGCAAAAATTATTGAAACTCATATATTGTACGTTGTACGAGAAATCTTCTACAAATGCATGGGTATATATGTCTTCTAATCTACGGGAATATAAGTAGTACAGGTATATTGGCATATATTGGAATCAAGTACGGCCTTCTGGTATGAAGATTACGGGGATTATTGATATGTTCAATTTAAAACGTCATCTGTTTTATTTTGGCAAAGATTTTTGAGACTCGTATTGTAATACGGGTAATCTTCTATTAACGCTTGGACATATCTTCTAATCTACGACATTATAAGTAGTACGGGTATATCTTCCCATATAATTTAATTTTAGCACATTCATTTTGGAATATATTGGATTGGAATCAATTAGTGCCTTCAGTTTTAAAGATAACGGGTTTATTGAAATTTTCAATTTATACATGTAATCTACTAATACGTGTTATATCTTCTAATATTCGCCGATATAAGTAGTGCGGGTGCCATACAATTTTAACGCTTTTATTTTGCATATATTGATTCAATTTCATATTTTTTGTAAATTTGCTTACAAATGGGGCCAGGATGTTTCATTCTTCAGATCTGCCCGTGAAGATAATTTTGTATAACGAGAACAGAGATTCTTAAACTTCTTTTTAGGAGCATTAAACAGAATATTTTGATTAAAAGTGTCATTTAGTATACTATAGGAATTTGCAAATGATTGTGAATTTTAAGTTTCTTTATATTATATACTCCGTACGAAGAACGGGTATGCTGTTAGTTAATACTAAAATATCAAAATTATACTAAAATATTAAGAGATCAATTCAAGATCCAATTGTGCATACTTCTAGGGCTTTCAATAAAATACAAATTCTTGCTTATTGTTCACTTTTAGCTTTAAAGATATAAGCCTTACAAACTTAGAAAACAGAAAATTTATAATCTTTTTCAACTTGAGAAGACGATTATTTGAAATCTATAAGAGCTTTTTACTTTTTAAATGTAGGTCTAGAAACTAAATTTCCTAATGCATATATGTGTTGTTTACTATTTATATCTATATTCTATAGTGTAAGATATTTTGAGTGAAAGTAAGAGAAATTAAAAAAACACTCTCTCGGTCAGATACTTTAAATTTTTTGAAAATCCAATTATATGCATTGATTAAAAATCCAATTATATGCATTTGTAGGGCCTTTAAAGAGATACAAATTCCTGCTTACTGGTGATAGTTAATACTTTTAATTTTTGAGATATAAGCATTACAAACATGAAAATGGAAAATTTTCAATCTTCTTCAAATTGACAAGATGATTACTCAAAAACTATGAGAGCCGTTTTAAAAAAATATATATTTAGAAACTAAATTTTTTCATATATATATATTGTTTATTACTATTTATATTTTTTAGTTTCGATTGCAAGTAAGAAAAATGAAAAAATAAATCGTTCGGTATGATAGTTTTTCTCGGAGGAAGGGGGGGGGGGGGGGGGGGGGGGGGGGAGGATAAATAATTTTTTTTATCTATTCATAATTTGTATCATATTTCCAACACAAGAAAAATTATTTACATTTTTATCTATTAGGTTCAGAAGAATAAGAATCCAAAGCGTTCACATTTTTTGTAATGCTCCGATTTTCACCACAGATACATCAAGCATAGATGTTATTCCCATCAATAGATGATATAGAAAAATGAAAGGGAGTAAAGTAGCACTAAAGAATTAAGAAGCGATGAAAATGAGAAAACTTTTGACCTCAACATTTAACATTTGCATAGGTAACATCATGATTGGCATCAAGTAATTTATATATTTTATTGCAAACACTTTAAAAGTAAATAAATAAATAATTTGGCATCACGTCTGATGTTATAATAGCAAAAATTAATTCTGCTTTGAATATTGTTGCGGAGACAAATTATTTTGGTTTCCATGATGCTATTTATCTACAAACCTGTGGTGCTCCTATGGGTAGCCCTTTATCTGGTATTTTGGCCGAGGCGGTTATTTTTCTTTTTTAAAATTCAATTAACGTGGCAACAACAGATCGAAATCCAGTTACAGTAGCCACATAAGCCTCCATGCCTTATTCGGGATTCGAACCCGAGCCCTCTAGACAGCAGCCGAACATGCTATCCACTACGGCTTTTAATGTTTGTTCATCTATCTCTGCTTTAAGTCCTGAAATTGAATTTAGTTTTGCAGGAACTCGAGAATGAGATTTTGCCTTTTTTTTCGACCCCCCCCCCCCTCTCTTTGATGTCGTTTTGTAGATGATGGGTTTATTCTTTGGGATAGTGATTTAGAAGATCTTTCTTTTCTTTTGTCTAAAGTTAATGATTTTTACCCTTCTATCAATCTTACTGTCGAACATGAAACTAATGGTTCTTTGCCTTTTCTTGATGTACTGGTCACCCGTTCTGCTACTGGTTTTCAAACCTCGGTTTTCGGTAAACCTTCTTTTACTAATTCTTGTATTCCTGCTAATTCTTACCATCCTCTTTCCTATAAAAAAGCTACTTTTTATGCTTATTTTAATCGCGCTTTTAATGTTTGTTCATCTATCATTTATTTTTGGCCTTGGCCGTGAGGCTGCCTACTCCTTTGAGTTTATTTATAAGGTTTTCTTCCAAGTTCGCCGTAAATATACCCTTTTTGATACTAAACTTATTGCCTTAAAAGATCTTTTGACTTATAGGTCTAGTTTTCCATACAATCCTCGGATTTTCCGCCCCTTTATCCATTTTTGTTCTGAGTCTGGTTTCAGACTTGCACCTGCACATTCTAATATTTCTTCTTTATTTAACCGTATTCGGTCTGATAAACTGGGTGATAAGGATGACTTTAAAATCTTTGCTGGGGTGTATGTTGTTCCCCTGTTGTCCACCGATGGTAATTTTAAATTTTATACTGGAAGTACTAAACGCACCGTTGGCATCCGTTTAGCAGAACATGCTCGGGATGTCAGGGATAGTAAACTTTCTACGGCTCATGCACAATTTGTTGTTAAAGATAATTTTCAGCCTCATTTTGAAAAGACTTTCCGTTTGATGCGTTGTAATAACCCTCGTGATATTCTTCTTTTCGAATCCCCCTTTTTTTTATATTTACCTCGAGTCCGTTTGTAATTTTGACCCTGTTATGAATTTGAGTTACGCTTGGCGACTCATTCTCGACTCCATGCAATTCAAGTCTCTGCAAAGTTATCTTTGATGTCTTCATCTTTGGGATTATGCTCGATTGCCACCCCCCCTCCCCTTTTTTCGATTTCTGTAATTAAATTGTAATCTAATACGCTGTTCTTTTGTTATTGAAATTTTAGAAACTCTAAAAAAATAGCTTACGGTTTATCCTTGTCTAAACGTAGATCCTTTTGTAAATTGTATTTATGCAAATTTTGTCGCTATATCTGGTCTATATATGAATGATTCAAATTTTATTTCCGTGTAGCCACTGATGAAGAGCGTACTTATGCTCGAAAGCGCTCTGGTCCTTTTTTTAAACTTTTGTACATCTTAGTAAAGTAAGGGGGCCTTAGTAAACTTAGTGTGATAGGGTGATAGTAAAATAATAAAGACCTTCTGTTGTGGATGTGTGCTTAATTTTTGTTACTTAAAAGTATTATAATTTTAAAATGAAGTTAAAGTTTCAAAAATAATTAAAAGTTAAAACATCTATACATCATTTAAAATCATAGTTCATAATGTCTGCGGAAAGAGTATTATATTTTATTGTTGAATTAATTAAGAAAAAAAAAAGGAAAAATTTACTGGAGAAAATGTACAATTCAGCAATAAAAACATTGTGTTGTTGATCTTATACATAATTTTTTCACTGTGAAAGAAGTAAATTCATTGTATTATGTAAGGAAACTCAAGTGCTGCCTAAATCAGATTTTTTGCAATAATAAAGTGAATCTGCAAATAACAGACAGAAAAGATGAATCATGCATAAAGCATTGATTATCAAACACGTTCTAGTTGAAATGCAATTCTGTTTACATTTTAAGCTGCTCAAAATTTGCTATTGGCAAAATTAATATTAAAGAAAAAGACAAGGCTAGTTACATAAAATGAACTTTATTCAAATGACATCAGCGAAAGTATAATTTGTTTACAATGCTTTGCAGTTAATATTATGTCACAATTATAATATTTTACTATTAAAGAACTTATATTGTTTGCTTATCTCATGCTAACACTAAACCTACCACGATGGGTCAAATGACCTTTTTTAACCTTTCTGGCAAAATTTCTGACATACAACGTTATCATATAGCCATTTGACTCTACGACTTTTATTATAATTTACATCCAATTTATTTTTCAATATTTATTTTTCTCGTTTATTTTGTTACCGAGAAATATATGCAACTGGACCTACCTACCGCAACGGGTCATTTGATCCACGTAATAGATTGTGTGATGAAATCATTTTTGCTATTGCATCAGAATTTTGCTGTTTTGCATTATACTTGTAGATACCTGAGTGTTAGATTTCAGTTTTAGTTTGGCAATTTCAAGTTATAGTGTTATTTTATGAGTCAATAATTCTTATTTCATTATTGTGCGGATAATTCTTATCCCAAGAATGTCAGGAAATTCAAGATATTTCAAATTATTAGAAAAAGTAAATAATATAGCTGAAGAGTGTTCGGGATCCAATGAAGAGGAGCTATCTGAAAGTGAAGTGGATAACATAGAACAACATGATGACTCATTTGACACTGCGGATGGATGCGAATCCTCAAGTACAGATGATGAAGAGGAGAATATTTTGGATATGTGTAGAGGACAAAAGAGAACGATATTGTTATGGAGTTCTGAAAGTGAAAGTGATGTAGAGGATCGATGTATCAAAACTGAGACTGATGGGACAGTTTGGCAAGAAATAGAAGAAGGTTCCACACCTGGATGAGTGCCAATTCATAATATTTGAAAGGAGGTTGCAGGCCCAACAGGATATGTCAAACGAAATATTATGAAAAGGAAAGTAAGAACTGCATTTTCTTTACTCATTGATAACTGTGTAATGGAACACATAAGAACATAAGCAGAAGCAGAGGCATTTTGAGTGTTAGGAACTAACTGGAAACTGACTGCTGCAACATTCGAAGCATCTATTGCTTTTTCATATGCACGTGGTGCATATCAGACAAAAAATTTGGACATTTTATATCTACGGAACAAAAAATGGGGTCGTCCCCAATATTTTTCAAGAACTATGAGCAGGAATAGTTTTACTGAAATTATGCGATTTATCCGGTTCGGCAAAAGAAGTAAACAAAGCCAGCATTTACAAACTGATAAATTTGCTCTAATCTCTGAAGTATGGTACAAATTCATCGAGAATATCCAACATTGTTACAAGCCTGGTGCACAGTGACTATTAATGAACAGTTTTTCGCAACCAAAGCGAGGTGTAGATTTACTCAATATATGCCAAACAAACCGGATAAATTTGGAATAAAATTCTGGCTAGCATCTGATGTCAGCACCAAATACGTTATAAATGGATTTCCATATTTGGGAAAGGATGAAAACAGAGAATCTTCAATTCCGCTTGAAGAGTTCATTATTCTCAAACTAATGGAACAGTTTACAGGATGTGGAAGGTCCGTCACCACTGATAATTTTTTACGAGCACATCACTAGTTGCAAAATTACTAGATAAAAAAACTACTATCATTGGAATCATCCGTGGAAATAAAAGATAATTACCAAAATTTGCAAAGCAGGTGAAAGATGGTATGCCATGCTTCTCAATAAAACTGTATAAATCGAATCATTGTACACTGACAGTATAAAAGTAAGCCAGATAAAAAGTGCTATTACTAAGCTCAAAGCATAAATCTATAAGAATTAGAAAAAGTGATAAGCAAAATGATCAGTGCTATTATAGAATCTGAAACGATCAGATTCTATAATAGCACTGAATTTGGTGTAGACATGACAGATAAGATGGCAAGAAAATACTCCATGAAATCGAAATGTCAAAGATGGCCTGAGCAGGTTTTCTTCAATATTCTTGATCTAGCTGGAATAAACTTGTGGGTGTTATAAAAATCAACTGGGGAATCAACTAGTAAAGAAGCAACTGGGGAAAAAAATTTCTAGGCAGCAATTTTTATTCAAATTAGTTGAAGAACTTGCTGAAGATTTTCAAGATGCGCAACAGAAAGAACAAGAAGATATGCAGAAAACATCAACAAATTCAGGTTCAGTTTCATGTGTGAGAGGAAAGTGCCAAATAAACACTGATGCACTGATGCACTGAACATGAATAAGGTTTCCATATTGTTTATTTCTAAATTCAGAAATAAATGGGGATTTTGTTCTCTTATTTATATTCATTTTTTTAATTGAATAAATAAACAAATTAGAACCGTTACTTGGACAAAATTGTTTTATTCACATACTAAATTGTACTAAATGGTATATTTTTGCAATACATACATCATAAAATATATGACTTTCTGAAGACGGGTTATTTGACTCGGTGTGGTAGAAATAGGTATACATTAAATATCGGTAGGTTTAGTGTTAAATTAGTTCTTCGAAAATGTTGTAACTATGACAAACTATTGCAGTTTATAATTTGTCTGCCTCTCTATGTAAAATCAATAAATATTTCATGTATATCACTTATATTCCAGACTCCAGAGCTAAATAATTTTGCAGGGGAAAAAATCAGCAATTTTCATACAACTCACCTTACAAGGGCGCGGTAGCCCAGTGGTTAGCGCGCTGGAGTTGCACTCGGTAGGTCCGGGTTCGATTCCAGTGGCTGCTAAAACTGCCGCCGTGTTCATGCGGAGTACGATCACGTTAAACATGTGGGTCCGTAAGTCCTTCCGAGAGGTTGGTGGTAGGGGAAGGAGGGTACGGTCTCTGTGGATGCCTCCCCCACTGGGTTCCGGTCTAAATTGGGTGGCACTTCCCGACCGTCCAAACAGTTACCTTACACCTTTCTGGTAGGTCGGACGGTCTGGGTCTCAACAATAACAACTCACCTTACAATCATTTGATTTATTTACATTCTATATGCTACAGTGTAGCGCTAAAATTAGGCTTCCTTGTAGGAGTAAAGAAAGTTTAGTGATAATTTAAAATAAAAAAATATTGTAATTGCATTGGCACAGAATTTAGATACACAGATAATATGCAAAAATAAATGGAGGCCATATTTTATTTTGCAATAAGTCACACAATCTCTTTATAATATGGGTGTAATTATTATTTCAATTTTTATTTAAAAAACTACCCAACATATTTTGATATTTTTATGCAATTATTTTTATACATTTTATGTGATAATTGGAATATTTTCTAAAATTTTTTAAGCAATTTATACATTTTAACTCTGCTTAAAAAATGTTTGAAAAATTAAGTTCCATGAAGTTCAATGTATTTCATTTTTTAACTCAGGTTAAATCCAAAACTAATTGGGTGATATTTATTTTCATTCCCAAACATCCCACAGATCATCTCAACAACATACTAAAATGCCATTTTGGTCATTTTTATGAAAGTTATCGTGCGAATGGACAGACAGACAGAATGACCAAATACATAAGCACTTTTCAACTATGTTGGAAAGTGTTAATAAAAATGAATTTAAACATAAGACTTTCTAATGATTATTTGAATTTACTTTACAGTAATGATAACTAGTATTTCTGACTGGAAGAAATTTGGAGGGTTTTTCACAATGCAGCTCTTTAAGAAGCATTTGAAAAATAATTTAGAAACACATATTCAATAATTATAAGTCAATTATACATTTATTTACTGTATATGTACAAACATTTTATTCAAATCAAATCTTTACGTACATCCGTCGAATGTGCAATTTAGGGCGATTTATAATAAAGGGTGTTGCTAAAATGGGATTCAAAGAAAATTATTGATAAATATATTCATTTAAAAAGATGACAAACATGTTTTCAAAGACAAAAAAGTACCAAAAGTTTCAACAAAATAACAATGCTGCTAGAAGTGGTCCGAATTCCCTTAAAATGCTAAGCATTGGCTATCATTAGGTCATCAGATGAAACTATGGGCGATCATTAGCAGCGAGATGAAACTATAGCTCAAATTTGAAAGCTGAGGTCTTCAATATTTTTTTAAATGCATCTGTCAAATCTCATTGCAATCTGAGGAGTAGATTTTGAGTTAATAAAATATACTTCCTGTATGTCTATGAATTTCTAAATAAAATCATAGGTCCTTTAATGTCTGAAGTACACGTTTTATATCTTAAAGCAATCTGATGCATAGATTTTGAGTTTTAGAAAATGACAAAGTAGCACATTAAAGTTGGGGTGGGGGGTATTGAAGGGATTAGCTCGTATGCCGACAACAGTAAATTAAATAGCAAAAATAAATTAACAAAAATTTGTAATTTTAAGTATTTATTTATTTCTGATCAGAAAAGTAAATTATGTTTAGATAACCACAGTTGGGTATAAATTCCCTATACTTTTAACTTGAAATTTTCTTATCCTGTTTCTTCCCTTAAAAAGTAATGCCATTATAGTCTAAGGTTTTTTTGCTTCGAAGGTTAGTAAGCATGGAAACTCTACTTTAAATTTGATAGGTCTGGAAACAAGAATTTTCTATGCCTAGTGCCAGCCTGATATAAATGGTATAAGCAAATGTAGATTTAAACTTTATTACCTAAATGATTTCAGACATGTGTCATAAGCAAATGATTGTTACCTTCAAGTAAATGTTTATCTAAAGCCACTTTTTAAGAACATGAGTTCTGACATATTTCATATATAAATGATTTCACACTATGACCTAAAAATTCAAATTTTCACTTAGTAGCAAGTGGCCAGTTTAGTAGTCAATCTATCGCAGATTTTTTATAAAAATAATAAGTATGATTATACTTAATATGTAATATATATACATATGATAAAGCTAAGGGGTGGTATGGTGGGAAAATATTTAATCAGTTGAAATGAAAGTATTTTGATTAGGGAGGAAATAAATGCCTAGTTAGTAAACTTCTGGGCAGTTTTTCAAATAAAATGGAAAGGGAGGATCAGCTAGTTAGTTATTTCATTTATTTGCCAAACTGTGTTGTTAAATAATCTGTGGTGAGTAAATATTTTCAAATTTATTTCACACCTGTATGTGTCCGGCCACACAGAAAGCTACCATTAGCCTATGGGTTGGTCGTGTGGTCTGGGTTTTCTACACCTGTATGTGTATGCAAATGCCGATTTAAACGCTTTCTGAGAAAATGATTTATGGCATATTTTGCATATAAATGATGTATCACCCTTGTCTAAGCAAATGTTAATCTAAAGTTCTTTTCTGAATAAATTATTTCTGACAATTTTACACATACATGGATTCTTACCAGTATGTTTAAGCATATGGTGATTTGAACAGTTTTCCTTAGCGAATGGTTTTTGACATATTTCGTATAAAAATGGTTTCTTACCAATAAGTGTGAACAAATGTTGATTTCAACTTCTTTTCTGAGTACATATGACATATTTCACTTATAAATGGTTTCTCACTTTCTGACATATTTCACATATAAATGGTGTTTCACCAGTAGGTCAAATATTGATTTAAAGTTACTTTCCAACGAAATGCTTCCTGACCATATTTTACATGTATGCATATGTCGATTTAAACTTTTTTAAAAAAACAAATGGCTTCTTGCCAGTGTGTAAAAGTAAACGTTGATTTTAATTTTTTTTTTAGTATAAATGGTGTTTCTCATAATTCATATATGGTTTGATGTCATCATGCATAATCAAATGTTGATTTAAACTTATTTTTTGAAAAAATGATTTTATTTATTTATTTACAAAGACTGCAAGCAACAGGACGTAGTCCCAGTTACAGCATGCAGGAGCAAAACACATATTTCACACATGATGAGTTTGGCACATATTTCACAAATGATTTCTCACTAGCATACAAATGTCAATCTAAAACTCTTTTTGAAGAAATACTTTCTGGCATAATTCATGTATAAAAGGTTTCTTACCAATATGTCTAAGCAAATGTTGATCTACATTTTCTTTCTGAGTAATTGATTTATGACATATTTCACATATAAATTATTTCTTGTGACTATGTACAAGTAAATGCTGATTTAAACATATTTTATAAGTAAACAGTTTTAGACAAATTTCACAAAGAAGTGGCAGGGCCCGACTTAACCTAACCGAAGCCTAGGGAAGACATTCCTCAGGGGGGAGCCTAGGGAAGACATTCCACCTTTCGACATACATGAAGTGAACAAAATTTTTTTTTCAAAAACATAATTGAATTCTATGAAAAGGTATAAAAAATGAAGATCTTACATATAGTTGATGGAATTTAAATTATTGGCAACTTTCTATCATAACAAAGAAGCCAACATACTCTAGACCTTGAATTAGTGCGATCTTATATATCCAAAAAATTAATCTTTTCACTGAGCAAATCCAGTCCGATGGAATAAGTTTCTTTTTTAAGGAGCAGTCGTTAAATTTTTTGATAACGAAATACTTCAATTTGTGACTCCTCTATTGTGGGGGCTCGGGGCAGTTGCCATTCATGTCCCTGTGTTAGTCAGGCTCTGACAAGTGATTTTTCACCAGTATGTGTACGCAAATGTCGATTTAAATTTGATTTCTTGGAAAATGATTTCTGACATAATTCACATACAAATGGCTTTTCACCAGTATGTGTAGTCAAGTGTTGATTTAAAGATTCTTTCCGAGTAAATGATTTCTGACATATTACACATACAAATGGTTTTTCCCCAGTATGTGTAATCAAATGCTGATTTAAAGTTACTTTGTAAGTAAATGATTTCTGACATATTCCACATATAAAAAGTTTTACACCAGTATGTATAAGCATATGTTGATTTAAACATTTTTTCTTAGCAAATGGTTTCTGACATATTTTGCATATAGATAATTTCTTATCAGTCTGTGTAAACAAATATTGATGTAAATTTGTTTTTTCAGTAAATGATTTCTGATACATTTCACATACAAAAGGATTTTCACCAGTATGTATAAGCAAATGACGTTTTAAATTTCTTTTCTCAATAAACGATTTTTGACATATTTCACATACAAATGGTTTCTCACCAGTATGTATAAGCAAATGTTGATTCAAACTTTTTTTGCTAGCGAGTGGTTTTAAACATATTTTGCATTCAAATGATTTTTCACTAGTATGTACAAACAAATGTTGATCTAAAGTTTTTATTTCAGTAAACGATTCTGCCATATTTCACATACAAATGTTATTCACCAGTATGTATAAGTAGTCGATTCAAATTTATTTTATGAGTAAATGCTGTTTAACACCATAATTTGTGTGGTGACTTAAATTTATTTCCTCAAAAAATTATTTTGGACACACCTCACAAGCAAATGTTTTATTACAATTATAAGTAAGCAAATGTTGATCTAAAGTAAATTTTCACGAAAAATGATTTCCAATATATGTTTTTCATATAAACAGGTTCTCTCTAGGATATATAAACAAATATAGTAAAGTTATGGAGTAAATGACTCTTGGTATATAGCAAAAATATGTAGTTTCTCCCCAATTTGCAAACACTTATCTCTCTCTACTCACTCTCACTAATACTCTCAGAGGGGTCCTATGAGCCTGGCAACCAATCAAAAACTTGTCAGCATGACGTCACTGAGAGTAGCATTTCGTCATTCATGCTGCTACAGACCAACAACTGGATCAACCCTGTGGCTCCATTTGAATAACTGAAAATTTGATAAAATGAGAAAAATTTTAATAAAAGTGAAGTAAATCATAAACTAAAAAAAATCATCTCTTTATTAGTGTGAAAACATTTTGGCATAAACTTATTAAAGTAAAAATATATTGCAACACATTCTGCTATGCATTTCTTATGACCCAATACATATACAAAGTGCCTCCGCTCATATGTATTTCCATGTTAAAATTCCCTTGCTTGTGGGGATAGATTGCTTTCTATATCATGGGCAGCGCGAAAGGTGGCTTATGACAGATAATGTTGTCAGAATGCATGTAATATTTCCATGTATCAACTTGTAATAGCTTTACATACTGGGTATGTGCATGTCTGATCACAGCCGGATCAACCCTGTAATGGCTCCAAATACTGGGCATGTACATGAACTTAAAAACCTTTTGAGAAAGTTTCCATGGAATGGCGGGATAGAAGGAATTGGCATTTTATCGCTAAATATTCTCATGTTACTTGTTGTTGTTGTTGTTGTTACCCAGACCGTCCGACCTACCTGAAAGGTGTAAGGTAACTGTTTGGACGGCCGGGGAGTGCCACCCAATTTAAACCGGAACCCAGTGGGGGAGGCATCCACAGGGACCGTACCCTCCTTCCCCTACCACCAACCTCTCGGAAGGACTTATGGACCCACATGTTTAACGTGATCATACTCCGCGTGAACACGGCGGCAGTTTTGGCAGTGGCTGGAATCGAACCCGGGCCTACCGAGTGCAACTCCAGTGCGCTATCCAATGGGCTACCGCGCCCCTTCATGTTACTTGTAACAAAGTTTTGCATATTATGCCAAATCTGCTCTGTAAGTAACCGTGATTTCGCAATAACAATATTTCCATTGAATGTATTTGGTTGTTACTTGCGTTTAGTATTTCATAGCTTGGTTAATTATGTTTTATTTAGTAATGTTACGTTTTTTTCATAAAAATTAGCCCAATTAATAATTGATTCCACTTTTCTTTATATATTTAAAAATAAAAAGTTTGTGTTTCATCAATTTTTAATTAAACATTTGTAGTAAAAATTATTATGTTACAGAGCTGCCCATAGGATGGGCAGCACTCGAGTGTGTGTATGTGTGAAGGAGAGTGCTTTAGAATGGACCTGGGCACCCAATAATTTTTTTTAAATTAGAAGTAGAAAATCAAACATGAAGGGGGGGGGGGGGGGGAGCATGATAAAAGTTTGTAGGGGTCCACAATTTGTATGGGCGGCTCTCATCTTTATATTTTTAGTAAAATTATTTATATTAAATTGACTTTTTCCATCATCATCAAGATCAAGTAACAGTGGTGGAGCTTTATGGGGAATCACATCTGAGTCACCACTTTGTAGCAGGTGTGATTCCTTTAATTAGTTGCCTGACCACAATTTTTGTATTAGACAATCTTGTTTATTTATGAAGGTTGCTTGTTTAAACTCCCTACCATCAGAAATTTAACTTTCACGAAAGACTAGACGCATTGTATGAAACTTAACTTTTTATGTACAAAACACAAAACCATGCACAAATATATCAAAATTAATGTGAGCCTTTGGCTCCGAATTACATCATACATTCCATGGCATATTTTGCCAATCAGCTGGATGCATGTGTACTTTTTGCCTGACGTCACCAAGCAAGTGATTTGTCAATGACGACAGGCACAACTTACGCAAATCTGAAATTAAATTATTATGCAAGAAAAATAACATTTGAAAGTTGAAATAAAGTTAAAAAATGCGCAAAAGTTAAATGTATTTGAGTCGCCACAGTCTATTTTGCAAGTAAATGATGTAGTAAGATACATTCTTTATAGAAATGGTTTTACATCAGTATGTGTAAGCAAATGTTGATCTTAAGTTGCTTTCCAAGTAAATATTTCACATATAAATGGTTTCCAAAAACATTTACCTTACACCTTTCTGGTAGGTCGGACGGTCTGGGTCTCAACAACAACAACATATAAATGGTTTCACACCAGTATGTGTATGCATATGTTCATTTAAACTGTTTTGTTTAGCAAATGTTTTTTTGACATATTGTGCATACAACTGTTTTTTTTTTACATATTGTGCATACAAATGGTTTCTCACCAGTATGTCAAAGATAATGTTGATCCAGGGCTTGATTCCCCTCAATCTAGGAGCCAGCTCTTAATTTTATGGCATTTTGACGAAGTTTGTTATAAAGAGTTTATAATAAATAGTCACACTGGTATAATTACACATAAATGTTAAGACTAAGCCTTAAAATATTTTAATTTTATCGTTCAAGACACTTTTTGAACCCCCCAATAATTTTGTTATGGATTCTGCAAACCCCTAATGCTTTGTGTATATTTAGTGTAGAAAATTTACCCATACATGCATAAATTTTGTTATTAATTCTAAAAGTTATTAAATTAATTTTTAAGTTTTTTATTATTCATTCTCTGTTTACTATTATATAAAGTCGCATGTATAGAAATATCCCCCACAGACTTTATTATATTCTAAATACAAGATTTTAACTCAGAAATGATTTAAGGAGAAATTTGTTGACATTTTTACATTGGTAAGAATATCTAAAAATAAATTTTACATCTTTTGTTATTTTTATAAAGATAATTGAGTTGGAAATTCACATAGTATCTGTATATTGTATTATAATAATGTTGCACTCACAAAAGCAAACTAAATGAAATAAATAATTATCTAGAGTAACTAAATATTTTTTTGTACTTAACTATAATTTACTTCATTTTAGCATTTCAGATGTCTTATTGCGCCAGATAATCTGACTGAATGAAATTTAAATTAAACTTAAGTCATTTGCAAAGAGCATGGGTCATTCGATTTAAAATTTCTGAAACTCCCAATATTTTTTCAAGTCAGCGCCTATGGATGTATGGAGAACAGATAAACTTAAATACGACTGCTTTGTTGCTTTATCAATTTCATCTGGCAAATGATTTTTCAATTTTAATACATATTATAAACAAAAGCACATATTTATAATATTCTATAATTGATAAATAAGTGTGCTTCAAAATGCAAAAGACTCACAAACTGACAGTGATGTTACACAACCCTGTCGTGATTGTGAAAGCCTCTCCCCCAGATACCCTTTTTTAATACTTGGCGCATATGATGTGACTCACTCATAGAGCAGGCAAAGAGCTACAATCAGAATCTTAAATTGCTTCTTGAAAGGCAAGGGTGAGTGGCCAGTCTCAGATAGGGAAATAACTGTTCATTATTTCCCCAATGAAAAGATGCACTATTATGCTGATTCCCACTGCAGATAGAGTAGAACAAAAGCTCTCAAATTGGAAAATTTATATTTTCTCAAATCCATGATTTCTTTTTTCTGATTTACCAAATTTACCGTCGCCAGCACTAATTTTTTAGACACCATTGCAACCTGGCACCCGGTATTTGTTGAGCAGTATGTTGATCTAAAGTTCCTGTCTGAGTAAATGATTTCTGACATATTTGAACATATAATTGATCTAAAGCTGCTTTTTGGATAAATGATTTCTGACATATTTCATATATGAAAACTTCCTCACCAGTATGTCTAAGCAAATGTTGATCTACAGTTCTTTTCTGAGTAAATGATTTAAAACACATTTTACATATAAATTATTTCTTATGAGTATGTGTATGAAAATGTCTATTTAAATTTGATTTCTTGTTAAATGATTTCTGACATATTTCACATACAAATGGTTTTTCATCAGTATGTGTAATCAAATGTTTATTTAAAGTTACTTTCAGAGTAAATGATTGCTGACATATTTCACATATAAAAGGTTTCACACCAGTATGCAAAAGCATGTGTTGATTTAATCTAATTTTGTAAGCAAACGGTTTTTGACACATTGTGCATACAAATGGTTTCACATCAGTATGTAGAAGCATATGTTGATTTAAACTGTTTTTGTAAGTAAATGGTTTTTGACATACTGTGCATACAAATGGTTTCTCACCAGTATGTGTAAGATAATGTTGATTTAAATTTACTTTCTGAGTAAATGATTTTTGACATATTTCACATATAAATGGTTTTTCACCAGTATGTGCAAACAAATGTCGATCTAAAGCTCCTTTTCGAGTAAATGATTTCTGACATATTTCACATACAAATGGTTTTTCATCAGTATGTGTAATCAAATGTTTATTTAAAGCTACTTTCAGAGTAAATGATTGCTGACATATTTCACATATAAAAGGTTTCACACCAGTATGCAAACGCATGTGTTGATTTAATCTAATTTTGTAAGCAAACAGTTTTTGACACACTGTGCATACAAATGGTTTTACATCAGTATGTAGAAGCATATGTTGATTTAAACTATTTTTGTGAGCAAATGGTTTTTGACATACTGTGCATACAAATGGTTTCTCACCAGTATGTGTAAGATAATGTTGATTTAAATGTACTTTCTGAGTAAATGATTTCTGACATATTTCACATATAAATGGTTTTTCACCAGTATGTGCAAACAAATGTCGATCTAAAGTTTCTTTTCGAGTAAATGATTTCAGACATATTTCACATATAAATGGTTTCACAACAGCATGTGTATTCAAATTTTGATTTAATCTGCATCTCTGACCAAATGGTTTTTGGCCTATTTTGCATACAAATGGTTTCTCACCAGTATGAGTGAGCAAATGTTTATCTAAATGTAATTTTTGAGTAAATAATTTCTGACACATTTCACATATAAATGATTTCTCACCAGTATGTATACGTAAATGTCGATTTAAACTCATTCTATAAGTAAATGGTGTCTGACAAATTTCATAGAAATGGTTTCTCACCAGTAATATGTTTAATCAAATGCTGATTTAAACTTAACTTATAAGTAAATGATTTCTGACATATTTTACATACAAATAGTTTCTCACTAGTATGTGTAAAATGTTGATTTAAAGCTTCTTTATGAGCAAATGATTTTTGACATATTTCACATATAAATGGTTTCATATCAATGTGTATGCAAATGTCGATTTAAATGGTTTTTCTAAAAAAATTATTTCTGACATATTTTGTATGCAAATGGTTTTTTGTGTGTAATTAAATGCTGATCTAAGGTTACTTTCTAAGTAAATCCCTTCTGACACATTTCACATGTGAATGGTTTCACACCAGTATGTGTATGCAGATGTCAATTTGAAACTGTTTTTCTTAGCAAATGGTTTCTGACATATTTTACATACAAATGATTTGTCGCTAGTAAACAAATGTTTATTGAAACTTATTGTATGAGCAAATGATCGTGACATATTTTATATATAAATTGTTTATCACACTTATGAATAAGCAAGTTTTAACCTAAGTAAATTTTCACTGGAAGTGACATATCTTACATAAAAATGTGTATCTTACATGTGTAAACAAATGTAGACTTAAGTAAAGTATTTTAGTAAACGATTGTTGGTATGTATCAGAAATAGATTTTCTCACCAGCTTGCAAACTTTTATCTACATTAAAATTGCTTTACTTCAATACTTTCTAATATATTTCACATGCAAATTGTTTCTCAGAAGTAGTAGATGCAAGGTTTCCTTTGACTGAATTGATATTTGGATAGAAACAATATACAAATGGTTTTCTATATTTTCAGTGTGAATACGAGAATAATGCCCGTCTAAAATCTGTTTTCTTATATAAAATTATTCATTTAAAAAAAATCAACAAATATTATCTTTACTACACGTCCAGCCCATAAAAATTGTTTTGATCCCCGCTCAACATTCATTGAGCATTCTTCCACGCAGACTGGTCAAAGAAGGCGTGGTTTATCTCATGAGTGACGTCACAAGGAATTTTGGCGCACGGAGTTGTTGAATTTCAGTTTGTCCAAAAGAGTATGAAAAAAAAGAAGGATCAATCATGCATAAAACATTGATTATGAAACACTTTCCAACTTCAATGCAATTTTATATAAACATCTCTAAAATGCGATACATTACTCGGTGATATTTTTAAAATTATCACAATACTGCATTAATTTGTTATATTTGAAAACTTAAAGCTTCATCGAAAACAATGAACTTCATTCAATTGACGGCATTGAAATATAAATTGCCTGATTTAAACATCTCTAAAATGCGATACATTCCTCGGTAATATTTTTAAAATTATCATAATACTACAATAATTTATTATATTTGTAAACTTCATCGAAAACAAATGAACTTTATTCCGATGACGTCATCGAAATACAAATCGTCTCTATATAAAAGCAGCATTTCATTCATAAACATTTTTCCAATCGTTTTATTCATCACAATACTATAATAATGTATTTTATTTAAAAATTTGAAAACTTTTTATTCACCATATTTATTTTAAAATGTAAAAGCTCTCTTATATATAAAATAATTGAATTCTTGGAAAGATATTTATTATATAATATATTTATTTTTTCTTTCTGGAGGATATAGCGAGAGTCAGAATTTAATTGACTTTGTTTTTCTCCCTATATTGAATAAATTTTATTTAAGAAACTACCTAATATGAATTACTGAATTTTTTTTATATATTTTATGGGTTAATTTGAATATTTGCTAAAATTTTCGAAACAATTTATGAATTTTAAATTCGTTTAAAAAATGATTGAAAAATTAGGTCCCATAGAGTTCAATGTATTTCATTTTTTCAACCCGGGTTTAATCCAAAACTAATTGGGTGATATTATTCATTTATATTACCATAGGTCCCACCGACCTTCTGGAAAAGATACTAAAATTTCATTTTGATAAAGTAATTTTTACGGCAGTTATCATGCTAACGGACAGACAGACAGAATGAACAAAGTCTTAAATACTTTTCAACTATGTTGTAAAGTGTTAATAAAGGCGCTTTTCAGGGCCAGTATCCATTTTTTAATTTACGTATATTAATATTTAAAGATTAAAACTAATTTTTTTTTAAATTTAGGTTTTGTTTTAATTATAATTATTTTATACTTTAGCGCACTGAGTATGAGTAAATTTTTGTTCCAGTTGCCAATGGAATTTACGATGGAATTTACAAAATGGAATTTACGAGGAAATATAATTAAGTGGAAATTCAAAAAACTAATTAAGAAATATAATTAAAGTATTAAATAAGTATTAAATTTTTGAATAATTTCCTAGAATTCATAGTATTTTAATTGAAATTTTCAATTGTTTTGTAATAGATATAATAAAATATTCTATTATATGTATATTACTTATATAATTAATAATTATTTTTAACACTTTACAACATAGTTGAAAAGTGTTTATGACTTTGTTCATTCTGTCTGTCTGTCTGTCTGTCCGTTAGCACGATATCTGCCGCAAAAATGACTTTATTTAAATGAAATTTTTGTATGTTGTTCAGCCTGTCCGTGGGACCTATGGGAATATAAATGAATGATATCAACCAATTAGTTTTGGATTGAACCCGGGTTGAAAAAATGAAATACATTGAACCCTATGGGACCTAATTTTTCAAACATTTTTTAGGCGGATTTTAAATTCACAAATTGCTTCGAAAGTTTAAGGAAGTATTCAAATTATCGCCTAAAATATATAAAAAAAATTCAGCAAAATAGATTCAGTAGTTTTTTAAATAAAAATTAAAATAATAATTACGCCCTTTATATGAAGAGATCACGTGACCCACTTCAAAATAAAATATGGCATCCGTCTTGTGTCAAAATCCTGATTTTTAAAGTTCCTTTTAATTCATATTTAATGTTGTATTCGTCCTAAAACCGCTTTATTTTTGCTTAAATTCTGTGCATCTACATCCTGAAATAACGCAATTACAATATAGTTGAGTTTAAATAATCATCCAACTTTAATTATTTCTACAACGATGCCTACTTTTCACTTATGGAGGATGTAAAGACCAAAAGATGTAGAATGAATTGTATAAGAATTGCTGCATTTCTTTAACGCAAAATTATTTAACTCATGGAGTCTGCAATATAGCTAATACGAATGAAACAATCATTGATTTTACAGAGAAGCAAACGATTTTTTGATGAAGTTTTGAACATAGGGTTAAATTACTTGTACCTCTATGATTTTAAAATTTTAAATAAAATTAATTATTATAGTATTGTGATGAATGAAATGAATGGAAAAATGTTCATTAATGAAATGCTGCTTTTATTTAAAGAGCCAGCCGATTTATATTTCGATGACGTAATTTGAAAAAGTTCATTAGTTTTCGATGAAGTTTTCAAATATAATAAATTATTGTAGTATTATGATAATTTTAAAAATAATACCGAGGAATGTATCGCATTTTAGAGATGTTTAAAGCAGGCAATTTATATTTCAATGCTGTCATTTGAATGGAGTTCATTTTTTTCGATGAAGTTTTAAGTTTTCAAATATAATAAATTAATGTAGAATTGTGATAATTTAAAAAATATTACCAAGGAGTATATCGCATTTTAGAGATGTTTTGAAAAAATTGCATTGAAGTTGGAAAGTGTTTCATTATCAATGCTTTATGCATGATTGATCTTTCTTGTTATATATATAATAAATATTATTATAATCAATTTATATTTTAAACTTATAGAGGGAGATTTCAACTAATTCTAAAATTGTCATAGATATATTAGCCGTTAAAAATGAAAATGGAAACATTTAACAATAATAGTGAATTGCAAATAGTAGCAGAAAGATAACAATTCTGGACAAGAAAGATCAGTCATGCATAAAGCATTGATTATGAAACACTTTCCAACATCAATGCAATTTTATACAAACATCTCTCAAATGCGATACATTTCTCGGTAATATTTTTAAAATTATCACAATACTACATTAATTTATTATATTTGAAAACTTCATCGAAGAAAATGAACTTTATTCAAATGACGTCATCGAAATATAAATCGCCTCTATATAAAAGCAGCATTTCATTCATAAACATTTTTCCAATCGTTTCATTCATCACAATACTATAATAATTTATTTTATTTAAGAATATGAAAAATTGTTATCTACCACATTTATTTAAAAATATGAAAAATTGTTACCTACCATATTTATTTTAAAATGTGAAACCTCTCTTATATGTAAAATAATTGAACGACGAAGAAGTTTCGTACAGGACAGAGCACCAGGCGCGGAGCTCCTTTAATCTCCAATCTCAATATATGGTTCGTATCTTTATGCTGTGACATTATTTCATTGGCCCATGATATGGAGGTTCGAATTTTTTTTTATTTACTATTTTATTTTTGACTTGGCTCCTAGTGTGATAGTTTATTGCACATTTTGAGTTAGTCAGTTTGGGGGGTTGATGCAGATCTGAAGGTTACCTAGCAATTTGGCAGTTTAAGGATTAAGAATATTTTTTAAATTAAAAAAATATTGATCGCGATATTTTATTAATTTCAGTTGCTAGTCAAGGGGTTCACCTAAATCCGGTTATCCAAGGTTAAGTACTGCACGGGGTCTCTTATCATTTGGCTCATTTGGCCTTGCGATGGTCATAGTCAGGTAGACTGAATAGAAGTTCATTTGGAACTGAAGGCAGGTTGTCGTAGAATTTTAGCGCTAGCTTTTTAATTTGGGCTCTCACGGTTTTAATTTTAAAGTCTTTTCTAATCACCGAGTTCCTTAAATATCTAGGGGCTTTCCTGATACACCTTAGGATTTTATTTTGTCTTGTTTCTAAGAAGTCTATGGTAGTTTTACAGGCATATCCCCATATGGGTGCTGCATACAGCATTCCCGGGCGGATGACCGATTTGTATATTAGAAGTTTGTTTTGATAATTAAGATTTCCGTTTCCTATCTTTGGGTATAAAGCTCCATTGGGTATAAAGCTGTGGCATTACACGCTTTTTTGATTATGTTTGTTACGTGCAATTTCTAATTTAGGTGGGAGTCTATCGTTACACCCAGGTATTTAGTTGATTTTTCCGCGCGTAGTGCTCGGTTGTTTATATACAGAGGCGGCGGGGGTTTATGCTTCCTAGAGAAGTAAATCCAATGACATTTATTGGGGTTTAATTTTATTCGCCATTTTTCCAGCCATGTTTGGAGTATGTCTAAGTGTTGTTGTAGCTGTCTGTGCATTACTGTGAGATAAGTGTGTTTTGCAAGTATCGCACTGTCGTCTGCATAGAGTGCCAGCTCGGTGTTTGGAGTCCTGGGGATGTCATTCAGGTATATGTTAAGAAGTGTCGTTCCCAGGATGGATCCTTGCGGTACACTACTTTTTATGAGCTTGGGTGTAGATAAGCTATCTTTAACTCTGACTTGAAAGTGCCTGTTAATTAAGTATGAAATTAAAAGTTTGACTACTGCGTCAGGGACTTTTAGGGTGATCAATTTGTATGCTAAACCACAGTGCCACACTTTATCAAAGGCTTTCTTGTATTTCCAGGAAAATTGCAGCTGTGGGTGTCTTGGTATTTAGTCCAGAAGATATGTACTCTACCACTCTCAGCAGTTGATGAGTGGTGGAGTGTTTTGGCCGAAATCCAAACTGCTCCGGAATGATAATGTCATTTTCACTAAGGTGGGTGTTCAGTCTCTTAAGAATTATTTTCTCAGTAATTTTACTAAGTGTTGGCAGTAGGATAATTGGTCTGTAGTTGGCTGGAATTGTGGCATATTTTCCTGCCTTATAGATCGGTGTAATTATCGCGTCCTTCCATTCTTTAGGGAAATAGTTTAATTTTAGTATTTTATTTATCAAAATGGTCATGAAAAAAATTATATTTAAGGGTAGGTTTTTGACCGCTACGTTCCTGATTTTGTCGTGTCCTGGGCTCTTACGGTTCTTTAAGTTTTTGATAATTTCGACTATCTCTTGCGGTGCGGCTGGGTTAATCTCAGCCGTGACCGGGGAGTTTCTAAAGTTATTCAGTGTTTGCCTGACCGTTTTAAGGGTGTCTTGACACATTAAATCGTGGTTTGGTTCGAATTGCTTTTCGTAATGCTTTGCGAGCGCCTCGGCTTTTTCTTCATCTGAGTACGCGGTATTATTACCATCTAATAATGGCGGGAGTTTATTTTGCGGTTTCCTAAGTTTTTTGACGAATTCCCAGAGTGACACGTCTTCTGGGTTAAGCGATTCGATTAACTCTTTATACTGTTGCTGCTTTTCCGCGACGATTTTTTCCCTGACTTTACACGTGAGTCTGTTAAGCTCCCTTTTAAGGATAGGGTCTCTATTAGCCTGCCATGTCTTTCTAATTCTGTTCCTCTGTCTTACTAATTGTCTGACATGGTGAGAAAGTGTGGGTGTTTTAGGCGACTCACGATGTGTTGTAGCAGAGGCAATTGCTCTCTTGATTTCTGTTGTGAGTGTGTGCGTGGCAGAGTCAATATCCGCCGTGCTCATTATGTCAGGTACTGCTAAGTGCGGCTCGAATAGTGCTCTTTTGAATCTGTTCCAGTTCAACCTCTCTTGTCCCAGAGAGGCTGGAAGAGGTGTGTTCAGATCAAATGTCACTAGTACCGGTAGATGATCCATGTCTTTCTAATTCTGTTCCTCTGTCTTACTAATTGTCTGACATGGTGAGAAAGTGTGGGTGTTTTAGGCGACTCACGATGTGTTGTAGCAGAGGCAATTGCTCTCTTGATTTCTGTTGTGAGTGTGTGCGTGGCAGAGTCAATATCCGCCGTGCTCATTATGTCAGGTACTGCTAAGTGCGGCTCGAATAGTGCTCTTTTGAATCTGTTCCAGTTCAACCTCTCTTGTCCCAGAGAGGCTGGAAGAGGTGTGTTCAGATCAAATGTCACTAGTACCGGTAGATGATCCGAGTCGAATTCATCTAGGGTATTAATAGTGTGAGCGTAGTTTATGTTTCTTGTAAGGACGAAATCTATGAAAGAACCATTGCCGCGTGTGAAGCAGGTTGGACTCGATGGTGCAATAATGTTGGTGTTTGTTGTGCTCAGCAGTCTGTTTATGTGTGTACCGCGTGTGTTGGCTCTTCTACAGCCCCACCTACGGTGGTGCGCGTTGAAGTCACTCGCAAGTATCGCGAGAAAAGCAGTTCCAGTTGCGCAGCTACATTTATTCCACTCGTATGTTTGAGATATATCGAAGTTAGGATAAACGGGTTTGTATTATTTATTTTTATTTTTATACTGGTATTTTCTACTCCTTGAAGATTTATGTTATTTACTTCCTCGTGGGGAATATTTCTTTTAATGTATATTGCTGTTCCTCCATGGGGCCGTCTAGCAGTTATATTTGGGCTAAAGTTATGATAGTTATTATAGTTGGCTATATTAATTTTTTTATTTTCTCTAACTTTAGTTTCCTGAATTGACAAGGCGTCTACGTCATTTTCGTTTACATAGTTCCTAAGTTCATTTATTCTTGGAGATATGCCATTCGCATTCCAAAATATTATTTTAAAGGATTCCTTTTGGGACCTATCCATGGCGGGTTTGATTCTCACTGTTATTTTTAAAATCCGCGATTATTTTGAAGGCCTCAAAAACCATTGACATTGGATCGCTCTTTTTTTGTATTAACTCTGCGAACTGCATCAACAGATGTTTTAAGTCGTCTGAATTGAACATACTGATAAATCCTCTGATGGGGTTCAGGATTTCATACATCTTTTTATCATCGGATTTAACAGTCGGTTCAGTCTCAGCGTCCATATCGTCAGCCTCAACCACGGTTTGAACTTAGTTTTGAGTATCCTTTTGTATCTCGGTAATCTTTTGTCTTTTTTCAACCGTTTTTTCTAACAGCTGGGTTTGCGCGAGCTCTTCTTCCCTGACGTGTTTTGTTTCAGCTTCCCGCGTTTTGATTTCTTTAGTTGATTTAGTTTTTGGATTTACTCCTTTAGATTCCTGAGCTAGTTTTGCCTGTCTGGCTTTTTCCGCTTCATTTCTCCTTTTAATGGCTATAGTAGCCAGCTTTATTTCTTCCGGAGTCAATTCTCTGGAAGTCGATGGTTTGGGGACCTGCTCTTGCACCGATCTGGTAGGTGCTGAAGGTTGAATTCTGGTTATCTGTGGCACAGAGTGCGAGGAGTCTTGACGGGATGCCTGGGTGTTTAGACCGAGGACCTTTTACCTCCAAGGGGGTATCTCATTTTGGGAGGGAGGGGGGGGGGCATGCGCCGGTACCTTTCCTCTATTCCAAGGGTTCTTCGGGCAGAGCCGGAAGTTTGCCGGGTGGTCACCTTTGCAGTTTGCACAGGTTGCCTTCTCTGTCCTAGGTCTCTGGCAGTCTCTTGAGGTGGCATCGAACAGTTGTCAGAGGAGTGGTTGAACTGTTGGCACCGGTAGCAGATCTTAAAACCACGTGCTTTAAAGGCCTCTTCCTTCACAGCCATGTAATCTAATCTTGTTATTGAAGTGTTGAAAACCCAGACCACACGACCAACCCGAAGGCTTATGGTAGCAAGATGTGTGGCCGGGAACTTTATTTTTTGATTCAAGAGATTACAGTGCATATATTAAAATGAATCACATCACAAGTAGTTACATCAAGAAAAGAAGAGAATGGCAGCAAAAATACATAACAAGAAAGACAAACAAATAAGACAAATATAAGAAAATTGTAAAGAGGGGAAAACCCCGAAGGGGAAAAAACCCTGGCACAAAATACAACAAAAAAGAAATTACAGAAATTAAGAAAATGGTCAAGGTTGGAAGATAATAAGGTTTAGGATATAGTTAATATACCAAATTTAAAATTTGATATTTATCAAAAATTACTGATGTCAAATTTTACTGAACAAAAAACAGGGTTGAAATTATTAAGGGCATAAAAAACAAAGTAACAGAGATTTACACGAGAAATCCGTGCAAAATTAACAAAATTAAGTTAAAAAAAAATTCCCAATTTTTCCTTTCCCTTAAGTATCACAAGAGCAGAAAGTTTATAACAATAAATGAACTACAGAAAAATTCCAAACATATAGCAAAGTAACAAAAGTACAGAAAACAGGAAATTTAGAAACCAAAAAAGGACGGCTGTAAACCAGGAATCCGAAGTAAAAAAATAAGCCGAAAAGTGGACGGCTGCAGAGCAGGAATCCGGGAAAAGATACTACAAACAATGCAAAAACAGAAACTACAAAAAGAACAGAAAGCAAGGAAATTTAAGGCCAAAAACGGACGGCTGTAAACCAGGAATCCAAGAGAAAATTTGAAAGTCGGAAAGCGGACGGCTGAAGAACAGGAATCCGAGAAGATATAATACAAAAATGCTACAATAAAAGATACATACAGAAATAGATAAACAGAGAATAAAAATCTTGTTATTGAGTATACCCTCTGCCAGTTATCCGTGGGCCTAAGGCTGAGTAGGAAGATCGGCAGCGGCAATCTAGTTTTAGTGTTTCTCAATTGAGAAACCCGGACTACATCTAACCCCTCGGTTGTTCGAGTAACTTTTAGAGTCTCAATGTCATAACTGGTTGGTAGCCCCTTCAATACTACCTTTTTTGGCCTTAAATAATTAAACTCTTTGAAAGATATTAATTATATAATATATCTCTTTTTTCTTTCTGGAGGATATTGCAAGAGTCAGAATTTAATTGAATTTCTTTTTCTCCCTATATTAAGTAATTTTTATTTAAAAAACTACCTAACATTTTTTACTGAATTTTTTTTATATATTTTATGGGATAGTTTGAATATTTCCTAAAATTTTTGAAGCAATTTGTGAATTTTAAATTCGCTTAAAATTTTTTGAAAAATTAGGTACCATAGGGTTCAACGTATTTCATTTTTTCAACCCGGGTTCAATCCAAAACTAATTGGGTGATATTATTCATTTATATTCCCATAGGTCCCACACACTGTCTGAACAACATACTAAAATTTCATTTTGATAAAGTCATTTTTACGGCAGTTATCGTGCTAACGGACAGACAGACAGACAGAATGAACAAAGTCATAAACACGTTTCAACTATGTTGTAAAGTGTTAAAAAGGTAAAGTCACTGGATAGTTAAATAGGCCCTATATTAATCTTCATTCGGCAGGGGGGGGGGGGGGGAAGGGTGCATGCACGATATCATACAATTGAATTAAGTCTTCAAATTGTTATTAAATTAAATAGGTTTTATTTTCTACTTAAAGATCCTTTTCGCTCTTGCTACGCTGCTACTGTTTTCCTAATGTCAAATATATATTTAAATATGATCACATCATTTGATTAAAAATTAGTTCAGATCAAATTTGGAATTTTTTTTTAACTTCTCAAAATTTCATATAAAAGTTTTTTACATAAAAATTTGAAAATGAGGGATTGGGGGGGGGGGGGGGGAGGACTGTGTATTTGATTTGGGTCTGAAACTTAATCTTCACAGTAAATTCATGACCGATTAAAACGTCTGTGCGATATAGTATTGATATAAAAATGATGAATTTCCACTAGTGTGATTATTTTGAAATTCTGAAAATAAATAGGCCTCTGACGTCTTTCAATGGAAATAATCGTATTGAAATGTATTCAATTTTCTCCATTTGTTCGAGACATATCGTATCTACAGACTGACAGTGACAGACACACAATATACACGGACATCATTGTAAAAGTGGTTGATTTGTATTCTGGATATTCAAAACGCGTAGATCCATCAATATCCAATAGTCGGGTTTTCATTAATCTAGTACTTTTCCTATACACCATACTATGTTTCGTAGGGGGAAATATGTGAAAGGAACATATTTTTTTTTGTAATATTTTATTCTAAAGTGAATGACTCTATTATATTTTGCTAACTAGATAATATAACACTTGTCTTTGAGATTAATCCAATATAAAAACCGTAATAAAATAAATATACCGTAAGTTTTATTAGAAAAAGCGCGCAGAAACGCATCCCCCCAAAGAAATGTTTCTATAGCCTGAAATTAAAATTATATAGTTTCATCATAAATAGTTAATTAAATATATCAACCAGTTTCGGAAGAAAAACATCCTCCTTCGGTAAAATATTAAAAAAAAAAGACCAATCAAATTAGCAAAGGCAAGAATATGGATGCTCTGTTTTTTATTTTGATGAAGGAAGCTTTAGAAACTGGTTGATATATTCAGTCAAATGTTTACGCTAACTAAAAACGAGGTATTTTTTAATTTCAGATTACTTAAGATAGCCGGTTCAGCGAAGATTTTATATTATGTGTTTTTATAGTATTATATATTACAGTGCTATTTCATCAGTTTTAGCAGCTAACCTCTGAATTACATCATCAAATAAAACAACAAAGATCAATCATGCATAAGCATTGATTATAAAACACTTTCCAACTGGAATGCAATTTCATTTAAAAATTTCTAAAATGTGATACATTCAGTGGTGATATCTTTTACATTATCACAGTACTACAGTAATTTATTATACTTAAATATTTAAAACTGTATAGAAATATAAATCATCTGATTCTCTATGCAAAATCAATGAATATTTCATTCATATAACTTGTATTCCAGACTCCTGAGCTAAATAATTTTGTGTGAAAAAAATTCAGCAATTCTTATGTAACTCACCTTACAATCGCTTGAGATATTTGCATTCTGCATACTTTAAAATTAGGCTTCGTTGAAGAAATAATAAAAGTTTAGGGATCATTTAAAATCACAACTATTGTAATTGCATAGGCACGGAATTTAGATACACAGATAATACACAGATACACAGATAATATATGTGTGTGTGTGTATGTATTCAAAGTATTGGAATCGTGCCGAAGATCGGAACTCGAATTTTCGAAGGATCTACGCGTTTTGGAACTTCTAGAACACGAAAAAACTATTTTTAGGAAGACGTCTGTGTGTGTAAGGGTGTATCTGTGTATGTTTCTGTGTGTCTGTGAGGATATTACATCCACTCTAATTGAAAAACTATTGGACCGAATTTCATAAAATTAGGAAGGTATGATTTTTGTGGGAAATCCTGATGTTCATTAGATTATAGTACGATTCGTAATAAAAGAATCTGCCTTTTTTGCGAATCGTACTATAACTAAAAACGAGGTATTTTTTAATTTCAGATTACTTAAGATAGCCGGTTCAGCGAAGATTTTATATTATGTGTTTTTATAGTATTATATATTACAGTGCTATTTCATCAGTTTTAGCAGCTAACCTCTGAATTACATCATCAAATAAAACAACAAAGATCAATCATGCATAAGCATTGATTATAAAACACTTTCCAACTGGAATGCAATTTCATTTAAAAATTTCTAAAATGTGATACATTCAGTGGTGATATCTTTTACATTATCACAGTACTACAGTAATTTATTATACTTAAATATTTAAAACTGTATCGAAATATAAATCATCTGATTCTCTATGCAAAATCAATGAATATTTCATTCATATAACTTGTATTCCAGACTCCTGAGCTAAATAATTTTGTGTGAAAAAAATTCAGCAATTCTTATGTAACTCACCTTACAATCGCTTGAGATATTTGCATTCTGCATACTTTAAAATTAGGCTTCGTTGAAGAAATAATAAAAGTTTAGGGATCATTTAAAATCACAACTATTGTAATTGCATAGGCACGGAATTTAGATACACAGATAATACACAGATACACAGATAATATATGTGTGTGTGTGTATGTATTCAAAGTATTGGAATCGTGCCGAAGATCGGAACTCGAATTTTCGAAGGATCTACGCGTTTTGGAACTTCTAGAACACGAAAAAACTATTTTTAGGAAGACGTCTGTGTGTGTAAGGGTGTATCTGTGTATGTTTCTGTGTGTCTGTGAGGATATTACATCCACTCTAATTGAAAAACTATTGGACCGAATTTCATAAAATTAGGAAGGTATGATTTTTGTGGGAAATCCTGATGTTCATTAGATTATAGTACGATTCGTAATAAAAGAATCTGCCTTTTTTGCGAAATGGCCGGCAGAAATTGCTTTTAAAATCTATTGCTCTAGCTAAAAACTAATGGAACAAATTTAACAAAATTTGGTGTATAATATTTCAATAACCTACAAGTGATTTATGTACCAAATTTAACAAAATTTGGTATATAAATCATTTGTAGGTTATTCTAGTACGATTCGGGAAAAAGGAACGGGCTATTTTTGCGAAATGGCCCGCAAAAATCGTTAAATATAAAAATAAAAGACTACGTGTGCCCAATTATATCAATTAAATTCCTATTTCATACGTGATTTTTGACAACAAAAAAAATAAGACTAACCCCATTACTCTGGGACTAGCTGTTTTTGAGATATTCTAGTTTTTTCGCGTTTTCGCTAAGCCACCTTTGACAATAAGTCCAGCTATCAAATGAGAACCAAATTTAAGTTTAACGTGCAAATTCAATGTCATTTAAAATACTTATGGCTGTTATTTTGTGCAGATAAACTCAAATTATTATTGAAGAAATAAAGAGAACGTGAATATGAGTCTGCAGGGAAAGACATGTGCTGCCTACATCAGAATTTTTAACAATATTACAACAATGATTTATAGAAGTGAACGGGGATTATTTGCGAGCCATTTCGAAAAAAATGTATGATCTATATTTAAAGATCCATCAAATTTTTGTAGAATAAAATGTTCAACAAATTTAAGCTGTGTACCAAATTTTAACTCTCTAGGACGTAGGAAAGTGCATTAAAAATGCCATCAAATAAGTACTATATCATGAAGAGTTATATAAAATTAAAAAAAAATTTGAAAAATTGTTATCTACCAAATTTATTTTAAAATGTAAAGCCTCTCTTATATACAAAATGATTAAACTTTTGGAAAGATATTTATTATATAATATATCTCTTTTTTCTTTCTGGAGTATATCACAAAAGTCAGAATTTAATTGAATTTGTTTTTTCCCAATATTAAATAATTTTTAATTGAAAAACTACTTAATATATTTTACTGACATTTTTTTTATAAATTTGATGGGATAATTTGAATATTTCCTAAAAATTTCGAAGCAATTTGAGAATTTTAAATTTGCTTAAAAAATGTTTGAAAAATTAGGTCCCATAGTGTTTAATGTATTTCATTTTTTCAACCCGGATTCAATAAAAAACTAATCGGGTGATATTATTTATTTATATACCCATAGGTCCCACAGACCGTCTGAAAAACATACTAAAATTTGATAAAGTCATTTTTACGGCAATTATCGTGCTAACGGACAGACAGACAGGCAGACAGAATGAACAAAGTCATAAGCACTTTTCAACTATGTTGTAAACTGTTAACAAGAGAGATCAATCATGCTTAAAGCATTGATTATGAAACACTTTCCAATTTCAATGCAATTTTATTTAAACATGACTAAAACGCAATGCATTCCTCGGTAATATTTTAAAACTTATCACAATACTACATTAATTTATTATATTTGAAAATTTAAACCTTCATCGAAAAAAATGAACTTCATTCAAATGACGGCATTGAAATATAAATTGCCTGGTTTAAACATCTCTAAAATGTGATGTATTCCTCGGTAATAATTTTAGAATTATCATAATACTACGATAATTTATTATATTTGAAAACTTCATCGAAAACAACTAAAATTCATTCGAATGACGTCATAGATAAATAACACGCCTGGCTCTCTCTATAATGGGCAGCATTTCATTCATAAATAATTTCCCATTCATCACAATACTATAATAATTTATTTTATTTAAAAATTAAGACCATGGAGCTACAAGTAATTAAACTCCATGCGTAAAACTTCATCGAAAAAAATCGTCCTGCTCTTTGTAAAATCAATGAATATTTCATTCATATCAGCTATGCAGACTCCATGTACTAAATGATTTTGTGTTAAAGAAATACAGCAATTCTAATACAACTCATTCTACATATTTTGCTGTTTACATTCTACATAGGTGAAAAATAGGCTTCGGTGTAGAAATAATCAAATTTGGATGAGCATTTAAACTCAAATATATTGTCATTGCGTTGTTTCAGTATGTAGAGGCACAGAATTTAGGCAAAAATAAAGTGGTTTAAGACGGATACAACACTCAATATGAATTAAAAAGAACTTTAAAAATCACGATTTTGAGACAAGATGGATGCCATATATCATATTGAAGTGGGTCACGTGACCTTTTCATATCATGGACACGTGATCGCTTCATTTAAGAGGTGTTATTATTATTTAAATTTTTATTTAAAAACCTACTGAATATATTTCGCTGAATTTTTTTTATATATTTTATGGAACAATTTGAATGTTACCAAAAATTTTCGAAGCAATTTGTAGATTTTAAATCCGCTTAAAAAATGTTTGAAAAATTATGTCCCATAGGGCTGAATGTATTTCGTTTTTTCAACCCGGGTTCAATCCAAAACTAATTGGGTGATATTATTCATTTATATTCCCATAGGTCCTACAGACCGTCTGAACAACTTACTAAAATTTCATTTTGATTAAGTCATTTTTACGGCAGTTATCGTGCTAACGGACAGACAGACAGACAGACAGAATGAACAAAGTCATAAACACTTTTCAACTTTGTTGTAAAGTGTCAATAATAGTCAGCATTAAATTTCTTTTGATCATTTAATTCATTTAATAAGTCAGACTAAATAGCTAGCGAGTAAAATAAAATATTAAATACAATTTTAAAATATACTTTTACTTTAATTTTTAATAAGGGATTAGAATTAGGGCTAATTTTATTTTAATTGTGCACTATATGATATCGGCAATTTTTTCAAAAATTATCTACTATTTTTTTTGGTGGCGTCTTAATCGATTATATTGATGACATCGCTCGCTAGTACAATGCTTTTGATACATGATTTCAGAACTGAGAAAAAATATAGATTATAATCTGTGGTCGATTTCTTGTGTACATGGTATCAGCCGCAAATATTATTGGATTTCCACAAAACTTTACACCCGGCTTTGCCATAAAAAAATCTAGAAATTGGTAGATTTTTTAAAATTCGGGCGAAAAGTTCAAAGTTTGTTTTTTAAAGTTTCTAAACCTTTTAAATATTTCGCCGGCTGACAATTATCGTTCAACTGTCAAAGAAAGCTTTGATTTACAGATTTGAGAGGAAAACAAAACGATGACAAAATACATTTAACACTCTAATATTGTTGAAATATGATATAGGAGGCACCAGGGTAGATGTAGGAACGATATGTCATTTTATCCTAGATTAGCAACGGATACTAGGCGTTGCCTGGAATTCAACTTGCATAATTCTGATTCCAATTACACAGGGACATACACGAAATTTTTGAATAGCAATAATGTTTTAACAATATGTCCGTAATGAGGGTGTAACGGCCCAGTGATTAGAGCGAGGGGAGTTTAAATGGTGCTGTCTAAATGGATACGTTATACATTTTGAGTAGGTCGGACGGTCTGGGTCAAAGAAAAATAATTTTCTCTCAGTGATTTAATAAAATGCCCTAATAAAAAATATAATTTCTATATCTGAGAATCCTAATACAAATAGCGTATAAGTTTTTAGAATTTGAATATTAAATTAAAAAATCTGATGTGGGCAACACATGACTTTCCTTATATAATGTAATGAATTTACTACTTTTACAGTAAAAAATAGGTTTTTCTTATAGTAGATACTAATATTCTTTCGATATTGAATTTTTGACAATTAGGCGTCATTTTCATTGATTTAGCGTCCTTTTTATCCATTTGGCAAGATTTTCGTTAATTTGGCAACATTTAAAAAAGTCGCCAAGTTGGCGACATTCTTCCAAATTCGTCGCCAAAATCTCGCCAAGCGTTATTCACTAAGAAATAAGTTATTCTTACAGCAGATAAATGACTATTAGCGTTCAAATACAAAAGTATTACTCAAAGTATCTTTTTTCATGAATGGAACGAGCTAGATCCACGAGAATGATGTCATCCAATTTATCGCATGGTATTACATATGAAAAGTGAATATGTTTCTCAATAGGAAATATTTTTTTGTATTTTATATGAGTTTTTGATAATTTTTTAAAAAAGTCTACAATATCTCGAGAACGGTTCATGTTAGCCTTCTAAAATTTATGTCAATCGTTTTCTAATGAAAAATTGCATAAGAAATGTCTATTTGCGTAACTTTGTTAGTGGTTTTGATTTTTTGACGAATTTTTCAAAATTTCATTCGAAAATTTAGGGGGTTTTGAACGTTCAATTGCGTATAAAAACAATAGGCTTCCAGTGTTTACGGATTGTGATTTTTGTACCAAATTTGGTTCGAATCTGTCCATTCGTTCGTCAGTTATCGTCTCCACAGACTCACTGACACACACATACACAGACATCACTTCAAAAATGTTTGATTCGTGATTAGGGATGCTTGAAACGTGCTCTCCCGTCGAAAATTCGAATTCGAATTTTCGACCCCGTCACAATACTTTCCTTATACATTATGTATATAAGGAAAGTAACAAATTGAAACACAGGGAAACAATGAAATCAAAGTAACACATTTAAATAGCAAAAACGATATTAATATACAGAAACACGTTTAAATCAGAATGCATGCAAGTGCACACGTTGTTATTCGCCGTTTAAAAGTTGTTGTTTACTTATTGGAAGCATAATGATCCTCCATGGTTTTAAAATGGGCGTTTCGCCTTGTTACTGCTCATTTTAATAATTGAAATTGTGATTTTGCATATCTGTGTGAAATTTCACGTATGTATGTAAAATTTAATCTTCTTACTTATTGTAGTTTTTGAATAAAAGGGACAATAAAATTCAGAGAAATGCTGATTTTATTTCGTTAAGAATGGGAAATGGACTTCGCTTCACTCCGCTCGTCTATAACTAGATTATGACATTTATTTTTAGGTAAAAAATGCAAATCGTATAAATAAAATAGCCCTAATAAAACGGTGAGTATAAATCGGTTGAGCTGCTATGCAAAAACAGGTATTTCAATTCTCGTGGTACTCTGGGTAGGCGTAGTAGGATATAAGTTATATAAATTATTCCTTGTATTTGATATCAGTGCATGAACAACATTTTTGTTAAAATATTCACATATTTCAGGAGATATATAGATTGCAAACTTATTTCCGAAATTTTTAATTTATAAATTAACGCTGCACAAAATCAGAATATTTTATCCATAAACCTGTTCCATTTAAGTTTTAGCAAAGCAGTGAAGAAAATGTAAACCAATTGAGGCGCTTTCAAGATATAGATATGCATTATAGAAAAACAAAAACTGCTATTTTTATCCATGTTATTCTCCGGTTAGTTGTATATCAACCAACTACTGTATAGACTACGTTTTATAACCTGGAAAAGTTGCATTGAAGGGAATTCTATATTAAAGGAGATATTTAGCTTGAAAAAGTATTTTGAATATTAACTTTTATAAATTAAGGCTGTACAAATTCGGAAATATTTGTTTTTCATGATCATACTCCAATTAACCTTTTCATGACTAGCGCCGGTTATATCTGGCATCCATTAAATGTGTCGCATTGGCTAGCGTCGGCTATATCCGGCGTCCACTAAATGCGTCGCATTGGCTAGCGGCATTTGCAGCAACGATACGTGAATTAGACACCACGCATTTAACTAGCGCACAAGAAAAAGTTCTTGACATGAGTGAAGTCTATTTGTTTTCCACCTTTTTGTGGAGTATCAAAGTTAAAAGTAAAGCAATTAACGTGTACTGTGTGTGTGCACAAATGACACGACGACCCATGCATGTATGGCGGACTGATGTCATCGGAAAAGTGTTAATCATAAGAAATCAGTGAAAAATCTATGTAAATATTTTGAGCAGTTCATGAGTTATAAGCGATCGTGGGAGACAATCAGATACCAGCATGTTTTATTTCAAGTTATTCCTCACATCACTGTAAAATACTAAAACTTATTAACTAACTTATAACTTGAATAAAACTTATATGAAAATATTCCTTGCGCTCAACAGCATTGCTGAAAAATATTTCATTCAAATCCATTGCGAACTTAAGCGATATTCTATTTATAAACATGTATTTAATATTTGCATTTTATATATTAAATTTTCAATTTTACAATATTTTATAAACATACATTTTGTGATTCTCCGTTAAAATATTTTTGACTCCAATTTTCTAATTCAGAGAGCAATTTGTAATTTTAGTTTCCTTCACTTACCGAGTTTAGAGAAGGTTAAATAATCTTAGTGGAAATTCTTAGTGAACATCCCACACGACACTCGCACTTCCGAAATTCAATTCAGTATCCACATCAGTTATAATATAAGCTCTATCTATGAGAAATATATGTTTCATGACAAATATTTGAGTCGGAAGTGAAAAAACCAGAATTGGAAATTCTTAGTGAATTCACCTACACACTCTGGAATTTAATGCTGAATCCGTGTCAGTCCTCACCTACCTCTGATTATAGTCTACTATGAGAAGCAGATGCTTCAAATACAATATTTGAATCGGAAGTGAAAATCGGAAGTGAACCCCCCTTCCTCCTCCGGAATTTGATTCTAAATGCATATAATTCCTCATGTGTATATATAGCCAAATCTGTAAAATAGATGTTTAAAGGAATATTTTTGAGCTGAGAGAGATAATGTAAATGAAAAGCTAAAACAATATCAGTTGTTATCTATGAGTTTTATCTATAGCCTATCTTGAGAAATAGATATTTCAAGTAAAATGTAAATTTTTGAATAATGGAAAAAGAACTGAAAGTGAAAATCCTTCCCCTCTACCTATTCCAGCAGTTGATGATGAAACTATATACGTCATCATCTAAGCTCTTTCTATAGCAGACCCTTAGAAATACATTCTAAAAAATATTAGAAGCAGTCAACATTTAATATCCCAAATATTGAAATGACAAATGTATTTCAGAACAGAAATCTTAATATATTGAATATGCTACAAGTCAAATATCCAATGAAACACAAATGCAAAAATAATCATTAAACAAAGTAGACGTGTAAAAGCAGAGGCAGTGAATGAGAGAACCGTGAGCATCTTATTTACGCTTCTTCTGGATGTCGTCATACTAAAAAAGAAAGAAGACCAAGACGTTAGATTTCGGGGTGCCTGTCCCTAGGAGACTCATCCCCATATCGAAAATAGCTTGTTAGACCATGTGTTAGTTTTATATATAGCAATATATGATGGTCTGCAATTGCGCTCCACTCCAGTGGACTTGAGGTAGAATGATCAGCTTGGAAATATGGAATGGTCTAGAAGATATGTCTTGGCGGTGGTTGATGCCTGCTCGGCTGAAAGAAGGGTGGGAAGGACAAAAAATGCGCAAGAGCGAGTCACAATAAAAAATTTAAGAAGTGCAGTAAAAAATATTACTGCAAGGGAAAAATAAACAAAGTTAAAATTTACAAGTTTAGTTTAGAAAAGGTTAAGAAATAAGATTAAGAATAAAATTTAAGTTTACATTTAAGAAATTAAGTTTACATTTAAGTTTAAGTACAGGAATTAAACAATTTAATTAAGACGGAGATTTGATAGGTACATAACGGTAGTGAAAACAGTCAGCAAATGAACGATGTATGCAAAAGTACTGGGCTGGCGTCGAGGCGTGGGCAAATGCTAGCCTCCTGAAATCCTATTGGCCGGCTCAGAATCCGCAGCTGGAACTACCTCTGCTCACCGAAGTGGGCATCTGTGATGGAGCCTTCCGAAAATTGGGAAAAAATCCTGGAAATTGACACCCTTTTCTATCTACAAATTAAAGTCCAAACCTTCGTTTCAAGATTAATAAAAATGTGCTATAACTGTCAGATGTATAATCATCATAGCGACCAGTGTTCTCTTCCCCCCCGTTGTCTAAAATGTGGCGAAGGCCACCCCACCCGCGACTGCATAAAAAGTAGGAATATCCCGGCCAAATGTGGTGGCGACCACCTCGCAAATTTCTGTAAATGCACCCAAAACCCCTGGAACCGTAAAAAGTTCCAGGCCCCTAAAACTTATCAAAATATTTCTCAAACTTCTAATATTCTCCCCCCCCGGCCTTGATCAGTCAAACTTCCCACCTCTACCCACCAAATCAACTCCCCCACAGGAAGCACAGGTATGTTCCGAGACGGCCTCAGGTCCAGCCGGAGAGAGCATCACCCAAGTGCCTACTGTGCAAAATCACCAAACTAATAACCAGTACTCTACCTCAAATGCTTTCGTTCAACTCCTTAAATTCTTCCAAGATATTCAAAAAATGTTTAATATAAATAATCTCCAAAACTTGCTTAACCAAATCACCGACATCCTTAAATCAAGCGATGATCCTCTTAATAAACTTTTCCATTTTGTCAACCTTATTTCAGATCTTCAAAAACTCCAGACCCCCCAAAATTAATTAAATTTTTCTTTTACTTAATTCTGGCTGGCTTGTATTGAAGGGTCTCATTTCATACCAACCTGCAGCCCATCCATATTTTTCATCTGCGGACTAACTTTTCTATTGGATCCAGCTCTTACACCCGCCCACTTGGGGGCGGGGATCTATCCTGCACATCAGTACCATTCAAATAGTGAATCTTCAACACACGAAGACACACACTGGAGATTACAGCGCTCTGCGCTAGGCGCTCCGAGGAAGAAACCAATATGGGGACGGCGGGCATCTGTGACGCCATCTACCGATGCCAAGGGGGACCAAGCGGGAAAAACGTTGAAGTTTATTACTTCAACTAAATAAATAAATAAAATTTTGGAGTGAAAGACTCTAGGAGACCCCGTCCTGGGGAACGACATACCTCGCTTTCTTCCACCTAGTTCGCTGGGAATGAAGTAGAAGATGCCTTGCTCTACGTTTCCCGCAATAGGAAAACGAAGTCAAAGCGTAAGTTTGGTCGGCGTCTCTCATACAGGGTCTGCTTGAGTTTTTCTTGTAAAATTTTTGATTGTACTTCCGAACTTGCTCTGCAACGCCAGAGACTCTGAGGTCATGATGAATTACTTCATTTTGGACGTACCTAGGAGCTTTAACAATGCAACGAAGGACTTTGTTTTGGAAAACTTGCAATTTCTGAGTATGGCATTTTGTCGCGGCGCCCCAGATGGGGCTGGCATACAAAAATGCCGGTGCGATGACTTGTTTGTAAATCAGCAGTTTGTTAAGGAGGGAGAGGTGGGAGTTACCACCAAGAAGAGGGAGGAGGGATCGGTAAGTTTTATTGATCTTGAGGAGTTTATTTTTGATGTGTGCTCTCTGTAAGTTAGATGTTCGTCTAATGTGGCTCCCAAATAATTTACAAAGCGCTGGAAAGGAATATTTTCGTTGAAGATTTTAAGGGTGAAATTTCGATCTAGTTCTTGGTAGTGGGGTTTAAAGATACAAACTGCACTCTTGGACGCGTTAATGATTCTCCAAGTAACGAGCCAGTGCTCAAGGCTGTGTCTAATGTAGCTTTGCAGCGTGTTGATGGAGTTTTGTGGTGAGCTGATTCGCGCTATCAATGCAGTATTATCTGCAAAGATTGCGAGCTTGACTTGTGGAATGCTTGGAATATCGTTGATGAAGATGTTGAACTGAAGGGGGCTCAGATTTACTCCTTGGGGTACCCCGACTCTGATTGGTCGGATAGAAGAGAGAGTTTGATGAATTCGTACTTGAAAGGAACGATTAGTGAGGTACGAATTGATGATGGCCAAATGTTGGGTTGAGACTCCAAGTCGCACCAGCTTGGCAATTACTCCAGGAATTAATGTTTTATCGAAAGTTTTAGCAATGTTGAAACAGACAATGCTAGTATACTGTATGTTGTTAGCGTTTGTGTGGATAGTTTCGACAACTCGCAAGAGTTGGGATTGCGTGGAATGAGCAGACCGAAGTCCATGCTAGTCAGGTATTAAAAAGTTGTTGAGTCTGCAGAAACTATCCAAACGTCTAAGCAACACTAATTCGTAAATTTTGGATAAATTTGAAAGAAAGGAGATTGGTCGCCAATTTTCGACCAATGTGAGATTTTGGTTCGGCTTTGGAATAGGGCAGATGGCGGCAGTTTTCCAACTCTGGGGGAAGAAACGATAATCCAGCATGCAATTAAAAAGCATAGTCATCCAACAAAGATACAGGTCAGGAAGGTTCCTAATGATGCGATTGCAAATTCTGTACGGACCAGGGACTTTCTTGAATTTGAGTCCATCAACGATATGAAGAATTTCAGCCAATGAAAAAGAAAGAAGAGGAATAGAAGAATATTTTCTTCTGGTACAACTAATGGCGTAGAGACATTTTTACTCTTGCAAGCTATTTAGAATATAATGTTGGTTCAGATGAGATTGACAGAACTATAATACTTATCTGAAAAGAAAAAGTGATAGATAGGCCGTTAGTGGTTACGGGTACATTAGCAGTATAACAATGAAGCGATGTCTGGTTTTACAAATAAAAAAAAATCTGATATGGGCAACACATGACTTTCCTTATATAATGCAATGAATTTACTACTTTTACAGTTAAAACAAATGTTATTCTTATAGTAGATACTTATAATCTTTCCAAGATATTGAATTTTCCTCAATTAATCGTCATTTTCATTGATTTAGCGTCATTTTTATCCATTTGGTGAGATTTTTGCTAATTTGGCAACAATTAACAATGTCGCCAAGTTGGAGACATTCTGCTAAATTCGTCCCCAAAATCTCGCCAAGCGTTATGGAAGAAGAAATAAGTTAGTCTTACAGCAGATAAATGACTATTGGCGTTCAAATACAAAAATATTACTCAAAGTATCTTTTCTCATGATTGGAACGAGCTCGATCCATAAGAATGATGTCACCAAATTTATCGCATGGTATTACGTATGAAAAGTGAATATGCTTCTCAATAGGAAATATTTTTTATTTATTTTATGACTTTTTGATAATTTTTTGAAATATGCGCAATATCTCGAGAACGGATCATGCTAGCGTTCTGAAACTTATGTCAATCGTTTTCTAATGAAAAAATACATAAGAAATATCCATTTGCGTCACTTTATCAGCGGTTTTGATTTTTTGACGATTTTTTGAAAAATTTCACTCGAAAATTTAGGGGGTTTTGATCATTCGATTGTGTATAAAAACAATAGGCTTCCAGTGTTTACGGATTGTGATTTTTGAACCAAATTTCTTTCGAATCGGTCCATCCATTCTTCAGTTATCGTCTCCACAGACTCACTGACACACACACACACACGCACACACACACACACACACACAGACATCACTTCAAAAATGTTTGTTTCGTGATCAGGGACGCTTCAAACGTGCTCTCCCGTCGAAAACTCGAATTCGAATTTTCGACCCCGTCACAATACTTTCCTTATACATTATGTATATAAGGAAAGTAATTATGTATAATATCCTCGGTACTGTGTTTTTAACTTTGAATTGTTGTACATTTGGCGATTTTCCGGTTGACAACATGTAAAACTATTTCAAAGTATCCAAATAACCTATATTTTGCATAACTCTAAATAAACAATTATCAATATTGATATCATCCGCAATAAGCGACACAGTTTATATATTAAAATATATTAATAATTAATTCATCAATCAGGCTTTATTTTCATTAATTTAGCCTCATTTTTGCAAGTTTGACGATATTTTCGTTAATCTGGAGTGAAATATCGCCAAATTGGCGATACGTCACTAGATTAATCACTAAGTTCACCAAATGCATCAGCAAGTGTTACAGACAGAGAAAAAAATCATTTCTTATATACTAGAAGGTATGCTCATCATATGACCTGAAATCCGAATTTTTGAAACATTACTTACCATTTGTCGTCATTTTTTTTATCAATTTGGAGATATTTTTGTCACTTTGGCAACATTTAAAATAGTCGCCAAATTGGCGAAATCCCGCTAAATTTTTTGCCAAACTTTACGAATGGATGGACTGAATAATGGGCTATTCTTATAGTCTACTCTTTTGTTCTTTCCAAGATATTGAACTCAATTAGTCGTCATTTCATTGATTTAGCGTTGGTTTCATCAATTTTTCGAATCTTTATCAATTTGGTGGCATTTTGGTTAATTTGGCAAAATTTGAAAAGTCAGCAAGTCGGAGATATTCCGACAAATTCCTCACCAAAATTTTGCCAAACGTTACGGACGGAAAATTAGGTTATTCTTACAGTAGATACTTAAATTCTTTCCAAGATATTGAATATTCGTCAATTAGTCGTAATTTTTATCAATTTGACGATATTTTCGTTAATTTGTCAGCATTTAAAAAACTCGCCAAGTTGGGGACATTTCGCCAAATTCGTCGCCAAAATTTCTCCAAGCGTTATGGATGGAGAAATAAGTTATTGTTATAGCAGATAAATTGGTATTGGCATTCAAATACAAAAGTTTTACCCAAAGTATCTTTTCTCATGAATGGAACGAGCAATGATGGCACCAAATTTTATCGCATGATATTACATATGAAAAGTGAACATATTTCACAATAGTTAATATTTTTTTTATATTATGTGATTTTTTGATACATTTACTTGAAAAATGTTTAATATCTCGAGAACGGTTCATGCTAGCGTTCTAAAGTTTATATTTATTGTTTTCTAAGGAAAAGTTATATAAGAAATGACCATTTCCTTAACAAGGGTTTTGAATATAAATAAATAAAGGTTTTGATTTTTTGATATATTTTTCAAAATTTAACTTGAAAATTTAGTGTGTGTGTGTGTGTGTGTGTGTGTGGGGGGGGGGGGGTTAAACATTCAATTGCGTTTAAAAACAATAGGCTTCCAGTATTGACGGATTGTAATATATGTACCAAATTTCGTTCGAATTGCTCCATTCGTTCATGCGATATCCTCTCCACAGACACACACACAGACACACACAGAAACACACACAGACACACACAGAAACACACACACACACTCACCACCTTAAAAACGTTTGATTCGTATTCAGGGATGTTTGATACGTGCTCTCCCGTCAAAAATTCGAATTCGAATTTTCGAGACTTTCACAATACTTTCCTTATACATTATACTATGTATATAAGGAAAGTAATATATCAGCGCTGAATGTGGAGATGTTTAATTTTAGAGATGTTTAAATATAACTGCATTTCAGTTGGAAAGTGTTTCATAATCAATGCTTTATGCATATCTGATCGATTTTAAGCGTTGTTTGAGCTTTTCCTATACTTGCACATAATCAGTTGATCCACATAAGTTTTACAAATATGTATATTGAAAGTGCCCACTAATTTTCACACGATAATGACTGTTTTAGCAAAACTCCTCCGCGATTCTACTCTTTCAAAAATTGAGGAGAAAAAAAAACTTTCTTTAAAAATTTAATCGCACAAAATTTAAACTTTTGCAATTCAAACGTTTTACAGATTTTGAAAAATTTCATCATTACCTAGACCTGGAAATAAAAAAAAATAATAATAAAAAAAAAACCTCTCCACCAGTCGGTTCAACAACCCAGTTTGGTGATTGAATGAGAAACAACTCACCGACCATCACTTGCATGTTCATTAAAATTGAAAGCATTAAAAGTATTTCTAAATGTTTAAAAAACTACAAAAAGAGACAAGTATTTGAAAAATAAGTGAAGTAACACAAAACTGTTGAAGTAATTGAGTTTGTTAAACTGATTAATTATTTGTCTTGCACACAACATCTAGCTTTTATGCAAACATTTTATTCAAATTAAAAAAGTTGTTTATAAATTAGTATAGACACTGAATGCGGCAATTTTTCACAATAAAGGGATTCGTTAAAATTATATTCAAAGAAAATTTTTTGTTAAATGAGTTTTTCAAATTTAAAAAGATGAAAAAGTATTTTACAATGCTTGAAAAAGTATGAAAATGAGGTACTTTGTATTGCTATAGACAGCGTTTTTTTACATTTTCATTAAAAGTTAGTGTTTGCAATAGAACTGTGATTTAATACCATTGAAAATTTTAAATTTCTACGACAACAATTAATGTTAATTTATTACTTTCCTTATATATATAGTATAATGTATAAGGAAAGTACGGTGGCGGATTCGAAAATTCAAATTCGATATTTATACGAGAGAGCACGTTTCAAGCATCCCTAAACAAGAATTAAATGTTGTCGAGGGGATGTCTGTATGTGTGTGTGTCAGTGAGTCTGTGGCGACGGTATTTTACGAACGAATAGAGCGATTCGAACGAAATTTGGTACAAAAATTATAATCTGTGAATACTGGAAGCCTATTGCTTTAAACTTAATCGAATTTTTAAACGCCGTCGAACCAATGAAAAACGCCTCCTTTACAATGAGATAGAGGCTTGAAATTTTGTATATGGGCTAATCATTTGATGAAAACCCGAAGATGAGTAGAGTTTTTCAAAAAAGTTCATTTAAGGGGGTGCTACATAGAAAAACGTTCGAAAGGTGAGTGATAGGAAAAAACATGGTTCGCGATAGGATAGAAACTTCATATATTGTGTACGGGTAGATAGTTTGAAAGGGAAAAAGTATTCAATTTCAGTTTTCCAATATTTGTTACTTTAGGGGTGTCGTATACGAATATGTTCGATTTTCCGAATAAATGAGACAAGCTTCCTGTTAAATGTGATAGAGGCTTGCTATTTGGCATATGGGCCAAATATAGGATAAAAAAAAACAAGATGAACCGATATTTTCAACAATGTTCATTTATGGATGTGCTCCACAGAAAAACGTTCGAAAGGGAAAATGATAAAGTAGTATGCTTCGGGATGAGATAAAGACTCTAATTTGATGTACGGATAGAGAGTTCGAAAGGAAGAAGAACGTAATTTAAGTTTTCCAATATTTTCTTCTTTAGGGGGTTCTGCACACCGAAGTAGTCGATTTGCTGAATAAATGTGAAACGCAATTTATTCAAAATTTTACATTTTTCAGCGGTTGCTTATTGCGAGACAGTTGATTTTCAACGGGTATTCGGCTACTTCATTACAATTTTTCAAACATTCATTTCAATATCTCAACAAAAATGTTCATTATGGTAGGAGATCTGTAAAAAATCTGATGTGAGCAACACATGACTTTCCTTATGTAATGCAATGAATTTACTACATTTACAGTAAAAAATAGATTATTTTTATAGCAGATATTTATATTCTTTCCAAGATATTGAATTTTCGTCAATGAGTCGTCATTTTCATTGAATTAGCGTCATTTTTACCAATTTGGAGAGATTTTCGTTAATTTAGCAACATTTAAAAAAGTCGCCAAGTTGGCGAGATTTTCGTTAATTTATCACCAAAATCTAAAAAATAATTTACCGTCAAAATCTCGCCAAGCGTTATGGACGAAGAAATAAGTTATTCTTATAGCAGATAAATGACTATTGGCGTTCAAATACAAAAGTATTACTTAAAATATCTTTTTTCATGAATGGAACGAGCTAGATCCACGAGAATGATGTCACCCAAATTATCGCATGATATTTCATATGAAAAGTGAACTTGTTTCTCAATAGGATATATATATTTTTAAATTTTATGACTTTTTGATAATTTTTTTGAAAAATGAACAATATCTCGAGAACGGCTCATATTAGCGTTCTAAAATTTATGGCAACCGTTTTCTAATGAAAATTACATAAGAAATGTCTAATTGCGTAACTTTATTAGCGATTTTGATTTTTTGACGATTTTTTCAAAATTTCATTTGAAAATTTAGGGGGGTTCTGAACATTCGATTGCGTATAAAACAATAGGCTTCCAGTGTTTACGGATTGTGATTTTTGTACCAAATTTTGTTTGAATCGGTCCATTTGTTCGTCAGTTATCGTCTCCACAGACTCATTGACACACACACACACACACACAGGCATCACTTCAAAAATGTTTGATTTGTGAACATTTGATGCTTGAAACGTGCTCTCCCGTCGAAAACTCGAATTCGAATTTTCGACCCTGTCACAATACTTTCCTTATACATTATGTATATAAGGAAAGTAAAAATCAGGGATCATACATTTAAAATTTTTTTTCTGATTTAAAACATCTTATTTTGTTTCATTTATTCTTCAAATAAATATTGTAAAATTTGTCGTAGATTTAATGTTTTGCAAATTTATATCTATAAATTCTTATTCTTAAATAAAAAAATCTGATGTGGGCAACACATGACTTTCCTTATATAATGTGATGAATTTACTACTTTTACAGTAAATAAATAGGTTTTTCTTATAGTAGATACAAATATTCTTTCCAAGATATTGAATTTTCGACTATTAGTCGTCAATTTCACTGATTTAGCGTCATTTTTATCCATTTGGCGAGATTTTCGTTAATTTGGCAACATTTCAAAAAGTCGCTAAGTTGGCGGCATTCCGCCAAATTTGTCGCCAAAATCTCGCCAAGCGTTATGAACGAAGAAATAAATTATTCTTACAGCAGATAAATGACTATTGGCGTTCAAATACAAAAGTATTACTTAAAGTATCTTTTTTCATGAATGGAACGAGCTAGATCCACGAGAATGATGTCCCCCAATTTATCGCATGCTATTATATATGAAAAGTGAACATGTTTCTCAATAGGAAATATATATTTTTTATTTTATATGATTTTTTGATATTTTTTTTTGAAAAATGTACAATATTTGGAGAACGGTTCATGTTAGCGTTCTAAAATTTATGTCAATCATTTTCTAATGAAAAATTACATAATAAATGTCTATGTGCGTAATTTTATTAGCGGTTTTGATTTCTTGACGATTTTTTCAAAATTTCATTCGAAAATTTGGGGGGGGGGGGGGTTCTGTACTTTCGATTGCGTATAAAAACAATAGGCTTCCAGTGTTAACGGATTGTGATTTTTGTACCAAATTTTGTTCGAATCGGTCCATTCGTTCGTCTGTTATCGTCTCCACAGACTCACTGACACACACACACACACACACACACACACAGACATCACTTCAAAAATGTTTGATTCGTGATCAGGGATGTTTGAAATGTGCTCTCCCGTCGAAAACTCGAATTCGAATTTTCGACCCCCGTCACAATACTGTCCTTATACATTATGTATATAAGGAAAGTAAAAATAGGGGTTTCCTTATAGTAGATACTAATATTCTTTCCAAGATATTGAATTGTCGACAGTAAGTCGTCATTTTCATTGACTTAGCGTTATTTTTATCCATTTGGCGAGATTTTCGTTAATTTGGCAACATTTCAAAAAGTCGCCAAGTTGGCAACATTCCGCCAAATTCGTCTCCAAAATCTCGCCATGCGTTATGGATGAAGAAATAAGTTATTCTTACAGCAGATAAATGACTATTGGCGTTTAAATACAAAAGTATTACTTAAAGTATCTATTTTCATGAATGGAACGAGCTAGATCCACGAGAATGATGTCACCCAATTTATCGCATGGTATTACATATGAAAAGTGAACATGTTTCTCAATAGAAAATATATATTTTTTATTTTATATGACTTTTTGATAATTTTTTTGAAAAATGCACAATATCTCGAGAACGGTTCATGTGAGCGTTCTAAAATTTATGTCAATCGTTTTTTAATGAAAAATTACATAAGATATGTCTATTTGCGTAACTTTATTAGCGGTTTTGATTTTTTGACGATTTTTTCAATATACTATTCGAAAATTTAGGGGGGTTCTGAATATTCGATTGCGTATGAAAACAATAGACTTCCAGTGTTTACGGATTGTGATTTTTGTAGCAAATTTTGTTCGAATCGGTTCATTCGTTCGTCAGTTATCGTCTCCACAGTCTCACTGACACACACACACACACACACACACACACACACACACACACACACACACACATACTTTCACACACACACACACACACCCATACTTTCACACACACACACACACACACATACTTTCACACACACACACACACATACACACATACTTTCACACACACACACACACACACACACACACACACACACAGCACACAGACATCACTTCAAAAATGTTTGATTCGTGATCAGGGATGCTTGAAACGTGATCTCCCGTCGAAAACTCGAATTCGAATTTTCGACCCCGTCACAATACTTTCCTTATACATTATGTATATAAGGAAAGTAATATCAAATAACTTTTTAGTGTATCTTCTTTAAAATTATAGGCTTTGAGTCTATAACTATCGTTTCTTTTCATTTTAGGGTACTTAATGGGGTATGCAAGAATCAGTTGTGCAAAACACGATCACGTTAAACAGTTGGAATCGATAATATCCAGAAGTTTTGAATTTTTCTGGCAACTATCTGACTGATGTCTAAAACACTCGGATCTTTACTAGATGATGTATGCTTGGTGATAATATTTAATAGATAAAGTTAAATAATTTGGATTTGTACATTAAACTTTATTTGACGCCATGATAATGTGTAGAAGACCCAGACCGCCCGACTCACCCGAGGGCACAGAGCAGCTGTTTGAGCGGCCGGAAAAGAGAACCAGCGGAAAGCGTCCTCCATGGCCACAAACACTGACTGATCTACGTTTATTGAAAGATAACGGATTTTACACTTGAAGAAAATATCATCATAAACATACAATATTACAAAATAAATTTAAAATACTGACATGTACATCCAATTTACAAAATTGGGAATAATAAAAAGTTTAGATAAAAAAAAACAATAATGGATTAATTGTATGTATATAAAAATTTTTGCAGATAAAAATAAGGGAGAGAAAATTTAGGAGGGTTAAAAAAAAAGAAAGATCAATCATGCCTAAGGCATTGATTATGAAACGCTTTCAAACTGCAATGCAATTTTATTTTAACATCTTTAAAACGCGATACATTCAGCTATAATATTTTTAAAATTATCGCAATATTACAATAATTTATTGTATTTGAAAACCTAAAACTTCACAAAAAAAATGAACTTTATTCAAATGACTTCATTGAAATATAAAATGTCTGACTGTCTATGTAAAAGCAGTAAATATTTCATTCATACACTTTTATTCCATTCCTTTCATTCATCACAATACTACAATAAATTATTTTATTTAAAAACTTAAAACCATGTAGGTAAAAGTAATGTAACTCTATGCTTAAAACTTCATCGAAAAAGTTTGCTATAAAATCGTCTGCTTCTCTATGTAAAATCAATGAATGTTTCATTCATATCAGATATATTGCAGATTCCAGAACTAAATAATTTTGCGTTAAAGAAATTCAGCAATTCTTACACAACTCATCTTAGAGCTTCATGTGTTTATATTCTCCATACGTGAAAATTAGTCTTCGTTGTAGAAATAATCAAAGTTTGATGATCATTTAAACTCAAATATATTGTAAATGCGTTGTTTTAGAATGTAGATGCGCAGTAATTAAACAAAAATAAAGCGGTTTTAGAATGGATATAACACTAAATATAAATTAAAAAAAACATTAAAAATAACGATTTTGACACAAGATGGATTCCATATTTTATTTTGAAGTAGATCACGTGATCTTTTCATATAATATGGGTGTAATTATTATTTTAATTTTTATTTAAAAAACTGCGGAATGTATTTTACTGAAATGTTTTTCATATTTTTCATGGGATAATTTGAATATTTCCTAAAACTTTCGAAGCAATCTGTGAATTTTAAATTCACTTAAAAATGTCTGAAAAATGAGGTCCCATAGGGTGCATTTCATTTCTTTTTTTCAACCCGGTTTCAATCCAAAACTAATTGGATGATATTATTCATTTATATTCCCATATGTCCCTCACACCGTCTAAACAACATACTAAAATTTCATTTTAATAAAGTCATTTTTACTGTAGTTATCGTGCAAACGGAGAGACAGACAAAGAGAATGAACAAAGTCACAAACATTTTTCAACTATTTTGTAAAGTGTTATAAATTAAAGAAAAATAAAAAAGGAAACAAAAATTCAGACAAAGAAAAATAAGAATAAAAACAAAGTAAAGAAATTAACAACAGAAATGCAAAATAAAGGACACCAGTAGTTTCATTGATCAAGAAATATGAAAAGCAGTAACCGCTCAGAATCTTTTAATTTTATTAGAAATATCCCTGGCTAATGATAATGTTGTTGTTGTTGAAACCCAGACCGTCTGACCTACCAGAAAGGTGTAAGGTAACTGTTTGGATGGCCGGGAACGGCCATCCAATTTAGACCGGAACCCAGTGGGGGAGGCATATCCACAGGGACCGTACCCTCCTTCCCCTACCATCAACTTCTCTGAAGGACTAACGGACCCACATCTTTAACGTGATCGTACTCTGCATGAACACGGCAGTTTTGGCAGCGGAAGGAATCGAACTCGGGCCTACTGAGTGCAACTCCTGCGCGCTAACCACTGGACTACCGCGCCTTGGCTAATAATAATGTGTAAAATCATGTGCTCTCTATAAAAGCAGCATTTCATTCATAAATAATTTCCGATTCAGGTCATTCATTACAATACTATAATAATTTATTTTATTTAAAAATTAAGACCATGGAGCTACAAGTAATTAAACTCTATGCGTAAAACTTCATCGAAAAAAAATCGTCCTTCTCTTTATAATATCAATGAATATTTCATTCTTATCAGCTATGAAAAACTCCATGAACTAAATAATATTGTATTAAAGACATACAGCAATTCTAATACAACTATTCTACATATTTTACTGTTAACATTTTACATAGGTGAGAAATAGGCTTTGTTGTAGAAATAATAAAATTTGGATGAGCATTTAAACTCAAATATATTGTAATTGCGTTTTTTCAGTATGTAGATGCACTTAATTGAAGCAAAAATAAAGTGGTTTTAGAACGGATACAACTCTCAATATGAATTAAAAAGAACTTTAAAAATCACGATTTTGAGACAAAATAGATGCCATATATCATTTTGAAGTGGGTCACGTGATCTTTTCATATCATGGTCACGTGCTCGCTTCATATACGAGGTATTATTATTATTTTAATTTTTATTTAAAAAACTGCTGAATATATTTCGCTGAATTTTTTTATACATTTTATGAAATAATTTGAATATTAACTAAAATTTTTGAAGCAATTTGTGAATTTTAAATCCGCTTAAAAAATGTTTGAAAAATTAGGTACTATAGGGCTCAATGTATTTCATTTTTTCAACCCGGGTTCAATCCAAAACTAATTGGGTGATATTCTTCATTTATATTCCCGTAGGGCCAACAGACCGTCTGAACAACATACTAAAATTTCATTTTGATTAAGTCATTTTTACGGCAATTATCGTGCTAACGGTCAGACAGACTGACAGACAGACTGACAGACATAATGAACAAAGTCATAAACACTTTTGAACTTTGTTGTAAAGTGTTAAAAAGATGAGAAATTAATGAAAATGCCAAAAATTTAAAATTTTTGTCACCCATGAAAATGGTCCCAAATATATAAGCATTTTTCAGAAATACTTTTATTTTTAGTGGCTTAAATATTAATTTTCCCTGGTTTTGGTCCCCATGAAATTTAAGATCCTTAAATTCAAATCTCCAAAATAAAAACATTTTCCTAAATACCTTCATTTTGCGGGCTAAAACTGCAATTCTGGAGGCCCTTTTACATATTTTGCCTAAGGGACTAAAATTTCTAGGTACGACGTTGGATCATGGAATAATAAACTTATATATTTTGACTTCTACATATAAATCTCTGAACTTTTAGATTCTATTTATTTTAAGAATGTCATAAACTCTATACAAATAAATATAACATTCAGACATTTCTTCATACGAAATATAATCCAGTGCTCAATGTACCACAAGAGTGAGAGAATGCCTCAAGAGAGAATGTTTCAAATTTAATATAAATGTTTCCACTTATGGTTGCATATGTAAAAGGAATGAGAGCGAATTCTTGGAATTTTCCTCTCTATATCTGTATGAGATTTTATGAAAGATTTCTTCCAATTTATTTTATTTTGATGTGGAAACTGGATTTCTCAGTAACACAAAATGTTTCCAAATAGTATCATCGAAGGTGATACACAGCATAAAGTATTTTAAAGCCATCTATTTACACATGGTTCCAAAAGATTTTATGTATTATAAATTGGTAAACATTAAAGAAATATTTAAAACTTTAAAGTTATTATAGGAAACAGTGATTTAATGTACCCGCCTTTATTTTTATCTGTAAACTAGCATATGTGCCCGTCGTTGCTCGTGATTTAAAATATGTGCAAATTCCTATAGTATTCTGAATAACATTGCTCTTTAAAACATTCTATTATAATTGTGGGACGTGGAAAATTAGATGATCTTTAAGTTACAATTAAACATTATAATTAACATTAATTATATGGCCGTTAAAACACATTAGTGGAATTAACATTTAAACGTGCATCGCTCGTTGTTGTGCCGCAATAACCCTCCAATTATTTTTACCTTTTGTGTAAGTCCTGAAAAGAACTATTAATTAGTATTAAAAAGATTAGACTATTTAAAACTTAAACAATATCATTTATTAACAACATCAATTTATCACTACAACATTTTATCATAATTATCAACTATCATTTAATTACTCTAGTTATGGGGGATATGTGACCAGTTAGTTAGATTTCTAAAGTGTCTAGGACCGGGGAAATGAGCACATACTTACAGTTTAATCTTTGGCTCATCACGCTGAGGCTTGCATCCGTCTTATCGCTGACTGTACGACCACAACTCTTTCGTGTGTGGCTTGCATCTCGTACTTATAGTCAACTGCCAAAACCTGCTGCAACAACACCTCGAATGAAACTTCTTTCAACAACACATTTCTTGTCAGACTTCCTTCTGCAACATATCGTATCCAAGTTCGTTCTTTTTTATTTTGTATCGAAGTTCTTGGTTCCTTCGGCGGGGGGGGGGGGGGGTAGCTCCACCCTTCTTCTCCTTGCTGCTCATTGGTTCTTCTGAACCCAATGGCATCACTTGACATTTATCAAGCCCCCTTTGGCCTGGGACACTCAAATTTATTGTATTTGACCTAAAAGTTCAAGTTGTTGTAGACACCGGCGCCAGCCAGACTCGATCTTTGTTAGGCGTTCTATGAACCATAAATACTGCAATAAAAATGCCTCATGTGAGGACATATTCTGGCCTCACATATCTCCCCACAAACAGAAAAAAAAAAGAACAAAAAAAAAATTTTAAACCATCAGAGTTCGAAACCAAAGTTCGATGCACTTTCAACTCTGTAATTGGCATTTTTCACTTTCTTTTGGACAACGTCCGTCCAGAAAAGTTCAACAGTCTTGCTGTAACAGAAAAGTTTTTTTGTACACATAATATACACAAAATAAACATAAGTTACGTACTCATGAACTTTACCAGGTACAGCTTTCAAAGAAGGTTGGAGCTACCCCCCCCCCCCCCCCCCCCCCCCGCCGAAGGAACCAAGAACTTCGATACAAAATAAAAAAGAACGAACTTGGATACGATATGTTGCAGAAGGAAGTCTGACAAGAAATGTGTTGTTGAAAGAAGTTTCATTCGAGGTGTTGTTGCAGCAGGTTTTGGCAGTTGACTATAAGTATGAGATGCAAGCCACACACGAAAGAGTTGTGGTCGTACAGTCAGCGATAAGACGGATGCAAGCCTCAGCGTGATGAGCCAAAGATTAAACTGTAAGTATGTGCTCATTTCCCCGGTCCTAGACACTTTAGAAATCTAACTAACTGGTCACATATCCCCCATAACTAGAGTAATTAAATGATAGTTGATAATTATGATAAAATGTTGTAGTGATAAATTGATGTTGTTAATAAATGATATTGTTTAAGTTTTAAATAGTCTAATCTTTTTAATACTAATTAATAGTTCTTTTCAGGACTTACACAAAAGGTAAAAATAATTGGAGGGTTATTGCGGCACAACAACGAGCGATGCACGTTTAAATGTTAATTCCACTAATGTGTTTTAACGGCCATATAATTAATGTTAATTATAATGTTTAATTGTAACTTAAAGATCATCTAATTTTCCACGTCCCACAATAATATTTTATTTAAGCCTTCTAAAAATAATTATAAGAATCTCTGTTCTGACTATACAAAATTATTTTCCCTATCAGATCTGAAGTACAAAACATCCTGGAATCTTTTCTATTGCATAAAAAATATGTAAAACATATGATATTTGATCAATGTATGGGAAAATGAAAATGCTAAAATGGTATTAGTAAATATACGTGGACCATTTTCCTTCTCTTTAAACACTTGGCTATACACAATAAATGAGTTTAAAAACCTTTGTCTAAATAAAACAGACGACTTCAGAAATTCAAAATATAAATAATTCTCGCAATCTTATATTTCAAGGCCGTAACTGATATAATTCAGACAAAAATGTAATTCCGATAACATTCAATTTTATGTCAGAAAATGTACCCGTTGTTGCCCGGGAGTGAAAGCAGGAATAAATTGAATTCATTGATCTAAAATATCAACAAAATAAATAAATTTTACTTATATAAATAACAGCGGAAACTGCATACAATCCATATACACCGCGGCAACGGGCGTGATAAGAGCCCAGCCAAAATAAAATAGTATCCTTATGACTACGAACACAATAAACCCATTTTGACCTCCCATGAAAACACGAAATAAAAAACGAAATGCATGATACGACCGCATCCCCAAATTTCCCCCTTTCCCCCTACATGATTCCGTGCGACTAAGCACAAAGAAAATAAAAAGATACGAAAGAAATCCTTTCTTTAAGCATATGCACAGTGGAGAAATGAAGGGTGAAAAATATCTCGTTTTTTGTCTGTGGTAGAAAATGTGGGGAATTGAAAATCTTACAGGATCGCTCGCCTAATAAATCACCGAAATTATAATTACTCTAAAAAATACTTTTTTTTTGTTAAATCCGGTTGTTTTTCATAACCATAGAATTGTGCTAATCTCGCTAAGTTTTTAGAATGTGGCGGAGAAGTATAACATAACCTAAGATATGTTATTTTCGATGTATTTTAAAATAAATAAATAAACAGGAAGAAATTGTAGTAAAATACATAAATAAAATAATTGTAAAATAAATAAATAAATATGAAGAAATTGTAATAAAATAATTAAATAAAATAATTGTAAAATAAATAAATAAATATGAAGAAATTGTAGTAAAATAAATAAATAAATAATTGTAAAATAAATAAATAAATAAATTGTTGAAAAGAAAGTTCCTTGTCCTTTTCAATGGTGTCAAGATGGAAACTCTGTAATAATATTTTTGGTCTCTAAGGAACCAATTTGTGTGAAAATACTAAAACATAAAATAACTAAAATATTCGAGTAAAAAAAGTAACGTCAGGGTGTACTTATGTACTAAATTTTATGATCATATGATGCTTAGATTTTCAGCTACATACACCATACACACATACATATATATCTTCCTGCAGATTAATATTTAAGAATCAAGTAAAGTTAAGTAAATAAGTATTTAATTTTTATTTTGAACAATGTATGACGCTTACCGTCGGAAATCGTCGTCCAAATCGAAAATTGGTTCAATTAGATTTTTTCTTGGGGTCAATACAATAAGTGGGTAAATTTTCAGCTTTCTTGGTCATAAGGAAAGGGGGGGGGGAGAGGGGGCGTTTCTGAATGGTCTATAAAGACTTTTCAAAAAAGGTTCGGAAAGACAATAACACGTTAGATAATTATTATATGCAATTACGTTCTGACGATTTTTCTGCTCTTACTGAGATCTCAAAATTTACTCGCCAATTTTTATAACCTTCTTTTTTATTCTAACTGTTTTGCTTAATGTTCTGTTTTTGTTTGTTAATTCTAATTGTTCCTTTTACAGTCAAAAAATAATGTATAGGATCCACGGTATTGTGTTTTTAACGTTGAACTGTACATTTGGTGATTATCCGGATGACAACATGTAAAACTATTTCAAAGTATCCAATTAACTTATATTTTGCGTAACTCTAAATAAACAATTATCAATACTGATATCATACGCAATAAGTGACATAGTTCATATATTAAAATATTTTAATAATTAATTCATGAATTAGGCGTCATTTTCATTAATTTAGTGTCATATTTGTAATTTTGACGTAATTTTTGTCAATCGTTGGCGATATTTTCTTAGATTATTCGCCAAGTTTTCCAAATGTACATCATGAAGTGTTACAGACAAGCGGAGTGTCATAAGGTAAATTGTCCTTACCCAAACTTTACTCTACCAGGACTTGCCTTTGATGCCTTCACTATGGGTGGAGTATGTAAACTCCGGTTCTCGAGCCGGAGAGAATAACACTCAAGACATAAAATAATCACTCTTACTTAAATTGATCAATTTTTTTTAATTTCATATATATATATATCTTGATTATTCTTAAAGTTATTCATAAATCCATTTTAATGACACATATATCTAAACAATATTTAAGTAACACATATATTTATAACACATTATTTAAGTGACACATATATTTAGAGCATATTATTACTATATACCGAAAATATATGTAGTTCGTTTTTTTTTTAAACACTAGGGTTCGTTATTGCGATTGGAGACTTACTCCAGTATTGTTAATTATACGATATGTATTATTTGTTGTGTGCTTTCCGTTGTCACTATTAACCAGTGCAAAATGCATAAATACCTTAAATTTCCTGCACGTTGACATTTAATCGAGCCACACCATGCTGGATGCCTGCGTATCTTTTGATACGCCACTTGTTCACTATGAACTAACTACGGTTACACATCACATTGCTGATCCACGTAGGAGATTTTTTTGATTCTCCTAAAAAAAAAATCTGATGTGGGCAACACATGACTTTCCTTATATAATGTAATGAATTTACTTCTTTTACAGTAAAAAAATAGATTATTTTTATAGTAGTTATTTATATTCCTCCCAATCGTCAATGAGTCGTTATTTTCCATGTCGTCATCATCAATGAGTCGTCATTGATTTAACGTCATTTTTATCCATTTGGCGTGTTTTACCTTAATTTAGCAATATTTAAAAAAGTCGCATTATTCCACCAAATTCGTCGCCAAAATCTCGCTAAGCGTTATGGACGAAGAAATAAGTTATTCTTACAGCAGATAAATGACTATTAGCGTTCAAATACAAAAGTATTACTCAAAGTATCTTTTTTCATGAATGGAACGAGCTAGATCCACGAGAATAATGTCATCAAATTTATTGCATGGTATTACATATGAAAAGTGAACATGTTTCTCAATAGGAAATAATTTTTTTTATTTTATATGACTTTTTGTTAATTTTTTTTTAAAAATGTGCAATATTTGGAGAACGGTTTACGTTAGCATTCTAAAATTCATGTAAATCGTTTTCTAATGAAAAATTACATAAGAAATGTCTATTTGCGTAACTTTATTAGCGGTTTTGATTTTTTGACGATTTTTTCAAAATTTTACTCGAAAATTTAGGGGGGTTCTGAACATTTGATTGCGTATAAAAACAATAAGCTTCAAGTGCTTACGGATTGTGATTTTTGTACCAAATTTCGTTCGAATCGGTCCATTCGTTCGTCAGTTATCTTTTCCACAGACTCTCACTGACACACACACACACACACATACTTTCACACACGCACGCGCACACACACACACACACACACACACACACACACACAGACATCATTTCAAAATGTTTGATTCGTGATCAGGGATGCTTGAAACGTGCTCTCCCGTCGAAAACTCGAATTCGAATTTTCGAACCCGTCACAATACTTTCCTTATATATTATGTATATAAGGAAAGTAATTAGATGCGTCTAGGGCGCTGTCGAAAATTGCATCTCGTGGAAACTTCACGATCACTCTGGAACCACTTTTTTCTTTTCCCCTTGCGGTATCATACCACCTCTTCTGATTTGTCGTTGTGATGGAGGGGATGAACGCTGTTTACATATGTGTGATCTCCAATTGGTTTTCGTTGCTGTATTTAAAGTGGTCATTAGCATCTGTATCGACATTGTTGTTGATCGGTATCTGTAATTGAAATGTCAACATGTCGTGCGACATTGTGCGACACGGAGAAAAGAGCATTTCTTATATACTAGAATGTATGCCCGTCATATGACAGTAATCATAATTTTCGAAACATTACATCACATTTGGCGTCATTTATATCAATTTGGGGACATTTTTGTCACTTTGGCAATATTTAAAAACGTAGCCAAGTTGGCGACGTCCCGCTAAATTTCTCCCCAAGCGTTACGGATGGACGGACGGAGAAATTGGTTATTCTTATAGTCTATTCTTATGCTCATTCCAAGATATTGAACTTTCATCAATTAGTCGTCATTTTATTGACTCAGCGTTAGTTTTATCAATTTGGCGAATTTTTATCAATTGGGTGCCATTTTCGTCAATTTGGCAACATTTAAAAAGTCACCAACTTGGAGGTATTCCAAAAAATTTGTCACAAAAATTTTATCCTAGGGTTACAGACGAAAAAATAAGTTATTCTTATAGTACTCGTAGGTTCTTATATTTTTTCAAAAATATTGAATTTTCGTCAATTAGTCGTCATTTTCATTGATATAGCGTCAATTTTATCAATTTTGAGACATTTTTGTTAATTTTGCAACATTTGAAAAAGCTGCCAAGTTGGCGACATTCCTCCAAATTCCGCCAAAATCTCGCCAAGCGTTATGGACAGAGAAATAAGTTATTCTTATAGCAGACAAATGACTATTAGGGTCCAACTACAAAAGTATTAGCCAACGTAACATTTCTCATGAATGGAACGAGCTAGATCCACGAGAATGATGTCACCAAATTTATCGCATGATATTACGTATGGAAAGTGAACATATTTCACAATAGTTAATATTTTTTTTTTAATTTTATGATTTTTTGATAAATTTATTTTAAAAATGTGTAATATCTCGAGAAAGGTTCATGTTAGCGTTCTAAAATTTGTGACAATCGTTTTCTAATGAAAAATTACATAAGAAAGGACTATTTGAGTTAACTTTATTAAAGGTTTTGATATTTTGATGATTTTTTCAAAATTTCACTCGAAAATTTAGTGGGGTCTTCAACATTCGATTGATTTCAAAAACAATAGGCTTCCAGTATTCACGGATTGTAAATTTTATACCAAATTTCGTTCGAATCGCTCCATTAGTTCGACTCTCCCTCTCTCTCTCTCTCACACACACACACACAGACACACACACACACCCACACCCACACCCACACAGATACAGAGACACACACACACATACAGAGAGAGAGAGAGAAAGAGAGAGAGAGGGAGAGAGAAAGAGAGAGATCACTTCAAAAAAGTTTGATTCGGGTTTAGCAATGCTTGACACGTACTTGCAGCAATACTTGAAACGTACTTGACGTACAATGCTTGAAACGTCCCGTTGAAAATTCAAATTCGAATTTTCGATCCCGACACAATACTTTCCTTATACATTATACTTTGTATATAAGGAAAGTAAAAACTACCCAACATATATTGTTGAGATTTTTTTACACGGTATATGTGATAATTTGAATATTTCCTAAAATTTTCGAATCAATTTGTGAATTTTAACTTCGTTTAAGAAATGTTTGATAAATAATGACCTACAGGGTTCAATATATATCGTATTTTCAACCCAGGTCAAATCTGAAACTAATTGGGAGATATTATTCATTTTCATTCCCAGACATCTTACAACATACTGAAATGCCATTTAGTTAAAGTCGTTTTAATGAAAGTTATCTCGCGAACGGACAGACAGACAGAATGACCAAAGTCATAAACATTTTTAAGCTATAATGGAAAGGGTTAATAAAAGTGACTATCCTTAGGTATTAAAATGTGTAACGGCACAACGAATATATTAACTATCCTCCTCCGCGCTGCAAAAATCACTAGCCAAATATGCTTCTGAAATAACCAATATCTAATAAAAGTTTTATCGGCGAAATCTGTATCTTAAACATTTTTTAAAAATTTTACGTCAAAAAACATTAACATGTACCTGTTCTAAATTGTTTTTTAATATACCAGAGAAATTGATGACGAAGTTTTCAGATTTTTTTTTTCCTGACGAACTTTTTGACAAGATTGATTGATGACTTCTTAAATGACGTCGTCAGAAGAAAAGTCAGCAGCTGATGCCATTCCGGAAAATAGTTTTAAATGCGAGAGTAATTACACAAAATTAAACATTAATTGGTTTTTATATCCTCTATCATGCATACAATGTTTAATATATGGATTAAAATGTGATGTGGACTGCACATGGCTTTCGCTACAGATTTATGTTTTCTTTATATCTTAACTCTTTTCTTTATATCGTATAAAATGAATAATTATTTGAAATTATATCTACATTGCAGTTATAAAATGTATATATATATATATATATATATATATATATATATATATATATATATATATATATATATATATATATATATATATATATATATATATGAATGTCCACAGGGATCATATTAAAAGTTTTAACTATAAAGTCTTTCAATGATCTCCCTGCTAATAATCAATTTGAATATCAGCACTTTGCTATCCACGGATTTAAAAATGTATCGCTTCAAATTTTAGATATTAAAAAAATTCGCTAACTGACAGATTAGTATTTGAAAATTATTATATTAAAAAACACTAAACTCTCTTCCCCTATGGCTTAAATCAAATATATAATAATAATAATGTAGTTAAAAATAGTTTTGAATACAATTCCAATAAATCTTCAGTCTATAAACATCTTTTTCTGTATTCAAAGTCATCAACTCCTAGTAAAAAGCGATATAGGCGTGGCAAAGGAGAGAGGAACTTAAGTAAATCTATTGATTACAATGCAGACATATTGAAATTACAATATAATTATTCTCAAACTTTCAATTTCCTGCCAATTAGAACTTGGTTATATAGAGTCAGAAAATGTAAATTAAATATTGTTTATGCTAACTTTTTAAAATTAAAATTAACTAATGAGCATTTTAAACATTTATTTTATGATTTGCTTCTTTCTCGTACAAATTTCTTAAATTTCCACCTACTCATTTACCTAATCCACCTACCAAAATAGCTTAATGTGTAATTTCTTTTAAACACCCTATTCTTAATTCTCTTAACTTTAATAATCTATTTGCAAAACATCAGCACTTGTTACCAGTAAGTGGTATCAAAATACAAAGATCTTTCAAATATAATTTACTAATTGGTAGAACTATATACAATTGCAATGAAGTTTCCGCGTCATTAAACTCCGATCACCTTACATCATGTGTATGCAGCTACAAGAATCTTACTCCTTATGCCAACTCATCTCATGGACACATTATTACTGGGGATCTCAGTTCAGGATGATATACATAGGGATATACCCTTTAGGGATATACCTTTTAGACCCTTTATTCATAAATAAAGGGTCTAAATTTCGCATTTCATTCTGCCATCCCCCCAAACTTCTTCTTTATTCTTTATCTTTTGATTTTGTTAAATTCATATACCAATAAGCTTGTTCACATTCCATTCCTATTGAAGTTTTCCATCTATGGAAGTATACTACCCTACATCTTCTTAAAAATGTTATTATAAACATCAAATTTACGAAGCCTTGTTATCCTTATAAACAACTCCTATCTGCTATTAAAGAATTGCAATAACATTTTGTCATAACTTATATAGATAAATTTTCTAATAATTATGTCATTATTTGTAAAAAATATTATGTTTCTCTGTTAGAGAATTACTTAAAAAATAATCATTGTTTTAAACTCATTAATAATCAGGCCATCAAAATAAAAAAGATCTAAAATTATATACACAATTAAATATTAATTGTAAATATTATAAATTTCATTATGCTACTTTGGTTCCAAAATTCAACAAATCACCTTTTAGTTTTAGAACGACTACATGTGGACATAATACCTTTACTACTACTGCTAGTAAGTACTTGCTAAACTGTTTAAATATAATTAATGAATCTCTTAAATTTAATAATTCAGGATATTTCATTTTGAATATTAATTTTGATTTAGTTAATCACCTTAGCAAGCTTCCACATATTCTTGGTTTCCATACCTTTGATTTTAAAGACCTATTTAATAATATTGATATTAACGATTTATATAAAGTTATTATCTCTCTTTATCATGATTATCTCCCTTCCAATAATGTTCCATTTAATGTCAAAAACTCTCCTATGCTATTGCACTTTGTGTTGAACAACAATTATATTATCCAAGGAGATAACATATATTTACAAACATCTGGTGCACCTCAAGGGGGCTGTAGAAGTAGTATTCTTGCTAACTTATATCTTTATTATTATGAATGTCATGTTTTCACTAATTCATATATTATATATCGATATGCTGACGACTTAATTTGTATTATTATTGATGATTCCTATCCAATTAATATTGATTTTTACCCCTCTAACCTAGAATTAATCCCTAATGAGTCTAGTGTTAGTCAATCTGTAAATTATTTAGGCCTAAATTTAGATACCCTCCATAATCATGTTGTTACCAATCTATATGATAAAAAATATTCTTATAACATCACTATCATTAAGCTACTATCATATCGATCTTGTAATTCTATTCAATTGTTTTGACATATCATTTTAAACCAGCTATTTCGAATACATCGACTTTCTGATCCTCAGTTTCATTATCTCCACACGAATAATCTTAAACGCATATGTCAAAATTACAACTACCCGGAAGTATTTGTAATTAATATTATTAATAATTTCAAATACACCACGTCGTAATTTTACAATTGCTTTATTTATCCTTGATTGGATAACTCTTTTTTGTGAGTTTCACCCATTTTTATCATTTTGATTTCCAGAAGGCCTGAGTCTGATACTGTTTACTATTTTTCATAGACTATTCACTTGTCCTGAGTTCTATACTGATTACTATTTTTGAAAGTTTTCATTCAAATATATTTATATATACGTTCAATAGTATATTCATTCCGGTGTCCACTCGCTTTAACAAAGAGATGTAGAGTGCTCTGTTATATGTTCTTCAGAAAATATTTCGACTCACACACACGTGGTGGCTGTGCCTGTGGGTTTATATCTATGTTTTTTGTATTTCTGGTTTTTAATTCATTTGGTGCTTATTATTTATCTTTCCACTAGCCAGTAGACAGTTTCAATGATGTCCATAATCAAATACTATAGCCATTGTCAGAAACTGGCTATTCCACCGGTTTTAATTCGAATTGTATGGCTGTCCTGACGAGAATGCAATTTCAAACTAATCGCCATTTTTATGTATTAGTTTCAACTGGTTGTTCTCCATGTATTGATCTTTAATCTTGAGCTAATTATTATTACATTTTCTCATTTTCGCAGTGTTTACTTTTACATTTGATATACTTATATTTATTTATATACTTATTTAATTGCGATTTATGTATACTAATAATTCTTTCATCCCTATACCATTATTGTGATAAGTTACCTAATATTTTTATCCTTAGTCTTGGTCTATAGTTACTTATTTGTAACAGATATGCTAGAGATGGGTTTTTTTTGTACTTACCGTAGTTTATGCATAGTTTTCGATTTAAATCTACCAATTTTTATATATATATGTATATATATATATATATATATATATATATATATATACATACAGGGTGCCCCAAAAACATTAACTTCCTTAAATATTGATCTTTGACATATATAATAAATTACAAAGTTGCGTAAAAAAAGGTACAGAATTTTATGAAATCGATAAAAATTTTCAGGGGATTAAATTTGATGAAATACAAAAATTAAATTTTTATACGGCCCCCGTAGGGAAACATTTTAAATGAGTAAAATGTGCTCCATACACTAATATGGTGAAGTGCAAAATTTCAGCATTTTATGATAAAATGTTCCAGGGATATGTTTAAACAAAGTTGGTGAGGGATTGATCACAAATTAAAATGTAAATGTTTACAGCAAGAGTGCAAATGACGCAACGCAGAAATACATCATAGGTAATAATATTTGCCTTTTATATTTAATGGATCTTTGCCATGGATGGAAAATATTTTGAACAAGCCTTGTAATCCTTGTGTAAAGTTATTATTTCTACACAGTGTAGATACTTTTGTACCAATAAATAGCAAAATTATTATTTATTTATGTAATAATTGTTTTCTTTCGTAATTTGTGTATGACCCCTGAAACGCGATCTGCCGATATGATTTTTCCCCCTCTGAAAACCCTTGTCGATGCATCGAAAAGTGGCTTAAGTCAGCATTTTTGTCTTTTCATATGTCTGGGACTTTTTATGATAAAATTCTGAAATTTTGTACATCACCTTATTAGTGTATGGAGCACATTTGACTCATTGGAAATGTTTTTGTACAGGGTCCGTATAAAAATTCAAATTTTGTATTTCTTAAAATATAATTCCCTTGAAAATTTTAATCGATTTCACAAAATTCTGTACCTTTTTTACGCAACTTTGCAATTTATTATATATGTCTAAGATCAATATTTAAGGAATAAAAGCCGAGGTCAATGTTTTTGGAACAGCATATATATATATATATATATAAATCACTTTTCGGCAGCCGATAATTATCTCAAGCAGATCAAGCACAATATTTCACTTTGTAGATTCACCAGTTTTCGTATTGTAGAATTCCTAAAACATATAGATCGGTCGGAAAGTCGAGCTGCGAAATTCGACAACATTCCAATACTTTTCTTATACATTACCATTTATTGTAGCGAAAGTAAGAATATATCTTGCATAGAAATAGGAAGTCAAGGCACTTAATCAAGTTATTGTCACATATTTTTATTTCGTTTTTAATAAAATAATCGAGAAAAAGTAATAAGTATTAGCAAATGTGAATAATAATGTGATTTGCAAACAATATGATTATTGATTGACAATATGATTAACAAAATGATTTCATGGGATACTTTGGCTTGTTTGAGAAAATAAGTTCTTGATGTGAATAACGTTTATGCTTGGAGTAACTTTGGAGGAAATCGAAGCGTTGTGAAAAATGAAAGCACGTTGCACGATAATATTTCCAAACCTAATAGATAAAAATGTGATGTGGGCAACACATGACTTTCTCTGCAGACTCATATTCACGTTATCTTTATTTCTTTAAAAATTCATTATATTGGATTGAATGGCACAAAATAACACCCATAATTATTTAAAATTACACTGAATTTGCACTTCTAATTTAATTTTGGTTATCATTTGGTAATTTCCACTTATTTTCAAAGGTGGCGTAGCGAAAATGCGAAGAAACTAAATATCTCGAGAACGGCTAGACCTACTGTAATGGGGTTGGTTTTATTGTTTTCATTGTTGAAAATTACGTATAAAACATGCGTTTAATTGATATATTTGATTATACGTAGTCTTTTATTTTTAGATTTAATGATTTTTGTGGACCATTTCGAAAATAAAGGCAGGTTATTTTTTTCCGAGTTCTACCAAGAGCTAATCAGCAACAGGGTAACTAAGTAACTAAGTTTGGTAGATAAGTAACCTACAAGTGACTTATCTACCAAATTTTGTAAAATTTGATTCAATTGTTTTTCAGCTAGAGTTGATAAAGGTAATATTTGCGGGCCATTTCGCAAAAAAGGTGGGTTCTTTTATCCCAAATCGTACCAAAAACTAATCAACACCAGGGTCACACTCAGATGACTTTAATATTTTGGTATGACTTACTACCAAATTTTATGAAACATGGTCCAATAGTTTTTGAGTTAGAGTGGATACATACATTGTACAGACAGACATACAGGCAGACAGACACACACACACAGACGTCACGTTAAAAATAGTGTTTTCGCATTCTAGATGTCTGAAAACGCGTAGATCCGTCGAAAACTCAATTTGCGATTTTTGGTATGATTCCAATACTTTCCCTATACATTATCATGTATTGCAGGGAAAGTAAAAAATCTGATGTGGGCAGGCAGAACATGACTTTCCCTGCAGACTCAAATTCATATTTTCTTTATTTAATTAATAATTCATTAGATTGAGTTTAATTGCACAAAATAACACTAAATATACATTTTGAATTCAATTTTTGTTTTTATTTGATAATTGGACATTTTCCCAAACGCGGCGTAACGAAAATGCAAGAAAACTCAAATATCTCGGGAACGGTTAGTCTTCGAGTATAATGGAGTGTATTATATTTTTTTTCTCGTCAAGAATTGCGTATAAAACAAAAATTTAATTGATACATTTGATCATACGTAGTCTTTTTATTTCCTAATCTTCGATGTCTGCGGGCCATTTCGTAAATAAAAGGCAGGTTGTTCTTTTCCGAATCGTACTTAAATCTAATCAACACCAGAATATCCGACTAGTAACTTATCTACCAAATTTTGTGAAATTTGGTCAATTAGTATTTTAGCTAGTTTGTATACATGACATTTTTACGGGCCATTTCGTAAAAAAAGGCTGGTTTTGTTTTTACGAATCGTACCAAAAACTAATCAGTACCAGGGTCACTCCCAAGTGACTTACCAAATGTTATGAAATTCGGTCTATTAGTTTTTAGTTAGATTGGATACATACATTGCACAGACAGGCAGACAGACACACAGACAGGCACACAAACACACAGACAGACAGACAAGCACACACAGATGTCACGCTAAAAATAGTGGTTTCTTGTTCTAGAGGTCTTAAACCGTGTAGATCCGTCGAAAACTCGAATTGCGATTTTCTGCATGATTCCAATATTTTCCCTATACATTACCATGTATTGCAAGGAAAGCAAAATGTAAATAATCTTTCTTGTTTTGTTGCAAATTGGCCCAGATTTTGAACATATAAATTTTTTTTAATATTTTAATATTTTGCGCATTTTACTTTCCCTGCAATAAATGGTAATGTATAGGCAAAGTATTGGAATCGTATCGAAAATAGCAACTCGTGTTTTCGACGAATCTACCAATCGTGTGTGTCTGTCTGGGCAATGCATACATGTATCCACTCTAAATGAAACACTAATTAAAAAAATTGCATAAAGTTTGGTAGATAAGGAACTTATGGGTGACTATGATGCCGATTAGATTTTGGTACGATTCGAAAAAAAGGAACCTGCTTATTTTGTAGAATGGCTCGCAAAAATCGCATGTATCCACTCTTTTTACTTTCCCTGCAATACATGGTAAAGTGTAGGGAAAGTATAGGAATCATACCGAAAATCACAACTCGAGTTATAGACGGATCTACACGTTTCGAGGCCTCAAGAATACGAAAAAAACCATTTTTAGCGTGACGTCTGTGTGTGTGTCTGTATGCCTGTGTGTCTGTCTGTGTGTCTGTCTGTCTGTTTGTCTGTGTGTCTGTCTGTCTGTCAGTGCAGATTTTTATCCATTCTAACTAAAAAACTAATGGATCGAATTTCATAAAATTTGGTAGGTAAGTCACTTATGGGCGAATCTGCTGCTGTTTAGTTTTGGGTGTGGTTCGGGATAAAGAAACATGCTTTTTTTTGCGAAATGGTCCGCAAAGGCCTGTATCCACTCTAGCTGAAAAACTAATGGACTGAATTTTACAAAATTCGGTAGGTCAGTTACTTGTGGGTTAGTTACTAGTGCTGAGTAGATATTAGTACGATTCGAAAAAAAATAACATGCCTTTTTTCCAAAATGGCTCGCAAAAATCGTCAAAATCTAAAATAAAAAACTACGTATACTCAAATATATCCATTAAATTATTGTTTTATACGTAATTTTTAACGCAGAAAAGAATAAAACCAACCCCATTGCACCAGGACTAGCCGTTTTCAAGATATTTTATTTTTTTCGTATTTTCTGTACGCCACCTTTGAAAATAAGTACAGTTACCAAATGAGAACGAAAATTGAATCAAAAGTGAATTAAATTTAATTAAAATAAAGAGAACGTGGATATAAGTCTGCAGGGAAAGTCATGTGGTGCCCACAGGAGATTTTTAATTGATCAAGTTTCACAATATTTGAAACCTGCCAGAATATGCCAATGTTTGCAAAATGGCATGCAAAAATCATCAAAATCTAAAATAAAAGACTGCGTATGCTCAAATGTATCAATTAAATGCTTGTTCTATACATAATTTTTGTCGATAAATAGAATAAGATCACCCCCCCTCGCATTATCCTAGGATCAGCCGTTCTCGAGATAGTTTAGTTTTATCGGCTTTTTGCTATGCCACCTTTGAAAATACGTCCAGTAACCAAATGAAAACGAAAATTGAATTAAAAGCTCAAATTCAGAGTAATTTCAAATGAGTATGTGTGTTATTTTTTGCAATAAAACTCAATTTAATGAATTATTAAAGCAATAAAGAGAAAATAAATATAATGTTTTGCCCATATCAGATTTTTATATCTGGTTCTATTTTAGTTAATTTTAAACTTAAATTTGGTCCTAAGTCGAGTTTTGATCTGTGTTTTTTGTGCACATTATTGAAAAATAAATCTTAGTACATCGAAAAAAATGAGTAAAAATGTAATTGCTCTTTCTGTAATGTATTGAAAATCTTTCTTTTGTTTAATCCAGAAGCTGTCTAAAGTGTTGTTTTTAAAATCTTCTATTAAATTTCTGTCACAAGAATTCTCAATGGGATGCTCTTTCTTTTCTGAAGAAAGGTATTTGGCTAATGCCACATTAACTGAAGAAAAGTATATTGTAACATTACTTCTCCATTGAAAAATTAATGTTTTATATTTGATGTGAATTAATCTTCCAGTGTTGTACAAAGGGTTCAAGTACTGTCAGTTATCTTCTTATGTACCACCAATGGTACGCTTAACACTGGTTGATAACCGCTGCCGTAGATGCATTGTAAGTACTTTTAGCTGGAATTAGATATTTTAAGAGTTATCAAGATCATTTCTTCAAAAAAGATCGCCCTCGTGCCCCTAGTTCGTCAATCCCAGAAACTCGATTCGCGAGTCACTGGAGGGGGGGGGGGACTTTGTCCCCTACACCTCGACCAGGGCTGTGATACGAAAGAACATACGCATCTTCACCTCTTCCCTCTGGTAGATTTTATTTTACCAGGTGTACGCCGTATTATGTATCATCCAATGTCATAATTTATTTATTTATTTATATAGCTGCAATGATAAAACTCCAATAATTGATGCACATATGCAAATACACGAAGAGAATCTATACTATATTTCACGTCAAAACACTATCATGCAAAAACATAACCAAGAAAAGAGAAAAGTAAAACATCAATCAATCGATTAGCATTAATCATATCAGTAATAAACATCAACATCATCAATAGAAATTTGTCACTCCCAAAAATATTCAGCTCTAGTGAAAAAAAAAAGCTACAGTTTTACTGTTGCATTCTTTATTTAACCGGAAAACATTTTGCATCCTGCAGGTCATCTGGAATTCTTCAACCAGCAGGTTAGCAGGATGTAGATTTTTTACAGTGTACATCCATTCGATTCTACATAAAGCGGATACATTTTTATGGCCTGACCGATCAAACCAATTTTATATCGATCTTATATCGATATGGAAATTGGGTTTGAACGCATAAACAAATAAGTCACTGAGACAGTTATGGAACTCCCACTTGTCAAGCTGCGTTCAATAACTTATTTTAAGAAGCGATGCATTTCGTTTCAAAACTTTAGGTACACTTCAACTCAATTTTCCTCCCATATTCTCAAATCTTATATAAAAGTATGGAAAACTCAATACGGATACATTTTCAGATAAAGAATATTGCTTGAATTTGTTTTTGTAGTGTGACATTTTTACAAGTGTCCATATGGTTTTTTTTATAGAGGTAAATTCATTCCTAACATAAAGTAAGAAACTCCCAACTGATATGATTGTTTCATAACTTTGTTGTTTTTGGCAATAGTATCGGCTAAGGATTCTATACGTTTCTATATTTGCAACTTACGTCTTGTGAGGCCAGAATATGTCCTCACATGAGGCATTTTTATTGCAATATTTATGGTGCATAGAACGGCTAACAAAGGTTTTAGTCTAGCTGGCCCCGGAGTTTACAACAACGTGAACTTTTAGGCCAAATACAATAAATTTGGGTGTCCCAGGCCAAAGGGGCTGAGAGGGGCCTTGATAAATGTCAAGTGATGCCATTGGGTTCAGAAGAACCAATGAGCACCAAGGGGAAAAAGGGCGGAGCTACCTCCCCCCCCCCCCCGCCGAAGGAACCACAAGAAACTCTTATATAAAATGTTGCAGAAGCGACTCGGATGCGAAATGTGGTAGAAGTAACTTTGATACGAAATGTTGCAGAAGTAAGTCTGACACGAAATGTGTTGTTGAAAGAAGTTTCATACGAAGTGTTGTTGAAAGGAGTGTGATAAAAGGAGCGAGGCGAACATGACCTAGCAGAGATGACTTAGGAGTTGCATTTATAGTATGCAGATATAAAGTATCAGTCGAAGTGAGATATACGAGGAGGAGCCACACACCACAGAGTTATGGCAGTAAGACTGATGCAAGCGAGATGATGAGCCCAAGTCTAAACTGGAAGGTATGTGCTCTGATGTTACCGGTCCTAGACACCTTCGTAAAATTAATATTTCTGGTCGTATCTCCCCTAGCTAAAATATTAGACGAAAATTGATAATAATTGAAAGTTGATATTGACGAAAATTAGTGCTTTTGATAAATTGATGTTGTTAATAAATGATATTGTTTAAGTTTTAAATAGTCTAATCTTTTTAATATTAATTAATAATTCTTTTCAGGACTTACACAAAAGGTAAAAATAATTGGAGGGTTATTGCGGCACAACAACGAGCGATGTACGTTTAAATGTAAATTCCACTTTATGAGATCAACGGCCATGTTTTTAATGATTAATAACCAATTAATATTAATATAATCTTTAAACTTAAACATTTCAAATTCTTCGTCCCACACGTCTAATGAAAGGAATGTAAAAATTCTGATTGTGCAGCACATGGCTTTCCTTACATAATGCATTGTATTTATTCCTTTCACAGTTAAAAAATTATGTGTAAAATATTCGACACAATGGTTTTAACGTTGAATTGTAAATTTGGCTTTTTTTCGGTTGGCAACATGCAGAATTAATTCAAAGTATCCAATTTATTTATAATTTGTGCAACTCTAAATTGACAATTATCAATATTGATAGCATCTGCAATAAACAAGCAGTCCCTATATTAAAAAAATCTGATGAGGGCAGCACATGACTTTCTTCATATAATGCAATGAATTTGCTACTTTTACAGTAAAAAAAAAGTTTTACTTATAGTAGATACTTATATTTTTTCCAACATATTGAATTTTCGACAATTAGTCGTCATTTTCATTGATTTAGCGTCATTTTAATCCATTTGGCGAGATTTTCGTTAAATTGTCAACATTTCAAAAAGTTGCCAAGTTGGCGACATTCTGCCAAATTCGTCGCCAAAATCTCGCCAAGCTTTACTGACGGAGAAATAAATTATTCTTATGGCAGATAAATGACTATTGGCGTTCAAATACAAAAGTATTACTCGAAGTATCTTTTCTCATGAATGGAACGAGCTAGATCCACGAGAATGATGTCACCAAATTTATCGCATGGTATTATATATGAAAAGTGAACATGTTTCTCAATAGGAAATATATTTTTTTTATTTTATATGACTTTTTGATAATTTTTTTTAAAATTGTGCAATATCTCAAGAACGGTTCATGTTAGAGTTCTAAAATTTATGTTTATCGTTTTCTAATGAAAAATTACATAAGAAATGTCTATTTGTCTAACTTTATTAGCGGTTTTGATTTTTTGACGATTTTTTCAAAATTTCACTCGAAAATTTAGGGAGGTTCTGAACATTCCATTACGCTTAAAAACAACAGGTGTCCAGTGTTTACGAATTGTGATTTTTGTACCAAATTTTGTTCGAATCGGTCCATTCGTTCGTCAGTTATCGTCTCCACTGCCTCACTGACACACACACAGACATCACTTCAAAAATGTTTGATTCGTGATCAGGGATGCTTGAAACGTGCTCTCCCGTCGAAAACTCGAATTCGAATTTTCGACCCCGTCGCAATACTTTCCTTATACATTATGTACATAAGGAAAATAAAAAATCTGATGTGGGCCGCACATGACTTTCCTTATATAATGCAATGAATTTACTACCTTTACAGTAAAAAAATAATGTATAAGATCCTCGGAACTGTGTTTTTATCGTTGAATTTTTGTACATTTGGTGATTTTTCGAATAACAATATGTAAAACTATTTCAAAATACCCTCTTAACTCAATCGTACAACTCTAAATAAACAATTATCAATATTGAGAGCATCCTCAATAAGCGACATAGTTCATATATTAAAATATTTTAATAATTAATTCATCAATTAGGCGTCATTTTCTTTAATTTGGCGTCATTTTTTAAATTTTGACGAAATTTTCGTCAATCTGGGACGAAATATCGCAAAGTTGGTGATACTTTGTTAGATTGTTCGCCAAGTTTGCTAAATACATCAGCAAGTGCTATAAGTATAGCAAACGAAGAGAAGAGCATTTCTTATATACTGAAAGGTAAGTCCGTAATATGACAGAAATCAGAATTTGCGAAACATTACTTCCCATTCGGCGTCATTTTTATCAATTTGGTGACATTTTTGTCACTTTGGCAACATTTAAAATAGCCGCCAAGTTGGCTACGTTCCGCTAAATTCCTCGTCAAGCTTTACGGACGGACGGAAAAATGGGATATTCTCATAGTTTACTCTTATGATCTTTCCACGATATTGAATTTTCATCAATTAGTCGCCATTTCATTGATTTAGCGTCATTTTTAACAATTCGGCGACATTTTAGTTAATTTGGCAACATTTAAAAAAGTCGCCAAGTTGGCGACATTCCGCTAAATTCGTCACCAAAATTTCGCCAAGCGTTATGGACGGAGAAATAAGTTATTCTTATAGCAGATAAATGACTATATTGGCGTCCAAATACAAAAGTATTACCCAAAGTATCTTTCTCATGAATGGCTAGATCCACGAGAATGATGTCACCCAATTTATCGCATGATATTACATATGAAAAGTGAACATATTCCACAATATTTTTTCTTATTATTTAATGTGATTTTTTGATACATTTATTTGAAAAATGTGCAATATCTTGAGAACAAACACTTCCTGTTAGCATTCTAAAGTTTATATCAATCGTTTTCTAATGTAAAATTACATAAAAAATGGCTATTTTTTTCTAAATTTCACATGAAAATTTAGGGGGTTCGGAACATTTGATTGCGTTTAAAGGCAATAGGCTTCCAGTATTTACGGATTGTAATTTCCGTTCGAATCGCTCCATTCGTTCGTGAGATATCGTCTCTCCCCAATCCCATGAACCCGAAAACATTCGATTCGAGTTCAGGGATGCTTGAAACATGCTCTTTCATCAAAATCAAGAATTCGAATTTTCGACCCTGATACATTGTATTATGTATATAGAGAAAATAATACCAACAGTAACGAAAACAAAATATCAGCATAATCCAATTTTATTTCCTCATACTATAAAGTTTTTCATTTACTATAGAGAAAATATTGTTCTTATGAAAATTTTCGAATTCAAGATTTTGATGCCAATATATGTTTTAAGACCTCCTGAACACGTTTCGAGTATTTATGGAATGATGTACGTCTTCCTTCCAGCCTGATGCCTGTGGTCGATTTCTTGTGTAGACGATATAGTACACACAAAAATTAATAGATTTTCACGAAACTTTATATCCGGCTTATTATATAAAAATCTACAACTAGATATAATTTGAGTTGAACCACACAGTTAATGTAAATTGAAATTGCAAAAGTGATACAATTTTTTTTAATTAAAGTTATAAAACCACATATTTTTCCGCAGCTATCCATGAACAAGTTTGAATATTCTTTCAAATGTCTTGACAGTTTTCACGGCCTCTTGCATGTCTACAAGGAAAAACAACATGCACAGACAATCATGATTGTTTGAAAGTTGAATTGCTTGACCTGCGGGAAATTTTTCCTTTGAAATTTTTTTCCCTATCTTCTTTCACAGATATATAATTTATGTTGTTACTCGAGTCGATAGTTTTTGAGGTTGTGTGTGTGTGCGTGTATGTATGTCGCGTGCGCACGTGTGTGTATGTGCGTATGTATGTGCATCCGTGAGTCTGAGGAGACGATATCTCACGATCCAATTGAGCATTTCGAACGAAATTTGTTCTAAACATTACAGTCCATGCATACTGGTTGCCTATTGAATTAATTACGACAATCAAATGTCCATAACACCCCTCAAATCTTTCGATAAAGTTAATTAAAGAAATCGAAACTGTGAATGATGTTACGTAAATAATTATTTCTTATGTAGTTTTTCATTAGAAAATGATTGACGTAAATTTTAGAATGTTAGCCTGGACCGTTCGCGAGATATTGCACTTTTTCGAATAAATTTATTTAAAGAAATGGTGTAAAATTAAAAAACAAGTAATAAATATGAAATATTTTCATTTTCATATATAATATTATGCGATAAATTTGTTAACATCATTCTCGTGGATCTAGTCAGTTCCATTCACGAGTGAAGATACTTTGTGTAATGGTTTTGTATTTTGACGTCTAACAATTCGCCAACAGTTACTTATATATAAGAAATGTTGTTCTCTCCGTTTTTGTGTAACGCTTGGCGATAAATATGACGACTTGGCGACTCATATGGATTCCCCCAGATTGACGAAAATATCGTTAATATTGCAAGAATGACACTAAATTAACGAAAATGACTCCAAATTGATGAATTAATTGTTTAAATATTTTAATATATGGACTGCATTGCTTATTGACGGATGCTATCAATATTGACAGCATCGGTATCTCACAAAGGAATGGAGCACAAAATTTGGTATAAATATTACAATCGGAAAATACTGGAAACCTATTGATTCTAAACGCAATCGGGGTTCGAAATACCTTCAAATTTTTCGATTGAAATTTTGAAAAAAAATATCATTAAAATTCAGAACCTTTAGTAATGTTACGTTAATTATCATTTTTACTTTCCTTATATATATAGTATAATGTATGAGGAAAGTATTGTGCGGGGTCGAAAATTCGAATTCGAGTTTTCGACGAGAGAGCACGTTTCAAGCATCCCTAATCACTAATCGAACATTTTTGAGGTGATGTCTGTGTGTGTGTGTGTGTGTGTGTGTGTGAGGGTATGTGTGTGTGTGAGGGTATGTGTGTGTGTCAGTGAGTCTGTGGAGACGATATCTCACGAACGAATAGAGCGATTCGAATGAAATTTGGTACAAAAATTACAATCCGCGAATACGGAAAGCCTATTGGTTTTAAACACAATCGAATGTTCAGAACCCCCTAAATTGTCGAGTGAAATTTTGAAAAAAATAATCAAAAACTCAAGACCTTTAAAAAAGTTACGCAAGTAGACGTTTCTTATGTAATTTTTCCTTAGAAAATGATTGACATAAACTTTAGAACTCTAGCATGAACCATTCTCGAGATATTGCAGAAACATGCTCACTTTTCATATGTAGTATCATGTGATAAATTGGGTGACGTTATTGTCGTGGATCTAGCTCGTTCCATTCACGAGAAAAGGTACTTTGAGTAATACTTTTGTATTTGTACGCCAATAGTCATTTATCTGCTATAAGAATAACTTATTTCTCCGTCCAAAACGCTTGACGAAATTTTGGTGACTTATTTGGTGGAATGTCGCCAACTTGGCGACTTTTTAAATGTTGCCAAATTAACGAAAATCTCGCTAAATGGATAAAAATGACGCTAAATTAATGAAAGTGACGACTAATTGTTGAAAATTCAATATGTTGGAAAGAATATAAGTATCTACTATAAGAAAAACCTATTTTTGTTACTGTAAAAGTAATACATTCATCGCATTATATAAGGAAAGTCATGTGTTGCCCACATCAGATTTTTTTTTATTCCATGTGCGATCAACCAGATTTTATGCCTTATATCGACACACAAATTGGGTTGCAATGCATGAATGAATCAATCACTGAGCCAGTCACGGAATTCGGGTTATTCAAGCTGCGTTCAATATATCCCACTTTAAGAACCAAGATATTTCGTTCCAAAGCTACTGGTATATTCCAACTCAATTTTATTCTTGTATTTTCAAGTATACAGAATTCAATGGGGACATGCTGTTCTGCAGGGATCATGAGCCCTTTCTCTGTGATAGTTTTTGATGTGAAAGATTTTTGCAAACGCTCTGATAAATTTCAATGAGAGCAAAGCTGCTCGCAGCATAAAGTATAGAAATACCACACAATAGACTAGTTTTTATAAGACTGTCAAAGGCAGGGAAACTAACATTCTTAAATAGTTGTGTTCCAACTTTTTTTAACGAGTTTTATTATTTTCCCTATATGCATGTAATGTAAGCTGCAATATTCCAGGGAAGATACATTTCACGTTATCGAAATCTATTTTGTTATATGACACTGGAACAGATATAGTTACATAGGTCGGCCGAGCTCCGGTAACCATTTCTCTCTCTCAAGAAATCTCAATGCCGTCTGCGTCGTTTTACACAATGTACAGTTACAACAGAGGGGGGGGGGGGGGGGGTATGACTTAATGGGAAAGATGCTGCCTTCGCGTTCTTTAGGTTTTAAAAATGTGATTGGGAAGCAGTTTCATATGAGAAAGTTTACGAAGAGGTTAAGATTAGTGACCATATATGGTACGGTCGAGGCAAAGAGGAAGTGCTGCCAGACTTTGTTAATATTAGTGGAGTGGAATAGAATTTAATATAGTTGCAGTGCGTGCTGGACATGAAATAGGAATTTGGAATAATAATTATGAAAGAAAAGGGCGCTTTATTGGGAAAGGCTTAAAATTTCTGTATCATATCCCCTCTCCAAAAACAAAAGGCTTGGGCACAGGCACACTTCATGCCCAAGGCTTTTCAAAGTATAACATTTCAATATAAAATCAAAAATTTATAATATAAAAAGCAATAAAAATGTAAATATTTACCAGAGAATTATATTAATATTTACCAAGTCACCTTTACCACATAAATAATTCTTGATGCTGGATCTAAGGGAACCCAATCTCCTTGGTTCTCAGCATATCTTTTTTTTTTAATTTTGCCTCTTCCACTTTATAAAATACAAATAAAGTTTGAAGATAACCAGTGAAAATCCAATGAAGTTGACTATTGTAAGTTAATAAGAGTTATATTATGATAATGATAAGTATATTATCATAATGATTTTGATTTTATAAATTTTAATGAAGTTTATTGTGTAGTATAAATTAATATTATGTCGTGTAAATTAAGATAGGAGAAGTGATGAAAACACGTATAAGAGGATCAATGACCCTGGCAGAGCTCTATTAACGTAAACGAAAAGTAACTGATTCTGTGTTGAAAGTAAAATTTTTCTTTTATAAATACTTTTACTTACCCCTTGTCATTGGTACTGGGATGACGATATACCAATCACAAGTGAAGATAAGCCCTGTTTGACTGCCAGTGTTATTGGATCAATTTAAGAATATAAACTTGGATAGGAAATAATTTAAAGAAAATAAATATGAGTTGTGAAGAAAATAATTGTGAGTTGTGAAAGAATAAATAAAGAATAAGTAAGGAAATAAGACAGTTTATAATATAGAGTCATTGAGAAATAAGAAATAAACATATGAAAACGAAGACTTTCTTTTTACTTTCTTTATATACATATAATGTACAATAAGGAAAGTATTGTGAGAGGGTCGAAAATTCGAATTCGAATTTTCGACAGGAGAGCACGTTTCAAGTATCCCTGATCACGAATCGAACATTTTTGAGGTGATGTCTGTGTGTGTAAGTGTGTGTGTGTGTGAAAGTATGTGTGTGTGTGTGTGTGTGAAAGTATGTGTGAGTGTCTGTGTGTGTGTGTGTGTGTGTGTGTGTCAGTGAGTCTGTGAAGACGATATTTCACGAACACATCAAGCGATCCAAACAAAATTTGGTACAAAAATCACAATACATGAATACTGGAAGCCTATTGCTTTTATACAAAATCGAATGTTCAGAATCCTCCTAAATTTTAAAACGAAATTTAAAAAGAATCATCAAAAAACCAAAACAAGTTGCGTAAATAATCTTTTCGTATATAATTTTTCATTAGAAAACAATTGATATAAACTTTAGAACGCTAGCATGAACCTTTCTCGAGATATTGCACATTTTCGAGTAAATTTATCAAAAGATCAAATAAAATAAAAAAAATAACTATTGTGAAATCTATTCACTTTTCATATGCAATATTATGCGATAAATTTATTATTATCATTCTCGTAGATCTAGCTCGTTCCATTCACGAGAGATAACATTTTGAGTAATAGCTTTGTAATTTGACAACATTATAGTCGTTTGTCTACCATAAGGTTAACCTATTTCTTCATAAACAATGCTTAGCGAAATTTTGGCGACGAATATGTCTGAATATCGCCAACTTGGCGAGTTTTTAAATGTTGCCAAATTAACGAAAATATCGCCAAATTGATAAAACTGTCCCTAAATTGATAAAAATGACGCTAAATCTATGAAAATGAAAACTAATTGATGAAAATTCAATATTTTGGAAAGAATATAGGACTCTACCATAAGAATAACCCATTTCTCCGTCTCTAACGCTTTGTAAAATTCTGGTGACAAATTTTGGAGGCATATCACCAACTTGGCGACTTTTTTAAATGTTGCCAAATTGACGAAACTGTTGCATAATTGATATTTAAATATATGGACTATATTGCTTATTGAGAATGCTATCAATATTGATAATTGTTAAATTAGAGTTGTGTAAACTATGAGATAATTGGGTACGAAATAATTTTAGATGTTGTTATCCGGAAATTTTCCAAATGTAAAATTTAACGTAACAAACACTGTACCTTGCATCTTTTCATCACTTTTTCACCGTTAAAAAATAAAATTCATTGAAATTATATAAGAGTCATGTGCTGCACACATTCGATTTTTTTTGTGGAGGGGGGGGGGGGGGTGAGTTGAAATTTGAATGAGATTTAAAATGTAAATAATTAGAATTTTGAAACAGATAAATATTGCAATGTACATACTTGACATAGAATAGATTTTAATATAGTTGCAATTCTTGCTGGATATGAAATATGAATTTGGAATAATAATTTTAGAAAAAGGGCTCGTTTTTGGGAAAGGTTTAAAATTTCTGTATCATGCATAGTAAAGTATTTCTGTAACATGCATAGGGAAGTATTGTCACGGGGTCGAAAATTCGAATTCTATATAAGAAATACGTTTTATAATGTACAGGGGGGGGGGGGGTAAAGCATTGTGACAGGGTCGATAATTCGAATTTTATATTCATATTATAATGTATAGGGAAAGTATTGTGACGGGGTCAAAAATTCGAATTCCATAAACATATTATCATGTATAGGGACAGTATTGTGACGGGGTCAAAATTTCGAGTTCGAGGGGTTTTGACGGAAGAACATGTTTAAAGCATCCCTGAACTTGAATCGTTTTTGAGGCGATGTCTGTCTGTATGTATGTATGTGTGTGTATGTGTGTATGTGCATGTGTCCGTGAGTCTGTGGAAGCGATATCTCACGAACGAATGTAGCGTTTCGAACAAAATTTGGTGCAAATATTACAGTTGGTGAATACTGGAAGTCTATTGATTCTAAACGCAATCGAATGTTCGAAATACCCTGAAATTTTCGAATGAAATAAAAAGAAATCATTAAAATTCAGAACCTTTAATGATATTACGTAAATTATCATTTATGCTATTTTTCATTAAAAAACGACTGACGTAAAGTCAAGCATAAACCTAAAGATATTACACGTTTCTCTAAATTCATCAAAACTACTACATAAAATTAAAATAAAAAGGCATAACTATCATGAAATCTGTTCACTTTTCATGCAATATTATGAAGCAAATTTGTTAACCTCATTTCTGTGGATCTAGTTCGTTCCATTCACGACAGAAGATATTTGTGTAATAGTTTTGTACTTTAACTACCAGAAATTCGCATATGCTTATTAACAGCTCTTCTCTTTGGCTGTGTGTAACGCTTGTGAATAAATTTGGCAAATTTGGTGATTCATTTAGCCAGATTGCCAACTTGGCGATATGCCGACCCAGATTAACGAAAGTATCGTCAAAATCGCAAACATGACGGTTAATAAACTGAAATGATGCTAAATTAATGAATTAATTACTAAAATATTTTAATATTTGGAGCTTTATTGCTTATTGTGGATGTCATGAATAATGATAGTCGCCAATTTAAAGTTGCGTGAAATATAAGTTAATTGAATACTTCGAAATAGTTTTACATGTTGTTATCTGGAAAAGCGTCAATATACAATGCAAACGTTTAAAACATTGTACTGTGGATCGTATACATTATTACTTTCCTTATATACAATAATGTAGAAGGAAGGTATTGTGACGGGGTCGAAAATTCGAATTCGAGTTTTCGACGGGAGAGCACGTTTCAAGCATCCCTGATCACGTGTGCACCTGATTAAGTGATAACTGTGTGTGTGTGTGTGTGTCAGTGAGTGTGTTGAGACGATAACTGACGAACGAATGGACCGATTCGAACGAAATTTGGTACAAAAATTACAATCCGTGAATATTGGAAGCCTATTGTTTTCATTCGCAATCGAATGTTCAGAATCCCCCCCAAATTTTCGAGTGAAATTTTGAAAAAATCATCAAAAAATCAAAACCTCTAATAAATTTACGCAAATAGACATTTCTTATGTAATTTTTCATTAGAAAACGATTGACATAAATTTTAGAACGCTAGCACTAACCGTTATCGGGATATTGCATATTTTCTAAAAAAAATATCAAAAAATCATATAAAATAAAAAAAGAATATTTCCTATTGAGAAACATGTTCCCTTTTCATATGTAATATCATGTGATAAATTGGGTGACATCATTCTCGTGGATCTAGCTCGTTCCATTTATGTAAAAAGATACTTTGAGTAATACTTTTGTATTTGAACGCCAGTAGACATTTATCTGCTGTAAGAATAACTTATTTCTTCGTCCATAACGCTTGGCGAGATTTTGGCGACGAATTTGGTGAAATGTCGCCAATTTGGCGACTTTTTTAAATGTTGCTAAATTAACGAAAAATACGCCACATGAATAAAAATGACGCTAAATCAATGAAAATGACGACTAATTGATGAAAATTCAATATCTTGGAAAGAATATAAATATCTACTATAAGAATAGTTTTTTTTTTACTGTAAAAGTAGTAAATTCATTGCATTATATAAGGAAAGTCAGGTGCTGCTCACATCAGATTTTTTTTAATTATCTATCGTACTTAGCGTCAAAAATAGTAGTCTCAATTGCAAATTTCCGCAGTTGGGGTCTGCAAGTATCATATAACCTGTTAGGCTCTGTAGATACTATAAATATGCAAAGTTGCTGTTTTCTAGGTCACAGGTGGCTTTTTTCGGGTCTGTAAAAACTTTTCGATCCCCATTCTGTCAGCCCCAGGAGGAGAAATCAAAACTCTGTTTCAGTTGTATTCTGTACCCCTGTCCGATACTTATAAAAGTGCAAAAATTTCAGCCATCTAAGTCAACGGAGGGATTTTGGAAGGTGTGGAAGAACTTTTAGACCCCATTCCATTCTGTCCGAATTGAAATTTTGACTCTGTTAGACTCTGTCTCGTGGTCGATACTATAAGTATTCAGATGTTGAGTCTTCTACGTTACCAGGAAAGGGGGGCTTCTGGAGATTCTGGAATTCCGCTCCCCACAGTTTATTTATTGTCACGTGGAAATAAAATATTTTCCTTTGTTCGGTTGTGTTCCGTGGTCAGTAAATGTGCAAAGATTCAGACTTTTAAGTAACAGGGGGAGGGCTTCTAGAGCGTCCGAAAAGAGATAAAAATTTTGATGTGGGTAGCACATGACTTTCACTATAGATATAAATTCATTTTTTTTTTATTTCACAATTAATTAAACTACATTTAATTGTTCAAAGTAATACAGATAATTATTTGAAACTGCAATCTGTTCGCAGTTTCAATTCAAATATCATTTTGATTCGACGACTGAATGCATTTTCAAAGACAAAGGGGCAAAAATGAGAAGAAACAAAAATATCCCTAGAACGGTGGTTTTATTCCTTCCGTCGGAAAAAAATTATGCATAAAACGCACATTTAATTGATACAGTTGAGCAAATGTTAGTTTTTCATTTTAGATATTGACGATTTTTTCGGCCTATTTTGCAAAAAGGCAATTTTTTTTCCGAATGGCACCAAAATATAGTGTTCGAAACGTATATTTTGGTGTATATTTGGCGTATTTTGGCTTATATGTCGTAGAATACAGTGTTCGAAACGTATACATCCGTCGAAAACTCGAGTTACTATTTTTGACTCTATTCCAATACTTTCCCTATACATTACCATGTATTGCAGGGAAAGTAATACACTTTTCCTCTGCCATGGGGAATTGAAAATCCGGTTCCATTAGGATCTGTCCGTGATCTATACTATAAGTGTGCAAATATCTAGCCTATTAAATGACCGGACGGTTTATAGAAAGTCTGGGCAGACAAAATGTCTTTAGTCAATTATTACATAGATGTTACTAAGTAGCTGTGTCATCATTTTTGCAAATTGCCTGGTGTTAAAGAGTTGTGTAATTAATGCACTGCGTACTTTCTGTATATTTACATATTAAAAGTGATCACAGTTCAAATTAACTGAAGTGTGGCTCAACGCGACTTTCTTATACCAGAATCCAAAAAATGAAAAATTTGTATCGTTTGCCTAAATGATTACAATTGTACTATGTTACCCTTCATTTTAAAGGGCTTGAAATAATCTTTTAACTCATACCAATAATCTATCAACTCATACCAATAATCTTTCAACTCATACCAATAATCTTTCAACTCATACCAATAATCTTTCAACTCATACCAATAATCTTTCAACTCATACCAATAATCTTTCAACTCATACCAATAATCTTTCAACTCATACCAATAATCTTTCAACTCATAGCAAATTTGATAGTGTACTCCCTTCCCCGGACAAGCTGAATCCATGTCACTTTATGCAATGCTCTCATAGCCTAACCAGTGTTGAGTGGCGTGTTATTCATGGCCACCCCTTGCTACTGCAATGGCTGGCCATGAATAAACTATTTTTCATACTGGTTGGCTCGAAATCACATTATGTAAAATGATGTGGATTCATCATGTGAGGATTTTAATCTATATAAATAAAATTGAAAATCTGTCTGTCTGTCTGTCTGTTTGTACTATCATCAGAACGGCTGAACCAAATTTGATGAAATTTCGTGGGTAGCCTTGAAATCATCATCATTATAACTCTTCGTGTCTAGTGACATATAAGGCTTTCAGCTTACGTCGCCACCCTGGTCGATCTTGTGCCGCTGTCCTTGATTCTGACCAGCTTGCTTATCCCATAAAATTTCTCTCCTGCTCCACCAGTCTCCTCCAAGTTAGCTTGGATCGACCCCGAGATCTTTTTCTTTCAGGCGCCCAAGTAAGTGCCACAGCAGGGATGTTATGTTGCGGCATTCTTAAGACATGTAGCCTTGAAATAGTCCCTTTTAAAATTTAGTCAAAATTTCGAGTTTCTAAGACCTGTGGTTCTCGAGATATTAGTGAAAAACTAAATTTTCCTTTATCTCATCATCACGGGAGAACGGCTGAACTGAATTTAATGAAATTTTGTGGTTAGCCTTAAAATAGTCCTACTTAAATTTAGTCCAAGTTTCGAGTTTTTAAGACCAGGGGTTGTCGAGATATTAATGAAAAATAAACCTTTTTCCCAGGAGTTCTACTCTCTAACTCCCTGGTTCCTCCAAATGAAAAGTTTGAAAATCGTTTGAAAGTGAATGAAAACTTTATCTTTGAGTTTGGAGGGACATTTTATGCGCTAATTAGTCAGCTTCTGATAGCATGGATTGTTTGAAGCATGAATTTAAATGGAAAATCTATCACCATGGTTTATTTTTCACAAGTTTTTACTCAACAATGAAAAGTATTAAGACATCTAAATGGTTATTTTATTATTATCATTTTATGAGAAAAATTTCTTTTCTTGAACGTTGTCAAATTGACGAAAATGTCGCCAAATTGTTAAAAATGACGCAAACCAATGAAATTTATTTTGTTTTGTTAGAAGAGAGTACTGAAATGATGTTCCGTTAGCATTTGTCTGTCAGTTAAAAATGTCACCAAACTGATAAAATTGTTTGTAAATCCATAAAAATATCTTAAAATTGACAAAATTGCGCTAAATAAATGAAATGAATTATGTGTTGTTAGGGGATAGTATTGTGATGATGTTTCATCAATTTGTCGCCAAGTGGGATTGTCAGTTCTACAGTCCAACTAGGCGATAAATTGGCAATTTTTAAAAATATCGCTACATTGACGAAAATGCAGTTAAACCTACCATAAAGATAGCATTATTCAGACCATATATTTTCCACCAATTTATTTGAAGGAAATTATATTATGTCACTTAGCAAAGGATTTAAATCCAATGTGTTTATGTGGTAGACGATTTTTATTAAATCTTTTCCGATTTGAATAATGAAGATATGTATTACATTACTCAATAAGTCTCCGGTCTAACTAAGAAAAATCATTTTTTTTAGAAATTAGACTTTATTCATCAACATACTCTCCTTCAAGAGTGATACATTCATTCCAACGCTCCTCTAACTTTTCGATGCCTTTTTTGTAGAACGATTTGTCTTTGCTCTCAAAATAGGTCTCAGTTTCGGCAATCACTTTTTCATTTGAGCCAAATTTCTTTCCCTGGAGCATCTTTTTATGTCTGCAAAAAGCCAGCAGTCGCTGGGAGACAGATCTGGAGAGTACGGTGGGTGAGGAAGCAATTCGAAACGTAATTCATGTAATTTAACCATCGTTTTCATCGACTTATTTGGCGTTGTTGTTTTGGTCCGGTGTGAGCAAACGTGGCACAAACTCCGAAAGCAACTTACGCATGCTCAAATTTTCGTGTAAAATTATAAACACACTACCTTCTGATATCTTTAAGGTGTAAGCTTTCTCACACAACTTCACTTTACGGTCTTTCAAAGCTATTTTGTGGACTTTTTTTATGTTTTCCGGAACAACTGCCGATTTGGGCGACCAGAGCGTTCAGCATCATCGGTGTTTGTACGACCGCGCTTAAATTCAGCATACCAGTCAATAATATTTGATTTCCTGATGCAGAGTCTCCATAACGCTTATCAAGCCACTGTTTGGCTTCAACAGTATTTTTCCCCATCAAAACACAATGTTTAATCAACACACGAAATTCTTTTTTATCCATTGTTTTGAATTTACAAAACTGGGGTCACTAAAACCACTGTAACCTATAAACTAATTGTCAGAATGTCATGAAATTTTGACACGTGTCGTTTGAAGGTTGGTACTATATAGAAATCATATGGGTATGTCAACAGTGTTGCCATATATGTGTCAGATCGGAAACTTATTGAGTGAAGTGTTATATAAAATAAATTTCATTGCCATTGCATTTTTGACTGAATAATGTCAATTACAGTCTTCATGTTTAAACATTATTATTGATATTTTCGAGGATTATTGATATAGAGATTGTCGATATTTTATAGTTATTATGCCATTGTTTTATTACGACAAAAATTGTTGAAACTCATATATTGTAAGTTGTACTAGTAATCTTCTACAAATGCACGGGTATATTTTCTAATCTACGAGAATATTAGTACAGGTATTTTGGTATATATTTTGACATATATTGGTATATATTGGAATCAAGTACGACCTTCTAGTATGAAGATTACGGAAATTATTGATATTTTCAATATGTTACTTCATCTGTTTTGTTTTGACAAAGATTTTTGAGACTCATATTGTAATAAGGTTAATCTTCTATTAACACTCAGATATGTCTTCTAATCTACGACGTTATAAGTAGAATGGTTATATCTTCCCATATGCTTTTAGCACTTTCATTTTAGCATATATTGGAATCAATTACTGCTTTCGGATTTAAAGATTACGGGTTTATTGATATTTTCAATTTATACATGTAATCTACTAATACAGGTTATATCTTCTAATATTCGAGTATATAAGTAGTACGGGTCCAATACAATTTTAACGCTTTTATTTTGCATATATTGATTCAATTCCATATTTTTTGAAAATTGGGTTACAAAAGGGGCCAGGATGCTTCATTCTTCAGATCTCCCCGTAAAGATATAGATTCTATGCCCGTAAAGATATAGATTCTTAGCGAGAACAGATATTCTTAAACATTTGTTTAGAAGCATTAAATTAAATATTTTAACAAAATATTTTGATTAAAAATGTCATTTAGTATACTGTAGGAATTTACATATGATTGTGAATTTTATGTCTTTTTATATTATATACTCCGTACGAAGAACGGGTGTGCTGCTAGTCTATATAGATAAAATTGAATATATATCTGCCAGTTTGTCCCATCATCAAGAGAGAACGGCTGAACCGAATTTGATGAAATTTTGTGGGTAGCCTGGAAATAGCCCCTTATAAATTTAGTCTAAATATTGGGTTTCTAAGGTCAGGCGTCGTCGAGATATTGATGAAAAACGAAACTTTTTCCTAGGAGTTATACTCTCTAACTCCGTGGTTTATCCAAACGAAAAGGTTGAAAATCGTTTGTTTCAAACGTGAAAGTGAATTAAAACTTTATTTCTGAGGTTGGTGGAAGATTTTTGAGCTAATGAGTCATTATCTGAAAGCATGAATTGTTTGAAATATGAATTTAAATGGAAAATATATCTCCATGGTTTATTTTTTACAAGTTTTTACTCAACGATGAAAAGTCTAAAGAAATTAAAATTGTTTTTTAATTTCGCATTTTATGAGGAAGATTTTATCTTATATCATGCTGCTCAGCAACGCAATTAAATTAAATCTGTTTGTTGATTTTTATTATTATTTTTTCTACTTGAATAAAAAATAAATTGATATATTAATATATCTTATAAATGAACGGTTTGATTTTTCTTTTAATTATATTAATTGTGGTCTGCGTACATTACTTTAATTTATTTTGGAAAAGAGTTTTTAAGCTCATATATTGTGTGTTTACCCAATAAATTCATTTATCCGATTGTTGAAACAGAAAAAGAGTAGAACGGGTTTATCTTCTAATACAATTTTAGTGTTTTCATTCAGTACATACAAACGGGATCAGGATGTTTTATTCTTCAGATCTTCAAATTCAGAGCTACGAATTTGGCGGGATATCGCTAACTTGGCAACTTTTCTTAAACTTTGCCAAATTGAGGGAAATGTCTCCAAATTGATAAAAACGACGCAAATCAATGAAATTAAATTTGTTTTTTTACAGGAGAGTACTAAAATGATGTTTCGGTAGTATTTGTCGGCCAGTCCATCCATCCTGCTTAGTAACACATTTAGAGAAATTTTGAAATATCACCAAATTGATAAAAATGTTTGTAAATCTATAAAAATATCATGAAATTGATAAAATTGAGCTTAATAAATGAAATTAATCGTGTTTTGTTAGGGGATAGTATTGTGATGATATTTCGTCAATTTGTCAGAAAATGGGACTATCAGTTCTACAGTTCTACTTGGCGATAAATTTGACGATTTTTTAAATTATCGCTAAATTGATGAAAATGTCGCCAATCTTTCCATGGAGATAGCATTATTCAGACGATATGATTTCCATCAATTTATTGAAGCAAATGATATCATGTCGTTCAACAACGGATGTAAATACAATTTTTATTAAATTTTTTCCGATTTGAATAATAAAGACATGTATATAAAATAAATTTCATTGACATTGCATTTTTGACTGGATAATATCAATTACGGTCTTCAGGTTTAAACATTATTATTATTGATATTTTCGGGGATTATTGATTCAGTGATTATTGATATATTCAAATTATTATGCTATTGTTCTATTATGACAAAACTTTGTTAAACTCATATATTGTACGTTGTACGAGTAATCTTCTACAAATGCACGGGTATATCTTCGAATCTGCGAAATATACAGGTACAGTAGTACAGGTACAGTAATACAGTAATACAGTAGTACAGGTATATTGGCATATATTTTGATATATATTGGCATATATTGGAATCAATTAGGACTTTCTGGTATAAAGATTACGGGGATTATTGATATTTATAATTTATTACGCCATCTGTTTTATTTTGGCAAATTTTTTTTAAACTCATATTGTAATACGGATAACTTCTACTAACACACTGGCATATTTTCTAATCTGAGATAATATAAGTAGTACGGGATATATATATATATATATATATATATATATATATATATATATATATATATATTCCCATATAATTTTAGTGTTTTCATTTTGGCATATATTGGAATCAATTACGGGTTTATTGATATTTTCAATTTATACATGTAATGTTCTAATACAGGTTATACTTTCTAATATTCGCGTATATAAGTAGTGCGGGTCCCATACAATTTTAACACTTTCATTTTGCATATATTGATTCAATTCCTTTTTTTTCTTGTAAAGTTGCTTACAAAAGGGGCCAGGATGTTTTATTCTTCAGATCTGCTCGTGAAGATAATTTTGTATATCGAGAACAGAAATTCTTAAACTTCTTTTTAGGAGCATTGTATTAAATATTTTAACAGAATATTTTGTTTAAAAATTTCATTTAGTATACTTTAGGAATTTGAATATGATTTATTCATTTAAGTTTTCAAATAGAATAAATTATTGTAGCACTGTGATAATTTAAAATATATCAGCGCTGAATGTAGATAGATATGTTTAAATAAAGAAATTTTAGATATGTTTAAATAAAATTGCATTGAAGTCGGAAAATGTTTCATAATCAATGAATGCTTTATGCATGATTGATCTTTCTTGTTCATTAAATGTGATTTTTAAGTTTCTTTATATTATATACTCCGTACGAAGAAGAACGGGTATTCTACTAGTAAATAATAAGTGCGATTTTTCGCTGTTATTGCAGGTATCGACTGTTTCATATTGACGATTGCATGAAATGTTCGAAACCGATCCAGGGCTCTCCTTTTGTCTGCAATGCTGGTGCGATCCAGAAATAATAAATTATTTTTAACTTTCCCTATGTCTTTTAACAAAAACAAAATTTCCTAGAATGTTAAAAGTCATTTCTTGTCTACGTAAGATTTTATTTTTTTGTATTTTTACTTTCCTTATATACATAATGTATAAGGAAAGTATTGCGACGGGGTCGAAAATTCGAATGCGAGTTTTCGACGGGAGAGCACGTTTCAAGCATCCCTGATCACGAATCAAACATTTTTGAAGTGATGTCTGTGTGTGTGTGTGTGTGTCAGTGAGCCTGTGGAGACGATAACTGACGAACGAATGGACCGATTCGAACTAAATTTGGTACAAAAATCACAATCCGTAAACACTGGAAGCCTATTGTTTTTATACGTAATCGAATGTTCAGAACCCCCCCTTCATTTTCGAATAAAATTAGGAAAAAATCGTAAAAAAATCAAAACCGCTAATAAAGTTACGCAAATAGACATTTCTTACGTAATGTTTCATTAGAAAACGATTGACATAAATTTTAGAACGCTAAAATAAACCGTTCTCGAGATATTGCACATTTTTCAAAAAAAATTATCAAAAAGTCATATAAAATTAAAAAAAATATTTCCTATTGGGAAACATGTTCAATTTTCATATGTAATACCATGCGATAAATTGGATGATATCATTCTCGTGGATCTAGCTCGTTCCATTCATGAAAAAAGATACTTTGAGTAATACTTTTGTATTTGAACGCCAATAGTCATTTATCTCCTGTAAGAATAACTTATTTTTTCGTCCATAACGCTTGGCGAGATTTTGGCGACGAATTTGGCAGAATGTCGCCAACTTGGCAACTTTTTGAAATGTTACCAAATTAACGAAAATATCGCCAAATGGATAAAATTGAAGCTAAATCAATGAAAATGACGACTAATTGTCGAAAATTCAATATCTTGGAAAGAATATTAGTATCTACTATAAGAAAAACCTATTTTTTTTACTGTAAAAGTAGTAAATTCATTACATTATATAAGGAAAGTCATGTGTTGTCCACATCAGATTTTTTTATTTCAATGTCTGCGCATTCAATGCAGCCAGACTAAGAACTCTCGAGTTCGAATAAATAACATTTTTTGCAAATTGAAATCTGAAAGAGCAATCTCAAAGGGGTACATTAGTTTTGGACCCTAAATGATTATAGACCTAAAATAAAACAAAACTAACAGTGTGGTTCTTTTTTTCGTTAAGTTCAAAATCGATAACAATATTTACTTAGTAATTCTTTACAATTGGTCTTGCTTTGGGCTTTTTGGACAAAAGTCAAAGTCAGCAGCATAATTCTTTATCCTTTATCGTTCTGACAAGAAAGTTCTTTGAAATGGATTTCAAAATAGCCAACGACCTTAGCACTGAATGGTTTTCGATTATTCATAGGGATACGTTGCCATTTTTAAAGGGTTATTCAAATATTTTTTAAGAATCGTATAAATAATACAAGGGATTTATGAAGGCGCTTTTATTTGGCAACCAGTGGTCTGTACACTTCATTTTCGAGGGAAATATTTAGAATGTTTATATACTCTTCTCACAATTATGTCGTACAGTCATGTGAAATTTCAGAAAATTCAGAAATAACATCTCCAAAACCAGAAGTGAAAATCCATAGTGAATCGCCGGCCACCTTCTAAGTTCGTTGCAGAACCCATACCAGTCGTCAGTTCTATTTATAGCCAATCCTGAGATATAGATGATGCAAGGAAAATTTTCTTTAATCGATTCTTTAATCGGAACTGACATCCCTTAAACCGGAAGTGGAAATCCTTAGTGAGACTACTCCCTACACCCACTAGAATTTAATGTTGAATTCGTATCAAACGTCATCTAAGTCCTATCTCTAGTGGATTCTAAAAAATAGACGTTTCAAGGAAAATGAACAATTTTGTACCGGAATTGGGAAAAAATCTGAGGTGAAATTTCTTAGTAAACCCTCCTAACTCCTCTGAAAGTAGATGTTGAATGATTCAATATGGAATTCATACGGTTTCAACTTGAATCTATATGTCATCATCTAAGCTTTACCTATAGCCAATCTTGAAAAATAGATGTTTGACTGAAAAATTTTGAATCGGAAGTGAAAATCCTTGGTGAACCCAACAACCCCTACATAATTTAATGTTGAATTCGTATAAGTAATCTTCTAAGCTTTTTCTATAGCCGATCCTGGAAAATAGATGTTTCAAGCAAAATACAATATTTTGAATAGAAAGTGACATCTACAGAACCGGAAGTGGAAATCCTTACTGAGTCATCCAACCGCCTTTAGAATATAAAGCTAAATTCACATCAATTATTGGTTAAGCTCTATCTATAGCCAATTATGAGAAAAAGATATTTCAAAAAAGTGTTTTGAAGTGAAATTATAAATGCTTAATGAACGATCCTACCTTTTCAGAATTTGATGATAATTTCATATCATTTTTTATCGAAGCTCTATTTAAAGCCAATCTTGAAAAATAGATGCTTTAAGAAAAAGGAAAAGGAACATTTCTGAACCGGAAATAGAAAAAGAACCGAAAGTGGAAATTCTTAGTAACCCCCTCCTTCTTACCTCCTTCGAAATTCGATGTTTAAATCATGTTAGTCGTCATCTAAGCTCTTTATAGTAGATCCAGAGAAATACATGCTTTAAAAATTTATTTTAGTAAAAGCACATATTGTGAATTTGATTGCTTCCAACTATATACTTATTCAATGGAAAATACAAAAATACAAGACACTCTATGTAAAATGTTATAAATATTTTTGAGTCAAAATTCCATATAATTTTTATGATTAATTTTTAACTATTAATCAGCTCTCATAAAAGTTTCTCTCTATATAAACAAAAATCTGATGTGGGCAGCACATGACTTTCCTTATATAATGCAATGAATTTAATACTTTTACAGTAAAAAAAATAGATTATTTTCATAGTAGTTATTTATATTCTTTCTAAGATATTGAATTTTCGTCAATGGCTCGTCATTTTCCAAGTCGTCATCATCAATGAGTCGTCATTGATTTAGCGCCATTTTGATCCATTTGGCGAGTTTTTCGTAAATTTAGTAACATTTAAAAAAGTCGCCAAGTTGGCGACATTCCACCAAATTCGTCGCCAAAATCTCGCCAAGCGTTATGGACGAAGATATAAGTTATTCTTACAGCCGATAAATGACTATTGGCGTTCAAACACAAAAGTATTACTCAAAGTATCTTTTTTCATGAATGGACCGAGCTAGATCCACGAGAATGATGTCACCCAATTTATCGCATGCTATTACATATGAAAATTGAACATGCTTCTCAATAGGAAGTATTTTTTTTTATTTTATTGACTGTTTGATAAGTTTTTTGAAAAATGTGCAATATCTCGATAACGGTTCATGTTAGAGTTCTAAAATTTATGTCAATCGTTTTCTAATGAAAAATTACATAAGAAATGTCTATTTGCGTACTAGTAATAGGACGACCTCTAATTTTTGTTGACATGTACCTACATAGTTGAATTTTTGCAGAACGGAGCCTCTTTTTTTCACAAATTTCGATTTAGGTAATGAGTTATTCAAATATTTATGCGCTTCTGAAGTGAAAATTTTCCTTCTCTACGGGCGAAGATTTAATTGGTCGAGACGATTGTTAGCTTCTTTTCGATTGGTGTCTGGCAGTAACGTTACAAATTGGGCGGGGACTGAGTTATTGAAGCATTAAAAACTTTAAAAGTAAATATATTCATTTCTGAACATGACTGCAACGTTAGTAGTGCACTTTGGAAAATGTGAAATGTTAACAATGATATGACTTCTCGCTTATTCTGACAAACAAACAAAGCGTTTCGCAAACATTGTTGTCATGAATATCAGAATTTCATTGTTATATTCCGCAACAATTAAATGCTTTATTGTTGTAAATATCTTTAAACTGAAAGCGTATCACGTATTCAGAAACTGTATTACGAACAAGCAGAAAAACCTACAGTTATGAAATTTTGCCGTTTCTTCCTAATACAGTGAGCTATCGTCCTTATAGCAGGCAGCACGAAAGGATTCGCGATGCAAGCTCAGCGAGCGCTAGGAAGAAGAAGAAGACGAAGCCTCCAAATTCACGAAGCGAGATTCGGAATTGGCAGGCGTAGCGATTTTGGGGGCTCAGCTTGGTGACATTTTTCGCGAAGTTAAGGGAGTTGTGAGCGCCAGCTAATAATGAGACGAAACCCCCACGAGGACACCACGCCTGCGGGGGGCTGCGATGAATGAGTGACAGTCATTGGAGGGCGGAGTCCCGGGGTTTTGTGAGTTTCAGCGAGCATGAGACTCGTAGGCGATTGTGTGCTCCGTCCGAATTAAAAGAGTTTGTGAAGCGACCTCTATGGCTGGTGAATGCAAGTTAATAAGGGATGATCCCCAACGGATGCAACAAGCCTAAAATACTCGCGAAGTGAGCGTCAGTGAGTAGGTATCGAATCCAGTTACCGGGGTGAATGAGCGGCAGCCAATGGAAGACGGGGTTCTGCGAGCATGGGGTACATAGGCGGTCGTATGCGCGCTTCAGATTGGAAGAGCTAGCGAAGCGAGTTCTAGGGCTCGTTAATTTCAGTTAAACAAGGACGGTACCCATTTGTGCTGCATAGCAGGTCGCACGAAAGTGCTCGCGAAACGAGTTCAGCAAGTGGGAAGCGAAGCCTCACGACTCGCAAAGCGAGTAATACCCTTAGCGGAGCTCTAGATTTTTAAATGCCCCTAGCGAAGCATTTAAAAAGCTAGGTTTACAAATTCGACTATAAAGCGAGGTAGACCAAAAGTATCAATTAAAAAGTTGTTAATATTTATCTAATTATCGAGATAGTCAAGAATGCACAAAACAATAATATGGAAGAACATAAATACCTACCTTGAAACCGTACTATCAGGGACTGTAACACGGTTCTTGTTAAAGTACTCGGTCGTATTTTTCCTCGAATTCAAATGTGTATTGTTACTCGGTGGACATTTTGAACAGGTTGTACACTAGATTTCTGTGCCCATTTTAAACAGGACATGATTTCTGTGTCTGGCCGCTCACTTTGCTGCTCATGCCCTCGGGTGAGTCGGGCGGCCTGGGCTTTCCACTAGATTTCTGTGCATGCAAGTTTTGTTTATGTTAGCATCCCTGAACAGGACAGCCACTAGCCGATAACCGTGTGAAAGAAATGATTTCTGTAACAGTCTTTTGGTGTATCCCTACTCATTAGACAATACTCAGCAACTTTGTAATTGACTTTTTTCGTCTATCTCGCTTTGTTTCAGAGTTCGTAATTTTTACTTTGCAGTCTACGGTAGGGGCGCTACAATCCTTTTTATTCGATAGAAACTTAATATGTATACTTACGAACTTTTTCTTACAAAGTTATGACGTGGGTGCAGGGTGTTTATAGGGACTTTCCTAATAGGTCCCTTATATATATATATGTGTGTGTGTGTAATACAGCGCGAATAGAATACATAACAAATTCTACAGAGGTAATAGCGACAATGTGGTACCAGACTCCAGACGAGAAGACGCCAGCTCTTTGCGATGGGGAGGGCAGTCATTTGTGGCCAAGAAATGTAATTATAACCTCATTGCACGTGCGCTTCAGTGACGCAGGCAAGGCCGCAAGACATAGGAGACGATCCAATGACACTCAACATAAGCTCCAATGACACTCAACAGTGGAATCACGAAAGCCAATGAGAAGAAAGTTGGAACCCACAGGGTACACCTGTACAATATTTGTGAAAAGTATCAGTACGTTTTGATGTTGTCCAGAAAGATTCTGCTGTTACTTCGAGTACGTTATGTGACTTCGATAAAGATGCCTCTATTACTTTAATTAATTTCCATGACTTCGACAAATATGCTTTTTGAAAATGTGTCAGGCGCAAGAGGCGCAGAGTATGTAACAATGAAAATTCAGTGCAAAAGATTGGCCTGTTGAGAAGCGTGAAATAAGTGTTTCTTTGTGTTTTCTTGAAATGATCAAAGAGAACAAGAACATTTTGTTTTTTAATATATGTGAGGAATATAATCACTCTGACTGTAAGTCAGTATTAAGTCCATATATCACATTTCAATGGCTCTAGGTAAAATTACTTGTAACTATAATGTTATTAACTCAGGATTTTTGTAAATTGTATATAAGAATAAAATTAATATTGAGAAAATTTAGTATGAATAATAATAAGAATAATTTAAAAATTTTAATTTGCCAAATTTTGTCTCGTCACTTGTGTAAAATTAATTTATGTCTATTAATCAATTTGATTTTCAGGAACACAGGACGACACAGTAAATAAACTTGACGCGTTAATGCAGCACATCGTCAACGTTCTTCTATATATATGCTTTTATACGCTACAATATATATATGTATATATATATATATATATATATATATATATTATTTCTTTCTCTCTCTCTCTCTCTCTCTCTATATATATATATATATATATATATATGTGTGTGTGTGCTGTTGCATGTAACTGTGTGTATGTGTGTTAATCAATTTGATTTTCAGGAACACCGGGCAACACAGTGAATTAACTTGGCGGGTTAATGAGGCACAACGTCAACTTTCTTTTATATATACTTTTATACACCACAATATATATATATATATATATATATATATATATATATATATATATATATATATATATTATCTCTTTCTCTCTCTATCTCTATCTATATATTATATATATAGTATATATATATGTGTGTGTGTGTGTGTTAATCAATTTGATTTTCAGGAACACCGGCCAACACAGTAAATTAACTTGGCGGGTTAATGCGGCACAACGTCAACGTTTTTCTATATATACGTTTATACACCACAATATATATATATATATATATATATATATATATATATATATTATCTCTTTTACTCTCTCTCTCTCTCTATATATATATATATATGTGTGTGTGTGTGCTTTTGTGTGTATCTCTCTCTCTCTGTGTGTGTGCTAATCAATTTGATTTTCAGGAACACCGGGCAACACAGTAAATTATCTGGGCAGGTTAATGCGGCACTACCTCAACGTTCTTCTATATATACTTTTATACACCACAATATATATATATATATATATATATATATATATATATATATATATACGTATATCTACCTGTTCCGTATAAAAATCCACATTTTTTTACAGACTATTTAAAATTTGGTATGACTGTTTTTCACTGCGAATTGCCCCATCTATACTTAGAGTTGTGGAGTGGAGGACTGTCGAGATATTAATAAAATTCTGATGTGTCCCAAATATGATTTTCCCTACAGATTGATAAATTTCATGGCCTTGTCGGAAATAATTAATGTCCAAATATAATTCAGTTATGTGCGCCCCACGGTTTTATTTTTATTCCCATATAACTATGAATGCTGTCGTTGCTAAAAATATATTTTTTTAAATTTTTGTTGCATTTTACTAAAACGTTTTTTCATAACATTTTTTTTTTATTCTTTCCGATTTAAGAAAATGTTTGACAAACTCTAAACCCAGAAGTCTGTTACACTCCAGAGTTCCATTTCTAACCCAGATCGTCCAACCCATTCGTGTCTGTTTAGTACGGCCGGGAAAATGCAAAGCAGAAGCTAGTGGGAGGTGACGTGACATCTACAGGCACCGTAGCCTCCTCCTCCTACCACCACTTTTCGGAAGGACTGTCGAACCCGCAGATTTAACGCAGCTCCAGGAATCGAACTCGTGCCCTAACCGCTGCGCTATCTCGCCGTCATCCGAGTTCTCTTAGAATAATAAGTTAATTTATTCTCTTATGCATTTTGTCATCGAACGCAAGATACAAAAACGAACACAAGATAAAAAAATCTGATGTGGGCAGCACACGACTTTCCTATATAATGCAATGCATTTACTACTTTTACAGTTAAAAAATAGGTTATTATTACAGTAGATACTTATATTCTTTCCAAGGTATTGAATTTTCGTCAATAAGTCGTCATTTTCACTGATTGAGCGTCATTTTTATCCATTAGCGAGATTTTCATTAATTTGTCAACATTTAAAAAGCCGCCAATTTGGCGACGTTCCGCCAAACTCACCAAGCTTTGTGGACGGAGAAATAAGGTATTCTTAGATAAATGATTATTGGCGTTCAAATACAAATGTATTACTCAAAGTATCTTTTCTCATGAATGGAACGAGCTAGATCCACGAGAATGATGCCACCCAATTTATTGCATGATATTACGTATGAAAAGTGACACACGTTTCTCAACAGTTAATATTTTTTTTAATTTATGGGATATTTTTATAAATTTATTTGAAAAATGTGCAATATCTCGAGAACTGTTCGTGCTAGCGTTCTAAAGTATATGTTAGTCGTTTTTAAGAAAAAATTACATTAGAAATGTCTATTTGCGTAACTTTATTAAAGGTTTTAATTTTTTTATGATTTTTTCAAGCGGTCACTCGAAAATTTAGGGGGTTCTGAACATTCGATTGCGTTTAAAAACAATAGGCATCCTGTATTCACGGATTGTAATTTTTGTACCAAATTTCGTTCGAATCGGTCCTTTCGTTCGTCAGTTATCGTCACTACGGACTCTCTGACAGACACATACACACATACTTTCACACGCACACACACATACTTTCACACACACACACACACACTTTCACACACACATACTTTCACACACACACATATACTTTCACACACACCCACACGCACACACAAACACACACAGACATCACCACAAAAATGTTTGATTCGTGATCAGGGATGCTTGAAGCGTGCTCTCCCGTCGAAAACCCGAATTCGAATTCTCGACCCCGTCAGAATACTTCCTTATACATTATATGTATATAAGGAAAGTAATAGCCAATAGAAAGAGAGAGCACGTGGGAAAAAGTTTGATTTATTGAACTGCAATAGCATGATCGCATGTACGGTGCCTTCCTATCGGCTTGTCAATCTCGCCTCGGTAAGTGAAAACTCAATGTTAGAATAATTATACCAAATTTGCCTCGATTTGTTCAAAGATAAAAGTCGTAAAGCAAATTTTCAGTATCTCGAGAACGGTTTGTGGAAATTCCTAAACAGTTACGCCCATTTATGTCTAGTTACAAGTACCTACAAAACTTGTATACAATTGATAATAGTGAATATATTTATTTTTGTATTAATTTTATTAACAAAAATGTGCAATATCTACAGAAGCACATATGCTCTGCAAAAGACGGCATTTGCTTTTAAATAAATAAAAAATGTATACAAAATATTTTGTAATAATACCAAAACATTTATGAAAAAATGTCTGCGTTTGTTGAAAGACATGCTCGAAGAATTGAGCTTCTTCTCCTACTGTCCTAAAAATTAATAGACCTCTGATGTTTACTGATTGAAATCACCATATTCCATTCGATTCTTTCAATTTGTTTAACAGACACACGCATAAATCATTAAAAAAATCTCGTGTGGGCAGCACAGGACTTTCCTTATATAATGCAATGAATTTTTAACTGCAATGAACTTTCCTTATATAATCCAATGAATTACAGTAAAAAATAGATTAATCTTATAGTAGATATTTATATTCTTTACACGATATAGAATTTTCGTCAATTAGTCGTCATGTTTCATGTCGTCATCATCAATGAGTCGTCATTGATTTAGCTTCATTTTTGACCATTTGGCAAATTTTTCGTTAATTTAGCAACATTTCAAAAAGTCGCCAAGTTGGCGACATTCCACCAAATTCGTCGCCAAAATCTCGCTAAGCGTTATGGACGGAGACATAAGTTGCTCTTACAGCAGATAAATGACTATTAGCGTTCAAATACAAAAGTATTACTCAAAGTATCTTTTTTCATGAATGAAACGAGCTAGATCCACTAGAATGATGTCACCAAATTTATTGCGTGATATTACATATGAAGAGTGAACATGTTTCTCAATAGGACATTTTTTTAATTTTATATGATTTTTTGAAAAATGCGCAATATCTCGAAAACGGTTCATGCTAGCGTCATAAAATTTATGTCAATCGTTTTCAAATGAAACATTACATAAACAATGCGTATTTGCTTAACTTTATTAGAGGTTTTGATGATTTTTTTAAAATTTCACTCGAAAATTTAAGGGGGTTCTGAACATTCGATTGCGTCTATAAACAAAAGGCTTCCAGTATTCACGGATTGTAATTTTTGTACCAAATTTCATTTCGTTCGATTCGGTCCATTTGTTCGTCAGTTAGCGTCTCCACGGACTCACTGACACACACATACACACACAGACATCACCTCAAAAATGTTCGATTCGTGATCAGGGATGCTTGAAACGTGCTTTCCCGTCGAAAACTCGAATTCGAATTTTAGACCCCGTCACAATACTTTCCTTATACACTATTGTATATAAGAAAAGCAAAAATTGAATGATATTCAGATATGTTAAAAAAGCTTAAATTCATCAAAATATGGAAACTATGCATGAACGCATATTTTCGACTTTAGCAGGCATTTTTATAATCCGCAACAAAGAGACATAAAATTGTCAATCTTTCTCAGTCCTCAGCTAAATTCGAAATCAATGAAATTATTTACTTTTTACTCATTTTCTTCTGTGTGTCAGAAGCTCTTTGGACAAAATTCAAAGTCAGCAGCAGAATGTGTTGTACATTTTCGTTGACAAGAAGGTTCTTAAAATTGATTTCAGAATCCTAAGTGATCATAAAACTGAACAGTTTTTATTCATTTGGAAGGAAATGTTGTTCATTTGAAAATCATATTCTATATCTATTTAAATTTTCACTTCAATATTTGCGTAGTGCTACATTATACAGCTATTATACAGCTTTATAATGGTAGCGTAGTTTTATACAGCTTTATAATGCCTGCGTAGTTGTACATTATACAGCTATTATACAGCTTTATGTGTACTGAAGAATAAATGAAATGTATTTTTGAAACTATCATATAATGCTAATGGATACTGTAATGCATAGTACAATGATGTGAAGCGTTGCTTTTATTAGTCTTTCACATTCTAATTATCAATTAATATTTAATTCGCATACTTAATTTACTCAAAGAAATACTTTGCTGGTTATATATGCTTTTTACATAGTTTTTTCTAATTTTAATGACATATAACAATTATACTCTTGGGTTTTCGCTTTCTCCTATTTTGCGCTTATTTGGGAGCTCGGGTCCAGACATTTTGGACTGAAGAAGAAAATTCAGTTGATTTCCGAAACATACGTATGTTTATTTATCTTGATTAGCGTTGCATTTTACGTTGTAAACCATTGTTACCATTAGTAATAAATACATTATACACGGTGTCCCAAAAACATTGACCTCGGCTTTTATTCCTCATACATTGATTTTAGACATATATAATAAATTACAAAGTTGCTTAAAAAGAGATACAGAATTTCATGAAATCGATAAAAAATTTCAGGGGAATTAATGCGAAGAAATACAAAATTTAAAATTTTTTTACGGCCCTCGTAAAAAAACTTTTCCCAATGAGTAAAATGTTCCCCCATACACTAATAAAGTGATGTACAAAATTTCAACATTTTATCATAAAAAGTCCCAGAGGTATGTTTAAACAATGTTGGTGAGGGATTAATCACAAATTAAAATGTAAATGTTTACAGCAAGAGGGCAAATGACGCAAAGCAGAAATGCATCATAGGCAAATACTAATATCTTTAATGGATCTTTGGCATGGATGGAAAACATTTTCAACAAGCTGTGGCACACAACTAAAAATATAAAAGAACTTAAATTCTGATTAACATTATTTATCATTACGTTAATATTATTTGTGCGTTGTGTTTGCAATAACCCTCCAATTATTTAACCTCTGTGTGAGTCCTGTAAAGGAATTATTAATTAAGATTTTACCCAAAGGATGACACCAATTTGTATTTTTTCCCCCAAAGGCCAGGCACTAGTCTTTTTTTTGCTCTATGTACGGCCGAAATAGTGAACCACTTAGCCGTCTAGGGACGTTGCCCCAGGCGCACTAGGGGGGGGGGGACACATTGCGCCCACAACACACAACATCCATGTCTTACGTGGAACTCGAACCCACAACGTGGCGGCCGATCAATCGCTGGAAACTCTCTCCTTGACCGTTCGGTCATCACGTCGACTGAAATGAGACAACAGTACACAGTGTTTCCAGGTGGTCACCCACCCAAATACTAACCGCGCCCGATGCTACTTAACTTCGGTGATCTAACGAGAACCGGTGTTTTCAGCTCTGTAGAGCCGTTGGCTCACCAATTTAACATTAACGCTAACATTTATTAAAAAATCTGATGTGGGCAACACATGACTTTCCTTATATAATGTAATGAATTTACTACTTTTACAGTAAAAAATAGGTTTTTCTTATAGTAGATACAAATATTCTTTCCAAGATATTGAATTTTCGACAATTAGTCGTCATTTTCATTGATTTAGCGTTATTTTTATCCATTTGGCGAGATTTTCGTTAATTTGGCAACATTTCAAAAAGTCGCCAAGTTGGCGACATTACGCCAAATTCGTGGCCAAAATCTAGCCAAGCGTTATGGACTAAGAAATAAGTTGTTCTTACAGCAGATAAATGACTATTGGCGTTCAAATACACAAGTATTACTCAAAGTATCTTTTTTCATGAGTGGAACGAGCTAGATCCACAAGAATGATGTCATCCAATTTATCGCATGGTATTACATATGAAAAGTGAACATGTTTCTCAATAGGAAATATATTTTTTTCATATTATATGACATTTTAATATTTTTTTTGAAAAATGTGCAATATCTCGAGAACGGTTCATGTTAGCGTTCTAAAATTTATGTCAATTGTTTTCTAATGAAAAATTACATAAGAAATGTCTATTTGCGTAACTTTATTAGTAGTTTTGAGTTTTTGACGATTTTTTCAAAATTTTATTCGAAAATTTAGGGGGGTTCTGAACATTCGATTACGTATAAAAACAATAGGCTTCCAGTGTTTACGGATTGTGATTTTTGTACCAAATTTGGTTCGAATCGGTCCATTCGTTCGTCAGTTATCGTCTCAACAGACTCACTGACACACACACATACACACACACACATACTTTCACACACACACACACACACACACACACGCAGACCACTTCAAAAATGATGTTTGATTCGTGATCAGGGATGCTTGAAACGTGCTCTCCCGTCGAAAACTCGAATTCGAATTTTCGACCCCGTCACGATACTTTCCTTATACATTATGTATATAAGGAAAGTAAAAACATAAATCTTTAACTACTCAATTAGAACTATTTATCATATTATTAATTAAATGCCTTACAACAATTCTCCTCATTAATTATTGCGGCAAAGGGGCTATGTGAGACCAGTACTATCAAAATTACTTAAAATGTATCTATGACACGTAAGTTACCGATCATCTCACCGAAATATCTCGCAGTATTCCTTCACCGATCCGTGATATCGACGATAACTTTTACTCATGGCGCGCACACCCGCACTTATTGCTTTCCCTTATTATCTGCACAAGTCATACTTTCATGTCACCATGCTAATAATACAAGTCATGTCTATTAAGTCATAATGTTACATTACCATTTAATACCTTGTTGCTCATCACAATAGTCGAACTCTTTCTTCAGTCACATCCCAAATCTTATTTATCAGTTCTCAGTGTCGTTTTCAAGTCACCGATTGTGGCCATATTCCTCCATCGGGATGTCACTCCCCCTTATCTTCCATTTACCGCATTGAGTTTAACGTAACAAGCATCCTTTTCTATTGGATAATCTTTATCCAATGGCGTGGTTCACATCCTCGTAAGGGTCAGTTCGGCCCCCTCTATCATAGTGCTCCTAAATTTATGATTTTGTGACCTCTAGGTTCGCGGGTTGTAAAACCCGGCGTCATCCAGACTTACAGTATTGTTTGTCGTCTTGGCCACAATAAATTACACATGTAAACCTGTCTCATCAAATGTGAGATCTGTTTTTGGTTTCACACAAGATTTGTAATTTTTGTGTAAAGTTATTATTTCTCCACAGTGTAGATACTTCTATACTTATAAATAGCAATATTAGTATTTATTTATGTAATCATTGTTTTCTTTCGTAATTTCAGTAGACCCCTGAAACGCGATCTGGCGACATGATTTTTCCCCTCTGAGAAACCATATGGATGCATTGAAAAGTGGTTTAAGTCAGCATTTTTGTCTTTTCATATCTCTGGGACTTTTTATGATAAAATGCTGAAATTTTGTATACCACCTTATTAGTGTATGGGGCACATTTGACTCATTGGAAATGTTTTTGTACGGGGGCCGTATAAAAATTTAAATTTTGTATTTCTTAAAATTTAATTCCCTTGAACATTTGAATCGATTTCATAAAATTCTGTACCTTTTTTACGCAACTTTGTAATTTATTATATATGTCTAAGATCAATATTTAAGGAATAAAAGCCGAGGTCAATGTTTTTGGAACACCCTGTATAGTATAACAAGATGGATGCCATATATCATTTTGAAGTGTGTCATGTGATCGTATCATATCATGGTCACGTGATCGTTTCATATAAGAGGTGTAATTACTATTTTAATTTTTATTTAAAAAACTACTGAATATATTTCGCTGATTTTTTTTTATATATTTTATGGAACAATTTGAATATTACCTAAAATTTTAGAAGCAATTTGTGAATTTTAAATCCGCTTAAAAAATGTTTGAAAAATTAGGTTCCATAGGGCTCAATGTATTTCATTTTTTCGACCCGGGTTCAATCCAAAACTAATTGAGTAATATTATTCATTTATATTCCCATAGGTTCTACAGACCGTCTGAACAACATACTACGATTAAGTCATTTTTACGGCAGTTATCGTGCTAATGGACAGACAGACAGACAGACAGAATGAACAAAGTCATAAACACTTTTCAACTTTGTTGTAAAGCGTTAAAAAATAAAAATCTTCCCAAATACAGCGTACATATAAAATATGATCTACTTGTTTCAAAGGCAAATAACAGCCATTTTCTTCAGGACCGAGAAAAAGCTTGAACACACTTATGTAAGTCGGCTACTGTCTATTGTACGCTTGCAAAACAGTCCACCCATGCTGTTATGGGCACCAATACCGCAATTCCAATCTGTGAAGCACCCCATACTGTCTAGCTTTGACTAAGAAATAGTAATTGTAAAGAATAAGTCTCAAAATTCCTGAACTAATGTCACATATCTTAAAAATTCAGATGCGTACTAAATTTATTCTAGGTGCCTTGCTCGGTAAAAGAGCAAATTTACCATTGGGAATTATTACGGTTATTGGGCGGGGGTCAAAATCTTTTCAATAAATTTCTTGCGAATTATTGAAGCATCCCTACGTAAAAAGATTAACGATGCCAACATTCTTTTGGCTAAGAAATTCCGTAGTTGCCAGAAGCTAAAATATAGTTGTGGATGAAATATGGCCGTGATGAAGCCATCTTATTTCCCCTCGATGGGTTCTTGGGGGATTGAGGAGGAGAAATTATTAGACGTGGTTATTCATTTTTATGATGAAGTACTTCCCGAGGAATGTTCTTTAAACTGTTTATTATAAGGGAAATTACTAAGTTCCTGAGAACGGCAATATGTTAATGTATATTGAAATATAAAAATCTGATGTTTTCAGTTATATGACTTTCGCTACAGACTCAAATTATTTTTCTTTTTATTTCATTAATAATTCATGAAATTGGAATTAATTGCAGTGAGTAACACGCATAATTATTTGAAATTACACTGAATTTACACTTTAATGGCGTTTTCGTTTTCATTTGGCAACTGGATTTATTTTTACTTTCTCTGCAATACATGGTAATGTATAGGAAAAGTATTAGAATTATGTCGAAAATAGCAACTCGAGTGTTCGACGAATCTACACGTTTCGAGACCTCTAGAATACGAAAAAACTATTTTTAGTGTGACGCCTGTGTGTGTGTTTGTTTATCTGTGTGTCTGTACAATGTGTGTATCTAGTCTAACTCAAAAACTAATGAACCGAATTTCATAAATTTTGGTAGATAAGTCACTTGGATGTGACCCTGGTGCTGATTAGTTTTTGGTACGATTCGTAAAAACAGAATCCGCCTTTTTTTGCGAAATGGCCCGTAAAAATTTCATTTATCCGCTTTAGCTAAAATACTAATTGACCAAATTTCACAAAATTTGGTATATAAGTTGCTTGTGGGATACTCTAGGGCTGATTAGATTTTGGTACGATTCGGAAAATAACAACCTGCCTTTTTGTACGAAATGGCCCGCCAAAATAGCCATAATCTAAAAGAAAAGACTAAGTAGTGCATGCTCAAATGGATCAATTAAATTTTTGTTTTATACGCAATTTTTGAAGAGGAAAATAATGTAACACACTCCATTATACTTTAGGTCTAACCGTTCTCAAGATATTTGAGATTTCTTGCATTTTTGTTACGCCGATTTCGGAAAAATGTCAAATTACCAAATAAAAACAAAAATTGAATTAAAAATGCAAATTTAATGTTATTTGGTTCAATTAAACTCAATCTAATGAATTGTTAAAGAAATAAAAGATATATGAATTTGAGTCTGCAGGGAAAGTCATATGCTGCCCACATCAGATGTTTAAAACTGGTGTAGGAAACATGCGAAAAAACTAAAATATCTCGAGAACGGCTAGACCTAGTGTGATGGGGCTGATCTTATTTTTTTTCATCGTCAAAAATTACGTATTTAACAAGTATTTAATTGATACATTTGAGCATACGTAGTCTTTTATTTTAGACTAGCCGCCTTTGGCGACCAGCCTGTTCGCAACCCTTGAAAATGCTGATCGTGGCAAATTCCAACCGTGGCAAACTCGTTGGCGCGACCTACCATAAAGGTGTAAGGTAACTGGTTGGACAGCCAGGATGTGCCACCCAATTTAGACCGGAACCCAGTGGGGGAGGCATCCACAGGGAACGTACCCTCCTTCCCCTACCACCAACCTCTCGGAAAAACATACGGACCCATATGTTTAACGTGATCGTACTCCGCGTGAACATGGCTGCAGTTTTTGCAGTGGCGGGAATCGAACCCGGGCCTACCGAGTGAAATTCCCGCGCGCTAACCACTGGGGTACTTCGCCCTCCGCGACATTTTCCATAACTTTCTTTTTATTCACCGAATTTAGACCGGAACCCAGTGGGAGAGGCAGCCACGGGGACAGTACCCTCCTTCCCCAACCACCAACCTCTCGGAAGGACTTACAGACCCACATGTTTACTCCGCGTGAACACGGCGGCAATTTTGGAAATCGAACCCGGGCCTACCGCGTGCAATTACCGCGCGCTAACCACTGGGCTACTTCGCCCTCCGCGACAATCTCCATAACTTTCTTTTTATTCACCCAATTTAGACCGTACCCTCCTTCCCCTACCACCAACCTCTCGGAAGGACTCACGAACCCACATGTTTAACGTGATCGTACTCTGCGTGAACGTAGCGTAAGTTTTGGCAGTGGCGGGAATCGAACCCGGGCCTACTGAGTGAAATTCCCGCGCGCTAACCACTGGGCTGCCGCGCCCTCCGCGACAATCTCCATAACTTTCTATATATTCACCCAATTTAGACGGGAACCCAGTGGGGGAGGCATCCACAGGGGCCGTATCCTCCTTCCCCTACCACCAACCTCTCGGAAGAACTTACGGACCCACATATTTAACGTGATCGTATTCCACGTAAACACGGCGGCAGTTTTGGCAGTGGCGGGAATCGAACCCGGGCCTACCGCTAACTTCCCGCGCGCTAATTTGCAATTTAAAATGACCATATGCTTAATTCCGTCATCCTCATTCCATTGTTTCATTGTTCCATCATTTAAAATATTCATAAAATTAAAATATCCATTTAAAAAAATCCAAAAGTTAAACTATACATTTAAAAAATCCATATCGTTCAATCATTTAAAATATAAATATAATAATTTATATGGAGTAAAGGAGCTCTATTCAGAACCGTGACGTCACCTCCAACTTGACGTCCCCACCCACCACCATCCCTCCTTCTGCGGGGGAGAAACGCCGGTTAAGAAGCGGCACGCCGAGCGGAACGCTGAGAAATTGAAATTCGGAAACTTTTAAAATCCCGATCCTGTGGGCAATACGGAATATTTCCTGACCAGATTGGACTTGTAAGAATGCCAGATGTTTGACCTTTCTAAAAATGTAAATTATGAGTCGAAATTATGAGTACTTTTTACTATGCGAGAATTTAAAAACCAAAAATCGTTTTTTTGAGCCAAAAGTGACTTTTGTTTTAAAATCATAAAAAAATATTAGAATTTGTCCCTGAGATTTGAAATTGATATATTTTTACTCGAAATTCTCTGCTGTTTCCGATGGTGTGATTTGTTTTTTTCTACGATGTCTGGATCGTGGAGAAAAAAGAGCAAAAAGGTCAAAAAACGGTCGAAATCGCATAAAACATTAAATAACAAAAAAAATAATTAAAATTTTAAAAATCGGTTTTCACGTGTCCCCTTCCCACCCCCCAGGGTCTCCGATTGCCAAATTTCATAGCTCTCCGACGCGCGGTCGCGAAACGTATAGTGTATAAGACAGACACACACACAGACATTGCCTTTTATATTACTCACTAGCCGCCTTTGGCGACCAGCCTGTTCGCTACCCTTGAAAATTCTGACGGTGGCAAATTCTGATCGTTGCAAACTCGCTGGCGCGACCTACCAGAAAGGTGTAAGGTAACTGTTTGGACGGCCAGGAAGTGCCACCCAATTTAGACCGGAACTCAGTGGGGAAGGCATCCACAGGGACCGTACACTCCTTCCCCTACCACCAACCTCTCGGAAGGACTTACGGTCCCACATGTTTAACGTGATCGTACTCCACTGGGCTACTGCGCCTTCGCGACAATCTCCATAACTTTCTTTTTATTCACCCAATTTAGACCGGGACCCAGTGGGGGAGGCATCCACAGGGACCGTACCATCCTTCCCCTACCAACAACCTCTCGGAACGTCTTACGGACCCACATGTTTAATGTGATCGTACACCGCCTGAACACGGAGGCAGTTTAGGCACTGGCGGGAATCGAACCCGGGCCTACCGAGTGCATTTCCCGTGCGCTAACTTCCCGCGCGCTAATTTAAATTTTATAATGACCATATGCTAAGCTCTAATTCCATCATCCTCATTCCATCGTTCCATCATTTAAAATATCCATAAATTAAAACGTTCCATCAATCATCAATATCGTTCTACAAATACATAAATATAATAATTTCAAATACATCACCACAATTCAATCCACCATAATGCAATCATTTAAATTATTTAAAATATCCATTTAAAATATCCATAAATTAAAATATCCATTTGAAATATATAAATATAATCATTTCACACGTTGTATACAACACATATCTTAATTCATTTAAAACCGGAAGGGCGGTGGTCTCCATGGAGACGGGGAGAAAATTCAACGGGTGAAAACGCGGTTCGCCGAGAAATTGGAAATCCTTAGGTCATTAAAATCGCGATCCTGTGAATATTTATAATTATTTCTTGACCAGAGTGGACTTGTAAGAATGCCAGATATTTGATCTTTCTAAAAATGTAAATTATTAGTCGAAATTCTGAGTACTTTTTACTATGCGAGAATTTAAAAACCAAAAATCGTTTTTTTGAGTCAAAAGTGACTTTTGCTTTAAAATCATAAAAAAATATTAGAATTTATCTCTGAGATTTGAAATTGATATATTTTTACTCGAAATTCTCTGCTCTTTCCAATGGTGTGATTTGTTTTTTTCTACAATGTCTGGATCGAGGAGAAAAAGGGGCAAAAAGGTCAAAAAACGGTCGAAATCGCATAAAACATTAAATAACAAAAAAAATAATTAAAATTTTAAAAATCGGTTTTCACGTGTCCCCTTCCCACCCTCCCGGGTCTCCCGTTGCCAAATTTCGTAGCTCTCCGACGCGCGGTCGCTGAACGTATAGTGTATAAGACAGACAGACGCACAGACAGACATTGCCTTTTATTATATAGATTTTGATGACGTTGATGGGTCATAAGGGCAGTTTCTTTTTCCCTAAATTATTCCAAAATCTTATCAGCACCATCATGGTAACACACAACCATTAGATTTTTTTAATTTGAGTGGATACATACATTGCACAGACAGAGATACACACATATACACACAGAAGTCACGCTAAAAATAGTTTTTTCGTATTCGAGCGGTCCCAAAATTTGTAGATTCGCCGAAAACTCGAGTTGCGATTTTTGACATGATTCCAATACTTTCCCTATACATTGCCATGTATTGCAGAGAAAATAATAAAGAAAGATGACTTATTTAAATACATATTCAAATTCATTTTCGCTTTCTATCTTTCATAATTAAGTAGATTGAGTTTAATTAAAATTACACAAAAAATGGCACTGATATATAATTGAAATGACACTGAATTTGCAGTTTTAATTCGGTTTTCGTTTCATTTGGAGACTGGACGTATTTTCACCGACGATGTTGGCTGTGTTTCAAAAGCGAAAATAAATATAAAATATCTCGAGATTGGTTAGTCTTAGAGTTATGCGGCTGTTGTTATTTTTTCGTTGTTATAAATTACGTAAGCATTTAATTGGTACATTTCAGCATACGTAGTCTTTTATTTTAAACTTCTATAATTTTTCCGGCCCATTTCGCGAAAAAGGCAACCACCTTTTCTCTGAATAATTCCAAAATCTAATCAGTACCAGGGTAACCCATAAGTGATCCGTGTATCAAATTTTGCGAATTTCATTTGTTTAGTCCTTTATATAGAGTGGATACATACGATTTTTGCGGGTCATTCCACAAAGGAAGGCAGATTTTTTTTATCCCGAATCATACAAGAGCCTAATCAGCACCAGGGTAACCCGCAATTGGTTTATCTACCAAATTTTGTGAAATTTGTTTTTATAGCTAAAGTCGGTACATAGAATTTTTGTGGTCCATTTCACAAAAAAAAGAGGTAGGTTTTTTTTCTCCCGAATTGTACCAAAATCTAATCAGCACCAGGATAACTCACAAATGACTTATTTACTAAATTTTGTGAAATTTGGTGAATTAGTTTTTTTAGATAGAGTGGATACATACAGTTTTTGCGGGCCACTTCGCAAAAAAGGGGTTCTTTTCTCTCGAATCACGTTAGAATCTAATTAGAACCAGGGTAACCCACAAGTGACTAATAATTACAAGTGACACAAGTAAGGGCGCGACATCCCAGTGGTTAACGCGCGGGAATTGCACTTGGTCGGCCCGGGTTCGATCCCCGCCGCTGCCAAAACTGCCGCCGTGTACACACGGAGTACGATCACGTTAAACATGTGGATACGCAAGTCCTTACGAGAGGTTGATGGTAGGGGAAGGTGGGTACGGTCCCTGTGGATGCCTCCCGCACTGGGTTCCGGTCTAAATTGAGTGGCACTTCCCGGCCGTCCAAGCGAATACTTTATACCTTTCTGGTAGGTCGGACGGTCTGGGTCTAGGAAGAAGGAACACAAGTGACTACACTATGGATCACAAGTGACTACTGATCACAAGTGAGTATAATTTTTTTAAAAATTCGGTCCATTTGTTTTTCCGTTAGAGTGTATACATATATTGCACAGACAGATACCCCCCCCCCCACACACACACACACACCGATCCATCAGATTAACAGAAGAAATAATACGCCAGAAATCGACAGAATTGGGACAGCACTGCCTTCATCTTTCATTCATTCACTAAATTCGAAATCGATAAAAAATATTTACGCTGTGTTTCTTTTTCAATAGACCTTGAAACTTTTGAAAGGTAGTCGAAATCAGCAGCATATATCTTTGTTTATGGTTCTTACCAGAAAGTTTTGTAAAACTTCACATGCCCATTAAGATAAATGTTTTTTTTTATTCGACCAAAGAGGTTTATAAGTACTTATCATTTGCAAACATTTTGTGATGTATATATGTTAATAAAATCTGATGCTAGCAGCACATGGATTTTGCTATATGATGCAATGAATTTACTTCTTTCACAGTGAAACATGATGGATAAGATCCATAACACAATGATTTTAACATTGAATTTGGCACTTTTCCAGATGATAACATGTAAAATTATTTGGAAGCACCCAATTAACTTGTATTTCACATAACAAAAATTGACACTTATCGATATTGATAGCACCTGCAATTAGCAATATAGTCAATAATTAATTCACCAATTTGGAGTCATTTTTCTTAACGTAGCTTCATTTTTGACGATATTTTCGTCAATTTGGGGCAAAATATCGCCAAGTAGACATTTATTTTATTTATCACATTTTTGCATTTTATTATCGCATATTTAACACTTTACAACAAAGTTGAAAAGTGTTTATGACTTTGTTCATTCTGTCTGTCTGTCTGTCTGTCTGTCTGTCTGTCCGTTAGCACGATAACTGCCGTAAAAATGACTTAATCAAAATGAAATTTTAGTATGTTGTTCAGACGGTCTGTAGGACCTATGGGAATATAAATGAATAATATCACACAATTAGTTTTGGATTGAACCCGGGTTGAAAAAATGAAATACATTGAGCCCTATGGGACCTAATTTTTCTAACATTTTTTAAGCGGATTTAAAATTCACAAATTGCTTCGAAAATTTTAGGTAATAGTCAAATTGTTCCATAAAATATATAAAAAAAAATTCAGCTAAATATATTCAGTAGTTTTTTAAATAAAAATTAAAATAATAATTACACATCTTATATGAAACGATCACGTGACCATGATATGAAACGATCACATGACCCACTTCAAAATGAGATATGGCATCCATCTTGTTTCAAATTCGTGATTTTTTAAAGTTCTTTTTAACACTTTGCAACAAAGTTGAAAAGTGTTTATGACTTTGTTCATTCTGTCTGTCTGTCTGTCTGTCTGTCTGTCTGTCTGTCTGTCTGTCTGTCTGTCTGTCCGTTAGCACGATAACTGCCGTAAAAATGACTTTATCAAAATGAAATTTTAGTATGTTGTTCAGACGGTCTGTAGGACCTCTGGGAATATAAATAAATAATATCACCCAATTAGTTTTTTATTGAACCCGGGTTGAAAAAATGAAATACATTGAACCCTATGGGACCTAATTTTTCAAACATTTTTTAAGTAAATTTAAAATTCACGAATTGCTTCGAAATTTTTAGAAAATATTCACATTATCCCATAGAATATATAAAAAAAAATTCAGTAAAATATGTTAAGTAGTTTTTTAATTAAAAATTATTTAATATAGGGAAAAAAACAAATTCAATTAAATTCTGACTTTGGGATATCTTCCAGAAAGAAAAGAGAGATATATTATATAATAAATATCTCTCCATTTGTTTAAACGTTTTGCATATGGGAGTGGCTTCACATTTCAAAATAAATTAGGTAGATAACAATTTTTCATTTTTTTAAATTTTATATAACTCTTCATGATAAATTTATTTGATGGCATTTTTAATGCACTTTCCTACGTCCTAGAGCAGGGGTGGCCAACCCAAATGACCTTGCGGGTCACTTCGGAAAAACATTATAATCCCGCGGGCCGCATATATATATATATATATTTCATTGCCAATGGCTAGGCACTTGACTCATCGCTGCAATGCAATACTGCCCACTTCTAAGTATGTATAAAAACAGAAGCAACGTGATAAAATAGAAACAGTTATGGGATTTATCTGTTACAAAACACTACACTAAAAACAAAATTATTGCACAAAATAATGAGGGCCGCAAAATTATTCAAGGCGGGCCGCGGGTTGGCCACCCCTGTCCTAGAGAGTTAAAATTTGGTACACAGCTTAAATTTGTTGAACATTTTATTCGACAAAAATTTGATGGATCTTTAAATATAGATCATACATTTTTTTCGAAATGGCCTGAAAATAATCCCCGTTCACTTCTAAAAATCATTGTTGTAATATTGTTAAAAATTCTGATGTGGACAGCACATGTCTTTCCCTGCAGACTCATATTCGTTCTTTTTATTTATTTTTTCCATGACGTCATTTGAATTAATTTCAGTTGTTTTCGATGAAGTTTTTAAATATAATAAATTATCGTAGTATTATGATAGTTTTAAAAATATTACCGTGGAATGTATCGCTTTTCAGATATATTTAAACCAGGCAATTTTTATTTCAATGCCGTCATTTGAATGAAGTTCATGTTTTTCAATGAAGGTTTAATTTTTCAAATATAATAAATTAATGTAGTATTATGATAAGTTTTAAAATATTACCGAGGAATGTATTGCATTTTCGAGTGTTTTAAATAAAATTGCATTGAAGTTGGAAAGTGTTTCATAATCAATGCTTTAAGCATGATTGATCTTTCTTGTTAATTCATATTGAGTGTTGTATCCATCCTAAAACTACTTTATTTCTGCTTAAATTCTGTGCATCTACATACTAAAACAACACAATGACAATATATTTGAGTTTAAATTCTCATTCAAATTTGATTATTTCTACAATTAAGCCTATTTTCCACCTATGTAAAATGTAAACAGCAAAATATGTAGAATGAGTTGTATTAGAATTACTGTATTTCTTTAACACAAAATAATTCAGTCCATGGAGTCTGCATGGCTGATATGAATGAAATATTAATTGATTTTATAAACAGAAGGACGATATTTTTCGATGAAGTTTTAAGCATAAAGTTTATGAATTGTAGCTCCATGGTCTTAATTTAAAAAAACAAACAAATTATTATAGTATTGTGATGAATGAAATGGAGAAAGTTATGAATGAAATCCTGCTTTTATAGAGAGATCCAGGCGTGTTATTTTTTCTATGACGTCATTTGAATTAATTTCAGTTGTTTTCGATGAAGTTTTCAAATATAATAAATTATCGTAGTATTATGATAGATTTAAAAATATTACCGTGGAATGTATTGCATTTTAGAGATATTTAAACCACGCAATTTATATTTCAATGCCGTCTTTTGAATGAAGTTCATTTTTTTCAATGAAGGTTTAAGTTTTCAAATATAATAAATCAATGTAGTATCGTGATAAGTTTTAAAATATTACCGAGGAATGTATTGCATTTTCGACTTTTTTAAATAAAATTGCATTGAAGTTGGAAAGTGTTTCATAATCAATGCTTTAAGCATGATTGATCTTTCTTGTTATTTATCACATAATATTACATACGAAAAGAAAACTAATTTCACTATACTTAATACATTTTTTTAAATTTATGTAATTCGCCAAATTTTTGATGGATGGTTAGATGTCAAAATACAAACCTATTACATAAAATACCGTCTCTTGTGAATGGAACGAGCTAGATGCATGAGCATGATGTTAAATTTATAGTATAATATTACATATGAAAAGTGAACATATATCACAATAGTTATATTTTTTAATTTAATGTGATTTTTTTTATAAATTTATTTCAAAAATGTGCATTTTCTTGAGAACGGTTCACGCTAACATTTTAAAGTTTGTTTCAATCGTTTGTTAATGAAAATTGACATAAGAAATGCCTATTTACCTAACATTACTGAAGGTTTTGAATTTTTAATGACTTTTCAAAATTTCATTCAAAAATTGGGGTGAGGGAGGGGGGGGGGGGGTCTTTCGAACATTTGATTGCTTTTAAAATTAATAGACTTCCAATATATACCGATTGCAATTTCTGTACCAAATTTCGTTCGAAATGCGCCATTCTTTCGTGATATGGCTTCCACAGTTTTACGGAGACACACATGCAAACACATAGAGACACACAGATATTTAATTACAGACACACAAATTTAATTTAATATCTCTTAAAAAGAGAAGAAAATGGTACTGCCTTTTGTTTTTCGATAAAGTTTCAAATAATACCCATTTTACTTTCTTGCCTGAAATTCTATATACCTGTTAATAATACTAGAAAAATAAACGTTATTTCACAATACGATTGTTAAACACAACTACATAAAAATCTCTTTTATCTATAAGTTTGTTCTTCATAATACTTATTTCACTAATATTAATGTTTTAATTTGACTTTACTCCATTTAAAAAAATCTGATGTGAGCAGCACATAACTTTCGCTACAAATTAAAATTTATTTTCTTATTTTTATTTTCCCTGCAATACATGGTAATGTATAGGGAAAGTATTGGAATCATGTCGAAAATCGCAACTCGAGTTTTCGACGGATCTATTTGAGGCCTCTAGAATACGAAAAAACTATTTTTAGCGTGACATCTGTCTGTGTGTCTGTACAATTTATATATCCACTCTAACTCAAAGACTAATTGACCGAATTTCATAAAATTTGGTAGGTAAGTCACTTGGGTGTGACCCAAGTGCTGATTAATTTTTGGTATGATTCGAAAAATAAAACCCCTCTTTTTTGTGAAATGGCCTATAAAAATTTCATGTGTCCACTCTAGCTAAAATACTAATTGACCAAATTTTGCAAAATTTGGTAGATAAGTTACTTGTGGGATATTCTGGTGCTGATTCGATTTTAGTACGCTTCGGAAAAGAACAACCTGGCTTTTTTTACGAAATGGCCCGCAAACATAGCCAAAATAGGAAATAAAAAGACTACATATGATGAAATGTATCAATTAAATTCTTGTTTCATAAGCAATTTTTGACGGGGGAAAAGAATATAACACACTCCATTAAACTTTCGGACTAACCGTTCTCAAGATATTTGAGATTTCTTGCATTTTTGTTACGCCGCTTTCGGAATTTATTCAATTTTCGTTCTCATTTGGTAACTGGACTCATTTTCACCGGTGGTGTTGAAAAAAAACGAAAAAAACAAAAATATCTCGAGAACGGCTAGTCCTAGTGTAAAGGGGTTGATCTTATTCTTTTCTTCGTTAAAAATTACGTATAAAACAAACATTTAATAGCTATATTTCAGCATACGTAGTTTTTTAGTTTACATTTTGACGATTTTTGCGGGCCATTTCGCAAAAAATGGCAGGTTATTTTTTCCGAGTCATACCAAAATATAATCAGCACCAGGGTGACTTACAAGAGACTTATCTACCAAATTTTGTGAAATTCGGTCCATTAGATTTTCAGCTAGCTTTTGCGGGCCATATCGCAAAAAAAAAAAGCGGGTTCTTTTATCCCGAATCGTACCCAAAACTAATCAGCACCAGATTCGCCCACAAGTGACATACCTACCAAATTTTATGAAATTCGGTCCATTAGTTTTTTAGTTAGAGTGGATACAAAATCTGCACAGACAGACAGACACACAGACGTCACGCTAAAAATGGTTTTTATGTATTCTAGAGGTCTCGAAACGTGTAGATCCGTCGAAAACTCGAGTTGCGAATTTCGACATGATTCCAATACTTTCCCTATACTTTACCATGTATTGCAGGGAAAGTAATAGGTTTTTCTTATAGTAGATATTTATATTCTTTCCAAGATATTGAATTTACGTCAATTAGTCGACATTTTCATTGATTTAGTGTCATTTTTATCCATTTGGCGAGATTTTCGTTAATTTGGCAACATTTAAAAAAGTTGCCAAGCTTGCCAAGTTGGCTATATAGCCAAATTCGGCGTAAAAATCTCGCCAAGCATTATGGAAGGAGAAATAAGTTATTCTTATAGTAGGTAAATAACTATTGGCGTTCAAATACAAAAGTATTACGCAAAGTATCTTTTTTTATGAATGGAACGAACTAGATTCACGAGAATGATGTCACCAAATTTATCGCATGATATTACATATGAAAAGTGAACATGTTTCTCAACAGTTAAGATATTTTTTTTAATTTATGGGATTTTTTGATAAATTTATTTTAAAAATGTGCAATATCTCGAGAACGGTTCATGCTAGCGTTTTAACGTTTATGTCAATCGTTTTCTGAGGAAAAATTACATATGAAATGTCTATTTGGGTAACTTTATTAAAGGTTTTGATTTTTTGATAATTTTTTCAAAATTTCACTCGAAAATTTGGGGGGTCCTGAACATTCTATTATGTTTAAAAACAATAGACTTCCAGTATTGCCGGATTGTGATTTTTGTACCTAATATCAGTCGAATCGCTCTCTTTGTTCGTGAGATATTGTCTCCACAGACTCATTGACACACACACTTTCACATACACACACACAGACATCACCTCGAAAATGTTTGATTCGTGATCAGGGATGCTTGAAACGTGCTCTCCCGTCGAAAACTCGAATTCGAATTTTCGACCCCGTCACAATACTTTCCTCATACATTATGTATATAAGGAAAGTAAAAAGGAAAGAAAAATTTAAGACGTTTTTTAAGAAATACTACATTTTAAAATGCCATTAAGATTAACGTATGAACGTAAATTCTACTTAATAACCTACATTCCAACATTTTGTAGCTAATACAGATAAACTTTTCTATATCTAATAAATTTTTAATCCTCACCTTTGCAGAAAACTTTTTAAATTTTAATGTTTTTTCGGGATACGATAAAAAAGATTATAGAGCAAGTTGTTCCTTTTAGAGAAATGAAAAGTATTTAAAATTCTTTCCATTCCCAAATAAAACTGCTTTCTATTTTATATCGAAGTAAATACAAGTTCCACTTTGAGCATTTAAACTGTTCTTAACCTCTTTATCGCATTCCACTCTTAGCAAATTAGTTTGCAATTTTAAACATCGCTCTATTGTGCCGACCATTCCAAATGTTATTGCAAAAATAAAATTTTTGATGTAACATTAAATGCAACGAATTTTTATCGAGCACTGTAAAATTCATTTTCCAAATGAACACTTTAACCGGCACGTAGGAGGTGGGTGCTGTGAATTTAATAACATTTCGCTTTTGCAACATCTCTTATATTCTATATTTACGACTGCAAACGAGTTTTTTTTCACACTAATATTTTATTTAAAGATTGCATGAAAGGGGACGTTTGAAAACGTGTTTTTCTCAGATCAGTGTTTTTCTTAGATCAGTGTTTTTCTTAGATCAGTGTTTTTCGTAGTTCAGTGTTTTTCGTAGTTCAGTGTTTTTTAGATCAGTGTTTTTGTTAGATCAGCGTTTTTGTTAGACCAGTGTTTTTGTTAGATCAGTGTTTTTCTTAAATCAGTCTTTATCTTAGATCAGTGTTTATCTTAGTTCAGTGTTTCTTTAGATCAATGTTGTTCTTAATGTTTCGCTTTTGAAGCATCTCTTATACTCTACATTTACTACTGCAATCGAGTTTTTTTTACAGTAATATTTTATTTAAATATTGCATGAAAGGGGACGTTTGAAAACGTGTTTTTCTCAGATCAGTGTTTTTCTTAGATCAGTGTTTTTCTTAGATCAGTGTTTTTCTTAGTTCAGTGTTTCTTTCAGATCAGTGTTTTTGTTAGACCAGCGTTTTTGTTAGACCAGTGTTTTTGTTAGATCTCAGTGTTTTTCTTAAATCAGTCTTTATCTTAGATCAGTGTTTATCTTAGTTTTTTTTCAGATCAATGTTTTTCTTAATGTGTCGCTTTTGAAGCATCTCTTATACTCTACATTTACAACTACAATCGAGTTTTTTTCACAGTAATGTTTTATTTAAAGTTTGCATGAAAGGGGAAGTTTGAAAACGTGTTTTTCTTAGATCAGGATTTTTCTTAGATCAGTGTTTTTCTTAGATCAGTGAGTTTCTTAGATCAGCGTTTTTCGTAGTTTAGTGTCTTTTAGATCAGTGTTTTTCTTAGATCAGTGTTTTTGTTAGATCAGTGTTTTTCTTAAATAAGTCTTTATCTTAGATCAGTGTTTATCTTAGTTCAGTGTTTTTTTAGATCATTGTTTTTCTTAAATTAGTGTTTTTCCTTGATCAATGTTTTCCCTAGATCAGTGTTTTTCAACGCAGTTGTACAACGATATCCTAGGGCTTCCGCTACGTGATTGTTGTGTGAATTTTCTAAAATATTAACAAAAACGCGGGAAACATGAATGCATAATTTGCCCCACAATAGATTTCTTATCATTTTGGCGTTTCACCATCAAATTTAATCCCGGATTCCGCGACCAAAAAATTTAAAAACCACTGTCTTAGATTTTAGAGTTGACATCTTTCATAAGTTTACGCATTCTAAATTTAATTTCATTTTTTTGGGGCTTCGTTAGAAACAGGAATCCCATTAATGAGCTGACCGTATCCGTCTGTACACCTCCCTCCCCTTATTACTGGTATTATTTATTATACCAATAAACAAAAAAATTATACATAATTAAATTCCAAACAGTTGGGAGGGGGGAGAGGAAAAATTAATGGAATTAATTTTTATTTTGTCCCTCAGAATTAAGTATAAAAAGCATTAAAATGATTGGAGCACATTCATTATATTGCAGTTTTTGTAAATTTCTGCTAGCTCTATAAAGGGCCAGTTCTCTTTCTTCCGATTATATCAAATTCTAATCAGTACCAGTATAACTAATGAGTGATTTGACTGTAAATTTGATGACATTTTGTCGGCCAGTTTTGAGCTCGAGAAGTTACTTAAAGCAGTCAAAATAAAAAACAAAACATCGCAATTGCACAATTTATATCGCAGAACAAAACGAAAGATACCATTCGGCAGGGATTAATTAATGTCTTCTACAAATACCAATATTTAAAATTTGTTCAACGAGCCGTTTCCAAAGTTATTTTGGGCATTTACTCCGAAATTTTCAAGGACAAAACTTATTGATCATAACATATTCAGATTCTATAGACAATTTCATGCGGATTTTTTAAAAAAATACCATTTTAAAAGGATTTTTCATCTGTTTGTAAGTGTTTGAAATTCGGTGATCCTTATATTAAATGGGTTTAAAGGATATTTTTATGGGTTATGTTAAATATAAAATTTCGAATAAATTTCGAAGTTTCCATTTGAATTAAAAAAAATTCTATCTAGTTCTAGACTTTTCAATAAAACAGCTGGATGTTAAGTTTCGGAAAAAGCCATTAATATTTGTGACAGCTATCTTTTACTAAAGAAAGGCAGATAGATAGACGGGCGGACATCACTCTAAAAATAGTCGAAACGTGTTCAGGAGGCCCTAAAACATATATTGGCATCAAAATCTCGAAATCGAAAATTTCTGTAGAAACAATACTTTATTCTATAGCACGAGAAAGAAAATATAAACAGCATCAGCTTTTTAACACTTTACAACAAAGTTGAAAAGTGTTTATGACATTGTTCATTCTGTCTGTCTGTCCGTTAGCACGATAACTGCCGTAAAAATGACTTAATCAAAATGAAATTTTAGTATGTTGTTCAGACGGTCTGTAGGACCTATGGGAATATAAATGAATAATATCACCCAATTAGTTTTGGATTGAACCCGGGTTGAAAAAATGAAATACATTGAGCCCTATGGGACCTAATTTTTCAAACATTTTTTAAGCGGATTTAAAATTCACAAATTGCTTCGAAATTTTTAAGTAATATTCAAATTGTTCCATAAAATATATAAAAAAATCAGCGAAATATATTCAGTAGTTTTTTAAATAAAAATTAAAATAATAATAACACCTCTTATATGAAACGATCACGTGACAATGATATGAAAGTATCACGTGACCCACTTCAAAATGATATATGGCATCCATCTTGTCTCAAAATCGTGATTTTTAAAGTTCTTTTTATTTCATATTGAGTGTTGTATCCGTCCTAAAACCACTTTATTTTGGTTTAAATTCTGTGCATCTACATACTAAAACAACGCAATTACAATATATATGAGTTTAAATGCTCATCCAAATTTGCTTATTTCTACAACGAAGCCTATTTTTTACTTCTGTGAAACGAAGCCTATTTTTCACTTCTGTGAAATGTAAATAGTAAAATATGTAGGATGAGTTGTATAGGAATTGCTGTATTTTTTTAACGCAAAAGAATTTAGCTCATGGAGTCTGCATAGCTGATATGATAGAAATATTCATTGACTTTACCGAGAGAAGGACGATTTTTTGCGATGAAGTTTTAAGCATAGAGTTAAATTACTTGTAGCTCCATGGTCTTAATTTTTAAACAAAATAAATTATTATAGTATTGTGATGACTGCCATGAATGGGAAATTATTTATGAATGAAATGTTGCTTTTATAGAGAGAGCCAGGCGTGTTATTTTTTCTATGACGTCATTTGAATGAATTTCAGTTGTTTTCGATGAAGTTTTTAAATATAATAAATTATCGTGGTATTATGATAATTTTAAAATTATTACCGAGTAATATATCACATTTTAGAGATGTCTAAACCAGGCAATTTATATTTCAGTACCGTCATTTGAATGAAGTTCATTTTTTTCGATGAAGGTTTAAGTTTTCAAATATAATAAATCAATGTAGTATTGTGATAAGTTTTACCGAGGAATGTATTGCATTTTAGACATGTTTAAAAAAAATTGCATTGAAGTTGGAAAGTGTTTCATAATCAATGCTTTAAGCATGATTGATCTTTCTTGTTATAATTTCCCACGGTTCCAGTTCACCTTGAAAATATGCAAGAATTTAATATAAAAATTCCCTAAGTTCTTAAATAGAGGTAATATTTTATACAGAAATCTATATTCGTCTTCAACTTATTCAAGATGCATTGCCCTATAAAACAGGAACTTTGCAGAAATAGATTTCAAAGATTATTGACTGGGGGTCAGAATATTTAAAGTAAATTTCTTGAAAAAATATTGAGTCATCAAAACGCGGGAAAAGATTAACGATACGCACATTCTTTTGGCTGAGAAATTCCGTCGATGCCAGAGGCTAAAATATAGTTTTAGATGAAATATGGCCGTGATGAAGCCATCTTACTTCCCTCCGATGGGTCCTTGGGATCAAGAATTTATTTGGCTTGGTTATTCATTTTTATGATAAACCACTTTTCGAGGAACTCTCATTAGAAGCTCTATTATAATGAAAAGTAAGTACGCACTCAACACCAATTTAATTTTTTTAAAATATCAATTTATTTTCATAATATTTGAGCAATCGCTCTTATCGGACATATTTAATTAAAGCATAAAATCGTATTTTGGTGATTAGTTACAAACCGGTGACTTACGCTTTTAATAATTAGACGCTTTGAATTTTACGTTTTACGCTTTTAATATATATATTTTTTACGTTTTCAATAAATAGAAATAGGTATATATACCCATTCCTAATTATTAAAAGCGTAAAATATTAAGTTACTGGTTAAGTTACCTGTATTTAGGTGATAGTTACAGATCGGTAACTTAATACTTTACGCTTTTACAAATTAGACATCGGTATATATATATATATATATATATATATATATATATATACACAGGGTGTATATGAACTGATGGTCAGAACCGTAAGGAGTTATAGAACTCACCAAAACAAACAACTTTCACAATATAATGTGGGGTCGGAAAGCAACCGGGGAGCCGCGAGAGGGCGCTTTCTTTGGGAGTGCATGAAACGTCGTGCCAAAATGGAGTGAAGTGAAGACGAATACAGTGAATACGATTAATGGAAACTAATTGACAAAATGTTCAGAACAAATGCTCAAATGAACGACCACCAACTGCGATACAGGCGTCACAGCGGCGACGATTTAGATGTCCCCAGAGAAAAAATTCCAGACAGAACAGACCGGGAGATCTGGGAAGTCACGCCACGGAATCACCACAGCCAATCCATCTGTTCGGAAAGACAATATACAGGTAGTTCGCGCACAAACCTGGTGTAATGTGCTGGCGCTCCGTTCTATTGGAACCACTTAATCACTCGATGATTTGTTGGTACAACACGTAGTAAATCTGGCAGCACCTGCTGGGGGAAGGTGAGGCACTTCTATCCGTCTAGGCGGTCTGGTAACAGATACGGGCCAATTAATTGGTTGTGGATAATCCTTGCCCACACATTCACGAAGAACATTTGCTGGTGGCATCTGAAACGCGTAGCATGCGGACTTACTGTGACGCGGATTTACCATTTTGACGCGACGTTTCATCCACTCCAGAGAAAGCGCCCTCTCGCGGCTCGCCGGTTGTTTTCCAACCCCACATTATTTGTGAAATTTGTTAATAATTAGAAATCGATATTTATATATATATATATATATATATATATATATATATAAATATCGATTTCTAATTATTAAAGGTGTAAAATTTTAAGTTACTGTTTGTAACTTATCACCAAAAAAACACGTTTTTATGTTTTTATGTTTTGATTAAATATATCAGGTGACAACATTTACACAAATATTTATATTACGAGCCATTTCCACCCGCGCTTCGAGTGAACTAAGTGGCTAGTCGTGACTAACCGTAACACCAATACACTTGATAAAATCTCTGAAAATCAGAAACCATTTCAACTTAATGCATAAGAATGGCGCACATTTTGAACGTCTATTAACGTGAAAATAGAGGTATGTAAAACAATATTTCATCTCCAATCACTGTTGCATTATTTTCAACGTTTTCAGAAGCTTAAATGCAAAAACCAATCATAATCATAGATGAAACAAGAAAGATCAATCATGCTTAAAGCATTGATTATGAAATACTTTCCAACTTCAATGCAATTTTATTTAAACAAGTCTAAAATGCAATACATTCCTCGGTAATATTTTGAAACTTATCATAATACTGCAATAATTTATTATATTTGAAAACTTAAACCTTCATCGAAAAAAATGAACTTCATTCAAATGACGGCATTGAAATATAAATTGGCGGGTTTCAACATCTCTAAAATGTTATACATTCCTCGGTAATAGTTTTAGAATTATCATAATACTACGATAATTTATTATATTTGAAAACTTCATCGAAAACAACTGAAATTAATTCAAATGACGTCATAGAAAATATAACACGTCTGGATCTCTCTATAAAAACAGGATTTCATTCATAACTTTCTCCCATTTATTTCATTCATCACAATACTATAATAATTTATTTTATTTAAACAATTTGTTTAAGACCATGGAGTTACAAAAAATTAAACTCTATGCTTGAAACTTCATCGACAAAAATCGTCCTTCTCTTTATGAAATCAATTAATATTTTATTCATATCAGCCATGCAGACTCCATGGACTAAATTATTTTGTGTTAAAAAAATACAGGAATTCTAATACAACTCATTCTATATATTTTGCTGTTTACATTTTACATAGGTGAAAAATAGGCTTAGTTGTAGAAATAATCAAATTTAGATGAGCATTTAAACTCAAATATATTGTCATTGCGTTGTTTCAGTATGTAGATGCACAGAATTTAAGCAAAAATAAAGTAGTTTTAGGAAGGATACAACACTCAATATGAATTAAAAAGAACTTTAAAAAATCACGATTTTGAAACAAGATGGATGCCATATATCATTTTGAAGTGGGTCATGTGATCGTTTCATATCATGGTCACGTGATCGTTTCATATAAGAGGTGTAATTATTATTTTAATTTTTATTTAAAAAACTACTGAATATATTTCGCTGAATTTTTTTTATATATTTTATGGAACAATTTGAATATTACCTAAAATTTTCGAAGCAATTTGTGAATTTTAAATCCGCTTAAAAAATGTTTGAAAAATTAGGTACCATAGGGCTCAATGTATTTCATTTTTTCGACCCGGGTTCAATCCAAAACTAATTGGGTAATATTATTCATTTATATTCCCATAGGTTCTATAGACCGTCTGAACAACATACTAAAATTTCATTTTGATTAAGTCATTTTTACGGCAGTTATCGTGCTAACGGACAGACAGACAGACTGAATGAACAAAGTCATAAACACTTTCCAACTTTGTTGTAAAGTGTTAAAAATATTTTCAGTAGATTGATCAGAAGACTTGAGAAGAATCAGCAGGCGATTTTGGTATTTAAAGTTTAACTCGGCTATTATGGTTACAAATGGAATAAAATCTGCATAAAGTTTGAATTATAAAATACAAAAATATCGTCTGCTATAAATATAAATTAAAATATTTCAAACATACAGAGTTACACATAAAGAGTTAATAAAGAAAATTAATTATATTTTTACTTCGCATGATGGTATAACAAGAAAGATCAATCATGCAAAATGTATTGATTATGAAATACTTTCCAACTGCAATGTATTTTATTTAAACATCTCTAAAATGCGATACATTCAGCGGAAATATTTTTATAATTATCACAATACTGTAATAATTTATTATATTTGCAAACTTAAAACTTCATCGCAAAAAATGAACTTTATTCAAATGACGTCATTGAAATATAAATCGCCTGGCTCTCTATGAAAAAGCAGTAAATATTTCATTCATACACTTTTTTTGCATTCGTTTTATTCATCATAATTCTACAATAATTTATTTTACTTACAAACTTCCTTTCTGGTAGGTCGGACGGTCTGGGTTTCAACAACAACAACTTACAAACTTAAAACCATGGAGGTTAAAGTAATTTAACTCTATGCTTAAAACTTCATCAAAAAAGTCTATAAAATCGTCTGTGTCTCTAGGTACAAACAATGAATGTTTCATTCATATCAGCTATATTGCAGACCCAAGAACTAAATAATTTTGCATTAAAGAAATTCAGCAATTCTTATACAATTCATGTTATAGCTTCATACGTTTACATTCTCCATAGCTGAAAATTAAGCTTCGTTGTAGAAATAATCAAAGTTTGATAATCATTTAAACTCAAATATATTCTAATTGCGTTGTTTTAGTATGTAGATGCGCAGAAATTAAGCAAAAATAAAGTGGTTTTAGGACGGATACAACACTAAATATAAATTAAAAAGAACATTAAAAATCACGATTTTGATATAAGATGGATGCCATATTTTATTTTGAAGTGGGTCACGTGTTCTCTTTATATGATATGAGTGAAATTATTATTTCAATTTTCATTTAAGAAACTACCGAATATATTTTGCTGAAATTTTTTCTATATTTTTTATGGGATAATTTGAATATTTCCTAAAACTTCCGAAAAAATTTGTGAATTTTAAATTCGTTTAAAAAATGTGCTGAAAAATTAGGTCCCATAGGGTTCAATGCATTTCATTGTTTCAACCCGGGTTCAGTCCAAAACTAATTGGGTGATATTATTCATTTATAATAGTCCCATAGTCCCACAGACCGTCTGAACAACATGCTAAAATTTCATTTTGATAAAGTTATTTTTAGGGCAGTTATTGCGCTAATGGACAGACAGACAGACTTAATGAACAAATTCATAAACAATTTTCAGTTATGTTGTAAAGTGTTAGAAACGAATTGTGCGTGCCCAGCTCATGAATTTAGAAGAAGAGAACTGAATGGAGAGCACGCCATTCCAGGTCCTGCAGAAGCAGATGGAAAAGCTCCACTTCAATGTTTTTAGCGACGTGGCTAATGTATAGTCCCTCTCATGGAGTTGGAAGGGAGATGATATTCCTATGGATGAAACGTTTAAAACATAATGCTTTGAGAATTACATTTTATAGTGTCGCTAGTATTAGTAAAGTAGCTGCTATTGTTAGTTGATACAACAGAAAGGCATAGTGTTTAGTATATGTATTTTTGATTGTTTTTAAATTAAGGGTTCCCTCATTATGAGTATAGTCAACCAGTATTTTCTCACAATTGTAGAATAGAGTACATAATATAGGGAGATAAAAATAAATTGAGAGGTAAAATGATTTTGAATATGTAGGAATATTCTTTATTATTTCAGTTCTACTTTACATTGCGGTAATAATTTATATTTTACAGAATTGATAGTTTAAATATATATTTTGGGCCTTTTGCCACGGGAAATGCATGCGTGCACTGTAGGACTACTTATCTCATACTAGCCCCACCTTAATTATTGTCTCAAACGATATTGGTATGGATTTATTTTCTTAATATAAGATTTATTTTTTAATAAACGTCTTAATTCAAACGTCAAAATAAAGAAGGAGACTGATTACTTTATTTCCTTGCAAAAGGATTAAAAAAATCTGATGTGGGCAACACATGACTTTCCTTATATAATGTAATGAATTTACTACTTTTACAGTAAAAACATAGGTTTTTCTTATAGTGGATATTAATATTCTTTCCAAGATATTGAATTTTCGACAATTAGTCGTCATTTTCATTGATTTAGCGTCATTTTTATCCATTTGGCGAGATTTTCATTAATTTGGCAACATTTTAAAAAGCTGCCAAGTTGGCGCCATTCCGCTAAATTCGTCGCCAAAATCTCGCCAAGCGCTATGGACGAAGAAATAAGTTATTCTTACAGCAGATAAATGACTATTGGCGTTCAAATACAAAAGTATTACTCAAAGTATCTTTTTTCATGAATGGAACGAGCTAGATCCACGAGAATGATGTCACCCAATTTATCGCATGGTATTACATATGAAAAGTGAACATGTTTTTCAATAGGAAATATTTTTTTTCATTTTATATGACTTTTTAATATGTTTTTTGAAAAATGTGCAATATCTCGAGAACGATTCATGTTAGCGTTCTAAAATTTATGTCAATCGTTTTCTAATAAAAAATTACATAAGAAATGTCTATTTGCGTAACTTTATGTGCAGTTTTGATTTTTTGACGATTTTTTCAAAATTTTATTCGAAAATTTAAGGGAGTTCTGAGCATTCGATTACGTATAAAAACAATAGGCTTCCAGTGTTTACGGATTGTGATTTTTGTATCAAATTTGGTTCGAATCGGTCCATTCGTTCGTCAGTTATCGTCTCCACAGACTCACTGCCACACACACACACACACACATACTTTTACACACACACACACACACACAGACATCACTTCAAAAGTGTTTGATTCGTGATCAGGGATGCTTAAAACGTGCTCTCCCGTCGAAAACTCGATTTCGAATTTTCGACCCCGTCACAATATTTTCCTTATACATTATGTATATAAGGAAAGTAAAAATTGTCCATATAGTTAGAAAATAGCGAAAATACAAAAAGTTCAATACATTTGAACAGCTGCATTTTACAGAGACCTTATGTTCAACATTGGTTCCAATGAACATTTCTGTCGTCTGCTAGCAAGGATGAGTATTTTTTTGAAGTTTTGATATTCAACTAGCTCTTTTTTTTTAAATCCTTGCTTTAACTGTTCTAGAGTTATAGCTGGTAAGATGTTGAAACAAAAATCTTCGCGATTTATTAGTTTTTGGAACACAATTGCAAAATTTATAAGTTAATTACGTTTCATGGGCATGCAACGTTTTAAGTTCCATTTTTTATCAGTTTGGGCTGTTTAATTCATGACTTAGTCAATTGGTCTTAGGTGTATGATATGCATATATTGTGAGAAAGCCTGAAATTCTATTGCATACCTTTAGAATGACTAAATCGCAGATGTACGTGCTGTACATCAACATAAGGTTTTCATCGTTCAGATAAGCATAATCGATATGCGGTTGATACATGATAGGTCGACACACACTTTGTCTTCTACAATACGTTTAATATTTCGAATAAAGCATTTTACGAATGTAGTACTAGAAAATGTACATGGAGATTCTATTTTACGTTGAAGTCCAAACAATATATGCTTGAGTAGGATGTCGCATATATTTTTAAATTTAAACATTAAATTAAATTCAGAATAATCAGGGTTACAATTAAAGTTACAATTAAAGTTACAGGGTTACAATTAGTTAATTATTCAGGGTTACAAATATGCACAAAACGTTTACACATCTGTATAATATATTTGTGTCTTTAGTAATTGTGTGTTTTTAACAATTTTGTGCTGGTAATAAGTTTGTGTTTTTCCAGAACATGCAGAACTTTTGACCCCCTGGTAACCCACTGGTGATCTAAAAGTGTGAGTATTTGCATATTGCATCCTTCGGTAATATTTGCATCTTGCATCCTCCGGGAGCGGAAATAAATGAAGGCAGACATTTTGAAAAGTTTTTAGGAGGCAGGAAGGCTAGTATCTAGACGACTGAAACTGTGCACTCTTATAATTTCTATCTAACTGTGCTCTCTCTGTGTTCTAGAGCCAGTAGACCCAACCGATACGAAATCTAACTGAGCCAATTTTTAATTAAGACAACTAAGTTCCATATATTCTTAAATAAAATAAAACCTATTAAAAGTGTTACAACTTAATTTTTTAAGAGTATTTATATCTTTGCCTTTCTCAGAATTAAATACTAGTTTAGTAATATTATTTATTTATTTTAAAAAACATTTTTTAATTTTCTTCTTTCGAAAAAAATTATTTTTGCGAACTTACGATCTTTTAACTTTCCTTATATACATAATGTATAAGGAAAGTATTGTGACGGGGTCGACAATTCGAATTCGAGTTTTCGACGGGAGAGCACGTTTCAAGCATCCCTGATCACGAATCAAACATTTTTGAAGTGATGTCTGTGTGTGTGTGTGTGTGTGTGAAAATATGTGTGTGTGTCAGTGGGTCTGTGGAGACGATAACGGACGAACGGATGGACCGATTCGAACCAAATTTGGTAAAAAAATCACAATCTGCAAACACTAGAAGCCTATCGTTTTTATACGCAATTGAATGTTCAGAACCCCCTTAAATTTTCGAATGAAATTTTGAAAAAATCGTCAAAAAATCAAAACCAATAATAAAGCTACGCAAATAGACATTTCTTATGTAATTTTTCATTAGAAAACGATTGACATAAATTTTAGAACGCTGACATTAACCGTTGTCGTGATATTGCACATTTTTCAAAAAAATTATCAAAAAGTCATATAAAATAGAAAAAAAAAATATTTCCTATTGAGAAATATGTTCACTTTTCATATATAATATCATGCGATAAATTGGGTGACATCATTCTCGTGGATCTAGCTCGTTCCATTCATGAAAAAAGATACTTTGAGTAATACTTTTGCATTTGAACGCCAATTTATCTGCTGCAAGAATAACTTATTTCTTCGTCCATAACGCTTGGCGAGATTTCGGCGACGAAATTGGCCGAATGTCGCCAACTTGGCGACTTTTTGAAATGTTGCCAAATTTACGAAAGTCTCTCCAAATGGATAAAAATGACGATAAATCAAAGAAAATGGCTACTAATTGTCGAAAATCCAATATCTTGGAAAGGATATTAGTATCTACTAGAAGAAAAACCTATTTATTTTACTGTAAATGTAGTAAATTCATTTCATTATATAAGGAAAGTCATGTGTTGCCCACATCAGATTATTTTTATTAGACAATAAGGAATATGATTAGGCCTGTGACATTTATCCTTTGAAACAATTGTTCGACGTTACATTCGATTCTTATAAATTATTTAATACTAGCAGATCTACCAAAGATCCACCGTATGATACTACCTTACGTGTATTCACCACCGAAGGTCTGAATTTTGACTTTACAATACTTTCATTTTACATATACTGTGTATTGTAAGGAAAGTAAAAATAAAAAATACCATGAAAAACGTTTTATTGTAGCGTAATGAGAGTGGTTATAAATGTTTTACGATCGTATTCTTTACTTTTTACGATTTATAAATGCCCTTTAAAGGTAGAAGGTCAGTTGAGTTTTCAATTGCGTCAAAAATGTATTCAAAATTAAGATAACGCAAGTCAAAAAACTGTCAAATACAAAAAAAAAATCTGATGTGGGCAACACATGACTTTCCTTATATAATGCAATGAAATTACTACTTTTACAGTAAAAAATAGGTTTTTCTTATAGTAGATACTAATATTCTTTCCAAGATATTGAATATTCGACAATTGGTCGTCATTTTCATTGATTTAGCGTCATTTTTATCCATTTGGCGAGATTTTCGTTCATTTGGCAACATTTCAAAAGTCGCCAAGTTGGCAACATTCCGTCAAATTCGTCGCCAAAATCTCGCCAAGCGTTATGGACGAAGAAATAAGTTATTCTTACAGCAGATAAATGACTATTGGCGTTCAAATACAAAAGTATTACTCAAAGTATCTTTTTTCATGAATGGAACGAGCTAGATCCACGAGAATGATGCCATCCAATTTATCGCATGGTATTTCATATGAAACGTGAACATGTTTCTCAATTGGAAATATTTTTTTTTATTTTATATGACTTTTTGATAATATTTTTGAAAAAATGTGCAATACCTCGAGAACGGTTCATATTAACGTTCTAAAATTTATGTCAATCGTTTTCTAATGAAAAATTACATGAGAAATGTCTATTTCCGTAACTTTATTAGTGGTTTTGATTTTTTGACGATTTTTTCCAAATTTCATTCGAAAATTTAGGGGGATTCTGAATATTCGATTGCATATAAAAACAATAGGCTTCCAGTGTTTACGGATTGTGATTTTTATACCAAATTTGGTTCGAATCGGTCCATTCGTTCGTCAGTTATCGTCTCCACAGACACATTGATACACACACGCACACACACACACACGCGTACGCACACATACTTTCACACACGCACACACACATACTTTCACACACACACACATACCTTCACACACACACACACACACAGATATCACTTCAATAATGTTTGATTTGTGATCAGGGATGCTTGAAACGTGCTCTCCCGTCGAAAACTCGAATTCGAATTTTCGACCCCGTCACAGTACTTTCCTTATACATTATGTATATATGGAAAGTAAAAAAGCCAAGTGATAAGGTTCTTGAGCTACAGTAAATACATATATAACAGAATTTACACATCGCAAGACCTTCAGACCTCGATATGAGGTTTAATAATTATTGGTTATTGGCGTGGATTTATTTTAGTTTCTCAAGAAATTTTTAGATAAATAGTACATTTCAAATATTGCAATGCCAATGAATATATTCTTTTAAATTAAACCGAGTCTAATGTATGATTGTGTTAATTACATTATAAATACAAAAATATACAATATATAATAATGATAAATAATATAATTCGAAAGTATATATATATATATATATATATATATATATATATAATAGTATTAAAATAACATAATATAATAGTGTAATATAAAGTGCAATGTCCTACCCAATAATTCATGCATGTACTCTAAACGAACAACAATATAAAATCTTAAAATAATATAAATTTAAATTACTTAAACATTTTAGTGAAATTTTTGTTTAATAAATAAATTTACCACTAATGTTTAAATTGTAGAGAAAAAAATATTTTCCTCTTCCCCCAAAATGTCGTAAAAATATTTTACTCTTCGATTTTTTATTAATTAATAAATTTATTTTCAGAAGTGTTTTCAATCCTTTTACCCATATCAATAATTGAGGGTTTATTAAAGTTAAATTTTTTGGTTAATTGATAACAAAATATGTAATGAATTTAATTACCCAGAATTTCACATATACAATAATCTGAGAGATTTTTGTTGATTTCGAAAAGAAATTCCGGAAAAGGTGATTTGACATTAACTACGAATAATGCTTCTTCTTCTCCTTCTTTGAACCAAACATTCCGACCTACCGGAAATGTAAGGTATCTGCACTTTGAAGGACATACGGAGCCACATAATGTAACATGTCCGTACACCGTGTGCACAAGAACAGTTTGTGCAGATCCTGCATACACATCATACATCATATATACACACACATGTCAATAAAAATATGCCTAACTCGTGCTTCAGTGAGCTCTAAAAAATTCGAATTTGTACGATAATGCAATACTTTCCCTATACATACACAACTTACTGTAAGGAAAGAAACTGTCAAAGTAGATAGATGAAGTCGATGAATTTCTTAAAATTCATATACGCCTCGAATTTATTTATACAAGATGTATAGCTTGATAACGCAGCAAATTTACCATCGCCAAATTATTGCGCTTCTTGACTGAAGAGTTAAGAATCTTTTCAATAAAACCTTGTGAATTATTGAGCTATTTCCATGCAAAATAAATTGAGGATGCCAGCATTTCTCCGGCTAAGGAACTTCGTCGACGCCAAAACCTTTAAAATACTTGTGGATGAAAAATGACAGTGATCTTATTTCGCTCAGATGGATTGTGTCTAATATATGACTTTATTTAGATTGATAATTTTCGACACAGTGGAGAAACAATAATAGATATTTTGAATGTCAGACCCCACTCGACTTTCTCATACAATTATATTCCATATCAGGAAATGTACCCGTAGGATCGTGACGTAGTAAGTTTTGTATATCGTCATTGGCTGAGACTTATTTAAATATTTTCTTAACTTCAGATCAGATTTATTTCTCATTTAATAAGCTTTATAAATAGTTTTATTATATATACTGTTTCATTCATAATTATATATAGAGACTATACTGGATATTGAATTAATTTTTCATCTTTCTTACAACAATGGTTATTATAATACCTCAATTTGCATTGTCACTTGTTAAAAATATCTCTTCCATTATGGCTACACACTCCAGGGAAAGAAGATGTTTCCAATTGTGGCCGATTTGAAGTGCGGTAGATATTGCGCAACATCGCGGACACACAGACAGATTCTTCCTTTCATTATTATGAATTGTTTATGCATGATTATTTTAATATATATATTAGGATACATACATATACACACACACATATATGAAATATATATATGTTTGCAGCGTCCGGTATCAACATGTGAATAAACATCATTCTTAAAAGATAAACAGTAAAATGCAACGCTCTAAAATACTGCGATATTTTGTTTCTCAAAATTGTATATTTATTCAAATTATTATTTGATGTTATTAAAATTATCATTCTGATTTCATTTACAATGTACAATTCCTATGTATCAATTTATATCTTATTAACCATTATGTTTTTCAAATAAACTTTTGGAGCTGATGATAGTGATGAAGAACTGAATTTTTGATTGAATTCAGAGTCAAATTCATAATTAAAATATAAGGTCCTCATGGACGATATAAGGGCATCTTTTATGTTTGCTTTTCATGTTATCTAACTGCGTCTGTGGACACGGTCGTTATCGGCAATTTTGTTACGAATTACTCTGATCTCATCTAGAATTTCTACAAGCGCACACTTTCATTTCAAGTCTTCTTCATCTGCATGAATGTCGAAATCTCTCTATGCTGTATCTGACTGAATTCAATTATCTGTTCGACTGGGACTTGCATCTCTTTAATGGTGTTATTACGCAGGGCAATTTTTATTGCCGAAGTTCGGCAATTCCGCACGTCAATCATACTTTAGGCTCCTCCTCTTTAACAGGTCCCTTCTCTCTAATGTCGCCAATTTCATTTCACATTCTTTGGTGTGTTTTTCGTATAATTTGAATCTTTTACACCCTAAAGGTGTCTGTAATTTGTTAAAAGTTCTATTATTATTTTTCCATTTCCAGACTTTTGAAATTCTCTCCCGGCAATGATACTTTAGGCCCCGCTTTTCTCAAACGCCCCTCCTTTTTAATATCGCCGTGTTCATTCCAAGAAGCATTATTTAGTGGTTTTTTTTTCGTATAATGTGGATATTTTATATCCCACAGGTATCTGTAATTTGGTAGAAGTTCTATTAATTTTTATAACTCCAGATTCTAACGTAATTGAGCTTCTTCATAGAGTTTCGTCCAGAATAGAGCACCAGGCGCGAAGCGCCTTTAATCTCCAATCTCTAGGTGTGGTTCTTATCTTCATACTGTGACATTATTTCATTGGTCCATAGTTGGAGGTTCGAGGTTTTTGATTTACTGTTTTTATTATTTGTCCTAGCTCCTAGTGTGGCAGTTTGTTGCACATTAAGAGTTTAAGCAGTTTGGGGGGTTGATGCAAATCTGAGGGTAACCTAGCATTTTAGCAGTTTAGGATTTTAAACATTTTGTAGAAAACCAAAGATCGCGAGTTTTCGTTAATATCAACTGATTAAGGTGGGACGTTCCTAGTACCGAATATCAAAGTTAAGTACCGAGCGGGGTCTCTTACGAGATTTAGCCTTGCGATGATCATAGTCATGCAGATTAAATAATAGTTCATTTGGGACAGATGGCAGATTTTTGTAGAATTTAAGCGCTAGCTTTTTGATTTGGGCTCTAACAGTTTTTATTTTGAAGTCTTTCCTAATTACCGAGTTTCTTAAGTATCTAGGGGCTTTCCTTATAATCCTTAGGGTTTTGTTTTGTCTTGTTTCTAATAAGTCTATGGTAGTTTTACAGGCATATCCCCATACGGGTGCTGCATACAGCATTCCCGGGCAGATGACCGATTTATAAATTATGAGTTTATTTTGATAACTTAGATTTCCGTTTCCTATCATTGGGTATAAGGCTCCTATGGTTATATACGCTTTTTTGATTATGTTCGTTACGTGCAGTTTCCAAGTTAGGTGGGAGTCTATCGTTACACCTAGGTATTTAGTAGATTTTTCCGCTTTTAGGGCATGGTTGTTTATGTACAGAGGAGGCGGAGGTTTACGTTTTCTTGAGAAATAAATCCAATGACATTTATTGGGATTTAATTTTATTCGCCATTTTTCCAGCCATGTTTGGAGTATGTCTAAGTGTTGTTGTAGCTGTCTGTGCATTACTGAGACGTAAGGGTGTTTTGCAAGTATCGCGCTGTCGTCTGCATATAGTGCCAGCTCCGTGTCTGGGGTCCTGGGAATGTCATTTAGATATATGTTAAAGAGTGTCGGGCCCAGGATGGATCCTTGCGGTACACTAATTTTAATGAGCTTGGGTGTAGATAAGTTATTTTTTACTCTGACTTGAAAGTGTCTGTTATTTAGGTATGAAATTAAAAGTTTGACAAGTGCGTCAGGGACTTTTAGAGTGATCAATTTGTAAGCTAATCCACAGTGCCACACTTTATCAAAGGCTTTTTGGATGTCAAGAAAAATCGCAGCTGTGGGTGTCTTATTATTAAAACCAGAAGAAATGTACTCTACCACTCTCAGCAATTGATGAGTGGTGGAGTGTTTTGGCCGAAATCCAAACTGCTCCGGAATGATAATGTCATTCTCACTAAGGTGCGTGTTCAGTCTCTTAAGAATTATTTTCTCAGTAATTTTACTAAGTGTCGGCAACAAACTGATTGGTCTGTAGTTGGCTGGAATTGAGGCATCCTCACCAGGTTTATGGATCGCTATAATTATCGCTTCCTTCCATTCTTTGGGGAAATAATTTAGTTCTAGTATTTTATTTATTAAGATGGTCAAGTAAAATATTATATTTAAGGGTAGGTTTTTTACCGCGATATTCCTGATTTTGTCGTGCCCTGGGCTTTTACGGTTTTTAAGGTTTTTGATAATCTCTACTATTTCTTGCGGGGTGGCTGGGTTAATCTCAGCCGTGACCGGGGAGTTCCTGAAATTGTTTAGAGTTTGCCTAACCATTCTTAGGGTGTCCTGACACATTAGATCGTGGTTTGGTTCAAATTGCTTTTCGTAATGCCTAGCAAGCGCCTCTGCCTTTTCTTCGTCTGAGTACGCAATATTAGCGCCATCTATTAGTGGCGGGAGTTTAATTTGAGGTTTTCTGAGTCTTTTAGCGAATTGCCAGAGCGATACGTCTTCCGAGCTAAGGGATTCAATTAACTCTTTATACTGTTGCTGCTTTTCTGCGACAATTTTATCCCTGACTTTCCACGTGAGTCTGTTAAGCTCCCTTTTGAGGGTAGGGTGTCTATTAGCCTGCCATGTCTTACGCATTCTGTTCCTTTGCCTAACTAATTGTTTGACATGGTGGGAAAGTGTGGGCATTTTTGGTGACTCACGATGTGTTGTGGCAGATGCAATAGCTCTCCTGATTTCTGTTGTGAGTGTGTGCGTGGCATAGTCAATATCCGCCGTGCTCATAATGTTGGGTACTGCTAAATGCGGCTCGAAAAGTGCTCTTTTGAATACGTTCCAGTTCACCCTCTCTTGTCCCAAAGAGGCTGGAAGGGGAGTGTTCAAATCGAATGTCACCAGTACCGGTAGATGATCCGAGTCGAATTCATCCAGGGTATCAATTGTGTGCGTAATTGTGCTGCTTCGACGTGTTTGCATTACAGTCGCCATCGCCATCTTGAATGCAAATGAGAAGAGGAAAGGCGGAGCGTAGTGACGTCCAATTTTATCGTCCTCTGATTGGTTCTCTGCTCAGAAATTGAGCAATTTTTATTGCCGATCACGAACGAATTTCGGCAATTCGGCGGCAAGATTTCTTCCCATTGAAATGTATGGTGTTGCTGAAAAATTGCTGGAAGGAATTGCTCCGTGTAATAACACCATAACTTTCGCGTCTGGCTCCGCCTTCATTTCCCTTTGGGCTTATTGGCTGCTGGGTTTGTGCGAGGAAATTATCACTGGCCGGAGATACATTGGTTGTAACTGTTTGAGGCTTTAAGGACCACGTGGTAGTTCAATGTGTGTGGGAATTCTTTATGGCCCCGTCAAAAATTAAATATATATATTAAAATATATATAAATTAAATATATACTTGGTGTCAGCTGGTATGCTGTCTAGTTAGCAGGAGCTAAACTTTTATTGCACAGGCTTCAACTAGATTTTTTTTTTGGTACCACAGCAGGTAGTATTGTAATTAGGCTTTAACTATAACCTTTAAGAATTCATAATTTTTACACTAATGTGAATTAAAAGAAATTTGCCGAGGCGCATTGCCCGGGAACCTGAAGCACCAATGTAGCAAATTTCGATTTTCTGTTACAGACGACATACACACATACGGAAAGTCAGACATACATTTTTACTTTTCTTAAATACAATAATGTATAAGGAAAGTATTGTCACGGGCTCGAAAATTCGAATTCGAGTTTTCGACGGGAGAGCACGTTTCAAGCATCCCTGATCACGAATCGAATATTTTTGAAGTGATGTCTGTCTGTGTGTGTGTGTGAGTGTGAGTGTGTCAGTAAGATTGTGGAGAAGATAACTGACGAACGAATAGACCGATTCGAATGAAATTTGGTACAAAAATTACAATCCGTAAACACTTTAAGCTACCATAAACTTTCGGGTTGGTCGTGTGGTCAGGGTCTTCAATCAATCATTCCGTAAACACTGGAAGCCTATTGTTTTCATACCTAATCGAATGCTCAGAACCCCCCCCCCCCCTAAATTTTCGAGTGAAATTTTGATAAAATTCGTCAAAAAATCAAAACCTCTAATAAAGTTACACAAATAGACATTTCTTATGTAATTTTTCATTAGAAAGCTATTGACATAAATTTTAGAACGCTAACATGAACCGTTCTTCAGATATTGCATATTTTTCAAAAAAAATATCAAAAAATCATATAAAATAAAAAAAAATATTTCCTATTGAGAAACATTTTCATTTTTCATATGTAATACCATGCGATAAATTTGGTGACATCATTCGCGTGGAACTAGCTCGTTCCATTCATGAAAACAGATACTTTGAGTAATACTTTTGTATTTGAACGCCTATAGTCATTTATCTGCTGTAAGAATAACTTATTTCTCCGTCCATAACACTTGGCGAGATTTTGGCGACGAATTTAGTGGAATGTCGCCAACTTGACGACTTTTTTAAATGTTGCTAAATTAACGAAAAACTCGCCAAAGGGATAAAAATAAAGCTAAATCAATGAAAATGACGACTCATTGACGAAAATTCAATATCTTGGAAAGAATATAAATATCTACTATAAAAATAATCTATTTTTTTTTACTGTAAAAGTAGTAAGTTCATTGCATTATATAAGGAAAGTCATGTGCTGCCCATATCAGAGTTTTATTATTATGTAAGATTGTTAAGAAAGTAAAAGGTAACATATTTTCGCGATGCAGTAACCAACCTAATGGAAATAGTACATGTCAAAGCATGTCAGTGATTACAAAATGGTTTACATTTTGTAATCACTGACTGTGTAGGTTAAGAAAGTCTCAATAGTGGTTTTACTTTATTGGTGACTCTATGTTTGAACAAAAAAGTTTGGGAAGTTTTATTTCTTGAGTATATACTCCATTTTAGAAGGCCATTAAGTTTCGTATCTATTTCAAGACCTACATTTAAACACATAATTGAAGAATAAACTTATACGGATTCCAATAAAAATCTTAAAACTTATCTGCTTTGTGCACACTAATTTTTATAACATTCTTGGCAACCTGAACGATACATAAAAAAAGTTGTTTCTCTAAAAAAAGTGCAAAGTACTTACAATTTTGCCGTTCTAAAAACTGTTGTTTAATTTATACCGAAATAAATTTTTCATCTTAAATATTAAAATTCTATTTAGACACGCCTACTTACTCCCATTAAATGTATTTTCAATTTGGTACGGTATTGCATTCTAACAATTTGGAATTTTATGATATATATAAAAGTGTAGATGTGGAATTAAGAGCAATGATGATCCAGTATAGTAAAACTTATTTCCTAAATGGGTATTTATGTTAGCAAATAGAAATAAAGTACTGTGAATTTAATAACATTTCGTGTCCCCAGTTCCTCTTATTCTGTACGTTTATTACTGCAGTCAAACTTTCTAATCGCAATGATCCATTTTAAGAGAGTAAGAAACTGAAATTTCTTAAAATGCTTTGTCATGTAATACAGTTGTCAGTTTCTTAAGAATAGTACGTAAATTACGTTGAGTAGCAAGTGATGATTCTGGTCGCTGTACTAAGAAGAGCATGGTGCAAATTATATATTGTCAGGAGATTTTTGATTACTTTCGCCAATATATTCGTTAAAGAAAATTCTCTTTCGCTTAATAGAGTTTTTATTCGCCAGATTTTATTTTGACGTTCCGTATGAAAAATTTAATTTGATTTATAAATTCATTGAAGAAAGACAAATATTATAGTAGTACACATTACAATTAGTAAACCACGATTTTTGATTTTGATAGTGGCAGAATTCATAATCGCCAACATTTTCGCCAAATCGATTTATTTTCTCAAAATACGCCAATAACGATCGACAACGCAACCCCTGTCAGCAGTTATCCTCAGGAATTGTTGATGCCGAATTTCTGGAGATTTTATTTTGACGTTCCGTATGAAAAATTTAATTTGATTTATAAATTCATTGAAGAAAGACAAATATTATAGTAGTACACATTACCATTAGTATACCACGATTTTTGATTTTGATATTGGCAGAATTCATAATCGCCAAAATTTTCGCCAAATCGATTTATTTTCTCAAAATACGCCAATAACGAACGCCCCTGTCAGCAGTTATCCTCAGGAATTGTTGATGCCGAATTTCTGGACAACAAATACGTTTATTTAAAGTATCAATATGCTTAAACATGAAAAAAATATAGCTAATAACTTTCTAATTATTTTACAAGGTCATAAAACAACTATGATTTATAAAAAACGGTAATCAAATGCTCAAATAATTCCCACAATAGAAGACTAAATTCCAGACATTCACAATTCACTTTTACTCGTATCACATCAACTACAGTTGAACAGTGACCAGCATATATATCCTATGTGGGAAGTTTCGGAAAAAGCACGTAACATATCCTAAACCAATTTACAAAATTTAAAAAATTTTCAGAACTCGCTAAAAGTCGCCAAGGTCAAGTATTCAATTATAGTTGCCAGCAAATGTTGTTCTTCATCGGGAACAGGCAATATGTCGTGATCATATTTTAGATATTCGTAATATTATAGTTAATAAATCATTCTTATTTATTGTTCTGTATTCGTTATTTTGAAATTCGCAATTTTTTAATTTATACTTTTATTATATCAGTACTTAATTTTCACTTTGAAACAGTATTAAGACAGTACGTTTCGAAAGTTATCGACTTTCAAATATAAATTATAATAATATAAATATAAATTGTAAAGTAAAAAATTTAATGTGGGCAGCACATGATTTTCTATATATAATGCAATGGATGTACTTCTTTCACAGTTTAATAATGATGTATAAGATTCACGGTGCAATGTTTTTAGCTTTGAATGGTACATTTGATACTTTTCGTATGACAACTAACAATAGCGATGTCATCCGTAATAACAATATAGTCCATATATTAAAACATTTGAATAATTAATTTATCAATTTGGCGTCATTTACGTTAACTTAGCGTCATTTTTGCAATTTTGACGGCATTTTCGTCAATCTGGTGCGAAATATCGCCAAATTGGCGATAATTCGCTAAATTAGTCACCAAGTTGGCCAAGTTTATTTTCAAGCGTTACAAACAAGCGGAGAAAAGAGCCTTTCTTATATATAAATGACTGTTAGCGAATTGTTAGGCTTTAAAATATAAAATTATCACCCAAAATATCTTTTCTATTACCCTATTATCCCTTAAACTATTTCTCAATTCAGGAGAATAATGTTAACAAATTTATCGCGTAATATTTCATATTAAACGTGGACATATTTTACAATAGTTAATAGTATTTTAATTTTATGTAATTTGTTTGATAACGTTATTTTAAAAATGTGCATTATTTCAAGAATTGTTAATGTTAGCGTTCTAAAGTTTGTGTCAATAGTTTTCTAATGAGGAATTAAGCAAGAAATAATTGTTTTAACGGTACATGGCATTATTAAAGGTATTGATTTCTTGATAATTTTTTTTTTCAAAATTTCATTAAAAAAAAAAAAAAAAAAGTTTTTTTCGCCGGGGGAGTTCTTCCAAACATTCAATTACATGTAACCTCAATAGGTTTCCAGTATTTCTGGATTGTAATTTTTTTACCAAATTTCGTTCGAAACGTTATATTTGCTCGTGAGATATCGCTTTTGAAATACTCGAAATCCAAAATTCAAACAAAAGCGGGCACTTCTGATTGAACATCTAACGCGAAATATTAGCTTAATTCTGCAGGAAGATTTGGAAGAACATAAGGGATTTCAGGAACGCAAAAGCTTTAGTCAGGTGGATTATATCTATATTCCCCCCCATGAACATTTTGATTCCCTTAAATTAATAGAATATTTCTTCAAAATTTATTGCGTCTTCAATTACTTTTCCAAGATACTTTGCTGACTATGTAGGCCATGGAAGTCAAGATATCCCAACAAATACTTTGAAAAATTAATCATACGCAAAAATATAAACGATGTCATGATTCTTATGTCTGAGAAATTGCGTCGTTGGCTGAAGTTAAAATATAGCTTGCATGAAATATAGCAGTGATGAAGATATCTTCTTTTCTCCCGATGGATGCTTGGAAACGAGGATGGAATATTTAGGCCGGGTTATTCATTACATTCTTCTACTACTGCATAGAGAGGGAGTATTGTTTTATCAGAAAATTGTCGAAGTCAATATTTTGGCGATAAGCTACTTTGGTGAAAAGACGGACTGAATGAGACCTAAACCGAGATTCGGGCTCGAGTGGAAGTGCCCGATCCTTATGAAAACTGGTTTTGCAACATTTTAATTATACCTTTGCATCGTCACCCCTAAGTCGAATTTTCGAAATATTAAATCTTTTCGCTGATCTGGAAGTTGACTTTGAGATCGAATTAGACTAAAATTAAGATTCCAGTCAGAGTGGAATTGTTCGGTAATTAAGCATAGTGGTTTTGAGATTTTTATTATTATATCTTTATACCGTCACTCCTAATTCGAATTTTTTAAATGCTAGATTTTTTTTTCTTGATCTTGAAGCTGAGATGGATTGAATCACGTCAAAAGCAAGAGTCTCGCTATAGCGGAAGCGCTCGATAATTTCGGTACACCACCCACTCAGCCGGTCAGTTCAGTGCATATTATACAGAAAACTAGAATCAGATGGAATTTGTAGTAATTTGCTTGAATATAATTTGAATTACCCCAAATTCAAGATCTTCACAGAATTATTTTTTCTATAGATGATAGTATACGCAAGAAGGATGGTAGTATAATCTCTGGAATATGTTAGTTTGAATTAAACTGTGGATGCAAAATGCATTTAAATGCCATATATTAACCAAGATCTGAGCATCATCCAGTGTTGAGGGACAAACCCCTTGTTCTTTTGATAAAATATTAAAAATTTTCACAAAGCATTTGAAAATACTAACCTGTGAACGAAAATTGATTAAAATATCCATTTTTGCTTTCTCATACCATGTAATATATTATACAGAAATTATTGTTTTCACGAACATTTTCGAATTCGAGATTTTGATGCCACTAAAAACCTCCTAAACACGTTTTGACTATTTTTGGAGGGATATCTGTCAGTCAGTCAGTCTGTCTGCTGTCTGTGATCGATTTCTTGTGCAAAAGATAACGGCCACACATTTTAATGACCTTTCACGAAATTTTATATGCGGCTTTATTATAAAAAAATCTATAACTAGATAGACTTTTTTTTAAAAATTCGAGTGAAACTTCGAAATTTAAAAATTTATTTAACATGTCACCATAGGAAAACATTTGACATAATCATGAATAAAAGGGTTTATTTATAGCTCAATGTTCACTAGATTTAATAGTTTCAATTATTGTTAAAAATAGTCGCGATACAGTTTTTTATTCGTGACGTCATTAATCGGGACCTGTAACTTGTCCCTTGGGGACAAGTTACAGGTCCCCAGACAAGTCCCCAGAGGTACGTTGTCAAGTATGGTATCAATCAAACTATCTTTTCAAGCGCTTTAAAGTTAAGGGTAACATGATATAATTGTAATCATTTAGACCCATGACACCAATTTTTTAAAATTTTACTTATAAAATTTCAAATAAATAAAATCTACTACAAATGGATTCTGCTATGAGAAAGGTGAGTTGAGTTACACTGCAGTTAATTTAATTCTGATATTGCAGACATATGATATAAAACATGAATGTATGACATACTCGGGGAAGCTATGCCAACGGCCGCACCGTGCTGAAAACACCGGTTCTCGTTAGATCACCGAAGTCAAGCAACATCGGGCGCGGTTAGTACTTGGGTGGGTGACCACCTGGGAACACCGCGTGCTGTTGGCACATTTCGGGCACGGTAGCCCGGTGGTTTGCGCGCTGGATTTGCACGCTGCCACAACTGCCGCCGTGTTCATGCGGAGTACGATCACGTTAAACATGTGGGTCCAAAAGTCCTTCCGAGAGGTTGGTGGTAGGGGAAGGAGGGTACGGTCCCTGTGGATGCCCCCCCACTGGGTTCCGATCTAAATTGGGTGGCACTTCCCGGCCGTCCAAACAGTTACCTTACACCTTTCTTGTAGGTCGGACGGTCTGGGTCTCAACAACAACAACAACACTCGGGGAAGCTAGGGCGCGGTAGCCTAGTGGCTAGCGCTCGGGAATTGAACTCGGTAGGCCCTGGTTCGATTCCCGCCACTGCCAAAATTGCCGCCGTGTTCACGCGGAGTACGAACATATGGGTCCGTAAGTCCTTCCGAGAGGTTGGTTGTAGGGTAAGGAGGGTACGATCCCTGTGGATGCGTCTCCCACTGGATTCCGGTCTAAATTGGGTGGCACTTCCCGGCAGTCCAAACAGTTACCTTACACCTTCCTGGTAGGTCGGACGGTCTGGGTCTCAACAGCAACAACACTCGGGGAAGCTAGATATTTTTTTATCATAAGACATTTTCAGGGAAATGCTCATTATAAGTGAGTTTATAATAAGAAGATACGTTTATTATGCTTCAAAAATGCGTTTTACCTAAATTTTGGGCAAAATTTCAAACAAAAGAATGTTTCAACACTCACAACTAAGAGAAATAATTTAAAAAGTAAGCCTTTAAAGTAAGCTTAGATTTGTGCTATTCATTAGGTGTTCTTTACGATAATCACATTTTATTTAAATTTCTTTTCTGGGAAGAATATTTAACAAGAGATCAGAAAAGTCTATTAGTTTCTTGTAAGAAACACAGAGCTTTCTAAGCCTAGAAATCTGTGAACGAGAGAGAGTCTAGTGTCGCAAAGATTGACATTCTATTCTTGGGCGATGTTTCTGTGTGTTGCAAGGCCACTTGCAAACCCATTTTGTGTATTTGTATAATATTCTTCTAACTGGGTTATTACTTTGCCTCTAAATACTGTATTTGATGATTGCTGGAGGAACACAACAGATTTTAGAGGTATTGGTGGACAGGAGGTGTACTATATTTAAAGGGGAAAGTTTAATTAAAAAAAAAGTTTGTTAATATATGTAGTATTTCAATATTTGTTCTATTTTTCTATAAAGATTACGCTCTTAAAACTTATCTTGAATTAATAATTGGTGTTGGAATGTTTGAAATAAAACATTAATCGATATACGGAAAGAAACCTTTCATAAATCAATATATGAAACAAAATTATTAAAAAAATAGGAGAATGATTTTAAAATCACTAAAATGAGCATTTTTTAAGAAAATGGCACATGTGCCTCCAATTTATTCAAAATATATTGCTAAACTTTATCACATCGAAATTACTAAGCTGAAGATCAAAATATTTTCAACAAATTTCTTGCGAATTAATTATCCATTTCTACGTAAATCCTGCCAACATTCTTTTGGATAAGATATTTCTTCATTGTCAGATGCTAAAATATAGTTGCAGATGAAATATGGCTCTGATTAAGTCCCTATATTTCCATACGATGGATCCTTATGAATTTATGGGATTAGGGTATTTATTTGTATGATAAGACACTGTTGGGGATGTTCATTAGCATTGCATTATAGTGAAAAACAATGGCATCAGATTTCATATAGAATCTCCTTAGTGCATATTGTAAAACAAAGTAACTATATCTCCTGTAAATTGAAGAAATTTAGATACCCTGCTATAAGCAGAAAGTTTTCTAGTTACGTATATAATTTTACAGCCGACGTGGTTGTCGAGTGGTCAAGGCAAGTGTTTTCGTAGCAATCGCTCGACCGCCACGTTGTGGGTTCGAGCCCCACGTAAGGCATGGATGTTTGTGTTGTGGGCGCAATGTGATCCGCCCCCCTCTGGTGCGCCTGGGGCAACGTCAATGGACGGCTAAATGGTTCACACTCTGACCTTCGTCATTCGCCTTTATTACAGCGGCCAAAGTGCCTGGCCATTTGAAAAAAAAAGTATATGATTTTACAAGAAAGTGTTCTTCGGTGGATGCTTGCCGTTCTTAGATTTTATTGAATTGCAATGTTTGATTTGATCTCTAATATTTTTATATGCACAAGAGTGCTATTTTGACCCTAAACTACAGCTTAGCCCTCCTCCTAATACCATGGGGGTCATTGGTGACCAAAATATGTTTTTTTGAACAATTGTAGCTTGTTTTATTGTAAAATAATGACAAAATTTACTTCAATAAAGAATGTATTTCATTTGTGACTTTATAATATCATATAACATGTAATTTTATTTTACCTTGGATCCATTACACACACACACACACACAAACACACACACATTAAAAATAATAATAATAATAATACTGACGAGGACTCTGCAAACTCAACGATACTTATTGAAATCGAAAAAGTAGGTATTATGTCAGTTATTGTGGATAGAACCACCACTGTAATCCTAGATGCTATAATAATTAAAGTGGTATCACGTCTACTTCAATATTTAAGCATAAATTAAAGACACAAATTATAGATAAAAAGGTCATTTAATCAAATAAAATCATCCTATAAGACGTAAAAATATTAAAAGGCCAGAGCGCTTTCGGGCATCACCATGCCCTTCATCAGTGGCTATATGAAAAATTACCGTGGAAACAAGCTTATATATAGACCAAATCGCAAGACAAAATTTGCATAAATCAGCTATGGTATAACGACAATTAAAGGCATTATAAACAAGCTATTAAAGATTAAACAATTACAAAATTACAATGAAGTGTTATAAACGGGGGATTTAAAATTTAAGCAAGTATTAAATACAAACACAAAAGAAAATACAATGAAAAATGCCCAAATTTCAGCCAAGCATAAATTACATTAAAATGAAACGTCACAGATAACTGTGTAGAGGTTTGACACGTATAGAGTTGAGAACGTGTCGCCGAGCGTAATTTAAAATTGCACAGGATCAAAATTACAAATAGAATCACGGTACATATAAATAAACAGGGATTCATAAAGAAGAATATTGCGAGGGTTATTGCAACGAATTAAAAGGAAAGTTTTTTCAAAAAGGGTTGAAAGTTATCATTAACAACACATTGGGCAAGAGCCGTAGAAAATTTACCATTCTTGAAGTCACGAGCATGTTCAGCTAAACGGATACCAGCAGTACGTTTAGTACTACCAATATAAAACTTGTAGTCATTATGAGGAGTTAAAAGGCGTACAACATAAACACCAGCAAGGCTTTTAAAGTTATGGGTTAACTTAGTTATCCCTAAACTTATCCGTACGAATGTGATTGAATAAGGTAGTGACATTCGAGTGAGCAGGTTTAAATTTAAATTCATTGCAAAATTGAATGAGGGGACGGAAAATCTTCGGATGATACGGAAGACAAGATTTATACGGCATAAGGTCAACAACAGCAACAAGTTTAGGACTATGTTAAATAAATTTACGGCGAATATGAGCGAAAATTTTATAAATAAACTCAAAGGAATAAGCGGATTCATGGCCAAGATTAAATATACAATTAATTTCATTAGTTAAAGCCGAAACAGAAGAGCAAACGTTTAAAGCACGATTAAAATAAGCGTTAAAGGAAGCTTTTTTAGAGGATATAGGATGAGATGAATTAGCAGGGATACAAGAATTAGTAAAAGTGGGTTTACGAAAAATAGAGGTATGAAAACCAAGTGGGTTACGGGAAATAAGAACATCCAAAAACGGCAAAGAAAAATTGAACTCATGCTCAACTGTAAAATTAATAGAGGGGTAAAAATCATTAACTTTATCCAAAAGATTAAGGAGACCATTTAAATCATGATCCCAAATAATAAACACATCGTCAACATAGCGGCACCAAAGGTTTAAGCGTTAAAAGAATCAAAATTTCGTTCTCGAGCTCCTGCAAAACAGCTTCAGCAAAAATGCCAGATAAAGGGCTACCCATAAGGGCACCAGAAGTTTGCAAGTAAATAGCGTCGCGGAAACCAAAATAATTTGTCTCCGCAACAATGTTCAATGCAGAAGTTATTGCGTCGATAGAGGGAATTTTATAATTTTGATTTTGAAGTTTTTTAGCTATAATATCAATAGCTTTATTAACAGGAATACTAGGAAATAAAGAAACAACCTCAAAACCACGGAAAGTGCTATTTGGAACAAATTTAGTATTAAACAAAATTTTGAAGAAATTTTCAGTAGAACTAATGGAATAACTATGATTATTAAAAAAAGGTTTAAGAAAATAATCTAGCGCTTTATCTAAACAATAAGTTGGACCGTCACATTTAGAAACAATAGGATGCATGGGATGATTAATTTTATGTAGTTTAATTTGTCCAAAAATTTTTGGAAGTTGATGCGAAGTGCGGAAAGCAGTAGATTTAATGGTAGGAGGAAGATCGGCGGATTTTTTAAGTTTCGCGATCCTAGCCTATCATTAATAACCTCAATCGGGAATTTACCTGATTTCAATCCATATCGGCAATACATTTCTGCATGGAATTAACATAATCGACTTGATTGGCAAGAACAAGTTGCTTAGTCTTATCAGCTGATAAAATAACGAAGTCGGGCATTAGATTTAAGTTTATTAAGTTCCGCGATTTCATTATGCAAAGGAACATCTGAACCAGTATTATTTCTATTTTTACTTTTCTTTTAAGTTTATTCTCATTTTGAAAATTAGTAATAGACCGATACGTAATAAAACGGCCTCTATCCTTATGGCCTTGAGTCATGTGAAATAGAGCATCCCCCACAGGAGGAATTAAATTGACAAAACTAGAATTAACAGGGGGATAAGCAAATTTTAGGCCTTTCTGAAGGGCAATGGAGGAAATAGCCTGAGAAGTACAATTCACAAACGGAAAAGGAATAGGCTTTTTAAGCTGGGAAATAGGGTTAGGTTTAAGCGCAAGAAGGTCAAGATGAGAATATTTAAAAACAGGGTGCTGAGAAGATGGCGAAACATCAGTTATTGTAAAAGTAACTTGATTGGGAGTACAATTAGAATTGTGTAAAGGATTGGACTTAGATATTTTACGAGGATTTTTAAACAATTTAAATCGGTTAGTTCTACTGGAAAAGGTATAGGCTTTTTAAGGTGGGAAAGAAAGGGTTAGATTTAAGCGCAAGAAGGGTTAAGATGAGGATATTTAGTTTACTAATGCCCATACTATTATATTATATGCATCGTTTGTAACCTTTGTGCTTCATGTTAGCTGATGCAGATATCATCAACATACCAAACTGGCCCGTGTATGCAGTTATCTGCAATGAAGGAGCGATCCTAAATGTATTCTTCAATTGTTTTACCCCACTGTCGGAGACAATATAATTAACAGACTGGGCCAGCCAAGTAAAACTTAATACCATAATGCCGCCCAGGCGGTGAAGTGGATAGTGTCATTGGTTGCTGTCCGGTGGGCTCGGGTTCGAATCCCGAGTAAGGCATGGATGTTTATCGAGGCAAGTCAGTCTTCCGCCTTCTGGGTCCTCATCTACAGATGTGAAGCTGCACCCCCTCAGGCCTTCGTCAGTGATGCTTGTCCGTAATAAACTTTGTTCTTTTGTCTTGCCTTATTCGTTCTTTCCTGCGTCACTGGTCCTGTGTCGGTCTTGATATCGATTACAGGAGGTCATTTGAAACAACAACAACAACAACAACAAATACCAGGGCCAACGGCCGTACCGTGCTGAAAACACCGGTTCTCGTTAGATCACCGAAGTCAAGCAGCATCGGGCGCGGTTAGTACTTGGTGGGTGACCACCTCGGAACACCGCGTGCTGTTTGCCATCTCGGGTGCGGTATCCCCGTGGTTTGCGCGCTAGATTTGCACGCTACCACACATGCCGCCGTGTTCATGCGGAGTACGATCACGTTAAACATGTGGGTCCGTAAGTCCTTCCGAGAGGTTGGTGGTAGGGGAAGGAGGGTACGGTCCCTGTGGATGCCTCCCCCACTGGGTTCCGGTCTAAATTGGGTGGCACTTCCCGGCCGTCCATACAGTTACCTTACACCTTTCTGGTAGGTCGGACGGTCTGGGTCTCAACAACAACAACAAATACCATAATACATTACATTAGTATATGCTGTTATATAACGTCTCGCACCCGGGTACAGTCGGTGGAGCTCTGATATAGATAGTTGTAGGTGGTTTGAACCCTTACCTACTTAATACTAGTTCATACAGATGCCCGATAGATGTTGCTAACCGTGGAGTGAACGAATGAAAGATGCCATGGATGAAAAAATGATGAATTGAATACAAACTTGAAAAAAAATGTAAGTACGTTCAGAAAACGAGTCTAGACCATAACTAAAGGACGTAATGTTTTTTTCCTCACTGGGTAGCATACAGTTTGCACTACACGAACTCTTCCCGGCGCTAAGTCAACTGCTCTGCTGCTGCAGAAACGGACCTCAGCTCATTTTCCAAAGGGGATTCTTGAAGAAATGTATTTAAGTTTGTCATATTGGCGCATTTAACGACAAGATTTGTAGCAGTAGCACTTTTCTTCTCAATTGCTTATCTTTCTTTTAATTGTTTTTCTTATTATTTTGCTCTTTTTAAAGTTTGTTAAATTTCGTTAAGTTTTATATTTCACCAAAGAAGGAAATCTAGTGATTTTAAAACATAAGTATATTTTTTTTATCCTTAATGTGCTTCATTTTATGTCGTGATCTTGTTTATAAGCGATTCTACTTGGTTGCATTGGCATACAAAATATAATTACTTAAGTTATGCTGTTTACCCGGAGGCATCAGTAGTAAGTGATATCAATCAGACAATGATGTACGATCAAAAGTGAAGGGTGTAACTGATAAAATATTCTGCTTCAAGTAATTGTGAAAGTTAATGATGGTAGAAATCAAATATTTGCTAAATTTAAAGTTTTTGTCGACGAAAATAATTTTCTGTTCAAATTACGTATTTCTTAAAAGTTGTTTTCTCACAAAAATCCATTCTCCTGCAAGGAATTTAGTGCAATTCGAGTCATATTACTATTAATTTCCTGCTTGTGTACTGGATAAAATCATCTTAGTAATCGAAAACGTCTGTAAGTAAATAAAAGGAAAGAATTAATTACATTAGACAAAAATTTTCTGATTTCTTATATGTGAACAATATTCAAAAATATTTTAAATATGTGTAGAATTCAAAACATGTTGAATATACTAGTTTGATTCTTCAGTAAGGATTATTAAAAAAAGCACGTCGATTTATGATCTTGACTTTTCAAAAGTCTTCCATATTCAGAAAATTTCTAGCCACTTAGTTAATGACTTGTCCTGTATTTCATTTTTGTCCACGGTCTTGTCCACGGTATTGTAATTTTTTTTATTTTTCTTAATATTTGTTCCATTTTTGCCTATTTCTTACCTTTTGGGACTTTTGTGTGTCGTATTGACATATTTTTCATCTTGTTTGGACATCTCTGTTATGTCTGGCCCTTTCCAAACTTGTGTATTAGTTCTATGTTTCAGATTGACTTCATTCTGCTTTCTGATTGGCTCTCTTAAGCGATCTCGTAATATACGACTTGTGTATATCTGACCCCCTGTTTCTTCTATTTTTGCACATTTTATACTTTTGACTTCGTGTTTGTCCATTACTAGTACTGACGAATGGGATCTAGCATATCCTTGAAACATCTGTATGCTGCATAATTATTCTATTTGTACTTAAATGCATTTGCTTAAGTGTTTCTATTCTTTGTACATAGTGTTTTTTATATATTTTATAAAGTACGTTTAAGTAATTAGGTAACTACCAATAATAAAATGCAATTTATTTATTATATTATTTACTAAAATATTTATTATTAAAATATTTTATTCAAGTATTATACAAGACATAATATCTCAAAACATAACCACAAAACTAGTTCAATTACAAAAAGTATATTTTTAACGTTTCCTTATTTTTTCAGATAGTATAATCATTTGTTCATATTTTTCGAACATGGCTGTATTTTAGTGTCTGGTTCTATTGTGTCATATGAATGAACTTTCTACCATAAATTCCTTTTACAGAAATCTCTGAATACAACAACGAATGATGGATGAATACAAAATCACTAACCATTTGCAAGATATCAATAAAAAAATGTTTGAATGAATAAATATAAATTATTGTCGAGCAAAATTCACAGGAAGCTATATTTTAATATAATAGCGCCGACTATTTTAATACACACCCCGCTTTATGAGACAAGCAAATTTTTACCGTTCCTTCAAAGTTTCAGTAAGTGAAATCATTTGTTCTTATTCGAGTTATAATATTACAGTCCAATAACTGAGTCTTTTGTCTCTTATATGAAATAATTTCCTACCAGAAATTATTTTACAGAAATCTTTGAATTTAGTAATAAATGATAGATGCATATTAAATGAACAAGCATTTGAAAGACACCAATAAAATACATATTGGAATGAATTATAAATCATTGTAGCCAGACATTCTTAAGGTATTTTCAACCAATCTTATTTCTGTTATTATACATATATAAGTCCTATTTATCATTAAAACTAAGATTTCTAATTTCATATAAACATTTTTAGATTATTTTTGAATTTTTAAATTAAGTGCTAAAATATTTAGAACATATTTGGCGATTTGATCATTACAGAAACTAAAATTTGCAAAAATCAAAATAGATTGATAGACAGTATAGAAAATTGAATAAGTTTATGATGCTGTCAAAAAATTAAATATAAACTTACATGAAATTTACAAAATTATTTTACCAAATTTTAACTAAATTAATTAAATATTAACTTTCACAAAATGCGCAAAATTATTTTACAAAAATTTATTCTTAAATTGCGGGGTAGAACGAATTCATTGGATATCTGTTATGCCGGATGTTGTCAGTTCAAAATGAATTTAGTGATTCATATTAGTTATAAAAATTTAAACAATAAGTTTAATAATTTTAGTAATTGCTTCTATTTATAAATATCTACTGTATAATAATATTAATGAATAAATATTAGTGCCCTTTAGAATTCATTTCTTAAAAATATTTTATATCGAAATATAAGAATCAGAACGTTGTCTTACTAAATTCCTCATGTGTAAAGAAATTTATATCATTCCATGAAGAGAGGCGGAAGAGATCTAAGAATAATTTCTTAAAAGAGGTAAGTGAGTGTTGAATGTTTAGGAACCGTTCATTTATTATAATAGTATTAGGAAATAAAAATTTGAGTTCTTCAATAATATCAATATTACTTAAATACTGATTGGAGTATGAGAAGAAATTCAATAGAATTTACTCTAGATATGCAACAGTAAGACTTTGTTATAATAGCAGCCTAAGACTTACCAAGTTGCTAATTATATCTGGAAGATTGCTCAATTGCTTTTATGCAGCAAAGCTATGTGTAATATAAGCAATGGTCAGTAAAGATATGCACACGAGAATTTTAAAACTAAAGTGAAATAGCACAGTAGACAGCAATCTGTATATGTTATCCACTAAACAACCTAAAAGCTCATTTATATGCCTTCTTAAGAAGAAATTAATTTTAAGGCTACTGGTTCGAATACATTAAACTATTAATTTCTATATTAAGTTTACCTTGGAAAATAGTATTACATTCCTTGGGAATATGACATCTATTTCCTTTAATCAAGACATGACCAGTAACCACACTTAATATACAGTGTGATTTCTGCTCTATAACAGGACTTTGGCTATGAGAATGAAGGTGCTCAAGTGATGATCTATCAGATCTATAAAGCCTCTACACGCGCATTTCACGCTTTAAAATAAGCAAATACACTTTATAAATTAAGTCATGCGTATTTTTATGCACCGATTTTGTAAACAACAATAAAATTTTTTTAGGGTAATTGTACATTTGTTAAAAATTAATCATCTGGAAAGCAAAATACTCCTTCAAATCAAGTCAGGGAGTATTTTTACTCTTCTGGGAAAATTCTAGTTTGATCTCTGCCTCCCGTTACCTATGGTTTCGTGGTAATTGCCAATTATCGGCACAATGAAATGTAAGTGAGCACAAAATACCTAAAAGTAAGGATTTAAAAAAATTTCTGGTAGAAGTATTATAATTTCAAATCCAGTAATCAATAGAGATGTTTTTATAACAGTATATCCTTAATAAAATTCTAAGAACTCAAGAATACAATACAGCGACTTTTAATCTGCAATATGACGTTGTATTAAACCAATAAAGTGTTTAACTCATTATCACCCCCATCCGAGGAACATGGTTTTGCGTCCATTGTCACTTGCACTTTTGTGGTTGCTTGTTAGTACAATGTTCCAAGGTTCCAAGGCGTTTTTGTTTCGGGGCACCTGTGATAAAACTCAAGTATCCCCACATCGAAATTTGAAGTTCTTTGAATAGTTTTGTAGTAAAAGACGGTGTGATGTATTCCTTTTATGGTTGGATGCTTGAAAGGGTTTGCAGTCATGATGGCTTAGACTGCAGTCAAAAAGCACCTTGGAAGATGGACCACCAGTGTTGAGAAGTAGACAACAAAGATTTTCGAAGGAGAGTTTACAGGGAGAAAAAAGCTCTCTATAGGAAGATGGGTTCTAAGTGTGGAAGTCGCGGGACTCAACGTAGTCAGTTTCAATTCAGTGGTCACGAGGTCAAGGGGTGAGATGATATATGTTGTAAACGACATTATCATCTCGAGATCAAAAAACTTTGGATTACACTGTAGCAGGATGCTTTTGTCTTTATTATAATTTATTATCTTTTTATTTTATTCAGTTTTACTGTTCATATATTGTTAAAGCCGCGGAACTAACTATTTTAATCTTAAAAAGCGAGACAATCAGAAATGAATCTGTTACTAATTAAAAGTCAATTTCTTCTCGCGATATAGTGCTAATTGCAGGATTGGAATCTTCGATTGTATGTAAATTTTTTCTAGATGTTTCAAAATAATGAAATATTAAATAAAATACTATAAAATTTATATATATATATAAATATATATATATATATATATATATATATATATATATATATATATATATATATATATATATATATATATATATATATACATATATATATATATATATATATATATATATATATATATATATATAAAACAAATTATTTCCTCTTCAACATAAGGTTTATTAGCCACACTTTTTTGTAGCTTTATTTGTATATTATTACTTTTTCTTACCTTTTCACATTACTGTTTTTCATTTCTTACGAATGGCAACAGTAGATCATTTCCTTTCTCTTGGTCCGAATGGCAACACCGGTCTCTTCATTCAGGGTTCCAGGGTTCGACTGGTTCGGGCATATGCTGTGCTTTTTCCAGGTATTCATGTTTTCTTTTATTTTTCCTTCTTTATGTATGTTGTCCAAGTAGAAATAGTTCATAGATATAATCTACCTATTTCTTCAGAAACATACATTTTTTGTGTTTGCTTCGTCAAAATATTTGGACCGGAAGAAGAGTTTTGCGAAGTGAAAAATTCCATTTTTTAAGGCCTAGTCCTTGTCGACGTGTATAGCAATAATACTTGATTTTTATGTTTTTCATTTATTGTTTCCATACCATTGAAATTTGTTAGTTTTCTTTAACTTGATGACTCGCAATTTGTGTTTTTTTCCATTTGATTGGAGATTTGCTGTTTTATACATTTATTTTGGTGTTTTTAGTATTATCGAGTTGCAGCTTCTCACTTTTCTTTCATTGGACGTTCAAACTATTATTTATGTATATATATATATATATATATATATATATATATAATAACATTTAGAGGTCAACCGGTTTTGAAGGAAAAACAATACAGCCTTTTCAGGATAAGCAAGAAACGCAATGGCACTTATTCAAGCATGTTAAGCATCTGCGGTAGAATGAATAGTAAGGTATAATAGAAAAGTTGTTATCCAAGCAAAACTAACGACGCAGAAAAACGAGAGGCAGAATAGTAAGAGTGAAATGTAAAATCCACGGGAGAAAGAGAAGACTAGCAAATAAATGAAGAATGAACGTAAAGAAACCAAAGAGTAGGAAAATGGATAGTACAGTGAATCAAAATAACTGAGTAGCTAGTAAACCTATTAAAACTGTAATGGCAGAACATAAGATGTTTAAATGAACTGCAAAATATAGAAACTAGAAAAGTGAAAAATAAACAACGTCAAATTAACTGGAAAAAAGAAGAATAAAATTAAAAAAAAATAAGAAGGAACCAACTGTTTCGGAGGCTATATGAGTACACTTCATCAATTAAAATTGTGAAAAAAATAGCTTAAATCCGGAAAAGGACACAAATTGCCGAAAAAAAAATTAAGATAGCAGACCAGAATAAAATGATACCACTGACTTTCAAGCGGAAAGGAAAAAGAGACAATGATTGTTAACAAGGGAGTTTGATTAAGAAACAATAGAATACATTTTCAAAAAAGACCAATTTAAAAATGAAATTAAGTTTAAAGATGATCTGAAAATGATTATTTGATTAAGAAATATCATTTACGATTAAGAAGAATATTTACCATGGTAGGATTATTAAGGTTGACATGGGGTCAAAATCCTTTCACGGAATCTATATTGCAGAATTATTGAGACATTCTTTCCAAAAAGATAAACGATGTCAACATTCTTTTGGCTACAAGAAGACCCCGTCTTTGCAAGAAGCTAAAATATAGTTGCAGATGAAATATGGCCATGATGAAGGCATCTTTTCCTCTTCGATGGGTACTTGTGGTTGTAGACGGGAAGTTATTGGACGGAAATATTCAAGTTTATGATAAAGGAGATCTTAAGGAATGTTGATTTTAAATACGTATATTGCATTAGAATTATTTGCTTTCGTGCAAATTAGAGTTCATGTAATTAATCATGCAATTAATGATTTGCAGAATATAGCTATTGAATACTGAAAAAATGTAAAGTACAGTGTAAGTAAAAATTTGAAAATGTGGAGAAATATTACTTGCTAGAAATGTTTGGAGTTGAAAAAATTTCCAGGAGTGTGCAAATATTTTAACATGATGTAAAGAAAATGAAAGTTTTATTTTCTCACACGTAGTATTGAGAAAATATTGTTATCACGAAAATTTTAGATTTTGATGCCAATATGTTTTAAGACCTCCTGAACACGTTTTGAGGATTTTTAGAGTGATGTCCTTCTGTCTGTCTATATGTCTGTGACCAATTTCTAGTGTACACGATTGCAGCAATAAATGTTAATGGATTTTCATCCGGCTTTGTTATCAAAAATCTAGAACTTTATAAACTTTTTTTAAACTTTAAATTTTATTTGAAATTTTATATTTTTATGACATGGCGTCATAGAACAATATTTGACATAATCATACATAGAAGGATTTATTTATGGTTCTATGATCATGAGACTTTAGTTTCAATCATTGTTGTGAAAAATAGCCGCGATACAATTTGTTTTTATTTGTGATGTTAATAGGACCCTCAGGGGCATGGTACCCCCCTCCCCAGGGTTACATTGTCAGGTATGGTATCAATCGAAACATTTTTTCAAGCCCTTTAAAGTAAAGGATTACCCGTTATATTTGTAACAATTTGGACCCACGATAGATGATCATGCATATTTAGATAGTTTTTTCACTAGAAAATATAATGTGTTTAATTCTTGAAATTATTTAAAAATTGATTATTCAGAAAGCTTCAAAATTAACAATGAAACAAAACGGATATTTTCTATATATTTTCACAGCAATTTTTATTGTCATTTTGTAAACAAGGGTATCATATATACTAAAGTTAAGGTAATTTTCGGTTTTTGACATTTTTGATTTTTCTTTTCATGCATAATTGTTTTCCAAATGGCAAATTTTCTCCTCTGTATTCAGAAATTTTACCGCTAATAATTTACATTTAAACTTTACAATTCTTTAAGCGATAGTTTTATAGAACACCTTAAACTATTGCTGTAAACACACCAATAAATTTCCATTGCTTCAACTGGTGTCATAAAAATAGGTCAATGTATTCCTCGATTGTAATCTGTCATATATCTTATTCTTTTGTGTCTGCTTCTGACTGAAAAATCCTTTTTCAGAAACATGTGAATAGGAGAACGCATAACAGATGGATGTAACGTAAATGAAATAGCAGTTGAAAAATCATTAATATATTTAGATTGGTATAAATAAGGATAAATCTTCATTAGAATAACTCTCAATTTCTTATATCATAATAGAACTAGGATGCATGCGCATATCCTTGAGACATATACACCTATATAACGGAAGGCGGCATATGAAATTCTTTGAAAGTTATAGAAACGTTTAAAAGTGGCTGTAGAACATATAATTTTTTTCATGATTTGAAGATGTTTGAGGTTAGAAATAGTTTAGTTATGAAACCAAAACAATTGAGATCATCTCAATTAATTTTTTTAAGAATTTTATATAATAAAAGGCTGAGATATATTGGAGAGTGTGCAATATGTACTTGTTTATGAAAAATCCTATGTTATTATTTTCATATGTGCAATTACTAACTATCTTGTACATCTAGTGTGAAAAACGAAGATCAGAAAGGCTCCTCACAGGGAATTAGAAATTTTTATTTGAAAAAGCAAAACTTTCTGTTTCTGTGCTGAGAGTACTTGCGTACTTAATCTCATGACAGCACGAAGCACAGATTTTTCGCCACAGACTACGCACATACAAACATCTTTTATTATGTAAGATAGAAGATATCGTATATTGTATCATCAACACACGAAAAGTATATATTTTCTTAATATTTATTAAAATTTGCCCATTAATCATATGCCTTCCTTTCAAATTTGTTTGAAAGAGAATTTTTCGATCTTTTCAATGGTGTCAAGATAGGAATTCCGTAATAATATTTTCGGCCGCAAAGGAATTGATTTGTGTGAAAACCTTAAAGCATATAATAAGTAAAAAAACTAATTAAAATTAAAAAAAATTCTCTGAGGCACACATTTCCGGGTCCTGTAGTACCTGTGTACCGAATTCCATGGACATATTATGATGCTTAGATTTCCCTCTTCAAACCGCGCAAGCGCGCACACACAAATTGCCATATTAGGAGCCTAGTTATAATAAAGCCAGCCAAAATAAGAACATCGATTCTCCATTTATGGACTATTGAAATAATGTCACAATATGATGATAAGTGGCAGCATTTGAGATCGGAGATCAAAGACGATTCGCGCCTGGTGATCTGTCCTGTGCGACACCCGTGCGTGCACACACACACGCGCACACACTTTTTAATTAAGTAAGATAGTCTCAAAAGTTATGACATTTATGAAATTCCTTATCACAGTGTGAGCCAAAGTGAGTACTCAATCCATTTATTAGATTTAATTTGACCTATTTATTTATTAACAGGTCAAATTAAAAGAAACTCAAATAATTTCTAAATTATGTCCAAAAATTATGTCCAAAATCTGGAAATTAATGTGACAAAATGCATATAAGCGCAAAATGAGCATTCGCTGTTCTTTTTCTTCCTGTTCTACCATTCAAATGTTTGGATTTTCATTTTGATTTATTTGAAATCTTTTATGAAAACAAATTGAAAAAAATCGTCTGTCTTATTTCATTCCATTTCACTTCTCTTCTATTTTACTAGATGGCAACACAACTGTTCTACATATTTGCTTTTGTTTCAAGTAATTCACATTTAGATTCTTTCTCTTCGTTTATATGCATTAACTCTTTCACGACTAGAGCCGGCTATATCCGGCATCCAGTAAATGCTTTACCCTGGCTAGCGCCGGCTATATCCGGCATCCACTAAATGCTTTTCCTTGGCTAGCGCCGGCAATATCCGATATATACTAAATGCTTCCCCTTGGCTAGCGCTGGCTATATCCGGCATCCACTAAATGCGTAGCATTGGCTAGTGGCATTTGCAGTAACGCTATGCGAATTGGACACCACGCATTTAACTGGCACACAAGAAAAAGTTCTTGACACCAGTAAAGTGTATTTGTTTTCTACCTTTTTGTGGAGTGTCATAAGTTTTGTGGAGTATATAATTAAAGTGTATGGTTTGTGTGTGTGCATAAATAGCACGACGACCCATTCATTGATAGCGTACTGATGACTAGCCGTCGCGAAAGGGTTAAAATCCACGTATTTCTGAAGTTACTGTTGCGAATATGTAAAATTTTTGCTTTCCCACAGCATGGAAATATTTCACAAGCAATCTTTGCTATTACGTGAAGGCATGATTGCCTTATCTTGGCGACATTTCCGTGTCCTTGTTTGATTTCGCGAGATATGAACAACTTGGTGACTTTTGGCGAGTTTCAGAATCTGTTGGAACTTTGTAGATTTTTCCTTTAGTTTTGAAGAAAAAATATCTGAAATATCTCCATAGAAATAGAAATTTCTATGGAAAGCATAAACGCGAGTCGTCGTATATATGGAGAGTGTGTGCGCACAATTGAATTGTGAATTACGTCAGGGTTTTGAGAATTGATTGTGATGATTTATGAGGTAATTTAACGTTTAATTGCTGTTTTATTGTATCTGATAGTTGTTCTGTGATTTTGTAAAATAGCTACAGTGTTATTAGCGATTCTATTTAAGTTTCTGGCGCTTTTTAAATAACAATATTAGTTATCCAGAAATTCGGATTCATTTTTAACACTTTACAACATAGTTGAAAGTGCTTATGACTTTGTTCATACTGTCTGTCTGCCCGTATGCACGATAATCAATGTAAAAATGACTTTATTAAAATTAAATTTTAGCATATTGTTGAGACGGTCTGTGGCACATATGGGAATGCAAATGAATAATATCACCCAATTAGTTTTGGATTGAACCAGGGTTGAAATATTGAAATACATTGCACCCCATGAGACCTAATTCTTCAAACATTTTTTAAGCTGAGTTAAAGTTCAAATATTGCTAAAATGCTTAGAAAATATTCAAATTATCACGTGAAATGTGTAATTTTTTTTTATCAAAATATGTTAAGTAGTTTTTTAAATACAAATTTAAATAATAATTAAACCCATATTATATGAAGAGATCAAGTGACTCATTACAAAATTAAATATGGCATCCATTATTTTTCTTTTAGTGAAAATCGTGATGTTTAAAGATCATTTCAATTTATATTAAATGTTGCATTGTGTCCGTCCTAAAACCGCTTTAATTTTCCATATTATCTGTGTATCTAAATTCTATGCCTACGCATTTACAATATTTTTTATTTCAAATGATCACTAAACTTTGATTATTTTTACAACGAAGTCTAATTTTAACGTAAGCAGAATGTAAACAGATCAAGCGATTATGAGTTGTATAAGAGTTGCCGAATTTTTTCATGCAAAATTATGTACCTCTGGAGTCTTGAATATAAGTGATATGAATGAAATATTCATGGATTTTACACAGAGAAGTAGACGATTTTATAATGTTGCATGTTTTCATGACGTTTTTGGTTTCGAAATAAAATAAATTGTTGTACTGTGATAATTTGCAAAATATTACTACTGAATGTATCGTATTTTAGAGATGTTTAAATAAAATTGTATTTCAGTTGGAAAGTGCTTCATAATGAATACTTTATGCATATGACGCACAGCAAATGACGTTACAAGCAAAATAATTGTATCGCTGCTATTTTTCACAACAGTGATGAAACTATAAAGTCTCGTATTTATTGAATCACAAATAAATCCTTTTATGCATAATTAAGTCAAACTTTGTCCTATTATGCCATGTTAAAAAAATTATAATTTCAAATAAATTTCCAATTTTTGCTCGAATTAAAAAAATTCTATTTAGTTTTAGATTTTTTTTTATATCAAAGCAGGATATCCATTAATAATGTGGCAATCCATTAATATTGTGGCAATCCATTAATATTGTGGAAATCCATTAATAATGTGAAAACCCATTAATATTTGTAGCAGCTAACATATACACAAAAAAATCTGCCACAGACGGACGTCAGTCTGAAAATTGTCATAAGTTCAGGAGGTCCTAAAACATATATTGACATCAAAATCTCGAAATAGAAAATTTTAAATTCCATGACCATTGAGCCATAAATAACCCCTCTTTTGGACAATTTTGTCAAAATTTGTCGTATGCTGCCATGTTAAAGAAATATAAAATTTCGAAATTTTCGCAAGAATTTAAAAAAAATTCTTTGTAGTTCTAGAATTTTCGATAACAAAGCCAAATATAAAGTTTTGTGAAAATACATTAATATTTGTGGCCGTTATCGTGTACGCAAGACCACAGACAGACGGACATCACTCCGAAAATAGTTAAAACGTTTTCGGGATGTCTCAAAATATATATTGGCATTAAAATCTCGAAATCAGAAATATTCGTTCAAACAACACTTTCCCAATGCTACCTATACGTATGAGAAGAAGATAATAAAAATTTATGTAGTTCTATGCAAATGGAAGTATTAAAATTTGGTTATGTGCAAATCAGAAACTGAAATTCCTAAGTTGTTGTGCATACATTTTTTTTAGCAGATTTACATACTTCTAGGCATGCAATGTGAATTGTTTCCCCATATTTCTTAAACATAAAGTAATCGATCACACTGATATGATTAAAAGACGTGTACACGTCTTCGTTTTAAATTTAAAGGATTATTCACTCATTATAAATCCTCCATATCGCAGTGGGTGCTTACAATAAACGGCAGATCTAATACTAATATCCCAGCACGTTGAAATAAACTTGAACTGAGTTCATTTAAACTAATATTAAGATGGATATGAAATGAATATTGATATTCCAAGTAATTTGCAATTGAAAGTGCATCGCATTAAAATCAAAGTCCAGGGAATCACGTGACGGGGAATTATAATAAAGTTTACGGATCATATATTGCGCGATCATTTCGGGATCCTATGATGAAATGTTTAGATTAATAACACGAAACGTTTTATAAGTTCCCCGATGTTTTCGTAATGGCTGAAGCGTGATAGAGAAAGTTAATGTTCAGATGTCTGTGAATGGAATGTTTGGAATATTTAGAATGGCGTAAATGCTCGGATCAGTCAGTATCAGAAACGGCTATTTAACAAAATATATTTATATATCAACTGGCATGAATACTTGGAGTAGAACGGGATGAAAAGTGCAAACCTTTGAATAAAATTATAGCGGAACTCATAAATTCTGCAATGTCAAATAACGCTTTAACACTAGAACGACGGAAGCGGTCATTTTAACTGCATAACTACTTTGAGAAACGATTCCTCTAAAACAGCTAATCCCACTCCATTGAAATTTTAAGACTTTTCTCATTTTCTTAAAGTTATTGAAAATACAGAAGAAAATTATTCTAGGTTTTATAATAAGAGAACAAATCAATCGTTAAATTTGTTGTGGAATAAGCGAAAATGTGCTCCAACATTCTCGACAAAGTTCCAGTGAAATAGCATGTCAAAATATTCCTATATTCGCTCCTAATATATTCCTAATATATATAATTCCTATAATATTCGTTCCTAAGATATTCGTTAAATCATAGAAGAAAGAAGACTATCGGTAAATTTGTTGTGGAACAATCACATAAAATGTGCTCGAACACTCTAGATATGCTGTGGTATAAGCACATAAAAGTGTGTTTCTAAGATATTCGTTAAATTTGTTGTGGAATAAGCGAAAATGTGTTCCAACACTCTCGACAAAGTTCCAGTGAAATAGCATGTCAAAATATTCCTATATTCGTTCCTAATATATTCCTAATATATATAATTCCTATAATATTCGTTAAATTATAGAATAAATAAGACTATTGATAAATTTGTTGTGGAACAATCACATAAAATGTGCTCGAACACTCTAGATATGCTGTGGTATAAGCACATAAAAGTGTGTTCCTAAGATATTCGTTAAATTTGTTGTGGAATAAGCGAAAATGTGCTCCAACACTCTCGACAAAGTTCCAGTGAAATAGCATGTCAAAATATGCTAATAGTCTCTCGCTAAAATGTCTATGTGTTTGAATATGCACGTCAAAGGCGATTTTAGTGAAGGATGTCCAAAGATGGTACTCCAAACAGCAAAAAGGTAAACTTTTCATATTAAATACGAGGAATTGGGCAACCCGACGAGAAGTCGGTGAGGAAGGAAAACTGTATCAGTACCAACTCAGTTAAGTCTTAGAAACTATAATTTTGTACAAGATTAGGGGACTGCTTCCCCTTCTCGCTAAGCTCGCCAACCCCCGTAACTCACTTCCTCCTACCAGCTAACGTTCGTTGAGCTCGCTTCACGAGCACTTTCGTGCCGTCTGCTACTCAGGCGTAATATGCAAGCGAGTACCATCCTTGTTAACTGACATACATCAGCCCTAGAACTCGCTTCATTAGCTCTTCCAATCTGAATGGCGCATACGACTACCTACGTGTCCCATGCTCACTGACGCTTGTAGAATCCCGGGGCTCCACCCTACATTGTTTGCCGTTCATTAACCCCGTAACTTGATTTATGAGTCAGGAGGCTTCACTTCCTACTCGTTGACGCTCGTTAAGCTCGCTTCGTGAGTGTTTTCGTGCCGCCTGCGTATTTTCGTGCCACCTGTGCCATCCGTTGGGGACCTTTCCTTGTTAGCTGACATTCACCAGCCCTAGAGCTAGCTTGCGAGCTCTTTCATTTAAGACAGTGCACACGATCCCCTACGTGTCCCATGCTCGATGAAGTTTACAAAACCTCAAGACTCCGCCCTCCATTGACTTCTACTCATTAATCGCAGCTCGCCGCCGGCTTGATGTCCCCGTCAGGGCTTCGTCTCATTATTAGCTGATTCTCACCAATTCCCTCAACTTCGCGAACAATGTCACCAAGATCAGCGCCCAAATCGTTACGCTCGCTATATCGCTTCGCCATACGCTCCGAATATCGCTTATTGAGTTGGGTGGCTTAGTCTTTTTCTTCCTGGCGCTCGCTGAGCCTACATCGCGAATCCTTTCGTGCCGCTTGGACGATATCTTACTGTATTAGGAAGAAACGTCAAAATTTCATAATTACAGGTGTTCGTAATACAGTTTCATAATACGTGTGACGCTTTCAGTAAAGAAATATTTATAACAATAAATCATTTAATAGTTGTGCAATATAACAATGAAATCTTGAAGTTCATGACAACAATGGTTGCGAAACGCTCTGTTGTGTGCCAAAATAAATGATAAGGCATAAGATTGTCAACATTTCACATTTTCCCAAGTTCACTACTAACGTTGTAGTCATGTTTAAAAATGAATATCTTTACTTTTAAAGTTCTCAATGCTTCAATAACTCAGTCATCGGCCATTTGTAACGTTTCTGCCATAAACCAATCAGAAAGAAGCTAGCAGTAGTATCGACCAATTAAATCTTCGCCCGTAGAGAAAGAAAATTTTCACTTCAGAAGTGCATAAAAAATTCTGCCATAAACCAATCAGAAAGAAGCTAGCAGTAGTCTCGACCAATTAAATCTTTGCTCGTAGAGAAGGAAAATTTTCACTTCAGAAGTGCATAAAAAATTTAATAACTCATGAAAGAAATCGAAATTTAAAAATAGGGCTCCGTCCTGCAAAAAATCACTTATGCAGATACATGTCAACAAAAATTGGAAGTCTTCCTATTGCTAGTCTGTTCAGGACGCGAACTCGCAGCTCAAAAACTCTTCCTTTGATTTTGACATTAAATATTTCCTAAATTAGGTTTTAATTCGGAAAACGGTTTATATCAGTGTGTTCCCCTAATATTTCTCTCCAAATGTACCAACTTTCATATTTTTATATGCCACAGATTTTGTAGTACGTGACAGAGAATCTTTAGAAATGCGAAATTTGTCAAACAGCGACAGCAGCTACTTTTATACTTTCCTCATATGCATAATGTATAAGGAAAGTATTGTGATGGGGTCGGAAATTCGAATTTGAGTTTTCGACAGGAGAACCCGCTTCAAGCATCCCTGATCACGAATCGAACATTTTTGAGGCGATATCTGTGTGTGTGTGTCTGTGTGTGTGAAAGTGTGTGTGTGTGTGTGTGTGTGTCTGTGAGTCTGTGGAGACGATAACTGACGAACGAATGAATACTGGAAGCCTATTGTTTTAAAACACAATCGAATGTTCAGAACCACCTAAATTTTTGAGTGAAATTTTGAAAAAATCATCAAAAAATCAAAGCCCTTAATAAAGTTACGCAAATAGACATTTCTTATGTAATTTTACCTTCGAAAACGATTGACATAAATTTTAGAACGCTAGCACGAACCGTTCTCGAGATATTACACATTTTTCAAATAAATTTATTAAACAAATCCCATAAATTAAAAAAAATATTAACTGCACTGCTGAGAAACATGTTTACTGAATGATGTCACCCAATTTATCGCATGTTATTCATATGTAATGTCATGCGATAATTTGGGTGACATCATTCTCATGGATTTAACTCGTTCCATTCACGAGAAAAGATACTTTGAGTAATACTTTTGTATTTGAACTCACAATAGTCATTTATCTGCTGTAAGAATAACTCATTTCTCCGTACATAACGCTTGGCAAAATTTTGGCGACAAATGTAGCGGAATGTCGCCAACTTGGCGACATTTTTAAATGTTGCCAAATTAACGAAAATCTCGCCAAAAGGATAAATATGACGCTAAATCAATGAAAATGACGACTAATTGAAAAAAATTCAATATCTTGGAAAAAGTATAAGTATCTACTATAAGAATAACATTTTTTTAAACTGTACAAGTAGTAAATTCATTCATTATATAAGGAAAGTCATGTGTTGCCCACATCAGATTTTTTAATATAGAGAGATAGTGAATTGTAAATGTAACTATTGATTTACAATAAAACTATTTTAAAATTTAATATTAATTATAATAATTAATAAAATTTCTTTGAGAAATTTAATGTCTGTTTATTGGATAAGCGAAATTAATTTTACGTTATTAATCAAATTGCTTTTCAGAAGAAACACCGGGCATCATACCAAATAAACTACGGTGGGTTATCACTTCGGTAATGTACATAAATTTACGATTAGCGGCCAATTCTAATCTTATAATTAAGACCAGTAATTAATTCTGTATTTGTATTCACCACAGCTAATATGCGCTGTTCTTGAGATATACAAATTGTGAATGGAAAATGAAAACGAAAATAACTGAAGTGTGGGTAATTTTGAATTTTTCATACCAGAATTCATATTTAAGTAGCTTGGGATTTTATTTTCTTCGCTTTTTTTTATTTCTGTAAATTGTACAAGAAAATATTTGGAAAATCTGTATCGTTAGTCAAAACGATCACAATTATAACATGTTGCCCTTTATTTAAAAAGGCTTGAAAATATCTTTCGGTTGAAGCAAAGTTTGACAATGTACCCCTAGGTGGATAACATCCCCCCTCGCCCGAGGAGATTAATGACACGGAAGTTGTGTTGTGACTATTTTTTACTACAATGGTTGAAACTGTCAAGTGTCGTGATCATTGAACAATAAATAATCCCTTTTATGAATAATTTTGTCGAATTTGTCATATACTACCGTGTTAAGTAAATACACTCTATAACAAAAAAATCCACGCACCAAGAAGGAGTTGTCCGATTGTGATAAAAATTGGTAGATGTGAAGAACATATAGAAAAAGAAACGATTAAAATTTCAGAAAAATTTAATGATTTAGAGTTTGACCGTATACAAAGGGAGGAAGTCAATAAGGCGTTGGTCCACTTTTGACCTGGCTGCAAGATGTCATCCGCCGTAGCATAGACTGATAAAGTTCACGGATGGTGTCCTACGGAAGGTCTTGCCAAATTGTCTCCTACTGTCGGGCTAAATCGCCAACATTCCTGGATGGTTGCAATCGCCTTCCCATAATATCCCAAATGTGTTCTATGGGAGAGAGATCAGGAAACCTAGCTGGCCAACGAAGTGTTGGGAATGCTTGACGACAATTCATAGCAACACGTGCTGTGTGCGGCCGGGCATTATCTTGTTGAAAAGTAAGTCCGGGGTGTCGCAAACGGAACGGTAACACAACCGGTCGTAGAATGTTGTCAACGTACCGCTGAGCTGTCAGTATACCAGAAATGACTACCAAAGGAGATGGCTATCAAAGGAGATGGCATCCCAGACCATACCCACCTGCAGATATACACCTGCCCAGATGTACACCTGCTGAATGCGCAGTTCCGCTGTGGAGCTCCCACTATTTATCCATTGAACACCAAATTTTATTCATTTGCATGTTCGCTCAAAATGCCTTTGCATACGAAATTTCATTACAATCGGACAACTCTTTCTTGGTGCGTAAATTTTTTTCTTATAGAGTATATAAAATTTCGAAGTTTTCGCAAGAACTTCAAAAAATTCTTTTTACTTCTAGATTTTCTTATAACAAAACCGGGTGTAAAGTTATGTATAGCGATCGAGTACCGCATAAATAGACCATAGACAGAGAGACATGCAGAAGGACACCACTCTAAAAAATAGTGAAAGCGTGTTCAGGTGGTTCTGAAACATATATATAAACATAAAAATTTCGAAATCGAAAATTTTTCTTGAAAACAGTACTTTCTTTATACTTTCTGTATTCTATGGTATGAAAGATAAAAATTATATGAAATTAAATAATTTAAATATTATCAAATCAGTGAATATATTGAAAGATCTCTTATATAGAAATAAGTGGACAAATTTGCTACTTAGTTTATGATTTGTGTACTTCATACGTGTGGATGAAATCAACTACAACTTCTATAAATATAAAGTTATGGATCAAAATTCTGATTCAGATATTGTTTTGACGTTAAGGGTGAGCATCAGTAAATCGTCTGTCCTATCCGAGCTTTGTTAACTTTCACAGAATACATTTTTCGCCGAAATTCTGCTCAAACAGTTGCGAAAGATTTTCTGAAAAATAAAATGTAATGCTTAGATTATATTAAAACTAAATTTCCCACTCAATAAAATATAGAATATATTTTTTATTGCAATCCAAAATATTATTGGTGCTGCTATCTGTTGTCGTAATTCAATTCATACCGTCTATTTTTATTTTTTAATGAACAAATTTAAATGTCTATTCCTCCTAATACAGTATTAAATACAACAGCAGATCATATATAATAATGCCACAATCACGGAAAGGTAATTTCTCATTCTATAAATTTTAATGTACATAAGTGGATCTGAATGTAAGTGGATCTGAATGTACATCACTGAGGACTGCAGCCTTGTCTTCAAGTTCCTTTGTCTTCAAGTCCAAGTTCAATTACATTTTCGTGATTGTGGCATTATTATATATGATCTGCTGCATTTAATACTTTATTAGAAGGAATAGGCATTTAAAAATGTTCATTGAAAAATAAAAATACTGGGTATGAATTAAATTACGACAACAGATGGCAGCACCAAAAATATTTTGGACTACAATAAAAAATATATTCTATATTTTATTGAGTATTAAATGTAGTTTTAACGTAATCTAAGCATTGCATTTTATTTTTCAGAAAATATTTTGCAACTGTTTGAGCAGAATTTCGGCGAAAAACGTGTTAAGCTCAAGTTAACAAAGCGCGGATAGGGCAAAAGATCTACTGACGCTCACCCTTAAGTTTAAAGGATTATTCACACATTACAAATCCCACTATCGCACTGGTGCTTGAAATAAACGAAATATATCTCTAATTCTAATATCTCAGCGCATTTAAATAAACATGAGTGGTAGACATTTAAACTAATATCAGGATGGAAGTGAAATGAATATTGATATTCAAAATAATTTGCAATTGAAATTTCTTTGCATGAAAATCAAAGTCCGGCAATTCAGGAGTGTGAAAGATGGGGAATTGTAACGACGTTTACAGATCATATACTGCGTTTTATGATTAGTGTAACTCATACGTATGGAGCTGAAAACTTCATACAACTTCCTTAAATATAAAGTTATGGATCAAAATTCTGATTCAGATATCCATGAATGTCTTGACGTTAAGTTTAAAGGATTATTCACACATTAACAATTCCACATATCGCATCATATGGCGCTTGCAATAAACGAAATAAATCTCTAATTCTAATATATCAGCGCATTTAAATAAACACGAGTGCTAGCCATTTAAGCAAATATCGGGATGGGAATGAAATGAATACTGATATTCAAAATAATTTGCAATTGAAAATTCTCTGCATGAAAATCAAAGTCCGGCAATTCAGGAGTGTGAAAGATGGGGAATTGTAATGATGTTTACGGATCATATATTACACTTGTTTCTGGATCCTCTATAAATAATGCTTGAATATATAATGGGAAATATTTTAATTTTATCAGTGGCTTAAACATAATGTTCGGAAATGTGAAGTGGAGATATATAATTTTAAAACTTTGTGCATAGAATGTATAACAAATTTTAAAATAATAAATTTGAGAAAATAACAATTATCTGTGTTGATTTTATTGTATGATCAATCTTTGTACCGAGTGTGTAAGCAGTTATAAAAGATGTTGGAAAGGTCGGTGAATATAAATGAAAAACTATAATAATTAAGTGAGTTGTCTAAAAATAGGGAATAGAGAGATTAATACAAAATATACATTTTTCCAACTTTATAATCAGTGTAAGGATGGGGAAGTACATTTTTACTTTCCTTATATACATTGTGGCACTCCCCGACCGTCCAAACAGTTACCTTACACCTTTCTGGTAGGTCGGACGGTCTGGGTTTCAACAACAACAACAACATAGTATAATGTATAAGGAAAGTATTGTGACGGGGTAGAAAATTCGAATTCGAGTTTTCGGTGGGAGAGTACGTGTCAAGCATTCCTGATCACGAATCGAATATTTTTGAGGATGTTTGGTGTGTGTATGTGAAAATATGTGTGTATGTGTGTGTGTGTGTGTGTGTGTGTGTGTGTGTGTGTCAGTGAGACTGTGGAGACGATATCTCAGGAACGAAAAGAGCGATTCGAATGAAATTTGGGATAAAAATTACAATCCATGAATACTGGAAGTCTATTGTTTTTAAATACAATAGAATGTTCGGAACTTCCCTAAATTTTCGAATGAAATTTTGAAAAAAATCATCGAAAAATCAAAACCTTTAATAAAGTTGCTCAAATTGGCCTGTCTTATGTGTGGGAACTAATAGAAAATAAAAGAACTGAAATTATGATTAACATTACTTATCATTACGTTGTGTGTTGTGTTTGCAATAACCCTCCAATTACTTACCATTAACATATCTATCGTTATCTCTTAACATGGCCTTAAATTCATACATAGTGAATTTATTAACTAAATCGTATATTGCTTTATTGTGCCGCTATAAACTCTCCAATTATTTACTTTGCTCGTGAGCCCTGTAAAGGAATTATTAATTAATATTTTACCAAAAGGTTTGTACCAATTTAACTTTAACAAAACCATTTATTAAAAACATAAAATACTTATTAAATTCAATTACAATATTTAATTATATTGTTTCAGCGGAGGGGACATATGCGACCATTACGGAAACGCCTAAATAGTGGTTAGGACCAGATATCATTTTCAATGGGCACATACCTTCAAATCTGTCATGTGCTTTGTCAGCATCTGTCTGTCATTAATGTCGTCCATTTACCGGCATTAACTCTTGGTGTAATGCTCCGACACGTAAATTCGTTGAACATATTGTACTGCTGTAACTCTGCACAAATAAATAGCTCTATCCATTATTTTTGAATATTTACGGAGCACTCTACATTTCTAGTCGTCGTTATGTCATAATGTCGGGCAAGTATCAGAGCAATTCATCGTTGTTGTGTCGTTATTAAGTTATTACTGCTTCTGCTTCTAATGTCCTTCCTCGGTCACAAGTTGTGGTTCTCTTCATTTGTCGGGGGTGTCAATCCCCCTTTGCTCTCATTTGTAGCATTCAGTGTGACGAAACAAGCTCCTTTTCCCATTGGTTACTCATTTAACCAATGGAACCATTCCACATCCTCGTAAGGGCCCCCTCTGTCTTGACATTCTTAAATTTATGGTTTGCTGTAAACCTCGGCGCCACCCAGACTGGCAGTATTGCCCGAAGTTTCGAATCTATAAATAACTGGCATAAACCTGTCTCACCAAAACACATGCGAGATCAATTTCTGGTCTCACTATGTAATTTTTCGCTAAAAAACGATTGACATGAACTTTTGATCTCTAGCATGAACCGTTCTCGAGACATCGTACATTTTTTAAATAAATGTATTAAAAAAATCCCATATATTAAAAAAATATTAACTGTTGAGAAACATGTTCACTTTTCATATGTAATATTATGCGATAAATTTGGTGATATCATTCTTGTGGATCTAGCTTGTTCCATTCATGAAAAAAGATACTTTGAATAATACATTTGTATTTGAACGCCAATAGTCATTTATCTGCTATAAAGAATAACAGAATAACTTATTTCTTCGTCCATAACGCTTGGAGAGATTTTGGCGACAAATTTGGAGGAATGTCACCAACTTGACGACTTTTATAAATGTTGCCAAATTAACGTAAATCTCGCTAAATGGATAAAAATGACAATTAATTGACGAAAATTCAATATAAGTATCTACTATAAGAATAATTATTTTTTTCTGTAAAAGTAGTATATTCATTGTATTATATAAGGAAAGTCATGTGTTGCCCACATCAGATTTTTTAACACTTTACAACAAAGTTGAAAAGTGTTTATGACTTTGTTCATTCTGTCTGTCTGTCTGTCTGTCCGTTAGCACGATAACTGCCGTAAAAATGACTTAATGAAAATGAAATTTTAGTATGTTGTTCAGACGGTTTGTAGGACCTATGGGAATATAAATGAATAATATCACCCAATTAGTTTTGGATTGAACCCGGGTTGAAAAAATGAAATACATTGAGCCCTATGGGACCTAATTTTTCAAACATTTTTTAAGCGGATTTAAAATTCACAAATTGCTTCGAAAATTTTAGGTAATATTCAAATTGTTCCATAAAATATATAAAAAAAATTCAGTGAAATATATTCAGTAGGTTTTTAAATAAAAATTAAAATAATAATTACACCTCTTATATGAAACGATCACGTGACCATGATATGAAACGATCACATGACCCACTTCAAAATGATATATGGCATCCATCTTGTTTCAAAATCGTGATTCTTTTAAGTTCTTTTTAATTCATATTGAGTGTTGTATACGTCCTAAAACTACTTTATTTGTGCTTAAATTCTGTGCATCTACATACTGAAACAACGCAATGACAATATATTTGAGTTTAAATGCTCATCTAAATTTGATTATTTCTACAACTAAACCTATTTTTCACCTATGTAAAATGTAAACAGCAAAATATATAGAATGAGTTGTATTAGAATTCCTGTATTTTTTTAACACAAAATAATTTAGTCCATGGAGTCTGCATGGCTGATATGAATGAAATATTAATTGATTTTATAAAGAGAAGGACGATTTTTTTCGATGAAGTTTTAAGCATATAGTTTAATTATTTGTAGCTCCATGGTCTTATATAAAATGTTTAAATAAAATAAATTATTATAGTATTGTGATGAATGAAATGAATGGGAGAAAGTTATGAATGAAATCCTGTTTTTATAGAGAGATCCAGGCGTGTTATTTTTTCTATGACGTCATTTGAATGAATTTCAGTTGTTTTCGATGAAGTTTTCAAATATAATAAATTATCGTAGTATTATGGTAATTCTAAAACTATTACCGAGGAATGTATAACATTTTAGAGATGTTTAAACCAGGCAATGCATATTTCAATGCCGTCATTAGAATGAAGTTCATTTTTTCGATGAAGGTTTAAGTTTTCAAATATAATAAATTAATGCAGTATTGTGATAAGTTTCAAAATATTACCGAGGAATGTATTGCATTTTAGACTTGTTTAAATAAAATTGCATTGAAGTTGGAAAGTGTTTCATAATCAATGCTTTAAGCATGATTTATCTTTCTTGTTTTTTATATTTCTAAAAAGTAAAATGTAATGAATGAAAAAATCTTCACAATTTTCGGTGGTATGTCATTCCAACCAAAATACCTAAGAAATACAGTGTACGCTGCAGGTTTAGTAGAAAAGATTTGATGGTTCTTAAAATGTATATGTGTGCGGTGTGTGTGCGTGAAATTAAAACATAAAAAAAAGTATTTCAGAAATGAAATTAACTTTTATCGAAATAATCTTCAAACCTATTTAATACCAAACAATAATAAATCAAGCATATATAATCGTCATTCTTTAAAATTGAAACTGTTCCAGTTTCACGGTAATAGTTTTAATTTGAACCAAGGGAATCATCTAAGTGATTAATAGTATTCGTGATTTAAAATAAAATTACTCATCTTTTGGACCGAAAATGCACATGATATTTATCCGAGCTAAATCAGTTTGAAATCGTTTCTGTAGTCACTGCATATATTCCATTCGAACCTGCCGTAAAAGTCGCTCACGTGTTTAAATGCTCACTTCGCTGGATATCTATCGGATTCTGTTAATTTACCCCGTCTTTGTTGAAAATATATTATGTTCAAACATGGTTTGAGATATGTGCATACTCAAAGACTAAGGCTCACAAGATTGGTTGCATATATGCACCAATAAATGCATAGAAGTCAGTGAATGATAGGACATATCAAGTGTGGTGAAATGCCTGAAAGACTGACTGCTGCAATTTTATGATTTTAAAACGAATAAATAGAAATATTTAGAAAAGTTTTAGTACCCTAAAAGCATAAAGATGATGGTACTCACTTAGCTTGCAAAACCGACAAGTTTCTTTATTTGTAACTGCTTTTTCCATTTACTTAGGTATCTAAGGAGGTATCAAAGTTAGTTTCTGAAACAACTTGCTTTCTATGTGTATAACTGTTTTTCTGGTTTACATCTCCGGAAAATGTTTCCGAAGCCTGAGTTTTGATTCGGTATTTGTAACTGGTCAATTTTCCTTTCTATTTTCTGTCAGCTTATTTAGTTTCCTAATTGTTTTAATTAATTTTTGGTTAGATGCCATGTCATTTCTCATTCATATATTAATAACCATTTTTACTTTCCCTGCAATACATGGTAATATATAGGGGAAGAATTGGAATCATGCCGAAAATCGTAACTCGAGTTGTCGACTGATCTACACGTTTCGTGACCTCTAGAATACGAAAAAACTATTTTTAGCGTGACGTCTGTGTGTGTGTCTGTCTGTGTAGATTTGGATTCACTCTAACTAAAAAACTAATGGACCGAATTTCATAAAATTTAGTAGGTAAGTCACTTGTGGGCGAATCTGGTGCTGATTAGTTTTTGGTACGATTTGGGATAAAAGAACCCACCTTTTTTGCGAAATGGCCCGCAAAAGCTTGTATCTCCTCTAGCTAAAATGCTAATTGACCAAATTTCATAATATTTGGTAGAAAAGTTACTTGTGGGACTCTCTGGTGCTGATAAGATGTTGGTACGATTCGGAAAACAATAACCTGCCATTTTTTACTCAATTTTTGACGGGGAAAAGAATATAACACACTCAATTATACTTTAGGACTACCCGGTCTCAAGATATTGGAGATTTGTTGCATTTTTGTTACGCCACTATCGGAAAAATGTCCAATTACCAAATAAACACAAAAATTGAATTGAAAATACAAATTTAGTGTTATTTGGTGCAATTAAACTCAATCTAATTAATTATTAAAGAAATAAAAAAAAATTGAAGTCTGCAGGGAAAGTGATGTGCTGCCCACATCAGATTTTTTCATTGTGTTTTGTGCAATTTTTGGTATACTACTGCTTGTTTTACCCCATTTTATGCTTTCTTGGCCATATTTATTGTTTTTGGGATTGGCAGCTCTGTTCTTTCCGATTCAAGTAAATCTTTTTTATTAACAGTAACAAATGGTTCGAAACAGGATACAAAGTCTAGATACATTTCATTATTTTCTGAAAATACAACTTAGCAATTTGCGGGATTTAGCTTAAACTGGGGGCATGCGATTCAACAAAAAACACGACTGTGATTATGCTCCATTGTTTCACAGACTCAACGTTAAATCCCACCAGTAATTGAAATTTAATGTTATTGGAAAAACTCAAATAATGTAACTGAGCACAAATTAATAAAACAAAGCATATAGCTGTTTCGAAGATACGTTGGATCCGCTTCTTCAGTGCAATATAAACCAATAAATCCGAAGTCAAAAAGACGAAATCGGGACCCATTTGAATCGAGCCTATTTCGTCGTTTTGATTTCGTGTTTTTTGATCTAGCTTGAGCTGAAAAAGAGGACCTAACGTATTCTCGAAACAGCTGTATGTGTCTTTGTTGTATTAATTTGTCTTTAATTACGTTGTTTGAGTATATGCATATATATATATAACATATATATATGTATGTATATATATATTATACAAATGTAATACAATTTAGTATACTACTAAATAAATAATAAGAATATAAATATTTGAAATGTTGGCGCAAAGCTGCCGAACTCAATCGAATACTAACATAGCTATCGAAATGGGAAAATGAAATACAATACAAATTGAAGAGTAAAGTACCACGAATTGGCTGGGTGGTTGTGATACCCACTCCCCGGCTAAGCAATGTTTTACTCCGTGGCAACACTCCCGGGAACCGGCACATTATCCATTAATGATATAAATCGGACGATTTTATATCATCAATGGGTAATGTACCGGCACCCGGGAGTGTTGCAGCGGCGTAAATCATTCTTTAACCGGGAAGTGAGGGTTACAACCCCCCAGCCAATTTGTAGTATTTTAAACTTCAATTTGTTCTGTATTCCATTTTCCCATTTGGATAGCTATATACACTGCTGGACAATTGCTAAGGATAGATGACACTTTCATCCATAGCAACCACAAAATGAAAAGGAAGCAAAATGTGGAAAAATAGAATAATCGCGGGATACAGTAAGAAGAGGTGTGCGTATGCACATTTTTCATTTCCACGCCTGTTCGTCACGTGACGGCGCTGATAAGGATTTAAAGTATTTGATGCGTGTGGACAGTTGTTGTTCCAAGTGAAAGTTTCACGGGAAAGATTTAATTGACGAACTTGAAATTTTCGGCATGTCTTCCCGATAAAAGAAGCGAAAAATAACTGATGTTGCCAGGGAGTTCGACATCGCACACAGCTTTGTTTCAGGGCTGTTGCAAGCATTTAAAACAACTGGAATGTGTAGCAAGCGTCTCGGGGGAGGTCGTGTTAGAAGTACGACACCTGCAGGAGACAGGTGCATTGTACTATCGGCAAAAAGGGGCCGGCGCACAACAGTTCAGCAGGTGGCAAATCAGTTTTTTGATACCACAGTACAGTGGATCGCCCGAAAAACCGTAGTCAGATGCTTAAGAGAAGGAGGACTATACGCCCACAGATATGTTGTGTGTGTGACCCATTCGTCGGACTGCAGTGTACCGTCCGTTTGCAATGGTGTTGTGAGCATCGCAATCGGACCGAACAGGACTGGGTTTGCGTAATATTCTCAGATGAGAGTAGGTTCAGTCTGCCATCGGATTGCAGTTGCTTACTGATTTAGCGTGAGAGTGGTGCTGCTTATCGTCCAGAAAATATCCAGGAAAGGGACCGATATCCGACATGCAGTATCCAGCATGGGTTGGCATCAGGATTAATAGCCGCACGCCTCTACATGTGCTTGCAAATGGGACTAAGACCGGCCAACGATACATTGATGAAGTTCTACTGCCTCATGTTCGCCTCTTCCGTGGAGCTGTCGGTGATAAAATTGCTTTCATGGACGACAATGCACCATGTCATCGGACACTCGCTTTTCAGGATTGTCTAGTCAGCGAGGGTATTCAATGCCTCGTATGGCCACCACGTTCTTCAGATCTAAACCCCATTGAAAATGTTCGGGATGCTTTGGGTAGGCGACTTGCTGGTCGAAAATATCCCTCAACAAACAAGAACACCCTCATTCGTGCACTGACAGAGGAGTGGGATAACTTGCCTCAGCAACTCTTGTATAATGCTGTGCAAAGCATGACACGATGTGTGGAATATTGCATCGCACTCCACGGAGGACATGTCCCTAACTGACACCTTTCTCAAAGGTGCCTACTGTCGTTCCTATGCATATTTCCATTTCTCTGCACGCAGCATCAAATGAACGCTTTTTCCTTTCAGATGTTTCAAAACTTTCTGTATTTTCCAGAACAATAAATGATCTCTATTTTAATGTCCGAACAGTGTGGCAACAATATTCTTTTATCCTGCTGGGCCTCCCTCCCCCCCCTTAATGTTGTGCTACTTTGCAATTTGCGATTCGTCCTTAGCAATTGTCCAACAGTGTATATATATATATAATCTCCCAAAAAGGACAAGTTCCTATATACCCATAAAGATGTTAAAAGAGTATTTATGAAGTGACGGCCGGGGGGTGTAGCGAACCCCAACTCTCCGGTTAAAGCTTTTACTGCCATGGCGAAACGCTCCCGGTAGCCGAAACCTTCAAACCACATCCAACAAGACACTCACCATTACCTCAATAAACATAAAAACACTTTAAAAACCAAGTCAATAATATAAAACCCTTAGATTACTTTAAGCAACACTAATACCTATCCAAAGATCTGAAAAGGCGGCGGGGGGGGGGGGGACAAAATCCCACATCAGCATATTATAACTATTGTATGGAATTTTTAACTAAGTGGTTATATCATGTATTTTCAAAATGATATTAAAACACCATGAAAGAAATGTACATAAAACATATTTTCCCAAACCTGATTGAAATAGCGATGGAAACTATATTGACTCGAACCTAGAAACTGCTAGTGTATGAAATCATTAATAATGTGGTTATTTTTATATACTACAAATAAAAACCAAATATCAATTTGAGGCCATAAAGCGACTAATGTATGAATTCATTAACATTGTGGTTATTTTTATATACTACAAATAAAAACCAAATATCAATTTGAGGCCATAAAACGATTAATGTATGAAATCATTCACAAGGTGGTTATTAAGTATAATACAATAAAAAACCAAATGGCAATTTTGCCAGTTCAAAATGTGAATAAAATCCAACTTTTAAAAATTCACTATAATTTTCACACTAAAAAACCTTCCCCATTCTCATAGAACTTTTACGACAATGCCCTTTCAGGCAACCCTGAATGACTAATCAGGTATACAATACGCGAAACTTTCCAAAATCCAACTATACCTGCCATTCCATTATAACATAACAATGTACCGTATGTGACCAACACATCCACCATTCAGACATTCAAAACACCAGAAAAGTCAAACATCAATAGAACAACAAAGAATCTCCATATCCAACTAACCAGCACTATACGACTTCTCTCAAGCCCAGGTTTTAAACCAAGACAAGAAAGCGCTATTTTGGAAAAGATTTGATATCCCTAACAGTTTAAAAAATGGTTTAAAATCTGGGCTTGAGAGAAGTCGTATAGTGCTAGTTGGTTGGATATGGAGATTCTTTGTTGTTCTATTGATGTTTGACTTTTCTGGTGTTTTGAGTGTCTGAATGGTAGATGGGTTGGTCACATACGGTACATTGTTATGTTATAAAGGAATGGCAGGTATAGTTGGATTTTGGAAAGTTTCGCGTATTGTATACCTGATTAGTCATTCAGGGTTGCCTGAAAGGGCATTGTCGTAAAAGTTCTATGAGAATGGGAAAGGTTTTTTAGTGTGAATTTTTAAAAGTTGGATTTTATTCACATTTTGAACTGGCAAAATTGCCATTTGGTTTTTTATTGTATTATACTTAATAACCCCCTTGTGAATGATTTCATACATTAATCGTTTTATGGCCTCAAATTGATATTTGGTTTTTATTTGTAGTATATAAAAATAACCACGATGTTAATGAATTCATACATTAGTCGCTTTATGGCTTCAAATTGATATTTGGTTTTTATTTGTAGTATATAAAAATAACCACATTATTAATGATTTCATACACTAGCAGTTTCTAGGTTCGAGTCAATATAGTTTCCATCGCTATTTCAATCAGGTTTGGGAAAATATGTCTTATGTACATTTCTTTTATGGTGTTTTAATATCATTTTGAAAATACATGATATAACCACTTAGTTAAAAATTCCATACAATAGTTATAATATGCTGATGTGGGATTTCCCCCTCCCCCCGCCGCCTTTTCAGATCTTTGGATAGTTATTAGTGTTGCTTAGGGTAATTTAAGGGTTTTATATAATTGACTTTGTTTTTAAAGTGTTTTCATGTTTATTGAGGTAATGGTGAGTGTCTTGTTGGATGTGGTTTGAAGGTTTCGGCTACCGGGAGCGTTTCGCCATGGCAGTAAAAGCTTTAACCGGAGAGTTGGGGGTCGCTACTCCCCCCGGCCGTCACTTCATAAATACTCTTTTAACATCTTTATGGGTATATAGGTACTTGTCTTTTTTGGGAGATTATATGGTTATACACTTGTATAAAACAGCATGGCGCTTTACCGTTGTATATATAATGTTCTTTTAAATTTTTGGAAGCGAGTTTGGTTTTTTAAGTCATTTTATGTATTTTAATTTATATATATATATATATATATATATATATATATATATATATATATATATATATATATATATATATATATATATATAACCGCCTTCACAATCGAATTTTCGCCAAAAGATGGAAATTTTGTTATTTCAATCAATTGTATAGTGCTCTGTTGTTTAAAACCATAATTTAACTTAATGGCATTTACGAAATAGCCAGTTTGAAGAATGATCTCTGCTAAATCTAGAAGTTGTAGTCGTTTGTCAATTTAGACAAACTCGATACAGCTTCCTATCTTGTATATTAATAACTATTTTCTACTCTATTTTGAGCAATCTTTTGGCATAATGCTGCTTTTTAATCCTATTCTATACTTTGTTTTATTGCTTGTATATTTTGCTTTTTGGATTAGCAACACTTTCTTTCTTTTATTGCTGTAACTTTTCCTTCCGAATTGAATTACGTATTGCTCACATCCTATGAGAAACGCTTCGAGTAGCAATTGACAAATCTGTGAACCATCAAAGTACGCATCACGCATCATTTGAATACAATACTTCTTGACAGTATCGCAATCATAAGAAACACATCTATCACCACTTTGAAAAATTCGCCTAGTAATTGTTTGATGAACAGAATTGAGAAACTTTATTTATTATGCCTCTTTAAGTTTTATTTTGCTAGCTAAACTCGTAACTACAACTTAATACTAGAATTTAGGCACTCAGCAATTAATTCCACCAATTTTAATATCAAACTCATTTAATCTTCTTTAAATAGTTGCTGAATGTAATTATTAAAGTATTGATGAAAGTGCAGACCCTGAATTCCTAATTTAAACGATCCATTATGATGGTAAGTGTAATGTGTCTTGCCTAATTACTCACTGGAAAATTTATCTAAAATTCGAAATCTATTACTCCAATTTGCGTTTCTCAAATGTTATAAATTGTTCAAATTCATTATTATTTGTTAATTAACATCTTAATTTGTAAATATATTTATGAACATTTGTGTCTATCATATTCTTTAAAATAATGCTAGAGTGTGCCTCAAATCGGATTTCTCATACTAGAATCTATTTCTAAGTAGCTTGTAATTTTTTTTCTTTGCCAATTTTATAAGAAAAAAAAATCTGATGTGGGCAACACATGACTTCCCTTACATAATGCAATGCATTTACTACTTTTACAAAAAAAAATGGGTTTTTCTTATAGTAGATATTTATATGCTTTCCAAGATATTGAATTTTTGTGAATTAGTCGTCATTTTCGTTGGTTTAGTGTCAGTTTTATCTATTTGGCGAGATTATCGTTAATTTGGCAACATTTAAAAAAGTCGCTAAGTTGGCGACATTTCGCCAAATTCGGCGCCAAAATCGCGCCAAGCGTTATGGATGGAGAAATAAGTTATTCTTATAGCAGATAAATAGCTATTGGTGTTCAAATACAAAAGTATTACTGAAAGTATTTTTTCTCATGAATGGAACGAGCTAGATCCACGAGAATGATGTTACCAAATTTATCGCATGATATTACATATGCAAAGTGAACATGTTTCAGTTAAAATATTATTTTTTAATTTATGGGATTTTTGGTAAATTTATTTAAAAAATGTGAAAAAATTCTAAGTACGTAAAAATTCTAATTCTAAGTAATTACGTCAATCGTTTTCTAAGGAAAAATTACATAAGAAATGTCTATTTGCGTAACTTTATTAAAGGTTTTGATTTTTTGATGATTTTTTCAAAATTTCACTCGAAAATTTAGGGGGGTTCTGAACATTTGATTACGTTTAAAAAAAAATCTGATGTGGGCAGCACATGATTTTCCTTATATAATACAATGGATTTACTACTTTAACAGCAAAAAAAAATATTTATTCTTATAGTAGATACTTATATTTTTTCCACGATACTGAATTTTCTTCAATGAGTCGTCATTTTCATTGATTAAGCGTCATTTGTATCCTTTTGGCGAGATTTTTGTTAATTTGGCAACACATTTAAAAAAGTCGCCAAGTTGGCAACATTCCACGAAATTCTTCGCTAAAATATCGCTAACAGTTACGGACCTAGAAATAAGTTATTCTTATAGCAGATAAATGACTATTGGTGTTAAAATACAAAAGAATTACTAAAAGTATCTTTCCTCATGAATGGAACGAGCTAGATCCACGACAATGATGTCACCCAATTTATTGCATGATATTACATATGAAAAGTGAACATATTTCTCAACAGTTAATATATTTTTTTTAATTTATGGGCTTTTGTGTAAATTTACTTGAAAAATGTGCAATTTCTCGAGAACGGTTCATGCTAGCGTTCTAAAGTTTATGTCAATCGTTTCCTAAGGAAAAATTACATTAGAAATGTCCATTTACATAACTTTATTAAAGGTTTTGATTTTTTGATGATTTTTTCAAAATTTCACTCGAAAATTTAGGGGGGTTCTGAGTATTCGATTGCGTTTAAAAACAATAGGCTTCCAGTATTCACGGATTGTGATTTTTTTACCAAATTTCATTCGAATCGCTCCATCCGTTCGTGAGATATCGTCTCCTCAGTCTCACTGACACACACACACATACACATACATACTTTCACACACACATAAATACACACGCACACAGACATCACTTCAAAAATGTTTTATTCGTGATCAGGGATGCTTGAAACGTGCTCTCCTGTCGAAAACTCGAATTCGAATTTTCGACCTCGTCACAATACTTTTCTTATACATTATGTGTATAAGGAAAGTAATAAATTACTGTAGTACTGTGATATTATAAAAAATCTGATGTGGGCAACACATGACTTTCCTTATATAATGTAATGAATTTACTTCTTTTACAGTAAAAAATGGACGAAGAAATAAGTTATTCTTACAGCAAATAAATGACTATTGGCGATCAAATACAAAAGTATTACTCAAAGTTTCTTTTTTCATAAATGGAACGAGCTAGATCCACAGGAATGATGTCTCCCAATTTATCGCATGGTATGACATATGAAAAGTGAACATGTTTCTCAATAGGAAATATGTTTTTAACACTTTACAACAAAGTTGAAAAGTGTTTATGACTTTGTTTATTCTGTCTGTCTGTCTGTCTGTCCGTTAGCACGATAACTGCCGTAAAAATGACTTAATCAAAATGAAATTTAAGTATGTTGTTCAGACGGTCTGTAGAACCTATGGGAATATAAATGAATTATATTACCCAATTAGTTTTGGATTGAACCCGGGTCGAAAAAATGAAATACATTGAGCCCTATGGGACCTAATTTTTCAAACATTTTTTAAGCGGATTTAAAACATCCATCTTGTCTCGAAATCGTCATTTTTAAAGTTATTTTTAATTCATATTGAGTGTTGTATCCGTCCTAAAACTACTTTATTTTTGCTTAAATTCTGTGCATCTACATGCTGAAACAACGCATTGACAATATATTTGAGTTTAAATGCTCATCTAAATTTGATTATTTCTGCAACTAAGCCTATTTTTCACCTATGTAAAATGTAAACAGCAAAATATATAGAATGAGTTGTATTAGAATTCCTGTATTTTTTTAACACAAAATAATTTAGTGCATGGAGTCTGCATGGCTGATATGAATGAAATATTAATTGATTTCATAAAGAGAAGGACGATTTTTTTCGATGAAGTTTCAAGCATAGAGTTTAATTTTTTGTAGCTCCATGGTCTTAAACAAAATGTTTAAATAAAGTAAATTATTATAGTATTGTGATGAATGAATTTAATGGGAGAAAGTTATGAATGAAATCCTGTTTTTATAGAGAGATCTAGGCGTGTTATTTTTTCTATGACGTCATTTGGATTAATTTCAGTTGTTTTCGGTGAAGTTTTCAAATATAATAAATTATCGTATTTTTATTATAATTCTAAAACTATTACCGAGGAATGTATAACATTTTAGAGATGTTTAAACCAGGCAATTTATATTTCAATGCCGTCATTTGAATGAAGTTCATTTTTTTCGATGAAGGTTTAAGTTTTCAAATATAATAAATTAATGCAGTATTGTGATAAGTTTCAATATTACCGAGGAATGTATTGCATTTTAGACTTGTTTAAATAAAATTGCATTGAAGTTGGAAAATGTTTCATAATCTATGCTTTAAGCATGATTGATCTTTCTTATTTATTTTATACGACTTTTTGATAATTTTTTCAAAAATGTGCAATATCTCGAGAACTGTTCATTTTAGCGTTCTAAAATTTTGTCAATCGTTTTCTAATGAAAAATTACATAAGAAATGTGTATTTGCGTAACTTTATTAGCGGTTTTGATTTTTTGACGATTTTTTCAAAATTTCATTCGAAAATTTAGAGGGGGGTTCTGAACGTTCGATAGAGTATAAAAAAATAGGCTTCCAGTGTTTACGGATTGTGATTTTCTTACCAAATTTCACTAGAATCGCTCCATTCGTTCGTAAATTATCGTCACCAGAGGCTCATTGACAAATACACACACACACACACACACACACATACACACACACACACGCACACACACACACACATATACTTTCACACACGCGCGCGCACACACACACACACACATGCATCACTTCGAAAATGTTCGATTCGTGATCAGGGATGCTTGAAACGTGCTCTCCCGTCGAAAACTCGAATTCGAATTTTCGACCCCGTCACAATACTTTCCGTATACATTATGTATATAAGGAAAGTAAAATTTGAAAAACCTGTATTGTCGGTCCAAATGGTTACACTTATAGCATGTTACCCTGCATATTAAGGGGCTTGAAAAATACTTCAACTATTAACAAATTTGACAATGTATCTCTTCCGGGGGGGGTATCATGCCCTAATCCCCAAAGAGAGCTAATGACGTCACAAACACAACATTTTTTTCACTGCTAATTTCCACTACAATATTCGAATCTGTTAAATTTCTTGATTATTGAGCTACAAATAATTGTTTTTATACATAATTAGGTCAAATTTTGTGCAAATGCTACCATGTTAATGAAATATAAAATTTAAAATGAATTTCGAAGTTTTCGCTAGAATTTCAAAAAAATTCTTTACAGTTCGAGATTTTGTGTTAAAATCCGGATGTAAAATTTTGTGAAAATCCATTAATATTTGTGACACTTTTCGTATACACAAGATAATCGACGACAGACAGATAGGCGAACATCGCTCTAAAAATTGTACAAACGTATTCAGGCGGTCCTAAAACATAGATTGGCCTCAAAATCGGAAATTTTCGTGAAAACAATACTTTCTCGATATAATATTCTATAGTATAAGGAAGTAAAGAGTAAGGTACGTGTTGTTGTTGTTGTTGAGACCCAGACCGTCTGACCTACCAGAAAGGTGTAAGGTAACTGTATGGACGGCCGGGAAGTGCCACCCAATTTAGACCGGAACCCAGTGGGGGAGGCATCCACAGGGACCGTACCCTCCTTCCCCTACCACCAACCTCTCGGAAGGACTTACGGACCCACATGTTTAACGTGATCGTACTCCGCATGAACACGGCGGCATTTGTGGTAGCGTGCAAATCTAGCGCGCAAACCACGGGGATACCGCACCCGAGATGGCCAACAGCACGCGGTGTTCCGAGGTGGTCACCCACCAAGTACTAACCGCGCCCGATGCTGCTTGACTTCGGTGATCTAACGAGAACCGGTGTTTTCAGCACGGTACGGCCGTTGGCCCGAGTAAGGTACGTGTGAAGGTTAATTTAGAAATGCGCAACTTTCAAAAGCACTGGAAGCATGTTGCTGTTTCTCGAAGATGCAAGAAGTATGTAACTGCACAAGGTGTGACATGCTACCAATCTTTGCACATGAGTCAACATGAGCGAGCGCTATTAGGGAGCAATTTAATCCCAACCTAAGCATGTGCAACAACTGCGCGTTGTGAATATTTTGTCAAATATTTTTTGATATTTTAAAGAAATAATTGTGTGCATACCTTTGAAATACGAGATGATGGGTATGTCCGATGAAAGAAATGTCTATTTTCTTGGAAGTGATTTATTTGCAATGTCTAGCTCTATAGATTACAAAGAAAGACCCAAAGAAAGTGTTTTTCTACAATTCACTCTGCAATTCTGTACAATTCCCCAGAATTAAGCACACAGTGTGGTCTAGTATAATATAAGTTTAATATGTTAAAAATGTGCTTGTTCCTCACCAAATGTACCGAGAGTGGTGTTGCACGACATGTTGACATTTCAATTACAAATGCCAATCAACAACAATGTCAATACAGATGCTAATAAGCACTTTAAATGAATCCACGAATATGTTAGGGACAAGACACCAACCAGCCAAATGAATCCACGAGGACCAATTGGAACTCACACATAAGGAAACAGCGTGCATCCCCTCCATCACCAACAACTAATCAGAAGAGGTGGTATGACACCACAAGGAGAAAAGAAAAAATCTGATGTGGGCAGCACATGACTTTCCCTGCAGACTTATATCCACGTTCTCTTTATTTTAATTAAATTTAATTCACTTTTAATTCACTTTTCGTTCTCATTTATTAAGTAGACTTATTTTCAAAGGTGGCGTAGAGAAAATACGAAAATACTAAAATATCTCAAGAACGGCTAGTCCCAGTGTAACGGGGTTGGTCTTACTCTTTTTATCGTTAAAAATTACGTATAAAACAAGCATTTAAGGGATATATTTGAGTATACATATGTATTTATTTTAGATTTTGACGGTTTTTGAGGGTCACTTCGCAAAAAAAGGCAGGTTATTTTTTTCCGAATCGTATCAAAATCTAATCAGCACCAGGGTATCCCACAAGTGACCTATCAACCGACTTTTGTGAAATTAGGTCCATTAGTTTTCCAGCTAGAGTGGATGCAAGCTTTTGCGGGCCATTTCGCAAAAAAGGCGGGCTCTTTGATCACGAATCATACCCAAAACTAATCAACACCAGATCTACCCATAAGTGACTTACCTACCAAATTTTGTGAAATTAGGTCCATTAGTTTTTGAGTTAAAGTGGATACAAAATCTGCAGAGACAGACATACACACAGACATAAACACAGACAGACACACAGACACACACAAAGACGTCACGCTCAAAATGGTTTTTTCGTATTCTAGCGGTCTCGAAACGTGTAGATCCGTCGAAAACAAAACTCGAGTTGCGATTTTCGGCGATTTCCAATACTTTCCCTATACATTACCATGTATTACAGGGAAAGTAAAAAGTGGCTCCAGAATTTTCGAGAAGTTTCGAGTGATTCAATATTCAACAGCGTCCTAGTAGCACGTAAATTTAGGAGTACAACAAATATCCTGTGTACTTCACAAAGGTAACGTGGATCAGCAATGAGATGAGTGAGCGCAGTATGTGCATAGTGAATGCAAGTGATGTATCACGTATACGCAGGCATCCAGCAAAGTGTGTTCTCGACTAAATGTCAAAGTGCAAAAAAAAAAAAAAAGGAATGAGGTAATTATGGAAATTTCACTTGGTAATAATGATCACGGAAGGCACATAACTTATAGCAATTTTTTAACAACACTGGAGTAAGAACTGAAATATTAGCAACGAACTATTGTGTTTAAAATAAAATAACAATATATATTTTCGGTATATAGTAATAATTTGTATAAATATATATGTCACTTAAACAGTTGTTATAGTTATATGTATCACTTAAAATGATTTTTGTGAGTAAACGTTATGAATAATCAAGATAGTTATATATGTGAAATTAAAGAATTGATCAATTTAAATCAGAGTTGTTATTTCATGTCTTGAGTGCTATTCTCCAGTGCTCGTGAGCCAGAGTTTCCATACTTCACCCTTAGTGAAGGCATCAAAGGTAAGTCCTTGTAGAGTACATTTTGGGTAAGTACAATTTACCTTATGGCAAGTGGCATTCGCCTACTTTAATCATGCAGGGCCGTAGCCAGAGAAAAAAGTTGAAGAGGAGCTGGAGGGAAATTCTAGGGGACTCAACAGTATTAAAAGAGTCCATAAACACAATTAATCATTAGTATTTATAAACCATAATAGTTACTATTCCATATTTCAATTCATATATATAAATTATTAACAAATAATTGCATATTTATATTTGCAAGCTAAGAGCTGATAATTTATATCCATATATATACTATCCATATATATTTATATTTATATCCATATATATTTATATCCATATATATATACAGATATATATACATCGATATTAATATATAATAATTATAATTTATTTTAATGCAAGCATTAACTCGTCATAAGTCTGTTAGTAATTTGTTGAAAATTCTGAGAGTTAATACAAGTTAATATTCATTCTTACCAACTTATCAGTTGATTTTGACTCTAACAGTGAACCCCACTATACTACAAAAGTACCTTAAATACTATTGTTATAATTTTTTAAAATTTTACAAATTTAATAAATAAATAAATTGATCATTAGTATAATCACAAATTCAGCTAAATTAAAAAATCCCTTAAACGAAGTAATTTATAAAAAAATCTCAAAGAAATTTTTTAAGCAAAATTTGAATGACATTTTAAATGAAATTTCATATCAATACTAAAAGTTTAATATTTTTTATCAGGAGGACTGAGTATACTGTTTGAGGGACCACCTGCCTGGCTACGGCCCTGTAATCATGTAAATAGTGGCATGGGTAGAGGCACAACAGTTAAATTAATGAAATATTCAATGTGTTGTTTGATGAACTAATTGAGAGAACAATTTCAAACTTTGGGAACGTTCACAATCAGAGGAATTTGCTGACCATGCAATTATAGACACAGCTCAATCCCATTTAAATTTTGAAGGCGTCTGCCATCTTTTAATTTTACAAAAATTCGGCAGATTTTTTTGATGCCAATATACCAATCGGTTATTTCATTTTGAACTCAAGCGCAAAATCGGTCACCCGAATCCTGATACTGTTAGATGCACTGGGAATGTGATCCTAAAATTTTAATCGTATTAACTCTCTAACGTACTTTATGGAGTTTACTCGTGAAAATAATTTTTGTTTTAGAATACATTCCTGAGATAACTGGACTTTAGGATTTTTAGCGTTTGCAACCTAGTAAGGTTTTTTCACGCACCCTGCCACAGTGACGTCGCCAAGTAGGGAAAATTAAGGGATCATAACTCTCCCCCCCCCCAGCCAGGAACCAATTGAATGTTGATGAAATGATATATGGAGAAAGAGAAAAAATATTTGGTTACCCCCCCCACCCCCCACCTCTGCAACAGAATTTTTTTTTGACTACGTTACTGCCCTATTTAGTAAGGTTTTTTCATGTTCCCTATCGAAATAGCTTAGGATAACATAAACACGCTCCTACTTCAATCATCTGCTTAGTTCAATAAAAATGGGTAATTATTATTAATCTCTATCTAAATAATGCTAAAACCAGCTATAAAAAATCTGATGTGGGCAGCACATGACTTTCCTTGCAGACTTATATCCACGTTTTGTTCATTTTAATTAAATTTAATTCACTTTTAATTCAATTTTCGTTTTTATTTGGTAACTGGACCTATTTTCAAAGATGGCGTAGAGAAAATACGAAACAGCTAAACTATCTCGAGAGTGGGTAATTATTATTAATCTCTATCTAAATAATGTTAAAACCAGCTATAAAAAATCTGATGTGGGCAGCACATGACTTTCCTTGCAGACTTATATCCACGTTTTGTTCATTTTAATTAAATTTTATTCACTTTTAATTAAATTTTCGTTTTTATTTGGTAACTGGACCTATTTTCAAAGATGGCGTAGAGAAAATACGAAAAAGCTAAACTATCTCTAGAGTGGGTAATTATTATTAATCTCTATCTAAATAATGTTAAAACCAGCTATAAAAAATCTGATGTGGGCAGCACATGACTTTCCTTGCAGACTTATATCCACGTTTTGTTCATTTTAATTAAATTTAATTCACTTTTAATTCAATTTTCGTTTTTATTTGGTAACTGGACCTATTTTCAAAGATGGCGTAGAGAAAATACGAAAAAGCTAAACTATCTCGAGAGTGGGTAATTATTATTAATCTCTATCTAAATAATGTTAAAACCAGCTATAAAAAATCTGATGTGGGCAGCACATGACTTTCCTTGCAGACTTATATCCACGTTTTGTTCATTTTAATTAAATTTAATTCACTTTTAATTCAATTTTCGTTTTTATTTGGTAACTGGACCTATTTTCAAGGATGGCGTAGAGAAAATACGAAAAAACTAAACTATCTCGAGAACGGCTAGTCCTAGTGTAATGGAGTTGGTCTTTCCTTCGTTAAAAATTACGTATATAACAAGCATTTAATGGATATATTTAAGCATATGTAGTTTTATTTTATATTTTGACGAATTTTGCGGGCCATTTAGCCAAAAAAGGCAGTTTATTTTTTTCCGAATCGTACCAAAATCTAATCATTAGTTTTTCAGCTAGAGTGGATATAGGCAATTTTTGATGGCAATTTCGCAAAAAAACTCGAGTTCTTTTATCTCGAATCGTACCCAAACCTAATCAACACCAGATTCGCCCACAAGTGACTTACCAAATTTTATGAAATTCTGTCAATTAGTTTTTTAGTTCGAGTGGATACAAAATCTGCACAGACAGACAAACACCCACACAGACATCACGCTAAAATGGTTTTAATCCATTCTAGAGGTCTTGAAACGTGTAGATACGTCAAAAACTCGAGTTGCGATTTTCGGCATGATTCCAATACTGTCCCTATACATTACCATGTATTGGAGGGTAAGTAAAAATTAAGTCGTTTTAAACATATATGAGAAATAAACATTTTTGAAACATATGATAATTAAAGAATACTAGCAGCAGCTTCGAGAATTGACCATGAGATTGATTAGTGATATAGCTTTGGTTCATTTCTGTTATTAACACGGATTTTTATACTTATTTGCACTAATTATTTGTTCAATCATTTTTAATTTATAGCAGTTTTAATCCATACCTATTCCCTTTCGAAAACTAATGTCTTCCAACAGGATGGAAATTAAATTTCACGTTCCAACCTAACTAATCAAAGCCGAAATACAATTCCAGTTAAAAACTTTCATACTTCAACAAAGAAACATTAATCTTTGTGCATTGTTAAAGCCATTTTGTCAGGTGGTTACGATTTAAGTACAAATTCCCATTCCATTTGTCAAATCATTTTTAAGAACAAACAAGCGCAGCAATCAATATTTCTTTTGAAAACAAAATTCTGCGTCTGACAGCAGTAATAACCGATCGTCGGTGAGGGAGAAAAACGACTGGAGTGACGTCAGACGCGAATTTATTTTACGACGCAAACTAATACCTGAGATGACCGATTGGGATTCTTGTTTATTCGCAACGCAAAAAATATAGAAATATTTTTATTAGCGTAACATTGATAAACTTGTCCAAACTTCATAGGAATATGAACATATTTTTTTAAATTTAAAATTTGAGATTTTGTGAATTCTTCATATTTTTGCGAATTTTCCATGGGAGGGGTTGTTGTTGAGACCCAGACCGTCCGACCTACCAGAAAGGTGTAAGGTAACTGTATGGACGGCCGGGAAGTGCCACCCAATTTAGACCGGAACCCAGTGGGGAAGGCATCCACAGGGACCGTACCCTCCTTCCCCTACCACCAACCTCTCGGAAGGACTTACGGACCCACATGTTTAACGTGATCGTACTCCGCATGAACACGGCGGCATTTGTGGTAGCGTGCAAATCTAGCGCGCAAACCACGGGCATACCGCACCCGAGATGGCCAACAGCACGCGGTGTTCCGAGGTGGTCACCCACAAAGTACTAACCGCGCCCGATGCTGCTTGACTTCGGTGATCTAACGAGAACCGGTGTTTTCAGTACGGTACGGCCGTTGGCCCCTCCATGGGAGGGGTAGATAAACCCTCCCATTTTTCTTACCCTAGGAAGGGGGGGGGATAAATAGAATTCAACATGATTGTTAGACATGAATGTACCATAAATCAATTGTAAAAATTGAGATCAATTGTAACATGAATGTAAAATAATAGATCATTAGCAATGTTAACATAACAGAGAGATCTACTATATTCAACTTTGATGACTATTTCACACGGTACGCACCTTACATAGAGAAAGTATTGTCTTCACGAAAATATATGAATTCGAGATTTTGATGCCAATATATGCTTTAAGACCTCCTGAACACTTTTCGACTATTTTTGGAGTGATGTCTATCTGCTTGTATGTCTGATGCCTATTTTGTATTTTTTTTTGTGTACACGGTACGCATCTTACATAGAGAAAGCATTGTTTTCACGAAAACATTTGAATTCGAGATTTTGATGCCAATATATGCTTTAAGACCTCCTGAACACTTTTCGACTATTTTTGGAGTGATGTCTATCTGCTTGTATGTCTGATGCCTATTTTGTATTTTTTTTTGTGTACACGGTACGCATCTTACATAGAGAAAGCATTGTTTTCACGAAAACATTTGAATTCGAGATTTTGATGCCAATATATGCTTTAAGACCTCCTGAACACTTTTCGACTATTTTTGGAGTGATGTCTATCTGCTTGTATGTCTGATGCCTATTTTGTATTTTTTTTTGTGTACACGGTACGCATCTTACATAGAGAAAGCATTGTTTTCACGAAAACATTTGAATTCGAGATTTTGATGCCAATATATGCTTTAAGACCTCCTGAACACTTTTCGACTATTTTTGGAGTGATGTCTATCTGCTTGTATGTCTGATGCCTATTTTGTATTTTTTTTTGTGTACACGGTACGCATCTTACATAGAGAAAGCATTGTTTTCACTAAAACATTTGAATTCGAGATTTTGATGCCAATATATGCTTTAAGACCTCCTGAACACTTTTCGACTATTTTTGGAGTGATGTCTATCTGCTTGTATGTCTGATGCCTATTTTGTATTTTTTTTTTGTGTACACGGTACGCATCTTACATAGAGAAAGCATTGTTTTCACGAAAACATTTGAATTCGAGATTTTGATGCCAATATATGCTTTAAGACCTCCTGAACACTTTTCGACTATTTTTGGAGTGATGTCTATCTGCTTGTATGTCTGATGCCTATTTTGTATTTTTTTTTGTGTACACGGTACGCATCTTACATAGAGAAAGCATTGTTATCACGAAAACATTTGAATTCGAGATTTTGATGCCAATATATGCTTTAAGACCTCCTGAACACTTTTCGACTATTTTTGGAGTGATGTCTATCTGCTTGTATGTCTGATGCCTATTTTGTATTTTTTTTTGTGTACACGGTACGCATCTTACATAGAGAAAGCATTGTTTTCACGAAAACATTTGAATTCGAGATTTTGATGCCAATATATGCTTTAAGACCTCCTGAACACTTTTCGACTATTTTTGGAGTGATGTCTATCTGCTTGTATGTCTGATGCCTATTTTGTATTTTTTTTTGTGTACACGGTACGCATCTTACATAGAGAAAGCATTGTTTTCACGAAAACATTTGAATTCGAGATTTTGATGCCAATATATGCTTTAAGACCTCCTGAACACTTTTCGACTATTTTTGGAGTGATGTCTATCTGCTTGTATGTCTGATGCCTATTTTGTATTTTTTTTTGTGTACACGGTACGCATCTTACATAGAGAAAGCATTGTTTTCACGAAAACATTTGAATTCGAGATTTTGATGCCAATATATGCTTTAAGACCTCCTGAACACTTTTCGACTATTTTTGGAGTGATGTCTATCTGCTTGTATGTCTGATGCCTATTTTGTATTTTTTTTTGTGTACACGGTACGCATCTTACATAGAGAAAGCATTGTTTTCACGAAAACATTTGAATTCGAGATTTTGATGCCAATATATGCTTTAAGACCTCCTGAACACTTTTCGACTATTTTTGGAGTGATGTCTATCTGTTTGTATGTCTGATGCCTATTTTGTAATTTTTTTTGTGCACTCGATAGCAGCTATAAATGTCAATGGATTTTCACGAAATTTTGCATCCGACTTTGTTATCAAAAAATCTAGAACTAGATAGAATTTTTTTATTTAAATTCGAACTTTTTTTATTTAAATTCGACCGAAAATGTCGAAATTTCTTCGAAATTTTATATTTATTTAACATAGCAGTATAGGGCAAAATTTGACTTAATCATAGTATATAAAAGTGTTTATTTGTAGCTCAATGATCATGATACTTCATACTTTCAATTGTTGTGAAAACTAGCTCTGATACACATCTTTTGTTTGGGATGTCATTAGCCCCCTTGGAGACAAGCTAATCCCCCTGGGGGAGAGAGGTACATTCTCAAATATGGTATCAATCGAAAGAGTTTTTCAAGATCTTTAAAGGAAAGGGTAATACACCTATAGTTGTAATCATTTCGACCAACGATACCGATTTTTAGATGTATTATCTTGTAAAATTTGAAAAAAAAAATGAATATTGGTTTGAAAATTCTGAGTTGAAATAAACTCTAGCTAATTTAAGAGTGCTAGTTTCTTTGTCTATGCCAGATTTAATTAATAGTTCCCTCGTGAGTTTTTACCATCTCATACAATTGTTTAGAAGAAGTATTAATTTCTAGAAAACGTTTGATGCCAGAATTTTGACTGAAGATTACGTTTAAATCTATGCGCGAAAATTTTCAAGATCAGGGTAGTTTTAACTGCAAAACAATAGCTATCATTTTCACCAGGATAGCATTTTAATTTCATTTTTATCTGTATTGACAGTATTTAAATTTGACTTTATTTGATATTTCACCATGGGCGTATGTAGGATTTTTAAAAGGTGTGTGTGCGCTAAAATCGATTGCATGCAAAATTTGGAGATTACTATCAACCTGACAATTTTAAAGTTACGAAATTAAAAAGCAGGAATCCTGATTGCAGATACTTGCATTAGTTTGTAATCCTTTACACCCTCCCTTCATATTTTAAATCTTATTTTTTCATCGAACAACTTGAGAAACTGGCAGGAAAATGTAGATTTAGAGGTTCTATAACAACAAACTGATAAAAATTCGAAATATTTAAATGTCGAGGGGGGGATGAGTACAAATTGATCAAAAACACATATGAAAACACATATGGGACTATGACCGGCCAATGAAACATTGATGAAGTTCTACTGCCTCATGTTCGCCTTTTCCGTGATGCTGACTGTGATAAATTTGTTTTCATGGACGACAACGCACCATGTCATCGAACACTCGCTGTTCAGGATTGTTTACTCAGCGAGGGTATTCAATGCCTCATATGGCCACCACGTTCTCCATATCTAAACCCCATTGAAAATATTTGGGATGCTTTGGGGAGGCGGCTTGTTGGTCGAAAATGTCATCCAACAAACAAGAACACTCTCATCCGTACACTGACAGAGGAGTGAGATAACTTGCCTCAACAGCTGCTGGATAATGTTGTGCAAATCATGATACGACGAGTGGAATGTTGCATCGCACTCCACGGTGGATATATCCAGTACTGACACCTGTCTCAAAGGTGCCTGCTGTCGTTCATATGCATTTTACCATTTCTACGTACACAGCATCAAATGAACACTTTTTCCCTTTCAGATGTTTCAAAACATTCTGTATTTTCCAGAACAATAAATGATCTTCATTCTAATGTCCGAACAGTGTGGCAACAATATTTTATCCTGCTGGACCCTCACACCCGCTTAATGTTGCTCTACATTGCAATTTGTGATCCGTCCTTAGCAATTGTCCAGCAGTATATATATATATATATATATATATATATATATATATATATATATATATATATATATATATATATACAGAATGTCATATAACAGAATCTACCATAGTACAAACAGTACAAAAGCAGTTATCTAGACCAATAAGCGCAATGCAGCTTGAAATAGTCTAGAAAAGTATAATAGTAAAAATTGAAAGATTGGACATGATACATTATGTAATTAACTGGTATTCTAATTTAAGTATCAGGATATTTCGCAATATAGTCATTAATCACTTTAAACGTAGTGAAAGAATGCATTCTTATGGAAAGGATAGGATCAAAAATGATTCTATATTTATTAAGGAAGCAATAACAGAAAATTATCCTTTAATATTTATTTGTCAGTATTACAATGTGGTACATAGTAAAGTTTTCGATGCGTTCAGTAAGGATTTTGGCAACACCTTTATTTCAGGAAATAAAATGGCATCGATACAGCGAGGAACTATTTAAGCGTGTAAAATTGACGTGAGTGATTTGGATGGAGGTAAGGTATTTGTATATGTAGTTCGTATATTTTAAGTAGGTTTAGTCTTGTGTCGTTTCAATTATATTGCTCTTATGTTGGGGGATTTTTTAATTTTACTTTTGATATATACTTCGTATGGGCGTCTTCTGTTTCGACGTTGTACTGAATTTAACCGCAGGTAATGCATGGTTCCGTGAGTGTTGCCATTGGTGGAAAAGTCGACTTGTAAACGGGAACTAGGGGTCACAATACCCCTAGGCCTTTTATGTATTACCTGTTGGCTGACTTCATGTCCAATCATTCAATTTTTACTATTATATATATATATATATATATATATATATATATATATATTACAGTTTATTAAATATTTCAATGCAAATGGAAAGAATACAATTTATAATATAACCATAGTAAATACTAACTTAAGGTAAAATAATACTGAGATCGTTGACATTGCCTTAAGTTGGTAATCATTTCAAAGCCAGGATTGTATATTGATCCAGATGTTAATCACTTAAAGAATTTCATATCTCTGATTTTAAAGTATTCGTATCAGAAAATTATAATTCACGAAATCCGTAGATAAAACTCCTCAGATTTTGTTGAGCATTTGCTATGATTGGGTATTTATCTTTGGTATATTTCCAAGTAAATTATTCAAATTTCAAATGATTTGAATTTCGCCTGTTAACAAATTTTTAGATATCTTATGTTTTACGTTTGAAATACAATTAATATCAATTAAGGACTTTCATTGTATTTCCTACTGAAATCATTTAAATACAGGAAATAGAGGAACTCAGGTAAATATCTTCTCAAAATCACGATAGATCGTATCCGGTAGATCGCGATCGACTGATTGGACAACTTTATGTGAAACGTATGGACATTGTCATACCTAGTGATCTGATGAAATTCTTTATTACTCTCTTAAGATTTTCAAACTTTTCAAGCATTGCTAAGTTGGATAAATTTTATCAAATTCGTGGATAACATTAAATATCTCGGATCTTACCATAATGAGAATTTTTTACTATAAATAGAGTTTTTCAGCTTGGGGACTTATGACAAAATATTATGAGGTAATTGCAGAAATAGTCAGAAAAAGAAGAAAATAATTCGAACATTTCTTAAAGTTATGATAAATTATAATTATATGTTACCATTGTCAATTTAAATCCAGATTAATAATAAATTTCAGGAAAACAGGATGCTAAATAGCGGCATATGCTTGTATATTTTTAACAACATAGTTGAAAAGTGCTAATGAATTTGTTCATTCTGTCTGTCTGTCCGTTAGTACGATAACTACCGTAAAAATGACTTTATCAAAGTGAAATTTTAGTATGTTGTTCAGACGGTCTGTGGAACCTATGGGAATATAAATGAATGATATCACCCTATTAGTTTTGGATTGAACTCGGGTTGAAAAATTGAAATACATTGAACCCTAGGGGACCTAATTTTTCAAACATTTTTTAAGCGCATTAAAAATTCACAAATTGCTTCGAAAGTATAAGAAAATATTCAAATTATCTCATAAAATATATAAAAAAAATTCAGCAAAATGTATTCCGTCGTTTTTAAATGAAAATTAAAATAATAATTACATCCTTTATATGAAGAGATCACGAGATCATTATATAAAGAGATCACGTGACCCACTTCCAAATAAAATATGTCATCCATCTTGTGTCAAAATCAGGATATTTAAAGTTCTTTTTTATTCATATTGAGTGTTGTATCCGTCCTAAAACCGCTTTATTTTTGCTTAAATTCGGTGCATCTACATCCTGAAGCAACGCAATTACAATGTAGTTGAGTTCAAATGATCATCCAATTTTGATTATTTCTACAACGAAGCCTACTTTTCACTTATGGAGGATGTAAATACCAAAAGATGTAGAATGAGATGTATAAGAATTACTGCATTTCTTTAACGTAGAATTTTTTATCCCATGTAGTCTGCAATATAGCAGATACGAAAGAAACAATAATTGATTTTACAGAGAAGCAAATGATTTTTTGATGAAGTTTTGAGCATAGAGTTAAATTACTTGTACCTCCATCACATTTTAAGTTTTAAATAAAATTGATTATTATAGTATTGTTATGAATGAAATGAATGGAAAAATGTTAATGAATGAAATGCTGCTTTTATTAAAAGAGCCAGCCGATTTATATTTCGATGATGTCATTTGAAAAAGTTCATTTGTTTTCGATGAAATTTTCAGATATAATAAATTATTGTAGTATTATGATAATTTTAAAAATATTACCTAGGAATATATCGCATTTTAGAGATGTTTGAACCAGGCAATTTATATTTCAATGCCGTGATTTGAATGAAGTTCATTTTCTTCGATGAAGTTTTCAAATAAAATAAATTAATGTAGTATTGTGATAATTTAAAAAATATTACCGAGGAATGTATCGCATTTTAGGGATGTTTAAATAAAATTGCATTGAAGTTGGAAAGTGTTTCATAATCAATGCATTATGCATGATTGATCTTTCTTGTTAATACTTTGCAAAAGAAGCTAGAATGTGTTAGGGTGGCAAAAATCCCCATGTTTGGAATTTAAGATATTTTATGTCTAATACATCTAATACATTATGTCTAAAATTTACCAGGTACACTAAGGTATATACGGCAAATATCCATCTCCGTTTTGAAATCAATTAACGTATTAATGAAGAGTTTAATTTCTATTTACAAAGAATGTGACACTTCCAATAGAAAACAGACGAGTTATCAAGTTCATCCTTATAAATACGAATAAGACAGTAAAGTCTAAATTGATTTACCTACTAAAATATTTCTCGGTCAACATTTGTTATGGTGAGGGAAAGTTTTGAGTCTATAGTAAAATTGCAAAGTCTGTATACAGTCTGTAAAATCCGCAGTCAAACTAATAGTGTGCCTGCACATATTCTTTCACTACATCTGGAAAATGGGAAGTGGGATACTCGATACTTTTTTACATGAAGTAAAATAAATTTTATTCATCGCAAAATGAAAATATGAATTTGGAAATAAGAAATTAATTCCTTGATATGCACAACTAAATTATTTTATACATTTTAAACTTAAGGTAAACTATGAAGAATACTAAAATATTTTAGTTATTGAAAAAAAACAAGCTCAGCCACAAATAACGAGATCCTTCAAAAGCAACCATTGCCAGTCCTAGGTAAACAAGGCCATAAAAATGTTGTCAGCTATATTTCTGTGGGGGAAGAATTTCGTGACGTCAGTATCCATTGAGGATTTTGAGAGGAATTATCAAACTACAGTAAAGTTTTTGCCTCATTACAGTTAAAAAATTCTTTGCTCATTTTGAAGGGACAATATTCAGACGTAAACAACTTGACTAGTGATTATGAATTGGACGTCACTGTGTGTAGAGAACAAGGAGATTTAGTGACGTCAGTGGTGTAGAATGCCAGTCGCTGTTAACAAGTTCTGTTCCTCCCGAGAGCCCTCGAATAAAATGTTCGTGTTTAGTTTCCCACTGATGTTATATGTGCAGAGTCAGATAAAAAAATAAAGTCAATCCGAGATGAGATTCTCATGTAAATTGTACAATTCAACTCATAGAGAAATAAATTGCAATGTATAGGTTATCGTATTGGGTTAATTTTACATGGGCTATGGAGCTATCGACTGATATGATCATATGTTTGGAATGTTCACAGGAAGTCACGTCCTCTATCGTGTTTGGCTCCCATAGAGATTGTATTTAATATGACTGTTTGTTCTATGGAGTCAGAAAAAAGAAGATAAAAATCCTATAGATGAAACGTTTGAAAATGCCATAACACTTTGAGATTTATATCTAGGTGTCACTAGCGTTAGTAAAGCACCTTTTGTTTCCATTTGACACAACAGAGAGACATAGCATGGAGTGGTATATGTATTTTTGATTATTTTTAAGTTAAGATTCCCTGCTTATCAGTAAATGTAATCAGTATTTATTCAGTGTAGGACAGAGTTCAGAATATAGGGTGATAAAAATAAATTGAAATCGAAAGTGATGTTGAATGAGTAGAAATATTCATAATTATTTCAGTTCGTATATTTGCATTGCGCTACTAATTTATTTCTATAAAACATTTGGAATAAATATTTTAATTGATACTTGATAGTTTCAATAAATATCTTAAGCCTTTCATCATGGACTACATACAAGGCAGGGATGCTTAACTTATCGCAGCGCCACTGAATAATTATCTCAAATGATATTGATATTTTCTCAGTATGGAGTTTTAACTCCTTACTTTTACCTTCATAGCTTGTTCATATCGAACTAATTCGAAGGAATACATAATGTTTCTATACTCAACTAAATGTAACGGATATGATGCAACCAAATTTTCTAAAACTACAGGATAAACGATAGGAGGTTCAATCAAAATCGAAATAGGGCTTTTCTTAAAATTAATTTCAGGAATAAAAATTATATATCGCGATAACTTTACGTAGTCCTGGAAACAAGCAAGACTGATTTCTGTTGCCAAGTCAAAAGCAACTTCCGGTTGGTTAATAAATTTAATATTGTTATAGATCATATTGTTGTTTTTTCAACGTGTCAATTAAAATTGAAATCCGTTATGATTATGAAGAACAACATGGAGTACAGAACTTGAAATACTATATCAGTTGCTTAAGACAAAAATATAGAAGTCATTCTGAAGTTTTCACGACCCAGGTAGAAAAATCAACAACGAATTTTGGTAAATTGTTGTTGTTGACATCCCGACCGTCCAACCTACCAGAAAGGTGAATTTTGGTAATAAAGGCGAATTTTGGAATTATAGTTACAGCACTTGTGCATTTATGTTTCGTTGTTACTCTAGAGTGCATAATCAACACAGGTGATATGGTCGAGAACTGAATCTATTCCAGTGGAATTTTTCACTGAGTTCTATTTGTCCTTGTGCATCTCCGTAGTTTCAGTCTGAGAGCTCGTATGTGCACTCCCGTTTAATAACTCGATGGAATCCATTTGTCTGATTAGTAGTTACGAACACATGTTTTAACCTTTGCTTCATCCTTTTATTCTTTAAGACATATTTCTACTAAAATAAACTAACATAACTAACATAACATAAAACAAACTAACATAATTGTAATAACTTAATAGCGAACTAGGAAATTCAAAGAACTTTCCGACATAAAATGATCCACCTCTACAAAACTGCGTTCCAAAACTATATACGTCATCAGACGGTTTTTATACATTATCAACTAATTTTTACTTTCCTTATGTACATAATGTATAAGGAAAGTATTGTGACGGGGTCGAAAATTCGAATTCGAGTTTTCGACGGGAGAGCACGTTTCAAGCATCCCTGATCGCGAATCAAACATTTTTGAAGTGATGTCTGTGTGTGTGTGTGTGTGTGTGTCAGTGAGCCTGTGGAGACGATAACTAACGAACGAATGGACCGATTCAAGCCAAATTTGGTACAAAAATCACAATCCGTAAACAATGGAAGCCTATTGTTTGTATACGCAAAATCGAATGTTCAGACCCCCCTTAAATGTTCGAATGAAATTTCGAAAAAATCGTCAAAAAATCAAAACCGCTAATAAAGTTACGCAAATAGACATTTCTTATGTAATTTTTCATTAGAAAACGATTGACATCAATTTTAGAACGCTAACGTGAACCGTTCTCGAGATATTGTGCATTTTTCAAAAAAATTATCAAAAAGTCATAAAATAAAAAGAAAAATATTTCCTATTGAGAAACATGTTCACTTTTCATATGTAATACCATGCGATAAATTGAGTGACATCATGCTCGTGGATCTAGCTCGTTCCATTCATGAAAAAGATACTTTGAGTACTACTTTTGTATTTGAACGCCAATAGTCATTTATCTGCTGTAAGAATAACTTATTTCTTAGTGCATAACGCTTGGCGAGCTTTTGGCGACGTATTTGGCGGAATGTCGCCAACTTGACGACTTTTTGAAATGTTGCCAAATTAACGAAAATCTCGTCAAATGGATAAAAATGACGCTAAATCAATGAAAATGACGACAAATTGTCGAAAATTCAATATCTTGGGAAGAATATTAGTATCTACTATAAGAAAAACCTATTTTTTTACTGTAAAAGTAGTAAATTCATTACATTATATAAAGAAAGTCATGTGATGCCCACATCAGATTTTTCTGTCTACAGTTAACAATATGCAATAAAGTAAATTTTATAGAATAGAATAATATATAGGCAAAAAAGTGTTTAAAAATGCATTATTAGTTTTTGAATTATTAGTGGTTATAATTTCGCTTTTTTAATATTTTGACTATATATTGACTATATTATATAGGAGAGATTTCTTAGTTCTTCCACTATATTAGTTAAAATTTTGCTTCTTTACTTTCCCTGCTATACATGGTAATGTATAGGGAAAGTATTGGAATCATACCGAAAATCACAACTCGAGTTTTTGACGGATCTACACGTTTCGAGACGTCTAGAATACGAAGAAACTCCTTTTAACGTGGCGTCTGTGTGTGTGTGTCTGTGTGTCTGTCTGTGCAGTGTATGTATCCACTCTAACGCAAAAACTAATGGACCGAATTTCATAAAATTTGGTAGGTAAGTCACTTGGGTGAGACCCTGGTGCTGATTAGTTTTTGGTAGGATTCGTAAAGACAGAATTTGCCTTTTTTTGAGAAATGGCCGTCAAAAATTGCTTTATCCATTCTAGCTGAAAAACTAATGGTCCGAATTTTACAAAATTCGGTAGATGAGTTGCTTGTGGGTCACCCTGGTGCTGATTAGATTTTGGTTCGATTCGGAAAAAAATAACCTGCCTTTTTGCGAAATGGACCGCAAAAATCGTCACAACCTAAAATAAAAACTACATATACTTAAATATATCCATTTAATGCTTATTATATACGTAAGTTTTAACGAAGGAAAGAATAAGAGCAATCCCATTATACTAGGACTAGCCGTTCTCGAGATATTTTACTTTTTTCGTATTTTCTCTACGCCATCTTTGAAAATAAGTCCAGTTTCCAAATGAGAACGAAAATTGAATTAAAAGTGAATTAATTTTAACTAAAATAATGATAACGTGGATACAAGTCTGCAGAGAAAGTCATGTGCTGCCCACATCAGATTTTTACTTTCCCTGCAACACATGGTAATGCATAGGGAAAGTATTGAAATCATACGGAAAATCGCAACTCGAGTTTTCGACGGATTTACACGTTATGAGACCTCTAGAATACGAAAAACTATTTTTAGCGTGACGTCTGTGTGTGTGTTTGTGTGTCTCTCTGTGTGTCTGTCTGTCTGTGCAAATTTTTGTATCCACTCTAACTAAAACATTAATGGACCAAATTTCACAAAATTTGGTAGGTAAGTCACTTGTGGGCGAATCTGGTGCTGATTAGTTTTGGGTACGATTCGGGGTAAAAGAACGCGCCTTTTTTTTTGCGAAATGGCCCGCAAAAGTTTGTATCTACTCTAGCTGGAAAACTAATGGACTGAATTTCAAAAATTCGGTAGGTAAGTCACTTATGGGTCACTCTGGTGCTGATTAGATTTTGGTAGGATTCGGATAATAATAATCCGTCTGTTTTTGCAAAATGGCTCGCAAAACTTTTATGTATCCACCCTAGCTAAAATGCTAATTGACCAAATTTCACAAACTCTAGTAGATAAGTTACGTGTGGGATACTCTGGTATTGATTAGGTATCGGTAGAATTCGGAAAAGAATAAATAACCTGCCTTTTCTTTCGAAATGGCCAGCAAAAATCGCAAAAATTAAAAAAAAAAGACTAAGTATAACTGCACAATTATATCAATTAAATTCTTGTTTTATACGCAATTTTTGACAAGGAAAAGAAAATAACACACTCCATTATACTTTGGGACTAACCGTTTTCAAGATATTTGAGATTTCTTGCATTTTTGTTACGCCTATTTCGGAAAAATGTCCAATTACGAAATAAGAACAAAAAATCTGATGTGAACAGCACATGACTTTCCCTGGAGACTTATATTTACTTCTCTTTATCTCAATTAAATTTAATTCACTTTAAATTCAATTTTCATTTTCATTTGCTAACTGGACTTATTTTCAAAGGTGGCGTGGAGAAAATGCGAAAAAACTAAAATATCTCGAGAACGGCTAGTCCTAGTGTAATGGGGTTGGTCTTATTCTTTTCATCGTTAAAAATTAAGTATAAAACAAGCATTTAATGGATATATTTGAGTATACGTATGTATTTGTTTTAGATTTTGACGATTTTTGAGGGCCATTTCTCAAAACAAGGCAGGTTATTTTTTTCCGAATCGTACCAAAATCTAATTAGCACCAGGGTATCCCACAAGTAACTTATCAATCGATTTTTGTGAAATTCGGTCCTTTATAGTTTTCCAGTTAGAGTGGATACAAGCTTTTGCGGGCCATTTCGCAAAAAAGGTGGGTTCTGTTATCACGAATCATACCCAAAACTAATCAGCACCAGATTCGCCCACAAGTGACTTACCTACCAAATTTTGTGAAATTCGGTCCATTAGTTTTTGAGTTAGAGTGGATACAAAATCTGCACAGACAGACAGACACACAGACACACAGACTGACACACAGACACCTACACAGACGTCACGCTAAAAATGGTTTTTTCGTATTCTAGAGGTCTCGAAACGTGTAGATCCGTCGAAAACTCGAGTTGCGATTTTCGGCATGATTCCAATACTTTCCCTATACATTACCATGTATTGCAGGGCAAGTAAAAATAAATTAGAAATGCAAATTTAGTGTTATTTTGTACAATTAAACTCAATTTAATGAATTATAAAAGAAATGAAGAGAACATGAATATGAGTCGCAAGGAAAAGTCATGTGCTATCCACATCAGATTTTTAATATGACTTGTTAAAGTTTTCCAATGGGAGTGAAAGCGGTAACATATAAAATGACATGCTGCAGCTCAATTTGATTCCTCCTTATTTTGATTTGTTTCAAAGAAATTAAGAATTTAAGTGAACTTGAGAATTCTGAATGTGTTTAATGATGGATGAGGTTTAAAGAGTAGTAATGGAAGTATGAAATTCAAGAACGTATTTGTGTCCCGTCAGACAAGATATAATCGATAATTTATCGATTCACTCAAATCTCATCAGAGATATTGTTAAGTTTATTTTTACGATTAGTGTTTATGTTTAATTTATATACCGCCAAGCTAGTCAGTGAAATAATTTGAAATTCTGACGTGAAGTTTATGGTCCGGGTATTTTGCTGAAATCGGAGTGAAAATAATTAGAGTTAGCTGTAAACAAATTGTAAGTAATTCGTAACCCATTGAAAGCTTTAGAAGGGTATGTAATTGGATGTCGGACCAAGTTCCTAGTTTTTCAAGTATATTGGTTTAGTTTCGACATTTTAGTATTTTGAACTATTATAAAAAGTTGGTTCTAATTTCTATATTTTAAAATTTTGAACTATTTTGAATTTGTCTGAAGTATACAAAACTCCCCCACGAAAAGCAATATTATTCAAGCAAAACCATTACGGCTCCATCGGGCAGGAGCCAATGCCTATTTTTTGTATCAAAAATATTATTTTATATTTTTACTTTCCCTGCAATACACGGTAATAATTGGTTTAATTTTAATGTATAGGGAAAGTATTGGAATCATGCCGAAAATCACAACTCGAGTTTTCGACGGATCTACACGTTTCGAGACCTCTAGAATACGAAAAAACTATTTTTAGCGTGACGTCTGTGTGTGTGTCTCTGCGTCTGTCTGTGTGTCAGTGTGTCTGTGTGTCTGTCTGTGCAGATTTTGTATCCACTCTAGCTAAAAAACTAATGGACCGAATTTCTTAAAATTTGGTAGGTAAGTTACTTATGAGCGAGTCTGGTACTGATTAGTTTTGGGTACGATTCGGAATAAAAGAACCCGCCTTTTTTTGCGAAATGGCCCGCAAAAGCTTGTATCTACTCTAACTGAAAAACTGATGGACCGAATTTCACAAAATTCGGTAGATGAATCACTTGTGGGTTACCTTGTTGCTGATTAGATTTTGGTACGATTCGGAAAAAAATGATCTGCCTTTTTTTGCAAAATGGCCCGCAAAAATCGTTCAAATATAAACTAAAGAACTGGGTATACTCGAATATATCCATTAAATGCTGATTTAATACGTAATTTTTAACGGCGAAAAGAATAAGACCAACCCCATTACACTAGGACTAACCGTTCTCGACATATTTTAGTTTTTCGTACTTTCCCTTCGCCACCTTTGAAAATAAGCCCGGTTACCGAATGAGAACGAAAATTGAATTAAAAGTGAAATAAATGTAGTTAAAATAAAGAGAACGTTAATATAAGTCTGCAGGGAAAGTCATGTGCTGCCTACATCAGATTTTTACTTTCCCTGCAATACATGGTAATGTATAGGGAAAGTATTGGAATCATGTCGAAAATCGCAACTCGAGTTCTCGACGGATGTACACGTTTCAAGACCTGTAGAATACGAAAAAACCATTTTTAGTGTGACGTCTGTGTGTGTGTCTGTATGTTTGTGTGTCTGTGTGTCTGTCTCTGCATATTTTGTATCCACTCTAATTAAAATACTAATGGACCGAATTTCACAAAATTTGGTAGGTAAGTCACTTGTGGGCGAGTCTGGTGCTGATTAATTTTGGGTACGATTCGGGATAAAAGAACCCACCTTTTTATTTGCGAAATGGCCCGCAAAAGTTTGTATCCACTCTAACTGAAAAACTAATGGACCGAATTTCACAAAATTCGGTAGATGAGTCACTTGTGGGTCACGCTGGTGCTGATTAGATTTTGGTACGATTCGGCAAAAAATAACCTTCCTTTTTTTGCAAAATGGCCAAAAAAAATCGTCAAAATCTGAACTAAAGAACTACGTGTGCTCAAATATATCCATTAAATGCTTGTTTAATACGTAATTTTTAACGAAGAAAAGAATAAGACTAACCCCATTACATTAGTACTAGCCGTTCTCGAGACATTTTAGTTTTTTTGTATTTTCTCTACGCCACCTTTGAAAATAAGTCAGGTTACCGAATGAGAAAGGAAATTGAATTAAAAGTGAAATAAATTTAATTAAAATAAAGAGAAAGTGGATATAAGTCTGCAGGGAAAGTGCAGTCTACATCAGATTTTTAGAGACAATTTCAAAAATCAGGTAATTTTCTTCGACAGCAAAATGTAAGCAGTACCAAAGTAAAGCGAAACTCACTGCCAAATGTCAAAACCTGACAAACTCTTTCAGCTAGAGTTGATAAATAAATTGCAAGCGAGAACTCGCACAGGGTGTGACTTTCATTTCAGTAGTTGTCGTGTTCTACAATACCCAGAAAGTGCAAATTCCAAAACCTAAATTGGAAACGTTTGGTTCCAACACTCGATACATATAATATGTTTTGCAATGAGATATAGAAAAAATACCCAGATGCAGGTACATGTTTAGAAAGATGTACCTAAATCTTGTAAGTCTGGGACATATTCTGAGTTTATCTGAAACGTGTACCATTAAAGGTATATCTTGCACGGAACTATCTAATGAAATTCATTCTATCGTGTCTTATGTGTACAGATTACGACCTACTCTTTTGGAAAGTGATTTGCTGTTGCAGTTTCTCAGGATAAAAGAATATTTACATGACTTGCAATTTCAGAGTTTGCATATGTTACTATCAGTCCTGAATGGTTTTATTTTCATGAAAGCTTTTTATACAGCGTGTGCTTGATAAATTAATTATCAGCATGAGGTTACCATAAATGGTCCCTAAATAAATGATTTTTATTCTTATTATCGCTGTTTGACATCAAGTATGAAATAAAAAAGATCATATTTTATATATGTATGTTATATTTTAAAAACTCATATTACTTTCCTTATATACATAATGTATAAGGAAAGAATTGTGACGGGGTCGAAAATTCGAAATCGAGTTTACGACGGGAGAGCACGTTTCAAGCATCTCTGATCACGAATCGAACATTTTTGAGGTGATGTGTGTCTCTGTGTGTGTGTGAGTGATGAAATTTTGAAAAAATCATCAAAAAATCAAAACCTTTAACGAAGTTACGCAAATAGACATTTCTTATGTAATTTTTCCTTAGAAAACGATTGACACACACTTTAGAACGTTAGCATGAATCGTTCTCGAGATATTGCACATTTTTCAAATAAATGTATAAAAAAAATCCCATAAATTAAAAAAAAGATATTAACTGTTGAGAAACATATTTAATTTTCATATGTAATATCACGCGATAAATTTGGTGACATCATTCTCGTGGATCTAACTCGTTCCATTAACGAGAAAAGATACTTTACTTTTAAGTAATACTTTTAATACTTTTGTATTTGAACGTACTTTTGTATAATACTTTTGTATTTAATAATATAGTTATACTAAGTTTGCTTTTGTATTTGTAAATATGTAATACTTTTGTATTTGAACGCCAATAGTCATTTATCTGCTGTAAGAATAACTTATTTCTCCGTCCATAACGCTTGGCGATATTTTGGCGACGAATTTATCGGAATGTCGCCAACTTGGCGACATTTGTAAATGTTGCCAAATTAACGAAAATCTCGCTAGATGGATAAAAATAAAGCTAAATCAATGAAAATGACAACTAATTGAAGAAAATTCAATATCTTGGAAAAAATATAAGTATCTACTATAAGAATAACATTTTTTTAAACTGTCAAAATAGTAAATTCATTGCATTATATAAAGAAAGTCATGTGTTGCCCACATCATATTTTTTTAATTGCAAAGAACCTACATTTAACTAGATTTTTGAACGACAGATATCCGGTTGTCGGTGCGACTGAGGAGAGATAACATTTTCTAAAATAGTTGGAGTATACTAAACGGTATTAATCTATACTAAACGTTTGCAAACTGTAGTAAATATATACATTTTATTTTATTTTATTTTACATTGACTTATAACCTGTAAGATACTGCATGTTACTATGTTAAATGTACATTTCCCCCATGTTAAACTTTCTTAATTCTTCTATTATAAATTAAAAATTAATGATTTGTCATGTAGTATCTTACAAAAACTCTACTTCATGGTAAAACAACTCCCCACCATGTACAAAAAACAAATGTCCTTCCAAAAAGTTATGAAATATGAAAATTGTTTACGTTAAGATGCAGATGCTGTGTTGTTGGTATTGTGCTTGTAGGAGGATTAGGAGCAGAAAGTATTCTTATAACGTGGTTGTAAGCTCTACTCATCCAATTGCTGCACATAATTTCATGCTCAAATGTACGACTCAACGTTGTAGTGTAGTCCAGAATTAAATACTGATATAATATTTTCAGTGCTTTAATATTTCAATCTTCGAGAGACATTGTGACGTACCTGACGGTAACAAATCACATCGAAATTGGAAAGCGGCTCTACCAGTTAAATCTTTGCCCATACTAGAAATGCAAGCTTATTAATTAATATTTAATTATCTAAAACTTAAATCACCATTGGGGCACATTGTCAAACTTAGTATCGATCTCAAGATTTTTTCACGTCTTTTTAAACGAAGGGTAACATGCCATATTTATAATCATTTGGACCAACAATACAGATTTTTCCATTTGTTTTCTTGCAAAATTTGCAAAGAAAAAGATAAACAAAACCCCACATGCTACTTCATAATAGATTATCGTACGAGAAAGTCGAGTTGAGCTAACTTAATTAGAATACATTTTTCGCTCACACTTATATCAGTAATTTTATTGAAAACAAGAGACATATTTCACCGATGCTTTATATATATGCAATGTGAATATTGAAAACATATTTAAAATATTGAACGTAAACTTATTAAAATTAACTAATTAAAAGTATAATTAAATTACTTTGAAGGAAAATACTTAATTTCTGTAAATTAAATATTTCTATACAAAATACTGTCTTTTATCCAGAATTCAAAATATGATCGACATTTTTATGTGGGAAAAAATATTCTAAATAATTTTATAATGAATGACTACTTGTTAGCAAAAATGCAAATCCTAAAGCATTTGCGAAAAAAATCATAAAAAAATATGCTTTAAATATATTTATTTGTGCATGAATATGCTTTTCATGTGAAATAAAAAACATTGATTTTGAAGATTAATGTTGATTAAGATGCGTTATTGAGTTTGTAAATAAATGACTTGTATTTTTTCAAAGTTTTATTTTATGAAAGAATAATTAATTCAAAAATACTCAACTAAATTTAGTTTTGAAATAGATTCAATTTGTGGAATTTATTCTACTGAATTTGCAGTCATTTATTTATTTAATTCCGATTCAAAATTAAATTTTAGATAAGTTTAATGCATTAAATTTGTGATATTTCCATCCGTACAAAAGTAGCTCAGTTAGTACGGCGATGGTCTAAATATTCAGATGTAGGCTATTTAAACCCTCCCTGTGCCCTTATTTGAAACTAGACTTTGAGCAATGTGTACAAAATTTTGCTGCCCCAACCGGAAATCAAACCCTGGATCTTCGAACTGGCCAGCCGACGTTTTTCAGTTGAGCTACTGGGATAAATTGTAAGTTCTAATTGTCGAAAAGGACTCTGCATTCTCCACTGTTTAATATCAAATTGGAGTGCAACCGACAATCTGACTGACCACCTCCTGTTTTTACCTCAGGTTAGCCTCTTGATGCATTTTTATCCTCCTGGTCAGCTTCTTGTGTGGTCTACATCCTTTCAATTTTAAATCGGCTCTCAATATCTCAGAATCCATTGAATCCGCGCTTGTTGTATTAGAGTCACTTTCAGATTTCCGGCATCGTTGTAATGACCTACAGGGTTGATTTGTTCGGACGCTATTGCAAAGAACCTTGCTGCCCCAACAGGGAATCGAACCCTTGATCGTCGATGCTTTACAGTTGAGCTACTGGGACGAAATTGCAAGCTCCTATTGTTGAAGTGGACACTGCAAATGTCGTAAATATAGAGATGCCAAATGAAAAAAAAATGCAAAAAGTGTAGGACAAAGGAAACTGTCATGGCAGACTGTGATAAGAAGAACTGACTTTATCCTGTAAGCAGAACTGACTTTATCTTTAGATATTAATAGATATTTTCTTTCTATTTGACATACATAAATTTAATTTTATCGCCCAAAATATTGAGTTTTGTCTAAATCGTTGTTGCGGTTTTTGAGATTACAAAGAGCCAACGATTTTGACAAAATTCTGTTTTATAGCTAAACTAAGTACATTTTTCGGGATGTTTTTCTGAGTTCACTTCTACATATTATATGAACTGAAAATTCCACCCTTTCTCAACAAAGATAAAATTGAATGTGAATTTCAAGGAAGGTGTATGAAACGAAATAATTTTGCAGTGTTGATTTAGCTTAGAAAAAAAAAAGAATCGAATATCTTTTTCGTGCCAAACGATTTTTCGAAATCACGGTGTTAAATAAATATAAGACCACTTTTGTTTTTCTAATAATGCAGACGATGTTAATAATGCAGATGATCTAATAATGCAGATGATCTAATAATAAATGCAGATGATCTAATAATGCAGACGAGTTTAACTGTAACCTAAACCATCTGGAAAGGTTGGAAAAAAGGCAGGAATTCAGAATTGAACTGTTTAATTCTTTGGATTATTAAAATGCCTCGTGGAAGTGATTTGTCTGAAAGTAGAAGTGCGAAAAGTTTGGTTCTCTAACGGAAAAGTAGAGTCGGCACGTGAAATAAGTAAGATTCTTAATCATACTAAATGGCTATTCACAATGTTTTGAGTAAAAAACAATTGTATGGAAAGCAGAAAAGGTAAGGCAGCAACAAGTAGTTATCAGCTCGTGATAAAAGGAAAATTTTCAAACTTGCAACTAAAACTACCAGTCCACTTCTAAAATAGCACAACAGACAAGTAAACAAGTCTCTCATGTAACTGTGTGGTGAAGTTTGAAGTCGAATGTTGATGTTAAACTTTGGAAACTAAGAAACAAACCGCTACTTATTAAACATCATAAAGAAGCATGTCTGAAGTGAGCGAAGAATGTCATGTCCTAGAACTCTACATGGAAAAATATAATATTTTCGGATAAGAAAAAAATTAATGTAGACGGTCCGGATGGCAATAACCACTACTGTCATGACTTAAGGCAGGAAACTCGTGAGTTCTTCAGTCGGCAAATGGGAGGCGGTTCCATTACGGTGTGGGGCACTTTCTCATATGCAGGAAAATGCGATCTGCAAAGAGTTGACGGCAAAATGAACTCGGACAGTTATCAATGGATGTTATACGGAAGTCTGATACTCTTCGGGCCACATTTAAGATGGCCGAAATGGAAGTTCCAACAAGATAATGCTCCCAGTAATGCATCTAAATCAACAAAATCATGGTTCAAAAGCGAAAAAATTGATGTTATATCTTGGCCGAGCCTTAGCCCTGACCTAAACCCCATAGAAAACCTGAGGAGTTATTTGTCTCGCCAAGTATACGAAAACAACAAACAATATCATTCGGCGTATGAATTGGAAGTCGCCATTATGGAGAAATAGGACAACATTCCGGAATCTGTCCGTAAAAATTTAATTAAATCGATGCCAAATTGTGTGTTTCAAGTTATTCAGAAAAATGGTGGAGCAACAACATACTAAATTTGCTTAAACTTTCTTTTCCCACATGTGGTCTTATAATTTTGTAACAGGTGTTTGTGCCACTTTTTTAACACTTTACAACAAAGTTGGAAAGTGTTTATGACTTTGTTCATTCATTCTGTCTGTCTGTCTGTCTGTCTGTCCGTTAGCACGATAACTGCCGTAAAAATGACTTTATCAAAATGAAATTTTAGTATGTTTTTCAGACGGTCTGTGGGACCTATGGGAATATAAATAAATAATATCACCCAATTAGTTTTTTATTGAAAAAATGAAATACATAGAACCCTATGGAACCTAATTTTTCAAACATTTTTTAAGCAAATTTAAAATTCACAAATTGCTTCGAAATTTTTAGGAAATATTCACATTATCCCATAAAATATATAAAAAAAATTTCAGTAAAATATATTAAGTAGTTTTTTAATTAAAAATTATTTAATATAGGGAAAAAAACAAATTCAATTAAATTCTGACTTTTGGAATATCCTCCAGAAAAAAAGAGATATATTATATAATAAATATCTTTCCAAGAACTTAATCACTTTGCATATGAGAGAGGCTTCACATTTTAAAATAAATTTGATAGATAACAATTTTTAACACTTTACAACAAAGTTGAAAAGTGTTTATGACTTTGTTCATTCTGTCTGTCTGTCTGTCTGTCCGTTAGCACGATAACTGCCGTAAAAATGAGTTTATCAAAATGAAATTTTAGTATGTTGTTCAGACGGTCTGTAGGACCTATGGGAATATAAATAAATAATATCACCCAATTAGTTTTTTATTGAACCCGGGTTGAAAAAATGAAATACATTGAACCCTATGGGACCTAATTTTTCAAACATTTTTTAAGTAAATTTAAAATTCACGAATTGCATCGAAATTTTTAGGAAATATTCACATTATCCCATAGAATATATAAAAAAAAATTCAGTAAAATATGTTAAGTAGCTTTTTAATTAAAAAAATTATTTAATATAGGGAAAAAACAAATTCAATTAAATTCTGACTTTGGGATATCTTCCAGAAAGAAAAGAGAGAGATATTATATAATAAATATCTCTCCATTTGTTTAAACGTTTTGCATATGGGAGTGGCTTCATATTTTAAAATAAATTTGGTAGATAACAATTTTTCATTTTTTTAAAATTTTATATAAATCTTCATGATAAATTTAATTGATGGCATTTTAAATGCACTTTCCTACGTCCTAGAGAGTTAAAATTTGGTACACAGCTTAAATTTGTTGAACATTTTATTCGACAAAAATTTGATGGATCTTTAAATATAGATCATACATTTTTTTCGAAATGGCCTGAAAATAATCCCCGTTCACTTCTATAAATCATTGGTGTAATATTGTTAAAAATTCTGATGTGGACAGCACATGTCTTTCTCTGCAGACTCATATTCGTTCTCTTTATTTATTCAATGATAATTTGAGTTTATCTGCACAACATAAGTATTTTAAATGACATTGAATTTACACGTTAAACTTAAATTTGGTTCTCATTTGATAGCTGGACTTATTGTCAAAGGTGGCGTAGCGAAAACGCGAAAAAACTAGAATATCTCAAGAACGGCTAGTCCTAGAGTAATGGGGTTAGTCTTATTCTTTTTGTTGTCAAAAATCACATATAAAATAGGAATTTAATTGATATAATTGAGCACACGTAGTCTTTTATTTTTATATATAACGATTTTTGCTGGCCATTTCGCAAAAATAGCCCGTTCCTTTTTCCCGAATCGTAGTAGAATAACCTACAAATGATTTATATACAAAATTTTGTTAAATTTGGTATATAAATCACTTGTAGGTTATTGAAATATTATACTCCAAATTTTGTTAAATTTGGTTCATTAGTTTTTAGCTAGAGTGGATAAAGGCAATTTCTGCGGCCATTTTGCAAAGAAGGCAGATTCTTTTATTACGAATCGTACTATAATCTAATGAACATCAGGATTTCCCACAAAAAACATACCTACAAAATTGTATGAAATTCGGTCCATTAGTTTTTCAATTAGAGTGGATGTAATATCCACACAGACACACAGATACACCCTTACACACACAGATGTCTTCCTAAAAGTAGTTTTTTCGTGTTCTAGAAGTCCCAAAACGTGTAGATCCTTTGAAAATTCGAGTTCCGATCTTCGGCACGATTCCAATACTTTGAGTACATACACATACACATATATATTATCTGTGTATTATCTGTGTATCTAAATTCCGTGCCTATGCAATTACAATAGTTGTGATTTTAAATGATCCCTAAACTTTTATTATTTCTTCAAGGAAGCCTAATTTTAACATATGCAGAATGCAAATATCTCAAGCGATTGTAAGATGAATTACATAAGAATTGCTGAATTTTTTTCACACAAAATTATTTAGCTCTGGAGTCTGGAATACAAGTTATATGAATGAAATATTCATTGATTTTGCATAAAGAATCAGATGATTTATATTCCGATACAGTTTTAAATATTTAAGTATAATAAATTACTGTAGTACTGTGATAATGTAAAATATATTACCACTGAATGAATCACATTTTAGAAATTTTTAAATGAAATTACATTTCAGTTGGAAAGTGTTTCATAATCAATGCTTATGCATGATTGATCTTTCTTGTTTAAATTTTTCTTTAATTTTATATAACTCTTCATGATATACTTATTTGATGGCATTTTTAATGCACTTTCCTACGTCCTAGAGAGTTAATATTTGGTACACAGCTTAAATTTGTTGAACATTTTATTCTACAAGAATTTGGTGGATCTTTAAATATAGATCATACATTTTTTTCGAAATGGCCTGCAAATAATCCCCGTTCACTTCTATAAATCATTGTTGTAATATTGTTAAATGATGTGGGCAGAACATTGTTGTTCTGATGTGGGCAGCACATGTCTTTCCCTGCAGACTCATGCTCACGTTCTCTTTATTTCTTCAATAATAATTTGAGTTTATCAACACAAAATAACAGCCATAAGTATTTTAAATGACATTGAATTTGCACGTTAAACTTAAATTTGGTTCTCATTTGGTAGCTGGACTGCGATGATATTTTGATGTCACAGCAGTTTAAAATGTGGGTAAAATTTAAATCATTATCAAAATTCTCAACATTGGAAATAAATATGATTGCATTATAACTGAAAAGAAAAATTCGTATTCTAATTCGAGTCATATCACAACATAAAAACTGTACTTTATGCCAATAATTTGCTTTTAAAAGAAAGCATATTAGATGAGAAAAAGATTATTGCGATGATATCAAACTTCCTAGTACCAGAGTTGGAACATCAAAATTGACATTTGAAGTTCTAATTAAGTATATATTTCTTCAACTGCGCATGAAAAATATGGATAGATACACACAAAAAACTGGGTTTACTGTCACTAGAATGACACTTTTAAGCAAAGAAATTTTTAGTTGCACACTTAAGTTAATTATTTATATGCATGTGTTATTTTTTTTCATTTATATAATATTTGAACGGAATAATGGGGTATATTTTATTTTAAGCTGAAAAGACCGTTTGAAATAGGTAAAGAGGTAACATGAAATGTTTACTTTATGCACTTGTTTATTTGCCTAAAAGGGGTCCTTTTAAAGGATCCTTTTAAGCAGGTAAACAGGTGCCTAAAATGGACATAACATGCCTAAAATGGAGGTAACATGAAATGTTTACTTTATGCACTTGTTTATTTGCCTAAAAGGGGTCCTTTTAAAGGATCCTTTTAAGCAGGTAAACAGGTGCCTAAAATGGACATATCTTATTATCTCTTTACCTGTATAAAACGGTCTTTTCAGCATGAAATAAAATATACCCATTATTTCACGCAATCTATATATATAAAGTAGAAAAGCATGTATGTATGTATGTATGTATGTATGATTCAACATCACGGAAGAACGGCTGAACCGAATTTGATGAAATTTGGTGGATAGTCTTAAAATAGTCCCACTTAAAATTTAGTCTATGTCTCGAGTTTCTACAACCAGGCGTTCTCGAGATATTAGTGAAAAACAAAACATTCGTTTTTCTCATCATCACTGGAGATTAGCTGCACCAAATTTATTGAAAATTTGTGGGTTACTTTGAAATATTGATCCATAAATTTAGTCCAAGTTTCGAGTTTCTAAGACCAGGGATTGTCGATATATTAATGGAAAACGAAACTTTTTCGTAGGAGTTCTACTCTCTAACTCCATGATTCCCAACGGAAAAGGTTGGACAATAAAACGTGATTTGAAAGGTTGGACAATAAAACGTGAAAGGTTGGACAATAAAACGTGATTGGACGTGATTGGACGTGAAAGGTTGGACAATAAAACGTGATTGGACAATAAAACGTGATTTGAAACGTGAAAGTCAATTAAATCTCTGAGTTTTGTGGGAGTTCATTGAATGTATTAGTCACTTTTGAAAATTGCAGGTTTGAAATATGAATTTAAATGGAAACTCTATCACCATGATTTATTTTTCACAGGCTTACTCAACAACGGAAAGTATTAAGAAATCAAAACGGTTATTTATTTATCAGCATTTTGTAAGGATTAATGTGTTATTTAATTGTCAGCATTTTATATCATGACAAGCCATTTGACTCTGCAGTGGACACCGATGACGCCGTTAATTACCCGCTGGAATTTCTGAACTACCTTAAGCCACATGGAATGCCTTTTCATATCTTGAAGTTAAAGAAAGGATCACCAATAATGCTTCTGTGGAATCTAGACCAACCAAAAATATACAATGGAACACGGCTCTGTGTCAAAGATATTTTAATAAATGTCATAGAAGCCACGGTATTAACGGGAAAGGCAAAAGGAGAAGACGTATTCATACCTCACATAACATTAATATCAATCGACCTATCATTCAGCTTCAAACAAGTCCAGTTCCCAGTTAGACTGGCATTTGCCATGGCCATCAACAAAACTCAAGGAGAAACCCTTAAGTTTGCAGGCGTGAATTTAGAAAGTTCCTGCTTCTCTCATGGTCAATTGCATGTGGCATGTTCAAGAGTAAGAACTTCACAAAATTTTTATGTTCTTGCTCCGAGAGGAAAATCAAAAAATCTGATGTGGGCAGCACATGACTTTCCCTGCAGACTTATATCCACGATCGCTTTATTTTAATTAAATTTAATTCCCTTTTAATTCAATTTTCGTTCTTATTCGGTAACTGGACTTATTTTCAAAGGTGGCGTAGAAAAAATACGAAAAAACTAAAATATCTCGAGAACGGCTAGCCCTAGTGTAATGGGGTTGGTCTTATTCTTTTCTTCGTTAAAAATTACGTATAAAACAAGAATTTAATGGATATATTTCAGCATACATAGTTTTTTATTTTAGATTTTGTCGATTTTTGCGGGACATTTTGCAAAAAAAGGCAGGTTACTTTTTCCAAATCGTACCAAAATCTAATCAGCACCAGGGTAATCCACAGGCGACTTATCTACCAAATTTTGTGAAATTCGGTCCATTAGATTTTCAGCTAGAGTGGATACAAACTTTCGCGGGCCATTTCACAAAAAAGGCATGTTCCTTTATTCCGAATCGTACCTAAAACTAATCAGCACCAGATTCGCCCACAAATGACTTACCTACCAAATTTTATGAAATTCGGTCAATTAGTTTTTTAGTTAGAGTGGATACAAAATCTGCACAGACAGACACACAGACACACACACAGACGTCACGCTAAAAATGGTTTTTTCGTATTCTAGAGGACTTGAAACGTGTAGATCCGTCGAAAACTCGAGTTGCGATTTTCGACATGATTCCAATACTTTCCCGATACATTACCATGTATTGCAGGGAAAGTAAAAATATGATGTGGGCAGCACATGACTTTCCCTGCAGACTTATATTCACGTTCTCTTTATTTTAATTACATTTAATTCACTTTTAATTCAATTTTAGTTCTCATTAGATAACTGGACTTATTTTCAAAGATGGCGTAGGAAAAATACGAAAAAACTAAAATATCTCGAGAACGGCTAGTCCTAATGTAATGGGGTTGGTCTTATTCTTTTCTTCTTTAAAAATTACGTATTAAACAAGCATTTCATGGATATATTTGATCATACGTAGCTTTTTATTTTAGATTTTGACAATTTTTGCGGTCCATTTTGCAAGAAAAGGCAGGTTATATTTTTCAGAATCGTACAAAAATCTAATCAGCACCATGGTGACCTATAAGCGACTCATATACCGAATTTTACGAAATTCGGTCCATTAGTTTTTCAGCTAGAGTGGATACAAACTTTTGCGGGCCATTTCGCAAAAATGGGCGGGTTCCTTTATCCCGAATCATACCCCAAACTAATCAGCACCAGACTCGTCCACAAGTGACTTACCTTCCAAATTTTGTGAATTTCGGTCAATTACTTTTTTAGTTAGAGTGGATACAAAATCTGCACAGACAGACAGACAGACACACAGACACACAGACAGACAGACACACAGACACACACACAGACATCACGCTAAAAATAGTTTTTTCGTATTCTAGATGTCTCGAAACGTGTAGATCCGTCGAAAACTCGAGTTGCGATTTTCGACATGATTCCAATACTTTCCCTATACATTACCATGTATTGCAGGGAAAGTAAAAATGTGATTTTCAAACAAGCACTGCGGTAAAACCTAACAAATTAGGATAATGTCATTTAATTTGTTAACAGTTGCATTGTTACCTAGCGTTTAAGATTCATTTTTGTTTTTCTCTCAAACTGTACATATTTCAAACTGTAAATATTTCAAACTGTACATATTGACAGCACAGGGTACCTAATAATCACATTTTGAGACGCTGCCCGGAGGGCCTAGCTGCGAAGGGTGTGCCGGAAGCAGCTATGATTTTTTTAATGCAATGATTATGTTTTCTTACATAATGCAATGAATTTACTTCTTTCACAGTGAAGTAACATTGTATAAGATTCCCGACCTTATATGTTCCGGTGTAATTTTTATCAGAGTTTTGCGTCGTAAATTCCGAGCAACGGCGGGTAATCGCTGCTAGTTCTTATATAAAAGTAAAAAATAAAAAAATTCATATAGATATAGTTACCTCAAGTGCGTAAGTGAAATTTAAAAGTGTTATCCTGGTGGCAGTAAATCTTGATTTTTGTATTTTTACCCATATTTTTACTTTCCCTACAATACATGGTAGTGTATAGTGAAGAGATTTGGAATTGTGCCCAAGAGCGCAACTCGAGTTTTCGACGGATTTACACGTTTTAGGGCTTCTAGAAGACGAAAATCTATTTTTAACGTGACGTCTCTATGTGCGTCTATGTGTGTTTCTGTCTGTGTAATGAATGAATTAACACTAACTGATAAACAATACGACCAAATTTTTTAAAAAATTAGTGGGTAAGTTATTTATGGGTGACGCTGGTCCTGATTTTATTTTGGTACGATTCGAAATGAAAGAAATAGACATTATTTGCAAAATGTCTCGCGAAAATCATATATATTCAAAAACTATTTGACCAAATTTCAAAAAATTTAGTAGATAAGTTACTAATGAGTTACTCTAGTGCTGATTAGATTTTGGTACGAATCGAGAAAAAGAACCTGGCTTTTCTTGTGAGTTGGCCGGCAAAATTCGTCAAAATCTAAAGTAAAAGATTATGTATGCTCTAATGTATCAATTAAATGTTTGTTTCATACGTAATTTTTGATAATAAAAGGAATAAGACCAACCTCATTGTCCTAGAAAAAGCCGTTCTTGAGATATTATAGTTTTTTTAATTTTTACTACCCCACTTTAGCAAAAACGAAAATTGAATTAAATGTGCAAATTAAGGGTTATTTCAAATAATTGTGCGTGTCATTTAGTGCAATGAAACATTCAATTTAATGACTTATTACAGAAATACAAATTTGATGTGGGCAGCACATAACTTTTCTTATATAATGCAATAAATTTACTACTTTTAGAGTAAAATAGATTATTTTTATAGTAGTTATTTATATTCTTTCCAAGATATTGAATTTTCGTCAATGAGTCGTCATTTTCCATGTCATCATTATTAATGAGTCGTCATTGATTTTGCGTCATTTTTATCCATTTCGCGAGTTTTTCGTTAATTTAGCAACATTTAGAAAAGTCGCCAAGTTAGCGACATTTAACCAAATTCGTCGTTAAAATCTCGCCAAGCGTTATGGACGAAGAAATAAGTTATTCTTACAGCGGGTAAATGACTATTGGCGGTCAAATACAAAAGTATTACTCAAAGTATATTTTTTCATGAATGGAACGAGCTAAATCCACGAAAACGATCTCATCAAATTTATCGCATGGTATTACATGTGAAAAGTGAACATGTTTTTCAATAGGATATATTTGATTTTATTTTATATGCCTGTTGATAATTTTTTTGAAAAATGTAGAATATCTCGAGAACGGTTCATTTAAACGTTCTAAAATTTATGTCAATCGCTTTCTAACGAAAAATTACTTTAAAAATATCTATTTGCGTAATTTTATTAGAGGTTTTGATTTTTTGACGATTTATTCAAAATTTCATTCGAATATTTAGGGGGGTTCTGAACACTTGATTGCGTATAAAAACAATAGACTTCCAGTGTTTACAGATCGTGCTTTTCGTACCAAATTTCGTTCGAATTGCTCCATTCGTTCATGAAATATCGTCTCCACAGACTTACTGACACACACAAACACAGACATCACTTTAAAAATGTTTGATTCGTGATCAGGGATGCTTGAAACGTGCTCTCCCGTCGAAAATTCGCATTCGAATTTTCGACGGGAGAGCGTTTCAAGCATTCCTGATCACGAAACAACATTTTTGAAGTGATGTCTGTGTGTGTTTGTGTGTGTCAGTGAGTCTGCGGAGACGATATCTCACGAACGAATGGAGAGATTCGAATGAAACGTGATACAAAAATCACAATCAGTCAATACTGGAAGCCTATTGTTTTTAAAAATTGTTCAAAACTCACCTAAATTTGCGAGTGAAATTTTTAAAACATCATCAAAAAATCAAAATCTTTAAAAAAGTTACGGAAATAGACATTTCTTATGTAATTTTCCTTAGAAAACGATTGACATAAAATTGATATAAACGTTAGCGTGAACTATTCTCGAGATATTGTACAATTTTCAAACAAATGTATCAAAAAATCCCATAAATTAAAAAATAATATTAACTCTTGAGAAACATGTTCACTTTTCTTATGTAATATCATGCGATAAATTGGGTGACATCATTCTCGTGGATCCAGCTCATTCCATTCATGAGAAAAGATACCTTGAGTAATACTTTTATATTTGAATGCCAATAGTCATTTATCTGCGGTAAGGATATCTTATTTCTTCGTCTATAACGCTTGGCGAGATTTGGGAAACGAATTTGGCGGAATGTCCCCAACTTGGAAACTTTATAAATGATGGCAAATTAACGAAAATATCGCCAAACACATAAAAATGACGTTAAATCAATGAAAATGATGACTAATTGAAGAAAATTTGATATCTTGGAAAGAATATAAGTATCTACTATAAGAATAAAAATTTTTTAACTGTAAAAGTAGTAAATTCATCGCATTATATAAGGAAAGTCATATGTTGCCCACATCAGATTTTTTTATATTAAATTTGCCTGAAAATTAATTTCGAGTTTCAAATCATGTTTTTCTTTTAGGAAACACGTGTTGCATTCACAGTTTAATTCCATTATAATATGCAATTAATGATAACAGTGTGCCTTGCATGTTTAAAGATTGTGTATTGAAATGATCAGTGATAAATTAATGTAAATAAAGACAAAGATAGCTGTTCTAAAAAGTTTCCAACTATTAACCGACTTCTTCCTAAACATATATAAATTTTATTTACTGAGGGAAAAAATAAAATATATATATATGAAAGTGTGGACGTAAATTTTTTCCTGACACCAATACAAAAGTTACTGATGAGTTGTGAAATTTTACCAGATGCCTACCAATGAAAGTACTTCAACATTTTATTACTGTATTTTTAGTTATAAATTAAAATTCATCTAAATACTTAAACTTCCATATTTATAAATGTTACTATTTTGATTTATAAAACTCAAAATTACCACAAATTTATGCACTGTCTTTGATGTGTTTAGACATACTTTCGCGATATGGTGTCCGCAGCAGAAAACTTTAATTAAAAAGGCGGGCAATTTGGGCCAAAAAATTCAGAGATGAGGTCTCTATAGTCTCTGATCTGAGACTGGTTTCCATGCAATCCTATTGAGCATCTTAACTACATTAACTAATGCTCAATCTGGATAGATTGCTAAGAGTAAAGCAGAACAGATGTTGTCAACGGATCATATCTAAAAGCCAGTCTGAGACCATACTGACCTTTCTCGAATTTCCCCACCTTAGACATTTCCCATTTATTTAGATTGCTAAGAGCAAGACAGGAATAGATACGGCATGTCAGATTCATATCTCCTCACACCTTCCGTGTATCAGCTCAACCTTATCTCCGTACAATTTAAATAGATGGAAAACAGCTAAGGCAGTTGATTCTAAGGATTCCTCTATGCATTGCGCCATATGTCACAGCTCATGATACAGATTTGAGAAACCGCCATTACCACATTATTTTATCATGTTCATAGAAAATGCAGAAATCTCTATGAACATGCCCTGGGAAAGATACCGGTGGAATATCTTTCTTCACCATCAGAATGAATTATCCTTAAGTGCCTATGAATATAGTAACTTTGTGATATCCAATTCGTTAAGTTCCTGTATAATAGAAATTGCGGGATTATTTCAAATAATATCAATGTACAATGACATTTACGTTGAACGCTCAAAGGAATACTCGAACCCAATATAAAAATATGTCGCTTTAAATATATAACATTTCCCCCCCCACTAATTAACATTTCTGGAAGATAAACTTTTGTAATTTGTTGATATCATAAGAAATTTTTAATGTTTAAAAGAAAGAACATATTTGATTACATTTTGTTCTTGACTGGATGTTTTATAATTAAAACACAATCATAAAACTGCAGATAAAACTCCATAATTTATAATAGAAACGAGAATATTATTTGAAGCCCTCCAAAACGTTCCCTTCCAACAGTCAGATGAGTAAGAGTCTCGAAATCTATCAAATTTCATGGAATTTGTACAAAGAGTACAATTTTTGTCAAATCATTAGAAAAGAGCTGTTAAAACAGAGACAGTGACCTAATCAAAAATCTGATGTGGGCAACACATGACTTTCCTTATATAATGTAATGAATTTACTACTTTTAAAGTAAAAAAAATAGGTTTTTCTTATAGTAGATAATATTCTTTCCAAGATATTGAATTTTCGACAATTAGTCGTCATTTTCATTGATTTAGCGTCATTTTTATCCATTTGGCGAGATTTTCGTTAATTTAGCAACATTTCATAAAGTCGCCAAGTTGGCGACATTCCGCCAAATTCGTCGCCAAAATCTCTCCAAGCGTTATGGACGAAGAAATAAGTTGTTCTTACAGCAGATAAATGACTATTGGCGTTCAAATACAAAAGTATTACTCAAAGTATATTTTTTCATGAATGGAACGAACTAGATCCACGAGAATGATGCCACCCAATTTATCGCATGGTATTACATATGAAAAGTTAACATATTTCTCAATAGGAAATATTTCTTTTTCATTTTATATGACTTTTTGATAATTTTTTTGAAAAATGTGTAATATCTCAAGAACGGTTTATGTTAACGTTCTAAAATTTATGTCAATCGTTTTCTAATGAAAAATTACATAAGAAATATCTATTTCCGTAACTTTATTAGTGGTTTTGATTTTTTGACGATTTTTTCAAAATTTTATTCGAAAATTTAGAGGGGTTCTGGACATTCGATTATGTATAAAAACAGTAGGCTTCCAGTGTTTACCGATTGTGATTTTTGTACCAAATTTGGTTCGAATCGGTTCATTCGTTCGTAAGTTACCGTCTCCACGGACTCACTGACACACACACACACACACACACACACACACACACACGCACACACACACATACAGACATCACTTCAAAAATGTTTGATTCGTGATCAGGGATGCTTGAAACGTGCTCTCCCGTCGAAAGCTCGATTTCGAATTTTCGACCCCGTCACGATACTTTCCTTATACATTATGTATATAAGGAAAGTAAAAAGAAAATGAATTTGAGTTTGTATTGAACGATATGTGCTGCCCACATCAGATGCTTTTTTGCGTGTACAAGAAAAATAATCTATATTTAGTTATGAAAATTGAAAATAATTTAAATAACTTCCACTGATGAAAAAAAAATATTAAGAAAATAATCAAGAAAGGAATCTTGTTCATCAATCAACACTTTTGTGCATCATAATTGAAATTAGATAAGGATAAATGTTCATCCACAACACTTTTGTGTCCACTTAATTAGAGACAAAAAATCCTTTCATAATAAGGAAGTGATTAGCATATTTTTTTCATTGTAATTTTGCTTCTTTTGAACTCTCATACACTTCATGAAGAACGAGAATACAGGCTTATTGTTCATCGTAACGTAATGAAAATAAATTATAGAAAGATATTTAAACTTATTTCAAAGAATAAATTTTTAATAATATTGGAATTTGCATTTTCTAATATAAAATACTGCAGATATTAAGTATTTATTATCGCCAAATACCTTTTTAATGAAAATGTGTTGCATATTTATTCTTCATATAGGGCTATATTATTTATTTAGAAATATATAACTTTCATTTTATTTACTAGGGGTTCCTCGCCTGCTTACTTAGCTCAGGCAACCCTCGTACGTCAATTCGCGAGTCGAGAGGCTGCGCCATCAACTCGCTGGCGCTCGCTTCACGAGTTGCTTCAAGTCGGAAGTTTAACCTGAAAATGGTTTATTTTAGCGTATTTTCCTAAAATTTCTCTACAAATGTATCAAATTTTACACTGTTGTGTACTATAGTTTTAGTGCTAAGAGACAAAGAAACTTGAAGGGCGCCCAGAAGAAAATTCAGAAGAAAACATTTTACTTCAGAAGTGCATAGAAAGTAGAATAACTCATAAATTACATCGAGATTTAAAAAATCTAATGTGAGCAGCATATGACTTTCCCTGTAGATTCAAATTCATTTTGTAATTTTTTATTTCATTATGCATTAAATTGAGTTTAATTGCAGAAAATAATATGGATAATTTTTCGATATTATATCCAATTCGTTTTTTTTTATTGCATCTTCGTTTCGTTTGGCAACTTTGCCGATTTCGCAACACTTTAAATTCTTCAGTCCTTAAAAATCTGAAAACTACAATATATCGAGAACGTTTTATCCTGAAGTTATGGGATCAAATCCATTCGTTTAGTTGTCAAATTTTACATGTAGAACAAGTACATTAATTAATATATTTCATAAATTTTAGTCATTTATTTCAGAGTATCACTATCTTGCACATGTAGTATTTTATTTTAGATCGAATATATTAGATTTGAGGGTCATTTCGCAAAAAAAAAGTATATTCTTTTTTTCCGAATCGTATCAAAATCTAACCAACACCATTGTATTCTACGAGTGACTTATCTCCAAAATTTTGCGTAATTTAATCGATTAATTTATCAGCTAGAGTGGACACATACAATTTTTGCGGGCTATTTTGCAATGAAGGCAGGTTCATTTATCTCGAATAGTATTAAAATCTAATCAGCATCAGGGTCGTCCAAAAGTGACTTGTCTTCCAAATTTTATGAAATTTAGTCGATTAGTTGAGTACAATTATACAATTTTTGTAGGCCATTTCGTACAAAAATGCAGGTTCTTTTTTTCGAATCGTATCAAAATCTAATCAGCACCAGGGTGACCCACAAGCGACCTATTTACCAAATTTTGTAAAATTTGATCAATTAGTTTTTCAGTTAGAGTGGATACAGACACTTTTTGCGGGCTATTTTGCCAAAAAGCGGTTTGGTTTATCCCTAACAGAACCAAAAACTAATTAGCACCAGTACACACACAAGTGAATTACCTACCAAATTTTATGAAATTGGGTAAATTAGTTTTTGTGTTAGTGTGAATACATACATTGCACACCGACAGACACACAGACAGACCCACAACACACAGACAGACCCACAAACACACAGACATCACGCTAAAAATAGTTTTTTCGTATTCTAGAGATCTTAAAATGTGTAGATCCATCGAAAACTCGCGTTGCGATTTTCGGCATGATTCCAATACTTTCCCTATACGCTACCTTGCAGGGTAAAAATCTCATGTGGGCAGCACATGACTTTCCCTGCAGACTCAAATTCCATTTTTCTTTATTTCTTTAATAATTCATTAAATTGAGTTTAATTGCACAAAATAAGACTACGTTTGCAATTTTTCAAAAGGCGGCATAAAAAAATGCAATCTCAAATATCTCGAGAACGGTGAGTCCTAGAGTAATATATTTGTTCTTATTCTTTTTCTCGTCAAAAATTACGTATAAAACAAGTAATTAATTAATACATTTGAACATACGTAGTCTTTTTTTTTAGAATTTGGCGAATTTTGCGGGACATTTCGTAAAAAAAGGCAGGTTCGTCTTTTCCGAATCGTACCAAAATCTAATCAGCATCAGAACTAATCAGAGTATATCAAATCTAATCAGAGTATCAAATCTAAATCAGAGTATCTAATCAAATCTAATCAGAGTATCCCACAAGTAGCTTATCTACAGATACCTTATACCTTTCTGGTAAGTCGGACGGTATCGGTTGAAAAAAATAGTAACTTATCTAACGAATTTTGTGAAATTTGGTCAATTAGTATTTTAGCTTGAGTGGATACAAGACATTTTTGCGGGCTCTATCGCAAAAAAAGGCGGGTTCTTTTTTCCGAAGCGTACTAGAAACTACTCAGCACCTAAGTCTCACATAAGTGACTTACCTACCAAATTCTATGAAATTCGGTCCATTAGTTTTTGAGTCAGAGTGGATAAATGCATTGCACAGACAGACAGACACACACACAGACGTCACGCTAAAAATATTTTTTTCGTATTCTAGAGGTCCCAAAAGGTCCGTCGAAAACTCGAGTTGGGATTTTAGGCATGATTCCAATACTTTCCCTATACATTACCATGTATTTCAGGGAAAGTAAAAATCTGATGTGGGCAGCACATGACTTTCCCTGCAGACTTATATCCACGGTAACTTTATTGTAATTAAATTTAATTCGCTTTTAATTCAATTTTCGTTCTCATTTGGTAACTGGACTTATTTTCAAAGGTGGAGTAGAGAATATACGAAAAAACTAAAATATCTCGAGAACGGCTAGTATTAGTGTAATGAGGTTGATCTTATTCTTTTCTTTTTTAAGAATTACGTATGAAACAAGCATTTAATGGATATATTTAAGCATAAGTAGTTTTCATTTTAGATTTTGACGATTTTTGAGGGCCATTTTGCAAACAAGGTAGGTTTTTCTCCTCCAAATCGTACCAAAATCTAATCAGCACCAGGGTGACCCACAAGTGTCTTAACTACTGAATTTTGTGAAATTCGGTCGATTAGTTCTTCAGCTAGAGTGGATAAAGGCATTTGTGGGCCATTTGGAAAAAAAAAGGCCGCTTCTTTTATCCCGAATCGTACCTAAAATGAATCAGCACCAGGGTCACACACAAGTGACTGACCTACCAAATTTTATGAAATTCTGTCAATTAGTTTTTTGGTTAGAGTGGATACAAAATCTGCACAGACAGGCAGACAGACTGACACACACACACACACACACAGATGTCATGCTAAAAATGTTTTTCGTATTCTAGAGGTTTCGAAACGCGTAGATCCGTCGAAAACTCGAGTTGCGATTTTCGGCATGATTCCAATAATTTCCCCATACATTACCTTGTATTGCAGGGAAAGTAAAAATGACTCCGTTTTGCATAAATTCGACTATGTAGGTATGTGCCTCGAAAAATTTGATGTTTTTCTATTTTTAGACTGTACAAGACGCAAACTCGTAGCTCAACCATTCTGTTTTTAATTTGGCATTAAATATTTCTAAAACTAAAGTTTAAATCGCAAAATTGTTTATTTCAGTGTAATCCACTAACATGTCTCTACAAATGTACAATTTTTGTATGCTATAGTTTTTGTATGCTATAGCTTTTGTATGCTATAGTTTTGCGGTATAAGATAGATAACCTCGTAGAACGTGGCGTGAGCTACTTTCTTTTAAAATAGAGATATACTTGTATTAAAATGTATTATTAAGAATCTATTTTATTAAGTACTGTACTATTAAGTAGCTATTTTAGAAGTTGTTTCACTAACTTTTAATAACTCTTTTAAAATTAAAGAATTACAATCTCTAACAAACTTTAAGTAAAAGGCAATTGAGTGTCATTTAAGACTTTTAAATTAGGATTAGAACACCGGGAGTCACATTATCACAACACCACATACAAACTCTCCAGCTTGAAATTTGAAGCAGCCACAAAATATTTCCTGCTTTTAGATATACAAAACATCCGTGGAAACAAAACAATTTGATTCCCAAAAAATAGAATTAATTTGAATACATTCCGTCGGTAGAACAGAAATAATAAGACTTTAATCAGGTAAAAGTATGGTTCCTTTGTTGATCACGACAGAAATTGGAGACAAGAAAAATACTTCGACATATTAGGAAATTTAGATTAGTTTTACTCTTCGACAGTGGCTGCTTTTAAACTTTTGTCCAGCTTATAAGGACGAACAATAAACTTTCTTTAATTATAGCAAAATGAATGATTGTACAATACAAAATGGAATAGGATTAAATGAACTTATTTTAATGAGTTTGTTTTTAATTTTGTCCAATTTCAAATTTGTATTAAATGGAATGCATAATAAAAAATCTTATGTGGGCAGAACATGACTTTCCCTGCAAACTGATATCCACGTTCTCTTTATTTTAAATAAATTTAACTCACTTATAATTCAATTTTCGTTCTCATTTGGTAACTGGACTTTTTTTCAAAGGTGGTGTAGAGAAAATACGAAAAAACTAAAATATCTCGAGAACGGCTAGTCCTAGTTTAGGTTGATCTTATTTTCTTCGTTAAAAATACGTATAAAACAAGCATTTAATGGATATATTTGAGCATACGTAGTTTTTTATTTTAGATTTTGACAATTTTTGCGGCCCATTTTGAAGAAAAAGGCAGGTTAATTTTTTCGAATCATACCAAAATCTAATCAGCACCAGGGTAACCTACAAGCGACTTATCTATCGAATTTTGTTAAATTCGGTGCATTACTTTTTCAGCTAGAGTGGATGCACACATTGCATAGACAGCAGACAGACACACATACAGACGTCACGCTAAAAATAGTTTTTCGTGTTCTAAAGGTCTCGAAACGTGTAGATCCGTCGAAAACTCGAGTTGCGATTTTCGGCATGATTCCAATACTTTCCCTATACATTACCATGTATTGCAGGGAAAGTAACAAAATGATTGCGTGTGACATTTTTCCTGTTCTAATATTGAAAAATTCTGCTGTGGGCAGTACGTGGCTTTCTCTGCACAATCTTAGTACATTACTTCTCTCAATGTTGAATAATTATTGACGAGATCCACGGTAAATATTTTTAACGTTGAAAAGTACACTGACAATAGGCGCTATTAAGTAGCTAATTTAGAAGTCGTTTCACTAACTTTTAATAACTCTTTTAAAATTAAAGAATTGGCTCAAACAATATTTGGTAATTTTGCATGCTGTCATCTAGAAAGATGACAGCATGTAAAATTACCAAATTACCAATACAGTACCAAATTAACTTATATTTCGCGCAAATATAACTTGACAAATGGAGATATTATTAACATCTACTTACTAATATACTTCATTATATTATGTTAAAATATGCCAACCATTGTTAAAATATATCTGCCATTATTATCATCAGTTTGGCGACATTTTGGTACCACTTTTTTTGGAACTGCATGAAAAAGTCCCCAAGGTCACCCTACTTCGCCGAATTAGACGCCAAGTTTTTCGCCAAGTGATGATATTTGATGATACTATTGTTCATTTTTATATTATTTTTTAGATACACGTATTTGAAAAGCTACAATATCTCGAAAACGATTCAATCTGGTGTTTTAGAGATTTCTTTATTCATCTTAGATCAAAATGACGTATAAAATAATTTTTTGTTTAACATTATTGAATACTCTGATTTTTTTATGATTGTTTCAAAATCTCATTAAGAAATTTGGCGATCTTTCGCGCGTTCGATTGCACTTAAAATCAATAGGTTTCCACTATACACGAGTAATGATAAGCGTTCCAAATTGCGTTCAAAACTTTCCATTCGTTTGTGAAATATCGCATCCGCACACACACACACACATACATACACACATACACACACACATACACACACACCACCCCAGAAACGTTCGATTCGAGTTTAGGGATGCTTGAAACGGGCTCTTCTGTCAAAAATTCTAATTCGAATTTTGGACTTCCTCACAATATTTCCCCTATACATTATACTATGCATCTGGAGAAAGTAATAGCTGTAGTGGGCACTTGGCTTCCTTATACAACCATATTCAATATTGTTTACCATTTCTATTATATTCAGCTTCAGAATACAAAATATCTTATGTGGGCAGCACATGACTATCCTTACAGACTCAAAATCATTCTCACTCATTCCTTCATAATTTATTAAATTGAATTTAATTGCACAGAATTACATCGATAATTACTTGAAAATGTACTGAATTTGCAGGTTCAATTCTTTCGTAATGAGTCAGTCCTAAAGCCATAGGTTTTTTTTTTGTCTTAAAAATGTACATGCTAAATAAAAATTTAATTGATACATTTGAGTGCTCTTTTAATTTTAGATTTTGACGATTTTTGAACGGTAATTTTGAAGAAGAAGGCAGGTTCAATTTTTCTTCAACTCGTACCAAAATCTAATCATCACCAGGGTAATCCCTACGTGACTTATCTTCCAAATTGAGTGAAATTTATTTAATTAGTTTATAAGCTAGAGTGGATACATAAATTGCACAGACACACATTGCAGAGTCCATGTCGACAACAATATTTTATTGCTATTTCAGCGTTTTCATTTTGCCATATGTTGACCACATTTGATAATTTTTGTAACGTTGGTTTACAAAAGGAACAAGAATATTTCATTCATATAAAAATGCATAAACTACTGTCTTAAATAAATTAATAATGAGAATGCTTCATTAATAACAATATAAACAGTTTATTCAACGTGTTTAAATCCTGTATATTTAATGAACTATTTGTACTGCTACTAGTTATTGTATTTTTACTTTCCCTGCAATACATGGTAATGTATTGGGAAAGTATTGGAATCATGCCGAAAATCGCAACTCGAGTTTTTGACGGATCTACACGTTTAGAGACCTCTAGAACACGAAAAAACTATTTTTACCGTGACGTCTGTGTGTGTGTGTCTGTCTGTCTGTCTGTGGCGATTTTGTATCTAACTAAAAAACTAATTGACCGAATTTCATAACAATTGGTAGGCAAGTCACTTGCGGGCGAACCTAGTGCTGATTAGTTTTGGGTACGATTCGGGATAAAATAACCCGTCTTTAATTGCAAAATGGCCCGCAAAAGCCTTTATCCACTCTAGCTGAAAAACTAATAGACTGAATTTCACAAAATTCGGTAGATAAGTCGCTTGTGTATCACCCTGGTGCGGATTACATTTTGGTACGATTCGAAAAAAATAACCTGCCTCTTTTTACCAAATGGCCCGTAAAAATCGTCAAAATCTAAACTAAAAAAATACATATGCTTAAATATATCCATTAAATGCTTCTTTTATACGTAATTTTTAACGAAGAAAGAATAAGATCAACCCCATTACACTAGGACTAGCCGTTCTCGAGACATTTTAGTTTTTTTATATTTTCTCTACGCCACCTTTGAAAATAAGTCGTTACCAAATGAGAACGGAAATTGAATTAAAAGTGAATTAAATTTATTTAAAATAAAGAGAACGTGGATATATGTTTGCAGGGAAAGTCATGTGCTGCCCACCTCAGATTTTTATTTTCAGAGGGTATTTTATTTTTTAGATTTCCTTAACATTAATTTAGCATAGGATAGAAACAGATAATGATAAATATTTGTATTTTTATAAAAGAAGTAAGTTAAATATTTTAATGGAATATTTTGAAGAACAATATAATTTAGAATACTATTAGAAGTTGCACATATTTTGAATCGCGAGCAACGGCGGTTATATTTGCTAGTACAATTATATTATGAATAGTGTCAAATTCAAGACGTATACGACGATAGACATGCCATTCTGCATGATATATAAACAGAAACTTTTTAGATTTTTTGAAAAATTTTATTTATAATAAGTACAGAGTAATATTCATATAAAATAATTAGAAAGATATATAGTTTTGAAGCAATGCAACTTTGGTGAAACTCAAATTTCTGAATGGTGTGTTATAGCTATCTGTGGTCTTATTAACCGTATTTTGATTTCTGGGTATGATGCAAAAAATTGTGAAATTTCATTAACCTAATTTGAAAAATCGCAGTAGTTGGCTTTGGGCCGCTGCTAGTCTTATTATTAAAATATGTCAAATAGTTTATATCTGTCCATGTATATCCTGGTATCTCCATTGAATATATTTTATTTCGTAATTCTTTGGGTCTGTTAAATTTCAACTGAAGGCCTATAAAACGGGGAATGCTATTCAGAAAATTTGAAAAAGAAATTACAATGTTAATAACTATTTTTACAATCATACTATATACTCGTTTTACTGTTGTAGTTGATTTCGGTTCTTCTATCTGTGGAATGAAAATGAAATTATAGCAAGATTAAAGAGAGAAAAAATTCAAATAAAATATGATGACGTCACAAATGAGGTAGTAGTTAATATTAAAAACGCTCGTTAATAGTTAATACAAAGTTTGACCAAAATCAGGATGCAGCGAACAGCACAAATGTTTTACTTGGCAACTTAACGTAGCTGGGAAAATTAAGGATAAACATATCGGAACAATCGTGATTTTAACACCAGGATTATAAGATGTGTATATCAGCAATTAAAAAAATAAGCATTTTTCTATACAGGATTTTAAAATTATATTGCACAAATAAATATATCTTTAACGATCGGTCACAGACCCCTGATTCCGATATAGAAATGTTTTAATTAATGTAACATTCAAAATTTGATCACGTGACACCTTTTAGAAAAAAGGACAGGATGTAATTATTTTATGCGAATTCCCTAATAAAAGTGTCCAACTATAAAAATATTTTCCATGGCCCAAAAGTTAAATAAAAACGTTCCATTGTCATACGATCAAAAGGATTGGATATATCAGTCATTAAAGTTTTCAACAGATAATTGAGGATTGCATAACATTTCTATTAAGTATAAGTATGCATGTGAGGTTTCGAGAGGAAATTTTATCTGATGAAATTCAATATTTGTACCACTCCTGAAATCCATGTTTCTGCTGGGTATTTTTACTTTCCCTGCAATACATGGCAGTGTATAGGGAAAGTATTGGAATCATGCCGAGAATCACAACTCGAGTTTTCGACGGATCTACACGTTTCGAGACCTCTAGAATACGAAAAAACTATTTTTAGCGTGACGTCTGTGTGTGTGTCTGTGTGTGTGTCTGTGTGTCTGTCTGTCTGTGCAGATTTTGTATCCACTTTAACTAAAAAACTAATGGACCGAATTTCACAAAATTTGGTAGGTAAGTTACTTGTGAGCGAGTCTGGTGCTGATTGGTTTTGTGTACGATTCGGAATAAAAAAACCCGCCTTTTTTTGCTAAATGGCCCGCAAAAGCTTCTATCCACTCTAACTGAAAAACTGATGGACCGAATTTCACAAAATTCCGTAGATGAGTCACCTGTGGGTTACCTTGGTGTTGATTAGATTTTGGTACGATTCGGAAAAAAATGACCTGCCTTTTTTTGTAAAATGGCCCGCAAAAATCGTCCAAATCTAAACTAAAGAACTGGGTATACTCAAATATATCCATTAAATACTGATTTAATACGTAAATTTTAACGACGAAAAGAATAAGACCAACCCCATTACACTAGGACTAGCCGTTCTCGAGATATTTTAGTTTTTCGTACTTTCCCTACGCCACCTTTGAAAATAAGCCTAGTTACCGAATGAGAACGAAAATTGAATTAAAAGTGAAATAAATTTAGTTAAAATAAAGAGAACGTTAATATAAGTCTGCAGAGAAAGTCATGTGCTGCCCACATCAAATTTTTTACTTTCCCTGCAATACATGGTAATGTATAGGAAAAGTATTGGAATCATGTCGAAAATCGCAACTCGAGTTTTCGCCGGATCTACACGTTTCAGGACCGCTAGAATACAAAAAAACCATTTTTAGCGTGACGTCTGTGTGTGTGCCTGTGTGTGTGTCTGTCTGTGTGTCTGTGTGTCTGTCTGTCTGTGCAGATATTACATCCACTCTAACTAAAAAACTAATCAACCGAATTTCATAAAATTTGGTAGGTAAGTCACTTCCGGGCGATTCTAGTGCTGATTAGTTTTGGGTACGATTCAGGAAAAAAGAACCCGCCTTTTTTGTGAAATGGCCCGCAAAAGCTTGAATCCACTCTAGCTGAAAATCTAATTGACCGAATTTTACAAAATTTAGTAGATAAGTCGGTTGTGGGTCCCCCTGGTGCTGATTAGATTTTGGTACGATTCGGAAAAAAACCCTGCATTTTTTTAAATGGCCCGCAAATATCGACAAAATCTAAAATAGAAAACTACATATGCTGAAATATATCCTTTAAATGCTTGTTTTATACGTAATTTTTAACGAAGAAAAGAATAAGAGCAACCCCATCACACTAGGACTAGCTCTTCTCGAGATATTTTAGTTTTTTCGTTTTTACTCTACGCCGCCTTTGAAAATGAGTCCAGTTAACAAATGAGAACGAAAATTATATTAATAGTGAATTAAATTTAGTTAAAATAAAGAGAATGTGTATATAAGTCTGCAGGGAAAGTTTTGTGCTGCCCACATCAGATTTTTTTTATATCGAGTCAAAATATTTTAGGCCTTATAACTTTAATCATAATTTTATTCTCAATTTTGCACACTATAAAACCGATTTTCTTTTCAAAAGATCTTTAAACGGCGAAAGATCAATTTGATAATTGGAACTTCCTTTGTAGAGGGCTTGTATAAAAAATTAAATTTTATACAAAATCGTATCACGTAACTATAATTGTTATAGTCTGAAAGTCTATCATATTTGCAGTATTTCTCAAATTGAAACCGTACGTCTCCGACCAATCGTTTAAGAGATATTTTGAAGTGGAATATTTTTGTATCGCAATGTATGCATGAGAAAGTAGAAATATACCTTAACATTTTTTTTAAAAGAATTAAATCTATATACTAATAAATGTATATATTTTTCATGCGTTTGGGTTTAAAAGAAGTTCAATAAATTACATCTAAACTCATGTTTGTAAAAATTGCAGCACCATGAAGAAAATATCAGAATTAAATGAAATTTATTCCACAAACGACTTGTATTAATACAAATAAACGATTAAATTTACAAAGCAAAAAAGCAATATTACATGTCAAAAATTAGTATATGGCGATGCCACCACGCGCTGCAATAAGTGCTTTTAATGACATCGCATCGAATCAAGCATAATTTGAATTTATACCCGAGGAAGAGCATTCTAGATTGCTTCCATCCTAGCCAAAAGTACTGATGTATTATCTACTGGACGAGCGTCACGAGCAAGACACCGACCGACGAAATCCCAGACATGTTTAAAAGGCGACATATCCAGTGAATAGGCCGGCCCAGAAAGAAGCTGGTGTGCTGAAAATAAGTCTTGGACATGGCCAGCATGTGGACGGGCATTGTTTTGTTGAGATACATCTTCAGGAATGCGCTGAAGGAAAGGTACGACTTCGGGATCCAGAACTTCTCTGATGCACCAGTCGATGTTGAGATTACCCACAATTCTTAGCAGCTGAGATCGTCCAAGATATCTTATGGCGCCCCCCATACCATCACATTTGGCGTTCGTCCAGTATAACGTTAGATAGCGCACGCCAAAAGGTGGCGTTCACCACTATAGCGTCTAACGTGGATGCGGCCATCATTGTACTCTAAATTAAAGCGGGATTCATCGGAAAAGACGAGCTGTTGCTAATTAGCACGCCAGTGTCTATGTAGATGAGTCAATTGTAGCCGCAATCGTCGATGGTTTTATGTCAGGGGAATCCTGTAAAGAGGACTTCTTGCATGCAGCCTAAAGTGCAGCAGACGCGGACGAATTGTTGGAGCAGACAATGACACACTTGTAGCAGTGCTCCAATTTTCTGCCAACTGTCGAGATGAAACTGTACGGTCCGTCACTGCCATGCGGATAAGGTGTCAATCGTCCAACATTTCATCTTCCACTGCCGGATCTGCGGCTTGTCCCGTTCTCTTCAGTTCTCTGCTTCTACACTTGCATCACTGTTGTGGCACTGTGCTCCATACGAGCAGCTATTGCACGATAAGAAAAACCCCTTCACGAAGGTTGATCATTCGTCCCCATCCAAACTCCGTAACTTGCTCAAATGCCGCCCTCGGTCACCGTAGAGGCAATAGTGACTTCTCATGAAACGTTTACCGCTGGCAGACTACCATAGATTATTTTCAATGTCCCGCTACAGCTCTCTATTTATACGGCTAAAACAACAGTTAAGAGAGCGCTGCTCATTAAACGCATGCATGGTGACTTTGAAATTTTAATCATTTGCATAGCATTGTCTAATTTGCATTTGTTTCAATTCAATCCCGTAATTCCTTCATGGTGTTTCAATTTTTACAAACATGAGTATATTTTGCAGGTATTTTAATACTTTTCTCAGGGATAAACGGGTGCTTTTCAGCAATTAGGCGTTGGGAAGAATTAGAATTTCGATTAATTTTCAGCTAGCTGCTAGACAGGATAAATGCATTTATAAGTTGAATTTCATTATTATAATATAGAATGACACACACATACGTCATTTTCCGTGTACGGACCTCACCGATGTACGGTGAAAACTCAACTTGTGAATTAATTACTATTATCATACTTTCCTTGGGCTGCATGGGTAAAAATAAAAATATTTCTTAATCTACTGCTAAAAGCATATCTGTCAAGAAAAGTGGTATAAGTTACAATTAATATTGCCATACTTTTCTCTAACTCCCAGATTAGGAAAACTAATAGAAACAAAAAATAGCTAAAAACGACTTTAAGATAAAGTCTGCATTTTTTTAAAAACTTAAAAAAAAATTTAAAACAGTTATGAATAGTATATAATTTCAATGAAATTATTCAAAAGAATTTTGATTAAAAATTAATGAAACATAATATTTTCTTTTTGCTAAAATTGCCATCGAACAAGATAAAAAAAAACCACGCCATTTCTGGAAATTTTTCAATGAGAAATTCAATATTTGACGCTTTTGAGAATGCTGTGATTTATTATTACAAGACACTTGTGTCTTTTCTTTTATCCATAATTCCTTTTATGTACAAGAAAAAGGAACTGTACGTTAATTTTTTTTTAAATCTGCAAAAGAAAATTAATGAGAATCCTAGCACCTATTTTCAATGAAAATCATAATGCGTTTTTTTAACAAAAACGCAGAAAACTTTAAAGTTGTCATTAATTCTGGAAATGATTTGATTTATTATTGAAAGTCATTCCTTTTCTTTCCGGTGTTTTTAATTGGACTTAGTAACGACACTAATGTCGGCATATAAAGTTAAATCGTAGATTTGAAACAAAAGGATATAACTTCATAAAATTAAGCAAAATCGCTTTACACGCATAACAACTTCTTATGCCCATATGTGCATAAGGAAGTTGCTATGGGTATAAACCGTCCTTTGTCCAATACCAAATGTGAACACTCGAAATAATAAATGATGTAAGTTCTCTACCTAGGAGTACACAGCTGATGATTTTAAAACATGTCGGAGTTCTTAGCTTGTAGTATCAGATAGAAATCGACGGCAATTTTTAAGATATAGGCAAGCAGTCAGTTGCATGTATTAAAAATACATTTGGAGGGGATAAGGAGTTTTCTGATACAGAGTTTTTTGGAAATATTCCTTCAAAATGAATTAAAAATGCAGTTGTACATTGGGGGATTTGAAATCTTTCTGTTAAGAGGGGTTAATAGTGGCAAATCCTGCTATAATAAGCAGGACGTGCTGAAATATATCTTAACCCCTCCTGTTAACAACCGTACTACAATGCTAACAAATTTTAATGGGATTCATAGTAATAATTAAAAATGTTACTGTTGTTGTATTATATACTAGGGGCTCCGCCCTCTACTTGCTGCGCTACCCAACCTCCTTAACTGACTTCGCGAGTCGGGAGGCTTCGTCTCCTACTCAATGACAGTCGCTGAGCTTGCTTCGCGAGCACTTCCGTTCCGTCTGCTAAGCAGGAATAATACGCCCGTTTGGGGCCGTGCCCAGTCTATCTCAGAATTCACAGATAAATAGTAGCAGAAGATATATTTGGAAAAGTAGACATGATCAGTAATGAAAGACTTTGATAGGTAAAGGCCCTATTACACGACAGTATTTGGGACAGCAAAAGCGTTCACAAAGCAGATCATTCAACAAATTTTGCCTCAACATTTTAGGTTTAGACCTAAAATGTTGTTGTTGAGGAAAGTGTGGCAATAAGAATTATAAGATGATCTTTAATTTAAGTTACCATTAACATTGACATATTAACATTAATTATATGGCCGTTAAAACACATTAGTGGAATTAACATTTAAACGTACATCGCTCGTTGTTGTGCCGCAATAACCCTCCAATTATTTTTACCTTTTGTGTAAGTCCTGAAAAGAATTCATTAATCATTAAAAAAAGACTAGCCTATTTAAAACTTAAATAATATCATTTATTAACAACATCAATTTATCAAAAGCACTAATTTCAACAATATCAACTTTCACTTATTATCAATTTTCATTTAATATTTTATCTCGGGGAGATATGACCAGCGATATTATATTTCGAATATTTCTAGGAAAGGGGAAATGAGCACATACCTTACAGTTTAGACTTGGGCTCATCATCTCGGTTGCATCGGTCTTAGTGCTGACCGTACTGCCATAACTCTATGGTGTGTGGCTCTTACTCGTACTTTTCACTTCGACTGATACTTATATCTGCAACTGCTAGGTCATGGTCACTTCGCTCCTTTGTCAAACTCTTTTCACCAACACTTCGTAGGAAACTTCTCGCCACCACATTTCGTGTCAGACTTCTGCAACATTTCGTATCAAAGTTACTTCTACCACCACATTCTGGATCCGAGTTCGTTCTCCACATTTTGTATCGAAGAGTCTTGGTTCCTTCGGCGGGGGGGGGGGGGGGGGGTGGGGAGGTAGCTCCACCCTTCTTCTCCTTGCTGCTCATTGGTTCTTCTGAACCCAATGGCATCACTTGACATTTATCAAGGCCCCTTTCAGCCCCCTTTGGCATGGGACACTCAAATTTATTGTATTTGACCTAAAAGTTCACGTTGTTGTAAACACCGGCGCCAGCCAGACTCGATCTTTGTTAGCCGTTCTATGTACCATAAATACAGCAATAAACATGCCTCATGTGAGGACATATTCTGGCCTCACATATCTCCCCACAAACAGAAAAAAAAAGAACAAAAAAAATTTTAAACCATCAGAGTTCGAAACAAAAGTTCGATGCACTTGCAACTCTGTAATTGGCATTTTTCACTTTCTTTTGGACAACGTCCGTCCAGAAAAGTTCAACAGTCTTGTTGTAACAGAAAAGTTTTTTTGCACACATAATATACACAAAATAAACATAAGTTACGTACTCATGAACTTTACCAGGTCCAGCTTTCAATTGAAGCTAAATTAAATTTTGAGTATTTAAAAGACTTTTAAACATATGCACATTCACTTTGAAATGTCACACACTACTATCTTTTATATTTTTAACATCATTACACATTTTTTTTTTTTAAATTACACATTAATATTTTTTGAACACAATTATTTACATACTTTATCAAATATTTTTTTTAATTGATAACTTCATCACATATATAACATTTTTGCTGAACCTTGATACTGGTACATACTTATTAATACAATCACATATATATATATATATTTTTTTTACATTAGCCATTAAAATATAGTTTTCACATAAGTCAGTAACTTTAACTTTTCCACTGGGAATGACACATTTAGACATTTCCCTTTAATAAGCCATCTTGGCCCCGAATGTAAACAAACCAACAACCCCTTACACCTGATGACAGTTACTGATTGATTACCTTGAAAAGGCCATTAGAAGAACCCCTTCTTAAAAGACTCCCTTCTCCATCGAGAGTGCGATACCGGAAACTGCTTTCAACTATTCCTTGCGAACAACATGGAAAACTGACCGGTCTGCAAAAGAGACCCTCGACAATAATTCCTATCTATTTTAATCGTTTTTTGAACGGTGATTAGCAGTAACGCCCCAACTCAACTCCTCTTGCTATGACAAAGCAATGCAGTTTGAAGACGTTGAACTGGACAACGTGGTGCGCGAATTCAAGAGGGCTAACAAAAACAGATTTTTAAAGGCGCTTGTAACAAAGTATTGTAACAAAATTATTACCCATTCGACGTGTTCTATAAACGTCGACTTATTCTTTTTAAATATATATACCTCCTCATCAATTTAATTATATTATTTATTCCTATCTGCTAATGAACCATTTATACTTGCATGCTGCAGATGGGCTCGTACATTATTTCAGCACTGTAAAGCTCTCTCTTTTTTTTTTTTTTTTAAACTCAACTTACAATAGCTCCCTTATTTAAATATTATTCATTAGGTTCCTTTGAGGTGGCTTGTATTAATATCAAAATCATCTTAATGGTACCTTCTATATACTGACTTCATGTATAATTTAACATTATATTATTGTATTATTTATTATTTAAATTTTACCTTTCCATTTGATGTTGATATTCTCTCTTATTTAATTTTGTTTTCTCTATGCCTTCCATAAGACTTTGAAGTTAAAAAAAAAATTGAAAAGTTTTTTTTTGAAATTTAAAATTTTTTTTAATTTTTAAATTTAATTTCAAACTTTTAAAGTTTTTGATATAGTTTGTTTAAATTTTATTTATTTTAACTCCTTGCTTAATACTTTCATAACTTTTATATTTTATATAAAATTATTTCATCTTTTTAAACACACTCAAGACTTTATTTTCTTGTCTAAAAAACCCTTTATTTACCTAATTGAAAATTTTGATATATTTTTAACAATTGAAATCCTTTTTATTTATTATTTATCTAACAAATTTATCGTATTTATGTATTTCAATTTATTTTAATCCTTATGACTTTGAATACCTGACATTTATAACCATTTATATGCGCGATTGTTTCTCATTCTATCTCACACATTATTATCTAATTATTTATTTTGACATTTTATTAACTGCGGCTAACCCCTTTATCGCCGTAATACATATTATCATTTATGTATTTACCATATGTGACATTTATTTCATCCTAATTTATTTTATTTTTTAATCACATTTCTCAACACCTTATTCAGAATATCTTTCTCACACAATTTAATATTTACAAATACCTTTCAATTGCTACAGTATCTCATCGATAACTTTATTGTTTTTATTTACATTCCCCACTGACATCTGAGTGCCCTATTATTTTACATATTTATTTTCATATCCATAATTTATTTATACACACATGATTGTCGTAACCGTTCCTTACGTTGTAAAAAAACAACAAAAATGCTTTATTTCGCACTCAAAATTCTTCTTATTATTTATTTTTTTATTTCAACCCTTTTTTAACACCTTCTGTGCAATTATTCATATATTCACTAAAGAAAATTTTAACTAAATTTATTTACATTTATCCTTTCATTTCAGGATTAATTTAGTTACTTAAATTGCCTATACAATTTATATATTTATGAAAAATTTATTCCGCAAACAAAATTTTAACTAAATTTAATTCATTTATCCTATCACTTTAGGATTAATTTAGTTATTTAAATTCCCTATACGATTTATATATTCATGAAAAATTTATTTACTTCAACAATTTCAATGGATTTTTCACATTTGAACATTCCTACACGAGATATCGTGTCCTCGATTGCCTTATTGCAACGGGCGATTTACAGCTACTTTTACTGTTCATAAATCAACATTTTAAATTCAAATTGATTTAAAATTTTTAATTATTTATGCCTTTATTTAGTTTTTGACATAAAATTTATATCATCTATGAATAATCTCTAACATTCTCACTTTCAGCTCATTTCTTATTTTTTTACTTTACTTAAATCTGTCATTCAATTTTTAAGCTTCAAGACTTTCCCTCAAGAGACCTCTCTTCCCTCAGAAGACTTAAGATTTTTGATTGCCTTTGAAAACAACCTGCAGACAAAAAGATGTGAATGGCCTTGCCTTCCACCCTATCTTGTCCTGACAATGAAGTATTTGACTGGACTGCTTGCACAACATTGCCCTTGCCTGGATTTGTCTCCAGACCTTATATCTACACACTTAGGTAACATATTTTGATTTTACCTTTCATTTTGTAGATTTATTTGCACAAATTATTCTCAGCATAACTTTTTTATCACATGTAATATTTTGAGTTAACATTATAAATTATATATAATATTATTTTTGAACAAGAACTATTTGTACACTTATTATCAATTTTTGTAACATTCATACCATGCTTATTTTTAAACCATTCCATGATTATTCATTTTTTTCTTTAAAAATTCATACCATTTCCATTCTTAAACAATTCTTTCATTATTGCTTTTTTTTTTTTAATTCATATCATTATCCATTTTTTCATTTTTAAATTATTTTCAATTCCAGATCATTTACCTTTAATTCATTTTTGATTTATTATTCTTTTTATCTCTTTCTCATCTTCCAATTCCTCAAGTACCAATCATCAGCAAAATTTGAATTTTTAAAATTTCTTGATTTCTTTAAACAATTTTGACCAAGCTTTCTCTCCCTATGTTCATGAATATTACATTCAATTTCATTTGTGTCATAAATATGTATTTCATTTAGTAACTTTAATTTCTGCCTAACATACTCTTTATATATGCTTTGACTTTCAATTACTTCTGAATCTACTTTTAGAATATCATTACCTTCATTATCATTGTGATTACTATCCCTTATTATTTTATTACTTTCATTTTGAACATTTTTACAAACATTTGAATTTTGTATTTGTTGAAAATTATTATTTTCATCAATCAAATCATCCATTATTTTATTTTCAAGAGAATTTGGCTTATTATTATCATGATTTCTATTTTCATTTTCATTTTGAATTTGTTGAAAATTAAAATTTTGATTTTTTCTTTCCAAAACTTCCATTATTTTAATTTTAAGTAATTTTTGAGTATTTGCATTATCATTATGATTTTGATTTTGACTTTGCATTTCTTCAAACCTTTTACTTTCATTTGAATTATGTACCCTTTGAATTTTAACATTTTCATTTTGCATAATTTCCTGATCAATATTTTCAAAATTTTTATCACCTTTTTGATTTTGCATAATTTTGATATCCGTATTTTCGCTTCCATGCTGAATATTCTTATTCATATTTTGAACATTTTCAATATGTACACTTTGTACAGTATAACATTTTTTTGATTGACTCTCAATTATTTCACCGTTACCGTTATATTTATTTTCACTTTGTAACTTTTGTGCTATATGACATTTTTTTGCGTGAATCTCATCGATTTCACTGTCCATATCATATTTTCCCATCAATTCTTCCGCACTTTGTACATTTTGTTCGATATAACATTGGGTAGCGTGAATTTTAATTGGTTCATCTTTCATGTTATATTTATTTCTAATGGTCAATATATTTGCTTTTCCAATTTCAATTATTCGAAACGGTCCTTGAAATCTATCTTGAAACATATTTGGTTTATTTTCCTCTTTCAAAAATACGGTATCTCCAATTTGCATTTCTTCATTAGTAATTGTTTTGAAATTTTTAATCACTCCTACTCGCATATTTTGATTTAACGTAATTTTAACCTTCTTTTGATTACTAATTACAATATGAATTTTGTTATTTTTTATTTCAGTTCGAATTGCACCAAATGGAAAGAGTAATTTTGTGTGTTTTGTGGGGATAAAGATAACCTCCTTATCCGGAATTTCCTGACTTATGTCGAATTGTTCTGCAATCAACTGACCTTGTTGCAAAGCTATCCTGCGTGTGAGTGTGACATAGACTTCGTCGTCAAGATTTGACTCTTCATTACCACATTTTTTTTTAGCAAAGTCACTAACCTTTCCATTTTTAGGAAAATCGGCCTCATTGACCTGTGCAATTTTTTTACTGTCATAATACTCATTTTTAATATTTCCATTAAATTCAAAAATGCTTTTAACTTCATCATGTGTGACAATTGGATTTTTCGACTTCGTAACAATTTAAAAATTATTTTCTGTATCAATATTTTTATTATTTTCATTATTTGAAGAAGTATAGTCATTAACATGGCTACCTTTATTATTTTGTGAATCAATTTGTGAAACTTTACAACTAGTTTCCTTAATTTCATCAAAGTTTTTATTCTCGATTTGAGTCGATTTTGAGTTAACTTCATTTTTGTGCTCATCATTTAATTTTATTTTTGCCTTGTACGCCTCATTTTCATTTTTATTAATTTCTTTAACTCCTGTATTTTCCTTAATTTTCTTTTTATTGATATTTGCCTCACTTTTTAGACTTTTCACAAAATTGGCATCGAAGCGGACCCATCCGGGCCGTGCCAACGACTCTACAATAGAATCAAGAACGATATCTCTCGTGCAAGAAACATGGGTGAAGTTTTGCATGCTTTCAATATTATTTATATTTTTATTCTTACTTTGACTTTCATTTTCATTATGTTGATTTGCTTCAATTATATTTAACTGTAAATTGGGACCTGGGCTTCGCGTGCGAACCTCCCTTTTATCATTTTGCATTTTATTTGCGTTTGTATTTACATTCAAAACCTCATTTCGCGTTTGAACTTTTTTTTCTTTCGATTGGGACTTTGGTCTATTTATTAAATTTTGACTTGGCCAAAGCCTCTCTCTCAGTTTAAAGACCCGCGATTTTGACTGCTTTCTTTCGGAATAGTTTGGGTATTTGACCGACTATCCTTTCGTTCTCTGAATCCGCTATTTTGAGCATTACGAAAACCATTTCTTTGGCCATTTCTTATATTTTGACTCCCATATTTATTTTCCCCATAATAATTTTGTCCGTTTTGATTATGCCAACACGTAGAAAAATAATGACCTCTTTTCCCGCATCCTATGCAATATACATTTCCATTTTGTGATTTTTCCTGTATTCCCCGTTGATTACCATTAACTTTTCTAGCATTATTCTCCTTGCGATACACTGCATTGATTTCCGAACGGTCACACTCCTCCTCCATAATTTTCTCCAAATTTTCTGCGAATTCAACTGCTTTATCAAAATTAGTAATATTTATTTTTTTTATTTCTAACGCAATATCTCCTCTTAAAGTTTCTAAAAATTTAACTAACATTATATTATTTTTAATTTCAAACATTTCATTAGTTGAGTTATTTCCTACAAAATCATTTGTTGCATTAGAAATATTTAACGCTAGCTCAGCAACTTTCATGCCTGGCGTCATTCTAATTTTATTTAAATTTATTTGCTTTTGAAGCATAGTTACAGATGGCTTAAATTGTTTAATCAAAATTTGTTTAACTTCTCCCATGTTGTTTGCATTCTGCAATTCCCTTTTTTTTGTCAGAAATTCTAACGCTTTTTCCTTCAATCTAGTTTTTAAAATTATAACTTTATTCTCTTCTGACCACTCGGCCATACCTGCGATGTTTTCGAACTGCGTAAAAAAAAATTCAATGTCCTCATTATCTTTTCCATTAAACAGAGGTAACAGATTTATTAAATTAAAGTTTTCCATTCTTTTTCTCTGATTTTCACTTATTCTTATTTGTGACCTATTGGGAGACATTTGACGTCTCGAATTTCTAGTATTCCTTTGAGGCATTTAACACAAAATTATCCCTTCCAAAATTTTCTAACTTAATCTAAATACATGAATACACTTAAAAAATACTGCACATAAAATACTTCATGCAACAAAATATTCTTAACATATCATAAATTTTTCACACATTATTTTCAATTATAATATATTCAAAAGATTTTTCATTTTCAAAGTGATTGTGCATATTTTCTTTTACCAATGCAAAATATCTGGTCAACATATGCTCCCCAAAAATTTTCATTCATTTCTTTATTTAAATTATTTTTATTCACCTCAGTATTATTCATTACAATTTTCCTTTAAATTTATGACTTACACAAAAGCGTCACGGTAACCAAATGTGGCAATAAGAATTATAAGATGATCTTTAATTTAAGTTACCATTAACATTGACATATTAACATTAATTATATGGCCGTTAAAACACATTAGTGGAATTAACATTTAAACGTACATCGCTCGTTGTTGTGCCGCAATAACCCTCCAATTATTTTTACCTTTTGTGTAAGTCCTGAAAAGAATTCATTAATCATTAAAAAAGGACTAGCCTATTTAAAACTTAAATAATATCATTTATTAACAACATCAATTTATCAAAAGCACTAATTTCAACAATATCAACTTTCACTTATTATCAATTTTCATTTAATATTTTATCTCGGGGAGATATGACCAGCGATATTAGATTTCGAATATTTCTAGGACCGGGGAAATGAGCACATACCTTACAGTTTTGACTTGGGCTCATCATCTCGCTTGCATCGGTCTTAGTGCTGACCGTACTGCCATAACTCTATGGTGTGTGGCTCTTACTCGTACTTTTCACTTCGACTGATACTTATATCTGCCACTGCTAGGTCATGGTCGCTTCGCTCCTTTTGTCAAACTCTTTTCACCAACACTTCGTAGGAAACTTCTCGCCACCACATTTCGTGTCAGACTTGTGCAACATTTCGTATCAAAGTTACTTCTACCACCACATTCTGGATCCGAGTTCGTTCTCCACATTTTGTATCGAAGAGTCTTGGTTCCTTCGGCGGGGGGGGGGGGGGGGAGGTAGCTCCACCCTTCTTCTCCTTGCTGCTCATTGGTTTTTCTGAACCCAATGGCATCACTTGACATTTATCAAGGCCCCTTTCAGCCCCCTTTGGCATGGGACACTCAAATTTATTGTATTTGACCTAAAAGTTCACGTTGTTGTAAACACCGGCGCCAGCCAGACTCGATCTTTGTTAGCCGTTCTATGTACCATAAATACAGCAATAAACATGCCTCATGTGAGGACATATTCTGGCCTCACAGAAAGGTTGTGTGAAAAACGACCAATCAGAAGTGCGTAAATCCGAACGTCATAGGCGACGTGTTTTCGAGTAATTTTATTTCTTATTTTAATGGCGACCAAGATGGCCGATAGACTGCTTTGGAATGAGTTAGAATCTCGAGATGGAAAAAATAATAGAACTTCTACCAAATTACAGACACTTGTGAGATATAAAAGAGCCAAATTATATGAAAAACACACACTAAAGAATGCTTTCTGAAATCGGTGGCATTAGACAGGAAGGACCTGTTAGAAAGGAGGAGCTTAAAGTATCATTGCCGAGCGGAAATGCTGAAGTCTGGCGATGGAAAAATAATAATAGAATTTTTACAAAATTATAGACATCTGTGAAATATAGAAGATCCAAATTATAAGCAAAAACGCAAAAGAATGTTTCTTAGAATGAAAGCGGCGACATTAAAGAGGAGGGGGGGGCGTTAGAAAGGCGGAGACCTAAAGTATCATTGCCGGCGTTATAGATGGAGAAATAAGTTATTCTTATAGCAGGTAAATGGCTATTGCTGGTCAAATACAAAAGTATTACTCAAGGTATCTTTTCTTATGAATGGAACGAATTAGATCCACGAGAATGATGTCACCAAATTTATCACATGATATTACATATGAAAAGTGAATATGTTTCTCAACAGCTAATATTTTGTTAGAATGTATGGGATTTTTTGATAAATTTATTTGAAAAATGTGCAATATCTCGAGAACGGTTCATGCTAGCGTTCTAAAGTTTATGTCAATCGTTTTCTAAGGAAAAATTACATTAGAAATGGCTATTTGCTTAACTTTATTAAAGGTTTTGATTTTTTGATGATTTTTTCAAAATTTCACTCGAAAATTTAGGGGGATTCTGAACATTCGATTGTGTATAAAACCAACAAGCTTCCAGTATTCACGGATTGTAATTTTAGTACCAAATTTCATTCGATTCATTCGAATCGCTCCATTCGTTCTTGAGATATTATCTCCACAGGACTCACTGACACACATAAGCAGACACAGACTTCACCTCAAAAATGTTCGATTCGTGATCAAGGTTGCTTGAAATGTGTTCTTCCGCCGAAAACTCGAATTCGTATTTTCGACCCCATCACAATACTTTCCTTATACATTAAACTATGTATATAAGGAAAGGAGAAACAGATCATATCTATAACAGGGGCTCAGATTCTTATTTTTTAACTTTAAAACATCACAGGACCAGTATTTAACAAAGGTCAACTACTATTGAAATCGAATAGATTTTTTTAACCACAAATAAATAAAATTAATTATACAAGGGTGTGAAAATTAATTAGATAATTTCTATTAGCTCAAAACACCAGGAAAATGTGTCCTTTGAAGAACAATTTTAATCGGTTTAATTTAACTGAGTTACCAAAAAATTAGAAATAATAATAATAAGTTCAAGTAAATGTTTTTTTTCTATCAGGAGCAGGAGCTTATTTGAAGTGGAAAACGAACTTTGCAGTTTTTTGTTCGTGATATAATTTGGAATTGACAAATGGAAAACGAATATATGTTTACATCTTAACCATCTGACAATATTTTAGTGCTGTAGGATTAATGGTTCAGGTTTTCAAGCGTCGTGCTGCAATGCTGCAACAAACATTCTTATAATTAATCATATTTCATTAAAGGATAGTATTGGATTTTAAATTTTTGTGGCAGTGTGTTTTAATATTTTAACTGGTCTTGGAAGTATTTATGTGAATCGGGATAAGAAAATCGGGAAGAGGGAATAGCACATAATTTCTAAATGCATTTCTCGCAATATAATTTCTTGCCTGTTATATATTTATATCTTTATACAATTGCCGTGTGTGCTCTTATTTTATGAAGACACGACCGGAAGACTTGAAACTTTAACTCTTGGTCATAGAATAAGCATGTTATCGAATTAGCTATTAATGTTTTTGATGGGGGCCTTTACAGTTTTTTGCATTCTTATTCTAAATTTTTGTGTTGTATAATTATAAGATTTTCATTGCATATACCAATATCAACAACACCCTTATTGGGTGCAGTATATATGTTACCGGCAATGTATGAAAGCCGGCATTCTATTCAATACCTAGGCATTATATAGAATACCGAAAACTGGTCGGTAATCTATGAAACGATTAACATTTCACAGATTTCCTAGGTATTCCATAGAATGCTAAATGACAAATCGGCAAAGTATGAAATATATCTCCGATTCATTCCTTTTTTCATATTTTGCCTAAATAGCATTTGTCATTCTATAGAATGCCTAGGCATGATATACAATACCTAGGGAAAGTATATAACAATTTTCATATTTCATACTTTGCCTAAAAAAGGCCAGTATTCTATAAAATGCCTAGGTATTCTATAGAATGCCGGCATTTCATACATTGCCGGAAACATAATCGGCAATGTATGAAATGCCGGCATTATATGGAATACCTAGGCATTTTATAGAATACCGGCCATTTTTAGGCAAAGTATGAAATATGAGAATTATTATATACTTTCCCCAGGTATTGTATATAAGACTTAGGCATTCTATAGAATGCCAAATGACAAACCGGCAAAGTATAAAATATATCTCCAATTCATTCCTTTTTTCATACTTTGCCTAAATAGCATTTGTCATTCTATAGAATGCCTAGGTATTATATACAATGCCTAGGGAAAGAATATAATAATTCTCATATTTCATACTTTGCCTAAAAATGGCCGGTATTCTATAAAATGCCTAGGTATTCTATAGAATTCCGGCATTTCATACATTGCAGGTAACATATATATATATACGTCCGCAAAGCATTAAATTCTCAGACTCGAAATCTTATCAACGAAGCTATTTACCAATAATCAAGGAATGTTAAAATGATTGTAATATAAGCTGTTTTAGAAGCCCTTAATTTTGTCAATTTAGAAAATTTTCAACCACATGGGTCGTTTTATCCTACGAAACACATTTAGAGTTTCCATTCCACATCCCTGAAGAGTTGCATTAATGGATGATCTATCCAATTCCATCTCTGTTTATGTACCTCTTTTCATCCTTTCAATTTTGTGGGTTTCTTTAATTTCCATTTTCTATTTGATGCACGTGCTTAGTTTAATCCAGTAAATAAGCAACACCTTTTTGTTTGTGTCATATCTTTACTGTAGATATTGCTGACTTTAATATAATTTGATTCCCTAGTTCAATATGACCTTGCTTTCCTTTATTTTTCCTTTTTTAAGTTATATTTCGTTAAAATTAGAATGTATTTTCATATATTTCCTTTTTATATATTTTCTAAATTTTACTTTTAAAATTTTATTATTTTCTTTCATTTTAATGTATATTTTATTATGTTATTATACCTCACTCTAAATATTTTTTTTCAATGATCTTTTTATCTATATTCGCAATAACCATTTTCCCATTTTTGTAAAATGGACGTACTTGTCAAGTTCAAATATAATGTAAAACTGTCTGTTTAATCACAATATTTATTATAAATTGTAATATTTTTAGACCTAAATAAAAGTTCGTTTGGTGGGATGGTAGACCTTGGGTGCCTCCTGAATGCAGGAGGTATCCTTTCCCGGCCGTGCAGATAGCTACTCTAAACCCAATATGTGAGTCGCACGGTCTGGGGTCTTCAGACCTCCGACAGATTTGTATTAACATACAGGGTTAATTTGATCAAAAGCCATTGTAAAGAAGCTTGCTGCTACATCCGGGAATCGAATCATGGATCTTCTTACTAGCCAGCTGACTCTCTACTGTTGGGTAAATATATTCTCACTAGCCGTCTTCGGTGATCAGCCTGGTTTCATTTTGGGAAAAGCACTTAACTTGCAAAAGTTTTCTTTCAGTAGTTGTAAAAATACAATCAATAGTAGCAGCATAAATAGTTCATTACAAGTACAGGATTTAAACACGTTGAATCAATTGTTTATATTGTTATTAATGAAGTATTCTCATAATTAATTTAATTGAAACAGTAGTTTATGCATTTTTTATATCGATAAAACATTCTAGTTCCTTTTGTAAACCAATTTTACAAAAATTATCAAATGTTTTAAAATATATGTCAAAATGACGAAGTTGAAATAGTAATAAAATATAGCACTAGCCGTCTTTGGTGATCAGTCTGGTTTCATTTTGGAGAAAGTTATCTTTCAGTAGCGGTTGACAGGTCCACCCCCCGCCCAGTGTTTCTTTCAGGACATTTTGATCGGAGAGGGAGGGCGAATGAAACTCTAGGGGGAAGGTTTTCTATTTATCTTATATAAATATATCTAAATGGTGACACATAAATAGAAATTAGGTTTAAACAAAATGTTTCCGGGGAGTAGGGTAAATAGTCGTATCCGGGGGAGGGGGTTTAGCTCCTTGGACGTATGCTCGAAAGAAACACTGTCCCCGCTCTGGCGGGTACATGCGCTGCATATGAATCACCTACGCTCGCAATCAACATATGCAATTCAGGGCAAGCATTAAAAGTTCGCCTACGATATATGCGAAAGCAATAACACTAGGTCATTTAATAATGACAAGCAGGCAAACATAATTTTAATCGAAACTAGTCACTTTCTTGACGAGCACAATTCAAATCAAAACTTCGTGCAAATTAAAACTTCGTGATGAAATCAGAGTTCAAGATTAATTCTCCTTCGATTTGTATGTATTATGCTAGATATACATACACTGCTGGACAATTGCTAAAGACAGATGACACCATCACCCATAGCAACCACAAAATGAAAGGAAGCAAAATGTGGAAAATTAGAATAAGTGCGGGATACAGTAAGAAGAGGTGTGTGTATGCAAATTTGTCATTTCCACGCCTGTTCATCACGTGATAGCTCTGATAAGAGATTTAAAGGATTTAACGCTTGTGGACAGTTGTTGTTCCAAGTGAAAGTTTTGCGGGAAAGATTTAATTGACGAACTTGAAATTTTCAGTAGGTCTTCCCGATATTACTTAGATTTTATGCGTGGCCGTATTATTCGAAAGATCGAAGAAGGGCGTAAAATAACAATGTTGCCAGGGAGTTCGATATGGCCCACAGCGTTGTTTCACGGCTGTGGCAAGCATTTAAAACAACCGGATTTAAGCCGAGTCAGATTCGTGGCCATGATGAAAGGTTTTTCCCTGTTCGAGAGAGTGAAAAGAGAAGTCGATACAGTGTTTATAGGACGAACCATTTTTAGTGCAGTCTAGACATGCGTGAGCGGTTCTTTCCTCCGTGAAAGACTTGATTTAAGTTCGTTTGGGTGCACATGCTGATGTCCGAAATTGCAGTTCTTCTCCTTGGATTTTCGCCTCCGGTTGTGGCGACTTTTTCGAGGCTCACGGTAAGCCATTTTACCACCCCTTCTTTTTGGAACCCTGGTGTTCCCGGCATGTCAGACTGATTTTGCTGCTTGTTGAAGACGTTTGAACGAACTTTGAGCCACTACTGCAGCTACAACGACTGCTGGTTCACCTTTGATTAAAATTTCTTCATTAATTACTTCTAAAGAAATTAGAATTATAATTGTATCATTAATCATTTTAAAGAGGAATTGATTATTGATACGTGGTTCACCACACGTCAGGTATTGACGCTACATAGACCGATCTCGTAAAGTGGAGTAAATAAAATAAATACATAATACCAGTAATTAAAATGAAAAGGCTTAATTTTAAACAATAACAAAGAATTTATTTCATTAAGATAAAACCTTATTTAATATTTGATAAAGCCAACAATTCCACAATGAATGTTAAATAATTCCAGCACTCGTAATAACTCATTTAATTTTACAATCATGCAACAATATCATTGTAATTAACACACCGTGTCAGTCCTACTCTACTTATAGGATAAAATGTCTCCCATGCAATATTTCAACTCATATACTGAAAAATCTCCTTTATCAATATCTGCTTGGCGTGTGACATACATTTCACACGTGCATAATTAAATTCAATAACACCTTTCATCACTCCTAACATCATCCTGAATTAATAGAGAGCGAGGGAGAGAGCATACTGAACAATTGACCTTCGTGCAAAATACATGTAAAGAAATTGCCTACCTCGGAACATCGCCGTCGACTGGAACTTGTCATCGGCAGGGAGCGGACTTCTCCGATAAGCTGCGTGTCTTATCGTCGCTCTCGTGCGACCACCTTTTAGCACTCCAAAAATTCAACTCCCCTCTCGATTTTCAAATTTTAAAAGTTTAAGTCTCTCTTCATCTCTCCCCTCTCTCTTAGGCCCCCAGACTCTCATTGGTTCCGTAAATATATAACTCCGCCTTCCGGCTATCTAACTGGCCGAAGCCCCCCTTGAAATATCAGATATTTGAGTATTGTCTTTTTCGTGCAGAAAGTTCACACGGACATTTTCCCATGTCCATCTGGAAATTAATTGACCTCTCGGGTCAAGAGGTTCAACCCCTTCCGTCTGATAAAGTACCAAGTGCTGACGTGAATACGAGAAGCACCCTTTTTCACTCTCGAACTACGTCCGGTCCAGCTGTGTTCAAGGGAACGTTATATGAATTGTCTCGCTGTATGAGGGACCATCTTCTTAGATCCACTTCCACTTTCAAAATAGCAATGTTATATTGGGCATTGAAAATTACAATATAACAATTATATTCTATATTTATATTTTGGAATCAGTATATTTATCTAAAGTCTATTTTCGAGTCTTCGTCCCCAATGTTTATTTGACCATACTATATGTTTTATCAAATTATTATATAAAGTTTTGCCATTGATATTCTTTAAATATTATTACTACTATTTTTAAGCTATGGAAAGCTTGTGGTAATTGTTACTACGGTCTCTGTACGCCTGGGTCCAGTGATCGAGTGCTGATAAGGATTCAGCTTCACCCACTGGACCCAGATAAGCTGTTTGATATAATTCCAAGCTTAATTACAATTTAATAAATAATGTTTAATTTAACTTCAATTAATTGTGCGTTTATAGGTTGCTGTTAATTTTATTTAAATTTATTTCTGAAAATAATAACCTTCAAGGTTAGGGTTTAAGTACTTTAATTGTTATTGGTTTACTTTGCTTTTCCTACAAGTCATCGTGGAGATTTATTCTACGGACAGGAGGGTGAACCGAAGTGTGTTATTTGTGGCCTATAAGATCACTGGTTTGTAGTGGGGAAGGAGGTGCTGGTGCTTGTTCTAAATTCCAAATTTTGAGGGCGGTTACGATTCGCGCTTTTACATTATTCAAGATATTTTTTGATACCATACTTAAAATAATTAAATGATTAATAAAATAATGAAATAATACTAAGTTTCAATAAAGTAGTATTCGTAAAATTCACGATTTTAGTTAATCATAAATGGGCACTTTACTTTGGGACTTTTCTGTTACTTACAATAACTTAAATGTTTCTTAAGTAAAAACCAAGAGTTCCAATTTTTCACCTGGTACTGGATGTCATTTCTTCTACAGTGTCATTCTGCATATTTTACTGTACTGAATACTAGTTATATCCATAGGTAGCAAGAATATTTACTATATGCTTCAATATCTAAGTATTTGCACGTAACAGATAAGGTGTCAGATTCAACTCAATGGTTTGTTTTACATATACAATGAACTGGAAGGAAAGCAGTGACAATGGTATTCTAGAGAAAATATATTGCTTTCAAGACTCTATGATCTGTGACTGAGCACATTTATTACATTCAAGCTGACACACTAATTGCAGTACTGTATTGACTTCCTCTCTGGCCTTCCAAACACGTTTCATAACGCAAATGCTTTATTCTAAATTTAAATAAGAATTGCGAGTGATAGATGATTGCAATGTAAATAAAAACAGAGTTGAAAACATATCATTTATAACATTCAAAATTGAATGAACAAGCATAAATCAAATAAGAATGGTCACATGACATTTACATATTTAACGCGGAGCTGAAATGGAAACTCGGCTGCCTTCAACCATTCATAAAAGTGTCGTGATTCTATTTTGAAACAAGAGTCTAACTGTTTTCCGATAATTCTATTAAGAAATAAATAATATTTTGAAATCTTCGAAAAGTGGGATTTTGGAAATGGCTCTAACATTTTATTTTTTAATTTATAATTTTCAACTTTTTAAACTGAGTAGACAAATGTAATAGCAGTTCGGAAAGAATTCCAGTAAAATAACATCTTTCAGAATGGTAATTCAGCTATGTTCGTTCGTTCGTTACTAATTCCCCCGTGGTGAAGGGGCGCCTACGCACCACGTCCACAAGACCCCCTCAGGGTGTCCCATGGCGAAGGGGATTAGATTTGCAGCTTCATTTTTTATAGAGGCTCCCCGAAGGGCGGAAGTCTGACTTGGCCTCGACATGACAACATGCATGCACTCTGGAGGGATTCGAACCCGCAACCCGGCAATCCAGCGATCAGACGGAAACGCATGCCCTTGACAGCTCGACCACCGGATCGGCTCAGTTATGTTAAATATACTAAGTTCGTGTGATGCGCCTCTCATAAAAGTACAAATTAACAGTATAATAATTGTAATTGTCCAGCTAGTGGTGCATTATGCAAGACGGGGTTGTTGTTGTTGAGACCCAGACCGTCCGATCTACCAGAAAGGTGTAAGGTAAAATGCAAGACGGGGTTGTAAAAATTGCGTAACATCAGATTTTTAGAGACAATTTCAAAAATCAGGTAATTTTCTTCGACAGCAAAATGTAAGCAGTACCAAAGTAAAGCGAAACTCACTGCCAAATGTCAAAACCTGACAAACTCTTTCAGCTAGAGTTGATAAATAAATTGCAGAAATGGCATTCTGACCTCTTGCTTCGGACTTTACCAACTACTTCATCACTTGTTTCATAACTACTAAATCGTATTCTCGTAGAAGTTATGTAATATCATCTCGTGGTTACCGTCTCTTTTTGCCTGAAGTCTGATACACCTCTTTGATTCTTTCCCGGCCGTCCAAACGGCTGCTCAAGTCTTAGGACGAGTCGGACGGTCTGGGTTTTCGACACCTCTTTGGTCCTTATTGGTAACCTTCAGGACAAAGTTACAAGCATCTTCTCAATTGGTCAGTCTTTTACCCAATGTCGCTGCTTTACCTTATCCTTAGAGTCCTTCGACCCACCTGTCTTGACGCCCCAAAATTTATGGTTTCTGCTGACCTTTAGGTCATGGTGTTGTACAAACTGGCATCATATCGTCTGAAGCATTGTTTGCCATCGCAGCAAGCCATAAATATTGAACATAAAACTGCCTCCCCAAAAACTGGTGTGAGATCTATTTCTAGTGTCACTCATCTTCCCCAGCAAAAAAGTTCGATTAACATTCGTATCACTGCCAACTCTGTAATTGGCATTTTTTCTTGAAAAAAGTTTCGTCATAATTCTGCTATATTTAAAAAGTCTTGTTGTGCACACAAAAGTTTATCACATTTATACACTATATATATAAGTTCTGTACTGATGAATATTATATCAGGTCAAGCTTTCAAATGAAGCACAATTTAAATTTTGACTAATTTATGAAACTTTAATCAAATATATGCACATTCACCTGTAAATGTTCGGCCGTCCAACTAGATACTCAAGTCCTCAGGATGAGTCGGACGGTCTGGGTCTTCTACACTTATATACGTAGGCCAACGGCCCTACTGTGCTGATAACACCGGTTTTCGTTAGATCACCGAAGTCAAGCAGCATAGGGCGCGATTAGTACTTGGGTGGTAGACCACCTGGGAACACCACGTGCTGTCGGCACATTTCGGGCGCAGTAGCCCGGTGGTTTGCGCGCTGGGTTTGCACGCTGCCACAACTGCCGCCGAGTTCATGCGGAGTACGATCACGTTAAACATGTGGGTCCGTAAGTCCATCTGAGAGGCTGGTGGTAAGGGAAGGAGGGTACGGTCCTTGTGGATGCCTCCCCCACTGGGTTCCGGTCTAAATTGGGTGGCACTTCCCGGCCGTCCAATCAGTTACCTTACACCTTTCTGGTAGGTCGGACGGTCTGGGTCTCAACAACCACACTTATATACGTTTTTTTTCCGATACCTTTAACATTAAACAACCTTTTTTTACAACTTATACAGCATTATCATTTGCAATATTATATTTTAACAGAATTCCTTATTTATTGATTTAACATATTTTCATCATTGCAATTTTCAACACAATACATTATATTTGTTTAGACTTTAACATCTTAGTACCAACCATAAACATTTTTTATATCAGAACTCTTTAAATACTTTTAACACTTCATGTGGGGTTAACAACACTGTTCTGACACTTTCCTTTTAAATACACTTTTTAACACCGAACGTAAAAACAACATACTCTCCCCTGGATTGATGACAGTAAATTGGTTGGTAGATTTGCTAATGACAACATTGTTATCTTCTTCCTTTGAGCGGAAGTGTTCGAAACTCCCTAACCTCTTTCAAGCGCGGTATTACTTTTGCTATTCGAAAGATTTCGTGAAAAGAGATTTCTCAACTCTACTGTGAAGAATGATAGGGCATTTTTTGAAGACGCGTGTTGTTGATCTGCTCCACTCGAAGATTGACACTCTCAACAACAGATTCTGGCTGATCAAGTATCATAACCTTTTAATATCCCATTCGACGTGTATATAAACGTTGATTTAACGTACTTTAAATATACATTTTCTACCCATTATTTTGTCATGCTTTTATTTTGCCTATCATTTTTCTATTATTGCATGCCATACGTGGTATTTGAAACACTTATTATTGCATTATTGTTCCTCACGAAATCTCTTATTCAAACTTTTATTAGTGTGATGTCTTTAGCTAATCTGTAGTAAATATAGCCTTGCTATTACTTAACATTTGACTTGAAATAAAATTTATCCCCTTTATAATAACTTTATTCAATATTTTAAATCATATTAATGTTAAATGTTATATTTTAACTTTTAATTATTCTCTCAAATTTGTTATTGATACTCCCTCTTATTATCCTTTTTTAAATACCTTCGTTATGACTTGCATAAATTTAATTTTTTTTAAATTGTAAAATTTTTGAAATTTAATTTTATCTAAAAAAAATTTTTTTTAACTCTTTGCTTAACACTTTCATAATTTTAAAATTTATAAAAAATATTTCCTTAAAACTCAATTTAGAAATTAAATTTTTGTCTCAAAAAATTTTTTTTAAACTTATTTAAAATGACTTCCGTGCATTATACTACTTATTTGAAAATTTATTTACGTATCCTTGAATGTGAAGCCTCACTTAAATTTAATTCCACCTTTCGTAACGATTTGTTTTACGTTCTGAGAATGTGCTAACGGTTGAGTAACTTTTCTCCTGTATCCACAAATTATTACTAATTACTACTTCGCTTATCGAAGAGTTGAATTGTATTGTGTGAGTCGCTCCTTGATTATTCATTCCTTGGCAACGTAGATTCACACTTGTAAACAACTTTGCGACCTAAATTTGTTTACCTATGTTACTTATTTTTTTAATATCCTACAATTTTAAAACATTTTTATTTTTTTAACCACGGATTTATTTCCTCAACAGTACCTACAATATTTATCATATTTATTTATTTAGTTATTAGATGTGGCGCACAAAACATTATACAAAGCATATTAAATTGAATTATCTAAACATGACCGTAAATTATCGTATTCGTGGAACTTATTAAATTGCTGATAACCCTCCTACTTCATCTTTAGCGCGAGTTCGGTAAAGGAATATTAATTAACATAATACTACTTCATTAATTAATTTCACCATTTCAACTTTAACAATGAATCATTTATTAACAGCATAGATCACTTAATTACTCAATTACAACAATTATTCCTCTTATTCGCGCCGGAGAGAGACAATGCCAGACCATTAGTTAAAAATACCTAAAATGTAATGAAGACCTTCAACAGTATTTAATGGGAATATACCTCCACTTTCGGCTTTGGCCATAGACCACAATTCTTGCATCAGCATATCGTACTGGGCGTAATTGTACGTGTTTGGCTCCAACTCGTACTACTAATTGTACTGCAATTGATCTAGCCATTCTTTTGGAATCTCTACGAAACACTCTACAACACTTAGGTAACACTTCTCTACTGCATATTTCTACTGTGCGGTCTGGTGGAAATACTCGGGACTCGCCATGGCATTCTGACCTCTTGCTTAAGACTTTACCAACTACTTCATCACTTGTTTCATAACTACTAACTCGTATTCTCGCAGAAGTTGTTGTTGTTGTTGTTGAGACCCAGACCGTCCGACCTACCAGAAAGGTGTAAGGTAACTGTATGGACGGCCGGGAAGTGCCACCCAATTTAGACCGGAACCCAGTGGGGGAGGCATCCACAGGGACCGTACCCTCCTTCCCCTACCACCAACCTCTCGGAAGGACTTACGGACCCACATGTTTAACGTGATCGTACTCCGCATGAACACGGCGGCATTTGTGGTAGCGTGCAAATCTAGCGCGCAAACCACGGGGATACCGCACCCGAGATGGCCAACAGCACGCGGTGTTCCGAGGTGGTCACCCACCAAGTACTAACCGCGCCCGATGCTGCTTGACTTCGGTGATCTAACGAGAACCGGTGTTTTCAGCACGGTACGGCCGTTGGCATTCTCGCAGAAGTTGTGTAATATCATCTCGTAGTTGTTGCCTATTTTTGCCTGAGGTCTGACACACCTCTTTGGTTCCTCTTTGGTTCCGGGGCGCGGTAGCCCATTGGTTAGCGCGCTGGAGTTGCACTCGGTAGGCCCAGGTTCGATTCCAGCCACTGCCAAAACCTGCCGCCGTGTTCACGTGAAATACGATCACGTTAAACATGTGGGTCCGTAAGTCCTTCTGAGAGGTTGGTGGTAGGGGAAGGAGGGTACGGTCCCTATGGATGCCTCCCCCACTGGGTACCGGTCTAAATTGGGTGGCACTTTCTGGCCGTCGAAGCAGTTACCTTACACCTTTCTGGTAGGTCGGACGGTCTGAGTCTCAGCAACAACAACACAATATGTGTGATGACAGAATTATTGTATTTTACATATTATACAAAAGCAGTACAAAAATGTGAACTTCTACGAATAAAGCACAGTCGATGTTATACTGGGCATCAGACAAATGTATGAAAAATGTTCAACAATGGCAAAAGACAATGTGTCTCCTGATCTGACATTAGATAATGACCAAATTAATTTGGGACGTATCACTTAAGGGCACTAGAGAACGATGTCGAGATTTCAACCTGGTGAGAATAGGACATACAAATTCCATAGTAATCGAAATTGAGCGAGAAATGATACTCGACTCAAAACCAGTGTTAAATAGAAATCCAATACAGCTCCCAGATATAAGTGAGCTGAAAAGGATAAATGTTATGTACATTACAAGAACTTCCTCTCGCAGATTTTGACTGCAACAAAATCTCGGCGGCAGTCCATTCATATTCATGACGCTTGGTGATTGTTACAAATGTAAATCTTCGCTGATTATTTAAAAATGCGTTGGGATGATTAGTGAGGCTAATATCACATATAATATGCAATGCCTCTGTGCGAGCTTTAAACACTGCTTCAGTTCGATAGTAAGTCACCAAAAATTGTATCGTACAAGATAATGAAGATTAAAAAGTTATTTGTTACTTCTTTATGACTATACTGTTTTGTTTAATGACGATTATGTTGAATGCAAAAATTTGGAAAACTTTGGTCTGTCTGGTTCTCAGGATAGTGGAAATTTTACCACGTTCTAACACACTTCTTCACGTTCTAATACTTTCAAATAGTTTTAGAGACTATTTTAGTAGAATTGTTGGCACCGGATGTTAGAAGTTATTTGAAAATGTAATTTGACTAAATTTGTGTTTGATATTAAAGCAATCGTAATTTTAAGAATGAATACTGTTAATTTTTAGAAATATCTTCTCCCTTTTATTTGTGCAAACTAGACGGCTACGGCGCTTGCTCGCCAATCCGTAATTCGCTTCGCAAGTCGGGAGGCTTTGCTTCCTATTTGCTGGAATTGCTTCGCTATCACTTTATTACCGTCTGCTACGGAGGTATAATACGCCCGTTGGGGACAGTCCCTTGTTATCTAAATATCACCAACCCCTGGAGATCGCTTTACGAGCTCTTTCAATCCAGCCGGCGCACACAACCTTCTACATATCCTATCCTCGCTGACGATCACCAAACCTCGGGGCTGGATAAATGGAAAATTTCGTAATTGTACTTTTTGCAGTTTCTTTCTAATACAATTAGAACAATATAGTGTTACGTCTTTAGTATAGAGATATTTGCAACAATAAGACATTCAACTGTTATGTAATCTAACACTTTAATCGTAATGCTCATGAAAACAGTAGCTCAAAAACGTTCTGTTTGTTTGTAAGAATAAACAATAAGGCATATTATTGTCAACATTCCACGTTGTTCCAAGTGCACTAACTAACGTTGTAGTCATGTTTAAAATTAAATATCTGTACTTTTAGTATTTTTAGAACTGTTTTTAGAGCTCGACCAATTAAATCTTTCTCCGCACAGAAGAAAGAACTGTACTTCAAAAGTATTGAGTAACTCATAAACTAAATCGAAATTTAAAACAAGATAGATCAATCATGCATTAAGAATTGATTTTGAAACACTTTCCAACTGAAATTCTATATTTCTTAAACAAACTAAAATGCAATACATTCAGCGCTGATATTTTTAATTTTCATAGTACTACAATTATTTGTTAAACGTGGAAACTTCATCATAACAGACAATGCTATAAAACGTGTGCTTCTTTATGTAAAATCAATGAATGAATTTTTCGTTCATATCACGTATATTCCAGACTCCAGGGCTAAATAATTTTGTGTTGAGTGTTGAAAACCCAGACCACACGACCAACCCGAAGGCTTATGGTAGCAAGATGTGTGGCCGGGAACTTTATTTTTAGATTCAATAGATTACAGAACATATATTAAAATGAATCACATCACAGGAACACAGAAAACTACACAGATACTTATAACACATAGAACAACACAATTAAAACACAGAGTACACAAAAATACAGGAATAATAAATTCAGGTATAACCAGAATGGGAAAAGGATGAAAGTTTTCCCTGGAATTACATAAGATGATGAAGAATATTTTGATGGCAGTTTTTCCAAAAATTTACATATGATGATGAAGTATGATATGATGATGATAATTATACCAAATGAAAGGTGAATGTGGATGAAAATGGTTGGAAATGATTGAACAGAAGGTGTACTAACATTTTGAAGAGATTTACAATGATTATTCTGGATGAAAATTGGAATTTACCGAAGAGATTTACAATGATTTTTCAGAATGAGTAAATTGGAATTTACAGAAGTATACAATTGTTTACAGGTATTTTCAGCAACATCCCAAAAGAACCAAGGAAAAGAGAAGCAATGAAAAGTCAGGGGCCAGGAGACCCCCAGGTTGATCAGGGAATATTATTCGAAATTTCACGGGCGGAGAGGATGGAATTTTTAATTTTTTGAATAGAAGAATTGTTCTTAAGAACCCTGGAAAACCAGGCCGCAGAGTTAGCACTAGTGGGTCGAGAGAGATGATTAGGGAGGGTAAGGGGGCAGGAAAAAACAAAGTGATCTGCATCGCCGTAGGCGTTACACGAACAGTTAGAGGTAGTTTTTTGTTTGAAAAAGTATAGGTAGTCCAGAAAAGGGCCATAGCCTGTTAAAAAGTAAGTAAGAAATTGATTTGAAATTAAAAAATTTGGGTCAACAGAGGGAAGAAAATTTGAAATTCGAGCGGGGTCGTGGGTACGGGGAGAGATATAATCATTTAAGTAAGATTGCCATTGGCTAAGAAGAAGGTTTTTACAATGTTTTTTTATACCTTACACCTTTCTGGTAGGTCGGACGGTCTGGATCTCAACAACAACAACAATGTTTTTTTAGCAGAGAGTAAGGGTAGGGGATGCGAAGGGGGGAGCCAGAAATGGTAGCAAGTTTGGCAAAGTGATCTGCGGCCTCGTTGCCAGGGTTATCCGCGTGAGCTTTTACCCAGGAGAGATTAATGAGATTTTTGAATGGACTAGCTTTAATTTTGATTTTATTTAAGAAATTTGATTTATTTTTTATAGATCTAAATGCCAAAATTGAGGAGAGACTATCCGAAAATATATTTACCTTAGAGTTGTTTTCAATTGCCCAGGAGATTGCATAGTCTGGAAAACAGTGTTTTCACCACCAAGTTTAAAGGAAAGACCCGATCCAGGACATCATGTTTAAAGATGCAGACGGCGAATCCAGTGTTGCCGTCGAGGGAGGAACCATCAGTATAAATGTTTACATTGGAGAAGGAAAGAGGGTCCGAGGGTTCGAAAAGGACAATCCTGTTAGCAGGAGGAGAGGAAGAAAAGGGTGAATTAAAGTCAAAAAGGGAAGGGGCGGGAAAATCAAGGGAAGAAAAAGGGTTTTGACGAAGTTTCCAAAAGGTAAATTTTGAATGCAAGGATTTTATTACTAAGTGAATGGGCGGGATCCCTGTAAGGGAAAAAAGAGAGATGTTTGAAGAGGTCCTAAAACCTGAAGAGATCTTAAGAAGAAAAATTCTTTGTATTGAAAGAAGAGTTTTAATTTGAGCCCCTGTTAGATTGTTGCCCCAGATACCCGCCCCAAAGGAAAGAACTTTTTCGATGACCGCCAAGTAACAAACTTTCAAAAATGATTTATTAACACCCCAGTTACAACCGGTCAGTTTACCAAAGGTTGGGGCAATCTTGAAACATCTCTCCTTAAGATGGAAGACGTGGGCACTCCATTTAAAGTTGTCATCTAAAACTATTCCAAGAAATTTGAGGTGCCTCGAGATTGTTATCTTAATATTGTTGATTTTAAAAGTGGGATTTTTCTTAATTTTTGAACGGGACTTATTGAAAATGATGGCTTGACATTTGGAGGGGGTGATTTCTAATTTTAATTTAGTAAGAGATTCCGAAACTAGATTTAACAGCACGTTATTATTTATAGCCAAGGAGCGAAGAGTAGAAGCATAGGTTACCAATGTGCAAAAATAATACAGCATTAAATAATTTTGTGTAAAAATAATACAGCAATTCTTATACAACTCATCTTACAATTTGCTTGATTTGCTTAGATTCTGCATGCTATAGAAATTAGGCTTTGCTGTACGAATAGTCAAAGTTTAGTGATCATTTAAAATAAAAAATATTATAATTGCTTTGGCCCAGAATTCAGATAAACAGATAATTTTAAAAAAATAAAGCGATTTTATGACGCATGCAACACAATATAAATTTAAACGATCTTAACGCTTCCCGATTTTTACACAGGGAATAAAAATGGATACCATATTTTATTTTGAAACGATTTACATGATCTCTTTATATAATAGGAGTGCAATTATTATTTCAATTTTATTTAAAGAACTACCTAACATATATTACTGATTTTTTTACACATTTTACGCGATAATTTGAATACTTCCTAAAATCTTCGAAGCAATTTGGGAAATTTAACTCCTTTTAAAAAATGTTTGAAAACTTATGTCCTATAGGTTTCAACGAATTTCATTATTTGACCCGGATTAAATCCAAACACTAATTAGGTGATGTTGTTGATTTTCATTTCCAGACGTCCCACAGACCGTACAGCATACTAAAATTTCGATAAAGTAAAAGTTTTATAAAGTCATTTTTAAGGGCAGTTAACGTGCGAACGGGCAGACAGACAGACAGAATGACCTAAGTCATAAACACTTTTCTGTTGGAAAATGTTAAATAGCGCTCCATCTTGCAAATATTCAACTCTGCAAATATATGTCTACCAAAATTTGAGGTATTGCTATTATGGACTGTCCAGGACACGAGCTCACAGCTCAAATACTCTCCCTTTGTCCTTCACATTACATATTTCCTCAACTCAATTTCAAATTGAAAAACGGCTTTTTGCCTGTGTGTTGTTCTCCCCATATTTTTCTACAAATCTATACCAAATTTCATATTTTTGTGTGCTATTATGTTTGCGGTAAGCAACAAACTCGATGGAAGCGAAATATGAGAAACAGTAGAGTCAGCTCCTGTTTTTTAAATATAGATTAATGATAATTATTCCCGGAAATTCTTTCAGAAAATTATATAAGGATTTCGGTGATGCAGTGTAAACTGACGAGTAATTGCAGATACACATCCAACACGACAGGCCTAACTTTAAAGTGTGTTATCTATTTCATAAATTTCTAACTCAAAATTGTAGCCAAGCAAACTAATTATATATACATATATATATCACCTTATTAGCTACAATTTCCACTTGGGAAATTGTTTGATCAATTATAAATCCACTTAAATACGATACGAAATACTAGATAGCAGTCACTCGAAATATTCTAAAACCTGTTCATTCCTTAGAGACATCCAGCATCAAATTTATAGAAGATTATGATCAGACTGCACAATGTTGGCATATACAAATTATTACAGTTCCTGCTTAAAGTTGATGTTAAAAAATATTTAATCACACTGACAGTGCAGCAAATAGTATAGGTTTGTCTGTTTCGGATTAGATAACGTTCTTCATAACTAAATAGCGAATCACCATCTTGCTATAAGCCGCAAGCTTTCTGTCATAAAGTAAACTTTCTATAAGCCTGAATTATACTGCCATAAAGTAAACTTGATATAAGCTGCAAGTTTACTATCATAAAGTAAACTTTATATTTCTATAAGCCTCAAGTTTACTGTCATAAAGTAAACTTGCTATAAGCTGTGAATTTTGCGAACTTCTGTGGTAACCTACGACATCAGACATGTCGTCTTACTGTTATCATATCCAATATGTATCCTTTTACTCTTAACTTGTATAATTTATGCTATATTATATTTTTTATATAGTCACTACCATATACAATGGGACAGCAAATAATATCATCACTTAAAATGTGCAACCCTATTTTCCTCATCAGAGAAAAGTTGATGAAATTTACTGAAAAGGGCGCTGATCACTGCAAACATCACCTAATTTAAGTATTCTAATAACTTATAACCATAAAATTATCCATTATCGTTCAGTTTTCTTTTAAGGTGAATTACTCTCTTTCGAAATATAATATAAAAACACTTTTCATATATGATTTAATAATTGGTTCAAAACTCACTGGCGATAATGCAATCTAGACCAACACTTTCAGTGCAGAATTGTTCAGTAAAACTTTTGCATTTACACAGCGAAATATTGTGCAAGCGAATTAAATTATGTTAAATTATGCAAATAAAAGAAGTAGCATTCTATTTTGATTTTAAATACGGGGTAGAAAGTTGATTGCTAGAATTCTAACGAAATGCGAGAGCCAACGAATAAATTCGAAACTGCATCGATTTGTGTGCGTGGGACACACATGAGATCTACGATTTTAATGGAGTAGATTGTTTGTTCAAACTAAATGAAATACGATATTTAATTATAACATATCAAGAAAATTTAAATCACGAGCAGTCTGTGATTCCTGATTGCTACGTTCACCACCTCCTGCATTTCATTATTTACACATCAATTTTTAAAAAATATTCAACGTATTTGATTAATATATTTCTGGAATTTCTCGGTTGGTAGTATTTATTATTCAAATAAAAAAAGCGTTATGTGAAACAAATGATATATGAAGCACATGTTATTAAGTCGGTTAAATCAGAACAGAGACCAGTTAAGACTATATATTGCATCAAGCTCTGTTTCAAGATATATAACGGAGAAAATTTGAGTCATGAGTCAAATTTGACGACAAGAGCTTGCAATTCCATCCAAGTAGCTCAACAATACAGCGTCGAGTGGGCTAGTACGAAGATTTGTGTTTCTTTCCCAGTTAGGTTAGAAAGTTCTTTGCAAGTTAAAAGTGATACAGTGGTCGTAGAAAGTGTTTAAAAGTTAATAAAAATAGCAAGGAGGCAAATGATACAAGACTCAGACAAGAAGGCACCAAATTTTATTATATGGGTGGACATTAATTTCTGATCAAGGCAATATATAATGACATCACGGTATATAGGAACCATGGTCTCAGTCGGCGCTGCGAGCTCCGCTGAATCTCCAATAGAAGCCCGGCCTCACAGACTAATATATACAGACGTTTCAGTCGCTACCGCAGCGCCGCTCACCGCCAACCAAAAGTATATCCAATATCAAGGTTGGCACGCTTGGCGATGGTCTGCGACGGTTTTTCTCCACAGACTGTGGATTTCGCCAAGACGTTCTGTTAATACAACCCTATTTGGCACTGTACGAAACACTTAGAATTTTGTTCTATCATTGCATGTTTACACTTGAAAAACATACTTTCGCTGCTATTTTGGATTTTATAGTCAATTATTTTATTTTTTATGCATTTTTTAAGGAATGGATTGCCAAAAGAAAAGGGATTACGTTTACAAGGTAGGTAATTTATTTTCATTTAAATAAAAATATTATTTGTTATCCATGCCATATTTCATCCTCTGCACGTGTTCATCATAAGAAATTGGTGCAGTATTATCACTACCGTCTAGACTGAATTCTAAGAAGCAGTGGCATTATTAGTTAAACAACCTTTTGCGCATTTATATCAAATGTATCAAAATTGATATTTGGATAGTTTTTTCTACAGATAATTAAGTTGAATATGATATTGAATGTGTATATATTTTACATGATTTTTACTAACTGGCGTAATGTGGAAAATAACCCCCCCATTGTAATTAACTATTGAATTCGACACCTTTGATAGTGCATTTATGTAAATTTGCTATTTATTATAGGAATATTAGTGTATTTAAAATGAAATTATATTAACAGCATCCCAGAATAAATTAAAAACTAAACAATTTAACAGTCAACACGCTAGTATAGCTTTTAGGCTAAAAATATTATATAATATTTCAGTCTTTTGGGTATGTTAGCTTGTAATATTTGGTGTGTAATGATTTACAGTGATGCTATGCGTCAATTTTTTATTTAGTTTATGATTACATGAATTAAATATGTATCTATGTTTACTTATGTAAATTTACTTAACCTAATAAATATATTACAGATAAAAGTATTTTTAAATGCTGATCATGTTTATAGTTTAAACAATTATAAAAGTACAGTTCCGGTTTTTTTTTTTTTTTTTTTTTTGTCGCATTATCATAAAATCGCCAATCGAGCGATTGTCGCCAAATCTAGCAGCCGAGCTTTTTTTACGTCATAGCTGCGATTAAAGCTCCTCTATATACGAGATGACTAATTAAGCATATTGAAGCCCGCCATAGCTGGGAGCGCAATACATTAGCATTAGCTCTATTCGTGTTTTGATTTTAGGAAGTATTATTGAAATATTTATGGGTGGTTGTTCTGCATCGAACTGCTCTAATCATTCCAGAAAAGATTTTAGGCTATTTTGCTTTCCTAGAAACGAAGAAAGAAGAAAACAATGGCTAATAAATAATTGGATACCAGGTATTGGAGCATACTTGTGCGAGCTAAGTTCTACAATATTCTAATTGAAACTTATTTTTTTATATAAAGTATTTATTTTAAAGACTTGTTTTATAATTTCAGTAACTGTAGTATGAAACACTATGGGCTTCAATATGCTTGATAAGTCAGCCTGTAGTAGAGGAGCTCTAGTTGCGATGGTTGGCTACTCAAATGCTTTGGCGACGTTTTTGTCATGTTAGCAACATTTAAAGTAGTCGCCAAGTTGGCGACGTCCCGCTAAATTTCAAACCAAGCGTTAGGGACGGACGGACAGAGAAATTTGTTATTCTTATAGTCTGCGCTTATGTTCGTTCCAACATATTGAACTTTCATTATCACGTCATTTTCATCGATTTAGCGTCATTTTTATCAATTTGGTGACATTTTCGTTATTTTGACAACATTTAAAAAAGTCGCCAAGTTGACGATATTTCGCCAAAATCTCGCCAAGCGTTATGGACGGAGACATAAGTTATACTTGTAGCAGATAAATGACTATTGGCGTCCAAAGACAAAATTATACAAAAGTATATTTTCTCATAAATGGAACTAGCTAGATCCACGAGAATGATGTTACCAAATTTATCACATGATATTACTAATGAAAAGTGAACATATTTCACAATAGGTTATATTTTGTTTATTTTGTATGATTTTTTGATAACTGTTTCGAAAAATGTGCAATATCTCGAGAACTGTTCACGCTAGCGTTCTAAAATATATGTCAATCGTTTTCTAATTAAAAATTACATAGGAAATGACTATTTTTATAACTTTATTAAAGGTCTTAATTTTTTGATATTTTCAAAATTTCACTGGAAAATTTAGGGGATTCAGAACAATCGATTGCGTATAAAAGCGATAGGCTTCCAGTGTTCATGGATTGTAATTTTTGTGTCAAATTTTGTTCGAATCGGCCCATTCATTCGTTAGTTATCGACTCCACAGACTCACTGACACACACACACACACACAGACATCACCTCAAAAATGTTCGATTCGTGACCAGGGATGCTTGAAACGTGCTTTCCCGCAGAAAACTCGAATTCGAATTTTCGACCCAGACATAATACTTCCCTTATACATTATATATATATATAACGAAAGTAATATATTAAAAACTCATCATATTTAAATATCCTGCGATTGAATCATTTCCTTATTTATGTCTTTCCATTGAAATCAGAATGTTATTAATGGAAACTCGCTTCATTTCCACGCCTTTGTTCATTTTCCAGTCAACTGTCAGAGTTTTTATTCAGAGTTATTTATATCTTTTCCTACTTTTGAATTTAAAAATGTGCATGAAAGGGCGAATCTGTATGACTGTAATTAATGTATCTGCAGAATGTTATAAATGATCTCAGTGGCGGAAAAATTTAAAAAAAAATGAATCAATGTGGACGTATAAATGTAATTTATTGTTTTCAGTTATATAAAAAAAACTATAAAATGTCTTAAATTTTGCGTCAAATCACAATGAATCTTGAAACATTGTTTTATACGACTGAGCGAGTAAAAGCAAAAAGCGTAGCTTTTCAAAGTACATTCTTTTATTATTTATATGTAACTTAAACGTATAAAAATATATGTTCATTTAAATGTATGTAACTTAAATGCATGAAGTACAACGGCATATCAAATTTGAACTTTTTAGCTGTTTCGTTTCTGGAGTTATTTTCCCAAAATGATCACATTCCTATGCTTGGCACAGGAACGGTGGTAAGGTTCGGGTGGTAAATAACGGGGTAAATAAAGGGCTGGATGGTAAAGTTCAGAATCCAAAAAATTAAAATATTTTATATTTGTAGGGCATGGATCCAATGATTGTATGAGTTTATAAAACCTCAGGCACGGCAACAGGTCGGCTATGTTCAGCCCTGATAAGCTAAACACCACAATGGCGGAGACGGGCCATACAATAAAATAGACCAATCAAATCAAGGCTATACTGCGGTAGACCAATCAAACGGCGACGAGTCATGCTACGGCGGACCAATCGAATCAAGGAGGGGGCTTTCCCAAAGCCATATTATGAATTACTCAACTGAGAAATATAGATAGATTAATCGGAGTTACGAACGAGACAGCAAAGAACAATAATGGTCTTGGAAGTTGATGATGAACGAACGTGCTGATGGAAATGTCACTTGTTCCCCAACACGTGATAGGTATGTACTGACTTCTATAGGATTCGTTATTCAAGTCATTTTATTACAAACTTTGATAACAATTCCATAAATGTTTGTCTAACATTTTGAATTATGTCAAGATAAATATATTAATAACTTATTTCCCCTATTGCATCATTTAAAATAATACTGCAATCTAAATGAAGAAATATGTTTTAACTGATGTCCTTCTAAGTACTACATATTAATAGCATAATGGAATTAAACTAAAAAATAATGTAATTAATGAGTACATTGAAAATTTTCCTTTCAGTGAAGTAAATATCTTACTGAATAAGTAATTAAAGAGTTTGCGGAGATACCAGATGTACACAACGTGAACTTATTCCAAATTAATAATTGTACTGGAGCGACTATAAGCTTTAATGTAACATGGTTATTGTCACCACGACTAAAATACTTATTAATTTTTAACACAACACCAAATATGATCTTTTGAGCTACCCCGGAATTCGAATTATTTCTAAGAATCGAATACATTCCCAGAAATGGTCCAGGATGAGATATGAAGATAAGAATTTAAATCCCAATAAATAAAATATACGACAAAAAACAACGACATGCCAAATGCAATAAGTCAAGCTGTTTCTGTTCTCGAGTTACTCCCCCAAAACGTAGTACCCTAGACGGACTAATACGACAAGATTCAAAACTGGTTCATATTTAAATGAGTTTCGCTATTGCATCAGTTATGAATAACCCATAGAAGTAAAGGAAAAGAGTTAAAGCTTCAGATTGAGAAAACGCCAATATCATTTGAGACCATTGATCACTTGGCGCTGGGATAGGATAAGTGTCCCTGCATTGTTAGTATTACTATGGTGAAAGGCTAAAATAGTTATTTAAACTATCAATTTTGAAGAAATAAGTTTAACGGAATGCTAATTAGAACTGAAGCAATAAAGAATATCCCTACGCATTTAAAATTGCTTTACCTTTCAATTTATTTCTATCTCCATATATTCTGTACCATGTCCTACAACTATGATAAAATACTGATTAATTACTGTATATTCATAATCTGTATACTCATAATTATGGAACCATAAATTAAAAATAATTAGAAATACATACACTAAATACCACACCTTTATTGTGCCGAATAAGAACAGAAAGTACTTTACTAATATTAGCGAAGTCTAGATATAAATAGCATTATACCATTTTCAAGAGTTTGATCCATATGAGTTTTATCTCTATCTTTCTAACTCCATTGTTGTACGAAAATTAATAACTATTGTTGTGGGAAAGTTAATAACTATTGTTGTAGAGAAGTTAATAACTATTGTTGTGGTAAAGTTAGTAACTATTGTTGTACGAAAGTTAATAACTATTGTTGTACGAAAGATAATAACTGTTGTTGTACAAAAATTAATAACTTTTGTTGTACGAAAGTTAATAACGATTGTTGCACGAAAGTTAATAACTATTGTTGTACGAAAGTTAATAACGATTGTTGAACGAAAGTTAATAACTATTGTACGAAAATTAATAGCTATTGTTGTACGAAAGTTAATAACTACTATTGTACGAAAATTAATAACTACTGTTGTACGAAAGTTAATAACTATTGCTGTACGAAAGCTAAAGAAATAATCCAAATTCAGCTTCACTAGATTAATCAGGACTTCAAAAGATTTGGAAAACGACTGCATTCTATGATTGGCCCAGGACGAACTGGCCCGAAATGCTTGAATACCTGAGAGATTTAAATATACCACAAAAACAACGACATGTCAAATTTCATGTCAGTACAAAAAATAAAACCTGATTCGAGTCTCAAAGAATTGAATGCACATATTTACTCCATTTCTCTCTATATTATAAAACATAGTTATTTAAAGCACATTTGGGTAAGAAATAGTATCATAATTTAAACATTCAAAGATGTAAATCATTTATTTTATTTTCATTATGTATTTTATACCTATTCAAAATATAGTTCCACAAAATTTGGGATCTTTTAAAATAGGTTTATATATTTTATTCACAAAACAAGTACAAGACAATAAAATGAACAAGCTTTCAATAGTTTTCATATACACAGGCTTCCAAAAGTTAAGCACGGACGGTTAAATCAACAAAAATGGAAAAGTGAAGCTTCGATAAACTCAAAATTGTACACGAAGGTAGCAAATATGTTTATGTATTAAAAAAAACAAGAATTATATACAAAGATGAAAAATATATTTACTTTTCGTAAGTTATATGCTGACGTCACATTTGGGTCATTAACAAACTGATGTTTAAAGGCAAACAAACAAAACAAAACTTACATTAATATGGTATGTGACCACCCCGGACCATCACACAAACTTTACAACGATATTCCATGCTTTCAATGAGGTGATCAACCATCGCAGATACGAACAATGGCCATTCCTCCAATAGGGCAGTTTCCAACTCAGACTTGCTGGAGGAGGTAAACGTGCAGAGACATCACTCACGAGGGCATACCAAAGGTTTTGAAGGGGATTAAGGTCATGGGAATACGTCGCCCACTCCATACGAGAAATGCCCTCACTTTCCAGGGATGATGTTAGCTCGATGTCAATGATGTTAGCTCAATGGGGACGGGCATTATCGTTCATAAGGAGTAAATTAACACCAACTTCTGCAGCACAGAGTCTCGCAATGGGGTTTAGGACTTCATATCGATACCGCGCAGCAGTCACAGAACCGCCTTTTGAATATGTGCAGCTCTGTGCGATATCCCATTGAAACTCCAGCCCTCACCATGACGTTGCCACCTCTGAATGCGTGATGTTCGATGATGTACTTGGTCTGCTTGCGTGTGCTTCGTTCTTCCCAGACCCTTATACACTTATCATCTGATTCCAGGGCAAATCTGCACTCATCCGTGAACAGGACGTTGCACCAATCTGAGACAGTCCAATTGACATGTTGACGACACCACTTTAATCTTGCCCCTCTGACTTGGACGGTTAGTGGAACACAAAAATGTGGTACTAAGGCATACAGTCCCTTCACGTGGAGCCTTCGGCATACAGTACTGACAGATATTGTCTTACCAAGTGCCGCTGCAATCACGGATGTAACAGTTGTGGAGGTCACTCGTCAATTCCGCATGGCCACTATAGCAATATACCGATTATCAGAGGGGGTGGTAAGCCTTGGATGACCGGGAACAGGTCTCCGGACAATTGTTTGACTTGTTTGGAATTGTTTTCATAATCTAGAAATTACTGAATGATCAATGCCAAAGAAAATAGCGACATCTTTGATTGACTCTCCTGCTTCAATGCTTTTGACATCACGATAGCGCTCACTATCTGTCATTCGTCCTCTTTCAGCCATAGAAACACGAATATCGTCAAAAGTAATCCTACAAAAATTATAAACACTTCGTATCAGCATTTAAATGCACCTCCTTAAACCCTTCAGAATGTCAACGTCTTCAACCACTGCCTAATTAGCATATATCCGGACAGTCAATCGTAATTGGCTGTAATATACGATATTTACATGCTGCCATCTACATCCGTAGCGATTTTTAGCCTCTCAAATTCAAATATGCTTTCGAAAAATGAAAATTTGCATTGCGTGCTTAACTTTTGGAAGTCAATGTATAAGCTTTAAATGGTTTGCATAATTGACAAGCATATATTTTATTGAATCTCGTTTTAAATACATGAATGTTTTGCAATCATTCTCTCTGTGTTTTAACTTGTGTTTATTGGATTTTGAATATTATTATTAATTTCATGCTTTCAACCCCTGTGTTTATTTGCTTAACTATCATTTATCACGTCTAACTTTTCTTTAAGAATAAAAAGCTACTTCTACTGAATGCACTTTAAAGACAAATCAATACAGTTTTCCAATTAACATGTCCGGAGTATAAGTAATACCCTCATGACGGATGCAGTGGAAAGTCCACACATAACTTTTCCTTCCGACTTAGATTATTAATTTCCTTCTGTCGGTATTTAAATTAATGGAAATATTATACATTATTAAGTAATGGTAATTAAATAAATTAAATGATCATTTTGCTGTTTGGTAGATTCCTTAATAACGCCAATTTAAAAAAAATTAAATATCTCGAACGTTGGAATCTAGTGAGTGTTGTTGTTGAGACCCAGACCGTCCGACCTACCAGAAAGGTGTAAGGTAACTGTATGGACGGCCGGGAAGTGCCACCCAATTTAGACCGGAACCCAGTGGGGGAGGCATCCACAGGGACCGTACCCTCCTTCCCCTACCACCAACCTCTCGGAAGGACTTACGGACCCACATGTTTAACGTGATCGTACTCAGCATGAACACGGCGGCATTTGTGGTAGCGTGCAAATCTAGCGCGCAAACCACGGGGATACCGCACCTGAGATGGCCAACAGCACGCGGTGTTCCGAGGTGGTCACCCACCAAGTACTAACCGCGCCCGATGCTGCTTGACTTCGGTGATCTAACGAGAACCGGTGTTTTCAGCACGGTACGGCCGTTGGCCCAATCTAGTGAGTGTGAAGTTTGCAGTTATATTGTTATAAAAATAACACATATAATTAAATTGCAATTAATACAATAAAGTATATATATATATATATAAATATATATATATATATATATATATATATATATATATATATATATATATATATATATATATATATATATATAAATATATATATATATATATATATATATTTGTTTTGTTCAATTTTTGTGACAACTTATAAGTAACTGTTACTAACTCAGGTTGAACAAAAATCTTCTCAGTACCAGATTAACCCATAGTAAAATTTGACTAATTTCATAAAATAGTGGTCAAATGGGGTTGGTATAAATTTCGCATTAAATGTATAAAATTTTCACACATACAACACACAACACAAACGCACAAAACACACACTCATAACACACACAATGCACGCAAACATAACACACACACTCACGCACACACAGAACACACACTCATATGACACATACACGCACACACAAAACACACACACCCAACACACACAGAGAATACGCACACAACACACACACACATAACACACACACTCACTCATAATTGCCACGAACTTCACACCGAAACGCTAGGCAAACTGTCGCACATTAATTTGTGCACATGGAAGCAGAACCAATCAATAGATTATATATTAGATGCAATTATAAATTAGACACAAACATGGTGTAAGCTCTTGAAGACTCCCTTTGCATTTGCGATCGGTTTGAAACTAGGCAATTTTTGACGATCATTCCTTTTTAACACTTTCCAACATAGTTGAAAAGTGTTTATGACTTTGTCCATTCCGTCTGTCTGTCCATCTGTCTGTCTGTCCGTTAGCAAGATAACTGCCGTAAAAATGACTTTATCAAAATGAAATTTTAGTACGTTGTTCAGACGGTCTGTGGGACCTATGGGAATATAAATGAATAATATCACCCAATTAGTTTTGGATTGAACCCGGGTTGAAAAAATGAAATACATTGAACCAAATGGGACCTAATTTTTCAAATATTTAAGCGAATTTAAAATTCACAAATTCATTCGAAAATTTTAGGAAATATTCAAATTATCCCATAAAAATATGAAAAAAAAAATTCAGCAAAATATATTCGGTAGTTTTTTAAATAAAAATTAAAATAATAATTATATCCGAATTATATGAAAAGATCACGTGACCCACTTCAAAATAAAATATGGCATCCATCTTGTATCAAAATCGTGATTTTTAAAGTTCTTTTTAATTTATATTTAGTTTTTTATCCGTCCTAAAACCGCTTTATTTTTGCTTAATTTCTGTGCATATATATTCTGAAACAACTCAATTATAATATATTTGAGTTTAAATGATTATCAAACTTTGATCATTTCTGCAACGAAGCCTAACTTTCACATATGGAGAATGTAAACACACCAAGCTGTAAGATGAGTTATATAATAATTGCTGAATTTCTTTAACGCAAAATTATTTAGCTCTGGAGTCTGCAATATAGCTGATGTGAATGAAATACTCATTGATTTTACATGAGAAGCAGACGATTCCATTACTTTTTTGCATGTTTCCATGCATTTGTTTCTGTGCATTTGTTTTTTGCATGTTTCCATGCATTTGTTTTTTGCATGTTTCCATGCATTTGTTTTTTTTTTTGCATGCATTTGTTTTTAGCATGGAGTTAGAAAGTACTTTTAAGTAAAATAAATTATTGTAGTATTGTGATCATTTTAAAAATATCGCCAATGAATGAAAGGAATGGAACAATATGTATGAATAAAATATTCACTGCTTTTATATATAGAGTCAGGCGATTTATATTTCGATGACGTTATTTGAATAAAGTTCACTTGTTTTCGATGAAGTTTTCAAATATAATAAATTAATGTAATATTGTGATAATTTTTAAAATATCACCGCTGAATGTATCGCATTTTAGAGATGTTTAAATAAAATTGCATTTCAGTTGAAAAGTGTTTCATAATCAATGCTTTATGCATGATTGATCTTTCTTGTTGATTTGTGAGGCCGATTTTCCCCAATTATCTCAAGCGAGCAAAACATTTGCTTTCGACCTTTTGGTCCACACTATCACACATGACGTGGCACAGATGAAAAGATCCAAAGACACAGCTACGACAAAAGTTCGTCCAAGAGACTTCAACATTAATAAATATTCAGCGGATGAAAAAAGGGGCTTACCTCAAGCCACGAAAAAATCATCACATCCAGAGGTAAAAAATCTTGAGAAGCTAAGGACATCAGCGGAGTACCCAAAGGGGTTATTTCCCGTTTTCCGTAAAGAAAGGTCGGCACACTCATGTTACTAGGCTACGCCAGACATGGCCCGGCCTGGGCACACTGCGTCATATTTCTTTCTTAGCGTTCCGACAGGCATGGAATCGGACGGAATCGGATCCGGCATGGGCCTCGGAACATTCCCACAGGAGTGACAATTTTAGTCTTCGATCCGGTGGGCCTCGGATCATCCAGGACGTCTCCGTGCGTCAACATTTTCCAATCGACGGAAAACATCTATCCGCGAACTTCAAAGAACAGGACGATTAAGGCAAGCTCCGGGGATCCGAGGTGAACGAAGCAATTCACCGGGACAAGGACCCGGACAGCAGCTTGATGTTCGGCTGAGAGGAAAGGGAAGTGAAGTGCGCCCCGCAAATTGGCTCGGCCAGCTTTTATACACAAGCCACACGGGGGCGCGGTAGCCCATTGGTTAGCGCGCTGGAGTTGCACTCGGTAGGCCCGGGTTCGATTCCAGCCACCGCCAAAACTGCCGCCGTGTTCACGCGGAGTACGATCACGTTAAAAATGTGGGTCCGTAAGTCCTTCCGAGAGGTTGGTGGTAGGGGAAGGAGGGTACGGTCCCTGTGGATGCCTCCCCCACTGGGTTCCGGTCTAAATTGGGTGGCCCTTCCCGGCTGTCCAAACAGTTACCTTACACCTTTCTGGTAGGTCGGACGGTCTGGGTCTCAACAACAACAACACAAGCCACACGAACAATCACGAGAGCTTCCAAATCAAATCTTACTGCCAAAATCATTTCCCACGCATCAACACCAGATGCCTTTAAGTCGCGCCAGCCGTCGCGACTCAAGCCACCACATCTACACATTCTTCACAGCAGAAACATATATATTGTATATTAAACTAAACCTTTAGTTTCCCATTGCATCAGCCAAACCGATGACCTCAAATTTAATGGAACAAATAACTTTCCGAAACGTTTGAAATAATGCACTAAGAAGGATTCAGATTGCTGTTTAAGAAGTATAAATGTTCTAAAATATATCAATTACATAAAATGACAAGAGTTGGTTCAAGACAGAATTAAAATAGTTAATAAAACTGCATATAAATTAATGACTTGAAATACTTTATATGAATTTATACATTTTACACAAATTAATGTGAGTTCGAATCTCGACATTACAGTATTATATCAATTAATATCCCTTTATAGAACTCGCGTTAAAGATAAAATTGGAGGGTTATCAGCGGCACAACGCATAATTTAATGAGTTCCACGAATACGATTATTTACGACCATGTTTAGATAATTCAATTTAATATGCTTTATATAATGTTTTGTGCGCCACACTTCTCTACATTAACATTCGTTAAGTTTGACGACATCGTGATTTTATGAAAATTTTTTATATGATTAATATTAGTTCCTTTAAATTTTTTCATTAGACTACATATTTTGGTTCAGATCCAAATGTTGACGATCTGATAGGTAAAGTATGAATCGTCCTCCACAGGTGGAATATAACTGAAAGTGATCTTTATAAGTAGAGGGAGACATAAATTTTATGGAGTTTGAGCGGTTGTAAATTTTAAAATTGACTATCAAATTCAATTTTGAAGAGGTGATTAAAATCAATAAAGACCAAATCAATGATTTATCCATTAATAAACTTTCAATAAAATAAATGAATTAGAAATCAACCTACTAACTCACATTTCAGCGTTTACGGTTCTCTTTATTTTGATTGATTTGAATTAGGGATTAACTCAATGAATTGGAGATCAAAATGAATGTTAGAGAGTGAAGTTTGTACTGCACTTCACATAACTGTGGATTTACCGAAGCACGCTTTTGTATTATGTGAAACATAAATACATATATGCGTTGAATTTGTGAAAGTTTCCTACAACGTTTGAGAATGTTTGTAAATATTGAAATAAATTTATTTAATGCTTGATACAGAATTTATATGTCACCCTATAGAATGCCTGTATTTCTGATTACAAGAAATCGCGTATTTAAACCAATTTCGACTCAAAAACATTCGTGCTTCCTGAGAAAAATTACTTATCCTTTTTAATTCAAATAAAGTCCAAGAGATTTTTTTACAGTGGAGTATTATTATATGCAATTATGCTATATGCAATTCTAAATCATTTCTGAACTAAATGACGCAGGGTAAATATTACACCTTCTACCTATAATAAGTATTTTTATTCAATCCAGCTTCCTCCAAACATATCTATCTCAATTCCTGATTGGAAGATAGAACAATTACAACATGAATTTCCCTCGGCAATTCCATCCAGATTGTGAATCCAATTTTTGATTGAACGTTATAATTAGAATTCAAATCTCTTTAACTTCCTATTACATCTATTGAACCATCATTTAATCATCTAGACAAAGATATACAGTTCTTTTTGATGTCGTAAATCTGAAAGATTTGAAGTTATATTGGCTATTTTACTATTATGATAGAGCCCCCGCTGTATTCATTAAACGTTGAACAATTTAAATTGCAAATGCAATTCTCGCATTCATCTTCATTTGCATTTATACTCATTTATAAGACGTTAACTGCCTTTATGAGACGCTGCATGACTTTATAAGACGCTAACATGTACCTTTGATGAAACATTTGCTTGCACTATATCAGCAAACACCGTAAAATTTTAATACACGTATTATATTTTTATAGGTAAGATATGACACAATTTCTTGGTGTTGCAAAGACACAAATACCTCTATATTCTACAGGCTACAATTACAGATATAATTTAAAGTGCATTAAATTCCAGACGCAGTGATCAACATTCTAGTGTTCCTACGTATTCTATGTAATCCTGTATGCATTCTCAGGATACAGAAATGTAATTGTAAATTTTAAAATTGGAGATCAAATTCTATTTTGAAGAGGTGATTAAAATCAATAAAGACCAAATCAATGAATTATCCAATAATAGTCTTTCAATAAAATAAATGAATTAGAAAACAACCTCCTAACTTACTTTTCAACTTTTACTGTTCTCTTTATTTTGATTGATTTGAATTAGGGATTAACCCAATGAATTGGCGATCAAAATCAATGTTAAAGAGTGATGTTTGTACTGAACTACACATAACTGTAGATTTGCCGAAGCAAGCTTTTGTGTTATCTAAAACATAAATACATATATGCGTTGAATTTGTGAAAGTTTCCTACAATGTTTGAGGAAGTTTGTTAAAATCGCAGGAGTTTGTATTGGAAACATTGGTTTATTTTGTCAAATTATGTTTTAAGTGTTTTTGCAGAATTTTATGATCTGTAAATATTGAAATAAAATTATTTAATACTTGATACAGGAATTATGTGTCACCGTGTAGAATGTCTGTATTTGTGATTGCAAGAAATCGCTTATTTAAACCAATTTTGATTCAAAAACTTTCGTGCTTCTTGAGAAAAATTACTTATCCTTTTTAATTTAAATAAAGCCCAAGATATTTTTTTACAGTGGAGTATTATAATATGCAATTATGCTATATGCAATTCTAAATCATTTTTGAACTAAATGACGCAGGGTAAAGATTACACCTTCTACCTATAATAAGTATTTTTATTTTATCCAGCTTCCGCCAAACATATCACTCTCAATTCCTGATTGGAAGATAGAACAATTACAACATGAATTTCCCTCGGCAATTCCATCCCGATTGTGAATCAAACTTTTGATTGAACGTTATAATTTGAATTCAAATCTCTTTAACTTCCTATTACATCTATTGAACCATCATTTAATCATCTAGACAAAGATATACAGTTCTTTTTGATGTCGTAAATCTAAAAGATTTGAAGTAATTTAAGTTATATTAGCTATTTTACTCTTATGATAGAGCCCTCTCTGTATTCATTAAACGCTGAACAATTTAAATTGTAAATGCAATTCTCGCATTCTTCTTCATTTGCATTTATATGCATTTATAAGACGTTAACTGTCTTTATAAGACGCTGCATGACTTTATAAGACTCTAACATGTACGTTTGATGAAGCATTTGCCTTCTGCACTATATCAGCAAACACCATAAAATTTTAATACATGTATTATATTTTTATAGGTAAGATATGACACAGTTTCTTGGTGTTGCAAAGACACAAATACCTATATATACTACAAGCTACAATTACAGATATAATTTAAAATGTATTCAAATTCCAGACGCAGTGATCAACATTCTAGTGTTTCAACGTATTCTATGTAATCCTGGATGTATTCTCAGGATACCGGAATGAGTCCGAATTTCTGAATAACAAACGCTTTATTTAAAGCACCAATCAGCGTAAGCAGAAACAATATACAGCAAATAACTCTTTAGCTATTTTACAAGCTGACAAAGTAATAAAAAAGAACAATAAAATGCCAATTAAATATTTAGGGTATAATACGCAATTGTATTAGTGCGTATGCATAGCATTAGATATACCTTGGGCACTCGAGACTAAAACTAGATTAGGTGGAGCGCCGGAATGATTTTGATTCAAAACAGGCGGTTTGAAAATTTTGTAGTGTTGTCGATATTATTTAATTACTGGGCCCATTTTCAGAACCGGGACAAAGGCGAGTAATTCATTCTATAACATGAAACACGCAACCAATATGGCAACGAGAGAACTTAGAAAAACTTAAGCGATGTATTTAAGAATAAATAAGACAATAACGCAGCATACAAGTGTGTGAGACCAGAAATAGATCTCACACTAGTTGTTGGTGAGACAGTTTTATGTTCAATATTCATGGTGCAATAGCAAACAATGCTTCAGACGAAACGACGCCAGTTTTTACAACTCTTTGACCCGAGAGGTAAAATGGTACATAAATCTACAGAATGAGGTGTAGCCATGAGGGTGGTTTAAATAATAACAAATTATGGAAGATATCTAGACGGAGTGCCCTAAAGTCGGCCAATCAGAGCCAAGAGGTGTCGAAAACCCAGACTGTCCGAATCATCCTAAGATATAGAGCAGCTATTTGGATGACCGGAGTGAAAGAGGTGTGTCAGACAAAAAGAGGTAGTAACCACGAGATGATGTTACACAACTACTACGATGAGCTAACGGCCGTACCGTGCTGAAAACACCGGTTCTCGTTAGATCACCGAAGTCAAGCAGCATCGGGCGCGGTTAGTACTTGGTGGGTGACCACCTCGGAACACCGCGTGCTGTTGGCCATCTCGGGTGCGGTATCCCCGTGGTTTGCGCGCTGGATTTGCACGCTGCCACAACTGCCGCCGTGTTCATGTGGAGTACGATCACGTTAAACATGTGGGTCCGTAAGTCCTTCCGAGAGATTGGTGGTAGGGGAAGGAGGGTACGGTCCCTGTGGATGCCTCCCCCACTGGGTTCCAGTCTAAATTGGGTGGTCTTCCCGGCCGTCCAAACAGTTATCTTACACCAGTTTTCCCTGGAGGTGTTACCCTCTCTTTGTTTGGTTGCTTTGTTTTGTCTGTGTTTTGTTTTTGTCTTTGTTTTGTCTGTGTTTTGCTGTGTTTTGATTGTGACCCGTTTGTTGCTGTTTGTCTTGGTTTAGTTGTTGTTTTTGTCTTCGTTGTTGTTTTTGTTGTATTATTTCTCATTGTGCACCAGTTGAAGTAACAATTGTTCAAGAATTATTGTAATCCGTTTTATTGTGTCTTTCACTGTTTAACCTTTATATTGTTTCAAAATGTGAAACATATGTAAACTCTCCTGTAAATTTTTGATTCTCAAAATAAACGCTGCTGGACCGTCGGACGAAAGCCATGGAAGTTGGGAGTTGGTTTCGGCTAACTCCTTCCCGGCCGTCCAAATGGATGCTCAAGTCCTTGTTGACGAGCCGGACGGCCTGGGTTTTCAACACCTTTCTGGTGTAACATTCTTAAACTAAATAATGATATTTACTATCTTCAGGCCTTCGCAGATGATCTTGCGGTGGTCACCTTCGCTTTCAACCAAAAATCGCTCCGTCTAAACACAAACAGTCTTCTTAATCTGATCTCTTCCTCCCTCTCGGACCTTAAACTCTCTATTGCTCTCGAAAAATGTAAATCAATCGTATTTAATAAAAACCGCACCAAAATCAGACAACGTCCCTCCTTCAAAATTTTAAATTTTAGAATTCAAACTACAAGACAACTTATATATTTAGGCATTACGATTGATGACAATCTTAAATGGAGCTCCCATATTTTTAACCTTAGAGAGAAATGCTGCAAGTTTGCCAGCACCTTTGGGAGGGTGACTGGTAATAACTGGGGTGTTGATAAATCCTTTCTTAAAATTTGGTATCTTTCGGTAATCGAAAAGATCATCACTTTTGGTGCGGGATTTTGGGGAAAAGCATTGACAGGGGCCCAGGTCAAAAAACTTTTATCTCTTCAAAGGATTTTTCTTCTAAAAATTTATTGAGGTTTTCGGACTAGTTCTAACATTTCTCTCTACTTCTTAACTGGTATCCCCCATATTCATCTTGTAATAAATTCTCTTTACAAGAAATTCACTTTTTGGAAACTCCGCCTTAACCTTTTTGCTAATCCCGCTCTCCCCCCCCCCCCCCGAAAAATTTGATCATAACTGTCCCCTTTCCAATATCCCTCCCTCCCAACGTATGGTTAATCTTGTCCCCCGTGATCCCCTTAATTTTTCAAATAATAACATTTACACTGATGGCTCTGCCATGGATGATAACACAGGCTACGCCATCTGCATCTTCAAAAATGATTCTTTAGACAATACTTTCACCTTTAAACTCGAGCATGGGAACACCGTTTTCCAGGCAGAAATTGCTGCAATCCACTATGCTATAAACTGGGCTTCTTCAAATAACTCAAAAATTAATATATTTACTGACAGTCAATCCTCTATTTCGGCACTTCAATCTATCAAAAACAAATCTAATTACTTATCTCAAATTAAAATTAACGCAAATTATAATAAACACCTAATAAACCTTTGTTGGGTCAAAGCACACTCCGACTTCTCGGGTAACGTGGTCGCCGATAAACATGCCAAACTTGCTACCTCCTCCGGTACCCCCACCTCCCTACCTTTTCCATACTCTCTCTTAAAAAAACATTATAAAAATTATATTTTAAATTTATGGCAAATCTACCTTAATAATTATATTTCGCCCCGCACCCATGACCCGGCTAGAATCTCAACTTTTCTCCCAAAGGTAAACTTTAACACCCAAATTACTAATAAATACCTTATATACTTTATTACGGGCCACGGTCTCTTCCCCGACTATTTATACTCCTTTAAATATAAAACTTCTTCCAGATGTACCTGTGGTTCCTTCGGCGATGCCGATCATTATGTATTTTCCTGTCCCCTTACTAAACCTTATCATCTCTCAAAACCTTCCCCCCAAAACTTTGCGACCTGGTTCTCGAGTGCTTGCTCCAACAAATCTTCCATTAATAAAATCAAGAACTGTGTTCTCATAGCGAGATAAATCTCAAACAAAATCTCTTAATCTGCCTGGGGACTTTCTGCTTTCAATTTTGTCTCTGGTCGGTGTCTCCCCCTTTTACTTTAACAGTTTTACCTGTTTTTTGCTCGGTGGTGTCGTCCTTTTTTTTTGTCCTTTTGTTTTTTTTGTTTTTTTGCCTCGTCTTTGTCCCGTTTTTGTTGGCCTTGTTTGTCCTGTTTTGGCCGTTGGTTACTTATGCAATGTTTTTCTTCGTATTTAAGTTTTTTGTATTATATTCTTGTAATTTTCCCCTGTCTTCATCAAATTATATATCAATTTTTCAGCAAATCATTGTCAACATATCACTAAATATCATATATTATTTAATTACACTCATATATTTTAATACTGTCATCAAACATCATGTTTTATATCATGTCATCTTGCTAAATATCATGTCATCTAATCATCAAAATGTTAACTCATCATCATCTCTTTGTACAACTCCTTGTAACCTCAATGTATATTTTTTGAAACTTAAATAAACTTTGCCCCAGACCGTCGGACGTTGGCCGCCCCGGTAGTTGGCTTCCGCTAACTCTTTTCCCGGCCGTCCAATTAGATACTCAAGTCCTCAGGATGAGTCGGACGGTCTGGGTCTTCTACACCTTTCTGGTAGGTCGGACGGTCGGGGTCTCAACAACAACAACAATTTCTACGAGGAGTCAACGGCCCTACCTTGCTGATAACATCGGTTCTCGTTAGATCACTGAAGTCAAGCAGCATCGAGCGCGGTTAGTACTTGGATGGGTGAACGCCTGGGAACACCGCGTGCTGTTGGCACATTTCGGGCGCGGTAGCCCGGTGGTTTGCGCGCTGGATTTGCAAGCTGCCACAACTGCCGCCGTGTTAATGCGGAGTACGATCGCGTTAAACATGTGGGTCCGTAAGTCCTTCCGGGAGGTTGGTGGTAGGGGAAGGAGGGTACGGTCCCTGTGGATGTCTCCCCCACTGGGTTCCGGTTTAAATTAAGTGGCACTTCCCAGCCGTCCAAACTGTTACCTTACACCTTTCTAGTAGGTCGGACGGTCTGGGTCTCAACAACAACAACAACAACTTCTACGAGAATATCAGTTAGCAGTTAAGTGAAGAGTGATGAAGTAGTTTGTAAAGTCCGAAGCAAGATATCAGAATGCCATGGCGAGTCCCGAGTATTTCCACCAGACCGCACAACAGAGAGATACAATAGAGAAGTGTTTCGTAAATGTTGTAGAGTGTTTCGTAGAGATTCCAAAAAATGGCTAGATCAATTGCAGTACAATTAGCAGTATGAGTTGGAGCCAAACACGTACAGTTACGACCAGTATAATATGCTGATGCAAAAATTGTGGTCTATGACCAAAGCCGAAAGTGAAGGTATATGCCCATTAATATTTGAAGGTCTTAAATACATTTTAGGAATTTTTAAACCATGGTCTCACACTTCTCTCGTCTTCGTAAGTAAAACCTGCAAATTATGTAATGAATTTAATAATTAATAAAATGTTGTTAATAAATGATTTTATTGTTAAGTTAACAATGGTATAATTAATGGATTGGTATTATGTTAATTAATATTCCTTTACAGAACTCGAGCTAAAGATAAAATAAGGTGGATTTTAGAGGCACAATGCATGATTTAATGAGTTCCACGATGTACGATAATTTCGGCTATGTTCTAAGATTAATTAAACATGTTTCTTAAAGGTAACTTTAAAGTCGCAAATAATACTGCGCCACAAGCTGTTTTGAGGATTCGCTGGATTCTCTTCATTTGTGCATGAGAACTAACAAACCCGAAACACAAGAATGGCGTGTGTTACATGATATTCTTGTGTGTTACTTATCGTTTCTGATTGACTAGACTGTTCTCCATTCTGCTTTCTAATTGGTTCTCTCAGATGAGCTCTTAATCTAAGTTTTGAGTATATAAATCCCTCTGTTTCTTCTATTTATGCCCATTTCATTCTTTCAGACTTCGGTTTATTGGTCCTCTTGCACAGACGAAGGGAATCCAGAGTATCTTCGAAACAGCTGTATGTTGTATTATTACCTTATTTGTGTTTAACTACGTTGATAAAATTTTTCGTATCCTTTGCACAAAGTGATCTTTACTTATTGAGAGAACTCAGATTTGAAAAACGGTTGACTTTGCAATGAAATTGCAAGATTTTTGTCAAAAATATATGACATTTAAAATTGTCTAGTTTTAAAATAAAAAAAGGCTTTGTCTTCGAAATTAAAATATTTTAGAGAAATACACACTTCGGATAGCAAAATAAAAAATTGCGCGTTCAATATTTTCAAAAAAACTCTCCAATGATGCTAAATTTGACCCCCCCTCCCTTCGCTAACCGTTCACTTTAGCGACAACTGTTGACTTCAGTTTAGAAAACGGTTCAAAACTACTTTTAGTACTACCCAGGAACAACGATGTGGACGTAGTAGTTTTCTGTTCCTTTCGGGGTGTTTTAACATGAGTCCCCTTGCCTCTCATGATCAGGTTGCTTTTTTCTGTAACTCCCCTTGCCTCTCATGATCAGGGTGCTTTTTTCTGTAACTTTTAAACGTTAGCGCCCCACTTGCGTTTTTCAAGATTATAGCGTCGTTTGTGGGAGCAAAAATTGTAGGTCAAATGTATGTAATTTTTTCTGGAGAATCCAAATCTGCAATAAAAAATGGGGGTTCATATTGAAAATTTCAAAGTTGCCTTCCCCTTCCCCCTGGAGGGGGAAGGGGGGGGGTCAATTTTGGTATCATTGGATAGCTTTTCTAAAAATATTGAATACGTGTTTTTTTATTTTCTGATCCGAAGTGTATTTCTCGAAATATTGCGCTGTTCCGAAACTTTCTGGACACCCTGTATATATATATATATATATATATATATATATATATATATATATATATATATATATATATATATATATATATACATATATACATATGTGTATGTATATATATATATATATATATATATATGTACATATATATATATATACAATAATAACGCTTCAGCAGACGACATTTAGCTGAATATTTCAGAAATGAAGCTGCAATTTTCATGATCGCCTGTAATTGTAGCTTTTCTTATCAGTTTGCTAAAATTATTAACAAAGTAGTTGAAAAAAAAATGAGCAAAGGTTGCAGAATGTTTTGCAGTGTATGTTGCATATAAGACATATCTCCACTAAAACCAAATGCATTTTCCATGAATACAAATAAACATTACATGAGTTAGATATCAGCTGTATTAGAATTGTTTTAATACTATACTTTTCTCATGATAGTAAGTCCTCTTACCAATCACTATCCTCCTAATAAATTCGAATAAATTTTATATATTTATGTTCCTTTTGACTGTGATTTTAAACCTACGTTTTAACGTTTTCATAAAATATTTTCCTCGTGTTATGAAGGTTAATACTTCTATGTTTGCTTGGGTTTCAGTCACTAAATATTTATGCAAAAGGCTTTGTGTGGGTGAACTTCATTTGTGACAAATCTGCAATGTATAAGAGTATCACAAGATTGCATATCGTTTTATTGGTCTGATGGACAATATCTATTTTTGAACTTTTTACCTTCCAACTTTCTTTAACTATACTACTGCTTAAAATTATCTTTATATCGATACGTAGAATACACTTTGTGATTAGGATAAGGAAAATTTGAGTAAGGTATATAAGCACAAATGACATAATACAGCAGAATTGTGTTATTTGTGCATATATGCGTTGCTTGACTTTTACATTTGCTTAATCTTTACACATATAAAAAAAATCTGATGGTGGCAGCACACGACTTTCCTTATATAATGCAATGAATTTCCTACTTTTACAGTAAAAGAAAATAGGTTTTTCTTATAATGGATACTTATATTATTTCCAAGATATGGACATTTCGTCAATGAGTTGTCATTTTCATTGATGTAGCGTCATTTTTATCCATTTGGCGAAATTTTCTTTAATTTGGCAACATTTAAATAGTCGCCAAGTTGGCGCCATCCGCCAAATTCGTCGCCAAAATCTCGCCAAGCGTTATGGAGAAATAAGTTATTCTTATAGCAGATTGCCGTTCAAATACAAAAGTATTACTCAAAGTATCATTTCTCGTGACTGCAACGAGCTAGATCTACTAGTATGATATCACCCAATTTATCACATGATGTTACATATGAAAAGTGAACATGTTTCTCAACAGTTAATATTTTTTTTTAGTTTATGGGATTTTTGTATAAATTTATTTGAAAATGTGCAATATCTCGATAACGGTTCCCGCTAGCGTTCTAAAGTCTATGTCAATCGTTTTCGAAGGAAAAATTACACAAGAACTGTCTATTTGAGTAACTTTATTAAAGGTTTTGATTTTTTGATAAATTTTTCAAAATTTCACTAAAAAATTAGGGGGGTTCTGATTGTGTTTTCAAACAAAAGGCTTCCAGTATTCACAAATTGTAATTTTTGTACCAAATATCACTCGAATCCATCCATTTGTTCGCGAGATATCGTCTGCACAGACTCACATACACACACACACACACCACACATACACCACACACACACACATACACACACATACACACACTTACACACATACACACACGGCCACACATTTAAATTGCCATAAGCCTTAGGGCTGGTCGTGTGGTCTGGGCCTTGAACACACACGCACACACACACACACACGCGCGGACATCACCTCAAAAATGTTCGATTCGTGATCAGGGATGCTTGAGACATGCTGTCCTGTCGAAAACTCGAAATCGAATTTTCGACCCCGTCACAGTACTTTCCTTATACATTATACGTATAAGAGTCTTAAGCGCTATGCACGAAATCCCCCACCCTGCGAACTTCTGCAATTCAGGATTTCATTCCGGTACTTATCGACTCAAAACTATTTTTGGTTCCGAAGTATCATTTGAAAGAATTATTGAGGTAGTGAGCTATCGGTTGTTAAGAGATTGGTCAGACATTGATGAAAATGCCAAATTGTTTCATAATTACTCTTATATCGCATGCAATCATATTCAATTCTTCAGTTTGTATTTATGTATTATGATACTATGTGTCACACCTCTCAACAAATTCATTCAATTAGATGGAACAGTTGTTTAAGGAATCAGAGTTTTTGTGGATGCAAGGAAAATTTTGGACATCACTGTACATGATGTTAAACTCCGTCGTTGTTTACCTTACAACTCGAAGACTATCTTTAAAGTATTTTCATGAGATTAGCAAAAATAGAAGTCCAGTCAATTCAGGATTTCATTCCGGTACTTATCGACTCAAAACTGTTTTTGGTTTCGAAGTATCATTTGAAAGAATTATTGAGGTAGTGAGCTATCGGTTGTTAAGAGACTGGTCAGACATTGATGAAAATGCCAAATTGTTTCATAATTGCTCTTATATCGTATGCAATCATATTCAATTTTTCAGTTTGTATTTATGTGTTATGATACTATGTGTCACACCTCTCAACAAATACATTCAATTAGATGGAACAGTTGTTTAAGGAATCAAAGTTTTTGCGGATGCAAGGAAAATTTTGGACATCACTGTACATGATGTCAAACTCCGTCGTGGTTTACCTTACAACTCGAAAACTATCTTTAAAGTATTTTCACGAGATTAGCAAAAATAGAAGCCCAGTGAATACTTTAATAGATTTACTAATTCAATATTTAAATATATTACAAATTCGAAAATCTTGGTAATTGCAGTTCCATCAAAAGCAGAAAAATGCCAGAGAAGGATTGAGGGCTATCTGGAGAATTATCGTTTTAACTGTTTGGTTAAACCACAATAAGTACAGGATTTTCGAGGGATCGACAAGTATTGGGACCTTAAGAATACGAAAAAACTAATTTTGGCGTGACGTTTGGGTGTGTTTGTCTGTGCAATGTATGGATCCACTCTAACTTAAAAAGTAATTGACCAAATTTCGTAAAATTTTATTATATGTCACTTGTGGGTGACACTGTGGTGCTAATTAGATTTTAATACGATTCGGAATAAAAGAACCTGCCATTTTTTTGCGAAATAGCCCACAAAAATCGAATATATGCATTCTAGCTAAAATACTAATTGAACAAATTTGGCAAAATTTGGTAGATGAGACACTTCCCTAACAGCACTTTTTTTCACAGTGACGTAAGATTTACGTCACACTGTGACTTTGGGACGTCACAGGACGTCGCAGTACGTCTCAGCAATGTCATATTGAGGTCACAGCGAAGTCATTTTGGTCATTTTCATGGTCGTTTGTGACGTCGCATATTAACTTGTTTGTGACGTCACATTGTAATTGCCATTGTAATGTCGTCACATTATTACGTGTTAATTAAATTGTGGAAACGTCACAGAATATAGTTACAATGAAGTTACAAAGTTACTAATACGTAACGTGGCATAGAATTCACAAATATGATGTCACATTGTGACCCAGGAGTCACGTGACTACAACGTCACTGTCACACATGTGACGATCTTTGCTGTGAGGGTTATGGATTATTTTATTGTTGATTAGATTTTGGTGCGATTCGGTAAAAAAAGAACTTGCCTATTTTTACGAAATGGTCAGCAAATATCGTCAATATCTAAAATAAAAGACTACGTATGTTAAAATGTATCAACTGCTTGTTTTACACATATATTTTAGCGATGAAAAGAATAAGACCAACACCACTTCTCCGGGACTTATCGTTCACGAAATATTTTAGTTTGCTCGCGTTTTTCCTACTTCACCTTTGGGAATATTTCTAGGAAACAAACAAAAACAAAAATTGATTTAAAAGTGCTAATTCAGTGTTATTTTGTGAAATAAATTTCAATTTAGTGAATTCTTAAAGAAATAAGGAGAAGATGAATTTAAGTTAGTAGGGAAAGTCATGTACTGCCCACATCCGATTTTTTTTATTACTTTCCCTGCAACACATGGTAATGTATAGGGAAAGTATTGGAATCATGCCGAAAATCGTAACTCGAGTTTTCGACGGATCTACTCGTTTCGAGACGTCTAGAATAGGAAAAAACTATTTTTAGCGTGACGTCTGTGTGTGTGTCTGTCTGTGTGTGTGTCTGTGTCTGTGTGTCTGTCTGTGTGTCTGTCTGTGTGTCTATGTAATTATGTATCCACTCTAACTCAAAAACTTATGGACCGAATTTCATAAAATTTGGTAGGTAAGTCAATTGGGTATGACTCTGTTGCTGATTAGTTTTTGGTACGATTCGTAAAAGCAGAACCCGCCTTTTTTTGCCAAATGGCCCGTAAAAATTTCATGTATCCACTCTAGTTAAAATACTAATTGATCAAATTTCATAAAATTCGGTAGATAAGTTACTTGTACGATATTCTGGTGCTGATTAGATTTCGATATTATTCTAACAAGAATAACCTGCATTTTTTTTAAGAAATGGCCCTCAAAAACCTCCAAAATCTAAAAAAAAAACTACGTATGTTCAAATATATCAATTACACGCTTGTTTTTTACGTAATTTTTGATGAGAAAAATAATAAGAACAACTCTATTACTCTAGGACTAACCGTTCTCAGATATAAGAGATTTTTCGCATTTAGTTACGCCACGTTTGGAAAAATGTCCAACTACCAAATAAAAACAAAAATTAAATTAAAAATGCAAATTTAGTGTTATTTTGTGCAATTAAACACAATTTAATGAATTATTAAAGAAATAAGGAAAATATGAATTTGAGTCTGCACGGAAAGTCATATGCTGCTCACATCAGATTTTTTAAGCTGATGAAAAATAAATCGCTCTTTATTCTCATTTGAAAATAAAACAATCCAAATGAGCATTCCCCTCACAATTCCATTGTAAGACAAAATTAAAATTTAAATCTGTTTTTCTTCCCACTAAAACTCAGCATCTATTATACTAATATTTAATCCCCCGCACATTCATCTATTTCGGAAAAGAATCAGCCTCAGGTGTGTATTCGACGAAAAGGAATTTGGGCAATTTAAATTGCATCCATTCTTTTACCGTTCTGATGAAACATTCAGTCTCCTGCAGACTCTGTAGAATTTGAAAAGCAAACAGAATACTCTCCAGCTTTGTTTACAGGAGAAGTCTGTAGGATGGAGTTAGAGAGAGGAGGTAAAACACCTGTGGATGAAAAGTTTGAAATCATATTACTACAATAATTTATTATATTTGAAAACTTCATTGAAGACCAATGAGCTTTATTCAAATGACGTCATCAAAATATAAATCGAATGGCTCTCTCTATAAAAGCAGCATTTCATTCATGAACTTTTTCCAATCCTTTCATTCATCACAATAATATAATAATTTATTTTATTTAAAAACTTAAAACCATGGAGGTATAAGTAATTTAACTCTATGCTTAAAACTTCATCGAAAAAATCATCTACTTCTCTTTGTAAAATCAATGAATGCTTCATTATTGCAGACTCCATAAGCTAAATAATTTTGCATTAAAGAATTGCAGCAGTTGTTATACAACACATTCAGCATCTTTTGGTGTTAACATCCTCCATAAGAGAAAATTAGGCTTCGTTACAGAAAAAAAATTAAAGTTTCATGATCATTTAAACTCAAATATATTGTAATTGCGTTGCGTTCAGTATGTAGATGCACAGAATTTAAGTAGAAATAAAGCGGTTTTAGGAGGGATACGACATTAAATATGAATTAAAAAGAACTTTAAAAATCGCGATTTTGACACAAGATGGATGCCATATTTTATTTTGAAATGGGTCACGTGATCTCTTTATTAACATTTTACAACGTAGTTGAAAAGTGTTTATGACTTTGTTCTTTCTATCTGTTTGTCTGTCTGTATGTCTGTCCGTTAGCACGATAACTGCCGTAAGAATGACATTATCAAAATAAAATTCTAGTATGATGTTCAGACCGTCTGTGGGACCGCTGGGAATATAAATGAATAATATCACCCAATTAGTTTTGGATTGAACCCGGATTGAAGAAATGAAATACATTGAACCCTATGGGATCTAATTTTTGAAACATTTTTTAAGCGAATTTAAAATTCACAAATTGCTTCGAAAATTTTAGGCTATATACAAATTATCCCATAAAATATATAAAAAAAATTCAGCAAAATATATTCAGTAGTTTCTTTAATTAAAAATTAAAATAATAATTACACCCTTTATATGAAGAGATCACGTGACCATTGTATGTAGAGATCACGTGACCCACTTCAAAATAAAATATGGCATCCATCTTGTCTCAAAATCGTGATTTTTAAAGTTATTTTTAATTCATATTGAGTGTTGAATCCATCCTAAAACTCCTTTATTTTTGTTTAAATGCTCTGCGTATACATACTGAAACAATTCAATTACAATATATATGAGTTTAAATAATCATCAAACTTTGATTATTTCTGCGAGGAAGTTTAGCTTTCAATTATGGAAAATATAAATACCAAAATATGTAGAATGAGTTGTATAAGAATTGCTGAATTTCTTTAACACAAAATTATTTAGCTCATGGAGTTTGCAATATAGCTGATATGAATGAAACATTCATGGATTTTACACAGAGAACAAACATATCAGAAGATGTTTTCGATGAAGTTTTAAGCACAGAGTTAAATTACTTGTACCTCCATGGTTTTAAGTTTTTAAATAAAATAAATGAATATAGTATTGTGATGAATGGAATGATTGGAAATTTTTTTTTGAATGAAATGCTGCTTTTATATAGAGGCGATTTATATTTCGATGATGTCATTTGAATAAAGTTCATTCGGTTTTGATGAAGTTCTCAAATATAATAAATTATTGTAGTATTATGATAATTTAAAAAATATTACCGAGGAATGTGTCGTATTTCAGAGATGTTTAAACCAGGCAATTTTTATTTCAATGTCGTCATTTGAATGAAGTTCATTTTTTTCGATGAAGTTTTAAGTTTTCAAATATAATAAATTAATGTAAAATTGTGATCATTTTAAAAATATTCCCGAGGAATGTATCGCATTTTAGAGATGTTTATATAAAAGTGCATTGAAGTTGGAAAATGTTTGATTATTGCTTTATGCATGATTGGTCCTTTTTGTTATATAATGGTCACGTGATCTCTTCATATAAAGGGTGTAATTAGTATTTTAATTTTTATTTAAAAAACTACTGAAATTATTTTGCTGAATTTTTTTATGTATTTTAGTGCATAATTTGAATATTTCCTAAAACTTTCGTTGCAATTTGTGAATTTTTAATTCGCTTAGAAAATGTTTGAAAAATTAGTTCCCATAGGGTTCAATGTAATTCATTTTTTCAACCCGGGTTCAATCCAAAACTAATTAGGTGATATTATTCATTTATATTCCCATAGGTCCTACAGACCGTCTGAACAACACACTGAAATTTCATTTTGATTAAGTCATTTTTACGGCCGTTATCGTGCTAAAGAACAGACAGACAGACAGACAGACAGAGAAACACTTTTAAACACTTTTTACTTTCCTTATATACATAATGTATAAGGAAAGTAATTTGACGGGGTCGAAAATTCGAATTCGAGTTTTCGACGGGAGAGCACGTTTCAAGCATCCCTGATCACGAATCAAACATTTTTGAAGTGATGTCTGTGTGTGTGTGTGTGTGTGTGTGTGTGTGTGTGTGTGTGTGTATGTGTGTGTGTGTGTGAAAGTATGTGTGTGTGTGTGTGTGTGTGTCAGTGAGTCTGTGGAGACGATAACTGACGAACGAATGGACCGATTCGAACCAAATTTGGTACAAAAATCACAATGCGTAAACACTGGAAGCCTATTGTTTTTATACGTGATCGAATGTCCAGAACCCCCCTAAATTTTCGAATGAAATTTTGAAAAAATCGTTAAAAAATCAAAACCGCTAATAAAGTTACGCAAATAGACATTTCTTATGTAATTTTTCATTAGAAAACGATTGGCATAAATTTTAGAACGCTAACATGAACCGTTCTTGAGATATTGTACATTTTTCAAAAAAATTATGAAAAAGTCACATAAAAAAAAAATCCTATTGAGAAACATGTTCACTTTTCATATGTAATACCATGCGATAAATAGAGTGACATCATTCTCGTGGATCTAGCTCGTTCCATTCATGAAAAAATATACTTTGAATAATACTTTTGTATTAGAACGCCAATAGTCATTTATCTGCTGTAAGAATAACTTTTTTCTTAGTGCATAACTCTTGGCGAGATTTTGGCGACGAATTTGGCGGAATGTCGCCAACTTGGCGACTTTTTTGAAATGTTGCCAAATTAATGAAAATCTTGCCAAATGGATAAAAATGATGCTAAATCAATGAAAATGACGACTAATTGTCGAAAATCCAATATCTTGGAAAGAATATTAGTATCTACTATAAGAAAATCCTATTACTTTCCTTATATACATAATGTATAAGGAAAGTATTGTGACGGGGTCGAAAATTCGAAATCGAGTTTTCGACGGGAGAGCACGTTTCAAGCATCTCTGATCACGAATCAAACATTTTTGAAGTGATGTCTGTGTGTGTGTGTGTGTCTGTGTGTGAAAGTATGTGTGTGTGTGTGAGAGAGAGCCTTTGAAGACGATAACTGATAAACGAATGGACCGATTCGATCCAAATTTGGTACAAAAATCACAATCCGTAAACACTGGAAGCCTATTGTTTTTATACACAATCGAATGTTAAGAACACCCCTAAATTTTCAAATGAAATTTGGAAGAAATAGTCAAAAAATCAAAACCACTAATAAAGTTACGCATATAGACATTTCTTATGTAATTTTTCATTAGAAAACGATTGACATAAATTATAGAACGCTAACACGAACCGTTCTCGAGATATTGCACATTTTTCAAAAAAATTATTAGAAAGTCATATAAAATAAAAAAAAAATTTCCTCTTGAGAGACATGTTCACTTTTCAGTAATACCATGCGATATATTGGATGACATCATTCTCGTGGATCTAGCTCGTTCCATTCATGAAAAAAGATACTTTGAGTAATACTTTTGTATTTGAACGCCAATATTCATTTATCTGCTGTAAGAATAACTTATTTCTTTGTCCATTATGCTTGGCGAGATTTTGGCGACGAATTTTGACGGAATGTCGCCAACTTGGCGACTTTTTGAAATGTTGACAAATTAACGAAAATCTTGCCAAATGGGTAAAAATGACGCTAAATCAATGAAATGACGACTAATTGTCGAAAATTCAATATCTTGGAAAGAATATTAGTATCTACTATAAGAAAAACCTATTTATTTTACTGTAAAAGTGGTAAATTTATTACGTTATATAAGGAAAGTCATGTGTTGCCCACATGTGATTTTTAACTTTGTTGTAAATTGTTTAAAATGAAAAAACACTCACTCGAAAAGCAACTTTTTAGAGTTTTCTCGAAAAAAAAGTTCAATATATTAAACTGTTGAAATCATTTTTATATGTTCATAATTTGGACTCTATTTCCAAACAAAACAAGAAAAATTATTTACATTTTATTCTATTAGGCAAAATACGTCCAAAATTTTTACACCTTTCATAACAGTTTTCCCTAAAAGAGAAACCCCAACCATACATGCTATTCACATCAAATAAATCAACTTCTATACACTAATTCACAGATACGTCAAATACCCTATGATTGCACTGACAAAAACACCCGTCTGGTTTCGAAGGTTGTAAATCTCAGGTGTCTATTCCATTCGGAGGACTTGAGGAATTGAAACAATTTGAATTTCATTCCCTATTCCTGCGTCATGGTGCTGTAATCCACGCAAACTTCCTCTCGGCCCGAATTTAAAATTCAAATAGGGCTACCAACGTCATTTATTTGCATCCCATTAAAGCTTGCTGGGTAAAAGAGCTTTTCAGACAATCTATGTACTAAAAGAGGGCTAGTGTAAATTACTTTATAGGAAGCGAAAGATAATGTGTATATTGCAGTATTCATATAGTGCTATAATATTCAATTTTAAAGATAATTCAAATGGAATGATATTTCCAGCGTATGTATGCACATTGAGGGCTTCTTCATATTTTTGCTAATAATATTTCTTGTCTATTAAACGTCCTTTTCTATTTATATTTATCTTTATAGTTTACTATATAGCTCGAGTGAAAGTGAGAAAAATGAAAAAACACTTGCTCAAAATGTCACTTTTTATAGCAATTTCGAAAAAAATAAATGCAGTATATTAAAAAATTGAAATTATTTTTATATATTCATAATCTGGACACTATTTCCGACAAAATAAGAAAAAATGTTTACATTTTTAACCCTTTACAACATAGTTGCAAAGTGTTTATGACTTTGTTTATTCTGTCTGTCTGTATGTCCGTTAGCACGATAACTGCCGTTAAAATGACTTTATCAAAATAAAATTTTGTATGTTGTTCAGACGATATGTGGGACCAGTGGGACTATAAATGAATAATATCTCCCAATTAGATTTGGATTGAACCCGGCTTGAGGAAATGAAATACATTGAACCCTATGGAACCTAATTTTTCAAATATTTTTTAAGCAAAATTAAAATTCACAAATTCCTTCGAAAGTTTTAGGAAATATCAAAATTATCCAATAAAATATATAAGAAAATTTCAGCAAAATATATTCAGTCGTTTTTTAAATAAAAATTAAAATAATAATTACACCCATTATATGAAGAGATCATGTGACCATTATATGCAGAGATTAAGTGACCCACTTCAAAATAAAATATAACAACCATATTGTGTCAAAATCGTGATTTTTAAAGTTCTTTTTAATTCATATTGAGTGTTGTATCCGTCCTAAAACCGCTTTACTTTTGCTTAAATTCTGTGCATCTACATCCTGACACAACGTAATTACAATATATTTGAGTTTAAATGATCATCAGACTTTGATTATTTCTTCAAGGAAGCTTAATTTTTACCTTATGGAGGATGTAAACACCAAAAGATGTAGAATGAGATGTATAAGAATTGCTGCCTTTCTTTAATGCAAAAGTATTTAGCTCATAGTGTCTGCAATATAGCTGATATGAATGAAACATTCATTGATTTTGCAAAGAGAAGCAGACGAATTTTTCGATGTAGTTTTAAGCATAGAGTTAAATTACTTGGACCTCCATGGTTCTAAGTTCTTAAATAAAATAAATTATTATAGTTTTGTGATGAATGAAATAAATGGAAAAATGTTTATGAATGAAATGCTGCTTTTATACAGAGAGTCAGACGATTTATATTACGATGACGTCATATGAATAAATTTCATTTGTTTTCGATGACGTCTTCAAATATAATAAATTATTGTAGTATTATGATAATTTTAAAAATATTACCTAGGAATTTATTTTGTTTTAGAGATGTTTAAACCAGGCAATTTATATTTCAATGCCGTCATTTGAATGAAGATCATTTTTTTCGAAAATGTTTTGAGTTTTCAAATATAATAAATTAATGTAGTATTGTGATCATTTGGAAAATATTACCGAGGAATGAATCGTATTTTAGAGATGTTTAAACCAGGCAATTTATATTTCAATGCCGTCATTTGAATGAAGTTCATTTTTTTCGATGAAGTTTTGAATTTTCAAATATAATAAATTAATGTAGTATTGTGATAATTAAAAAAAATATTACCTATTAATGCATCGCATTTTAGAGATGTTTAAATAAAATTCTATTGAAGTTGGAAAGTGTTTCATAATCAATGTTTTATGCAGGATTTATATTTCTTGTTCTATTCGGTTCGAGGGTATAAACATCCAAAAGTGTCTACATCTTTCTCAACACTTAGTTTTCCCCGCCAGAGAATCCCCAACCATAGAAGTTATACACATCAAAAAATCTGATGTGGGCAACACATGACTTTCCTTATATAGTGCAATGAATTTACTACTTTTCCAGTTAAAAAAATGTTATTCATACAGTAGACACTTATATTCTTTCCAAGATATTGAATTTTCTTCAATTAGTCGTTATTTTTATTGATTTAGCGTCATTTTCATCCATTTGGCGAGATTTTTGCTAATCTGGCAACAATTTAAAAAAAATCGCCAAGTTGGCGACACTCCATTAAATTTGTCGCCAAAATCTCGCCAAGCGTTATGGACGGAGAAATAAGTTATTCTTACAGCAGGTAAATTACTATTGGCGTTCAAATAAAAATGTATTACTCAAAGTATCTTTTTCATGAATGGCACGAGCCAGATCCACGAGAATGATGTCACAAAATTTATCGCATGGTATTACATATGAAAAGTAAACAGGTTCTCAATAAGAATTTTTATTTTATTTTATATAACGTTTTGATAATTTTTTTGAAAAATGTGCAATATCTCGAGAACGGTCCATGTTAGAGTTCTAAAATTTATGTCAATCTTTTTTTAATGAAAAATTACATAAGGAATGTCTACTTGCATAACTTTATTAACGGTTTTGATTTTTTGACGATTTTTTCAAACTTTCACACGGAAATTTAATGGGGTTCTGAACATTCGATTGCGCATAAAAACAATAGGCTTTCAGTGTTTACGGATTGTGATTTTTGTACTAAATTTTGTTCGAATCGGTCCATTCGTTCGTCAGTAATCGTCTCCACAGGCTTACTGACACACACATACACACACATACTTTCACACACACACACACATACTTTCACACACACACACACACACACACAGAGACATCGCTTCAAAAATGTTTGATTCGTGATCAGGGATGCTTGAAATGTGCTCTCCCGTCAAAAACTCGATTTCGAATTTTCGAATCCGTCACAATATTTTCCATACACATTATGTATATAAGGAAAGTAAAAAGAAACTCATACTCAAATTCACAGATACGTCAGATACCCTACGATTGCACAAAATATTCCTGATGAAAACATACACCTGGTTTCGAAGGTTGTAAATCTCAGTTGTCTATTCCTTTTGCAGGACTTGAGGAATTGAAATTATTTGAATTTTATAACCCCATTCCTGCGCCATGGTGCTGTAACCCACACAAACTTCCTCTCGACCCGAATTTAAAATTCAAATGGGGACACCAACGTCATTCATTTGCATTCCATTATAGCTTGCTGGGTGAAAGAGCTTTTCAAACAAACCATGTACTAAAGGGAGTGGTATAATTCTAGTGTAAATTGCTTTATACGAAGCGAATGATAATGCGGATATTACATTCTCTATAAAGTGCTATAACATTCAGTTTTAAAGAGAGTTCAAATGGAATGATATTTACAGCGTATGTATGCACATAGAGGGTCTCTTAATATTTTTGCTAGTTAATTGTCTCTAGAATTTATTGAAAAAATTTCTGATGTGGGCAACATATGACTTTCTTTATATAATGCAATGAATTTACTATTTTACATTAAAAAATGTTATTCTCATAGTAAGATACTTATATTCTTTCAAAGATATTGAATTTTTTTGAATTAGACGTCAGTTTCATTGAATTAGCGTCATTTTTATCCATTTGGCGAATTTTTCGTTAATTTAGCGACATTTAACACATACACACAAAATTAAATTCGTCAAAATTGAAGAAAAATCTGATGTGGGCAGCAAATTATTTTCCTTATATAATGCAATGATTTTACTACTTTTAGAGTTAAAAAAATAGGTTATTCTTATAGTAGATACTTATATTCTTTCCAAGATATTGAATTTTCGTCAATGAGTCGTCATTTTCATTGATTTAGAGTCATTTTTATCCATTTGGCGAATTTTAATCCGTTAAATTCGTCGCCAAAATCTCGCCAGACGTTATGACCTAAGAAATAAGATATTCTTATAGCAGATAAATTAAATGACTATTGGCGTTCAAATACAAAAGTATTATTTAAAGTATCTTTTCTCGTGAACGGAACGAGTTAGATCCACGAGAATGTTGTCACCCAATTTATCGCATGATATTACATATGAAAAGTGAATATGTTTCCTAACAGTTAATATATTTCTTTTATTTATGGTACTTTTTGATAAATTTATTTGAAAAATGTGCAATATCTCGAGAACGGTTCATGCTAGCGTTCTAAAATTTATGTCAATCGTTTTCTAAGGAAAATTACATAAGAAATGTCTATTTGCGTAACTTTATTAAAGGTTATGATCTTTTGATGATTTTTTCAAAATTTTACTCGAAAAATTTGGAGGATTCTGAACATTCAATTGTGTTTTTAAACAGTAGGCTTCCAGTATTCCGGATTTGTATTTTTGTACCAAATTTCATTCGAATCGCTTCATTCGCTCGTGAGATATCGTCTCCACAGACTCCCTGACACACACACACATACTTTCACACGCACACAGACACATAGACACACACACACACACACACACACACACACACACACACTCACACACGCACATACATCACCTCAAAAATGATCAATTCGTGATCACGGATGCTTGAAACGTGCTCTCCCGTCGAAAACTGGAATTCGAATTTTCAACCCCGTCACAATACTTTCCTTATACATTATGTATATAAGGAAAGTGAAAATCGTAAAAAGAAAACACTAATAGCTAAATTTCACTATGAATTTGCCATTTAATAAAGTGTATTCGCTTAAACTATAGAAAAAAGTGCTATCATTGCAGTGGCTCAGTACTAATAGCAGCTGACGGTCACTAAATATAGCAACAACTTTTTATAGCAATCAAATATTTAAGCTCATGAAAAGAAACGCGTCTGATACGCGGGAGTAAAATCGCCTTTTTCCAAAAATAGAAACAACCCACCCCTAAATAGCATGTTAATTGAAGAAAAATTGGCTTATCTTCCGCAAACAACGTATTTTTGCTTTCCTTATATACATAATGTATAAGGAAAGTATTGTGACGGGGTCGAAAATTCGAAATCGAGTTTTCGACGGGAGAGCACGTTTCAAGCATCCCTGATCACGAATCAAACATTTTTGAAGTGATGTCTGTGTGTGTGTGTGCGTGCGTGTGTGTGTGTGTGTGTGTGTGTGCGTGTGAAAGTATGTGTGTGTGTGTGTGTATGAAAGTATGTGTGTGTGTCAGTGAGCCTGTGGAGACGATAACTGACGAACGAATGGACCGATTCAAACCAAATTTGGTACAAAAATCACAATCCGTAAACACTGGAAGCCTATTGTTTTTATACGCAATCGAATGTACAGAACCCTCCTAAATTTTTGAATAAAATTTTGAAAAAATCGTCAAAAAATCAAAACCACTAATAAAGTTAGGCAAATAGACATTTCTTATGTAATTTTTCATTAGAAAACGATTGGCATACATTTTAGAACGCTAACACAAACCGTTCTCGAGATATTGCACATTTTTTAAAAAAATTATCAAAAAGTCATATAAAATAAAAAAAATATATTTCTTATTGTGAAACATGTACACTTTTCATATGTAATACCATACGATTCTCGTGGATCATTCTCGTGGATATAGCTCGTTCCATTCATGGAAAAAGATACTTTGAGTAATACTTTTGTATTTGAACGCCAATAGTCATTTGTCTGCTGTAAGAATAACTTATTTCTTCATCCATAATAACGCTTGGCGAGATTTTGGCGACGAATTTGGCGGAATGTCGCCAACTTGGCGACTTTTTGAAATGTTGCCAAATTAACGAAAATCTCGCCAAATGGATAAAAATGACGCTAAATCAATGAAAATGACGACTCATTGTCGAAAATTCAATATCTTGGAAAGAATATTAGTATCTACTATAAGAAAAACCTATTTTTTTACTGTAAAAGTAGTAAATTCATTACATTATATAAGGAAAGTCATGTGTTGCCCACATCAGATTTTTTTACTTTCCCTGCAATATATGGTAATATATATTAATTTCCCTGCAATACAAGGTAATGTAAATTACTTTGTCTGCAATACAAGACAATGTATATTACTTTCCCTGCAATACAAGGTAATGTGTATTACTTTCCCTGCAATACAAGGTAATGAATATTACTTTCTTTGTAATATATAGTAATGTATATTATTTTCCCTGCAATATATGGTAACGTATAGGGAAAGTATTCAAATCATGTCGAAAATCGAGTTTTCGGCGGATCTACACGTTTTGGGATCTCTAGAACACGAAAAAACTATTTTTAGCGTGACGTCTGTGTGTGTGACTGTCTGTGCAATGTATGTGTCCATACTAATTCAAGAATTAATAGACCAAATTTCACAAAATTTGGTAGGTTAGTCACTTGTAAGTGACCCTGGTGTGATAAGATTTTGGTAGGATTCGGGAAAACACAACTTGCTTTTTTTGCAAAATAACCAGCAGAAATGTTAAAATCTACCTTAAAAAACTACGTATACATAAAAACCAACTCCATTACTCTAGGATTAGCCGTTCTAGCTATATTTTAGTTGTTTGCATTTTTGCTACGCCGTCTTTGACAATACGTACAGTTGCTAAATGAAAACGTAAATAGAATTAAAAGCGCAAATTCAGTGTAATTTCAAATAAGTATCCGTGCTATTTTGTGCAGTAAAACTCAATTTAATGAATTATTAAAGAAATAAATATTAAAGACTGCAGAAAGAGTCATGTTCTGCCCACATCTGCTCTTTATGTTTCCAAAACTTTCTTTAATCTCCAATTGGACCTCTCATGAAACCGCGAAAGAAACAAAATGTCTCCGGGGCTTAAAGACGCTAAAATTACTATTTACTATTCATAGCTAGTATTTTAAATAGCTAGTACATTTATGGCTAGTTATCCCCGATTCCTCTTCAGTCTTCAAAAGCGAACTAATTGCAATTGAGCAAGGTCTTAAAGTTGCTTTCAACGAAAACGGCTGTGGGGACCTCTGGATCCTTTCGGACAGCTGCAGCTCTCTTCAGCACCTCCGTAATTGGATTGCAGTTGGAGATCAAACTAGTATTTCCATCCTTCTCAAACTCAAGCTCATTTCAGAGTCCCGTGATGTTCATTTTCAGTGGATTCCATCCCACGTTGACATTTACGGCAATGAGCAAGCGGATGGACTGGCCAAGGAGGGTTGTGGCTGTGAGGCCAGAATATGTCCTCACATGAGGCATTTTTATTGCAATATTTATGGTGCATAACACCGGCGCCAGCCAGACTCGAGCTTTGTTAGCCGTTCTATGCACCATAAATATTGCAATAAAAATGCCTCATGTGAGGACATATTCTGGCCTCACAGTTGCCACTGTGGTCCTTCCTCTTCGGCCCTTACTTTTTCTGAACATCAATCCATGGTCAACTCTGAAATTCCGAGGGAGTGGAGGGTTCTTCCCAGCCATCACTGGTATGCGGGCAGAGAGCCGGGCTCTTCGTTCGTTCTCAATTGTGACAGAGCCTCTCGAACTGCAATATCCAGATTAGCAAGCGGCCACACAAAAGGTCTCTCGTTTTTTGAGGGCAGGAAGATTTTTGCAGTCTGCTCTAAATGTCAAGCTCAGCAGGCTTCTCCTGAACACATCCTGGACTGTCTGGGACTTTCCAGAGAGGACATATACTCTTCCCCCCTTCTGGTCCTCGACTTCCTTAGGGTCAATGGTCTAATGGCGAAAAGCGAAAGCTTCAGGCTACAAAAAGCGAAAGCTTCAGTCGTTAGAGAACGATCAGCGACTGATGAAGAAAACGAAAATGTGGCAGAAGGAGAGAAAGGACATGGCCAACGGCGAGAGAAGAAAATGAGGTGAAATGTTACAAGTGTTACATATTTCTGTCCGTCCGTTAAACTGCTCTAAATCTTCGGGTGAGCTAGACGGTCTGGCTTCTTCTTCAAGTATTAGATATATGATGATACTTAGTACTATGTATTTTTACTTTCTTTATATACACTAAAGTATAAGGAAAGTATTGTGACGGGGTCGAAAATTCAAATTCGATTTTTCGACGGGAGATCGCGTTTTAAGCATCCGTGATCACGAATTGAACATTTTTGAAGTGATGTCTGTGTGTGTGTGTGTGTGTGTGTGTCAGTGAGTCTGTGGAGACGATATCTGAGGATCGATTGGACCGATTCGAACGAAATTTGGTACAAAAATTACAATTCATAAACACTGGAAGCCTATTGTTTTTATACGCATGGAATGTTCAGAACCCCCTTAAATTTTCGAGTGAAATTTTGAAAAAATCATTAAAAAATCAAAACCTCTAATAAAGTTACGCAAATAGACATTTCTTATGTAATTTTTCATTAGAAAACGATTGACATAAATTTTAGAACGCTAACATGAACCATTCTTGAGATATTGCACATTTTTCAAAAAAATTATCAAAGAGTCATATAAAATAAAAAAAATATTTCCTATTGAGAAACATGTTCACTTTTCATATGTAATGCCATTCGATAAATTGGGTGACATCATTCTCGTGGATCTAGCTCGTTCCATTCATGAAAAAATATACTTTGAGTAATACCTTTGTATTTTAACGCTAATAATCATTTATCTGCTGTAAGAATAACTTATTTATCCGTCCATAACGATTGGCGAGATTTTGGCGACGAATTTTGTGGAATGTCGCCAACTTGGCGACTTTTTTAAATGTTGCTAAATTAACGAAAAACTCGCCAAATGTAGAAAAATGACTCTAAATCAATGAAAATGACGACTAATTGACGAAAATTCAATATCTTGGAAGGAATACAAATATCGACTATAAAAATAATTTATTTTTTTTAATGTAAATGTAGTAAATTCATTGCATTGTATAAGGAAAGTCATGTGCTGCCCACATCAGATTTTTTAAAATTGATTTTGATTCTTTTATTTGAAAGCGTGCCATGTCCCGGGAATGGTTCAAGTTAGCATTCTGAAGTTTATGTCATTCACTTTAGAATAAAAAGTTGCTTATAAAGTGTCATAAGGTAAAATTGTCCTTATAAAAAATTACCTGTATAGGACTTACCTATGATGCCGCCACTAAGGGTGGAGCATGTAAGCTCCCGGTTCTCAAGCTCGGACTACGAACACACAAAACATAAAGAAATACACAAGCTTAATTGCTCAATTTATTTTAATATTTTACTTAATAGTTATCTATTGTATCTGGAGTAACTATGCTATAATTAAATCAATTATTAAAAGACACATAATACTAACAATATTACATTAATATATATATATATTTACACACATAATAACTTTGACTTAAATTTCTTAAAAACAGTTTCCTTTAAACAATCGATAAAGAATAGTTCTTATAGTTCAATATTACGAACTCGTTCATATGGTCTACTCATACGAACTGGTAGTCAATTAATTTAATAATTGTTAAAGGTGTGCCTTCCGTGCTAATAGTGACAATTGAAAGTTGGTTACCTTTTCTCTTTGTGTTACGTGCATATTCGTGCTATTTCAATGATGTAGGAAAACCGTTACACATCTAACTGCACTCGCTACCATTTTATTGCTCACATTCTATAGACACTTTTCACAAACCCAAGAAAACATGATGCTGACTCGTTCGAAAGTTTTAAGTCGACTAAAAAACCTCAGGTGCGTCTAGGACGCTGTCGAAAAAAAATTGCATCTCCTGGAAAGTTCTAGAACATTCTCTCAAACCTTTTTCTTTTCACATTGTAGTGTCGTTGTTGATTCGTTGAAGTAAAGAAGGGGATGCGCTGCTTATTTATGTTTGTATTGCCATTGGCTCCCTCTGCAGCATTTAAATAGCTCATTAGCTAGGTTGGCATCCGCAATTGGAATTGCAAAATGGCTAGGTTGGCATCCGTAATTGGGTGGAAACATGTAATACAAATATTGTGTTACATGATATCCCCCCTTGCAGAGAGAAAATTTCAGCACACGGTAAACATTGCACTGAATACATATGTGTACACATTGCGGCCACTATGGAAATGTTGCTTTGATCCACTGCACATATATCTGTCACCGAAATGCAGATCACCGCATGTAAGACACACTATATTGTAACATGGAATTATCACGAGCACGGAAGACACCTTATTGTCACATGGAATTATCATGAGCACGGCAGAATGAGTCACCATCCTGTGACTTAACTTTCAAAGTTCCGGTACTTCAATATTTATATTTTCATTATGTTGCTTGTACACTTCAAATGAAGACTATCATAATTGTTATTTGCATTTCTATTTATATACAAGTTCACAACATTACATTAAAATATACGCAATTCATTACCTTGATTTCTCATTTTCACAGACGTAAATAATCTTTAGACAATTTTTTAGCTGTATATATTTCTTATTTGTTACAATGAATAACATATTATATATTTTTGTGTGTATAAATCATGACTCTTTTGAACACCATATTTATATCATATTACATCGCGGTATTTAAAATATCAAATATATCTACTCATTTCGCTACTCCAAACTACTGTGCATCTCATAATACGCACTTTCAATTCCCTCTTCGACTGCCCTTTCGTGTGACACAACTGCGCGGGAGGAAGGGAGAAAAGAAAAAAAAGAAAAAATTTTGCTTGACCCGTAGCTTTCCTCTGCTCCCCTCAACGCGTTTCTATGGCAACTGCGAATTTGTTGACCCCCACGGCGAGCCTTGAATGAGTGTCTTCATTGTTTGCAGAGCGCAAACTTACGTAAAAGGGATTTTAACTGCCTTTTGCATGTATCGCTAAAGATTTAATCGTTATCGTGCAACTTTGGCGGTAACCTCTTCTCAAGCGGGGGCTTTTAGACTGTCCGGTGGTGAATGTACGAGCTAACATTGACGTGGGATTTTCTGGCTGTATCTTTTAAGGAATTTATTTACACTTTTTCTTTCAAGTTCTTTTTTTGTATTCTTACTTATATTTATTCTACTTATCTTGTTAATAATTCTATTTAATTTGATATATATATATTTTTTTTTATTATTATTATCTTATGACCTTAACACAGATCTGACTGTTGAATTATTATTTTGATTTCATGTACTTTTAATTTATTGGATTTATTTATCCCTTGTTGCAACAACGCGTGATATATTATTTTATGTGTAGTATTATGAATATACCATGCTTTTGTTATGTTATTGATATAACTGACTTTATGTTCCCGTTTCAGCATAACTTTACATATTTATTTATTTAAATATATTCTTTCATATTTAATTTTATCTGTTATTTCTTTTTATTTCCAGTGATACTTAATTAATGCATTAATTTATTAATAATACTCAATCATTTATCATTTACATACAAATTTCTGCATTTTCCTAAATGTATTTTATTTTTATATACCGGCCGGTATTTTTAAATAACTATAATTGCCTGCAATTATAATTTTAAATTTTGATACATTTATTGTATGCTTACAATAGAATTCTTTTGTATTATTTTCGTACTATGCAGGGGAGATTTTCTCCGATGTTTATTTTTAGCCTATCTATTTATTTTGAAGGTGACTAGCTTTCGCCGTACAATGGCCATATATGGAGCTGTTACGCTGACTGTGACGGCTGGGAAATTAATCCTAGTCATTCAAGTTTTATTAATCCATATATGTAATTAACTTTTATTTTGCTTTTTAGATTGCGTGTTTTCGTAAAAGGTCTGTATACACTATTTATGCAATATATATTTATTAATTTACTAATTATTATTTACATCAGCTGTGAGTGTGTATTTTGACTTCACACATTTATTTATTTATTTATTTATGATTTTGCTTTTATTCTGTCAGCTTTTTATAAACTATTAATTAATAATTTTATGATTTTGAATATCCTGTACTTGCTTTTACCATGTTCCATGACTTTATTTTGCATTTTATTAATTATGTTATACTATTTTTTCAAGACCCGCACAAGAAAAGGGAAAAAAAAAAGATATCGTAAGGAATTCCATTCCATGCCTGCCATTCTAGAAAGACTTGATAAAATTTTGATGTCCATTCTGACTGTTACCACCTTTCGTTTTCAAGCAAGACAAATTGCAAGTAAGTGACATTTAATTATCTCTTCTCCTTTTTTCTTCTAACACCTTAGTTTATTTTATTTTAGAACATTGAGGGGGTATTGTATGTATTATTTATCACTTCTACATATTTTTTCTGATATTTATTGCTCTATTCATAAAATGCATCCATACATAAATGTTTATTTATTACCTATATTTTATTTTATACTCATATTTACAAAATCCTCATATTTACAAAAAAAAATTATCCTCATATTAATTTTACAAATATGTTATTCTCATATTTATTTTACAAAATATATTATCCTCATATTTGTTTTATAAAAAATATTATCCTCATATTTATTTTACAAAACTACCTTTATTTCATTATTAATTTTTTTTTAAATTATACATTTAATGCCTTCATTACCGTTACACTAATATAACATATTTTGCGTTTTCGCACATAAAATTTTCACATTAAATTTTTATCATTATATATTATTTTGCTTTCGAATACTATTTTTTGCGTGTCCTCAGATTATAACGTCTCGGACTCTGATAATTATGATTATTGGCGTTATATTCTTTGTTTACATGCGATTGACTTCTGTCAACAGTTCGCCGTGTTTGTTTATTTTGTAAATACTTTTTACGCGGCTCTGCTTTATATAATTTATTCGCGTGAACAACTATCCATTTTTTATTTGGATCGTTCATAGGTGTGATAGCGTAATTATTGTTACGGATCACCTTTACGATGCGATATGGCCCTTGAAATTTTTTTTGTAATGCTGTGGTGGGTCTCAGGTTTTTTAAGTACACAATTTGTCCTTTTAATAATTTCTGCTGTCTAACTCTTTTAAAAATTCTTTCTTGGCGACTTTGGGCTTGAATTTGTTTTCGTTTTGTATATCTATTAATTTTTTCCGCTAAAGTAAGCGCTTCACTGACGTCATTATCATATTCAGTTTTAGTTAAATTCGGACTGTCATCAGGGTCCGCTATTTCCAGATTATTTTCTCCGGGTAATTTCAAATCTCTGGTAAGAAACAAAATAGCGGGACTGTGGTCTATATTTGCTCTGGGTGTTGCATTATGAAATAATTTTACATATGGCAAGACTTTGTGCCAATTAAATGTTTGGTCAGCCATTGCTTCCAAAGAATTTTTTATTCCTAAGTGGCTTCTTTCTAAAATTGCATTTGAGCTAGGTTTGTAAATAGACGTATATTTTATTTTTATACCATGTTGCTCTGCGAATTTTTTAAATTCTTCGCTTTTTAGTTGTCTCCCATTATCACATAAAATCCAATTTGGTACTCCGTTTGAAGCTATCCAATTTGTTACTACCTGTAATACACTCGCAGTTGTAATATTTCTCACGGGTACTGCCTCCAAGAATCTCGAGTAATGGTCTATCATCGTTATGATGTACTCGTGCTGTCCGTTACTTCTCGGTAGCTTCCCTACAATATCTAATGCCACCGTGTGATTTTGTTTACATGGACGTGGGACACGTTGTAATGCCATTGGTCTTATAGCCTTATTTTTGTAACATAAGCATGCATCACATGATGCGCAAAAATTCTTTACATCACTGTATGCCCCTTTCCAGTAATACTTTCTATTCAGAATTTGATATGTTTTTTCTACTCCAAAATGCGGTGTATGAGCTAACTCAATAACTGCGAATTTTAGACTGAGAGGTATTAGAATTCTGTCCTTTTGCATAGGATTTCTGATATTTCTAGCAGTCTTTATCATAATTAATCCTGTATTTACATCTCTATAGTATTTATTTACATATTTTGGCTGTTTAAATTTTGCATTCAGTCCGTTAATAATTTTCTTTATCTCTCTATCTTTTGCTTGCTCTTCCAAAATTTTGGCTATCGTTATCGCGCTGTCATTAGCAATAATGTTATTTATTAATTTAGTCTTAGTTTGTTCAGAAAAAATTTGTCGCGACATAAAATCACTGGGATTATCTTGTCCTTTAATGTATTTTATATCGAAAGAATATTGTTGTAAATTTAATAACCATCTTGCGATTAAATCAGAATTTTGATTTTCTAAGTGTATGTAGTGAGTTAAAGCTTTAGAATCAGTAAATACCGTAAAATGCGTACCATATAAAAAATCTTTGAAATGTATTATAGCGTCGTGAATTGCTAACAATTCTAGCTTCATGCTCGGATATTTCTTTTCACTGTCTGAAAGTTTCCTGCTATAATACTCGATAGGATGAAAATTTCCATTCACTGATTGAAGTAAAATTCCTGACGCGGCTACTTTTGAACAATCAGTCGACAAAAAGAACGGCTTTGACATATCAGCTGCCTTGACTACCGGTTTCGATAAAATCGCGTTTTGCAATGTTACAAACGCTTCTTCGCATTTCTCCGTCCACATAAATTTCTTATCCTTCTTTGTTAACTCAATTAATGGATTGCATAGTTCAGAAAAATTTGGTATGATCTGCCTAAAATAATTACATAAACCTAAAAATGATTTTACTTTTTTTACTGTCGTTGGCACAGGGAAATTCGTTATTTTTTGTACATTATCATCTGAAGGTGTTATGCCTTCCTTACTTATCTTAAATCCTAGAAATTTAATGTTCTCTTTACACATTTGTAATTTTGAAGGGTCAATGGTTAAACCAAATTTACCTAATCTCGAAAATACCGTTTTTAATTTCTCCAACATTTTCTCGAATGAATTTGCGGCAATTACAATATCATCTAAATAAAATTCAATTTTCTGATCTTTTAAATCTCCTAAGCATTTCATCATTAGTAATGAGAAATATGCTGATGAGTTTTTTGCCCCAAAAGGTAATCTATTAGGTCTATACGAGCCATCATTTGTTATGATATTTAATCGGAAACTATCCTCCGGTTTGATTTTTATTTGGAAAAACGCGGACTTTAAGTCTATCACCGTGTACAATTTGTGGCCTGCGATGTTGTGCAGAATGTCGCTGATTTTACCAATATTTACGGGCAGTAATTCAGTAATTTGATTAAGTAGCCTGTAATCTACGGCTAAACGATATTTTTGTTCTTTATTGGCATCATTACTATTAATACTGGCTTTCTTCTTTATCAATAAGCATGGGAACGCATAATTACTTGTAGATTTTTCTATAATTCCAGCTTCACACAATTGTTTGATTTCACCTTCTAGTACAGGTTTTAACATTTTTGGCAAGGGATAAGGTTTACACTGAATTGGGTATTGGTGTAGTAAATTAAATTCCGGTACTATTTCTTCTGTCATTCCCAGCGTTTTGTATGATTTCGCAAATACATCATAATTTTGCAACAGTAATTTTAGCAATATATGTTTTTCATTTTCTTGTAAGTGATCTAGTTTAAAATCTTGCGGTGTTAATTCCGCTTTTCGTAACGCTGAAATGTCCATTTTTTGTGGATCATTTAAGCTTTCGATATTGTTAATCTGTAAAATTTTATCAGTATCATGTTTCTCTTCACAAATTTCAAACTGCGGTGTTACAGTACCAAATATCATATTTTTATTTAGATGAATCTCTTCTTCTGTTTTATTTGTTATTATAGTAGAAATATATTTTCTATTATTTACATAATGTATAGAATTTTGAGTATGTAAATCTTTCATTGAGTTTGTAATATTTAACAATACATCCTTATCTTCAAAATAATTTTCGCTTAATTTTAATTTTATTGATTTTGTTTCTTGAGGGAGTAATTTAATTTTATGCGCTAAGCTTGCATTTAAGCATTGAATATGTTCAACTCTTGTATTATTATTTTCTGGTTGCTGTGCTTTTTTCTGATTTTTGTCTTGAAATGGTATAGATATGGATTCTTTGAGAAACTTTAATATTAATTTATTTGTGTCAATTATGGCATGATGATTTTTGAGAAAATCAAATCCTAAAATAATTTCATAAGGGGTGTTATTTAATTGTTTAGTTATGAAAAAAGAATTTTTGCATCTTTTGTTTTCAATTTTAAAGCTAAAGCTGATACATTTTGAAAATTGAATGTTTTCTTTGGTCATAGTCTGTATTTTTATTTGTCTAGATAAATAGTTAATTTTAATTTTATTTTTGATTTTTTGAAATATTTTATCTGATAATAAACTGACACTTGCGCCACTATCTATGAGAGCCACTGTTTTTATTTTCTCTAAATTTATGTTAATCATTGGCAATGCGTCACTCTGTCCATATGTTGAATTCAGTAAATGTTCATTTAAATTTTGTGCATCCTTATTAATTTTGCTTGCAATTTTATGGGATCTCGAATCCTTATTTGATGCCTTATAACTTTCTATATGTCTTTTATTTCGAGGTCCCTTTCTTAGTTTAAATATTCATTATTCTGATATTGCCTATGATTGCTTTCATAATGTGGTCCATTATTCTGATATGATCTTCTGTTATTACTTTGAAATTGTCTGTTGTTATTTCCTGCACGCCGCCGTATTCCCTGGTTATTTATGAAATTACCTCTTCTGAAATTCGCCCTACTATAGTGTGCATAATTATTTTGAATAGTGGGTCTTTGTTGAAAATTGGTAGTTTCCTGAATGTTATTTCCATTTGTCATCGCCCTTTTTAAATTGTCTTGTACTTTATGAAGCATATAGCATTCGGACATCCAGTGATTGTTACGACCACACGCTATAGAGAATTTCTGTGGCGGGTTTTCTGCAGTATTTTCCGTTTTTACATGATTTATTTCCAGATTCTCACTTATTTTATTTTCTACATCAATACTATTTACACAATCATTTTGTTCCTCCAATGCGGATTCTATTACTTCAGCTATTCTCACTGCTTCCTCAAAAGTTTTCGGATCATTTTTTTTTATTTCTGTTCTTAAATCTTCTCGAACTATTTGCAAAAATTTAGTAAGTTTAATTTTCTCTGTAATTTTTTTTACATTTGCGTCCATTGTTTCATCTACTTCTAGAAAAATCATCGCCTGGTTTTCGATTTCTTGTGCAAGCTCCTTAATTGTCATATTTGGTAAATGTTTCAGATTGTTAAAATTGTTGTGTTTTTGCACTAATGTTTGTTTCCTTTCAAATTTGTTTTTTAATAACTCCATTAATTTTTCATATGATTTTTCTTTTTGCAGGGCAATATTTTCTGCTAGAAATTGTTGAGCCTTTCCCTTTAATCTTGATTTGACAATTATAATTTTCTCTTGTTCGGACCATGATGTTAACTCCGCTATTTCCTTAAATTGTATGATAAAGAAATTGACATTATTTTCCTTTTGTCCATCAAATGATGGCAACATCTGCATAATTGGCAACTATGTATTTTGCTGCGCTTGATTTGCGGGCATCTGTATCTGGATCGCGTTATTTGCCGAACTATCTGTTACTCTGTTATTTATATGTACCTCCTGCTGTATATTATCGATAATTGGAGCATCTTGCCTCGATCTTTTACTTATTTGCCTAGTTTTATTCGGCGCCATGATTTAATACACTGTTATACAATTCTGACTCTATATTAAATATTTATGCTAATACATACATATATACACAATAATATAATACATATTAAAATTATCATTTTCATGCATATTCTTATCGTTCTACTGAGTTATATCTCATTATTGAATTCATTGTTAAATTCAATATTACATTCCACTTATTATTAAATTCACTTTTATATTCAAACTCATTATTAAATTTAATATTATATTCAAACTCATTATTAAATTTAATATTATATTCAAACTTATTATTAAATTTAATTTTGCCTTTTACTTATATATTTTACTTTCTCTTATGAAAATTAATTCTCTCCGAGCTTGACCACATACGGCACCAATTCGCGCGGCGACATCATGTCATAAGGTAAAATTGTCCTTATCAAAAATTACCTGTATAGGACTTACCTATGATGCCGCCACTAAGGGTGGAGCATGTAAGCTCCCGGTTCTCAAGCTCGGACTACGAACACACAAAACATAAAGAAATACACAAGCTTAATTGCTCAATTTATTTTAATATTTTACTTAATAGTTATCTATTGTATCTGGAGTAACTATGCTATAATTAAATCAATTATTAAAAGACACATAATACTAACAATATTACATTAATATATATATATATATTTACACACATAATAACTTTGACTTAAATTTCTTAAAAACAGTTTCCTTTAAACAATCGATAAAGAATAGTTCTTATAGTTCAATATTACGAACTCGTTCATATGGTCTACTCATACGAACTGGTAGTCAATTAATTTAATAATTGTTAAAGGTGTGCCTTCCGTGCTAATAGTGACAATTGAAAGTTGGTTACCTTTTCTCTTTGTGTTACGTGCATATTCGTGCTATTTCAATGATGTAGGAAAACCGTTACACATCTAACTGCACTCGCTACCATTTTATTGCTCACATTCTATAGACACTTTTCACAAACCCAAGAAAACATGATGCTGACTCGTTCGAAAGTTTTAAGTCGACTAAAAAACCTCAGGTGCGTCTAGGACGCTGTCGAAAAAAAATTGCATCTCCTGGAAAGTTCTAGAACATTCTCTCAAACCTTTTTCTTTTCACATTGTAGTGTCGTTGTTGATTCGTTGAAGTGAAGAAGGGGATGCGCTGCTTATTTATGTTTGTATTGCCATTGGCTCCCTCTGCAGCATTTAAATAGCTCATTAGCTAGGTTGGCATCCGCAATTGGAATTGCAAAATGGCTAGGTTGGCATCCGTAATTGGGTGGAAACATGTAATACCAATATTGTGTTACATAAAGTGATTATTTTTTTAACATTATTAAATGTTCTGATATTTTTTATGTAAAAAAAGGGCTGAGACAGGGAGATCCACTGTCAACTGGTCTGTTCAACTTGTGCTTGGAATATGTAATCCGAAAAAGCAATTTTGAACCCAGAGGGACAATTTTTAACAGAACTTGCCAAATTTTTGCATTTGCAAATGAGCTAGTTTTGCTGAGCAGAAACCAAAGGGCACTCTGTTATTGTTGTTCTGATCTGCATTTGTTTTCAAGGGAAGTTGACTTAAGTGTAAATGACTCAAAAACTAAGTATATGGTAAATACTAGAAATAGTGAAAGATTTCAAGGTGTTACACTTTTTGACTGTGAAGGAATAAACTTTGAAAGAGTTAAGGAATTTAAATATTTGGGTTCACTTGTTACTGATAATAATGAGATTAAACTAGAAATAAGAGCAAGAATTTCTTCTGGAAACAGGTGTTATTTGGCCTTGCAGAAACTGTTGAGGTCAAGCTATGTAAATATTAAACCCAAAATACTCATCTATAAAGTGATAATAAAACCAATTGTTCTATACGGATCGGATACTTGGACTTTCATTAAAAGAGATACCGATTTTGGGGGAATATGGGAAAAAAAATTCTACGGAGAATTTTTGGAGTAATATGTGAAGATGGACATTGGAGGAGTAGAACAAATAGGGAGGTTTATGAGAGATATTAAGAGATTGATATTGTTACAACTATAAGGAAAACAAGAATTCAATGGATCGGACATATGATGAGGATGGGGGAGAGGGGGAGAAGAGAGTTACTAGAAGGCTTTTGGAGGGAAACCCAGGAGGGTCAAGATCCCGAGGAAGACCTAGGGTCAGATGGAAGGAATAGGTAGAGAAGGATTTGAAATTGCTTGGTATTAGCAATTATAAGAGGAAAGCGGCCAATAGAAAGGAATGGGCAAAACTCTTAAAGGAGGTCAAGGCCCTACAAGGGCTGTAGTACCATGATGATGATGATATTTTTTATGATTTAAAAAAAAATCGTTTTAAATATTTGGAACTTTCTAAAGTTTGATCACAATTTATATCATGAAACGTAATAATCATGGTCGTAATCATGAATCATGGTCATAATATTTGTGCGAAATTAGTTTTGAAACGCTCCATTTGTTCGTGAAATATCGCATCCAAAGACTCACACATACTCAAATTTAGATACACACACACCTATATCTAGACATTACTTCAAAAACGTTCGTTTTGAGTTCAGGAATGCTTGAAACGTGCTCTTCCGTTAAAAATTTCAATTCGAATTTTTTACTCCGTCACAATACTTTCTCTATACATTATGTATGTAAGGAAAGTAAAAAGACGATTTATACATTGTGTATATATTAGTTTTCAATTTTTCTTCGGAAACCAACTGATTTATAAAATGTATTCCTCTTGATAGTTTCACTATAGTTTTAGTTTAGAATTCTGATTTCCCGCCATAATTTTAGGCAGATTCATTTAGTCTCAAAATAAAGAACATCGATTCTACAAATGTTTCATGTTGTTGATGCGAATATCCATTTGTTCCCTGAGATCGCAAAGACTCAGGTGCGTCTCCCACGCAAAGGAATAGATGCAACGCAAACTTTATTTGACAGTTAGAACCCTCAAATTCCCAATAACCCATATATTATAAATTCATATGGAATAGCATTCACTTTTACCATTCGAAACTCCCTTCAGTCTGTCGTGTGTAAAGATTGCATTCATTGATTTTGTACTAGAAAATTGGAGCGATGATATGGTGTGTTTTATTATGTTGCTGTTGCGGCGAATATTCTGGCGACATTTTTGGCGAATAAGCATCATTCAAAATGGTGTTAAACTACTCTAAACCTTCAGGTGAGCTAGCTGGACGGTCTGGGGTTTTCTTCAAGTGTTACATATATGATGATACTACTGTTCATATGTATGTATATTTTTCTATATATTTATTTGAGAAACGCGCGGTGTCTCAAGAACGGTTTAAGTTAACATTCTGTTATTCGTTTTGGAATAAAAAATTACGTATAAAATTATTATTTATTTAACATTATTGAATGTTCTGATATTTTTTATGATTTAAAAAACAATCGTTCGAAAATTTGGGGATCTTCTAAACATTTGACCTCTTTTAAATCAAGAGAGTTTTAAAATTTTACGGTCGGAATAATCGACCATTCAAAACTCTCCATTTGATCGTGAAGTATTGCATCCAAACACTCACGCACACACACACATACACGCACACGCCCATACATACACACAAGACACCACATCAAAAACGTTCGTTTTGAAACATGCTCTTCCGCTAAAAATTCCAATTCGAATTTTCCACTCCGTCACAATACTTTCTCTATACATTATACGAGTACTATGTAGGTAAGGTAAGTAAAGTGATAATTTATACATTGTGTATATGACATTAGTTTTCAATATTTCTTACGAAACTAACTCATTTATAAAATGTATTTCACTTGATAATTCCACGATAGTTTTAGTTCATAATTTTGATTTCCCGCCATAATTATTAGGCAAATTCATTTAATCTCAAAGTAAAGAGCCTCAATTCTACAAATGTTTCATGTTGTTGGCAAGGATATCCATTTATTCCCAAAGATCGTAAAGACTCAGGTGCATCTCCCACGCAAAGGAATAGATGCAGCGCAAACTTTATTCGACAGTTAGAATCCTTAAATTCCCAATAACCCATATATTCTAAATTTGTATGGAATAACATTCACTTTTACCATTCGAAACTCCCTTCAGTCTGTCGTGTGTAAAGATTGCATTCATTGATCTCGCTAGAAAATTGGAGCAATAATATGGTGTGCTTTATCATGCTGCTGCTGCGGCGAACATTTTGGAGATATTTTTGACGAACTAGTATCGTTCGAAATGGTGTTAAACTACAATAAACCTTCGGGTCAACAGGATGGTGTGGGTTCTTTTTTAAGTGTTACATATATGACGATACTTACTACCGTTCATTTTTATGTATTTTTTTTATACATTTATTCGAAAAACCTGCGATGTCTCGAGAACGGTTTAAGTTAGCATTCTGAAGTTTATGTTATTCACTTTAGAATAAAAAATTGCATATGAAATAATTATTTAACACTATTGAATGCTTTGATATTTTTTATGATTTAGAAAATAATCGTTCGAAAATTTTTCGATCTTCCAAAGTTAGATCGCGTTTTAAATCAATAGATACGGTCGTAGTAATTGTACCAAATTCCATTCGAAACTCTCTATTTGTTCGAGAAATATCGCATTCAATGACTCACACAAACACAAATTTGCACACGCACATACACAAATACACACACATACACACAGACATCACTTCTAAAACGTTCCTTTCGATTTCAGGAATGCTTGAAACTTGCTTTTCTGCAGAAAATTCCAATTCAAATTTTTCACTCCATCACAATACTTTCTCTATACATTATATACCTGTAAGGAAAGTAAAATGATCACTTATACATTGTGTATATGTGATATTAGTTTTCAATATTTCTTACGAAATTAACTCATTTCTAAAATGTATTTCTCTTGATAATTCCACGATAGTATTAGTTCAGAATTTTGATTTCCCGCCATAATTATTAGACAAATTCATTTAGTCTCTAAATAAAGAATGTCGATTCTACAAATATTTCATGTTGTTGACACGAATATCCATTTATCTCCAGAGATCGCAAAGACTCAGGTGCATCCCACGCAAAGAAATAGATGCAACGCGAACTTTATTTGACAGTTAGAATCCTCAAATTCCCAATAACCCGTATATTCTAAATGCATATGAAATAACATTCACTTTTACCATTCGAAACTCCCTTCAGTCTGTCGTATGTAAAGATCGCATTCATTGATTTTGCACTAGAAAAGTATAGCAATGATATGTGCTTTATCATGTTGTTGTGGCGACGAGCATATTGGCGATATTTTTTGGCGAACGCGTATCATTCAAAATGTCGTCAATTAATGGAAAGGACTATTATTGAAAATGTAAGTAGACATATATTTTATTGGTGCCGTTCAGATATGGAATGATTAAAAGTCTTTTAAGAGCGCAAAAGTAACTGCTTAGAGAATAAGTTTTAAGGTAAAAAAAAAGTTCTTAAGCACTCCAACAACTTTGTAAGGAAAGGGCTACTAGTGTACACGTTAGGTCTATCTATAGTAAAGTGATCATGCGAATAAAATAGATTTCAGAGGTCCCAGCAAAGAATTAAAAAGTTAGGATAACTTAACAACGCAAAAAAATCTGATGTGGGCAGCACATGACTTTCCCTGCAGACTTATATCCACGTTCTCTTTATTTCAATTAAATTTATTTCACTTTTAATTCAATTTCCGTTCTCATTCGGTAACCGGACTTATTTTCAAAGGTGGCGTAGAGAAAATACGGAAAACTAAAATATCTCGAGAACGGCTAGTCCTAGTGTAATGGAGTTAGTCTTATTAATTTCGACGTTAAAAATTACGTATTAAACGAGCATTTAATGGTTATATTTGAGTATAGCTAGTTCTTTAGTTTAGATTTTGACGATTTTTGCGGGCCATTTTGCAAAAAAAGGCAGGTTATTTTTTTTTTTAATCGTACCAAAATCTAATCAGCACCAGGGTAACCTACAGGTGACTGATCTACCGAATTTTGTGAAATTCGGTCCAGTAGTTTTTCAGTTAGAGTGGATACAAGCTTTTGCGGGTCATTTCGCAAAAAAAGGCGGGTTCTTTTATTCCAAATCGTACCCAAAACTAATCAGCACCAGACTCGCCCACAAGTGACTTACCTACCAAATTTTGTGAAATTCGGTTGATTAGTTTTTTAGTTAGAGTGGATACAAAATCTGCACAGACAGACAGACAGACACACACACACACAGACACACATACAGACACACAGACAGACTTACAGACAGACACACACACAGACGTCACGCTAAAAATGGTTTTTTCGTATTCTAGAGGTCTCGAAACGTGTAGATCCGTCGAAAACTCGAGTTGTGATTTTCGGCATGATTCCAATACTTTCCATATACATTACCATGTATTGCAGGGAAAGTAAAATAGCAGAAAATTGCCAATTACAAAATTTTAGACCATTGTCTATTTAGTAGGAATTGTCACTAGGAACGAACAAAACTCATATAGGGAAGGTAATAAGTAGTTATATTTAATCGGTTGCTAGATGTGCAGCCACGCTATAATATTATTAAATGTTACCGAATAATTCACGAGCGTATGCAATTAATGTCAGTGACATACATATAGCCATCTGTGCTATAAAAGGGAGGCCATATACTAGATTCTTGTGCAGATAAGTGATGTTTATTGCATCATTTTTAACACTTTACGATATAGTTGAAAAGTATTTATGACTTTGTTCATTCTGTCTGTCTGTCTGTCTGTCCGTTAGCACGATAACTGCCGTGAAAATGACTTTATCAAAATGAAAGTTTAGTACGTTTTTCAGACGGTCTGTGGGACCTATGGGAATATAAATGAATAAGATCACCCAATTAGTTTTGGATTGAACCCGGGTTGAAAAAATGAAATACATTGAACCCTATGGGACCTAATTTTTCAAACATTTTTTAAGCGAATTTAAAATTCACAAATTTCTTCGAAAATTTTAGAACATATCCAAATTATCCCGTAAAATATATAAAAAAAATTTTAGTAAAATATGTTAAATAGTTTTTAAATAAAAATTATTTAATATAGGGAGAAAAAAAATTCAATTAAATTCTGAGTCTTACTATATCTTCCAGAAAGAGAAAAGAGATATATTATATAATAAATATCTTTCCAAAAATTGAATTATTTATATGTAAGAGAGGCGGTCTCACATTTTAAAATAAATATGGTAGACAACAATTTTTCAAATTTTTTAAATAAAATAAATTATTATAGTATTGTGATGAATGAAACGATTGGAAAAATTTTTATGAATGAAATGCTGCTTTGATAGAGAGGCGATTTATATTTCGATGACGTCATTTGAATAAAGTTAATTTGTTTTCGATGAAGTTTTCAAATATAATAAATTATTGTAGTATTATGATAATTTGAAAAATATTACCGAGGAATGTATCGCATTTTAGAGATGTTTAAACCAGGCAATTTATATTTCAATGCCGTCATTTGAATGAAGTTCATTTTTTTCGATGAAATTTTCAAATATAATAAATTAATGTAGTATTGAGATAATTTTAAAAATATTACAGAGGAGGAATGTATCGCATTTCAGAGATGTTTATATAAAATTGCATTGAAGTTGGAAAGTGTTTCATAATAAATGCTTTATGCATGATTGATCTTTCTTGTTAAATAATAGAGACATTCGTCATTATCCATATTGCGTTACATAAATGAACTTTTCAAAGCATTTATGGTCGAGTCCTACTCATTGGATAGTTCTGCACAGCTTCTAATTAGCTTTTTTTCGTCTATTTTATTCTGATTCTCAGATCGTTATCAAAATATATCTAATCTTCACTGATGGCGTTTTAATCACCGCTATTCGATCGGGATTGGTCACTTTTCTATAAATAGACCTAACGTTTACAGTCATGGACCCTTCCTTACAAAGTTATTTGGGAACTTAAGGATTTTTCTCGAAACACTGTACGTTTATTTATACAAGGTAGGATCAAAATGTTCGGAGACTGTGCTAATATCTCCAACCCTGATTGGATGAGATGAGAACTATTTTACCGTGGCGTAGAGGCACATGTGACGCCAGATGTGCAAAGGAAGAAGTAGGTCCGTAGTGCAGGGTTTCTCCTGACACTGCGTGTCAGTGAACTGTAGTCGTTCGTGTTCGTCGAAAATGGATAACAGGTGCAATGTTTCTGTCGGCGATTTCCCCAAACGCTGGCAGAATATGATATTCGCACGTTGTTCTTTAAATACCATATCCATTTTCGACGAACGCGAACGACTACAGTTCCCTGACCGGCAGTGTCTGGAAAGCATCTGCTTCTTCCTTTTCACATCTCGCGTCACATGTGCCTCTACGCCACGGCAAAATAGTTCCCCTCTCCTCCAATCAGGGATGGATATATCAGCACAGTCTCCGATTTTTTTTATCCTACCTTCTATAATTCGCAATAACTACACTCTAAGACGGTTACAGAAAATTATTATTTATGCAATTAAATTATATACAATTATTAAAATATATATTTTTAAATATTCATATTTATATTTTAAATAAATATATTTTTAAATATTTATACAATGTTATTTATGCAATTAATTATTCATACAATTGTTAAAATTTGTCCAATATGTACAGTATTGAATAGATATATAATATATGCAGTATAAAAATAACCATCTAATTTTTGAAAGTTAAAAAATCAACTTCACTCATTATAATATAAGATTAATTATATATTAGATATCCTATATTTCAATTCTTTTCGATCTGCAGAAAACTCATTTAAAAAATGTATTTCCCCTGATAATAGCATGGCAGTTTTAGTTCAGAACTTTGATTTATCTCTATAATTGTTATGCAGATTTATTTTCTAAATAAAGATCATTGATTCTATAAATGTTTAATGTCTTTTATAAAAATATTTATTTGTTGTCAGAAATCGCAAAACACCTCCCACTCAGGAGTAAAGCAAGCTTGAATTTTATTAGATTAATAGAAACCTGAAGTTCCCAATTTATGCTAATAAAAGGAAGAATCTGTCTGTTCGTTTGTCTGTCTGTTTGTCCGCGACGCAGTGCGATATCTATCACATTTACATATCTGGTATTTTTTAAACATACGTGAAATAATGCGCCTTGAAGGCCTTTTTTTCAAATTTTTGACAAGATTTTTTTAACAAAGTCTAAAATCAGCTAATTTCCATCTACCGAAACGATCAAATGTCACATTTTCTTCTATAGGTCTTGAATCCTTTATTTATTTATTCTTTTGTTTTGCGGAGAGCTCTTTCATTTTCGAATAGCGCACGTGGGAATTTGGCGATGGTTTAGAATTTGAAGAAAATTGAGTAGTCTTATCTGTAAAGGTATTATTTAAGTAGCGGGCGTTTATTTACTACCTCAGCAAAGTCTGGTACTTCGTTCTAGCAACTCATATATTTTAAATGCAAAAATGAGACATTTACTTATTTTTCACTCATTAACATTGGGCAAGAAAATTGGTACAAAGATATTATGCATTTTACAATGGTGTTGTGATGTGCTTTTGTAATTTATTTGGCGAACCAGAATCGTTCAAACTAGTGCTAAATAATAAAGAAGGAATATTTTACTTAAAAATGTAAGAAGCCATTTCTTTTATTGGAGCCATTTGGATGCAGAATGAATAAACATTTTTTCAGTACATAAAATCAACTAATACGACGGTAAGTTTATAAGTTAAATTATATGTAAATGACGAAAAATATTCAATAAATATACTGATAAAATATTAGCTGATTCAGCTGCGAAAATTTTGTATCTGGAATTGAGCGTTTCATTCATCGACTGATATTTGATGCATAATATTCTGCCTCCGCTTTGCCATTAAGCACTATTACAGATTTTAGATTTACAAATGAAGCACTATTGCAGTTTTTAGATTTGCAAATGAAGCACTATTACATTTTTTTTAGATTTACAAATGACCTATCATGTTGTGAGAACCCGTCACACTAACCTCGTGCTAGGAAACAAGAGCGCAATATTCCGATAATAAACCATATGTGCTGCAGATACAAATGGTGGTAAAAAGGCCGTTAGTTGTAAAGATAATACAAAGTTGGATTAAGTTTAGCATTTAAACAGGATAGTCATAAACAAGAGCAAAAATGCAGCGCTGTCCATGGATTGGTAGATGCTTTTTACACAAAAATTTATTTTGACGGGAATATTTTAGGCAAGACATTCCATATTTGGTCTTATTACTGACTACTCTATTTAAGTTCCATACTTGATCAAACTACTTTTGATCTTTACACCTTTCATTGTTAAGTACTTGATTAACTAATTGTAACGCTCATTTTTAGCGGTCGGATTGCGAAATATTTTGCGGTCATATGAAGTTGCCCTGGTGCACCACGGCGGCGAATCACATTACATTGTAAATTGACACCTTAGCATCCATGCCCGCAGGTGGGATTCGAACCCACAACGCGAGAGTCGAGAGTGCCCGAGAAAGGCTTGACTTATATCTCTCAGCTAACGGGCCGGCGTGATCTTTACAACTATATGAGCATGATTACCAACATTATACCTGCAGTAAATATGACTTTTTATCCGTGTTAAGTATCCGTAATCCATTCAACCAAATATCAATCTTTTTCATCGTTTTAATGACAATTCTGTATTTAATTTATTATTATTTTGTTGTATTATCAGTTTGTTGGGAGAGAAGTAAAATCATCAGAATTTTAATTTAGGAAGAGTTCTGTGCTGCCAACCCCAGATTCTTTTTTATAAATTTCTACACGAAACCTTTTCCCCTATGTTACTAATTTACCACAAAATCTTGCATCACTGTTACAGTTCATTTATTTGCTATCTGGAGCTAAAAAGTTCTACAAATATCGATACCAGTTCACCGATGATGGTCGTTACACTAGAATTCATGTGATTGCGTGTGATTTTATATCTATGAGATACGCAAAATAAGTCTTATTAAGGATACCTTGGCAAGCGGAAGTGACGAAAAATGTGGTTTTATGCTTTCACGGAAATCAATGATCAAAAATGCAGCAAACAGATATTTTAATTTTTTTTCTGCCTAATTATGGTAAAGATATGTTTCGTGAGTAAATAATAGGTAAAATCATTTCATTATTATTTGTATTACTTTCCTTATATACATAATGTATAAGGAAAGTATTGTGACGGGGTCGAAAATTCGAATTCGAGTTTTCGACGGGAGAGCACGTTTCAAGCATCTCTGATCGCGAATCAAACATTTTTGAGGTGATGTCTGTGTGTGTCTGTGTGTGTGTGTCAGTGAGTCTGTGGAGACGATAACTGACGAACAAATGGACCGATTCGAAGGAAATTGGGTACAAAAATCACAATCCATAAATACTGGAGGCCTATTGTTTTTAAACGTAATCGAATGTTCGGAACCCCTTTAAATTCTCAAGTTAAATTTTGAAAAAATCATCAAAAAGTCAAAACCTTTAATAAAGTTATGCAAATAGAGATTTCTAATGTAATTTTTCCTTAGAAAACGATTGACATAAACTTTAGAACGCTAGCATGAACCGTTCTCGAGATATTGCACATTTTAAAAATAAATTTATAAAAAAAACCCATAAATTAAAAAAAAAAATTAACTGTTGGGAAACATGTTCACTTTTCATATGTAATATCATGCAATAAATTGGGTGACATCATTCTCGTGGATCTAGCTCGTTCCATTCATGAGGAAAGATACTTTGAGTAATATGTTTGTATTTGAACGCCAATAATTATTGTTCTGCTATAAGAATAACATATTTCTCCGTACATAACGCTTGGAGAGATTTTTGCGCCGAATTTGGCGGAATGTCGCCAACTTGCCGACTTTTTTAAATGTTGCCAAATTAACGGAAATATCGCCGCATGGATAAAAATGACACTAAATCAGTGAAAATGATGACTAATTGATGGAAATTCAATTTCTTGGTTTATAAAAAAAACCTATTTTTTTATTGTAAAAATAGTAAATTCATTGCATTATATAAGGAAAGTCATGTGTTGCCCACGTCAGATTTTTTTTTATATTGCCATAGGTTTCATGAAAGGAAAATATAACTGTTTTTTATGAAAAAATTCTCATCGGTACATTTTACAAAAAAACTTGCCACCATAATGTCATGAAACGTTCAGAATATATTCATTTATGTTCAATTTCACTATTATACCTACAGTTTGTATTGGAAGAGTGATAATCTTCAAATGATCTAAAACATTACATTGTACTATGGAAATTCTCACTATTTTATTAATTAAATAATAAGAATGTTAGTTTACCTGCCTTTGGCAAGCTTAAATACTAATATTTTCTAACGCTGGCGTCTGAATAAAATTTTAGCATTAGCAATGCATGTAACGAACAATCATTAATCTAACGATGTCCTTGGCAATTCTAAAATCGCCCCCTCCCCCAAATGAAATTCTACGTTTGGTTAAATCAATTTGTCTTCGCTTCGAGACATCTATACCCGTGTCAGCCGTCGAGATAGGCATTGCAAGAGACGCATATAAACTGTCCAACGAGAAGATGTCAAACAGTGATTAACGCAGAAGCACTGAAATAACTCGTTTGGTTCAATGCAAATGAAACGTGAACTTTGTGGAATGCACTTTGACGTTCTTATTTAATTCCTATTTTATTTAATGTTAATTTTAAGAAGAAATAAAATGTGGGAAGCGTGTGATTTTCCCTAGATACTTCAATCATTTTATTTCTTTAACAGCTAATAATCATTAACACCACGTACATTTAAATTGGGCGGTTTTCACTCCAAATTATTAATCCTAACGAATGCCTTGTTTTTGCTCACGTTCAACATTCTTATTAAAATGAAATTGGTATGTAATTAATATTCTGTCAGATAAATGGCCGTTGGCGAATTCCTTGTCCTAAAAATATAAAATTATTACAAAATTATCTTCTCTGGTGAATGGAACGAAATTGATGAACGAGAATGATGTTGACAAATTTGTCACATAATTTTGCACATGAAAAGTGGACCTACTTCACGGCAGTCTTTCATGTCATTCTTTTTATACATTTATTTGAAAAACGAGCTCAAGAACGATTCATGGTAGCCTTCTTGAGTTTGTGCTATTCGTATTTTTAATGAAAAATTACTTATAAAGGAATTATTTTTACTTTCCCTGCAATACATGGTAATGTGTAGGGAAAGTATTTTGGAATCATGACGGAAATCGCAACTCGAGTTTTCAACGGATCTACACGTTTCGAGATCTGTAGAATACGAAAAAACTATTTTTAGCGTGATGTCTGTGTGTGTGTCTGTGTGTCTGTATGTCTGTGTAGATTTTGTATCCACTCTAACTAAAAAACTAATTGACCGAATTTCATAAAATTTGGTAGGTAAGTCACTTGTGGGTGAATCTGGCGCTGATTAGTTTTGGGTACGATTCGGGATAAAAGAACCCGCCTTTTTTTGCGAAATGGCCCGCAACAGCGTGTATCCACTCTAGCTAAAAATCTAATAGACCGAATTTCACAAAATTTGGTAGATAAGTCGCTTGTGGATCACCCTGGTGCTGATTAGATTTTGGTATGATTCGAAAATAAACCTGCCTTTTTTTGCAAAATGGTCCGCAAAAATCGACAAAATCTAAAAAAAAAAACTACGTGTGCTGAAATATATCCATTAAATGCTTGTTTTATACGTAAAATTTAACGAAGAAAAGAATAAGGCCAACCCCATTACACTAGGACTAGCCGTTCTCGAGTTATTTTTGTTTTTTCGTTTTTTTTACTATGCCACCTTTGAAAATGAGCCCAGTTACCAAATGAGAACGAAAATTGAATTAATAGTGAATTAAATTTAATTAAAAAAGAGAACGTGTATATAAATCTGTAGGGAAAGTCATGTGCTGCCCACATCAGATTTTTGAACATTATAATTGATCCTAATTTTGAAATAAGTTTTTTAGAAATTCATTTGAATATTAGGGGATCTTATATCCGTTATTTCTAAACTTGATTTTCTTGAATATGTTATGCATGCGAATCTCTGCTTGAAGATATGATAAAATGGGTTAAAAACATCAAACATCTCTGCCATATACAGAAACATACGTTTCTAGTTTTTAAAACAGTAGATTTTATAATCAATGTCACTTTAATGTAATTTTCGATTTCTTTCCTCAACATTCACTGTCATAATTTAGACAATCTCCTGTATTTTCATTATATTTTCAGCAACATTATGTCAATAATATAAACGTTTATTTATGGTGCAATGCACTTTACAAAATAAAATTTTATTTTATCAAAATAATAAACAAAACAGTTTCGAATACACATTTCTACCAAATCTCAGTTAAAACCGTGAAAAGGACTTGCTTATTCCAGCAATTTAAATGCTCTTTACGTTCAGCACTATTTTGTCACTTATGATAAAATATGATAATCTTTTTTATCTCACTATTTATGAGGGAACTGCATGGATTGTTTCTAAAATGATTTTGATCTATATTATTCGAGTTCGTTTGGATGCGTTGCATCTCTGCAATGAAAGCAATAGTATATATTAATTTTTGACACAAGGTATAATCTCGCAAACTAATAATTTCTTTTCGAAATGTTTATATTCATCTTTAATGTCATAAAATAAATAGGCCGCCAACAAATGTGGTAAAATTACCTCATTAGTATGATTGATAAACTGTAATTAGCGTTGCAACCGGGTTATTTGGGGAGTTTTGTAAAAGCTGGAAATTTTCAGTCTTTGCTCTTTGCAGTGTTAAAGAAATGTGACCCAAAATAAATACTTTTTTTTTACACTCTGAGTTGTAAAGAGCTGAAGCATGGAAAATGTGAGAGATTTGTGAGATTAAAGAAAAATATTTAAATTATGTGACTTTCTTATTATATATAAGCAAAACTTAAAATTAATTCCACACAAATTGATATTTAATTTGCCAATTTTTAAAAGTAAAAACACCCCGAACGATGAAATACCTATTATAATGTGATTTATTCATTCATATTCATTTAGTATTGAACGATAGTAAAAAAATCAATATTTGTCTCTATAAAAATTTAATAATTTTGTGACTAATAAAATTTGCACATTTTCAATAACATTTTTGTAAATTCAAGTTTTTAAAAATGTTATTTCTATAGACTTTACATTTAAATTAATACAAAAATTATTAGTAAATTTGTCTAAATGGCGATTCATCATTACAGTTTAACCTTTTGCTTACGGGTCAATCCCAAACGAAGAATTAGCGTCCATGGACACCAATGTCTGCAAAGGGGGATAGAACTGTTTGGGATAGGGTATGTCAAATACCTGTCTTTTAAAGAAATTCTTCGTCTGGGATTGACGCTGTACCACCCGTACACAAAAGGTTAAACTGCATAAAGTTCCAGAATAACCAGAACATATAAGAAACTCGTAAACAAGCAAGCTTATACCCATCAAAGTCCAAAATTCTCGGTTTATTCCCCAAAATGGGATTGACGCTGTACCACACATACACAAAAGGTTAAACTGCATAAAGTTCCAGAATAACCAGAACATATAAGAAACTCGTAAACAAGCAAGCTTATACCCATCAAAGTCCAAAATTCTCGGTTTATTCCCCAAAATGGGATTGACGCTGCACCACACATACACAAAAGGTTAAACTGCATAAAGTTCCAGAATAACCAGAACATATAAGAAACTCGTAAACAAGCAAGCTTATACCCATCAAAGTCCAAAATTCTCGGTTTATTCCCCAAAATGGGATTGACGCTGTACCACCCGTACACAAAAGGTTAAACTGCATAAAGTTCCAGAATAGCCAGAAGATATAAGAAACTCGAAAACAAGCAAGCTTATACCCATCAAAGTCCAAAATTCTCGGTTTATTCCCCAAAATGGGATTGACGCTGTACCACCCGCACACAAAAGGTTAAACTGCATAAAGTTCCAGAATAACCAGAACATATAAGAAACTCGTAAACAAGCAAGCTTATACCCATCAAAGTCCAAAATTCTCGGTTTATTCCCTAAAATGGGATTGACGCTGTACCACCCGTACACAAAAGGTTAAACTGCATAAAGTTCCAGAATAGCCAGAAGATATAAGAAACTCGAAAACAAGCAAGCTTATACCCATCAAAGTCCAAAATTCTCGGTTTATTCCCCAAAATGGGATTGACGCTGTATCACCCGCACACAAAAGGTTAAACTGCATAAAGTTCCAGAATAACCAGAACATATAAGAAACTCGTAAACAAGCAAGCTTATACCCATCAAAGTCCAAAATTCTCGGTTTATTCCCTAAAATGGGATTGACGCTGTACCACCCGTACACAAAAGGTTAAACTGCATAAAGTTCCAGAATAGCCAGAAGATATAAGAAACTCGAAAACAAGCAAGCTTATACCCATCAAAGTCCAAAATTCTCGGTTTATTCCCTAAAATGGGATTGACGCTGTACCACCCGTACACAAAAGGTTAAACTGCATAAAGTTCCAGAATAGCCAGAACATATAAGAAACTCGTAAACAAGCAAGCTTATACCCATCAAAGTCCAAAATTCTCGGTTTATTCCCTAAAATGGGATTGACGCTGTACCACCCGTACACAAAAGGTTAAACTGCATAAAGTTCCAGAATAGCCAGAAGATATAAGAAACTCGAAAACAAGCAAGCTTATACCCATCAAAGTCCAAAATTCTCGGTTTATTCCCCAAAATGGGATTGACGCTGTACCACCCGCACACAAAAGGTTAAACTGCATAAAGTTCCAGAATAACCAGAACATATAAGAAACTCGTAAACAAGCAAGCTTATACCCATCAAAGTCCAAAATTCTCGGTTTATTCCCTAAAATGGGATTGACGCTGTACCACCCGTACACAAAAGGTTAAACTGCATAAAGTTCCAGAATAGCCAGAAGATATAAGAAACTCGAAAACAAGCAAGCTTATACCCATCAAAGTCCAAAATTCTCGGTTTATTCCCCAAAATGGGATTGACGCTGTATCACCCGCACACAAAAGGTTAAACTGCATAAAGTTCCAGAATAACCAGAACATATAAGAAACTCGTAAACAAGCAAGCTTATACCCATCAAAGTCCAAAATTCTCGGTTTATTCCCTAAAATGGGATTGACGCTGTACCACCCGTACACAAAAGGTTAAACTGCATAAAGTTCCAGAATAGCCAGAAGATATAAGAAACTCGAAAACAAGCAAGCTTATACCCATCAAAGTCCAAAATTCTCGGTTTATTCCCCAAAATGGGATTGACGCTGTACCACCCGCACACAAAAGGTTAAACTGCATAAAGTTCCAGAATAACCAGAACATATAAGAAACTCGTAAACAAGCAAGCTTATACCCATCAAAGTCCAAAATTCTCGGTTTATTCCCTAAAATGGGATTGACGCTGTACCACCCGTACACAAAAGGTTAAACTGCATAAAGTTCCAGAATAGCCAGAACATATAAGAAACTCGTAAACAAGCAAGCTTATACCCATCAAAGTCCAAAATTCTCGGTTTATTCCCTAAAATGGGATTGACGCTGTACCACCCGTACACAAAAGGTTAAACTGCATAAAGTTCCAGAATAGCCAGAAGATATAAGAAACTCGAAAACAAGCAAGCTTATACCCATCAAAGTCCAAAATTCTCGGTTTATTCCCCAAAATGGGATTGACGCTGTACCACCCGCACACAAAAGGTTAAACTGCATAAAGTTCCAGAATAACCAGAACATATAAGAAACTCGTAAACAAGCAAGCTTATACCCATCAAAGTCCAAAATTCTCGGTTTATTCCCTAAAATGGGATTGACGCTGTACCACCCGTACACAAAAGGTTAAACTGCATAAAGTTCCAGAATAGCCAGAAGATATAAGAAACTCGAAAACAAGCAAGCTTATACCCATCAAAGTCCAAAATTCTCGGTTTATTCCCCAAAATGGGATTGACGCTGTACCACCCGCACACAAAAGGTTAAACTGCATAAAGTTCCAGAATAACCAGAACATATAAGAAACTCGTAAACAAGCAAGCTTATACCCATCAAAGTCCAAAATTCTCGGTTTATTCCCCAAAATTTCCGGTTTTATTCTTGTTTCTCCAAATTCCCATGTTTTTCGCATTTCTATGTGTAATGTAATGAATTTAAATTCAATAACATTTTATTTTAATAGAATTATTTTAAACAAACTATGCTGTATTTTTAGAGCATATCAATTTTTGATTAACTTATTGTCTCAGTTTTATAAGCTTATCTCTAATGATTTGACAAATATATTACTCGGTGTACAAATTTCGTGAAATTCTATAGATTTCGAGACTGTTATCCACCTGACTGTTGGAAGGATGCGTTTTGGAGGGCTTCAAATGATATTGTCGTTTCTATTATAAACGATGAGTTTTATCTGCAGTTTTATGATTATATTTTAGTTATATGTCACCTATACAAAATCTACATTTTCAAATACAAAAAAATAACAAAGTACTTGATATTGTTATTGTTGTTGATTAGGGTGTTTGCATATGGGCATACGATCCAAGGAGGATAAGCTTCGCAAGATATGGCATCACATTAAAAATATAATCAAATTAAAAAGAAGTGGAAGATAGAAAGATATTTTGGAATTATTTTTATAATTTTTTATCATGGTGTTTGTTCTCTAATATCCAATGCAATATCACACATATATAATTTTCTAACGTGTTTTCTGTTCCCTTTTTAAATTTTTTTATTCCTTTAATTATAATTTAAATTTTTTCATGCCTTTAATTATAAATCAAATTTTTTCATTCCTTTAAATATTTTTTTTTCAAAATTCTCTTTTTATATTTTTCTATCATTTTATTTATCAAAAAAAATCTGATGTGGGCAGCACATGACTTTCCCTGCAGACTTACATTAACGTTCTCTATATTTTAATTAAAGTTATTTCACTTTTAATTAAATTTTCGTTCTCATTCGGTAACTGGACTTATTTTCAAAGGTGGCGTAGAGAAAATACGGAAAACTAAAATATCTCGAGAACGGCTGAACCTAGTGTAATGGGGTTGATCTTATTATTTTCGTCGTTAAAAATTACGTATTAAACAAGTATTTAATGGATATATTTGAGTATACCTAGTTCTTTAGTTTAGAATTTGACGATTTTTGCTGGTCATTTTGCAAAAAAAGGCAGGTTATTTCTTTCCGTATCGTACTAAAACCTAATCAGCACCAATGTGATCCATAAGTGACTCATGTACCGAATTTTGTGAAATTTGGTCCATTAGTTTTTCAGTTAGAGTGGATACAAACTTTTGCGGGCCATTTCGCAAGAAAAAGGCGGGTTATTTTATCCCAAATTGTACCCAAAACTAATCAGCACCAGACTCGCTCACAAGTGACTTACCTACCGAATTTTGTGAAATTCGGTCCATTAGTTTTTTATTTGGAGTGGATACAAAATCTGCACAGACAGACAGACAGGCACACAGACAGACACACAGACACACAGACACACACACAGACGTCACGCTAAAAATGGTTTTTTTGTATTCTAGAGGTCTCGAAACGTGTAGATCCGTCGAAAACTCGAGTTGTGATTTTCGGCATGATTCCAATACTTTCCCTATACATTACCATGTATTGCAGGGAAAGTAAAAATCTGATGTGGGCAGCACATGACTTTCCCTGCAGACTTATATTAACGTTCTCTTTATTTTAATTAAATGTATTTCCCTTTTAATTCAATTTTCGTTCTCATTCGGTAACTGGGCTTATTTTCAAAGGTGGCGTAGGGAAAGTACGAAAAACTAAAATATCTCGAGAACGGCTAGTCCTAGTGTAATGGGGTTGGTCTTATTATTTTCGTCGTTAAAAATTACGTATTAAATCAGCATTTAATGGATATATTTGAGTATACCCAGTTCTTTAGTTTAGATTTGGACGATTTTTGTGGGCCATTTTGCAAAAAAAAGGCAGGTCATTTTTTTTCGAATCGTACCAAAATCTAATCAGCACCAGGGTAACCCATAAGTGACTCATATACTGAATTTTGTGAAATTCGGTCCATCAGTTTTTCAGTTAGAGTGGATACAAGCTTTTGCGGGCCATTTCGCAAAAAAGGCGGGTTCTTTTATCCCGAATTGTACCCAAAACTAATCAGCACCAGACTCGCTCACAAGTAACTTACCTACCAAATTTTGTGAAATTCGGTCCATTAGTTTTTTAGTTAGAGTGGATACAAAATCTGCACAGACAGACAGACAGACACACAGACAGACAGACACACAGACAGACAGACACACACACAGACGTCACGCTAAAAATGGTTTTTTCGTATTCTAGAGGTCTCGAAACGTGTAGATCCGTTGAAAACTCGAGTTGTGATTTTCGGCATGATTCCAATACTTTCCCTATACATTACCATGTATTGCAGGGAAAGTAATAAGCTATTTTTAATTACAAATCAATGTTTCATTTGCTGGTATTGGACGTATTCCTTAGCGTATTGTGTGTCTATGTACAGGGTGTCCCAAAATCGAGAACCGAAATTTAAATGCGAATATGACGAAAACAGTAACAGATAAAAGGATGAAATGAAGTGTATGTTTATTGGACAGCCAGTAAGATTTACATACAGTGGTTTTCAAAAAATTGTTGAAAATTGTGCCAAATGATGGCTCTGATATGCATATGTAGTCAAATCAGCTTCAATTCTTCCTGTCCTTTCAAATTTTGTGAACAAATATTGAATTTTTTTTACGATCAGAATCTCTCGATACTTAAACTTGAAAGCTACGCCTTATCTACGTCGGATTGCGATTCAACCGGTGATATACGAACCCAATGAAAATCCCTTGTTCCAACGAATACACACACCTTTCTTCCAATGTTTCTGTCAATTTCTTTCGGAGTGAACAAAATGGGAATGGTGGAAAATTGTGGTGGTAGTGGTGGTGTGTGTGTGTGTGGGGCGGGATGTTAAAGTCTCTCCAGAAGCCCTCCCCCCCGAAGCTCCCTACTAGGGACGTAAACCATCCCTAGAAGTCGATTGTTGGCCTAAAAGACTGAATATTTGCACACTTGTAATATTGACACGGGACAGAAATTAACAATGCAGGGTTTTCTGTTCCTCTTACCAGGCGAAGAAAATGTTTTCTCGATAACCCTTCCCAAACCTTTCAGGAGTCCCCCATTGCCCCTCATCCCCCCAGTGTTCTAGAGTACCTAATATATGCACATTTATAGTATAGCCCACGAGATGGAATCTAACGGAGATAGTTTTTCGATTCACTTTCTTCAGGGGACGGAGCAAGGGAGGGGGGGGGAGAAGTCGAAAAATTTTTCCAGACTCTTTAGAAGCCATCCTGTGAATTTTCTCAGTAAAGGCTGACTGTTTCTAAAATTGTGGTATCCTCCACAGGCCAGAACCTATTTAAGCTAACTCTCAATTAAGACGACAATTTTTGACTCTAAGCGCCATACGTTCTTAAATAAAACAAGAAAGATCAATTATGCATAAGCATTGATTATAAAACACTTTCCAACTGCAATGCAATTTCATTTAAAAATTTCTAAAATGTGATACATTCAGTGGTGATATCTTTTACATTATCACAGTGCTACAGTAATTTATTATACGTAAATATTTAAAACTGTATCGAAATATAAATCATCTGATTCTCTATGCAAAATCAATGAATATTTGATTCATATAATTTTATTCCAGACTCCAGAGCTAAATAATTTTGTGTGAAAAAAACTCAGCAATTCTTATGTAACTCACCTTACAATCGATTGAGATATTTGCATTCTGCATAAGTTAAAATTAGGCTTCGTTGAAGAAATAATAAAAATTTAGGGATCATTTAAAATCACAACTATTGTAATTGCATAGGCACGGAATTTAGATACACAGATAATACACAGAAAATATATGTGTGTGTGTGTATATATTCAAAGTATTGGAATCGTGCCGAAGATCGGAACTCGAATTTTCGAAGGAGCTACGCAGTTTGTGACTTCTAGAACACGAAAAAACTATTTTTAAGAAGACGTCTGTGTGTGTAAGGGTGTATCTGTGTATGTTTCTGTGTGTCTGTGAGGATATTACATCCACTCTATAGAAAAACTAATAGACCTAATTTCATAAAATTTGGTAGGTATGTTTTTTGTGGGAAATCCTGATGTTCATTAGATTATAGTACGATTAATAATAAAAGAATGGGCTTTCTTTGCGAAATGGCCGGCAGAAATTGCCTTTATCCACTCTAGCTAAAAACTAATGGAACAAATTTAACAAAAATTTAATGTATAATAATTCAATAACCTACAAGTGATTTATATACCAAATTTAACAAAATTTGGTATATAAATCATTTGTAGGTTATTCTAGTACGATTCGGGAAAAAGGAACGGGCTATTTTTGCGAAATTTGCCCGCAAAAATCGTTAAATATAAAAATAGAAGACTACGTGTGCTCAATTATATCAATTAAATTCTTATTTTATACGTGATTTTTGACAACAAAAATAACAAGACTATCCGTTCCCAGGACTATCCGTTCTTGAGATATTCTAGTTTTTTCACGTTTTCGCTACGCCAACTTTGGTCCACCATTAGTCCAACTATCAAATGAGAATCAAATTTAAGTTTACCGTGCAAATTCAATGTCATTTAAAATACTTATGGCTGTTATTTTGTGCAGAAAAACTCAAATTATTATTAAAGAAATAAAGAGAACGTGAATATGAGTCTGCAGGGAAAGACATGGCCTGCCCACATCAGAATTTTTAACAATATTGCAACAATGATTTATAGAAATGAACGGGGATTATTTGCAGGCCATTTCGAAAAAAATGTATGATCTATATTTAAAGATCCACCAAATTTTTGTAAAATAAAATGTTCAACAAATTTAAGCTGTGTACCAAACTTTAACTCTCTGGGACGTAGGAAAGTGCATTAAAAATGGCATCAAATAGGTATATCATGAAGAGTTATATAAAATTTTAAAAAAATTGAAAAATTGTTATCTACCAAATTTATTTTAAAATGTGTAGCCTATCTCATACAAAATGATTAAACTCTTGGAAAGATATTTATTATATAATATATCTCTTTTTTCTTTCTGGAGAATATCTCAAAAGTCAGAATTTAATTGAATTTGTTTTTTCCCTGTATTAAATAATTTTTAATTAAAAAACTACTTAATATATTTTACTGAAAATTTTTTTATATATTTTATGGGATAATTTGAATATTTCCTAAAAATTTCGAAGCAATTTGTGAATTTTAAATTTGCTTAAAAATGTTTGAAAAATTAGGTCCCATAGGGTTCAATGTATTTCATTTTTTCAACCCCGGTTCAATAAAAAACTAATTGGGTGATATTATTCATTTATATTCCCATAGGTCCCACAGACCGTCTGAACAACATACTAAAATTTCATTTTGATAAAGTCATTTTTACGGCAGTTATCGTGCTAACAGACAGACAGACAGACAGACAGAGAGACAGACAGACAGACATACAGAATGAACAAAGTCATAAACACTTTTCAACTTTGTTGTAAAGTGTTAAAAACCAATTAAAATATGTGTTTTCAATTTCGAAATTTCGATGCTAATGTATTTAGAAACCTGCTGAACATGTTTTGACTATTTTTGGAGTGATGTCTATCTGATGTCTGTGGTCGATTTCTTGTGTTCACAATAGCAGCCACAAATATTAATGGATATTTACGAAATTTTATATCGAGAATTGTTATTTAAAAATCTAGAACTAGATATAATTTTTTTTTTAAATTCGAGCGTATACTTTGAGTTTTATTCTGAATTATATATTTTTACTTTCCTCATATACATAATGTATAAGGAAAGTATCGTGACGGGGTCGAAAATTCGAATTCAAGTTTTCGAGGGGAGATCACGTTTCAAGCATCCCTGATCACGAGTCAAACATTTTTGAAGTGATGTCTGTGTGTGTGTGTGGGACTGTGGAGAAGATAACTGACGGACGAATAGACCGATTCGAACGAAATTTTGTTCAAAAATCTCAATCCGTAAACACTGGAAGTCTGTTGTTTTTAAACGTAATCGAATGTTCAGAACCCCCCGAAATTTTCGAGTGAAATTTTGAAAAAACCGTCAATAAATCAAAACCGCTAATAAAGTTACGCAAATAGACATTTCTAATGTAATTTTTCATTAGAAAACGATTTACGTAAAATTTAGAACGCTAACATGAACCGTTCTCGAGATATTTTACATTTTTCAAAAAAATTATCTAAAAGTCATATAAAATAAAAAAATATATATTTCCTATTGAGAAACATGTTCACTTTTCATATGCAATACCATGCGATAAATTGAGTGACATCATTCTCGTTTATCTAGCTCCTTCCATTCATGAGAAGAGATACTTCGAATTATACTTTTGTATTTGAACGCCAATATTCATTTATCTGTTAAAAGAATAACTCATTTTTCCGTCAGTAAAGCTTGGCGAGATTTTGAAATGTTGCCCAATTAACGAAAATCTCGCCAAATGGATAAAAATGACGCTAAATCAATGAAAATGACGACTCATTGTCGAAAATTCAATATCTTGGAAAGAATATTAGTATCTACTATAAGAAAAACCTATTTTTTTTACTGTAAAAGTAGTAAATTCATTACATTATATAAGGAAAGTCATGTGTTGTCCACATCAGATTTTTTTTTGTTCGTGACGTCATTAGTCCTCCTTGGGGGTAGTTACCCTCCCGGTCTCAATCATTTGACACCGATTTTTTAAATTTTTCTCGTAAAATCTAAAAGAAAAAATGAATTCTGGTATGAAAAAGTCGAGTTGAGCCACACTACATTTAATTTATGTGTATTAGTTATCCTCTCTTTGGCAGACTAAAATACTCGTTTATGCTTAAACATGCATAGTTTAACTATGAGAGGATATAACCTCGTTAGAATTTATAGTTCTTCTAAAGCACTACATCAATAGTTTGTCTTTCCCGTATTTATAAACTTAAACCGGAACTTGAACCCCTCTTGCCGGAAATTAAATAGCATGCAGCAATATCCGATATGAAAACAACCTGCTCAGAACGATCCTGGAGAAAAGGGGAAAATTCATATTTTAGGTGCGACGAAGATACAAATATTCAACCGAAGTAACAACTGAAGACTATTTTTTAAAGGAACTGTGTAAAATATTTCTGTGTAATTCCTTTTTTCCTCGAACAGAAAATGTTCGGGACATAGTTATTTTCTCTAAAGAAACACAAAACTTTCTGATACACATCAAAAACATCAAACACGGGTTCCATCTCTTGAATAGTTCTTGTCACTTTGAAGGTTTAATTGGGAGTTTCTCTATTTGTGGGATAGGTGCGTTTTGTTGGGGGTCGAGAGAATCGAAAATTAAGTTTTATATTGAGTGGTTTAGTGTTTAAATTCCAATAAAATGTCGTAAAAGAATTAATAGTTCTCATTGAGAAAGTTGCTTGGCTCGCATGTGTTTGAGGATTTCAGGACTGCAAGTGTTGCAGGTGAGCTGATGGGAGGAGCAACTTCATGAACTCCAACATATAATAGGATTAACGTTTACCTTAACGTTTAAGTACATTTGGTGGTGATTAGACGGTTGTCGTAGTAACGAGTTTAGTCTTTCCAAATTAAATAATGAAAAGTTAAATACATTATTGACACATGAAAAACATTATTAGAATTTGAATTCTGAATTTTTGAAATCTATTAATTGGAACTGGAATCATCGGTTTTATATAAAAATAATAGTTTTTATTGATTAAATGTATGTTTATCTATGAACAATTATGTGTATATGTATGGACTATATTCCATTGCAGATGATAGTAATATTACTAATTATAAAGTAAGATTTTTACGCAATATAATTTAGGCAAAATGTATTTGATACTTTGAAATAGCTTTACATGTTGTCATTCACAAAATAGATAAGTGTTAATGTTCAATTCAAAGTTAAAAATATTGTTTGTGGATCTTGTACATCACCATTTCGCTGTATAAGAAGTTAAATCATTGCATTATGTAGTGAAAGACATGTGTTGTCCACATCGGAACCTTTCTTCTTTTGGCGCTCTGATGTACAACAGTATGGATACAAAATAGTCTTATCTAGTGAAACTTGATAAAGGCAGGAATTAGTAGAAGAAAAATATGCTTAAAATTCTTCATTTAACAACTATAAAATTTTCTGCTCGCTACGTGGCAGTGAGATACCTTTATAATACAATTATTATTTTTAAAATTACACTTGTAGTATACCTGTTCTTCGTACAAAATGTACAATATAAAAAAATATGCTTAAAATTTGCACATTTATAATCATGTGCAAATTACTATACTAAGTGACATAGTTATTCAAAGCATTCTATTAAAATATTTAAATTAATGCTCCTAAAAAAGAAATTAAAAAAATTCTGTTCTCGTTGTATAAAATTATCTTCGCAGCCAGATCTGAAGAATAAAAAATCCTGATCCCGTTTGTAAACATATTAGCAGAAAGAATGGAATGGAATCAATATACAAGGTATGATCAAAAGTTCGGAGACTGTGCTGATATCTCCAACCCTGATTGGAGGAGGGGGGGGGACTATTTTAACCTAGCGTAGAGATACATGTGATGCGAGAAGAAGGTCAGCAGTGCAGGGTTTTTCCAGACAATACGTGTCAGTGAACTGTAGTCGTTCGTCGGAAACGGAAATGGCGTTTGAAGAACAACGTGCGAATATAAAATTCTACCAGCGTTTTGGGGAATCACCGACAGAAACATTGCACCTGTTGCATCAGGTGCAATGTTATCTGTCTATAGATAGCAGGTGCAATGCAAGTCACATGTGCCTCTATACCACGGTAAAATACTTCCCCTCTCCTCCAATCAGGGTTGGAGATATCAGCACAGTCTCCGAACTTTTTGGTCCTACCTTGTATACCAAAATAAAAGTGCTGAAATTGTTTTAGAAGATATATACCCATACTACGTATATTCTTGTGGATTAGAAGATATGCCTGGTCTACTTATATTTTCATAGATCAGAAGATTATTCTCGTGTATTGAATGGTATACTCGCACTGCAATATATGGATTTGAAATATATTTCCCCAAAATAAAACATACGACGTATTGAAAATATCAATAGTCCTCGTAAAGGCTGTAATAGGTATCATCCACTCAAAAATGCGATTCCGATAAAATTTATTTATATATATATTTCCTTACTATTTAAATCAAAAAAATGTACTGCTGTATGCTCTCATTGGGTTTTATTTCGTTGCTTAGCAACACGATATTTATTTTCAAATATAAACTTTTTGGGTTTAATTCCGTTTCTCAGGAACATGAAATCATTTTTTTTTCAAATAACTTTCAGGAACAAATGCCGTCTGCATAATATTAACTCAATGGAAGGTTTAATAGTGCGCTTTTAGCACTTTCCAACATAGTTATAAAGTGTTTATGACTTTGTTCATTCTGTCTGTCTGTCTGTCCGTTCGCAGGATAACTGCCGTAAAAATGACTTTATCAAAATGAAATTTATTATGTTGTTGTGGTGGCCTGTAGGACATATGGGAATGTAAAAGAATAAAACCACCCAATTAGTTTTGGATTTAACACGGGTTGAAAATGAAAATTTGAAATACATTGAACCCTATAGGACCTAATTTTTCAAACATTTTTTAGGCAGACTTAAAATTCACGAATTGCTTTGAAAATTTTAACAAATATTCAAATTATGACGTAAAAAGTGCAACAAAAATTCATCTAAATATGTTAAGTCGTTTTTTAAATAAAAATTGAAATAATAATGACACCCATATTATATGAAAACATCAAGTGACTCATTGCAAAATAAAATAAGGCACCCATTTTCTTTTTCGTTTAGTGAAAATCGTAATTTTTATTGAACGCTTATATTTATATTTTGTGTTGCATCCGTCCTAAAATCGCTTTATTTTTGCATATTATCTGTGTATCTTAATTCTGTGCATACACAATTACAATATTTTTTTCATAAATGATCACTAAAATTTGATTACTTCTACAACGAAGCCTAATTTTAACGGATTCAGAATGTAAACAATCAACAAATGTAAGATGAGTTGTATAAGAACTGCTGAATTTTTTTACACAAAATTATTTAGCTCTTTAGTTTGGAATGTAAGAGGTATGAATGGAATATTCATTGATTTTATATAGAGAAGCAGACGATTTTATATCATTGCCTTTTTTGAAGTTTTAAATTTCCAAGTAAAATAAATTATTGCAGTACTGTGATCATTTAAAAAATATCACGCTGAATGCTTTAACAGCTCAGCTTTTAGAGATGTTTAAATAAAATTGCACTTCAGTTGGAAATTGTTTCATAATCAATGCTTTATGCATGATTAATATTTCTTTTTATTAATATATCGATAACCCATGATTCTAGAAACTCGAAACGTAGACAAAATTTTAAATGGTGCTATACCAAGTCCACCCCGAAAATTCTATCAAATTCGGTGCAGCCGGTGCTCCCGTGATGAAGAAACACACACACACACATGCACACACACATACACACACACACGCACACACACACGCACAAATAAACAGATTTTCAATTTTATTTATATGCTATATTAAAACATTTTAAACATGTATCTATTTTTCAAATTTCTTGAAAAAATTGAGTGATTTTCCTTTACCCTACATATTGAAAATTCGAGAGTCAACTGACTTGTATTAATTCGGATAATCGTGCTCGATTTTCTTTGTCTTAGTAAACTGGATCGTGAAATATCTTGTTCTCAGATTCATGATTGAAACAAGACATTCATGTAGATGCCTTCATACGGTGCAAAAGGTATGTAAACTTCATTTTCATCGGAACAATGAAGTTCTTTTAGTTCCTTTTAGTACTTTAATAAAGTTGTTTTACATACCCTTTATTTCGTACAGACATACGAATTTTGCAGAAAAACAAGGAAGTGGAAATTATTTATGATACACTGCCTCTTCCAAAATTTGATGTTGAATTCATATCAGTCGTTATATAACTTCTAAGTTGAACTTGATACATTTTATAATGGAATTCATTTTATATGGGTGTAACAATATTTTTAATAACACCAAGAAAAACTTCAATTAACTTTCCAACATAGTTGAAAAGTGTTTATGACTTTGCTCATTCCGTCTGTCTGTCTGTCTGTCCGTCCGTACCATAACTGCCGTAAAAATAACTTTATCAAAATGAAATTTTAGTATGTCGTTGAGACGGTCTGTGGGACATATGGGAATGTAAATGAATAATATCACCCTATTAGTTTTGAATTGAACCCGGGTTGAAAAAGTGAAATACATTGAACTCTAATAAGGGACCAAATTTTTCAAACATATATAAGAGCAGTTAAAATTAACAAATTACTTCGAAAATTTTAGAAAATATTTAAATTATTCCATAAAATATATTAAAAAAAATTTCAGTAAAATATGTTTGGTAGATTTTTAAATAAAAATTAAAATAATAATTACATCCATATTATATGAAGAGATCACGTGACCCACTTCAAAATAAAATATATCATCCAGCTTTTTTCCCAGTGTTAAAATCGTGATTTTAAAAGTTCCTTTAAATTTATATTTAGTGTTGCATCCATCCAAAAACCGATTTATTTTTGCTTAATTTCTGTGAATCTATATTCTGGGCCAACACAGTTTCAATATTTTTGAGTTTAAACGATCATTAAATTTTGATTATTTCTGCAACGAAGCCTAATTTTAATGGATGCAGAATGTAAACATGTGATTGTAAGATGAGTATTATAAAAATTGCTAATTTTTTTTCAGGCAAAATTATGTATCTTTGGAGTCTGGAATAAAAGTGGTATGAATGAAATATTCATTGCTTTTCCATAGTGAGTCAGACGATTTATATTTCGATGACGTCATTTGAATAAAGTTAATTTTTTTGGATAAAGTTTCAAGTTTTCAAATATAATAAATTATTGTAGTACTGTGATAATTTAAAATATATCAGCGCGGCATGTATCGCATTTTAGAGTTGTTTAAATAAAATTTCATTTCAGTTGGGAAGTGTTTCATATTCACAGCTTTATGCAGGATTGATCTTTCTTGTTAAATTCTATTACAAACTATGAATGTAATTTCAGTTCTCAAATTTATATGCGTATTCTAATTATATTTCGATTAATCTAAAAATTATATGTGTATAATATGATACGGCTTACGGGCCAAATATGGATCGTAGATGGGTTCAATACGGCCCACACAACAAAACTGGAATTTTACAAAGACAATGCAATATCAACATTCTTGTGCTTTACTAATTATGTTCAAAAAATCTGATGCACATGACTTTCCTGATAGGTACACATTAATTTTCTCTTTATTTCTTTAATAATTTATTAAATTTAATTTAATTGCACAACTTAACACGCATAATTATTTGAAATTACACTGAATTTGTATTTTAATTCATTTTTCGTTTTCATTCAGTAACTGTACACATTTTCAAGGGACGTGGTAGCAAAAATGTGAAAAAATGAAAGTATCTCGAGAACGGCTAATCTTAAAGTAATGGAGTTGGTCTTACTACTTTCGCCGTTAAATATTGCGTGTAAAATAAGCATTTGATACATTTAATCATACCTAATCTTTTATTGTAGAGTTTGACTATTTTTGCGGTCTATTTCGCAAGAAGAGGCAGGTTTTTTCTCCCGAATCGTACCAAAATCTAATCAGCATTAGGATAATCCACAAGTTACTTATAAAATTTTATGAAATTCGGTCAGTTAGTTTTTGCGTTAGAGTGGGAACATACATTGCACAAGCAGACACACCGGTATACACACAGACATACACACACACACAAAGACGTCACGCTGTAAATAACTTTTTTGTGTTCTAGAGGTCCCAAAACGTGTAGAAATGTCGAAAACTCGAGTTGCGATTTTCGTCACCATTCTGATACTTTCCCTATATTTTACCATGAATTGTAGGAATAGTAATGACATAGGGAATTATGTTTTTATTCAATACGTCTGAGACATTTTGTAATGTAGTAATGAAATTATGTAATGTTTCAATTAATGTAACAACATATATAATTGTTAAGTTGGGAGATAATTCCGTTGGACAAACTGGCTATTCTTCAGCATTGATGGATTGTTAAAGATTCAGTTGCTTTTAAAAGACTTGAAACGCTCAAAATTATCGTTATACAGGGTGTCCCAAAAACATTGACTTCGGCTTTTATTCCTTAAATATTGATTTTAGACGTATATAATAAATTACAAAGTGGCGCAAAAAAAGGTTTAGAATTTTATGAAATCGATTAAAATTTTCAAGGCAATAAAATTTGAAGAAATCCAAAATTTAAATTTTTATACGGCACCCGTACAAAAACATTTCCAATGAGTAAAGTGTGACCCATACACTAATAAGATGATGTACAAAATTTCAGCATTTTATCATAAAAAGTTCCAGAGATATGTTTAAACAAAGTTGGTGAGGGACTAATCACAGATTAAAATGTAAATGTCTACAGCAAGAGTTCAAATGAGGCAACGTAGAAATGCATTATAGGCCAATAATGCCTGCCTCTTGTCTTTACTGGATCTTTGGCATGGATGGAAAACATTTTGAACAAGCTTTGTAATCTTTGTGTGCAGTTATTATTTCTACACAGTGTAGATACTTTTGTACCAAATAATAGCAAAATTATTATTTATTTATGTAATCATTGTTTTTTTAGTAATTTGTGTATGGCCCCTGAAACGCAATCTGCCGACATGATTTTTCCCCTCTGAGAAACCATGTCGATGCATCGAAAAGTGGTTTAAGTCAGCATTTTTGTCTTTTCATATATCTGGAACTTTTTATGATAAAATGCTGAAATTTTGTACGTGACCTTATTAGTGCATGGGGCACATTTTACTCATTGGAAATGTTTTTGTACGGGGGATGTATAAAAATTTAAATTTTGCATTTCTTCAAATTTAATTCTCTTGAAAATGTTAATCGATTTCATAAAACTCAGTACTTATTTTACGCAACTTTGTAATTTATGATATATGTCTACGATCAATGTTTAAGGAATAAAAGCCGAGGTCAATGCTTTTGGGACACCCTGTATACAGGTTTACTCAAAAACAATTTATCATTATAGAAACGTTTGATATGCATTAGTACTACAGAAAATCTGCCAAGACCGTGGAAAATATCGTTATGGACAGGTTTATCGTTACAGGCAATATCGTTACAGACAGATTTTACTGCATTTTATTTTAGTATTGAATTCTTTCCAATTTTATCGTACAGAGTAACAGATGTGTCTTGAGACATTTCACTAAAAAATTCTGAAAAAATAAAATCTTATTGAATCTATCTTAGAACGGCAGTGTTCCCCTTTTGTGTTCAAAGTACTTACATAGAGCATAAAATGTCCGAAATATTTTGTCCGGTGACAACAGAGAAGCATTTGAACTGCAAATGTGAATAACCTAAAAAAATCCGTAAAAGCTTTTATAATCAGATAACAAATATTTTATACGAGGTAAAAATTTGTATTGACGCCAGTTAGCTGCATTGTGACTGGTTGCAAAGATATTGCCATAGTGTTGTTTGTTGTTTTTAGAGAAAATTTTTCTTTGAAATATATGTTGGTAACAGATCTGTTGGTGACTGATCAGACTGGTGACTGATTTGAATTTAGCATCAAACACGAAGAAAACGTGGCGAGTTCACTAACGACTTCAACTTTCGTTCTTTTTTCATTTCCGGTTAAAAAATTCATGTTACTTGAAGCATTTATGCCTTAGAATTGGATTTAGATAGAGTTTATATCATTATATATAATTGATGCAAATTCAGTATCGATTTTCGTAAGAATTAAGGGGATCACTAAGGAATTTCATCCCCGGTTCCTGAGATGTCACATCCGGTTAAAAAATTTACACTTTCCTTGAAACATCTATTTCTTGGGATATACTATATATTTAGCTTGAATGATAACTAATATATATTCAGCATCAAATTTCAAAAGATAAAGGATGTTCACTAAGGATTTCCACTTCTGGTCTGGTTCAGATTTTTTTTCTTGACACCCCTATTTCTCAAGATTATCTATAGATAGAGCTGGGTTGATATAAATTTCGATTTAAATTCCGGAGAAGGAGGAGTAGTTCATTAAAGATATATACTTCCGGTTTACTTCACTTCCGGTTCAAAGTATTTCCTTCAAACATCTATTTCTCACGGATTGACTATAGATAGAGGATAGGGAGTATATGGAGGATAGGGAGGCTATAGATAGGATAGGGAGTTGAGGAGTTCACTAAATATTTCCATTTCCTGTTCTCGAAATGCCACTTACGATTTCCAAAATCGTATGATTGTACAAAATATGCATGTTAAAGACAATACAATGCTTAATAGTTCCAGCAATAATGTATTCACACCATTTGACACCATATGAAGGCTCCTTTATAAATTTCTCGTCTGCATTTATCATTATGGCAGATTTATTTATAAACTAGCAGCATACCCGTTCTTCGTACGGAGTATATAATATAAAGAAACTTTTAATTCGCAATCATGTACAAATTCTGTTAAAATATTAAATTTATTGCTCATAAAGAGAAGTTTAAGAATATCTGTTCTCACTATGCAAAATTATCTTCACTGGCAGATCTGAAGAATAAAACATCCTGACCCCTTTTATAAGCAAATTTACAAAAAAAAGGAATTGAATCATTATATGCAACCCCGTACTAATTATATTGTCGCAGATTAGAAAATATGCCAGTGTGTTAGTAGAAGATTACCCGTTTACAATATGAGTCTCAAAAATATTTGCCAGAATAAAGGAGATGACGTAATAAATTGAAAATATCAATAATTCCCGTAATCTTTTAACAGAAGGTCGTAATTGATTCCAATATATGCCACTATATATCTAAATATATGCCAATATACCTGTACTACTTATATTCTCGTAGATTAGAAGATATAATGCATTTGTAGAAGATTATGTACAACGTACTATATATGAGTTTCAACAATTTTCGTCATAATAAAACAATGTCATAATAACTTGAAAATATCAATAATCCCTGAATCAAAAGTCCCCGAAAATGTCAATAATAGTAATGTTTAAACCTGAAGACCGTAATTGATATTATCTAGTCAAAATGCAATGTCAATGAAATTTATTTTATATACATATCTTTATTTTTCAAATCGGAAAAGATTTAATATAAAATCATATGCCGCATAACACATTGGATCCGTTGCTAAGCGACATGATACCATTTGCTTCAAATAAATTGATGGAAATCATATCATTTGAATAATGCGACTTCCATGGAAGATTTGGCGACATTTTAGTCAATTTAGAGATAACTTAAAAAATCCCCAAATTTATCGCCAAGTGGGACTGTAGAACAGATAGTCCCATTTTGCGACAAATTGACGAAACATCATCACAATACTATACCCTAACAAAACACAATTATTTTCATTTATTAAGCGCGATTTTTTCAATTCTATGATATTTTTATGGACTCACAAATATTTTTATCAATTTGTTGATATTAAAAAAATTCGTTAAATGTGTTACTAAGTAGGATGGATGGATTGATCGACAAATGCTACCGAAACATCATTTCAGTACTCTATTCTAAAAAAACAAATCATTGATTTGCGTCATTTTTATAAATTTGGAAACATTTCCGCTAATTTGGTAAAGTTTAAGAAAAGTTACCAAGTTATTTAGAGATATTCCGCTAAACTCGTAGCTCTGAATTTGCAGATCTGAAGAATAAAATATTCTGACCCCGTTTGTATATACTAAATGAAAACACTAAAATTGTATTATAAGATCCAGCCGTTCTACTCTTTTTCTGCTTCAACAATCGGCTAAATGAATTTATTGGGTAAACACAATATATGAGTTTATTAGCTAAACACAATATATGAGCTTCAAACCTCTTTGCTTAAATAAATGAAAGTGATGTACGCAGTCCGGAATATATATAATTAAAATAACAATCAAACCGTTCATTTATAAAATATATTTTTACATCCACTTATTTATTATACAAATAGAAAAAATAATAATACATATTACCAACACATTTAATTTCATTCCATTTCCGAACAACATGATATAAGATAGAATCTTCCTCATAAAATGTGAAATTAAATAGCCATTTTGATTTCTTTATACTTTTCATCGTTGAGTAAAAATTTGTGAAAGATGAACCATGGAGGTAGATTTTTCCATTTAAATTCATGTTTCAAACAATTCATGCTTTCCTAAAGTGACTAATTAATGCAAAAATCCTGCACCAAACTCGAAAATAAAGTTTTATTTCATTTTGGCGTTTTAAACAAACGATTTTCATCCTTTCCGTTTGGATAAACCACGGAGTTGGAGAGTAGATCTCCTAAGAAAAAGTTCCGTTTTTCATTAATATCTCGACAACCCCTGGTCTTAGAAACTCGAAACTTGGACAAAATTTATGGGGGGATATTTCAAGGCTATTCACCAAATTTCATTAAATTCGGTTCAGCCGTTTTTCCGTGACGATGAGACAAACGAAAATTTCGTTTTTTACTAATATCTCGAGAACCACTGGTCGTAGAAACTCAAAACACGGATATAATTTTAAGTGGGGCTATTTCTGGGCTACCCACAAAATTTCATCAAATTCGGTTCAGCCGTTCTCCCGTGATGGTGTGACAAACAGACAGACAGACAGACAGACAGACAGACAGACAGATTTTCATTTTTATTTATATAGATTACTAGCAGCATACCCGTTCTTCGTACGGTGTATATAATATAAAGAAACTTGAAATTCATAATCATGCCCAAATTCTTATAGTATACTAAATGACATGTTTAATCAAAATATTCTGTTAAAATATTTAATATAATGCTCCTAAAAAGAAGTTTAAGAATCTCTGTTTTCGCTATATAAAATTATCTTCATGGACATATCTGAAGAATAAAACATCTTGGACCCCTTATGTAAGCAAATATAAAAAAAAAATATGGAATTGAATCAATATATGCAAAATAAAAACGTTAAAATTGTATGGGACCCGTACTAATTATATACGCGAATATTAGAAAATATAACCTGTATTAGTAGATTACATGTATAAATTGAAAATACCAATAAACCCGTAATCTTTAAATCTGAAGACAGTCATTTATTCCAATATATGTCAAAATTAAAGTGCTAAAATTATATGGGAAGATATACACGTACTACTTATAATGTCCGATTATTAGTAGAAGATTACACACATATTGCAATATGAGTCTCAAATGTTTTTTGGTAAAATACAACAGACGACGTAATAAATTGAATATATAATTAATCCCCTTAATCTTCATACCAGAAGACTGTACTTGATTCCAATATATATGCCAATATATGTCAAAATATATGCCAATATACCTGTACTACTTATATTCTCGTAGGTTAGAAGATATACCCGTGCATTCCTAGAAGATTACTCGTACAACGTACAATATGCGTGTGTCAGCAATTTTTGCCGCAATAAAACAATGGTGTAATAACTTAAAAATATCAATTATCCCTGAATCAATAATTCCGGAAAATATCAATAATAATAATGTTTAAACCTGAAGAGTATAATTGATATTATCCAGTCCAAAATGAAATGGCAATAAAATTTATTTTATATACATATCTTCATTATTCAAATCCGAAAGGATTTAATAAAAATCGTCTGCCGCATAAACACATTGGATTTAAATCCGTTGCTAAGCGACATGATATCATTTGCTTCAAATAAATTGGTAGAAAAAATATCGTCTAAATAGTTATATTTCTATGGAACATTTGGCGACAGTTTCGTCAAATTAGCGACATTTTAAAAAATCGCCAAATTTATCGCCAAGTGGGACTGTAGAACTGACAGTTCCACTTTGCGACAAATTGACGAAATATCATCACAATACTATCCCCTAACAAAAAACAATTAATATCATTTATGTAGCGCAATTTTATCAATTTCAAGATATTTTTATAGATTTGAAAACATTTTTATCAATTTGGTGACATTTTAAAAATTCGCTAAATGTATTACTAAGTAGGATGGTTGGTCTGACAGATAAATGCTAACCAAACATCATTTCAGTACTCTCTTCTAACAAAACAAAAAAAAATTTCATTGTTATGTAGAAGACCCAAGCCACACGACCAACCCGAAGGTTTATGGCAGCTGTTTGTGTGTCGTTTATATCAATTTGGCGACATTTCCGTCAATTTGGCAAAGTTTAAGAAAAGTTGTCAAATTAGCGATATCCCTCCAAATTCGTAGCTTTGAATTTGCAGATCTGAATGAAACATTCTTATCCCGTTTCAATATACTAAATGAAAACACTACAATTGTATTAGAAGATATACCCGCTCTACTCTTTTTCTGTTTCAACAATCGGCTATATGAATTTATTGGCTAAACACAATATATGAGTTTAGTAGCTAAATACGATATAAGCTTGAAAACTCTTTGACAAAATAAATGAAATTGATGTACGCAGTCAGCAATTAATATAATTAAAAGAAAAATCAAACCGTCCATTCATAAGATATACTTTTATATCCATTTATCCATTTATTTATTATTTAAATAAAAAAAAATAATAAAAACATTAACAAACACATTTAATTTAATTGCGATGCCGAGCAACATGATATATCCTCCTAAAATGTTAAAATTTATTAACCACTAACAGCACACCCGTTATTCGTACGGAGTGTATAATTTAAAGAAACTTAAAGTTCGCAATCACGTGCAAATTCTGTTAAAATATTAAATTTATTGCTCCTAAAGAGAAGTTTAAGAATATATGTTCTCACTATGCAAAATTACCTTCACGATCAGATCTGAAGAATAAAACATCCTGCCCCCTTTTGTAAGCAAATTTACAGAAGAAAAAATAGGAATTGAATGAATATATGCAATCCCGTACTAATTATATTGTCGCAGATCAGAAAATATGCCAATGTGTTAGTAGAAGATTACCCGTATTACAATATGCGTCTCAAAAATATTTGCCAAAATAAAAGAGATGACGTAATAAATTGAAAACATCAATAATATCCGTACTCTTTATACCAGAAGGTCGTAATTGATTCCAATATATGCCAATATATATCAAAACATATGTCAATATACCTGTACTACTTATATTCTCGTAGATTAAAAGATATACACGTGTATTTGTAGAAGATTCGTACAACATATAATATATGAGTTTAAACAATTTTTGCCATAATAAAATAATTGCATAATAACTTGAAAATATCAATAATCCTTAAATCAATAATCCCCGAAAATATAAATAATAATAATTTTTAAACCTGAAGACCGTAATTGATATTATCCAGTCAAAAATGCTATAAGAAATATCAAATCGTTCTTTTCTAAAATATATTTTTATATCCATTTATTTATTATTCAAATCGAAAAAATAATTATTAAAATTAACAGACAGATTTAATTTAATTGCGTTTCTGAGTAACATGATATAAGATAGAATCTTATAACATGTTAAATATGTCATGTCTTATAACATAAACTGCGAAATTAAATAACGATTTTGATTTCTCTATACCTCTCATTGCTCCGTAAAAGCTTGTTTTAAATAAACCATGAACCATGGAGATAGATTTCCCCTTTAAATCATGTTTCAAACAATTCATGTTTTCAGAAAGTGACTAATTAACGCAAAAAATCTCCCATCAAACTCAGAGATTAAATTTTAATTCACTTTCAAACGATTTTCAAGCTTTTCGTTTGGATAAACCACGGAGTTAGGGAGTAGAACTCCTAGGAAAAAGTTCCATTTTTCATTAATATCTCGACAACCCTAGGTCTTAGAAACTCGAAACTTGGACAAAATTTATGGGGGGATATTTCAAGGCTATTCACCAAATTTCATTAAATTCGGTTCAGCCGTTTTTCCGTGATGATGAGACAAACGAAAATTTCGTTTTTTACTAATATCTCGAGAACCACTGGTCGTAGAAGCTCAAAACACGGATATAATTTTAAGTGGGGCTATTTCTGGGGTACCCACAAAATTTCATCAAATTCGGTTCAGCCGTTCTCCCGTGATGGTGTGACAAACAGACAGACAGACAGACAGACAGACAGACAGACAGACAGATTTTCATTTTTATTTATATAGATTGCAAATTTACCTTTGGTTAAAAATTTTAATAAAGGTATATAAACTACAATGTAAGTGTATAGATCAGTTTTAAATATGAAGCGAGCCAATTTGTTATGATGATAGATGACATTAGTTGCGTAAGTGGATTAGGGAATCTGTGCTGACTAATTTCAGCTTTAATTACACAACTCATGATAATTTTTTTTAGTGTCATTTGAAAGTATAAAGATTTCGTATGATACATATAGACGCATAATATAAAGATTTGCCTTAAAATCGAATTTGAACGCATTTTTTTGAGTTATTAAAACATTTATTGATGTACTAAACGCTGAATGGCACACTGAATAGCCGTTTCTGCAAGAAGTCTATTCTGTTAAAGTTATATTTATTTATTTATTTATTTACTTATTACCTAGATCATGCAGCTCTCATAAAGTGTGTATAGAAGCTATAAGGGACAGCCGGGAAAAACACAGAAAAACAACAACACGTGGCTCAACATACACAGGCATACATACGAAATTTATAAGCATACAATAACTCATGTCCAGAAGTTAAGCATAGTTGTTGTTTATGTGAAAATTACAGGAAATCTACATCGGAATGGAAGGAAACTCGGTATGCGGGTGTAACAGTGTTATAGAAGAAGAAAACAATGCAAAACAAGGATAATGACGACTTTTATTATCCAAAGAAAAGGGTTGAAAGAAAAAGGATCACAATATGAGTGTCAACCTCAGTGAAACAGAATGATTAAAACAATGCGATGCTGCAGTTTAATACGGTGTGTGGGAACCTCGGGTAGCCACGTATGCTGCGCAACGATTTCCCATACTTTCGGTGAGGGTTTGGATGAGTTGTGTACTCAGAGTTCCAAGCCTCACGGAGAGCAGTTTTCAATCCCGGAACGAAGTTTGGTGGGTAGCGGAAGGCTGCAAGATGTCTCCCGAGCATATCCCTCTCATGCTCTATTGGATTCAGATAAGGAAAGTTGGCAGGCCACGGCATGTGCTGGATATATTCAGTTTGAAGGAAGTCGTCGAGCAAGGCCGCACGGTCAGGAGGTGCGTTATCATCCATGAGTACAAAATCAGGACCCCCAGCATCTCTAAACAATCAAACGGTAGGCTCAAGGATTCGTCTCTGTATCTGTGACCGGTAACGGGACCCCATGTCAGAGATGTAGAGGTCTATGCGGCCGTCCATCATGATGCCTGCCCAGACTATGACTCCCCCAAATGGAAAACGATATCTTTCCGTGACATTTCCCGGATGCAAACGCGTTCCATGTTCTCTCCAGATCGTGGTACGATGAAAATCAGTTTGCAGGTTAAATCTGGACTCGTCACTGAACATGACATTGCCCCACTGTTGTGCACTCCTCTGCCGATGTTCCAAACTCCACTGTAAACGCGCGCGTTTATGTGCAGGCGTCAGGGGAATGTAAACTGCTGGTCGTCTGGCATAGAGACGAACGTGTCTAAGTCTCCTATAAACAGTTTGTCCCAAAACAATGACTCCTATGTCAGCTATCAGGGCTGAATCCAGTTATCCGGCAGAACGGTTCTTCTGACGTCGCGCAGTTAACATCAAATATCGGTCTTGCCGAGCAGTTGTTATCTTGGCCAACCTGGTATTGGTCGTCGGGTATAACATCTCTAGTAGTTTGGAACTTCTGCCACAGTCTGGAGATCACACCCTGAGACGCTTCGGTTTGGAATCGACCAGATTCCAGCATTCCAATAATTCGTTCCTTCAAAAACATGTCCAGTTGGCATCTTTGTGACATCTTTCGTCCTTTTTGATTGTTATCAACGCTCCGTACCTCAACAATTGCGAAATTCTGCCTCAACTGGCCATGCCGCTTGAGATCGTTTTATACTCATTCCGATGTGCGCCGGTGCTTTGCGCATGTCGGCGTCGACAGAACTGTTTTGCATATGCACAGTGATTTACCTTCGTCCCACGATTCTCCCCAACTGATTGTGAACATATTAACTCAGAATTTTTTGCATTACTCGAATTATGCTTAACTTTTGGACATGAGTGTATGCTAATGAATACAAAAATGATACAAATAACTAATATGATACACAAACGTAGAAAAATAATTTTTAGTGAAAGGTTTGAAACAATCGAAAGAAATAAAAAAGAATTAAAAAGGTAATAAAAAATGAAAATATGCAAGCAAAAAGTTTAACGGTGCAAAAAATATTCACCCATATTCCATTGACCAGAAGATAATTAAAAGCATAGGCATCTCATAAACCAGATAATTAGTTAATACCATCACAAATACATTTTGCAATACAGTTTTTAACACTGTTGACAGATTTAGATGAATGAAAATATTTAGTATTGGGACAAGAAAATACATAATGGTCAACATCGTCAACGTGACTGCAAATACAGTTTGAAGTTGACTTAATATGAAAGTCATATAAGAAATCTTAAAAGGGTTCATGACAAGTTAAAAAGTATATAAAAAATTTATTATTAAATTTTATTATAAAATTTTATTTTAATAATTTTAATATAATTGGATTTATATTTGACACAGATTGAAGAGGAGAAATGAACCAGAGGCTATAAAAATAAATACTGACGTTTAGCCTATTTTAAGCAGCCCAGTTTACAGAATATGCAATGGCAGCAATTTCATCCTGAAAAACAGTATTGTTCGCATGTTATTTTTTACCGAATCATACCAAAATCTAATCAGCACCAGGGTGATCCACAAATGACTCATCTGCTAAATTTTGTGAAATTCGGTCCATTAGTTTTTTAGTTAAAGTGGATACAAGCTTTTGCGGGCCATTTCGCAAAAATAGGCGGGTTCTTTTATTCCGAATCGTACCCAAAACTAATCAGCACCAGACTCGCCCAAAAGTGACTTACGTACCAAATTTTGTGAAATTCGGTCCATTAGTTCTTTAGTTATAGTGGATACAAAATCTGCATAGACAGACAGACACACAGACACACAGACAATACTCAACAAGTCTGTATATAGATATGTATGTCAATATAGACAAGTCTGTAACAGAAGACCTTATTCAATACATCATGTTTAGAAATGCAAATGACACAGCCAACGTTTGCATCAATATGAGGACCGTCTTAGATTTTATAAATATAGTTAATATTATTAGAACAATTTGTAAAATTAACAGTACGGTTTGAAGGTAAAGTTAAATCTATAAATAAAATGCCAATATAAATATATCGATGGGTAGCCTTGGTATGATTAAACTTAATATTTAGGCGGCAGTTTGTATTTTTACTTTCCCTGCAATACATGGTAATGTATAGGGAAAGTATTGGAATCATGTCGAAAATCGCAACTCGACTTTCCGACGGATCTACACGTTTCGAGACCTCTAGAATACGAAAAAACCATTTTTAGCGTGCCGTCTGTGTGTGTGTCTGTGTGTCTGTCTGTGTGTCTGTCTGTCTGTGTGTCTGTGTGTCTGTCTGTCTGTGCAGATTTTGTATCCACTATAACTAAAGAACTAATGGACCGAATTTCACAAAATTTGGTACGTAAGTCACTTGTGTGCGAGTCTGGTGCTGATTAGCTTTGGGTACGATTCAGAATAAAAGAACCCGCCTATTTTTGCGAAATGGCCCGCAAAAGCTTGTATCCACTCTAACTAAAAAACTAATGGACCGAATTTCACAAAATTTAGCAGATGCGTCATTTGTGGATCACCCTGGTGCTGATTAGATTTTGGTATGATTCGGAAAAAAATAACATGCATTTTTTTGCAAAATGGCCCGCAAAAATCGCCCAAATCTAAACTAAAGAACTACATATGTTCAAATATATCCATTAAATGCTTGTTTAATCCGTAATTTTTAGCGAAGAAAAGAATAAGACCAACCTCATTACATTAGGACTAGCCGTTCTCGAGATATTTTAGTTTTTCGTATTTTCTTTACGCCACCTTTGAAAATAAGTCCGGTTACCGAATGAGAACGAAAATTGAATTAAAAGTGAAATAAATTTCATTAAAATAAAGAGAACGTGGATATAAGTCTGCAGGGAAAGTCATGTGCTGCCCACATCAGATTTTTAGTCTTTATGTCCATATGGCTGCTCTCTCACCTTGAGGCATAACCGTTAAAAAAGACCAAGACGGACTAACACGATAAGTTTTCAAGTTAAGGAACTAAAATGTACCACAAAAAAAATCACACAATAAGCCAAATTTTATGTCGTTATGATTAGTTGCATGTGGTTATTTAGGGTCTCAAAGATTTATAAGGTGACAAACATACTAGTGGGTATTCCTGAAAAATCAGGGAAAACTTTTATGTGCTTTATTCCAAGGAGTGGCTAAAAAATACTTACTAAGGTGGGGCTATTTAAGTCATCTCAGAAAATATTCATTTAGCCCAGGTAGGAAGGATTTAGTATTAATTCCACGGACCACAAGATCAGTCTCCACCCAAAGAGAATTAGTCCCCACCTGAGGGAAACTAATCCAGCGGGGCTCTGGAATTATTCTGCTACCCACACTAGAAATTATATTATTTGATACTCCATGTGAAATTAAATAAGAGGTTGTAAAAACCGGTTTAATTATGGTATATGTCCTGTACAAGCATTACAATAGAATTGGGAATAATTTCTAATGTTAAACATGCTAACGAAATGGGAATGGAACCAAGTGTTGTGTGGTATCTCAAATAGAAATTTATAAAAACGTAAGTAATAAATATCACCGTGCTTTTTGTTTATAAAACAATGACTAAAACATCTGATGTGGGCAGCACATGACTTTCCTTATACAATGCAATGAATTTACTACTTTTACAGTAAAAATAATAGGTTATTCTTATAGTAGATGCCTATATTCCTTCCCAGATATTAATTTTTAGACAATTAGTCTTTATTTTCATTGGTTTAGCGTCATTTTTATCCGTTTGGTGAGATTTTAGTTAATTTGTCAATATTTAATAAAGTTGCCAAGTTGGTAACATCCGCCAAATTCTTCGCCAATGTCTCGCCAAGCGTTATGAACGGAGAAAAAGGTTATTCTTTTAGCAGGTAAATGACTATTGGCGTTCAAATGCGAAAGTACTCTTCAAATTCTCTTTTTTCATGAATGGAACGAGCTAGATCCACGAGAATGATGTTAACAAATTTATCGTATGATATTACATATGAAAAGTGAACATGTTTCTCAACAGTTAATATTTTTTTTTATAATTTATGGGATATTTTGATAAATTTATTTTAAAAATGTGCAATATCTCGAGAACGGTTCATGCTAGCGTTCGAAAGTTTATGTCCATAGTTTTCTAAGAAAAACTTACATAAGAAACGTCGATTTGCGTAACTTTATTAAAGGTTTCAATTTTTTGAAGGTTTTTTTAAAGTTTCACTCAAAAATTTAGGAGGGTTCTGGACATTTGATTGTGTATAAAAACAATAAGCTTCTAGTATTCACCGATTGTGATTTTTGTGCAAAATTTCATTTGAATCTCTCCATTCATTCTTGAGATATCGTCTCCACAGACTTACTGACACACATACACACACACACACACACACACAGACATCCTCAAAAATGTTCGATTCGTTATCAGGAATGTTTGAAACGTTCTTTCCCGTCGAAAATTCGAATTAGAATTTTCGACCCCTTCACAGTACCTTCCTTATTCATTATACTATGAATATAAGGAAAGAAGTAAAACACTAGCCGAATACCAACACTAGCCAAAATCAACGGTCTCGCAATAAGCAACCCCTGAATAATGTAAATTTTTTAATAATTCGCATTTCCCATTTATTCGACAAATCGAATATTTTTGTGTGCAGAACCCCCTAAAGAAGAAAATATTGGGAAACTATATTTGAGCATTTCTTCCTTTACCTTTACACCACATTAAAGTATATCTCATCCCGAGGCACCCCTATGTTATTATTTCTCCTTTGGACCTTTTTTCTGTGAAGCACATCCATAAATGAACATTTTTGAAAAACTCTGTTTGTCTTGTGTTTTTTATCAGATGATTGGCCCATATACCAAATATCAAGCCTCTATCACACGTTTATAAGGAAGCGTGCCTCATTTATTCGGAAAATCGAACATATTAGTGTGCGCACCCCTTAAAGTAGCAAATATTGGAAATCTGAAATTTCACACTCTCTTCCTTTCAAACTATCTACCCGTACACCAAATTTGAAGTCGCTATCCTATCGAGACACATGTTTTTCTATCACTTCACCTTTTGAACGTTTTTCTGTGTAGCACCCCGTTAAAGAACATTTTTGTCAAACTCTATTCATCTTTGGTGTTTTGTCATATGGTTAGCCCATATACTAAATTTTAAGTCTCTATCACATTGTAAAGGAGGCGTTTTTCATTTGTTCGGTAAATCGAATATTTTAGTGAGCGGCACCCCCCTACAATAACAAATGTTAGAAGACTGAAATTGCACACTTTCTTCCTTTCCAACTTTTTACCCGTACACCAAATTTGAAGTCTCTATCTCATCGCGAATCATGCTTTTCTAGTATTTCAACTTTCGAATGCTTTTGTGTGGAGTACCTACCCCCTTAACTATGCATTTTTGAAAAACTCTATTCTTTTTGTGATTTCTGTCAGATGATTTGCCCATATATCAAATATCAAGCCTCTATCACGTTTTAAAAGGGGCGTTTCTCCTTTATTCCGAAAACCGAACATTTTGGTGTTCGGCACCCCCTAAAGTAGAAAATATTGGTAAACTGAAATTGTATACTTTCTTCCTTTCAAACTACCTACCCTTATACCAAATTTAATATCTCTATCTCATTCCAAAACATGGTTTTTTATCAATTCATTTTTCGAACGTTTTACTCTGGAGCACCCCCTTAAATGAACATTTCTCAAAAACTATATTTGTCTTGGGTGCTTCCGTCAAATGATTAGCCCATATACCGAATTTCAAGCCTCTATCAAATTTTAAAGGAGCGTTTTCTCATTTGGTCTGTAAATCGAACATTTTGGTGTGCGGCACCCCCTTAAGTGGAAAATATTTGAAATCTGAAATTGCACACTTTCTTCCTTTCGAACGATTTACCAGTACACCAAATTTGAAGTCTCTACGTCATCGTAAAGCATACCTTCCTATCATTTCGTTTTTCGAACGTTTTAGTGTGCGGCACCCCCTTAAGTAGAAAATATTGGAAATCTAAAATTGCACACTTTCTTTTTTTCAAACGGTTAACCCATACACCAAACTTGAAGTCTCTATATCATCGCAAAGCATGCTCTCCTATCATTTCACTTTTCGAACGTTTGGTGTGCTGCACTCCCTTAAGTAGAAAATATTGGAAATCTGAAAATGCACACTTTCTTCTTTTCGAATGGTTTATCCATACACCAAGTTTGAAGTCTCTATCTCGTCGCAAAGCATGCTTTCCCATCTTTTCACTTTTCGAACGTTTTGGTGTGGGGCACCCCCTCTATAGAACGTTTTCGAAAAATTCGATTTTTCCAGGGGGTTTTATCGAACGACCGAGCCGTGTACCAAATTGCAAGTCTCTATCTATTCAGGAAGTGCCTAAAAAAACGTGACAGATAGACGGACAGACAGACGGACACTTGGTAATTACTATATATAGATTAGAATCTGTGACAATAACACGTTAAATAAAATTACATCTTAACTGGTGCAATAAATATTTTACTCGTGAGATTAATTCATACAGGCAAAATGACTTTAACGCCATGGATCAATTGATTTTAAATCACGATTAGTTCTAGCTTTTGTTCATGAAACCTTGCCAGAAAATTTTGAAGGGCTTTTGTCAGGGTGGCCGCAGCTATGGCTAGTTTTATAATTAGAGAGATAGAAGATATATATATATATATATATATATATATATATATATTTATATATATATATATGTGTGTGTGTGTGTGTATGTATATATATATATACACTACGTGACAGTGAAAATGAGACACCAAGAAAGAGTGAGCGGAAAATGATGAACATTGACAAACATAGAGAGACAGCAACGAACAATAAGTGACGTTTATTGCAACATGATATACGTATACACAGAGCGATAACACCGTTTGATTGGTAGGTTGTAGGACCACCGCGGACGGTGATACAGGCAGCAACACGTCTAGGTACAGAGTCAATGAGCATGATGATGTTGCCCTGAGGGATGGCTGCCCGTTCCTTGTCAACCATTTGTAAAATTTCTTCTTTTAAACGCGGCGGTGATACCGCACACAAGGGACGTCCAATCACGTCCCAGACGTGTTTGATTCGTGAGAGATCAGGGGAGACTGGTAGCTAGGGAAGCACCTGATACGTGCTGTGTGTGACCGGGCGTTATCCTGCTGGTTAATGACATTGGGAATCCCCTGAAAGAAGGGTAGTGTCGTCGGCCGCAGCACGTCAACCACGTATCGTTGGGTCGTCATAGTTGGCCCTCAATAAGGCCCAGAGGTGACCTGCTATCGTAGGCGATGAAGTCCCAAACCATGACGCCTCGTTTTCGCGCTGTGTGGCATTCCACAGATGCGGCCGGATTGAAACTGTCACCACATCGGCGCCAGACTCGTACACGACGAGTGTTCCTGCTAGAACAGAAGCGTGACTCGTCTGAGAACACGACCCTGTGTCATTCTGTCGTCCACGTGGCTCTATCCCGACACCATTGCAAATGGAGACGTCTGTGTTGTTGGATCAATGGCAGGCGACATGAGTGCAGGTCGCCGGCGACCAATCGGCGGATAATGGTAGATATGGGAGCATCAAGGATGTACCATGCCGCATGCACTGCGGACGTTTGTAGGTGGCTGTCCGCTGAGATTTGACGTATGGACCAACCTGCACTTCTGAGGCCGATCACCATATCCCTCATGAAATCGTCTGTCTTATGGAACTGCGTCAGTTGGCGGCGGTATGGTAGTCTCTTCTACTACACCTTTCCTTTGAGACAAAAAAATAATTGCAAAATGATTTTCCTTGCAGACAGAGCGGCGCGACTATTGCCGATTCTGCAGGTTCCTTCCATTATATCTCAACGTGCGCGGAACAGCTGCGCATTTCGCATCATTTACATAACTCCGTGAGCTGAGTCTACACTGCAATTTGCATATTTTTCTGCTGACTCCTTTTTGGTGTCTCATTTTCTCATTCGCACTGTCTCATAATGTATTTATATACAGGGTGATTTAAAATAAGTGGTCCAAACTTTACAAGGTGGTAGTAAGCATCAAACCAAGCATTTTCCGTCATAGTTTATCGTGTCGAAAATGAAAAGTAATGGCGCCAGCGGGCGTTTAATGGTGAAACCGATGAGGTAGGTGAAAACACAAGAATGATTGAGGAGTTATAAAATGACATTTAATAAACAATAATTAAAGTAATGGCTCAAAAGAGTCACCTCCAACATGAATACACGAACGGCGGGATCTCACAGCGTGGATGGAGGGATTGGCGAACTTTCTCGAACAGACCAGGCATGTCGCGTCATTCTGCAGCAGCAGCTGAAATTCTGGAGACGAATCCCTCTTCATATTGAAGGGGAGTGTCACATACAAGATTCTTGAGATATCCCCATAAAAAGAAGTCAAGACACCGACAGATTGGGCGATCGAGGGAGTCAAATTATGGGACCACCTCGGCCGCAAAAGTGACGTCCAGATAGTTACTTACTACTCGCCCAAAATGGGCTGGTACTCCATCGTGTTGGAACCGCATACGCTGTCGGATGTCTGTTAGAACATCCTCCAACAATTCCGGCAAGCCCTCCTGCAGGAAAATACGGTAAATTATCTAATCAACTCGTTCAGGCATAAGATAAGGACCTACTAAACGATTGCCGATGATTCATATCCATACATTGACGGAGAATCGTCGCTGATGCGCATGTGAATATGTTGCATGTGGGTTTTCACTCGTCCACACTTGTTCATTGTGGATGTTAATCTTTTCCTTACGGCGGTATAATAGTTGTACCACTGAAAATCTCTTCTTATAGAACGGCGTTGGTTCAACTGCTGTAACAGTTTTTGTTCACCCCAATTTTTCTGGGAAAGGAGGAGAACGCCTCTTGTACCCAGTTGAGTGCATTGAAGAATGCCTGCAGTCCTTCAAGTTTCTCCTGACTGAAGGGGGGACGAGTTACGAACAAAAGACAAGATCATTGAAGGTGTTTATTTAGACGGGTGGAATTTTCATTTATTTTGCTGTTCTGGAGTTGAAAAAATGGATTCTTGGAGCCGTAACGTAGAGGTTAAATGTGCCATCAAGTCCGAAGGAGGCTTAATCCGTGCACAGTCAAAAGCACAGTCGCTTCAAAATCTGTCTGCGTGGTACTCGGTCCCAGGAACCAGCGAACGAACTCTAAGCGACGAGGATAATCCGCTGCAGTCATTGCTTGGATTCGCTGGAGATGGTATAGATCGAAATCCCAGACCGTCCGGCTCATCCTTAGACATAGAGCATCAAGATGGGCGGGCGAGGAGATGGTATAGGTGTAACTGTTTCCCATGCAGAACCCACCATACCGTGGATTGCGCCACACCAAGAGTATGCCCCATTGCTTTTGTGATTGCGCCTGGCCAAACTGCTACTGTGGCCAGAATCGCCTATTCCACACTTGACGTTCTAGTACTCTTTGCACGACCTACATTAGATCTGGTAGAAAGAAAGGATCCCGATTCCAAGAGCTGCCGATGCAAGCGTTTGAAAGTTTTACGATTGGGCAACCGTCTATGGGGGAAACGTTCCCTGTACAGTAGTTGTGCCTCTCTGCCATTCCCATTTGCAGTTCTATAGATGAAATGCATATCAGCTTTTTCCCTATATGTAACTTCTTCCATCGTCTCAGCAGTAGGAGTTGCGAATAACTGCTGCAAATTGGATAAGGCCTTACATTAGATGTTCCGAAAATTTGCATAAGGGTGCGTTTTCTTCCCTAGATGAAATTTGCATACGTGGTTTTCTTCTTCAACCAGAAAATAAAAACCAGAATGGCGCTTTTAAGTTTGCGGAGCTGCCGCTTCCTAACGAGTAAGCACACTGCAACACCTTTACGTTTCATTTCCGAACCGGTAAACTATGACAATAATTGCTTGGTATGGTATGTACTACCACCTTGTAATGTTTGGCTCATCTTTTCTGAATAACCCTGTTTATATATATATATATATATATATAAACATACATTTTTTGTGCTTGCTTCGTCAAAATGCTTGGACTTGAGAATGAATTTTGCGAAGTGAACATTTCCATATTTTAGGCTTAGCCATTTTCCACGTGTGTATAGAGATTTAGCTTGAATTTTTAAGATTTTGGCCATGGTGTGGGGGCGGGAGTTGGAAAATCACTGTAAACCCCCACTCCCTGATTAAGCAAGCTCTATGTCGCGAATAAATATATAATCTAGCTATAAACTTATATAGTAAAATACTAGATTTCAATTTTAATACTTCTGAAATTCAACATTTTGAATCTTGTTTGTATCTATCATTGTTTAGAAATATTATATAAAACCGGGTTCTTAGAATAAATAAAATTTGGGATGACAATTATAAATTAGCGCATTTTATAGAATTATTAAATACTGCAATTAATAATGCATATCCTCCGAAATTCGTCTTTCCATGCATATCCTCCCAAAAACTAATTATTATTATTAATTATGTGATTATATAAAAATGAAAAATAATAAAATTAACAAAAAATTGAAAAATAAAAAATAAAAAATAAGATTCCTCAACATTTAGTATTTTGAATATTATTTTCGCTAAAAATATGTAACTTTAGCCAGTTTGTAGCAACGATTTGAGACCCTTTTTAAAGGTGTTAGTGACATACTCGAATATTCATTTTTTCTGTTACTCCCTTTTATAGTAAGATTTTTATCTATGATTCCTGTTCATCATGTCTATCTTATATTAGTTATGGCTGTTCTGTCTCCAACTCTAACACCATGGATGGGTTTCAGTGGATGTCTTTTCAATCATTTGTTTCCCTCTGATTCCATGGCTTATTTTCTTCTCCATTTCCCGAATGAATCTCAACTTTCTTTCATTCACTCTCAATTGCTCTCCTTTACAGCACATGTATACTGGATTTCTACTTCATGCTACTTGGTAAAACTTGATTTCTTAATAATTTTTTAATTTTTTGCTATATTAATTCTTGAAGTCTGCGCTATGGTATTTGTAGAAACTTACTTTTGACATATCTGAAACAAATATTTGTTTGGGTTAATTAGGGTTAGATGCTCAAACCAGATGGTTTAACTGTTTTGGTGATATGATTGTTGTAAAATTTCACAATCACTTGGTATTGGTCATTATTCCATTATTCTAATATATATATATATATATATATATATATATATATATATATATATATATATATATATATATATATATACATATATATATATATATGTATATATACATATATATATGTATATATATATATATATATATATATATATATATATATATTTATATATATATATATACATATATATATATATACACATATATATATATATACACACACACACACACATATATATATAATATTACAAATGTAAGAATTTCAGTGTTTGAAATAAAATATATTTACACAGTATCTGAATATGTATAGCGCATAGCATCCGTACCCCTTCAGCCACCTATGTAAATTTCCAAAAGGATCGAATGAAAAAGGAAGTGACGCACCACAAATTGACCGGGGGGGGGGTTGTGATCCCTCTCCCCGGTTAAGCATGCTTTACACCGCGGTAACACTCCCGAGAACCGGTACTTCACAGTGAAATGGCAGAAACCACAAAACATAAAAATGACATGAATGAAATGACTTGAATGAAAAAGACCACCAGAGTAAAAACACAGAAATAAACCATCATTGAATTACATTAAAACCCCCAAATTTTTGTATAAACAGATAAATGCTATATATCAAATAATAACATTAATCTCAGTGCTACCGTCGTAATTACCTCCATCAAATTCCACAGCCACTAGTGCACAAAACTCCAATATATACCTTTACCACACACATTTAGTTTACACTACCTAAAATAATATTGAATCACTCAATCCAACCTCTCCCTGTCGTTATTTATACTACCTCCTATTAGAGGGTATCGCTCTTGACATTCAGTTAAAGTTATGTTATAAAACCTTTTTGCTATGTCTATCAAAAACCATGCTGGATAACCTCATTACTTTCCTTATATACATAATGTATAAGGAAAGTATTGTGACGGGGTCCAAAATTCAAATTCGAGTTTTCGACGGGAGAGCACGTTTCAAGCATCTCTGATCACGAATAAAATATTTTTGAGGTGATGTCTGTCTGTCTGTGTGTGTGTCAGTGAGACTATGGAGACGATAACTGACGAACAAATGGACCGATTAGAACGAAATTTGGTACAAAAATCACAATCCATGAATACTGGAAGCCTATTGTTTTTAAACGTAATCGAATGTTCCGAACCCCTCTAAATTATCAAGTGAAATTTTGAAAAAAATCATCAAAAAATCAAAACTTTTAATAAAATTACGCAAATAGACATTTCTAATGTACTTTTTCCTTAGAAAACGATTGACATAAACTTTAGAACGTTAGTACGAACCGTTCTCGAGATAAATTACATTTTTAAAATAAATTTATCAAAAAATACAATAAATTAAAAAAATATATTAACTGTTGACAAACATGTTCACTTTTCATGTGTAATATCATGCGATAAATTGGGTGACATTATTCTCGTGGATCTAGAACGTTCCATTCATGAGAAAAGACACTTTGAGTAATACTTTTGTATTTGAACGCCAATAGTCATTTATCTGCTGTAAGAATAACTTATTTCTTCGTCCATAATGCTTGGCGAGATTTTAGCGCCGAATTTGGCGAAATGTCGCCTACTTGACGAATTTTTTAAACGTTGCCAAATTAACGAAAATCTCGCCAAATGGATAAAAATGACACTAAATCAGTGAAAATGACGACTAATTGAAAAAAATCCAATTTCTTGGAAAGAGTATAAATAGCTACTATAAGAAAAACCTATTTTTTTATTGGAAAAATAATAAATTCATTGCATTATATAAGGAAAGTCATGTGTTGCCCACATCAGATTTTTTTATTGCTGCTTGCATATAAGCCACATCACAATTATATTGCTCTATGGTTTTGGTATTTAATTTTTTACTTCGTTTTAATTGATTTATAATAATGTTTCTGAATACATTTTTATGTAGACAAGTACTCCAATGTGCCAAACAATTAATTTTAAAGGTGAAATCGTTTTTTTATCGTAAAGGTGAAAAAAATGTTGATTATTTTCGTCAGAAACAATGCACACATCCAGAAAACTTAAACTCATATCCATATTTGGTGGAGTTTCAATAAGTTCCAAAGATGTCGGGTAAAAAATAGCATCAACCACATATTCATGGTCCAAAAACACAATTAGAATATCATCAACACATCTAAAATGCAAAAGTTCGTTCAAAAAGTGTGTTCCTGTTTCAAATTTGCTTACATAAATATCAGCCAATGCTGATGAGCAATTAACGTCCATAGGAATACCACTTGTTTGTAGATAGTAATTAATCCCGTTATATAGGACTGTTTCTTGCTAAATCCATTTTACCAAAGCTGTATATTTATTGATAGTAATATACGATTGTAAGTCGTATTGATAAAATATTTCTGATAAAATTATATATAGACCTTCAATATCAATGTTGTTATACAGACTACAGAAGTCATAACTCCTGTATTTTATCATATGAGGTATATGTTTTATAGAGTCAATTACCTCATAACTATTCGACACAAAATATGCTCCCTGTTTTTTTTAACTTTTTAATAACAATTTTTAATAAATTAATTAATCGTTTATTTGCTACTGTCAAATATGATTTATAACCTATTGTAACAGGATGGAACTTTACATGTTTCTCCTGAAGCTTTGGAATCAGTGTAATATATGGGAACTCAATATTTGTTAAATTATATCCAGTTTTTTTATACATAGCTGCAATGCGTTTTTTAATTTCCTTTACAGGTTTGCTCAAAAGTTTATACATATTTGTGTTACCATAAAATTATTTATTAACTTAAAGTATAGATTCTTACACGTAAATGCGTAATTCGAAGTAACTTTATCTACATATGCTATTACATATTTTTGTAAAATATCAAGTTCGTGCTTGTCTATAAAATCCATTGTATCAAAAGTTTTACATAGTTTGCAACAAAGTTCAAAAGATCTATTTATCCAATTCATTCAAGTCATTTCATTCATGCCATTTTTATGTTTCGTGGTTTTTGCCATTTCACAGTGAAGTACCGTTTGCCGGGAGTATTATCGCGGTGTAAAGCATGCTTAACCGGGGAGTGGGGGTCACAACCTCCCTCACGGCCAATTTGTGATACGTCATTTCTTTTTTTATTCAATCCTTTTGGAAATTTATATATATATATATATATATATATATATATATATATATATATATATATATATATACATATATACATATATATATATATTATATATGATTTTTAATAAATAATAAGTGTGTGTAATAAATTTATTAATTGTTTAACATGTTTAAATATTACTTTTATGTAATAGCAACTCTATAAAAGCAAAACAAAACATAAAAATAAATAAATTAAATTAAACGTATAATCCGTGTTTATTTTATAGCGAGAGACTGATTGGTGCAAGCACTATTAAAATAATTCGCGATATTATATTGTTTGCTTTAATACCTTCAAAATCAAATTTTCCCAGCACAGTGATCTATATTTTTAGAAAAAAAACGCAAAATTTGTAAAAGCTCTTCAACTACATATTAATGTTTTTTTTATGCGAGTTATAACGAACGGTCTGTAAAATATCATTCGCGTCAATGGACCTCGATCGATTTTTTTTGTAATCGAATGTTATTCGCTCATACAGTTTTTACTTTCCCTGCAATACATGGTAATGTATAGGGAAAATATTGGAATCATGTCAAAAATCGCAACTCGAGTTTCCGATGGATCTACACGTTTCAAGACCTCTAGAATACGAGAAAACCATTTTTAGTGTGACGTCTGTGTGTGTGTCTGTCTGTCTGTCTGTGTGTCTGTGTGTCTGTGTATCTGTCTGGCGGTCTGTGCAGATTTTGTATCCACTCTAACTAAAGAAGTAATAGACCGAATATCACAAAATTTGGTAGGCAAGTCACTTGTGAGCGAGTCTGGTGCTGATTTGTTTTGGGTATGATTTGGGATAAAAGAACCTGCCTTTTTTTGCGAAATAGCCAGCAAAAATCGTCAAAATCTAAACTAAAGAAACAGGTATACTCAAATATATCCATTAAATGCTCGTTTAGTACGTAATTTTTAACGACGAAAAGAATAAGACCAACCCAATTACATTAGGATTAGCCGTTCTCCAGATATTTTAGTTTTTCTTACTTTCTCTAGGCCACCTTTGAAAACAAGCCCAGTTACCGAATGAGAACGAAAATTGAATTAAAAGTGAAATAAATTTAATTAAAATAAAGAGAACGTTAATATAAGTCTGCAAGGAAAGTCATGTGCTGCCCACATCAGATTTTTTATTCTGTTTACAGGGATATCCTGGAATTTGAGCTGCAACTTACGGTTCGACAGATTTTAGTGTGTTTGCTGTGCTCTTAATATTTAGATAAGACTAAAACTATGAACATTTTGAATAGATTGTGTGATTAAATATATATTAAATAATGTTGCAAAATTCCCCAAAATATATGACAAAGCGTAAAATATTTTCCTTTGAAGAAAGCAACAAAACAAAATCTTAAGGAATCTGTCTTTGAATGCAGTGTTTCTATTTGCAATGTAATTTCAAACGTAGAACACACAATGTTCAATATTTTATCCTATGGAAACACAAATGGATTTACCCTCAAAATGCTACAAATTTTATAAGTACTTTTTGTTTCAATATAGATATATTTTATGGAACATAAAAATATATATTGATATTTTAAAATTACTCCAGCACTATTTAGATTAAATATTTCGAAGCATTTTTTTTTTTTTTGAGTATTTTGAAAAATGTATTTTTGTAAAAATAAAATACTGTTTTATCCATACATTTTCCAATTTTAAAAACATCTTAGTGAATATGGAGCAAAATTATTTATTTTGTAAATGTTAGCTATTATTTAATCGTAAGACGATACAAAATAATGGTAAAATATTTTTAGTGGAGCATAATATAAAATAATGTATTTATAATTTTTAAGTACACTTGTAAATATACACCATTTGCAAGAGTTTGAATATTTGTTACGGTTATTTGAAATTTTATAAATAAGAATTTTCTGTTTTCTCCCGAAATCCACATGCCGAATATTAAGCTTCTAACCTCATGAGCCGAACTTATTATCTAGGTGCAAAGTTGACATTTCATAGTAAAAATCAAAATGTACTAACTATGACGCATTGGTATAAAAATTGGCTGGACAAAATGAACTTAATTAATAACGATTTGTTTCATCACATCTGTGGGAAAATCTGAAAACCAACATTCAACGTCTTTCAGTTTCTGAGATTCAGGTTGCAAAAGCAAACAAGAAAGATCAATCATGCATAAATCATTGATTATGAAACACTTTCCAACTTCAATGCAATTTTATTTAAACGTCTCTAAAATGCGATACATTCCTCGGTAATATTTAAAAAATTATCAGAATATTACATTAATTTATTATATTTGAAAATTTAAAACTTCATAGAAAAAAATGAACTTCATTCAAATGACGGCATTCAAATATAAATTGCCTCGTTTAAACACCTCTGAAATGCGATACATTCCTCGGTAATATTTTTAAAATTATCATCAGACTACAAAAATTTATTATATTTGAAAACTTCATTGAAAACAAATGAAATTTATTCAAATGACGTCATCGAAATATAACACGCCTGGCTCTCTCCATGAAACAGCATTTCATTCATAACATTTTTCCATTCATTTCATTCATAACATTTCCCCATTCATTTCATTCATAACATTTTTCCATTCATTTCATTCATAACATTTTTCCATTCATTTCATTCATAACATTTTTCCATTCATTTCATTCATAACATTTTTCCATTCATTTCAATCATTCCATTTTTCCATTCATTTCATTCATAACATTTTTCCATTCATTTCATTCATAACATTTTTCCATTCATTTCATTCATAACATTTTTCCATTCATTTCATTCATCACAGTACTATAACAATTTATTTTATTTAAAAACTTGAGACCATGGAGGTACAAGTATTTAAACTCCAGGCTTAAAACTTATCGAAAAAATCGTTCTTCTCTCTGTAAAATCATTGAATATTTCATTCATATCAGCAATATTGCAGACTCCATGAGATAAATAATTTTGCGTTAAAGAAATGCAACAATTCTTATACAACTCATTCTACGTATTCTGCTGTTTACCTTTCTATAAGTGAAAAGTAGGCTTCGTTGTAGAAATAATCGTAGTTGGATGATCATTTAAATTCAACTATATTGTAATTGCGTTGTTTCAATATGTAGATGCACAGAATTTAAGCAAATATAAAGCTGTTTTAGGACGGATACAACACTAAATATGAATTAAAAAGAACTTTAAAAAATCACGATTTTGAGACAATATGGATGCCATATTTTATTTTGAAGTGGGTCACGTGATCTCTTCATATAATGGTCACGTGATCGCTTTATATAAAATGTGTAATTATTATTATAATTTTTATTTAAAAACTTCTGAATATATTTTGCTGAAATGTTTTTTATATATTTTATGGGATAATTTGAATATTTCCTAAAACTTTCGAAGCAATTTGTGAATTTTAAATCCCCCTAAAAATGTTTGAAAAATTAGATCCCATAGGGGTCAATGTATTTCATTTTCTTTAACCCGAGTTCAATCCAAAACTAATTGGGTGATGCTATTCATTTATATTCCCAAAGGTCCCACAGACCGTCTGAATAACATACTAAACTTTTATTTTGATAAAGTCATTTTTACGGCAGTTATAGTGCTAACGGACAGACAGACAGACAGACAGAATAAATAAAGTTATAAACACTTTTCAACTTTGTTGTAAAGTGTTAAAAAAACGGCTGGAAACGGCCATTTGATTACTCGTCTAAAAGGTGTTCTTTAAAATTGCGTGTTAAGTTTTTTAGCAAAACTGACCTGGTGCTCTACAGCGCACCTTAATAAAGATAATTTGATAATTTGAACTGCGCTTTGCGATATTAGAATAGTTTATATTGATACAGGTAAGCCAAATACACACAATTCACCCACATTTTTAAACTGTTGCCAACTTGAAATAATAAACTTTTTTATTTTTGTACGGAATATTTAAAAAAAAATAGTTCGGAATATAAAAAGGTGTATATTTTTACTTTCATTTTGATGATTATGATAATTATTTTAAATAAACGCCATGAAATATCAATGTATGAGAAGACGGAATGGAGAAGCCAGGTACTTTTATTGCAAAACGCAAAACCGCATTTAAAATTAAAGCAGAATTTTATTTAATTTTCTTTCATACAAAGTAGTTGTTATTCGCTCGTCCGTTCTTCATTCGTAACGAATCGGAGTAAATTTTTGACTGAATTTTGTGATCCTATTTACTAGAAGACTGTGCAACTGGTGGAATGATGAAAATTTGCAAACATACGCAACGTTGCACACAGAAGTGCAGAATCACAATTTCAATAATTAAAACGAACCGTAACAGCTCGAAACATCTATTTTTAAACTGCGCATGCTCGCTACGCTTCTTGCAAATAACAAGCAAACAACATTTAATCGGGCAATCAAAGCGTGTGCACTTCCATGGATTGTGATTTAAACGTAATCCAGTATATCAGATACGTTTATGCGATTTAAATGTGTTACTTTGATTTCATTGTTTTTTTGTATTCTAATTTATTCAATTTAATATTCAAATTCTAAGAACTTATATGCTCCTTTGTATTAGGATTCCTAAATATTGAAATTAATTTTTTATACTTTCAACTTCATAATTATTTGTTAAATTAAGTTTTAATGTAAAGTCTTTCGCAGTTGCATACTTCATATGCGTGTACTTCGAAGTTCAATTTTTTACTAGTTTAGTTCTCAATAGTTTGTAGATCCTTTTCGATCTATTTATCCATAATAAAAGATGGGACCCCTTGACGAAACATTTACCAAAATATGACTAACAAAAGGAATTATTATGGAAGCATATTACAATTTTCCCTTTTAGTGTTGTAAGTCCATACACAGAACACTAAATAGTTCGAATTTTACATCCAGTCTCAACAGAGAAGCACTTGCTTTGAAGATGAGAATTTTGTAAGAGTTCTGTTTTCGAATACTTTTTAAAATAGAATTCGAAAACATTTGTTGTTGACATTCGTTGATAAATGTTTTTGCACAGAAATTAAGATCAGTATTATAGAAGATGATTTTTTAAGACTTGTAAAATGTAAGTTTGTAAGTATTGTATTATATTCTTATATAACTTTTCCTCAAAGATTTACGATATTATTACTTTCCTTATATACATAATGTATAAGGAAAGTATTGTGATGGGGTTGAAAATTCAAATTCGAGTTTTCGACGGGAGAGCAGGTTTCAAGCATCCCTGATCACGAATCAAACATTTTTGAAGTGACGTCTGTGTTTGTGTATGTGTGTGTGTGAAAGTATGTGTGTATGTGTGTGTGTGTGTTTGTGTGTGTCAGTGAGAATGTGGAGGCGATAACTGACGAACGAATAGACCGATTTGAACGAAATTTGGTACAAAAATCACAATCCATAAACACTGGAAGTCTATTGTTTTTATACGCAATCGAATGTTCAGAATCCCCCTAAATTTTCGAGTGAAATTTTGAAAAACTCATCAAAAAATCAAAACCGCTGATAAAGTTACGCAAATAGACATTTCTCATGTAATTTTTCATTAAAAAACGATTGACATACATTTTAGAACGCTAACATGAACCGTTCTCGAGATATTGCACATTTTTAAAAAAAAATATCAAAAAATTCTATAAAATAAAAAAAAAATTTCTTATTAAGAAACATTTTCACTTTTCATACGTAATACCATGCGATAAATTTGGTGATATCATTCTCGTGAATCTAGCTCGTTCCATTCATGAAAAAAGACACTTTGAGTAATACTTTTGTATTTGAACGCGAATAGTCATTCATCTGCTGTAAGAATAACTTATTTCTCCTTTCATAACGCTTGGCGAGATTTTGTCGACGAATTTGGCGGAAAGTCGCCAACTTGGCGACATTTTTAAATGTTGCCAAATTAACATAAATCCCGCCAAATTGATAAAAATGACGCTAAATCAATGAAATGACGACTAATTGAAGAAAATTTAATATCTTGGAAAGAATATAAGTATCTACTATAAGAATAACATTTTTTTAACTGTAAAAATAGTAAATTCATTGCATTATTTAAGGAAAGTCATGTGTTGCCCACATCAGATAACAGATTTTTCAAACAACTTGACCAAAATATATATTTTAGTCAAGGGTGCTTGTAAACTATTAATAGTTTTTTTATTGTTCTGCATAGTTTATCATTTCATTGTAATACATTTAAATATGTGTTATTGGGTGGGTATATTATTTATTTATGAGATAAAAAAATATATTGCGTTAGTTATCCCGATAATACTACTGGTTAGTTAGCCTGATGTAGGTTATTTATCACCGATGCAGATTAGTTATTCCAATAACTACTTTAAGCTTTGGATTTATAACTATTTTTATATTTGATTGTGGTGATAAATTATTATTAGAGTAGAGACTGGTAAAGTGAAAGTAAATTTGAAATAGTCCATTGCCATTGTGATAGCTAGCCATTATTTTGTGTGTTGTCCGGTGTTATCTGAAAATAAATTCATCAAAAGACATACATTGAAATATTTTAATCAGGAGATAAAGACGAGGCCTTTTTATCCCTCCAACTTAATTTTTATTTTCCTTATATACACAATGTATAAGGAAAGTATTGTGACGGGGTCGAAAATTCGAATTCGAGTTTTCGACGGGAGAGCACGTTTCAAGCGTCCCTGATCACGAATCAAACATTTTTGTGAAAATGTCTGTGTGTGTATGAGTGTGTGTGTGTGTGTGTGTGAAAGTATGTGTGTGTGTATGTCAGTGGGCCTGTGGAGACGGTAACTGACGAACGAATGGACCGATTCGAACCAAATTTGGTACAAAAATCACAATCTATAAACACTGGAAGCTTATTGTTTTTATACGCAATCGAATGTTCAGTACCCCCCTAAATTTTCGAATGAAATTTTGAAAAAATCGACAAAAAATCAAAACCAATATAAAAGTTACGCAAATAGACATTTCTTATGTAATTTTTCATTAGAAAATGATTGACATAAATTTTAGAACGCTAACATGAACCGTTCTCGAGATATTGCACATTTATCAAAAAAATTATCAAAAAGTCATATAAAATAGAAAAAAAATATTTCCAATTGAGAAACATGTTCACTTTTCATATATAATATCATGCGATAAATTGGGTGACATCATTCTCGTGGATCTAGCTCGTTCCATTCATGAAAAAAGATACTTTGAGTACTTTTGCATTTGAACGCCAATTTATCTGCTGTAAGAACAACTTATTTCTTCGTCCATAACGCTTGGCGAGATTTTGGCGACAAAATTGGCGGAATATCGCCAACTTGGCGACTTTTTGAAATGATGGCAAATTAACGAAAATCTCGCCAAATAGATAAAAATGACGCTAAATCAATGAAAATGACGACTAATTGTGGAAAATTCAATATCTAATAAGTTATATAATATATAAATATATAATAATAGTTATATAATATATGTCGAAAATTCAATATCTAATAAGTTATATATATATATATATATATATAACTTATTTCTTCGTCCATAACGCTTGGCGAGATTTTGGCGACGTAATTGGCGGAATGTCGCCAACTTGGCGACTTTTTGAAATGTTGCCAAATTAATGAAAATCTCGCCAAATGGATAAAAATGACGATAAATCAATAAAAATGACGACTAATTGTCGAAAATTCAATATCTTGGAAAGGATATTAGTATCTACTTGAAGAAAAACCTATTTATTTAACTCTAAAAGTAGTAAATTCATTTCATTATATTAGGAAAGTCATGTGTTGCCCACATCAGATTTTTTTTTTACTGTAAAAGTAGTAAATTCATTACATTATATAAGGAAAGTCATGTGTTGCCCCCATCAGATTTTTTTTACTGTAAATGTAGTAAATTCATTACAATGTATAAGGAAAGTCATGTGTTGCCCACATCAGATTTTTTAACATATAATTCATTTAGAACAGGAGCTAAAATAATGCACCAAAATATAAGAGTTTATGTAGTAATGAGCAAACAAGTGTATTTTCTTCATAACTTTACATTTGGAGTTCATTTAACCTATTTCTACAAAGTCTTGATTAGCCTAATGTTGACGTAAGGTCTTCGATAAAAACACATAAAACAGAAATTGTAAAAAAAAAAAAAAGGTGTTGAAGAAGTAATATTTCTTGCCTTATATACTTAATGTATAAGGCAAGTATTGTGACGAGGTCCAAAATTCGAATTCGAGTTTTCGATGGGAGAGCACGTTTCAAGCATCTCTGATCACAAATCAAGCATTTTCGAAGTGATGTTTGTGTGTGTGTGTGTGTGCGTGTGTGTGTGTGTGCGTGTGCGTGTGTGTATGTATGTGTGTGTGAAAGTATGTGTGTGTGTGTGTGTGTCAGTGAGTCTGTGGAGACGATAACTCACGAACGAATGGACCGATTCGAACGAAATTTGGTACAAAAATCACAATCCATAAACGCTGAAAGCCTATTGTTTTTATACGCAATCGAATGTTCAGAAACCCCATAAATTTTGGAGTTAAATTTTGAAAAAATCGTCAAAAAATCAAAACCGCTAATAAAGTTACGCAAATAGACATTTCTTATGTAATTTTTCATTTGAAAACGATTGGCATACATTTTAGAACGCTAACATGAACCGTTCTCGAGATGTTGCACATTTTTCAAAAAAAATTATCAAAAGTTATATAAAGTAAAAAAAATATTTCCTATTGAGAAACATGTTCACTTTTCAGATGTAGACTGCGATAAATTGGGGATTCAGACTGCGATAAATTGGGTGACATCATTCTCTTGGATCTAACTCGTTCCATTCACGAGAAAAAATACTTTGAGTAATACTTTTGTATTTGAACTGCAATAGTCATTTATCTGCTGAAAGAATAACATAACTTGTTTCTCCGTCCATAACGCTTTGCGAGATTTCAGCGACGAATTTGGCGGAATGTCGCCAACTTGGCGACATTTTTAATTGTTGCCGAATTAACAAACATCTCGTCCAATTGATAAAATGGCGCTAAATCAATGAAAATGACGACTAATTGAAGAAAATTCAATATCTTGGAAAGAATATAAGTATCTACTATAAGAATAATATTTTTTTTACTGTAAAAGGAGTAAATTCATTGCATTATATAAGGAAAGTCATGTGTTGTCCACATCAGATTTTTATTATAATTATTATTCAACTTGATACTCTTATTATTAAATTTCACATTAATATTTAACATCGTATTTATTATTGATTTTATTTTAATTAACATAGTATTTCGGCTGGCAGTGAAAGTGTGACAGGAGGTTACATTTGATGGGACTTATCGTCCGATTTAATATACTTTTCCTTATAACTGATATTTATAACAGCTTTACCTTTGCTCTCGTCAATGGTCATTAGGCGTTGGGGTCTGTTAGACCGTATTAAACGACTTTGGTTGTTATTTTGGAAAATTGTCGTACCCTCTATTTCATTTCAACGATTTCATTCTTAACAACTGAACTTCGTCTTGATGCCGCATTGAAAAGCACAATTTTTCTCAATAGCTACTACATGTTCAATCACCAGCTTCTAACAATTTATGCGTCAGTCATAATGAATCTCCTCTTCTCCTCATTCCATCTCTTACTTAAGGTATTTTGGTATGCCAATAAGAATTTGGGATGGACTTGACCCATGCTTCCATTGCACAATATTTAAGGGCAACATAATATTGCCAGCGGATACAGGCACATAGGCCGATTCCAAGACTGAAAATTAAAGTCTAATTAATTTATGGTGTGCAATAAAGCTGTCCCTGTGCTGTGTTTTGAAGTGCACAGTATTTTTGCGGCCATCAAGCCCGCTGGCAATACCTGCAGCTAATGACTGTACTATCACACTAGCTAGCTCAATCCAATGACGAAGGAATTAGGTTGCTGCTGCTTGCCGATGGACCAATACAATAGAGGGAAAGAAGGCTGAGTCTTCAGCGAGAGTTAGAAAGATTCAAAGCTGTCTAAAAGACAACTTTTAAGTCAGAAATGGAGAGTTCAGAGAGACGACTTAAGCAACAAGATGAGTAAAAATTGGAGTCCCGAAGTATAGATGAGTTCAGAAAGAACGCTTAATTAATTTTTCTTCAATTCAAAAAGGTGCACTTTTGTCAGAATAAATGTGCCAGAGCAGTTACGTAACAAAGGCAGATAACTTTCCGTTGTGAACGAAAAGACAAACAAAGCACCCTATGCAAACAATGCAACGAGATGACTAAAAATTGGAGTCCCGAAGTATAGATGAGTTCAGAAAGAACGCTTAATAAATTTTTCTTCAATTCAGAAAGGTGCACTTTTGTCAGAATAAATGTGCCAGAGCAGTTACGTAACAAAGGCAGATAACTTTCCGTCGTGAACGAAAAGAAAAATAAAACACCCTATGCAAACAATGCAACGAGATGAGTAAAAATTGGAGTCCCGAAGTATAGATGAGTTCAGAAAGAACTCTTAATAAAATTTTCTTCAATTCAAAAAGGTGCACCTTTGTCAGAGTAAATGTGCCAGAGCAGTCACTGTAACAAAAGCAGAGAACTTTCCGTGCTGAACAGAAAGACAAACAAAGCAAACAATGGAACAAGATGAGTAAAAATTGAAGTCACGAAGTATAGATGAGTTCAGAAAGAACTCTTAATGAATTTTCCTTCAATTAAAAAAAGTGCACTTTTGTCAGAATAAATGTGCCAGAGCAGTTACTGTAACAACGGCAGATAACTTTTCGTGCTCAACGAAATTGGATAGAAATGACTTTAACTTTCCTGTATTGACTATTCCATCTCAGAACAAAAATTTTCCCTACCTTCTACTGCAGTGAATATTCTATTTCATTTATCCTGATGAAAAAGGTTTTATTTGACTTTTCCTATATGCATAGTATAATGTAATGTGAAGCAGGGTGGTTACAAATTTGCTTTCCGAGCTTTCGACGGTGGATCACGTTTTAAGCATTTCTGAACTCGAATCGAACGTTTTTTAGGGTGATGTCTGTGTGCTATGTGTAGGTATGTTAATGTGTTTGTTTGCTGACTCGATATCTAACAACCAAATGAAGCATTTCGAAATTGGTAGGATCATTACAATCAGTGAATTAAATATTATTGATTTTAAACACAATCGAATGTGCGGAATACCTCCCCAATTTTTGAATGGACGTTTGAAAAATTATTAAAAAATGTGAACCTTCAATAATGATAAGTTATCAATTCATTCGTAATTTTCTATTATTAAACGAGTTACATAAATTTTATTTTTGAACTCAGCATGAACCGCTCTTGAGATATAGCACGTTTTTGAAAAAAGTTTATCGAAAACATTACATAAAAACATAAAAAGTAATTAGTTTCATCAAATAGGATCACTTGTCATATGCAATATTATGCGACAAATCTGTTAGCATCCTTCTCGTGTATCTAATTCTTCTTCTTCTTCGACCCAGACCGTCCTACCTACCAGAAAGGTGTAAGGTATCTGTTTGGACGGCCGGGAAGTGCCACTCAATTTAGATCGGAACCCAGTGGGGGAGGCATCCACAGGGACCATACCCTCCTTCCCCTACCACCAACCTCTCGGAAGGACTTACGGACCCACATGTTTAACGTGATCGTACTCCGCGTGAACACGGCGGCAGTTTGGGCAGCGGCGGGAATCGAACCCGGGACTACCGAGTGCAACCTCCGCGCGCTAACCACAGGGCTACCGCGCCCCGTGGATCTAGTTCGTTCCATTCGCTTGAAAATATACTTTTTGCAACAGTTTTATTTTTGCTACCCAAGAATTCTCTAACAGTCATTGATTTCACGGGATGTTATATAAATGACAATAGCATTTTGATAAGGATTTTGAACGCCAGTGCATTCTGATTAGGCTATAAAATAGCTCCAAATGTCCAATTGCAGTTTATGTAGTGTTAATTAAATGTTAAAAATAGTGTTCTGTGGACTTTTTACTCCTTTATTTTGCTGTGAAAAAAGTAAAGTTATTTAGGGAAAGTTATATGCTGCCTGCAGGATATTTTTTTATCTTTGACACTGGTTGATAATTTCATCCACTCTCTTAACAATGAAATATTTCCAAAGTTTGAGCGAATTATTTTACTTTCTATACACATTATGATATGTATGTAGGAGAAATAATAATCAATCTAGTTAAACCCATATTGAGTTTCATATGTATGTAGGGGGAATAATAACCAATCTAGTTAAATCTACATTGAGTTTCATATGTGTGAGACCAGAAATAGATCTCACAGTGTTATGGTGAGACAGTTTTATGTACATAATTTATGTGTCCGAAACATCGGAAAATATCTCCAGTCTGAATGACGCCAAGGTTTACAGCACGTAAACCCAAAGGTCAGATAAAAACATAAATTTAGGGGTGTCAAGACAGAGGGGGTCGAACGATCTCGTAAGAAAATGTGAAGTAACGACATTGGATAAAAGGTTAACCAATGAAGAAGGTGCTTGTAGCGTAACCCTGAAGGCCGCAAATGAGAGAAAAGGGGGAATAATAGTCCTGAGGCAAAAAAGAGTCACAACCTATGACTTAAGAACGACCCTATGACATAACGACGTTGATGAAGTTAATACTTGCTCGACATTATGACTAGAAGGATGATACTTGATGAATACAGCACGACGACTAGAGTTGAGTGTCCCGTAGATGTTCCAAAATAATGGCTAGATCTATTTATTTGTGCAGTGCAATCAGAAGTACGAGATGGAGCCAAACACCCAGAGTTACGGCCAGTACGAATTACTTATGCAAGCATTATGGTCTTTGGTTTAAGCCGAAAGTGAAGGTATCTGTCCATTAAAAACTACAGGTCTAAAAACATTTAAGCATTTTAATACTGGTCTCACATGGTCTCTCCTCCAGAATAATTAATAATAAGAATAATTGTTGTAATTAAATAATTGAGAATGTTATGTTGTTAATAAATGTTTTATTGTTAAAGTTAAAATGGTGCAGTCAAAATTAGGTATTATATTAATTAATATTCTTTTACGCAACTCACGCTAAAGATAAATAATTGGAGGGGTAATAGCTGCACAAATCGCAAGGTACTATAATAATAAGTCCACTAATACGAGCAATTTGCGGCCATGTTAAGATAATATAAGATATGTTAATGATAAATTAAGATGAAAGATCAACTTTCTAATTCATTTACCACAATATGTATGTAGGGGAAATAATAACCAATTTAGTTAAACCCATATTGAGTTTCATGAGTATGTAGGGGAAATAATAGCCAATTTAGTTAAACCCATACTAAGTTCTATATCGATTACTTATTTAGTTTTCTGTAGCTAGAAAGTATATTTCTTAGGAAATATCTATTCTACTCTATTTCTTTGTACAGAGTAACAGATGGGTCTAGAGAAGAAATATTTCCTAAAAGAAGTCCGACAAAGCCAAATATTATTGAATCTGTCTTTGAATGAAGTGTCCCTTTTTTGTGTTGTAAGTCTGTCTATTCGTCGTTCACAGAAAGTACGAAATGTTTCCAGTAGCAGGAATATGCACTTGAATTGCAAAGAGGGATAATATTGAGGCAACGAATAAAAGCGCTGCTTGTGAGAATAACACAATTAGTACTCCTTAAAGAAAGTAGACATATGCAAATTACGTGACAAAAATTGCTTCTAGGGAGTTTTGATCACTCTTCATAAGGTCAAAACTGTGTCTTTACTAAATAAACGTCAGAGAGTTTTTGCTTGGCTTTTCTTAAGTAAAGCCACTGTTTTGACATGAAGAATTTGGTATTTCCAAATGTTCTGATCTTTTTATAATTTTTTCAAAAATTCATTCAAAAATTTGGGGAATCTTTTGAACGTTCAGCTGCGTTTAAAATAATTGGGTACCATTATTCACTGAGAGTAATAATCATGATCGGGCTTTTCCGCAAAAACTAAAATTTGAATTTTTGACCCCGTCGCAATATTTACCATATACATTATACAATGTATGTAGGGAAAGTAAAAAAAAAGCTATATCGTGACGATGAATACATAAAACGTTTTCAACTTTGCTGATGTATTCACCCATGACTGTGTGAGACGTTTCATATATAATGACACATTAAATAAAGTCGTTACACACAAATTGATGAAAAGCGTCGAAAATAATTATATACTCACAAATTAACGCACAAAGAAGAAAAAAATTAAATACCGGAATATACGTAATTACGTCGTTGTAGCGTTTTTGCCGCGAGTAGCGAATCTCGGAAACTTAACAAATTAAAAAATCTGATGTGGGCAGCACATGACTTTTCCTGCAGACTTATATCCACGTTCTCTTTATTTTAATTAAATTTAATTCACTTTTAATTCAATTTTCGTTCTCATTTGATAACTGGACTTATTTTCAAAAGTGGCGTAGAGAATATACGAAAAAACTAAAATATTTCGAGAACGGCTAGTACTAGTGTAATGGGGTTGGTCTTATTCTTTTCTTTGTTACAAATTACCTATTAAACAAGCATTTAATGGATATATTTGAGCATACATAGTTTTTATTTTAGATTTTGACGATTTTTGCGGGTCATTTTGCAAGAAAAAGCAGGTTATTTTTTTCCGAATCGTACCAAAATCTAAACAGCACCAGGGTGATTCACATGTAACTTATCTACCGAATTTTGTGAAATTCGGTCAATTAGTTTTTAGTTAGAGAGGATACATGATTTTGCGGGCCATTTCGCAAAGAAAATCGGATTCTTCCATCCCAAATCGTACCCAAAACTTATCAGCACCAGATTCGTCCACAAGTGACTTACCTTCAAAATTTTGCGAAGTTCGGTAAATTAGTTTTTTAGTTAGAGTGGATACAAAATCTGCACAGACAGACAGACATACACACAGACAGACACACAGGCACACGTCAAGCTAAAAATAGTTTTGATTTGTGTTCAGGGGTGTTTGAGGCATGCTCTTCCGTTGAAAACTCGAATTCAAACTTTCGACCCCGTCGCAATACTTTCTCTTTACATGTGTATGTTATTCTTGTATATTGTAGAGAACGCAACATAGATCGGTAAAATAATTTTAATAAATATAATTGTTATTCCCGCTTTCCACACTTACTGAAACCCATTTTATAAGATTTTCTGAAGCCGTCGGAATGATAAAATCCTGTATCACATTACGCTTTATTTAAAGTTATCTCAGGTGCGTCTATCCGGGTTAGGTAGTGGCGTCAAAAGTGTCAGGACTTTCGACACTTTCTTTGACATCCGTTAAACCCAGAGAGTGTCAAAACTTTTCCGGTGACGCACTGCTGCGAATAAATGTTTTTAGATGACAAGGACATTTTATGCATCAGAAGGAACTTACTGTTTAATGCATTTGGTGTCTAAGAACTTTTCTGTATTAAATGCATTTAATACTTATAATTTATTTAACATTGAGTACGTTTAGAACGTTAATTAGTTTTATATTCGCAATTTCCGAAATTAATAATAATTAATTTATATAATAATGATATTTATAATATAGCATACATGTTGGAAATTATTATTTAATTCTAATTGTATAATTTAAAATTCAAGAATTATCTCTTGTTAGTGTGGTCTTTCATATATTGGTCAAACTAAACGTGCTTTAAAATTTCGCATTAAGAAACATGAAAACAATGTTATAAACAGGATTACAGGATTTTAACAAACCTTCAATTGCTCAACATTGCTATCAATTTAACCACCTTTTTTGAAGTTACTTCAGCAAAGATCATACAAAAATGTACGTCGATCTAGGCTCTTGACTTCTTCATAGACTTCTATATACATAAAAATTCCAATTGTTAATGGCTTGTCCAGTACTCCAGTTTTGTCAGCGGTCTGGAAGACCGCCATAACTTCCCCTTCTTTTTTTGTTCTATTACTTTGTTTTATGTCTTGTTTTAACCTTTTTTTCGTCTTTTCGGGTCTCATTTATTCTTGTTTTGACTTGGCTCGTCTTGTCGAGATATTTTTATTGTGTTTTGGCGCACGCCAATCTTATGTTACTTGCCGTTTCAGATTGGTTGGATGGTTCTTCATGCTGCTTTCTGATTGGCTCTCTCTTAATCCATGCCTTGGGTCTATTATCCCCATGCTTCTTGTTTTCGCGCTGATTCCTCTTTGTGACTTCGGGTTTGTTAGTTCTCCTGCACTAAAGGGGATTCAGCGTATCTTTGAAACAACTTTAAGCTGCATTGTGTTAAGCTGCATTTATGCTTTTATGCGTTGCTCTAGTTTATTCTAGTCCTCGCAAAACGTGTATTTTACTTATTAGTATGAGGTTATATATATATCGTTTTAACAAATACAATTGCATACAATCAAATACAGACCAATTAACTTAAGCACACATTTTATCGACGAGCAATTTTTTTATGAGTCTGCAATTTATTCTAAAACACGCAGGGACATTAATTTAGGAACAATTAAAATAAAAAAAGTAATGATATATAATATAATAACCCAAATCCCTAAATTTGTATGTCATAAACAGTATTTAAGAATAGGGATTTGGTTATGTATAGGAATAGGAGAAAATAATTTCAACACAGAAAATAATTTCACATGCAAGTCAATAAATCGCAGGAATATAACATTTAAGCTTAAAGGAGCTTAAATGTTTTCTTTGATTTATGGATTTGCACAGGAAGTTCTTTTCTTTGTGTTGAAATTCCTCAAAATATTATCAGTTTTCTTAACTTAATAATCCAGTAAATTAAATGTTTTCAGTTGATATTGAGCCAACAGTTTCCCATATTTTTTAAATAGTCAACATTTCTACTAAACTTTTTGGTTTGGTGCACCCCTTCAAATAAAATTTTTCGAAAAATTCGATATGTACGGAATTATTTAACAAATGCTGACTTGTATAGAAAATCTAAAATGTCATATGTCCATCTTAATTGGAAGTGCGTTTTAAAACTGTCCACATTCCGAAAGTTTGGCATACCGCACACCTCTCGAAAGTATATTTTCAAATAATGTGATTATATTGGAATTTTTGTCGAACTGTTAGTCTGTAAAAAAAACTTGAGCAACGTATAAAAGCACAAGTGACCCAACAATGCAGCATACAGCTGTTTTGAGGATACGCTGGATCTCCTTCGTTATTGCTGGAGAACATAGAGGAATGCGTCAGCCATTCCTCTTTTGGACTTCGGGTTTGTTGTTTCCCTGGCACTGATTAAGGGGATCCAGATCATCCTCGAAACAGCTGTATGCTGCATTATTGTGTTATTTGTGCTTTTACAAGCTGCTCCAGCTTTTCTTATTCTTCGCAAAATGTATATTATACTTATTGGTTATTAGTTTGTGCTCTGCCTTGCTTAAAAAGAGCGTTTCTCATTTATTCGTTAAATTGCGCATTTGGTTACTCAGTACCCCTTTTGCACAGCCCTCACATTTTGTTTTACAGGTGGGCTGTAATACTAAATTAGAAAATTTGGGGTAACTGAAATTTTCCTCCTTATTAGATCCAAAGGTTTATCAATTTTTTGTAAATCGTAAAGGTAGCGCTAAATTTCATGCCCAATCTTATTGGAAAATAAGTTTTCTACCAGTTCTTATTTCGAATGTTTTGGTGAAGACCATCCATCCACTCAAATGAACATGTTTTGAAAATATACAGTTTTACTGGTTGTTTGATCAATCGATTGATCCGCACACTAAATTGAAAGTTTTTATTTCACTTAAAAGAATGTGCTTTTCATTTATGTGGTAAATGGAACTTTTTGATATGCGTGACCTCTGAAGTAAAACTGAAATTGACACATTATTCCTATCAAACGATACCCCCCCCCCCTCATACATTGATTTTTGAATCTCTATTTTATCGCGAAGAGCGTTTTTTAAATATTTCACATTTCAAATGCGTTTATGTTTTTGTTGAGATCCAGACAGTTAGTCCGACCTACCAGAAAGGTGTAAGGTAACTGCAAATGCTTTTATGAGGAGCAGTCCCTCACATTTTCCGGTGGCTTTATTAATAGATTTCAACCGTCTACCAAAGTGCAAATCTCTATTTATTCGGAACGTATGTGAAAAAGACGTGGAAAGTAGATAGATTGACAGGCACTAGAGAATTAGTTTATGTACACTGCTTTAAAAAAATTCAGCACCCTATTCTTCTCAAATCCATGGATTTTAATGGGTAAAACTTACTGTTGTCATCGATTGGGATATGCAAATATAGAATAATATGTTCAATAGCGATTTGCTTCACGAATAATATGAAAATCAGGTTAGGGGTGAAAGCGACTCATTTGCGTCTAAGAATTTAAATGCTAAAAATTTTTCGAAGAATATTAGGGTTGATTTTGGATTAGATTAGTTTTGTTATGATGTAAAGAATACGTTTGGAAGATTCACACTGCTGGCGTGGTATTGAGAGGTTTGAGACGAGATACTCCACTAAGAACGCAAATTTATTTTATATGACCCATTCAGCTACTTATATTTTATGGAAACAATTCCAAACATCTTGGACAGTTGTTAGGCGACCCTGTCCTGGTAGTCTTAGGGCTACAACATCCTCTATTGACTAGTACTTTGCCTTACTGATCAAAATCAATCGCCGAGCAACCGCATCAGCTTTCAGATAACGGGCTACCGCAACAATAGGAAAATCGATAACCACCAGTACCGTAAGGTGAACTACATGTCAATGGTCTCTATTCCAGGGTACTATGAGTTTGCACCCCTTTGATCGCTAAAGTCAGAGGAGCATGATTAAAGTGGTGTTATCAACTCTAACGCTGGAGCGGTGAGAGAGATTTTATTTTGATGGACTTTAACTCTTGTCCACATAGATCAAGGTTGCTGGAAGAGTAACTTGAAAGCGAAGGTATTGCGCGTATGCAGTGGCCAGCGTATTCTACGGACCTCAATTCCATTAAAAATCTTTGGAATGCCCTTGGGAAAATCTGTAAAGTAACATCCCATTAAGGATTTTTTTGGTTTGTTTACATACCATACAAAACTTTTTCCAAATGTACTAGGTGTGAAGTAAACACTTAAAGGATAAAAAATATACCTAAATATATATTTCTTAATTTAACCATTATACTCATAAATATATTACCCAACTGAATATCTTCTTGTAAAATTCGGAGTGAATGAAAGCAGAATTTGTTTAGTTATATTCGATCTTTTTATGACTTGTCTTTTAGTTCAGGAAAGCAGTGTAGATTCCTTCGTTTACACGGTGTTCATATACGCTTAAATTTTGTGAAACTAGTGAATCGTGTAAAAAGAAGGATGGCGAAATTTCGTTTTCTATATCATAAACATAATCGAGTATAGCCTTACCTAATATGTCTAAGATGTTATAGGGGTCAACAAGACCAACGGCGTTGTAATGGCAAAGGAACGTATTTCAAAATAGGTCATTTTAACATTGCAAGGCTGGTTTTCCTTCTTTAAATGGGTTAATGTTATGATATTTTTGTTAGAAACGTATCTGAATTAATAAAGCAGGTGCGAGAATGTGAATGAAAATATTTCAATAACATTGGTCCACTTGAAAAAAAAAATAACACATTTCATCTTAGTCAGAATGATGTTTCTGAAGATAGGTCGTTTTTATCACTACAAAGCCGTCGAGCTTTGAAAAAGGTTCAACTCCCTGTTTAGGTTGATTGTGCCTTGAAGTGAAAAATGGAGTTTAATATTTTGAAATTAATGAATGAAACTTAAGTGGTTGTCATTAAAAGCGCATTATTATCCTAAGTAAGGATTGTCAAACCTTCAAAATAGTTGATTTTTGCAGCAAGAAAAACATATATATATAAGAAGATATAAACTTTTCTGAATATTGTGGTGAATAAATTTGTTTTAATAATGGTCTATTATTATATATTGAATATATATTGAAGTACAGTGGTAAGTTAAATTTTTCTTATGCTCATTACATTACCAATGCGTTGTGAACTTACAAGTATAGTGATTGTGTACACTGCGATGTGTTTTGTAAATGACCCTCCAAATATATCTTTACAGTGAGAATCAACTTAATCTGAAACGTAAATGGCCATTGACTTCAATATTAAGCTTTTAAATACAGTATTTTTTCGGTAGTATTAAAAAATTATAACATATCATTTACATATAAACACGGATTTCTTGTTTGGTCCCTTTCTTGATTAGCCTTGCTTTACCACCATGTTGGTTTAGGGTCGATCCTGATTGGATTACTCCTTTTTGAAGTAAATTTTTTCGGAACAGGTCCGAACCACAGGCAGCGTGGGTTACGCCCATATAGACTTAGTGCCTTTCCAACTCGTTGGTTTCATCGCAACTTGAATTTATGGATCGTAAACATCGTTCAAGTAAAATGCCAAGCCTGGTGCCTATTCATCTGAACCTTTTTGTAGTCTATTTCTCACCATGCCGTATTACTTTAAACGTATATCACTCGCAAACTTTAAAAAATAATTCGCATGAAAATATTCCTATAACTACTGGAGTTATAGACCAAAATGTATTAGATCATATATGAGATAGTTAATTGTGAAATATCTTTGAAGTTGTTTTTTCAGAATGTGGTTTTTTTCTTTACTTTGCTCGCAAATTAATTCTGAAAGTTCTTAATATTCTTTCATGAAATTTTTCGAATATACAGGGTGCCCCAAAAAGATTTAAACACGATTTAATTCTTTGCCTGTTGGAGATAAGTGGGCAATGTAAATTGCAAAAATGTTGAAAGTAAGGTAGGAAATCAGACAATGTTAATAAAATAGTCCTCTCATTAATTTTCAAAAAATTACACTTTTTAAATTTTATACGACCCCTTAGACAAATTTCGTCAATCAGATTTTTTTTATTTTTAATGCAACAAGATCAATAGAAAAACCCTGTATATATGTATCTTTAAAATTGAGCGGGTTATAATTAATTGAAAATTTCACGTTGTGAATGGGTACCATATATCAAATTATAAATGTAAATTTGTGACATATCACAAAAAAATATAATGCATAGGATAACCAACCGCGTAGTGAATACCACTGCTTTATATGATCTCTGTCTGTATAATGCTTTATTTAGATACATTTGCGATAAAAAGTTTTGACACATATTAACGTATTTTTGATCTAAATAATTTTCATTGTCAATTTGTTTATGATCCCTATTTTCACTGATGAAACAGCCTTTCACATGGTACGGAGAAGTGGCATAAGTCAGAATTTTTCCTTTATCATAATTCAGTTGATTTTTACAGATATGCGGTTTTTTCAATGAACTTGTTGCATTAAGAACACAAATTTTCTGATTGACCAAATTTGCCTAAGGGGGTCGTATAAAAATTTAAAAAGTCAAACTTTTTGAAAATTAATGGGAGAACTATTTCACTAACGTAGTCTTATTTCCTACTTTACTTTCAACATTTTTGCAATTTTCATTGCCTACTTATCTCCAACAGGTAAAGAATTAAAGCGCGTTTCAATCTTTTTGGAACCCCCTGTATGTTAGGCTCTTTAAAGTGAACTTAAATTCTTCCTTGCTTTCTAGTTACAAAAATATTTTTTTAGGAGATTATATTGTTGAAATTAAAAAAAAAATGTGATAGCTAAGTGCAGCATTGTATGAAATAGAAATGTACTTTAAATACAAATAATTTTGGTTCACAATAAGCAATTGATGAAGTACATTTATGTACCAAAATGTGGTTATTGATTTAAAGCTTTTTAGTAGTGTTGTGTGCAAGTTGTCACACCAAATTTTTGTTCGAAAAATAGTTCATAGTTTCCAACAATCTATAAAAATATTTCTGCATATTATATTTTAAAACTTTGTACACTGAAATAAAACATAGATTTAACACCAGAAATTAAAAATATGTATCAAAATTATCTGCTTAATAAAATATAAAATGTCCAATATCATGAATTTTTTCCACTTTTAAACATTTTAAAACTCTTATTACCCCTTAACTACCTTATATGTTAGGGAAATTTTCATTGAAAACATATGTATCCTAAATAGATTATGAATATAAGCTTTATAAATGTGATAAAATTCTCAATATATAGACGCGTTTCCGACAAGGAGTGGCGCAACAAACGTGTGATGACAATTCTGAAAAAAAAAAAAACAAGAAAAGTTCATCGTCACTCGAACAAAATGTCTAAACACTGACGATATGCCTTCCTTATTTCGAAAGAGGATTGTGGTGAGGTGAATTTTGCACATAAATATACACGAATACTACTTACCACTAGTGCCTTCCAGCTCAGCCGGTGATCATTTAGTGGGATCCGGACGGATCAACGTACATTGCGTTAGACTAATTAACGAGTCAAATTTTGTGGCCATTAACACATTTATTAAAAAACACACACATGAAATGTTCAGTTTGACAATAATCATCAATATACACAGTAACCTTATGCTCAATCTACACAGCTTGATCTCGGGGTGTACGGTTTAATTAATATAGATTTTCAAAATTCCCAAACATTTCATTAAATTAATTTCAAAATTATTCAGTGGGCAAATCTCCCAAAAAGCTTAAAATTAATACTAACACTTGATTTACACTAGTACATAATGATACATTATATCGCAATTGAAAATCAAAAGCAACAATACCTCCATACAATTGAATTGAACACTCCTTCACATAGATGATTGTCACAATGCCTCCACAAAGATGAAATGGGTGGCGATTCACTTCTCTAAATTCCAGTTCATAGGATAGAATTTTCGTAAATGCGATCACACCGCCAGTAGAATCACACGGGTTTAAGCGATGACACGTACCGATGTTTGATCAGTGATTATTCTGGAGATGGGAACACAGTCCGCTTTATTCTCCTCCTCCTAATTTCGGGATTGGCCCAGCGATTTCTTTAATGTCGGAATTTGCGTGCAGGCCGCTGCCGGTAGGTCGTTTCCCGCCTAACAAGATGTAGTCTCCTACGGACCGCACTGATGACAGCTGACGTACCCAGTTGACGCGTGTCATACACTACATAGAGGCCCAGGATTGACGCCCCGCAAGCACTCCGTCTGCGTACACTCTTTGTGAAGGAGATGTACTCTGAGCTGTCGATACCGTCCTTGCAGTACACACAGTTGCTACGGGTTGGATGTATTTAAAGGGTTCAAAGGGTTCCCACAGCCAAAACTGGAGTCAGAGCTGTGTGGCACTGCGAAGCAAAAGTGGCGACTTTTTCGCTGCTACGATGTTCGCCACCGTCCGAAGAAATGCGCGCTCGGTTTGATTCGGCTCTGGCTTGGTTTGGCTACGAGCCGCCATAACTTAGCTTGCTGAATGGTTGCACCGGGCCACGAACTACGCCTGAGTGTGCATGCTCGCACAACCGGACACAAGACGTCGGTTCCATGCTGCACGCATCGGCCGCCCTAGATAGGGGTCGCGGATACCCTGTCTAAAGATGCATCAAAATGCATGCCGGATCGGGGTTAAAAAAACAAGTGGATAGCTATTCTCTCGAGATCAGAATTGCATCTAATTTTTTTTTTACATTCTACACAAGTCCCTTCAGATTTTTGAAACGGGGGAAACAAATCTTCGGGATGAAGTCCCCGTCTTTCCATACGATTTCACGAAGTGCAATAAAAAGGGCGGTTCAATTTCGACTCACACTATTAATCTGCGAAGTGACGCTCATTTTTTATGCGTTCCACTAAAAATTTAGGACCGGAGGGTTTCCTATAGACCGGGTGGTCCCTACTGGGACATGAAGAGAGCCACACCTGACAAGAGCTATAAATTTCTAGAGATCTGTAGCTTGAACTTTGACATTTGTTACAAAACTATTTTATGAACATTTACAACCCATGTCAAATGTGCATTCACCAAAGCGCCACAAAGTCCCATCTCTTCTGTGAAGAGGCATCGCTATATAACACATATACACACATATATATACATTTTGAATAATGACTACTCCTGCCGCCTTCGTTACTGGGCTGAGTACAAAATGTGGAAATGCATCATGACAAGTATGTGAGGTACTACCTGATATTACCAAGATGATGTAAGGATCTGAATAGTGTGCACCAATCTGTAGTTATACAGTTACACGAAAGTGTAACATATAGCGTAACACAGAGAAAGTGCAACATAGTTACATATTCCAGATATGGCTGGGCGACAAGGCGACGCCTAATTTTATAATGAACGAACAATTTAGACAATTTATTTACGAGTAATAAATGAATCATAGACAATTTATTCACGAGTAATAAATGAAGCATGACATCTTGAGAGCTACTAAGATGGACTCAAACGAGCCCGTGGGCTTCACAAAGTAACCAATGAAAGCCAATGCAGGCCACGCCCAGATAATCCAAGAGTATTGGCACACAGATACAGTAGAGCCAATGAGAGCCTAAGAGAGGAAGTCAACGTTTCCCCTATGCATCATGGAAGGAAAAAGACTATCGATAAATTTGTTGTGGAACAAGCACGTAAAATATACTCTAACACTATCGAGAGACTTGCTATGGTATAAGCTCGTCAAAATGTGCTAATAGTCTCTGGCTAAAATATCTCGTGGTTGAATATGAGAGTAAAAGTCGCTCTTAGTGAAGGATGTCCAAAGATGACCTACCATACTCCTAAAAGCAAAAAGGTAAACTTTTCGTATAAGGTATGCACAACCCGACGAGAAGTCCGTGAGAGAATGCAAAATATATCCCTACCAACTCAGTTAAGTCAAGGAGACTATAATTTTGCGCAAGTTAGTAAATTGTAAATATAACTATTGATTTAAAATTAAGCTATTCTAAAAAATTAATATGACATATAAATAATTAAATAAAATTTGCTTGAGCAATTTAATGTCTGTTTATTGGATAAGGGAAATTCATTTTATGGTATTAACCAAATTCCTTCCAGAAGAAGCACCGGCAACATACCAAATTAGTTATGGTGGGTTATCACTTCGACAATGTACAGAAATTTACGGTTAGTGTGGTCAATTCTAATCTTATAATTAAGCCCAGTAATTAATTATTTTTGTATACCCACACAATTGATGTGTCACATATTATTGTATTTCAGAAAGTGTGATTAAGTGTAATGAAGTTTAATTTTCTGCAGAATAACTACTTTTTGATTTGGAAATATTATTCCTGGTATTTGAGGAAGAAATCTTACGTTTTGAATAATAAAAGTATATATAACTTAACATTTTACAAAAAGAAAAGAGTTTATGAAAATATAAGATAACATAATATGCCTATATCAGTAAAATATACTATAACGAATTCATCGGTCCTAAATAAGTGCCCGCTACTTAAATAATACATATTTACAGAATCGCCTATAATTTCGACAGGAGAGGAGGTGTGGCCCAGGACGAGTCCCAAGGTAGACATGTCATTGCTTCTATCGGAGAATGAAGTCCTTCTTCGAGCGTGATTGAAATTCTCAATTTTTATGAGTTTGCTTAATTACAGAAGATGAAATGGTGAATTTATTAAAAATTATGTTTGTTAGAATGTGAAGATATACACCTGACTTTTTGGTCAAACTAGAATTGTGCTAACCTTGCTATTTTGATGCTGCAAAGTAAGAATCCGATAACCTAGAGAATGCAAATTTCGATGTATTTAAAAAAAAGTATGAAAGAATTGTTTTAAAGATTCAGCATAAACATCGTTGGAAAGTAAGTTCTTCGATCGTTTTGAAGGTGTCAAGATGGGAACTCTGTGATAATACATATTTTCCTTCACTGAGGAAGCAATTTCTGTCAAAATCGCTCAAAATCGTGCTAAAGTACAAAATAATTAAAAATTTAATTCGATTTTTAAAAAAATTTCGCCGAAGCGTATTGGAACCTGAAGCACCTATGTACGTACGAAGCTTAGATTTTATCTAAGGTAGTATATAGTATATATAATCCCAAAATGAAAAATGGAAAAAAGACGGTCAAGGAAAGCTAACGAGCGGAGTGCCAAAAAATAGCCGAAGGGGGGGGGGGGATTGTGATCCCTTCTAAACCCCGGTTACAGCATACTGCTAGCCAGCGGCAAGCACTCCCGGTAGCAAGCACCGACCCCGATACACCACAAACATGAAGCTGAAACGACCACAACCGGCCATTAATAAAGACCAATACTCGAATCCTAATAAGTTTCACCTAAGACAATTAAAATACAATATGAACGTAAAATTGTAATAGAAATTACAAACACAAAACATACACACCAAGTCGCTCACCACGCCAACACTGACATACGTCAAGTCTTCAAATTCTGAAACTCAATATTCGCAACATGTTGCCAGATGCAAATCACTAATAAATATCCATTTCAACCTCCTAGCATGTCCTCAAATACTGATTTTCCATCGATTCCGTAAATTCCCGATATGTGTAGTTTCAAGAAACTGCTTGGATAACCCTCTGTGATTGCCTCGCCAATAAAATTACGATCGCTAAAAATTATTTTTTGTTCATCAGAAATAAGTCTTTTATTTCTTAAAAAGTGATTAATCACGATATTACTGTAAATATTTTGTAATACAAAGCAATTTGTAATATCATATATGGATAAGGTTAATTCCAACGTTGTATTTACCTGTAGAATATTATATTAACAAAAGATAGATCAGCATTATAACAATAATAATATGTATCTGTGGGACACATTTAACAAATATTAGCTTAAAGTTAAAGTTTTAGTTTTAAATATTAAATTCATTTAGAAGATGACATGACCGTTATTTCTTATATAGTGGAATTATCATTAAATCGTACATTGCATGTTGTGCCGCTATAAACGCTCCAATTATTTTACCTTTCGTGCGAGTCCTGTAAAGGAATAATTAATTAATAAAATGCTAAATTGATCACACCATTTAAACTTAAACAATAAAATATTTATTAACAACATTTATTTTCATTAATTATTGCAGCGGAGGGGACATATGCGACCAGAATTATTAAAATTACTATCGTGTCTATGACCTGTGATTGTTATTGAGCACATATCTTCCAATTCGTCTTGGGCATATCTCAAATGCTTGCATCAGTTCTCAGTACTGGCCATAACTCTTTGGTGTGTGGCTTCTCCTCGTACTCTGATTGCACTCACACATTGATATATCTTCTTTTTTTTGGAACCTCTACGGGACACTCTACACGTTTGTTAGGTTTTTCATTCTTCTCTAGTCGTGCTCTTAAGTCAACATCTTGATCGTCTCTACTGGTATGCTCTTAAGTCAAAATTCCATATCTGTCTGCTTGATTCTCGGGTCACTGGCTGTGGATCCTTCAGTGTGTGTGTGTGTGTGGGGGGGGGGGGGTAACTCCTCCTTTTCTTCCATTTGGCGCTTATTGGTTACTCCTTTACCCAATGGCACCATTCCACATCTCATAAGGCCCAGCTCAGTCCCTCTGGTATGGCACCCCTAAATGTATGGTCTTCTGACCTTTAGGTTCACGGAGTGATAAACTTCGGTGCCAGACAGACTATACGTTTTGTTCGCCGTTTTGGCCACCATAAATTTCAAATAAAAGTGTCTCATCAAATGTGAGATCTATTTCTGGTCTCAGAGTATCAAAAATTGAAATCGCCAAGAAGGGTTATAGAAAATAAAATTCGTGCTTTATATAAAAGAATCAAAATAGAAAGAGGGAATTTTAAATTCCCGTATATAGTAGCTCTGATCCCTAAGATGTACAAAAAGCCTGTAAAATTTAGACCTATTACTGTGGGATATGGCACGTATTTAAAAATCGCTAATGACAAACTGCTTAAAGTACTGAAACCCATCCTGAAGAGAATTTTCCAAATGGGTTCATGTGTGATTTCTAATAGTAATTAGTCATTAAGATGTACAACACCCTGATCGTTTGTTTTTACGAAGTTTTGATTTTAAAGATCTTTTCAATAATGTTGACTTGGAAGTTCTTTATCTATATAAATAAAAATGAAAATCTGTCTGTCTGTCTGTCTGTCTGTCTGTCTGTCTGTCTGTCTGTCTGTCTGTTTGTCACACCATCACGGGAGAACGGCTGAACCGAATTTGATGAAATTTTGTGGGTAGCCCAGAAATAGCCCCACTTAAATTTATATCCGTGTTTTGAGTTTCTACGACCAGTGGTTCTCGAGATATTAGCAAAAAACGAAATTTTCGTTTGTCTCATCGTCACGGAAAAACGGCTGAACCGAATTTAATAAAATTTGGTGAATAGCCTTGAAATATCCCCCCATAAATTTTGTCCAAGTTTCGAGTTTCTAAGACCTGGGGTTGTCGAGATATTAATGAAAAACGGAACTTTTTCCTAGGAGTTCTACTCCCTAACTCCGTGGTTTATCCAAACGAAAAGCTTGAAAATCGTTTGAAAGTGAATTAAAATTTAATCTCTGAGTTTGATGGGAGATTTTTTGCGTTAATTAGTCACTTTCTGAAAACATGAATTGTTTGAAACATGATTTAAAGGGGAAATCTATCTCCATGGTTCATGGTTTATTTAAAACAAGCTTTTACGGAACAATGAGAAGTATAGAGAAATCAAAATCGTTATTTAATTTCGCAGTTTATGTTATAAGACATGACATATTTAACATGTTATAAGATTCTATCTTATATCATGTTACTCAGAAACGCAATTAAATTAAATCTGTCTGTTAATTTTAATAATTATTTTTTCGATTTGAATAATAAATAAATGGATATAAAAATATATTTTAGAAAATAACGATTTGATTTTTCTTATAGCATTTTTGACTGGATAATATCAATTACGGTCTTCAGGTTTAAAAATTATTATTATTTATATTTTCGGGGATTATTGATTCAAGGATTATTGATATTTTCAAGTTATTATGCAATTATTTTATTATGACAAAAATTTTTTAAACTCATATATTGTATGTTGTACGAATCTTCTACAAATACACGTGTATATCTTTTAATCTACGAGAATATAAGTAGTACAGGTATATTGACATATGTTTTGATATATATTGGCATATATTGGAATCAATTACGACCTTCTGGTATAAAGAGTACGGATATTATTGATGTTTTCAATTTATTACGTCATCTCTCATTTTGGCAAATATTTTTGAGACGCATATTGTAATACGGGTAATCTTCTACTAACACATTGGCATATTTTCTGATCTGCGACAATAAAATTAGTACGGGGTTGCATATATTCATTCAATTCCTATTTTTTCTTCTGTAAATTTGCTTACAAAAGGGGGCAGGATGTTTTATTCTTCAGATCTGATCGTGAAGATAATTTTGCATAGTGAGAACATATATTCTTAAACTTCTCTTTAGGAGCAATAAATTTAATATTTTAACAGAATTTGCACATGATTGCGAACTTTAAGTTTCTTTAAATTATACACTCCGTACGAATAACGGGTGTGCTGTTAGTGGTTAATAAATTTTAACATTTTAGTAGGATATATCATGTTGCTCGGCATCACAATTAAATTAAATGTGTTTGTTAATGTTTTTATTATTTTTTTTCGATTTAAATAATAAATAAATGGATAAATGGATATAAAAGTATATCTTATGAATGGACGGTTTGATTTTTCTTTTAATTATATTAATTGCTGACTGCGTACATCAGTTTCATTTATTTTGGCAAAGAGTTATCAAGCTTATATCGTATTTAGCTACTAAACTCATATATTGTGTTTAGCCAATAAAGTCATATAGCCGATTGTTGAAACAGAAAAAGAGTAGAGCGGGTATATCTTCTAATACAATTGTAGTGTTTTCATTTAGTATATTGAAACGGGATAAGAATGTTTCATTCAGATCTGCAAATTCAAAGCTACGAATTTGGAGAGATATCGCTAATTTGACAACTTTTCTTAAACTTTGCCAAATTGACGGAAATGTCGCCAAATTGATATAAACGACACACAAACAGCTGCGGGGGCGCGGTAGCCCATTGGTTAGCGCGCTGGAGTTGCACTCGGTAGGCCCGGGTTCGATTCCAGCCACTGCCAAAACTGCCGCCGTGTTCACGCGGAGTACGATCACGTTAAACATGTGGGTCCGTAAGTCCTTCCGAGAGGTTGGTGGTAGGGGAAGGAGGGTACGGTCCCTGTGGATGTCTCCCCCACTGGGTTCCGGTCTAAATTGGGTGGCACTTCCCGGCCGTCCAAACAGTTACCTTACACCTTTCTGGTAGGTCGGATGGTCTGGGTCTCAACAACAACAACACAAACAGCTGCCATAAACCTTCTGGTTGGTCGTGTGACTTGGGTCTTCTACATATCAATGAAATTATTTTTTGTTTTGTTAGAAGAGAGTACTGAAATAATGTTTGGTTAGCATTTATCTGTCAGACCAACCATCCTACTTAGTAATACATTTAGCGAATTTTTAAAATGTCACCAAATTGATAAAAATGTTTTCAAATCTATAAAAATATCTTGAAATTGATAAAATTGCGCTACATAAATGATATTAATTGTTTTTTGTTAGGGGATAGTATTGTGATGATATTTCGTCAATTTGTCGCAAAGTGGAACTGTCAGTTCTACAGTCACACTTGGCGATAAATTTGGCGATTTTTTAAAATGTCGCTAATTTGACGAAACTGTCGCCAAATGTTCCATAGAAATATAACTATTTAGACGATATTTTTTCTACCAATTTATTTGAAGCAAATGATATCATGTCGCTTAGCAACGGATTTAAATCCAATGTGTTTATGCGGCAGACGATTTTTATTAAATCCTTTCCGATTTGAATAATGAAGATATGTATATAAATAAAATAAATTTCATTGCCATTTCATTTTGGACTGGATAATATCAATTATACTCTTCAGGTTTAAACATTATTATTATTGATATTTTCCGGAATTATTGATTCAGGGATTATTGATATTTTTAAGTTATTACGCCATTGTTTTATTGCGGCAAAAATTGCTGACACACGCATATTGTACGTTGTACGAGTAATCTTCTAGGAATGCACGGGTATATCTTCTAACCTACGAGAATATAAGTAGTACAGGTATATTGGCATATATTTTGACATATATTGGCATATATATTGGAATCAAGTACAGTCTTCTGGTATGAAGATTAAGGGGATTAATTATATATTCAATTTATTACGTCGTCTGTTGTATTTTACCAAAAAACATTTGTGACTCATATTGCAAAACGGGAAATCTTCTACTAATAATCGGACATTATAAGTAGTACGCGTATATCTTCCCATATAATTTTAGCACTTTAATTTTGACATATATTGGAATAAATGACTGTCTTCAGATTTAAAGATTACGGGTTTATTGGTATTTTCAATTTATACATGTAATCTACTAATACAGGTTATATTTTCTAATATTCGCGTATATAATTAGTACGGGTCCCATACAATTTTAACGCTTTTATTTTGCATATATTGATTCAATTCCATATTTTTTTTTATATTTGCTTACATAAGGGGTCCAAGATGTTTTATTCTTCAGATATGTCCATGAAGATAATTTTATATAGCGAGAACAGAGATTCTTAAACTTCTTTTTAGGAGCATTATATTAAATATTTTAACAGAATATTTTGATTAAACATGTCATTTAGTATACTATAAGAATTTGGGCATGATTATGAATTTCAAGTTTCTTTATATTATATACTCCGTACGAAGAACGGGTATGCTGCTAGTCTATATAAATAAAAATGAAAATCTGTCTGTCTGTCTGTCTGTCTGTTTGTCACACCATCACGGGAGAACGGCTGAACCGAATTTGATGAAATTTTGTGGGTAGCCCAGAAATAGCCCCACTTAAAATTATATCCGTGTTTTGAGCTTCTACGACCAGTGGTTCTCGAGATATTAGTAAAAAACGAAATTTTCGTTTGTCCCATCATCACGGAAAAACGGCAGAACCGAATTTAATGAAATTTGGTGAATAGCCTTGAAATATCACCCCATAAATTTTGTCCAAGTTTCGAGTTTCTAAGTCCTGGGGTTGTCGAGATATTAATGAAAAACGGAACTTTTCCCTAGGAGTTCTACTCCCTAACTCCGTGGTTTATCCAAACGAAAAGCTTGAAAATCGTTTGAAAGTGAATTAAAATTTAATCTCTGAGTTTGATGGGAGATTTTTTGCGTTAATTAGTCACTTTCTGAAAACATGAATTGTTTGAAACATGATTTAAAGGGGAAATCTATCTCCATGGTTCATGGTTTATTTAAAACAAACTTTTACGGAACAATGAGAAGTATAGAGAAATCAAAATCCTTATTTAATTTCGCAGTTTATGTTATAAGACATGACATATTTAACATGTTATAAGATTCTATCTTATATCATGTTACTCAGAAACGCAATTAAATTAAATCTGTCTGCTAATTTTAATAATTATTTTTTCAATTTGAATAATAAATAAATGGATATAAAAATATATTTTAGAAAAGAACGATTTGATTTTTCTTATAGCATTTTTGACTGGATAATATCAATTACGGTCTTCAGGTTTAAAAATTATTATTATTTATATATTCGGGGATTATTGATTCAAGGATTATTGATATATTCAAGTTATTATGCAATTATTTTATTATGACAAAAATTGTTTAAACTCATATATTGTATGTTGTACGAATCTTCTACAAATACACGTGTATATCTTTTAATCTACGAGAATATAAGTAGTACAGGTATATTGACATATGTTTTGATATATATTGGCATATATTGGAATCAATTACGACCTTCTGGTATAAAGAGTACGGATATTATTGATGTTTTCAATTTATTACGTCATCTCTTTTATTTTGGCAAATATTTTTGAGACGCATATTGTAATACGGGTAATCTTCTACTAACACATTGGCATATTTTCTGATCTGCGACAATATAATTAGTACGGGGTTGCATATATTCATTCAATTCCTATTTTTTCTTCTGTAAATTTGCTTACAAAAGGGGGCAGGATGTTTTATTCTTCAGATCTGATCGTGAAGATAATTTTGCATAGTGAGAACATATATTCTTAAACTTCTCTTTAGGAGCAATAAATTTAATATTTTAACAGAATTTGCACATGATTGCGAACTTTAAGTTTCTTTAAATTATACACTCCGTACGAATAACGGGTGTGCTGTTAGTGGTTAATAAATTTTAACATTTTAGGAGGATATATCATGTTGCTCGGCATCGCAATTAAATTAAATGTGTTTGTTAATGTTTTTATTATTTTTTTTCGATTTAAATAATAAATAAATGGATAAATGGATATAAAAGTATATCTTATGAATGGACGGTTTGATTTTTCTTTTAATTATATTAATTGCTGACTGCGTACACCAATTTCATTTATTTTGGCAAAGAGTTTTCAAGCTTATATCGCATTTAGCTACTAAACTCATATATTGTGTTTAGCCAATAAATTCATATAGTAGATTGTTGAAACAGGAAAAGAGTAGAGCGGGTATATCTTCTAATACAATTGTAGTGTTTTCATTTAGTATATTGAAACGGGATAAGAATGTTTCATTCAGATCTGCAAATTCAAAGCTACGAATTTTAAGGGATATCGCTAATTTGACAACTTTTCTTAAACTTTGCCAAATTGACGGAAATGTCGCCAAATTGATATAAACGACACACAAACAGCTGCCATAAACCTTCGGGTTGGTCGTGTAGCTTGGGTCTTCTACATATCAATGAAATTTTTTTTTGTTTTGTTAGAAGAGAGTACTGAAATGATGTTTGGTTAGCATTTATCTGTCAGACCAACCATCCTACTTAGTAATACATTTAGCGAATTTTTTAAATGTTACCAAATTGATAAAAATGTTTTCAAATCTATAAAAATATCTTGAAATTGATAAAATTGCGCTACATAAATGATATTAATTGTTTTTTGTTAGGGGATAGTATTGTGATGATATTTCGTCAATTTGTCGCAAAGTGGAACTGTCAGTTCTACAGTCCCACTTGGCGATAAATTTGGCGATTTTTTAAAATGTCGCTAATTTGACGAAACTGTCGCCAAATGTTCCATAGAAATATAACTATTTAGACGATATTTTTTCTACCAATTTATTTGAAGCAAATGATATCATGTCGCTTAGCAACGGATTTAAATCCAATGTGTTTATGCGGCAGACGATTTTTATTAAATCCTTTCCGATTTGAATAATGAAGATCTGTATATAAAATAAATTTCATTGCCATTTCATTTTGGACTGGATAACATCAATTATACTCTTCAGGTTTAAACATTATTATTATTGATATTTTCCGGAATTATTGATTCAGGGATTATTGATATTTTTAAGTTATTACGTCATTGTTTTATTGCGGCAAAAATTGCTGACACACGCATATTGTACGTTGTACGAGTAATCTTCTAGGAATGCACGGGTATATCTTCTAACCTACGAGAATATAAGTAGTACAGGTATATTGGCATATATTTTGACATATATTGGCATATATATTGGAATCAAGTACAGTCTTCTGGTATGAAGATTAAGGGGATTAATTATATATTCAATTTATTACGTCGTCTGTTGTATTTTACCAAAAAACATTTGTGACTATTCATATTGCAAAACGGGTAATCTTCTACTAATAATCGGACATTATAAGTAGTACGTGTATATCTTCAAATATAATTTTAGCACTTTAATTTTGACATATATTGGAATAAATGACTGTCTTCAGATTTAAAGATTACGGGTTTATTGGTATTTTCAATTTATACATGTAATCTACTAATACAGGTTATATTTTCTAATATTCGCGTATATAATTAGTACGGGTCCCATACAATTTTAACGCTTTTATTTTGCATATATTTATTCAATTCCATATTTTTTTTTATATTTGCTTACATAAGGGGTCCAAGATGTTTTATTCTTCAGATATGTCCATGAAGATAATTTTATATAGCGAGAACAGAGATTCTTAAACTTCTTTTTAGGAGCATTATATTAAATATTTTAACAGAATATTTTGATTAAACATGTCATTTAGTATACTATAAGAATTTGGGCATGGTTATGAATTTCAAGTTTCTTTATATTATATACTCCGTACGAAGAACGGGTATGCTGCTAGTGGCTTTATAAAATTAATTTATGGATAATTTGATTTACAGGCTAATTTGGAATTCAGTTATTTTAAATCTTTAGTAAAATGGTATTGTTTGAGATATAGTTCTTTATAATAGGATTGATTTTTATAGACAACTTAACGGCATTCCTATGGGAGGAAGCATATCCTCAATTTTACCGGACCTGTATTTGTACAAGTACGAATCGATATCACATATTAATAATGAACTCGTTTATCTACGTTACGTGGATGATTTATTGATAGGTGCTAGTGATCCTACATGCCAGTTTGATTTCAGTTTTTATCCTGTTAATTTGGAATTGATCGAAACACCTCAAGAACCGGATGGAAATATTATCTTCCTAGATATTAACATTAAAAGTAATGATTCAGGAGGAGGTATAATCTTTGACATTTACGATAAAAGGAATACATTTGACGTAAAGGTAAATTATTTAATTATTTGGGAATCCAACATCAACAAAAACATTTACCGTAATATCGTGAATAATCATTTTTTGAGAAATAAAATACTTATTACTAATGAACAAGAAAGAAATTTTACCGATCGTAATTTTATTGGCGAGGCAATCATAAAGGGTTTTCCAAGAAGTTTCTTGAAACGACACATCTCGGGAATTTGCGGAATCGATGGAAAGTCAGTATTTGAGGATTTTCTGGGAAGTTGAAATGGATATTTATTAGTGATTTGCATCTGGCAACATGTTGCGAATATTAAGTTTTAGAATTTGAAGACTTGATGTATGTCAGTGTTGGCGTGTTGAGCGACTTGCTGTGTGTGTTTTGTGTTTGTAATTTTTATTACAATTTTACGTTCATATTGTATTTTAATTGTCTTAGGTGAAACTTATTAGGATTGGAGTATTGGCCTTTAATTATGGATGGCCGGTTGTGGTTGTTTCAGCTTCATGTTTGTGGTTTATCGGGATCTGTTGCGAAGGGATGCTTGTTACCGGGAGTGCTTGCTGCGGCCTAGCAGCGTGCTGAAACCGGGGTTTAGAAGGGGACACAACCCCCCTTCAGCTATTTTTTGACACTTCGCTCTTTAGCTTTCCTCGTCCGTCTTTTTTCCATTTTTCATTTTGAGATCATTTCATTATAGATGAAAGAGCAGCATCCGCGCATTTCAATCTAATTATGTTCATTTGGTATTATCCTTTAATTTAATTTACTGTATTAATTCATTAATTATGTTATTACATTTTACTCACATATATATATATATATATATATATATATATATATATATATATATACATATATATATATATATATATATATATATATATATATATATATATATATATATATATATATATATATAAATTGAAAGATTTTAATCGAAAATTATGCATAAACTACTGTATGTACAATAAAACCCATCTCTAGAATATCTGTTACAAATGAGTAACTACAGACCAAGACTAAGGATAAAGATAGAAGGTAACATATCACTACAATGGAAAGGGGGATGAGAAGAATATTAGGATACAAAATTCACAATTAAAAATATATAAATAAAAATAAAAAAGAAAGCACGACAAAAATGAGAAAAGGCAATAATAATTAGCTCAAGATAAAAGATTAAGACATAGAGAACAATCAATTGAAACTACACAAAAAATGGCGGTTAGTTCGAAATTGCATTCTCCTCAGGACAGCCATGCAATTCGAATTAAAACCGATAGAACAGCCGGTTTCTGACAATGGCGATAGTATTTAACTATAGACACCATTGGAACTGTCTACTGGCTAGTGGAAGGAGAAAAATAAATCAATTGAATTACAAATCAGAAAAATAATACCTCCTCGAACAGAAATATGAACTCACAAGCATTGCTTCCACGTGTAAGTTGAACAAGCGACTGAGCATTTCACCTCACTTCGTCAATGCGAGTGGGCACCGGAATGAATACATTTGAACGATACATAATATGTATGGAGACTTTCAAAAATAGTTATCAGTATAGGACTCAGGACAAGTGGAAAATAGTCTTTCGAAAATAGTAAACAGTATTAGACTCAGGCCAAGCGATAAGTGAGGTGATAACAATGGGTGAAATCTCAAAATTGAGTTATTCAAACAAAGATAAATTATGCATGTGTCAAATTATCACGTGGTATATTTGAAATTATTAAATTCCGGATGATTATGACTATGTGTCCACACTTCGCTTATTTATGAATGTTTCGTATGAAAATATTATTTAGATCTTATCTACTACGCTTTGTTACTCTCCGAAATTTCGTTTCAATTCTTTATGGTATTAGTTACAATTTAAAATTCGTACCTGACAAAATAGTTTTTGAAGGGGTTTATATTGGGAATTTTAATTAAAATTCGTGGTGTATACTTTATTCATTACCTTGTGTCCGGTCTATTATTATTATGAATTGGGATAATTATAGATCGACAAACATTGACCAATTTAGCGTTATAGACGACTTGGAAGAATACCATACCTACTCTCAATCTAAATCATATTCCTTCAATAGATGCAATAATCTTAGGTGCAAAACTTGTCCTTATGCTGACCCATTACAAATTAATAATAATTCCATTTCACAAAAATTCTTCAAAGTTTTTAATTGCATATACAAACTTAATTGTTCTATTTGTAACTTATCCTATATTGACCAAACCAGCAACCCTTTACATCTGAGAATGAATGTCCACAGGGATCATATTAAAAAATTTGACAGTAAATTCTTTAATGATCTCCCTACTAAAAATCAATTTGAATATCAGCATTTTGCTACACACGGATGTAAAAATGTATCCCTTCATATTTTAGATATTAAAACTTCACTCACTGATAGATTAGTATTTGAAAATTATTACATTAAAAAATATAAAACTCCTTTCCCCTATGGGTTAAATCAAATTTATAATAATAATAATGTTGTTAAAACAATAGTTTTGAATACAATTCTAATAAATCTTCAGTATATAAACATCTTTTTCAATATTCAAAGTCATCAACGTCTAGTAAAAAGCGATATAAGCGTGGCAAAGGAAAAAGTAACTTAAGTAAAACTATTGATTACAATGCAGACATTTTGAAATTACAATATAATTATTCTCAAACTTTCAATTTTCTACCTGTTAGAACTTGGTTATATAAAGTCAGAAAATGCAAATTAAGTATTCTTTATACTAATTTTTTAAAATTAAAATTAACTCATGAGCATTTTAAACATTTATTTTATGATTTGCTTCTTTCACGTACAAATTTCTTAAATCACCACCTTCTCCATTCACCAAATCCACATATTAAAATAGCTTACTGTGTAATTTCTTTTAAACACTCTATTCTTGATTCTCTTAACTTCAATAATTCATTTGCAAAACATCAGCACATGTTACCCGTAAAAGAAATCAAAATACAAAAATCCTTCAAATATAATTTACCAATTGGTAGAACTATTTACAATTACAATGAAGTTTCCAGGACATTAAACTCCGATGACCTTATATCATGCGTATGCAGCAATAAAAATCTTGCCCCTTATTTCAAATCCTCTCATGGACATATTATTACTGGGGATCTCAGTATAGTTCTGGATGATATACTTAGGGATATTATGAATAAAGGATCTAAATTTCGCATTCCATTCTGCAATCACCCTAAACAACTTCTTCAGTCTATATCATTTGATTTTGATAAATTCATATATCAACTTGCTTGTTCACATTCCATTCCTATTGAAGCATTCCATCTATGGAAGTATACTACCTTATATCTACTTAAAAATGTTATTATAAACATTAAATTAACGAAGCCTAAGTATCCTTATAAACAACTCCTATCTGCTATTAAAGAACTACAACAACATTTTGTCATAAGTTATGTAGATAAAGCTTCAAATAATTATGCCATCATTTGTAAAAAATATTATGTTTCTCTGTTACAGAATTACTTAAAAAAGAATCAAATTTTTAAACCCATTAATAATCAGTCTATCAAAATCAAAACTAAAATGCTAAAATTATATACACAATTAAATATTAATTGTAAGTTTTTTAAATTTCCTTATGTTACTTTGGTTCCTAAATTCCATAAATCACCTCTCAGTTTTAGAACAGTCACTTGTGGCCATAATACCTTTACCACTACAGCTAGTAAATACTTGCTTAACTGTTTAAATAGAATTAATGAATCTCTTAAATTTAGGAATTCAGGATATTTCATTTTGAACAATAATTTTGATTTAGTAAATCACCTTAGCAAGCTTCCACAGATTCTTGGTTTCCATACTTTTGATTTTAAAGACCTATTTAATAATATTGTCATTATAGATTTATATAAAGTTATTATCTCTCTTTATCAAGACTATCTATCTGCCAATAATGTTGCATTTAATGTCAAAAACTTTCCTATGCTCTTACACTTTGTGTTATACAACAATTATATTATCCAAGGTGATAACATTTATATACAAACATCTGGTGTACCACAAGGTGGCTGTAGTAGTAGTATACTCGCTAACTTATATCTTTATTATTATGAATGTCATTTTAACTCTAATTCATATATTATATATAGATATGTTGACGACTTAATTTCTATTATCATTGATGATTCCTATCCAATTAATATTGATTTTTACCCATCTAACCTAGAATTAATTCCTAATGAGCCTAGCGTTAGTCAAACTGTAAATTTTTTAGACCTAAATTTAGATACCCTCAATAATCATGTAATCACTAATCTATATGGCAAAAAGGATTCGTACAACTTCACTATCATAAAGCTGCTATCATATCAATCTTGTAATTCTATTCAATTGTTTAGAAACATCATTTTAAACTAGCTATTTCGAATACATCGTCTTTCTGATCCTCGGTTTCACTTTCTCCACATCAATAATCTTAAACGCATTTGTCAAAATTACCAATATCCGGAAGTATTTGTAAATAATATTATTAATAATTTCAAATATACCACGTAATCATTTTACACATGCATTATTTATCTTTGATTGGATAACTCAATTTTGAGAATTCACCCATTCTTATCACCTAACTTACCACTTGGCCTGAGTCTAATACTGTTTACTATTTTCGAATGACTGTTTTCCACTTTTCCTGAGTCCTATACCTATTACTATTTTTGAAAGTCTCCATACATATTATGTACCGTTCAAATGTATTCATTCCGGTGCCCACTCGCATTGACGAAGTGAGGTGAAATGCTCAGTCGCTTGTTCAACTTACACGTGGAAGCAATGCTTGTGAGTTCATATTTCTGATCGAGGAGGTATTATTTTTCTGATTTGTAATTCAATTGATTTATTTTTCTCCTTCCACTAGCCAGTAGACAGTTCCAATGGTGTCTATAGTTAAATACTATCGCCATTGTCAGAAACTGGCTATTCTATCGGTTTTAATTCGAATTGTATGGCTGTCCTGATGAGAATGCAATTTCGAACTAACCGCCATTTTTGTGTAGTTTCAATTGATTGTTCTCTATGTCTTAATCTTTTATCTTGAGCTAATTATTATTGCCTTTTCTCATTTTTGCCGTGTTTTATTTTTATTTATATTTTTATTTATATTTATATACTTTTACTTGTGATTTTTGTATCCTAATATTCTTCTCATCCCCCTTTCCATTGTAGTGATATGTTACCTTCTATCTTTATTCTTAGTCTTGATCTATAGTTACTTATTTGTAACAGATATGCTAGTGATGGGTTTTTTTGTACATACAGTAGTTTATGCGTAATTTTCAACTAAAATCTTTCAATTTATATATATATATATATATATATATATATATATATATATATATATATATATATATATATATATATATATATATATACATATATATATATATATATACATCTGTGTGTGTTTAAATTATATTTAAATATCACATACGAACATATAATAAAATTGATATACATAATACAGTTGCAAAAGTGGTGGTTATTTGAATTTTTTTTATTATTCAAAGATTCAGTAGCTTTCTGAATCAGAAAATTATACATCCTATTGCGGTTCAGTTAAAGATATATCAGGTGTGTCTATCCGAGTTAAGGCGAGGATGTCAAAAGTGTCCAGACTTTTGACACTTATCATGACGTCCATTCGGTATGAGTAGTTTCAAATGGTTTGCATGCATTGCTAGCATAAAATATGTTTAGATAAAAAAAATAATGTATTTTTTACATTAAAAATAATTTTCCATTCATTACTTTTAAAATCAGAATCGTTTTAACATTTAATGTCTTTATGAGTAACTGACTATTTATATTTTTATGATGTGATTTCTTTTATGAAATCAGATGTGGGCATCGCATGTTAAGATGAATTTTTCTTTGAGAAATTTAGAAGATTTTATTTATTTCTACACATTTATATACATATTCAGGGTCTATCCCACACTGTTTTTGACAACGAATTTCTAATATGTTAATTGAAATTCGTTACTTTAAGATATTTTGTTGATGACAATGTATTAATTTTCTCACATGCAAAATACGTATTAATCTGGCATTGACATTCAATTAAAATTGGGTGAAATAAAGAAAATTTGGCAAATATGTTGACTCCGAAATACAAAACTAATTTAAAATGTGTTTTTTTTCTCATGATTAGGATTGTTATCTGAAGTAAAATAATGGTGATATATTTGTTGCATAATGTTTCATTTGGAAATCTAATTCATCTAATGAAACTTAATAATTTTTATTTTGGGTGATATGCAAGACAAGAAGAAATCTAGACTTATTTGTTTTGTCTCATCCACAAAATTTTATTTAGCTTTGTGTTATAATATCATACTTGTTGTTATCCAGATGGTACTTGCAATTGTGAAGTTATTGAGCAGGTGAATAGCTTTAAATACCTTGGTATTACTATCGATGACTTTTTATCTTGGAAGCCTCATATTACTGGTCTTGGGAAACAATTAAAGTAAAGTATCAGAAAATTATATTTTCTACGCTAATTTTGTAATCCTAATGTTCTTAAATTACTTTATTACTCCTAAATTCACTCTCAGATTCAGTATGGCATAAGCTGTTGTGGGACTTATCTTAATACCTTTAGGTCTGTTATTTTGCTTCACAAATTATTTATTATATAATTTTCTTATGTAAACCTTGCCAGATACCATCTTTTCCTCGATTTTATGATTATGACATTTAGGTATCTTTATCTTTACAAAGTTCTTAATATGTTTTATATTAGAAATAAGAATGCGGGTGGTAGTTAAAGCAACTTCGGGCAAAAGCGGGGTATTATCAGATCAATTCTACTAAGTTTCAGAAATTTTATCTCTTTTTAGCTCCTATATTTTACAATCTTCTGCCTCAATCCTTCAAAAGCATTGTTATCTATCGTTTCTTTTCCAGGGCTATCAAAGACTGGTTATTTACTTATAATTCAGTTGAAATTAAGAATATTTTCCGTATTGATAGCTAATTTTTTACCTGCTTTTACTGTCATCCTTATCTTTTTTACTGTCTATGTTAATCTTTTTAGATGTTATGTTGTAATGATGTATTGTAATTGTCTTATCTGTAACTATGTTTATGTCATTTAATGCTATTATGTGTGTGATTGCCGTGTTTACCTATCTCATCCTATAAGGTTATCTTTTAGGAGTGGGTATTCATGGGTCCTGTAATCTCCTTACTGCTTAATATTATCTCCTTATTGCTTAATGTACTTTTTACTGTCTATGTTCATCTTTTTAGATGTTATGTTGTAATGATTTATTGTAATTGTCTTATCTGTAACTGTGTTTATGTCATTTGATGCTATTATAATTGTCGTGTTTACCTATCTCATCCTATAATGTTATCTTTTAGGAATGGGTATTCATGGGTCCTGTAATCTCCTTACTGCTTAATATTATCTCCTTACTGCTTAATATATTTTTTACTTTCTATGTTCATCTTTTTAGATGTTATGTTGTAATGATTTATCGTAATTATCTTATCTGTAACTGTGTTTATGTCATTTGATGCTATTATAATTGCCGTGTTTACCTATCTCCTCCTATAAGGTTATCTTTTAGGAGTGGGTATTCATGGATCCTGTAATCTCCTTACTACTTAATATTATCTCATTACTGCTTAATATATTTTTTACTTTCTATGTTCATCTTTTTAGATGTTATGTTGTAATGATTCATCGTAATTATCTTATCTGTAACTGTTGTTTATGTCATTTGATGCTATTATAATTGCCGTGTTTACCTATCTCCTCCTGTAAGGTTATCTTTTAGGAGTGGGTATTCATGAATCCTGTAATATCTTTGCTGCTGAATATTAAAGAATTTAATGAATTGAAATATTGGAAGAAAGGAAGAAATATTAAAGCAAAGATTCTAAGAGTTTTTTCGTTTTCCATATGTAACTATTCATAGAGATAATTGTTTCTTTAACTGCATATTCATTAGACTGAATAATTGTAACCAATTTTTAAATAATATCAAATTTCTATTTGATTTTTGTATGCTTATTTAAGAACAGTATCGAGAAATGGGGAGTTTTTCGAATGCTCGATTTTGATAAAAATCCATGAGATTTCAGCATTTATATTTTATATAATTAAAAGAAGATGTTTGTCTGGCTGTGTCTTCTGTAGCGGAAAATCTAAGCTTCAAACAGCCGCGAAATTCCTCACAGAGATAACCTAGCTCTCGACACGACAAACTTCGTCGACTGTTTAAAAATATGAATTACTTTAAAAGTTATGAAAGGTTACAGCCCAAAATAATACATTTTTCGACACTACGACAAATTTAATTATTTACCGTTGATGCAGACGATTCGATCTCTCTTGCTAACGTTCTACGCTGGTGGTTTCCAAACTGTCCCCGTTTTCAAGCGTAGTACAGACACGTTAAACATGTGGATCCGTAAGTCCTTTCGAGAGATTGTTGGTAGGAGAAGGATGAAGGAAGGTAAGCTCCCTATGGATGTCGCCCCACTGAGTTTTGGTCTAAATTGGATGGCTCTTCTCGGCCGTCCAAACAGATGCACTACACCTTCGGGTAGGTTGGACTATCTGGGTCAAAGTAAAAAAACGCTGGTGGTCTTTGAACGATATGCCAGACTTTCTGTTTGGTCAGGGGCCTGCAATAAATTTGCGCAATTTCCTAAATTTGTTAATTTTAAACATAAATTATTTCCAAATTTTGCAACATAGAATCAAGTCCATATTACAAGTCCGCTCTGAAAATTTGACTTTAATAGGATGAAAACTCGCTGCGACAAAAAGTAATTTTGCGAATTTTACTTCTGTGGTAAAGGAACATTTGTATCTTTTTGTGCAACTTTAAGTATTTTCGTTTATTAGTGTTTATTTTAAACAATCTAAAAGTCTAACTTTTCGAATACCGGCTTTCTAACTTAACGAATTTAAAAGATTTGGATGTAGGGCATATCAATGAAGTTATTATTTATTTAGTACTCAGGAAGCGTCAGGTAATTCAATTTAGTATTCAATTAATTGTGGGAAATGTCCTTTGTATCACTTTATCCGTTTAAGATCATTTGTTGCGGTCTCATGTTATAACCCCATGGGTATAGGTAACCGTTGACAATAAAATATTTGGCTTGATGTCATTCAATGTGTCATCAAAAAATTACGACAAGACTCATTTTTCGAATATTTTCGTTAATAAAGTCACGAATATTTTCTTATATTTCATTAAAATATGTTTTTCTTTAAATAGCACCCCAGAAAAGGCCTAGATCCTTAATTTGGTCCAAAATACTTTTTAACATTAAAACAGTACTTTTCCATATCACTGAAGTAAATGTAGATGCGTTTTCCTTGGTTAAGTAAAAGTTTAACAGAAAAGTGTTCATTTTTTTTCCGAATAAAAAATCTATACCTCATTTCTGTCTATTTAAATATTAAATCAGAAGGCAAGTATTTCCTGAAGGTCTGAACTTTCGACCTGCATGTTTGGGGGATAGGGATTTCTATCTCCACATCTATAAAAAAATCTGATGTGGACAGCACGTGACTTTCGTTATATAATGCAATGAATTTACTACTTTTACAGTAAAAGAAAATAGGTTATGCTTATAGTGGATATTTATATTCTGTTCAAGATATTGACATTTCGCTCATTAGTCGTCATTTTCATTGATTTAGAGTCATTTTTATCCATTTGGCGAGATTTTCGTTAATTTGGCAACATTTAAAAAAGTCGCCAAGTTGGCGACATTCCGTCAAACTTGTCGCCGAAATCTCGCCCAGCGTTATGGACTGAGAAATAAATTATTCTTATAGCAGAAAAATGACTATTGGCGTTCAAATACAAGCGCATTACTCAAAGTATCTTTTTTCATGAATGGAACGAGCTAGATCCACGAGAATGATGTCACCTAATTTATCGTATGGTATTACATATGAAAAGTGAACATGTTTCTCAATAGGAAATATTTTTTTTATTTTATATGACTTTTTGATAATTTTTTTGAAAAATGTGCAATATCTCGAGAACGGTTCATGTTAATGTTCTAAAATTTATGCCAATTGTTTTCTAATGAGAAATTACATAAGAAATGTCCATTTGTGTAACTTTATTAGCGGTTTTTTGATTTTTTGACGATTTTTTCAAAATTTCATTCGAAAATTTAGGGGGGTTCGGAATATGCGATTGCGTATAAAAACAATAGGCTTCCAATGTTTACGGATTGTGATTTTTGTACCAAATTTGGTTCGAATCGATCCATTCGTTCGTCAGTTATCGTCTTCAAAGTCTCACTGACACACACACACACACACACAGACAGCACTTCAAAAATGTTTGATTCGTGATCAGGGATGCTTGAAACGTGCTCTCCCGTCGAAAACTCGAATTCGAATTTTCGACCCCGTCACAATACTTTCCTTATACATTATGTATATAAGGAAAGTAAAAAATGATAAAATGGATTTTAAGTTTTTGTGCTTTTCTCAATTTGGAGCATTTTAAGATATTTTTGCTTGTTCTTGAATTAGAGAGAATCGAGATAACTTGTATTAAGAATCATTTGGAAAAGCATAAATCTAGCCATGAAAGGCGATACAAAAAACACCAATGTTGGAAAAAGGGAATCTTTAAAAGTCCTTCATAAAAGCAAATTTAAAATTGCTCAGATGTTCCATTATATCTGTAAGAAATGCGAGATCTCACAGCAAGTCATTATCTTTGATGAATGGGTGTTCACTCGGGAGTCCAACATTCGCTTCCAACTACTTTAAAACGCTATGTCGCAGGTTCTAACATCTCTCCATAATATTTTCCTTTAAAAGCCAACGAATGTTACAGTGAAGAAGTAATTCACCTATTTCTGTCATGTTAGATGCATAACACATTTAAAAAAATAAACTGTTGGCTGTATTATGCTTTTAAAATTAAACAGGTATGATGTCAGAATTTCTCACATCACCACAAAATAAATGTGGTTTCTAAAAAAAAAAAATTAGGTTACTGTGTGCTACATAACCCACCTCGGTTTGCCACCGTGTGGCACGCGTGCCACAGGTTTGTTGCCACTGATTTACAGTTATCACAGGGAAGTAAAAATGTCAGAAATGTCAACCCTTTCGGCACTTTCTTTGAGATCCGTTTGATGTAGATAATGTCAAAAATTTTGCAACGATCTACCGCTGCGAATAAATGTTTTTAGATGATAGGCATATTATATGAGTTAAATCTAAATATCCATAAATAACATTTGAAGAAAATGGTTTATCATTTAACGTGTCCATATGTAAGAAATTGGATAAATTGATATTTTTATTTGTTGCCATTTTTGCTTTCTCACTATAAGAATAACCCATTTCTCCCTCCGTCCACCTGCCTTTGTAACCGTTGGCGAAAATTTTTACGACGGATTTGGTAGAATATCGCCAATTGGCGACTTTTTTAAAAGTTGTGAGATTGACGGAGATGTCGCTAAATCGGTAAAAATGTCGCAAAATTGATATATGCCAAATCAAAGAAATAATACCAATAAAATACCAATGGAAATAATACCAATAAATAATAATAATACCAATAAAAATATGAAAAATACGCAAAATCAAAGAAATTGTGTTTTGAAAATAGTATTGCAATGATGTTTTGGTAACTTTTGTCAGCCAATCATCCTACTTTGGGACAAAATATGACGACCTTTATAAATGAACGCGAAATTGATCAGAATATTGCCAAATTAATGAAAAGTTCGCCAACTCGATAAAAATGCCACAAAATCAATGAAATTAATTGTGTTTTCAGTATTGTAATGATTTGGGGGACAGTATTGTATTGAGGTTTCGGTAACTTTTGTCTGTCTGTCCAAACGTCCCATTTCACGGCAAATTTGTGAAGTTTTTAAAATGTCACCAAATTGATCAAAATATTGCCAAATCAATATATGTCCATATCAAAATGTTGCCAAATCGATAAAATGTCGCCACATTGAGAATAATTACGCCAATTCAATTCAATTGTGTTTTGAAAGGGAATAGAATTATAATAATGTTTCGGTAGCGTTTGTCTTACAGCCCAACTACTTGGCGACAAATTTGGCGACTTTTTAAATATCGCCAAATTAATTAAAAGATTGTTAAATTAACGAAATTGTCACCAAACCGATAAAAATGGCGTCAAATTTGCGCAAAATCATGGAAATTATATGCAAATCATGCGTAAAATCTAAATTAAACTTATGTAAAAAATTACGCAAATGCATTGAAATTAATTGTGTTTTGAAAGGGGATTGCATTGTAATGATGTTTCTGTAGCGTTTGTCTATTAGTTCGACCATCTCACTTGCGACAAATGTGGCGACTTTTTAAAATGTCGCCAAATTGATAAAATGACACTGAATTCATAAAAAATATATCTAAGTGACGAAAATTCAATGTTTTGCAAAATTAAGTTTAATTTCCACGATAATCTCCTTCGCATTGTGGGAGTTAAATAATATTTTTTGTATATTTGTGTGGCATATAAAATAAAATAGAAGAACAAGTTTTAGTTTAACCTTCAAATATTATTAATTATATTATTTATCGTTGACATGGCCGTTAAAACTCATTAGTGGAATTAACATTTAAATCGTACATCGCTCGTTGTTGTGCCGCAATAAACCCTGCAATTATTTTTACCTTTTGTGTAAGTCCTGAAAAGAATTATTAATTAATATTAAAAGATTAGACTATTTTAAAACTTAAACAATATCATTTATTAACAACATCAATTTATCAAAAGCACCAATTTTCATAAATGTCAATTTTCATTTATTATCAATTTTCATTTAATTATTTTAGCGAGGGGAGATATGCGACCAGAAATATTAGTTTTACGAGGGAGTCTAGGACCTGTTATTATGAGTATTAACCTTCAAGTTTAATCTTGGGCTTGTCATCATTCTTGCTGCAATTCTGGGGTGTATGGCTCCTACTCGTACTTCAATCAAAATTCGTGATTATTTTCTTTTCATGTCTGATCTCCATCTCTGCATCTCCAACTTCTAAGTCATCTCTGCAAGGCTCTTTTCGTATCTCACTTCGACTGATACTTCATATCTGCAACTGCTAGGTCATAGTTGTGTAATACTCGTGATTCGACTGATTTCACATCTCTTACTCTTAAGTCATGACAGTGTAAATACTCGTACTCTAACTGCAGTCCCTAAGTCATGTCTGCTAGGTCATATTCACTTCGCTCATTTCGTAAATCTGTTTTAGACTTGTGGTTCCTTCGGCGGGGGGGGGGGGGGAGGGAGTAGCTCCGCCCTTCTTCCCCTTGGCGCTCATTGGTTCTTCTGAACCCAATGGCATCACTTCACAGCCCCTCTCAGCCCCTGTGGCCTGGCACACCTAAATTTATAGCATTTGACTTAAAAGTTCAAGTTGTCGTAAAGTTCGGCGCCAGCCAGACTCCAGCTTTGTTTTCCTTAAAGGACTCCATAAATAAACAAATAAAAATGTCTCATGTGAGAACAATTTCTGGTCTCACAATTTGTTTACAAACGGAGCCAGGATGTTTTATTCTTCAAATGTGCCTGTGAAGATAAATTTGTATAGCGAGAACAGAGATTTTCATACATCCTTTTAGGATGATTGAATTAAATCTTTAAATAGAATGTTTTGGATAACAATATCATTTAAAATATTATAGAGATTTGCACATAATTGTGAATTTCAAATTACTTTATATTATATATTCCGTACGAAGAAAGAGTATACTGGTAGTACTATAATATACGTAATATAGAGGAAATTTTGTTTTCAATAAAAATTTCGATTTCGAGATTTTGATAACAATATATGTTTTAGGCCTCATGAACACGTTTGGAATACGTAATGTCCGTCTGTCTGTGGTCAATTTTTTGTATATATGATAGCTGTCACAAATATTAATTGGTTTTTACGAAACTTCAACCTATTTTCCTCTGTAGAGAATTTGAGTCTTTTTGAATCTGATTTTATGAGATGCTATGTAGCGTAATGAAAGTAAAATATTTGAAATTTTGTAGTAAAACAAATAGAAATAGGGTGGTAAATTGTCAAACAAAATAATAACTAATACTCACATTTAGACTCTAAGTATGAGCAATAGCTCATACATTTAAATATTCTTGTGAAGATATATTGCATTTTGGATTAGATCACTTGGAGGACAGCTGTCCTTCATATAAACAGGTCATAAGTTAGAGTTCTTTATAAGTGTTATATGTAATAAAATTTAAAATATCAACTCAGTATATGCATTTCACGGAAAGTGGTGGGCAAATAATGTAATACTTGTATAATTGGGTCCAAGCTCCGAATCCAGTCGTTTAATATGCTTTGGCTACTCTAGGAGACTTATAAACTATTTTTTTGCCTAGCATACCTTTTTGAGTGTTGGTTCGATATACAGGGTGGTCATAAAAAAACTTCCCCGATATACGAACCCCTAGCGGCCTATCCCCTCAACCAATTGAAAGAAAATTTCAGATATTGTTATTTGAAGGTATGCGCTCGAGATTGTGATGATTTCAAACAATAGAGCTCTCACGGTTACGGTTACAGTGAAAAATTTTCGAAATTTTCAAATGGCACCACCCACTTTTTTCCTGCGCAAATTGATCAGCGCATTGAAAAACCATAAATGGCGTTGGAACGATACACGTATGATGAAAATTGGCGGCGTAAAACATTTGAAAAGAAGAGCATTGTAAAGGACCAAATGACAACACAGAGAGGAGGTGCATTGGCGCACTTTGCATAATTCACAGGGATAGAGAGTAGAAGCACCAATCACAGAACACCATGTGCAAAGCATTGCTTGTGGAAAACCTTTAATAAGCAGTGTGGGAAGATTGTTTTTTCATTCAGGAGTTCGAACGTGACAACAAGATGACACTTACAGGGAAACAACGAGTTGAATTGATAAAACTGTTCTATCTGAACGAGGAAAATGCTGCTTACGTGTTTGGTAAAAAAATTTGAAGAAGCACATATGATGGATCGCGATCCGGACGATCATCTGTTCCTGTTGAAGTTGTTGCGGAAGTGCATAATACGATTACTGCAGGTCCATTGCGTACTGCAAGAAGTGTTGCCCGCAATTTGGATGTACCGAAAACCACAGTCCTCAAGCTTCTGCTCTCTGTTCTGCGAATGTTTTTTTATCGATTCTAGCGCGTCCAGATGTTGCAATCTGGAGACGAACAACAGCGTGTCGACTTTGCGAATTTTTTCCTCATCAGATATGATGAAGATAGCAGGTGGCCGCTGCGGATATAATGGACGGATGAGGCACATGTCTCCTTAACTGGGAACGTAAACTCCTAGAACTGCTTTCACTGGGCTGACGAAAATCCTCATTATGTGGCAACAGTGCCTTTACACGAAGCTAAAGTGACTGTGTGGTGCGGTATCGCAAGCACATTCGTTCTCGGTCCGTACTTCTTCGAAGAGGTCACTTCCAATGGTATGCTAAGTGCTCCATCACAGGTCCGCGGTATTAAACAATGTTCCAGAATTACGTAATTCCAGAATTGCAGCAGTTAAATGTCGTTAATGACATTGTATGAATGCAAGATGGTGCTCCTCCACACGTCGCTACGTGTGTTCGACAAGTGCTGTAACAGAACTTAGGTGATAGAGTCATCTCCCGTAACTTTGCAGTTTCGTGGCCACCGCGATCCTCCGACCTCACTCCGAAGGATTTCTGGTTCTGGTGTTATTTGAAATCTAAGGGGTACACATCAAATCCATGAGATTTGTCAGAATTGAAAGATGCCATAAAACGTGAAGTTATACAGATTTCTCCTGCGATGTTACGTTCGTCATTGTTGTCGACAATCTTCCGCATGCAGTGCGTTATCGTCTGCGAAGGTGGACACGTTGAAAACTTGTAATTCCAATAACAGTTTTTTCCATCTCCTCTCTTGTGTTGTCATTGGTCCTTTACAATGCTCTTTTTGCAAATGTTTTACGCCGCCAATTGTCGTCATATGTGTATCGTCCCAACGCCATTTATGGTTTTTCAATGTGCTGATCAATTTGTGCAGGAAAAAGTGGGTGTTGCCATTTGAAAATTTCGAATTTTTTTTCACTGTAACCGTAACCGTGAGAGCTTTATTGTTTAAAATCATCACAATCTCGAGCGAATACCTTCAAATAACAATATCTGAAATGTCCTTTCGATTGGTTGAGCGGATAGGCAACTAGGGGTTCATATATCGGGGAAGTTTTATGACCACCTTGTATGTAATCTAACTAAATTATATTCAGCCATTTTCTTAAAATTTTTGTAGTATTGGAATTTTTAAATACTTTGCGTATTATTAACTAATTTATAATCTCATATATAATCGTTGTTTACAATAAAAAAATACTTTAAACGCCGTTTTTCTTTGGGGAAATAAAATATTAAAAACTTTAACATTTCGGTTTTATGTTGATTTATTTAAAAGTGTTAATATTTTTATGTTTGATTACATAAGATTATTCTAAATGTGTTTAAAAGATTTAAATATTTTTATTTTAAAGTATTATGTTTATACTAAAATATTTTCCTTACATTTTAAATGTGTTTTCTTAGATTTAGAATTTTAACCTCAAATATTTAGACACTTAACACACTTTTAGACAGTAATTAAAACTACAATTTAAGCCTGTTAAATATAAGAAAACTAATACTCTTAAAATTTAATTGCAACTATTTTAATAAGTTTTAATTTGTTTAACCATATAATAGAGTTTAGTGTTGAAAATAGTCATCTTAATTTAAAATTGGTTCAGCTAGGTCCTGCCCCATTGTTGATACAATAATTGTGCAAAGTTTCACACTTCTAGAGTAACACAGGGTTTTGGAGATACTGTAAAAACGTTTAGAGCCTTCTCCTTTTTGCCTTCAGAGGGAAAACAAAAACTACGTTAGGTTCTGCTTCATGTTTGATACAATAAGGATGCAAAGATTTAACCTCTTAAGTCACCAAGCGGTAACAACTCACCAAGTCTTAAAATACTTTTCCAAACCCTTCTTTTTCCCTGTCTCTGGAGGGGTCGAAAATCTAACCTCGTACGGGTATGTCACGTGGTCGTACCGTAAGTGCAGTAGTATTTGGTCTTTTATGTCATTGGACAGGAAGAATGCTCTTGGAGTATATGAAAGGGATTTTTGAATTTATTTAAATTATTATTTATAGGTCCAGACCGTATAACCGTGACGACAATTTTGGTCACCTTGACATCACATTTAGCGAGATATCGCCAACTTGGCGAGTTTTGGACACTTCTTGAATTTTATAGATTATTTGAGAATCTCTCGAGTTACGCAGTTCTTTAGAGACTTTTTCATAAAGAGTATAAAATCTGGACATCGATCAGTTGTAGGATTTGCTCACATATGAGAAAAACCAAATTATGCCAGTGTCTTTAGAATATAATCTTCTGTTTTTTAAATAAGTTGAGCAGTTAATTGTTCTGTTTTTATACATGACAGTTGTCTGGGGCGCGGTAGCCCATTGGTTAGCGCGCTGGAGTTGCACTCGGTAGGCCCGGGTTCGATTCCAGCCACTGCCAAAACTGCCGCCGTGTTCACGCGGAGTACGATCACGTTAAACATGTGGGTCCGTAAGTCCTTCCGAGAGGTTGGTGGCAGGGGAAGGAGGGTACGGTCCCTGTGGATGCCTCCCCCACTGGGTTCCGGTCCAAATTGGGTGGTACTTCCCGGCCGTCCAAACAGTTACCTTACACCTTTCTGGTAGGTCGGACGGTCTGGGTCTCAACAACAACAACATGACAGTTGTCTTGCGACATTGTAAGATAAATATAGAGTTATTAGTTGTATAGTTTCTGCTCACGCATATTGATGCTTTAAATAAAAGTGTCAAAAACTTAAGAAATTAGGACAACACTGTGTCTTGCAAATACACTCATGATTGTTGAGGGTACGTCATGGCGATATGAATAATATAGGGTTGTTTCTAAATATAGAAGGGAATATGTTCATCTTAAAGAATAGAACAATATCTAATGAACAGGATTCTTCTCTCTAATAAAAAGTTATTTATACAGTGTTTCTCTTAAATTAGGGAGAAAAGAATGCGAGATTTACAGACATGTAGCTCAGTTGGTAATGCGCTGGTTTAAAGATTCTTGGTTGCAGGATAAAGACTTATTATTACCAAAACATTACAAGTTCTTGGTGTATAATTGCAATATAATGAAAACATTTCTAAAAATTTAGGAGATATAATGAAAACAACAAATATAAGAAAATGCCACCTAAAACTAAACGGTTATACATTTTAAGTTTTGTCATCATCATCATCATGGTACTACAGCATTTGCAGGGCCTTGACCTCCTTTAAGATATTTGACCGTTCCTTTCTATTGGCCGTTTTCCTCTTATAATTGCTAATAAAAAGCAATTTCAAATCCTCCTCTACCTGCTCCTTCCATCTGACCCTAGGTCTTGACCCTCCTGGGTTTCCCTCCAAAAGCCTTCTAGTAACTCTCTTCTCCCCCATCCTCATCATATGTCAGAGCCATTGAATTATTTTTTCTTTATAGTCGTAACAATATCTAACTCTTTATATCTTTCATAAACCTCTTTATTTGTTCTACTCCTCCAATGTCCATCCTTACATATTGCTCCCAAAATTCTCCGTAAAATTTGTTTTTCCCATATTCCTAAAAAATCAGTATCTCTTTTAATTAAAGTCCAAGTCTCCGATCCGTATAGAACAATTGGTATTATTATCACTTTATAGATGAGTATTTTGAGTTTAATATTTACATAGCTTGACCTCAATAGTTTCTGTAAGGCAAAATAACATCTGCTTCCAGCAGAAATTCTTGCTCTTATTTCTAGTTTAATTTTAAGTTTTGTCGTTCAAGAGAATAAAGATTGATTACTATAGATAATTAGATACTATGGATAGATTACTATGGATTATTAAATATTACTACAGATAGATTACTATAGATAAATTACTGTATACATAACAATGAACACAGATAATAAAATAATGTATGTTGCATTGTATTGAAAATTATGCATTCTTTACGTCAGGCCTTTCAATCTTCTCTCAAGCCAAAGTCATAATATGTGTCAAAATGTCAAAACTTTTAGCATATTAGTTGACATGCATAGGATCCAGATAGTGTCATCTAAAAGCATCAAGGTGCTATGAAGTTGGGGGAAAAGCATCTGAAAGTGAAGTTCTTGGATTCATGGTGGATTTTCATTGCAACTTCGTCTGCCATTTTTGCGAAATATTTTCAATATATATTTGGAACATCCTTTTGCCATTATCTCTTTGTTCAGAATTTCAATTCCCGTTCTCGTGTAATACAAACGCTTAGTTTATATATATCATTGCATATACGTGATCTATAAATAGTGAAATAAATTTAAAATTACGGAATTTGATTGGAAAATTTTATAAAATATCGAATTTTTTGTTCCAACATTCTTCTAGATATTGGCAGGACGTTTCCTCTGGAATCGTGGGAATGCGATCAAGGTATAAGAATTATCCAAATTTCTGGATAACTTACAGGTTTATTTATAAGCACAGTGTAAACAGGAACAATATACATTGAAACAGCACTTAAATGCTCCACTAGATATACAAAACAGCGGATACTATTTTCGAAACATTGACGTATTTCATTTCATAAAACAGCCGCTACTATTCTCAAAACATTGACGGATGTCACAGTTTGATGTAGCTCGTATCACGTCAACTGCTCTCCAACTGAGTGATAGCCCCTTTTATAGGCTCTCTATAGGAACTTCTGAAAATCTCTCATATCTCGTATAATACTGGTTATTTCGATGTGTTTCTCGAATCTCCGACATGTTGTTGTTGTTGTTGAGACCCAGACCGTCCGACCTACCAGAAAAATCTCCGACATGTGGCCAAATTGGCAATAAATCGCCATATCAAGCAATCCTTCTTTGAACTTCAACATCTGCAACCCTAGATTCACGTCATAAGAAAGAAAGTTTGTACAGGTGTTTTCTCCGTCCTGTCTTCGAACGAGACGAAAGTGAAGCGGGAGAAAATTTTTTTAGCAGAAAAAGCATTTTACAATTTCGTAACAATATAACTCGAGAATGAGTTGTTGCACAAAATTTAATTTTACACCATCATAAGAAAAATATCTTAAACTTTCTTAATTAACTCAATTTATGTATAAACTTTAGATGTTTTTATGTATAATTATAGCACACGTCATTTCTATTATATCTTATAATTCAATTTTTGTACATATTTTTTTTTATATTTTTATACATATTTTTTTTATCTGCAACCATAGTAACATAGTTATGCTTAAAATAAAAAAATACGTACTGTTTGTTCTCCTAATCAAACTATAGAAAATAAATATAATAATTAATTGATATTTTGATCCAAATGCCTAAAAATTTTGCAAATAAGGCAACATAGAGTGATCAGAGATGAAATATTGTTTTACATACCTCAATTTCCATGTTAACAGTACTTTAAAATGCGCGCCATTTTTATGCTTAAATTGGAAATAGTTTTTGGAACTCAGAACTTCTATGGAGTGTGTATAGCACATTTAGTGGCTATTAGTCGTTTTACGAGCTCAAAACGTGGGTGTAAATGGCTAGTACATAATATTTGCCATCGGGAAATATTGTGATAAGATTAAGAATCTGACTTGAATGGTACAGCAATTGTGATAGTATAGCATGTATGATTCACTATGTAACAAAAAACATTTTTTTTCCTGTTCATGGGTAATAATTGTTATTTCCTAATTTCTTCTGTTCCAAAAATATAGAAAATGGCTATTATTCCTCATAAACTTTGTTTTACTTTCCCTGCAATACATGGTAATGTATAGGGAAAGTATTGAAATCATGCCGAAAATCTCAACTCGAGTTTTCGACGGATCTACACGTTTCGAGACCTCTAGAAAACGAAAAATCTATTTTTAGCGTGACGTCTGTGTGTGTGTGTGTCTGTGTGTCTGTCTGTGTGTCTGTCTGTCTGTCTGTGCAGATTTTGTATCCACTCTAACTCAAAAACTAATGGATCGAATTTCACAAAATTTGGTAGGTGCATAAGTCACTTGTGGGCGAATCTGGTGCTGATTAGTTTTGGGTATGATTCGTGATAACAGAACCTGCCTTTTTTTGCGAAATGGCCAGCAAAATCTTGTATCCACTCTAGTCGGAAAACTAATGGGCTGAATTTCACAAAAATCGGTTGATAAGTCACTTGTGGGATACCCTGGTGCTGATTAGATTTTGTTAGGATTCGGAAAAAATAACTTGCCTTTTTTTACGAAATGGTCCTCAAAAATCGTCAAAATCTAAAATAAATACATACGTATGTACAAATATATCCATTAAATGCTTGTTTTATCGTAATTTTTAACGATGAAAAGAATAAGACCAAACCCATTACACTAGGGCTAGCCGTTCTCGAGATATTTTAGTTTTTTCGTATTTTCTCTACACCACCTTTGAAAATAAGTCCACTTAATAAATGAGAACGATAAGTGAATTAAACGTGAATTAAATTTAATTAAAAAAATCTGATGTGGGCAGCACATGACTTTCCCTGCAGACTCAAATTCATATTTTTTTTTCTTTAATAATTCATTAAATTGAGTTTAATTGCACAAAATGAAACTAAATTTGTGCTTTTTAATTCAATTTCTGTTTTATTTGGTAATTAGACATTTTTCTAAAAGTGGCATAACTAAATGCGAAAAATCTCAAATATCTCGAGAATGGTTAGTCCTAGAGTAATAGAGTTGTTCTTATTATTTTCCTCATCAAAAATTACGTATAAAACAAGCATTTAATTGATATATTTGAACATGCGTAGCTTTTTCTAGATTTTGCGATTTTTGAGGACCATTTCGTAAAACAAGGCAAGTTGTTCTTCTCCGAATAATACCGAAATCTAATCAGCACCAGAGTATCCCCCAAGTACCTTATCTATCAAATTTTGTGAAATTTGGTCAATTAATATTTTAGTTAGAGTGGATACATGACATTTTTGCGGGCCATTTCGTAAAAAAGGCAGATTGTTCTTTTCCGATTAATACCAAAATCTAATCAGCACCAGAGTATCGTACAAATAACTTATCTACCAAATTTTGTGTAATTTGGTCAATTAGTATTTTAGCTAGAGTGGATACAGGACATTTTTACGGACCATTTCGCAAAAAAAGGCGGGTTCTGTTTTAACGAATCGTACCAAAAACTAATCAGCACCACGGTCATACCCAAGTGACTTACCTACCAAATTTTATGAAATTCGGTCCATTAGTTTTTGAGTTAGAGTGGATACATACATTGCACAGACAGACACACAGACAGACACACACACAGACGTCACGTTAAAAATGGTTTTTACGTATTCTAGAGGTCTCGAAACGTGTAGATCCGTCGAAAACTCGAGTTGTGATTTTCGGCATGATTCCAATACTTTCCCTATACATTACCATGTATTGCAGGGAAAGTAAAAATCTGATGTCGGCAGCACATGACTTTCCCTGCAGACTTATATCCACGTTCTCTTTATTTTAATTAAATTCATTTCACTTTTAATTCAATTTCCGTTCTCATTCGGTAACCGGACTTGTTTTCAAAGGTGGTGTAGAGAAAATACGAAAAACTAAAATATCTCGAGAACGGCTAGTCCTAGTGTAATGGGGTTGGTCGTATTATTTTCGTCGTTAAAAATTACGTATTAAACGAGCATTTAATGGATATATTTGAGTATACCTAGTTCTTTAGTTTAGATTTTGACGATTTTTGCGGGCCATTTTGCAAAAAAAGGCAGGTTATTTTTTTCCGAATCGTACCAAAATCTAATCAGCACCAGATTGGCCTACAAGCGACTTATCCACCAAATTCTGTGAAATTCGGTCCATTAGTTTTTCAGTTAGAGTGGATACAAGCTTTTGCGGGCCATTTCACAAAAAAGGCGGGTTCTTTTATTCCGAATCGTACCCAAAACTAATCAGCATTAGCCCCGCCCACAAGTGACTTACCTACGAAATTTTGTGAAATTCGGACCATTAGTTTTTTAGTTAGAGTGGATACAAAATCTGCACAGACAGACAGACAGATAGACATTTAATATAGTATAATATCATGTCTATAGCCCGGATTAATATGCAAATACATAATATTAATATTCAAATACATGTTTGGGTGCACTTGTGCACCTGATTTAAAAAGTTAATTTTGGTCTTTTGCAGGGTGGTACAGAGGAGAAAAGAGAGAGCCATGAAGTTCGCTGTCCCAAGAATTTGACGGGAACCCACTGACCACTCACGTAATTGCTACTTCTGCATGGTGGATCCTTCCAAACGTCTGGCTGGAAAGAATGCACATGCTATCATATATCTGGATCTACCTTCGTCCATAGCCCTTGTGCCACATTGTCCTGAGTTTACCGTGCCCACTCCTCCGGAGAGAAAGCTGTCGTCTTCAGACGAGAATAGTAAACCAGAGAGCGAGGAAGACATCGAAGATCTAAATTACAACTTTAGAGCCGAGGAGAGAAACCCATACTACCCCAATCAAAAACATCTTAACGACTTAATCAGAGATTTTGGTCTCACCAAGTATAATGCCGAACTCTTGACTTCTAGGTTTAAGCAGTGGGATTTATTGGATGAAAGTGTGCAAATCACAGATCAGAGGAAGCGTCATCAAACATTTTCTAGGTTTTTATGATGGACTCTGATTCTGCCACAATGTAAGTGGTCTGTTTGAAGAAATTGAAATTGACTGTAGTCTATATAAATGGCACCTATCCATTGACAGATCATCCAGAAGTCTTAAAGCCGTGCTTCTTCATAATGGAAATACATAACCGTTTCTTCCACTGGATCACTTAGTCCACCTGAAAGGGGAGTATAACACAGCATAAAGCGATGATTGCTAGATGCCTTGAAATATGATGAGTATAGATGAGAAGTCATCGGAGACTTTAAAGTGATAGGATTTCTAATGGACCTCTAAGGCGGTTTTACCAAGTTTCCTTGTTATCTTTGCCTTTGGGACAGCCGAGACAGCAAAGCGCACTACAACACGCGAAACTAGCCACAGAGGACTGAGTTCTTTATAGGAAGAAACGTCAAGAGGGAGACACTGGTAGACCCCCAGAAGGTGTTAATGCCTCCTATCTATATTAAATTGGGCTTTATCAAACAATTTGTCAAAGCTTTAGATAAGGAGTCAGCAGCCTCCAAGTGCCTTCAAGACTTCCTTCCTAAGAGGTTTGAAACAGCTTTGTCTTAGTTGTTAAGGGCTTCTTGGGCAATCACAAGCAAGAAAGCTATGTGGAACTGGTTAACACTCTGGTGAAGAACTACGGCAAAATGGGCTGTATGATGACACTAAAAGTTCATGTCCTCGATGCTCACATAGATAAATTTAAGAATAACATGGGAGCGTACTCTCAGGATCAAGGCGAGCGTTTCCATCAAAACATATGAAACTTCGAACGTCGCTCCCAAGGCCAGTATAACGCGAACATGATGGGAGACTATATTTGGGGTTGATTCATGAAAGTGCAGTATAATCGTAAATCTCGGAAATCTACACAATTTTAAATCTTTTGTAATAATTTTGTTCACAACTGTATTGCAAATATATGTCATTTTCTATGTATATGTGTTTGTCTCTTACTTTATGTAAACAAAAAACGTACATTTTCTCATTCAAAGCAAATAAAATTAAAAATAACTCTGTCCTGGTTACAAAACCAATGTTTGAGGGGAATAATAACCATTTTCTATGCTTTCCAGGCGGAATAAGTCATTAGAAAATAACACTTACTACCCAGGAACAAAAATCGTGTTACATGGAGGATTATTTTAATCAGTGTCTACGATAAACCTATTAATATTTAGAAAGATAGAGTAAAAGAAAATTCTAATTTTCGGTACTGTTTTGCCACAAAATTGAAATTTGGAGAGAAAGTTGGACCTATTAGACGGATGCAATCACTTTTTTAGCATATTTTTAAATCATGCTATTTAATGTCACTTACATGTTTAATAGCAATATAAACAAGAATGATCAATTATACATAAGCATTGATTATGAAACACTTTCCAACAGAAATATAATTTTATTTAAACATCGCCAAAAGTTGATACATTCATCGGTAATATTTTTTAAATTATCCCAGTAAAACAGTAATTTGTTATACTTGAAAACTTAAAACCTCATCGAAATATAAATCGTCTGCTTCTCTATGTAAAATCAATGAATATTTCATTCATAACACTTATATTCCAGATTCCAGAGCTAAATAATTTTGAGTTAAAAAATTTCAACAATTCTTATAAAACTCATCTTACAATCAGTTGTTTACATTCTGCATCCATTAAAATTAGGCTTCGTTGTAGAAATAGTCAAAGTTTGTTGATCATTTAAAATCAAAAATATTGTAATTGCGTTGGCGCAGAATATAGATGTACAGAAAATACGTAACAATAAAGCTGTTTTAGGAAGGATATAACACTAAATATAAATTTAAAAGAACTTTAAATATCACAATCTTTACACACTGAAGAAAATGGATGCCATATTTTATTTTAAAGTGGATCACCTGATCTCTTCATATAATATGGGTGTAATTATTATTTCGATTTTTATTTAAAAAACTGCCTAACGCATTTTGATGAACATTTTTTTCCATATGTTATGTAATAATTTTAGTATTTTCTAAAAATTTCCAAGCAATTTCTGAATTTTAATTCCCCTTTAAAATGTTTGAAAAATTAGGTCCCATAGAGTTCAATGTATTTCATTTTTTCAATCCGTGTTAAATCCGAAACTAATTCGGTGATATTATTCATTTACATTCCCATGTGTCCCACAGACCGTTTCAACAACATACTAAAATTTCCCTTTGGTAAAGTCATTTTCACGACATTTATCGGACAGACAGACAGACAGACAGGCAGAATGACCAATGTCACAAACACTTTACAAGTATGTTGGAAAGTGTTAGAAAGAAATGTCAGTTATTATTTTCTCCAATATACATTTGGTTGTGTAATGTGATTTAATAGAAGCAAAGATGACAGGAAAGGAAAAATATTGCATGTTACGGTAACACGTTCCTTTCAGAAATTTGGAAACTATAACACATAGTTAATTTTTTATATAAGGATGATGCCAAATGCACTGTCTCCGATACATACTTTTGAAGAAATTCGAGACTGAATAAATTTGATATTAAACTCTGAGTAGAATCATTTATCATCGCATGACAACACAATATTCAGAACTTTTTTTATAATTCGACCTCGCTGCAAATCAGCAAGTTTATTGTTGCTAACGTCTACAATATACATATCAAATAAATAGTTTGACTAATTTAGGATATTTTATGCTTATTGTAAGGAAAATAAAATTTCTAATATCTCGGTTCTCATTTCTGAAAATTATATTTTCTCACCATTCCCTTATTTTTATCAGTAATTTAAAAGTTTTAATTTTCATTTCCCAGTTTTATTTAAAATCTCAACGTAAGGTATATGTTTGGACGGCCAGGATGTGCAACCCAATTCAGACCAGAACTCAGTGGGGGTGGCATCCACAGGGATTGTACTCTCCTTCCCCTACCACCAACCTCTCCGAAGGACTTACGAACCCATATTTTTAACATGCCCGTACTCCGCGTATACACGGGACATATATGAGCAGAGGCGAGAATCGAACTCGATCGTCCGAGTGCAATCCTCTCGCGCTAACCACCAGGCTATCCGACCGCCTCGATGATCAACTTACCCTCGGTTGAAAATTTTGCAATAAAGCACGTAACACGATACATTCTTGATTCAAATTTTCAGAGCGCACTTGTAATATTGAAATGATTCTCTGTTCCAAAAATTGAAAATTATTTATCTTTTAAATTAGCAAATTTAGAAAATCGCACAAATTTATTGCAGTCTATGTCTAGACAGGAAGTCTGAGATGTCGTTCACAGACTACCAGCGTCTTCTTTCTTCTTTGATCCAGACCGTCTGACCTACCCGAAGGTGTAAGGTATCTTTTTAGAAGGCATGGAAGTGCAACCCAATTTAGATGGGAACCAGTGGTGATGGCACCCACATTGACAGTACCAGCCTTCCCCAACCACCAACATCTCGAAAGGACTTACGGATCTACATATTTAACGTGTCCGTACTCCGCGTAAGTATGGGGACAGTTTGGGAATAGTCAGGAATTGAACTCGGGTCGTCCGAGTGCAATTTCCGCGCACTATAACCACTAGACTGTCCCATCCATCATTTCTTTCACTTGGTGTAATATGTGGTCTAGATTGAGATATCGGCCTGAGTTAATACATTTATGGTTGGGGTTTCGATTTATATGGCTGTTACCCTCCCCTGCGAATTCAATTTTTTGTGCCCGCTATCTGGCAGTTGTATCTTAGCGTTTATGAAGAGCACACAGTTGTTGTTGTTATTGAAACCCAGACCGTCCGACCTACCAGAAAGGTGTAAGGTAACTGTTTGGACTGTCGGGAACTGCCACTCAATTTAGACCGGAACTCAGTGGGGTCGGCATCCACAGGGACCGTACCCTCCTTCCCCTACCACCAACCTCTCGGAAAGACTTTCGGACCCACATGTTTAACGTGATCGTACTCCGCATGAACACGGCAAAAAAGTATCATAATATCCCCGAAACAATTATAGTCACCTAGCTTGTTTATTCTTGCTTTCTCCAAGTACGTACTGAAAGTTATATTCTCACAAGCAGCAGTTTCAATTACTGTGGCAAGTAGAAAAGTTTTTACATTCATTTATATAAAATATAATATTATAACTCTTTATAGTTACATTGGTAAAATTTTAAAGAGACAATATTTTACATTTTCAATCACATTTGTTACATTTGCCAGAAACAAACTTGCAATGCAGACAATATTTATTATGCTATTTAATTTTTATTTCGCCTTAAATTGCAGTTCTAACGAAAATACTCGACCTGAAAATTTTTTTAGTTTCAATTCTTTTTTTTTAAAGCCAAAATTATTGTTCTAGTTTCCTGTAATTAGTGTGATTTATATCTTTGGTATTTGCTGGTAGAGATTCATAATGGTTAGCTCGCATTTTAAACTTAATCCCAGCAATTATTTTTCTGCTACTGCATTAACGTATTGCTGAATAAAAAGAAATAAAATCTTTTTAAAGAAATACTTAACTTATCATCTTTTTTCAACCTTTGCTAATTTCTACAGTGTTTGTAAAAACAGTGATTTTTTTTCTCTATTGCAATATTTTGTCCTGTAAACTAGAACTTAAACTCTCAGATGTATTTGGTATATTTACTTCCTCATACTATTAAATATAGTATAGAGAAAATATTACTTATACGAAAATTTTCCATTTCATGATTTTAATGCCGACATATGTTTTAGGTCCTCCTGAACACGTTTTGACTAATTTTAGTGCAATGTCATTCCGTCTGTTGTCTGGCTGGTTAATTTCTTGTGTAAACTGTAGCTGCTACTAAAATTAATGGATTTTCACAAAATTTTACAATCGGCTTTGTTGTCAAAAATGTAGAACAAGATAAAAAAATTTTAAATTCAAGCGACAATTTATTTGAAATTTTATGTTTAACATAACCCATGAAATAACCTCATTTAAACCCATTTAATATAAGACCCGCCAAATTTCAAACACTTACAAATATCCTTTAAAAATCTTTTAAAAATTGTATTTTTTTTTTAAATCCGCTGAAATTGTCTATGGAATCTGAATATATAATGATAAATGGGCAATGCCTTTGAAAATTTTTGGAGTTAGTGCCAAAATAACTTTAGAGCCAGCTCGTTAAACAAATTTTAAAAATTAAAATTTGTAGAAGACATTAATCCTTACCGAATGGAATCTTCCGTTCTGCGATGTAAATTGTGCATTTGCGGTCCGGTGTTTCGTTTTTACTTTCCCTGCAATACATGGTAATGTATAGGGGAAGTATTGGAATCATGCCGAAAATCGCAACTCGAGTTTTCGACGGATCTACACGTTTCGAGACCTCTAGAATACGAAGAAACTATTTTTAACGTGACGTCTGTGTGTGTGTCTGTGTGTCTGTCTGTCTGTGTGTCTGTCTGTCTGTGTGTCTCTCTGTCTGTCTGTGCAGATTTTGTATCCACTCTAACTAAAAAACTAATGGACCGAATTTCACAAAATTTGGTAGGTAAGTTACTTGTGAGCGAGTCTGGAGCTGATTAGTTTTGGGTATGATTCGGAATAAAAGAACCCGCCTTTTTTTGCGAAATGGCCTGCAAAAACTTGTATCCACTCTAACTGAAAAACTAATAGACTGAATTTCACAAAATTCGGTAGATGAGTCACTTGTGGGTTACCCTGGTACTGATTAGATTTTGGTACGATTCGGAAAAAAATGACCAGCCTTTTTTTGCAAAATGGCCCGCAAAAAAAGCCCAAATCTAATCTAAAGAACTGGGTATACTCAAATATATTCATTAAATGCTGATTTCATACGTAATTTTTAACGACGAAAAGAATGAGACCAACCCCATTACACTAGGACTAGCCGTTCTCGAGATATTTTAGTTTTTCGTACTTTCCCTACGCCACCTTTGAAAATAAGCCCGGTTACCAAATGAGAACGAAAATAGAATTAAAAGTGAAATAAATTTAATTAAAATAAAGAGAACATGAATATAAGTCTGGAGGGAAAGTCATGTGCTGCCCACATCAGATTTTTCCCTCTTGGGCCTATTGGCTTGTAAGCTTGTGCGATAAAATTGTCACTGGCCGGTGATACATTGGGCGTAACTGCTTGAAGTCCCAAGAACCACGTGACATTACGATGTGTGTGGGAAATATTTTTTACCCCCAACCCCTCACATAAATTTATTTGAACTAAATATCAACCACTGGCGACTGTCTGACTGCGGTTATTGTCTGACACTTGCAACGTTTATTGCCACCTTCTAGTCGTTGTTGTTAAGTCATTAATGCCTTATAGGGTACAGTCATTAGCAATGCTAAAAAATAGTGAACTTCCGTTATAACCCTTCCAACCATTCCCAGAAGAGTATTAAAAATATTTTGATGATGATGTGATGATAATGTGAATGATATTGATTTGCTGTAACTTGCTAATCCTGAATTTGGAATGTGGCGAAAATGATCGTACAGATGAATAAATCGTGGCAGCCTCCCAAAACTATATCATCGCAGATGACTATAGCGACGCTGTACCTCCTCCATTTGTATCTGATGTTGATAAATTGCTACGTTATTCGCCAATATTTTGAAGCATGCGGCGGTAATTATGATTTGTTATATTCATTACAAAATGAAGTGGAGAAATGGAATATCTGAACTATCAGGAAACAAACTAACTATAAAGGATGTTTTCTCTGGCAGTAGATGATTCATGTAACCGGCAAAAAAAAATTCATTTCATTAAAGGTACAGCTTAAAAATAAACTGTTTATTATTTTCATTTTCATTTACTTTTCCTTTAAAAAATATATTTACAATGTGCATTTGAACTATATACTCGTAATTTTTAACACTTTTTGGGGAAATTATATTTTTAATTTGGAATATAGTGTGCTTCTTTCTTTGTGGATGAGGTACATTTTATTAGTGCGGGGAAAGGGGAGTCTCGGATGTCGTGTTGTAAGAGCCGTTTTGTAAGGGGCTATATAGTAATTATATATCGTTAGGGAGTCTTATAAAACTATCATGCCATGGATCTTATCCATTAGTTTTTTGTGACACAGAAGTGATTTCATTGCATTATTTACGGAAAGTCATGTGCTACCCACATCAGATATTCTATTGCAAAGTTGCCTAATGATCTAACTCTTTAACCAACACTCCAACAGTTAAATGGGTTTTGGTAAAATAAATAAATTGGAATGTGGCTCCACTTGACTTTCTTATATCAAAATCCATTTTTAAAAAGCTTGTTTTGTATTTCTTTTTTTTTTGCAACTTTTGCAAGAAAAATTTTTGAGAAAAAATTGAAATTTTGAAAAATCTGTATAGTTGGTCCAAATGATCCCAATTATAGCATGTTGCCCTTCATTTTAAAAGGCTTAAAAATCAACTGATACCGAGTTTGGTACTGTTCCTTCCCTAGGGTGTCAACCTAGGGTTATACAGTGCCCTCCCACTCCCGAGGGACCGCTAGTGATGTCGCAAGCACTATAATTGTATCACTCTAATTCTCACTACAGTGATTGAAACTGTTAAGTTTCATGATCATTGAGCTATAAATAACCAGTTTCATGCATGATTATGTTAAATTTTGCCCTATACTGCCCTGTTAAGGAAATATAAAATTTCGAATACATTTCGAAGTTTTCGCTCGAATTTCAAAAAATTCAATCTAGTTCAAGATTTTTCGTTAACAAAGCTAAATATAAAGTTTCCTAAAAATCCATTAATATTTGTAACAGCTAACGTGCACATAAAAAATTAACCAAAGGCAGACAGACATCAATTTAAAAGTAGCCACTCTAATTCTCACTACAGTGATTGAAACTGTTAAGTTTCATGATCATTGAGCTATAAATAACCAGTTTCATGCATGATTATGTTAAATTTTGCCCTATACTGCCCTGTTAAGGAAATATAAAATTTCGAATACATTTCGAAGTTTTCGCTCGAATTTCAAAAAATTCAATCTAGTTCAAGATTTTTCGTTAACAAAGCTAAATATAAAGTTTCCTAAAAATCCATTAATATTTGTAACAGCTAACGTGCACATAAAAAATCAACCAAAGGCAGACAGACATCAATTTAAAAGTAGCCAAAACGTGTTCAGGCGGTCTTAAAGGGTGAGCGTCAGTAAATCTTCTGCCCTATCCGCGCTTTGTTAACTTTCGCGGCACACATTTTTCGCCGAAATTCTGCTCAAACAGTTACGAAATATTTTCTGAAATATAAAATGCAATGCTTAGATTATATTAAAACTAAATTTAATACCCAATAAAGCACAGAATATATCTTTTATTTTAATTCAAAATATTTTTGGTGCTGCCATCTGTTGCCGTAATTTAATTCATACCAACTATTCTTATTTTTTAATGAGCATTTTAAAATATATATTCCTTCTAATACGCTATTAAATACAACAGATCATATATAATAATGCCACAATCACGGAAACGAAATTGAACTTGGACTTGAAGACAAAGAAGCTTGAAGACAAAACTGCAGTCCTCAGTGATGTATATTCAGATCCCCTAATCAAAATTTATAGAATGAGAAATTAATGAAACAATGTTCTACGGCCAATTACTAAGCTGTAGAGCATTTTTGAATGAGTAGAAATCCACAATAAAAATATTACAGAATGTATTTATCTGAAACAATAAGGTTATTGGCGAATGTTTGTCATATTCAAGAATGATACAACAAACGACACCTACATGTACAACAATTGAGGTGTAGAGCTTTCATTTTCCTTCCTCGCAAATAGGTGCAATCTCTAGTAGCATTTAATACTGGTCCAATATCGGATCAATATTGTATATCTTGACAGTACATTAAAAATGTTTCCAATGTAATCCCAATATTGGGCGAATTTTGGTTTTCCATTGGACTCCAATATTGGCTAATATTTTATTTACAATATTACACCAATATTGGTGTTATATTGGAAATATTGACGTAATAATTTCTCAATATTGCTCCAATATTTTAAGCCAATATTTTGCCAATTTCGTCCAAATATCCACTTTTACTTTCCCTGCAATACATGGTAATGTATAGGGAAAGTATTGGAATCATGTCGAAAATCGCAGCTCGAGTTTTCGACTGATCTACACGTTTCGATACCTCTAGAATACGAAAACACTATTTTTAGCGTGACGTCTGTCTGTGTGTCTGTCTGTCTGTGTGTCTGTGCAATGTATGTATCCACTCTAACTCAAAAATTAATGGACCGAATTTCATAAAATTTGGTAGGTAAGTCACTTGGATGTGGACCCTGGTGCTGATTAGTTTTTGGTACTATTCGGAATAAAACAACCCGCCTTTTTTTGTGAAATGGCCTTCAAAAATTGCCTGTATCCACTGTAACTCAAAAACTAATTGATCAAATTTTACAAAATTTGGCACATAAGTCACTTGTAGGTCATCCTGGTGCTGATTAGATTTTGCTACGATTCGGAAAATAACAACCTGCCTTTTTTACGAAATGGCTCGCAAAAACTGTATATTTCCACTCTAACTCAACTAATCGACAAAATTTCATAAAATTTGATAGATATGTCACTTGTAGTCGACCCTGGTGCCGACTAGATTTTGGTAATATTCGGAAAAGAACAACCTGCCTTATATTACGAAATGACCCGCAAAAATCGCCAAAATCTAAAAAAAAAAGATTATGTATGCTCAAATATATCAATTAAATACGTGTTTTATACGCACTTTTTGACGAGGAATGGAATATAACACATTCCATTACGCTTTAATACTAACCGTTCTCAAGAGATTTGAGATTTCTTGGTTTTTTGTTACGTGGATTTCGCGGAAATATCCAATTACCAAATAAAAACGAAAATTGAATTAAAAATACAAATTTAGTGTTATTTGGTGCAATTAAACTCAATCTAACGAATTATTAAAGAAATAAAGAAAATATGAATTTGAGTCTGCAGGGAAAATCATGTGTTGCTCACATCAGATTTTTTCATAATGGTCTGATATTGGAGGCAATTTTAAGCAAGCGAGAGAGTGAGAAAGATAGAGAGAGTGAGAGAGAGAGGGGGAGGGGTTGAATTTCGTTCCAGTGCAAGAGAATTCTCGCGGGGTGGAACAGCTAGCTCAGTGGTTAGCGTTCGGGGTTTGCACTTGAACGATCCGAGTTCAATTCCCGGTTCTGTTTAAACTATCCCCGTGGAGTACGAGTACATTAAATATGTGGGTCCATAAGTCCTTCCGAGAGGCTGGTGGAAGGAGAGTATGATCCCTTTGGATGACGCCACCACTGGGTTTCGGTCTAAATTGGGTGGCACTTTCAGATGTCCAAACAGATATCTTACATTTTTGGGTAGGTCGGGCTGTGTGGTCGAAGAAAAAGAAGGGAACTTTCGCGCGGATAGTGTCTTCCCAATAGGTTTTGCCTCTTCGTTTATTCCGTGTGGTAAAAATCTGTTATAGGAAGCCATGCATTTTACTTTCCCTGCAATACATGGTAATTTATAGGGAAAGTATTGGAATCATGTCGAAAATCGCAACTCGAGTTTTCGACGCATCTACACGTTTCGAGACCTCTAGAATATGAAAAAACTATTTTTAGCGTGACGTGTGTCTGTGTGTCTGTGTGTCTGTCTGTTTGTCTGTCTGTGCAGATTTTGTATCCACTCTAACTAAAAAACTAATCGACCGAATTTAATAAAATTTGGTAAGTAAGTCACTTGTGCACGAATCTAGTGCTGATTAGTTTTGGGTACGACTCGGGTTAAAAGAACTCGCTTTTTTTAGCGAAATGACCCGCAAAAGCTTGTATCCACTCTAACTGAAAAACTAATGAACAGAATTTCACAAAATTTGGTAGATAAGTCTCTTGTAGGCCACTCTGGTGCTGATTAGATTTTAGTATAATTCGGGAAAAAATAACCTGCCTTTTTTTGCAAAATGGCCCGCAAAAATCATCAAATTCTAAACTTAAGAACTACGTATGCTCAAATATAGCCATTAAATGCGTGTTTGATACGTAATTTTTAGCGAAGAAAAGAATAAGACCAACCCCATTACACTAGGACAAGCCGTTCTCGAGATATTTTAGTTTTTCGTATTTTTCCTACCCCATTTTTGAAAATAAGTCCAGTTTTCAAATGAGAACGAAAATTGAATTAAAAAAGAATTAAATTTAATTTAAATAAATAGAACGTGAATATAAGTCTGCAGGGAAAGTCATGTGCTGTCCACATCAGATTTTTTTTTCTGGAAGGATAGCGGCTTTAAGTCACAAAAAGTTCTTCATTCACGAAAACAATTGAAAATAAATTAAACATGTCCAAACATTCGTTACGTTAAACATCGTTGCATTTTATATGCAAGTCTTAAAGCAGGTTATAAAAATTATAGAAAGTAAACCTGTGCCGTTCTGAATTATTGCAGGTCTACTTTCCATGCAATACATAGTAATGTATAGAGAAAGCATTGGAATCACACAAAAATCGTAACTCGGGTTTTCGACGGATCTGTATGTTTCGGGACCTCTAGAATACGAAAAAACTATTTTTAGCATGACGCCTGTGTGTCTGTCTGTGCAATGCATGTATCCGTTCTAACTTAAAAACTAATGGACCGAAATTCATAAAATTTGGTAGGGAAGTCCCTTGTGGGTGACCCTAGTGCTGATTTGATTTTAATATTATTGGGGATAAAACTCCAAACTCCACTCTAGTTGAAAAACTAATAGACCAAATTTCACAAAATTTGGTCGATAAGTCCCTTGTGGGTTACCTTGGTGCTGATTAGATTTTGTTACAGTTCGGAAAAAAATAACTTGACATTTTTTGCATAATGGCCCTAAAACTCCAAGAATCCAAAATAAAATACTATGTATGTTCAAATGCATTAATTAAATACTTATTTTATATGTAATTTTTTACTTTAAAAATAATAAGGCCAATTCCATTATTCTAAAGCTAACCGTTCTCGAGATATTTTTGTTTTTTACTATTACGATGGTTATGACAATAATCCCAGTTACCAAATGAAAACAAAAGCTGGATTCAAAGTGAAAATTCAGTGCAATTTCAATTAATTATTCGTGTTATATTTAATGCAATTAAACTGAATTTTATGAATTATTCATGAAGTAGAGAGAGCATGAATTTGAGTCTGCAGGGAAAATCATGTGCTGCTCACATCAGATTTTTTAATCTTGAATTAATAAAATCGACAAATTCAAATACTTTCACTATTTTCAAGTAAGTAAATCCTTTGAGATTACGGCTTCTCTTAAATGAATGCAAACCCTCTTTTAACAGTTTTCACAAACCTTTCTGAAGATATCAGAAATTAAAATTTTTCGCAGCAATCACAATAAATATTGATATAATCATGCAATTTTCATAAAACTTTTAACGGTTATTACTTTCCTTATATACAATAATGTATAAGGAAAGTATTGTGGCGGGGTCGAAAATTCGAATTCGAGTTTTGGACGGGAGAGCACGGTTCAAGCATCCCTGATCAACAACCGAACATTTTTGAAGTGATGTCTGTGTGTGTGTGTGTGTGTGAAAGTATGTGTGTATGTTTGTGTGTGTATCAGTTAGTCTGTGAAGACGATAACTGACGAACGAATGGACCGATTTGAATGAAATTTGGTACAAAAATTATAATCCGTAAACACTGGTAGCCTATTGTTTTTATACGCTATCGAATGTTCAGAATCCCCTAAGTTTTTGAGTGAAATGTTGAAAAAATCGTCAAAAAATCAAAACCCCTAATAAAGAGCCAACGGCCGTACCGTGCTGAAAACACAGGTTCTCGTTAAATCACCGAAATCAAGCAGCATCGGGCGCGATTAGTACTTGGGTGGATGACCACTTGGGAACACCGCGTGCTGTTGGCACATTTCGGACGCGGTAGCCCGGTGGTTTGCGCGCTGGATTTGCATTCTGCCACAACTGCCGCCGTGTTCATGCGGAGTCACGTTAAACATATGGGTCCGTAAGTCCTTCCGAGAGGTTGATGGTAGGGAAAGGAGGGTACGGACCCTGTGGATATCTCCCCCACTGGGTTCAGGTCTAAATTGGGTGGCACTTCCCGGCCGTCCAAACCGCTCCCTTACACATTTCTGGTAAGTCGGCCGGTCTGGGTTTCAACAACAACCTCTATTAAAGTTACGCAAATAGACATTTCTTATGTAATTTTTCATTAGAAAACGATTGACATAAATTTTAGAACACTAACATGAACCGTTCTCGAGATATTGCATATTTAAAAAAAAATTATCAAAAATCATATAAAATAAAAAAAAAAATTTCCTATTGAGAAGCATGTTCACTTTTCATATGTAATACCATGCGATACATTTGGTGACATCATTCTTGTGGATCTATCTCGTTCCATTCATGGAAAAAATATACTTTGGGTAATACTTTTGTATTTGAACGCCAATAGTCATTTATCTGCTGTAAGAATAACTTATTTCTCCGTCCATAACGCTTGGCGGGATTTTGGCGACGAATTTGGTGGAATGTCGCCAACTTGGCGACTTTTTTAAATGTTGCTAAATTAACAAATAACTCGCCAAATGGATAAAAATGACCCTAAATCAATGAAAATGATGATTCATTGACGAAAATTCAATATCTTGGAAAGAATATAAATATCTACTATAAAAATAATATATATTTTTTTTTACTGTAAAAGTTGCAAATTCATTGGATTATATAAGGAAAGTCATGTACTGCCCACATCAGATTTTTTAATTAGTTACAAAAAGTGCTTCTTGATTTTAAGTGAGATTGAGTTATGTGAAAGCACTTATTTACCTTTCGTCCAATATTACCTAAATGTATTAAGTTTTAGAAAATGCCATGTTTGGACACATTAGTTTTGTTTCAAATTCTTAATATACAAAAATTACGTTTTTACTTTATTGCTTGAATGGCGTATTTTGCTCTTTGTGAAATACAAATCTGCAAAATGGTTATTAACCTTTTTTTCGAATTCGTAATCAAATCCATACCCTTAAGACTTGCTGATAAATGGCATGGTTTTCAATAGATATAAAGAAACGAGTTTTGAATAAAGGGTATGGTTTTCAAAGGAAAGAGTTTTGAATTCTTGGGCGCCAGAATACAAAACTATTGCAAAAAGTATATTTCTCGTGAATGGAACTAACTAGAACTTTGGGAATGGTGGGAACAGATTCGCCCACAATATTGCTTATGGAATCTAAGCATATGAGATTATATCTAATACTTTTATAAATTTATTTAATTTTTTTTATAAATGTATGTGAAAAATGTCCAATATCTCGAGAAAGGTTCATACTAGCTTTCTAAAATTTGTGTCATTCGTTTCCTAATAAAAAATTACTTAAGATATTATTATTTATTAAACATTAATAAAAATTCTGATTTTATTATGATTTTATTATGAAAATTCCGTACAAAAATGAGAGGGGGGGGGAGTCTTACGAATATTCGATTGCCTTTAAAATCAGCAGGTTTCCAGGACTCACTGATTGAATCATTGTACCAAATTATTTTCGAAACGTTTTATTCGTTTGCGAGCTATCGTGTCCACACACACACACACACACACCGCATTATCTCAAAAACATTCTATTCCTTTCAGGGATGCTCTTCCGTCGAAAACTCGAAATTGAATTTTTACAATATTTATCCGATGTGAAGGATGACCTACTATATATGAAGAGAAAGTAATTTCATTTCATTAATATTATATATTTTCTAATTTAGGATTTGTAGGAAAATTAATAATTTTCTGCTGTTAATAATATATATCTGCTATTATCAAACTCGTAGAAATTTAAATTATTCTATTTAATGCGTAATTGAAAACTACTGCAATATATTTTCGTTAGACATTTTTATTTTATTAACTCTAAATCTCCCGTATTTGGGTTTCCTCTTTAATAAGAAATAAATAGCTCAACATTGTTTCTACACTTGTTTCTATTCACAGGATAAAATGTCATCCGATTTGCCGCTGGTTGTCCTTTTTATCCAATCAGCAATGCTTCCCTTTCTCCTCCAATCGAACAAGAGCTCGAGTGGCGCTCTACACGCTAAGAAAACTATTTGATCCCTTACTCGGAACGCAACAGACGATTTTCTCATTCCTGACTTAGATACCTATCATTGAGGTACTTTGAAACGGACTTGGGTGTGCTTGGAACGCGATCTGTTTGATATATACTTTGTTCAGTGTTATGGGATAAAATTGTGATTTAAGGTTAAAAGTATCGGTTTTTGTGGCTCTGGAAGTTTTATTGCTGCTTCAGATTGCTCCTAGCGGATGTCAGAATAAATTGTAGAAAAGTGCTAAATAACATTTATCTAGAATGGAAGTTATAAAAGTTTGATCACCGTTTTAGCACTGCGTGTTTGGGAACTTTTGTGGTGAGTTTGAATTACTATCATAATTGATTCTGAAATATATAAATTTAATTATAAAGTTATATTTTCGGTATTCAAATAATTTTCTACTAAAATATTTTTTAGAATAAAAAATAACAATATTGAATTTTATTTTTCAAAGTAAATATTTTATATTTCTGGGGAGTTTTAACATAGCATATTTTGAATTAAAATGCACTTTATTAGATATTGTATGTACTTTTATTAAAACTTTAAATAGAGGAAGTAGTTTTCGAGGGGGAAAATTACATATGCATTTTTCCATAACTTTGATATTGTGTTAAAGGTTCATGTTTTTCATATTATTAAATAGGGATTTTTATACATTTACAAGCTGTTAACATGAACATATTGCTGTTTTTTTAATACATATCATCGTTAATTTTTAATCATATGACTTCGAATATATGTCATGGCTTTATAAATAATATTGTTTACTGTGACAAGATTATTGTTAACTAATTAAGAATATTGTTAATTAAGATATAGTGAAGATTATTGTTAACTAAGATTATTAGTTAATGTCCAAAGAAGCAATTATTTTCATTAAAGTGAAGTTATTTAATGTTTCGATACGGAAGGAACTGAAACGTTCGAAAATACCTTACAAAACAGTATTTTTGAAAAATAATATATGCTAATATTTATATTTTCTTTTTTAACTTCGACAAAAAAATATTTTATTATAATATTTCTTTCCAAAAATTAAAAGTTTTAGGTTTTTCGCAGTAAAATATAAAATATTTTGAATTGAAATATACATTATTATATATTATTTTAGTATTTTTTAAATATAACATAATATATGAAATTTTCAAAATTCAAAAGATTACACAAAAAATTTTAAGCAAATAATGTAGCAATAACTTATTTAGAATTTAAATTGAAGTTTTAATTGAAAACTAACCGATATGGATTAAAAAAAAATTCATTTTTAGCAAATTCAATTTCTTATTTCATTTACATGTCAAGAATAAGAAATTGGGGGAACTTGTTAAAGATAGTTTTTAGCAAGCTATTTTTCAAATTTATAAAATGTTTTTCCTAGAGTTTGAAGATCAATATAGCTGTTACTGACGCATTTACTTTCTAAAAACAAAGTGACGCGAAAGCATTGATTTTCGGAATTATTTTTAATGAAGTATTTTGATGCATTCCCAAGTTGTAAAGTGATTCTATCTGCAATTATGTATATCTGTGATATTTAAAAATGATAACTTATTCATATATGTATATTCCGACATTTTGTAATAAGAATTTATATTAGAAACGAATTAATTTAATATCAATTTCTTACATGCGAGTTTTTAAAAATATATGTGTACGTACTTCTCTTCCCCCTGTTATTTTTATACAGAATAGCATCCTATTCGACATAACTGTCTATACATTGAAATCAGTCCCAAGGAAAATTCGATATTTTAAATTATTTAGACACCAGTCATTCATGCTAATAATCTATAGAGTCAAGCGTATAAAGAGAAATATTAAAATACTCATGCCTTAGAGGGGATTCAAACCTCCTGCATTTGGCCAGCCAAACAGCGTTCTATCCATAAAGCTAATGAAATGATTACTTTTTATATTTTCCTCTATATTTAAAATGAACTATACAAGAGGAAACTCGCAAAGAAGTGTCACAAATGCGTACCTACAGATTGAAAATTCTCACCCATCATATTTTAAAATCATATAATTTAGCGAGAAATTTAGATTTTTTTTGCAGTCAGATGGCACTAATATGCCCTTAAAAGTATATTATAAATATTGCAGTAATATTACAGCAGTTTTTCCTTTTCCATTGACAGTCCCATACCTTAAATAGATGTCGGCCACCTTAGATATTCTGAAATCCTTCAAGTTACTCGCACGAAATCCGCGTTACGAATAATGATGGCAAAAAGTAGCAAATTGACGCATCGTCCAACAACTTCCTCTATCGCCAAAGAGTGAAGTCTGCGAATATGCATTCATTAACTAAAACGGTTTGTTTTAGTGTTCTCTATATCCAATAATAATTTATACAGAGAGTTTCAATTAACTTTTCATATGCACCGAGAAATAGAACTAGTAGAATTTTTTTCAATTAGGTGGCACCAATACACCTTCAAAAATATATCAGGAATATCGTATGTTGTTTTAAATACGTCAGTCGATCATTACAGACCTCCTTTTTTATTAATTGTAGAACATGACATTTCCCCAACGTGAACTTTTACTTTCTTGTAGCGTTCTATCCATAAAGCTAGCGAAATGAACGCTATAAGAAAGCTAAAACAAACCGTATTATAGATAGAGATTTTTCACGAAAATGTTTAATTTCGAGATTGTGATGCTAATATATGTTTTAAGACCATCTGAATACGATGTGACTATTTTTGGAGTGATGTCCGTCTGTTTGTCTGTCTGTAATCGATTTCTTGTGTACATTATAGCGGCTTCAAATATTAATGGAATTTTACGAAACTTTATATTGACTTTGTAATCCAAAGGATCTAGGACAAAATTTGGCATAATCATGTCTTAAAGGGTTTAGTATTTGTTCAATGATCACGAGACAATCACTGTTGTAAAGAATAGCCTCCATGCAATTTGTTTTGTTCGTGACGTCATTAGCCTCCTCGACATGATATTCTAAAAAAATGAATGGATTTTCACGAAACTTTATATCTGACTTTGTTATTAAAAATCTAGAACTAGACAGAATTTTTTTAATTTATTGTGGAATTTTTTTTTTGCAAATTTTATATACTTTTAACATGGCAACATAGGACAAAATTTGACATAATCATGCATAAAAGAGTTTATTTATAGCTCAATAATCACGATACTTAATAGTTTCAATCATTGTTATGAAAAATAGCCGTGATAAACTGTTTGGATCATGACGGCATTAGTCCCCCCCCCACACCTTGGTGGGCAGTTATCCCCCCCTAAGAGTACTTTGTCAAGTATGGTGAAATATGTTTTCAAGCCCTTTAAATTGAAGGGTAACAAGCTATAATTGTAATTATCTGGACCCATGATATCGATCTTTCAAATTTTTTTGTAAAATGTGAACGAGAAAGCTACTTCAAAATATGGTATGAGGAAGTCTGGTATGGGAAAGTCGAGTTGAGCCACACTAGAGTCAAGTTTTTTTTTAATTTTTAAGCGATATTTTTCTAGCCATTTATATGAGAATGTCTTTGAAGAACTTTAGAAAATATATCAATGCTCTAAAACCCCTAACAATTTAATCATTTCGAGTCAAGTAAACCGTTTCCGAGAAATTGCATCTGTTATAGACATGCCTTCCCTTTTAACCCAATATAAACTGTCTAAAGCTCGTCGACGGACTCTTTTGAAACTCTTCAATGACACCCTCATAAGAGTGGCTAGAGAAATATTGCCGTATAATCAAAATATCTTCGCTGTGGAAAAATGCCATATTCTTTGATTGATTCATAAAGAGATCTGTATTGATCAGCAGACGATATTTCTAATAAATTTTGACCGCATATTAGTGCCACCTAACTGAAAAAAATCCTGTTATTTCAACTTCTCTGTACGTTATGGGATATTAAAAAATAGGATATTAAAGTTGAAAAACGAGGCTATGGTATATGTTTATACACTGTTTTCTTAAACTTTTATTTCGGTGTATTGGAGATCTTCTCTTATACGTCATGCAAAACTACAAATTACATATCAAAGGAAAGGGTGTGGCTTTTATACGTGCATAGAAAATTTATTTTTCAAATCGAACTTTAGGTTGAGTTTTATAAAACTGTCGTGAATTTTCACATTTTCCTTCGCAATAGCAACGTTTTCACGGAGTTTCAACCATTATTTCTCCAAATATTGAATTATTCCTCCAAATATCAAAAACAATCTTCTATACCATATTTATAGCAATATTTGCAAGAAAATAAGCATTAAAGAGGAAAACTTTAAATTATTTTGGCAAACGTATAAAAATAAGACAGCACACACCTTTTTGGAGGAGTACGCTAAATTCCTTAAATTAGTACTAGAGAACCTACAATCCCGAAGTCTAAAAGATGGAATATAGAGACAAATAGGGTACCCACGTTATGGATTAAGATTTCATCTGAGGAACTCAATCAGAAATGAGAACTAAAATACGTATTATTCGTCTTTGGAATAGAGCATGACGATGCCACATTAATACCATATAGATAATTATACAAAAATAAAATATTTAAAATGTGGTATCTATGTTTACATTGTCAAAAAATATTAGTTATTTTACATAGTGGTAGCGACATGACATATGAAATTCAACAGTAGTACCAACAATCCCGCGTCTGAAAGATGGAATATGCATAAATAGGAGTGCACGCGTCATGGATGAAGATGCCACTTGAGGGACCCAATCCGAAACGAGAACTAAAATAAGCATTATTCATCTTTGGAATAGAGCAGAATGTTGCCACATAAATGCCATGGAGATAATTATACAAAAATAAAATATTTAAAATGTGGTAACTTTTGTTTACATTGTCAAAAAATAAAATTAGATTTTTACATAGTGGTAGCGACATGTCATGTGAAATTCAACTGTAGTACCAACAAGCCTGAGTCTAAAAGATGGAATATGCATAAATAACAGTGCACACGTCATGGATTAAGATTCCACATGAGGGACCCAACAGTCCAGCCAATCCAAAACGAGAACTAAACTGAGTGGAATAGAGAAGGTCTTTGCCACATTAATACCATGGATACATTGATACAAAAATATAGTGTTTAAAGCGTAGTAGTTCTGTTGTAAAAACATTAAAAAATAAAATTAGTTTCTTAACGCAGTGGTCGCGAAAGGACATATAAAATGCAACAGGAGTACTAATTGTTGAACCCGTTAATATCGTGCATATGCTCTTCTACTACAACGTATGAAAATCGATGTTTATTTCGTTTAAAAAAACCCTTATAAAAGTATGGAAACTGTTATATTAAAAAATTGGCGTGATGCCAAAGGTCTATCACTCGCACTATTTTAAAAACAAAGTCATGCATGAAGTATTAAAGCCATAAAAATTTAAAGTAAAAAAAGTCGTATTATGTTGCAGTAAAAATGCCATCATAAGTTGCAGTAAATGAAATCAAAAATTAAAGTAAATAAAGTAATAAATTCAAGAACATGAAAGTCATATTCTGAAATACATGAATTCATATTAAGTTAAATAAATAAAATCATAAGAAGTTGAGGTAAGTGAAATGAAACGTAACATTAGTTTTCATTAAATTTAGGCGAAATGCTTTATGTTTAAATATATTTTTAACTAGAACGACGTGGCGTTATATATGTACAAAGATTATTTGGGTGTATTTTGTTTTGTTCTAAGTTTTGGTATTGCACGCAACCCGTACGCGGAACACGCAGCTTGTAAAAAGATAAATTTCGAAAGCTGGCTCGTTAAAATAATGGAGGAGAAAATATTTTGACACGGTATTAATAATAGAAACACAAAAAATAATTTTTAAACTTTATGTGCAAAATTATGATCTATATTGTTCAACATTTTCTATAATTTCGTTATTAATTTACCCACAATATACAGTACAAGTGAACGAAAAGTAAAATTATACTTAATAAAAGTGATAAAACAAATTCCACTTTTTTCTTCATATTCCTTTGGGGCCCTTATGTGTCGCTTTAACCTTTCTTCATCTTGTTGGGTCTCATTTATTCTTGTTTAGATTCGATTTGTCTTGTCCGGATATTCCTGTCGTGTTTTGGTTGAAGACTTAAGGTATTTTAATTTTGATGGGGGTGCCTTATCTGGGAGAAGATCCCAGATAATCTCCAGTTGAAAATGGAAAATATCGAAAGATCGATGAGTTACGGAAATGAGAGAGTTTAAGAACAGCATAAAGTGTGCTCGCTGGTGTGATTCACTTCCGAATCATATGAAATAGATATAATTATTTAAATTATATAAATGGGGATTCCAAAAGTTAGAGTAGAGGGTAGACTTTATAAGTGGGAATGCGCTTTTGATTAGCGCGGACCTTGAGCGATGAGTAGAACCAGATGCTGTAGACATACTAAACGGGGGGAGGTAAAATAGTCGGCGTAAAAACTAAATGCTAAGTTTGCAAAAAGAGCATGACAGGAATGACGGTGAAAGTAGAAATACGGGGGAGGGGGGGGGGGAGAAGTTGTACTAGCCGCCTCTTCTTACGAAGATTTAGAGATTTGTCGCAAGGCCAGTGCTCCACGGAGCACAGTTGACCCCCTCCCCTTTACCTCTCGAGGAAAATTGCTTCTCCTATTCCAAATCCTGCGACTCGACAGATTTCGATTGTGATTCGTCACAATAGGTATCGAAGAGCATCGCACTTTTCTTTTTGAAACTTCTTTTTCTGTAAATTATCTGTATTACTATTTATCCGCGGACCCTTAGATTGGAGTTTAAAGGCAGCCTTCGGCTATCTGGGCACTCCGTAATTTGTTAAACCTTGAAACCTGAAACCAAGAGGTTTGTCGCCACTGCGTCCAAGGAGAGCGGGCCGTCGTTTCTTAAACTTTGGAAGCCGGGGATCATAATTTCAAAGATTTAAAAGTATAGCGTTTCCTACCTTCGGGAGATCAAGGTGGAAATGAATAGCTAATTTGATGATATGAGCCAAGAAGATTTTAATTTTGAGATTTTTATGAAATATGTTTCTCCTAACATAGTGATGAGCATTGACAATACAACGTAGGGTTTTATTTTGCAGGGTCTGAAGTCTCTTTGTTGAAGTTTGAGACAGTTCCCCAGATATCGTAACCATGAGTCATGATAGGTCTGATATAAGCTTTGTACAGTAATAACATGTTCGAGAGTGAGACATGGCTATTTCTAGAAATAAAGGGAAAAAGTTCGGATTGTGCAGCTTTCACTTTCTTGATGATATCAGTAATGTGAGGGGTCCACGTTAATTTGGAATCGATAAGTACTCGAAGGTACTTATAACTGTTTGTTCAGGGAATCGGATCGTTGTTAAGGATTAAGGTAGTGAGGGGGGGGGAGGTTGGTTGGTTTCGAGTCCCTAACATAATTTATTAAGGAAGAATGTGTGCACTGCTTCTGTTTAGTCAAAGACCCGGGGCACCAGCAGGTAGAATTCTGACTTCTGCTCCACTAAGACATCCCAACATCCATGCCCGCAGGCGGGACTCGAACCCGCAATCTAGCAGCCGAGCCATCACGAGGAAACTCCTGTCTCTTTTACCTCTCGGCCACCACATCGGCTGGGGGGGGGGGGTGCTGGAATTAATAGTACAGCCGACTTTGATGCGTTGATCTTAATTCTCCACTTCGTAAATCACTGACTTAGAGTAAGTATTTAAATGGGCTTGGGATTTTTCGAACACGATATGCTCTTTAGAGTGTCAGGCGACTAGTGCAGTGTCGCTAGCTTAAAGGCTAAGTGCGACATCGGGCGACTTTGGAATATCGTTAAGAAGCTAGAAGGCACTCCTTGGGAACACCAGAGTAGATCGGCTTGGGGAAAGAGACAATGTTAGAGACTCTTACGACAAAGCTGCGATTTTAATGGAGTTCAGAATTTTAATAAGTTGAGGAGGAACGTGTAATTTAATGAGCTTATACTGTCGTGTTTTGGCGGACGTCAATCTTGTTTTGTAATTTCTGGTTTCGGATTAGCTATCCTGTTCTTCATGCTGCTTTCTGATTGGTTCTCTAGTAATCCAGGTCATGGGTATATAATTCCCCTGCGTTTTTTCTTCCGCATCCATTCCTTTTCTAGACATCGGGTCTGTTGGTTTTCTCGTCCTGAGGAAGGGGATCCAACGTATTCTCAAAACAGCTGTATACTGCATTATTTAGTTATCTGTGCTTATTTACGTTGCTCTAGTTTTCCTTATCTTTTTCATAAAGTGTATTTTACTTATTGCAATGAAAAGCATTTTGAAAGCGGAAAAATTTAACTTTATGCTTTTGATGAATTTTATTGTTCTAGGAATTTCTATACACAAATCTTTGATATTTTAAATAATCTCGCGTATGTATGTTTCTGAAACTATGGTAATTATCAGCGATTTTCTTCAAAGTGTGTTCCGCGGAACCCTTGAGTTTCCGCAACAATATTCCAGGGGTTCCATAACGTGATATTTTCGTGTGAATTTTCTTAAAAATTTAAAAATTCCGTAAAATTTGAATGCATAATTTGAACAGCATAAGACTTTTTCTCAATTTGGGATTCAGATATCAAGCTGTATTCCGCGATCCAAAAAGCTAAAAAAAATCTGATGTGGGCAACACATGACTTTTCCTTATATAATGCAATGCAGTTACTGCTCTTACAGTGAAAAAAATAGGTTTTCCTTATAGTAGATACTTATATTCTTTCCTAGATATTGAATTTTCGACGTTTAGTCGTCATTTTCATTGATTTAGCGTCATTTTTATCCATTTGGCTAGATTTTCTTTAATTTGGCAACATTTAAAAAAGCCGCCAAGTTGGCGACATTCCGCTAAATTCGTCGCCAAAATCTAGCCAAGTGTTATGGGCGGAGAAATAAATTGTTCTTATAGCAGATAAATGACTATTGTTATTCAAATACAAAAGTATTACTCAAAGTATCTTTTCTCATAGATGGAATGAGATAGATCCACGAGAATGATGCCACTAAATTTATCGCATGATATTACATATGAAAAGTGAACATGTTTCTCAAGAGTTAATATTTATTTTTAATTTATGGAACTTTTTGATAAATTTATTTGAACAATGTGCAATATCTCGAGAACGGTTCATGCTAGCGTTCTAAAGCTTATGTCAATCGTTTTCTAAGGAAAATTACATAAGAAATGTATATTTGCGTAACTTTATTAACGGTTTTGATTTTTTTGATGATTTTTTCAAAATTTCACTCGAAAATTTAGGGAGATTCTGAACATTCAATTACGTTTAAAAGCAATAAGCTTCCAGTATTCTCGGATTGTGATTTTTGTACCAAATTTCATTCGAATCGCTCCATTCGTTCGTGAGATATAGTCGCCACAGTTTCACTGACACACACACACACACACACACACACACTTTCACACACACACTTTCACACACTTTCACACACACACACTTTCACACACACACACACACACACTTTCACACAAACACACTTTCACAGACACACACACAGAGAGAGACATCACCCCAAAAATGTTTGATTCGTGATCAGGGATGCTTGAAACGTGCTCTCCCGTCGAAAACTCAAATTCGAATTTTCGACCCCGTCACAATACTTTCCTTATACGTTATGTATATAAGGAAAGCAAAAATGCTGATATATATTATAGAAAAAAAAAACAAGCTCTACGACTTAGTGGATTTGAATGCTTATTTCAACATGTAAACATAAGAGACAAGTTTTTTTTCAACGGGATTAGAAAAAATAAAAAGTTTTTTTTAAATGATTAGAACCAGTAAATTCTATAAAAATCTGGGTGATAAATAATGTCGAATGAAAAGTTTTTTTTTTAGGTAATTATTTTATTAAAAATTAATGACATTTTTTACGACATTGAATTTGATAATACAAAATAGGAATATTTTTAAACAAAATAATTAAAACTATCTCGCTATTTCATTTGAAATTAAACTCCAAATTAGATAGTTTTTTATCCATTCATTATTTGATTTAAATAAAATATATTTTTTATTTTTATATTTTGTACGCATTTTTTCCACAAAATCTGACCTTATTGCATGGAAAAAATTATTTTGGGGCATAATTTTAATATTATATTTATTATTAATTATCATTGTACTGGGACCTGGGAAAGGGATCGTGATTTTAAAACAGCAAATGACGTTGTTGTAACCTGTCATTATTATGTGTTATCCGGTGTTAACAGTGATGTCAGGTGTTAACAATGATTTAAAATAATTAGAAATACACTAATTATCGCAGCCAACGGCTATACCGTGTTGAAAACACCGGTTCTCGCTAGATCACCGAAGTTAAGCAGCATCGGGCGCGGTTAGTACTTGGAAGGGTGACCACCTGGGAACACCGCGTACTGTTGGCTCATTTCAGTCGACGTGGTGGCCGAACGGTTAAGGCGAGCGTTTCGAGCGATTGATCGGCCGCCACGTTGTGGGTTCGAATCCCACGTAAGACATGGATGTTTGTGTTGTTGGGCGCATTGTGTTCCCACCCCCACTGGTGCGCTGGGGCAACGTCTTTGACGGCTAAGGGGTTCACTGTTCTGGCCGATGTATAGGCCAAGATGAAAGAGTCAGTGCCTGGCCATTAGAAAAAAAACACTCTTTATCGCTCAGATATGTAAAGAATATCATTAGAAATATCAACGTTTGCATTTTCTTTTGCATTTGATAATACTAATTACATTTGAGAGTATAATATATGCAAAAATTTCCTAGCAAAACTTCAAATCTCTATAATAGCTTTATGGTAATTTTAACTCTATAGGCGATCATAAAATGCGTACGCGTGATTATGTATACTTTTCAAGAGACTAACTTGAATACGCTGTGGAAGCTAGAAGCTTTTTTTTAAAGTTTAGCCTCCATATGCTCACTATATTGTTATATGCAGCATAGTTTCGTGAGTACATTCAGAAGATGAAAGAATGAGTACAAAATTCCGGATTAAGTACGCTTCGTTTAAATCAGCAATAAACGTAAACACTAAGAATATCACTTAAAAACTTTGAAGTTACGAAACAATGTTGCGAAATAATAGTATGATAAGATAAAACAGCAAATAAATCCAGAGCGAGCTAGTTCACAATAAAGAAGGGAGTATTTTCAAAACACTGCTATTCGTAAGATTGATTATTGAGCAATGAGTATCTTTATATACTCTCTGTGTGAAAATTAAGAAAAACGTAAGTAATTTGAGAAATTCTTAACCACCTCGTCTTTGGCATTTTACCAAACTCGCTAAAATTCACCGACAAAGTTGGAGACATTTTACAGTCAAGCGACCCGCGACTTTCCCGTCATAACAATTTGCAACTATGAATGATATTCTCAAGCTGTAAGAGTTTTAAGACAAAGATCAGGTCAAGGCAAAATAAAGAGTTGTATTTAAACAAGTGAACAGAGCACAAAACGGTCACAAAAAATGTGTATAGAAATGTATACGCACTCCATGTCTGTGTTCGAAAAATGTGTTTCTGGCAGATAGATTAACGCGCAATGAATTAATTCTCTAGATATATTACTTAAATATAACTAACATTCGAAGATTTTGATGAAATGTGTTAATAAGAGTTTTCTGGTAGATATAATTGCAAATATTTAAATTTAAAATATTTGCCTATAAGCTGAGAGAGTCTTTCAGATTCCTGACGTGCATTAACCAGCTTCATGCGTCACGGATCAAAGAACTTTTTGAACAATATTAACGAAAATAACCGTTTGTTAGAAATTTGGAAATGGTGTTTTAAGTTTTTATTGAATTACTTTGCGGTTCATAAGGCAGCAAGACAGAAATATGAAAATTATTGAAAAATGACTGGGTAGTGTGAATATAATTTAAGGGAATTATTTACATGGTCGGAATGCCGTTGTTGGTAATACGGGGTGTTTATAAACATATTGTAAATTTTTTGAAGAATTGGTCATAGGCTTATGTTTCCAATGTAAGAAATGCCTTAATTAAGGTAGATTATCATGTTATATAAATTTTTATCATATGATACTTTTAATAAGGAAGTACAAAATTTAGTTTTATACGAGCCCATTAAAAAGTATTCAGTTACAAATATATTTTCCATAGCCAATTAGTCAAACAAGAACAACAAAAGACGTCGCATTATCATATGACCAAAATTACCCGAGTTATCATGCAGATTTAGTTGGATAATTGGGGCCTGTGTAAAACTTTTGCTAAAGACAGTTACTCATGAAAGTTTTCGAAATAAATTTTTATTTATCTTATTAATAATATAAACACCTTGATTTATCTGTCTATCTATCTCTTGGATAACGCTGCTACAAAATGTTGCCAAACGTGTTTCAGCCACAGATAAACATTTCTTGAACTCTGGAGCTTCATGAGCGGATGACATCAGATACTGAAAGAAAGTCCATAATGTGGGCGGCCCGTTCACTACATAACGCAATGACTATATTTCTGTCCCAGCAAAAAACTGCGAGGAAACCATGGAGTTTTATGAGCGTATGACATCAAATACTGAAAGTGAGGCCTTGATGTGGGCGGCCCGTTCCCTACATAATGCATTGACTATATTTCTTTCACAGCAAAAACTGTGAGGAAACCATGGAGCTTTATGAGCGTATGACATTATACTGAAAGTGAGGCCTTGATGTGGGCGGCCAGTTCCCTACATAATGCAATGACTATACTTCTTTCATAGCGAAAATATTGAGATGTAACCGTGGAGCTTTACGCAGCGTATGGCATCAGCTACTGAAAGTGAGACCATGATGTTCTTTTATTTCTTATCATTTTATAAATTTTTATTTGAGATATACGACTCAACTCGGTAAACAAACTCAACAAAATTAGGAAATTTTCTTATGTGTGTTTTGTTTATTACTTGTAAGGCAAAATGCCGGCGGGTCTCACTAGTGATTTAATGTTTGTACGACCTCTGTAATCTATATTTTTGCCGTATCTTTGGACCAGGTCAGAGTGGTTTCAGTGCTATATCTTTGACAATTTTTCCTATTTTTTCCTAATTTTTTCCTATTTCTTCCTTTGATCTATTTTGCATATTAGAAAAACAATTTTTTTTTGTAATTTTAAAATGAATAAGAAACAATTTCACAATAAACAAGAAAGATCAATCATGCATAAGCATTGATTATGAAACACTTTCCAACTGAAATGTAATTTCATTTAAAAATTTCTAAAATGTGATTCATTCAGTGGTAATATCTTTTACATTATCACAGTACTACAGTAATTTATTATACTTAAATATTTAAAACTGTATCGAAATATAAATCATCTGATTCTTTATGCAAAATCAATGAATATTTCATTCATATAACTTGTATTCCAGACTCCAGAGCTAAATAATTTTGTGTGAAAAAAATTCAGCAATTCTTATGTAATTCATCTTACAATCGCTTGAGATATTTGCATTCTGCATATGTTAAAATTAGGCTTCCTTGAAGAAATAATAAAAGTTTAGGGATCATTTAAAATCACAACTATTGTAATTGCATAGGCACGGAATTTAGATACACAGATAATACACAGATAATATATATGTGTATGTGTATGTACTCAAAGTATTGGAATCGTGCCGAAGATCGGAACTCGAATTTTCAAAGGATCTACACGTTTTGGGACTTCTAGAACACGAAAAAACTACTTTTAGGAAGACGTCTGTGTGTGTAAGGGTGTATCTGTGTATGTTTCTGTGTGTCTGTGTGGATATTACATCCACTCTAATTGAAAAACTAATGGACCGAATTTCATACAATTTGGTAGGTATGTTTTTTGTGGGAAATCCTGATGTTCATTAGATTATAGAACGATTCGTAATAAAAGAATCTGCCTTCTTTGCGAAATGGCCGCAGAAATTGCCTTTATCCACTCTAGCTAAAAACTAATGAACCAAATTTAACAAAATTTGGAGTATAATATTTCAATAACCTACAAGTGATTTATATACCAAATTTAGCAAAATTTTGTATATAAATCATTTGTAGGTTATTCTAGTACGATTCGGGAAAAAGGAACGGGCTATTTTTGCGAAATGGCCAGCAAAAATCGTTATATATAAAAATAAAAGACTACGTGTGCTCAATTATATCAATTAAATTCCTATTTTATATCTGATTTTTGACAACAAAAAGAATAAGACTAACCCCATTACTCTAAGACTAGCCGTTCTTGAGATATTCTAGTTTTTTCGCGTTTTCGCTACGCCACCTTTGACAATAAGTCCAGCTATCAAATGAGAACCAAATTTAAGTTTAACGTGTAAATTAAATGTCATTTAAAATGCTTATGTAGTGCAGATAAACTCAAATTATCATTGAATAAATAAAGAGAACGAATATGAGTCTGCAGAGAAAGACATGTGCTGTCCACATCAGAATTTTTAACAATATTACACCAATGATTTATAGAAGTGAACGGGGATTATTTTCAGGCCATTTCGAAAAAAATGTATGATCTATATTTAAAGATCCATCAAATTTTTGTCGAATAAAATGTTCAACAAATTTAAGCTGTGTACCAAATTTTAACTCTCTAGGACGTAGGAAAGTGCATTTAAAATGCCATCAATTAAATTTATTATGAAGAGTTATATAAAATTTAAAAAAAATGAAAAATTGTTATCTACCAAATTTATTTTAAAATATGAAGCCACTCCCATATGCAAAACGTTTAAACAAATGGAGAGATATTTATTATATAATATCTCTCTCTTTTCTTTCTGGAAGATATCCCAAAGTCAGAATTTAAATGAATTTGTCTTTTTCCCTATATTAAATAATTTTTTTAATTAAAAAACTACTTAACATATTTTACTGAATTTTTTTTTATATATTCTATGGGATAATGTGAATATTTCCTAAAAATTTCGAAGCAATTCGTGAATTTTAAATTTACTTAAAAAATGTTTGAAAAATTAGGTCCCATAGGGTTCAATGTATTTCATTTTTTCAACCCGGGTTCAATAAAAAACTAATTGGGTGATATTATTTATTTATATTCCCATAGGTCCTACAGACCGTTTGAACAACATACTAAAATTTCATTTTGATAAACTCATTTTTACGGCAGTTATCGTGCTAACGGACAGACAGACAGACAGACAGACAGACAGACAGACAGACAGACAGACAGACAGAATGAACAAAGTCATAAACACTTTTTAACTTTGTTGTAAAGTGTTAATAAAACGGCTGCTTTTGAAAATATAATTTACTAATACTTCCGTGTTAGACGGTTATAAGAAATAGTTAGCTAATTAGAACTTCTTTTGTAGAGGTTCTCCTATAAAAAAAAATTAAACGTTTTAATGAAAATATATCACACGTGATCCAAACCATCGTGGGATGAAAATCTAATTGAAGCACTTCTTAAATTGGAACCATTGATGTATGACCGACCGTTCAAGATATAGTTATTTGTGCAATCTTTTTGAAATATCCTGCATAACTTAGCAGAATTCATGAGGTTTGTGTTCAATGTCTTGCTTCGACTGATTATTATTTTTAGCTCAAATTAAGCCTAGTATTCTATAATTAGCTTTCGAGCTCAAATATGGAGCGATGTTTTAGGTCGTACCTCAGTCTAGTTCGAAGGAGGGGATTGTAAAATAATTCAAGGAAATACCCTCACTAGGCGAAATCGGAATTGTTAGTAATATAATTAATTTCTATCCAGAGTCAAACCTTTACAAAGTTACCACTAAAATATAAAGTATTTACAATTCTTTACTTGCTACTTTCCCTGCAATACATGGTAAATGTATAGGGAAAGTATTGGAATCATGCCGAAAATCCCAACTCGAGTTTTCGACGGATCTACGCGTTTCGAGACATCTAGAATACGAAAAAACTATTTTTAGCTGACGTGTGTCTGTCTGTCTGTGCAGAATTTTGTATCCACTCTAACTAAAAAACTAATGGACCGAATTTCACAAAATTTGGTAGGTAAGTCACTTGTGGGTGAATCTGGTGCTGATTAGTTTTAGGTACGATTCGGGATAAAATAACCCGCATTTTTTTACGAAATGGCCCGCAAAAGTTTGTATCTACTCTAGCTGAAAAACTAATGGACCGAATTTCACAAAATTCGGTAGATAAATCACTTGTTGGTCACCCTGGTGCTGAATAGATTTTGGTAGGATTCGGAAAAACATAATCTGCCGTTTTTTGCAAAATAACCCGCAAAAATCGTCAAAATCTAAAATAAAAAACTACATATGCTCAAATATATCCATTAAATGCTTGTTTAATACGTAATTTTTAATGAAGAAAAGAATAAAACCTACCTCATTATACTAGGACTAGCCGTTCTCGAGATATTTTAGTTTTTTCGTATTTTTTCTACGCCACCTTTGAAAATAAGTCGAGTTATCAAATGAGAAGGAAAATTGAATTAAAAGTGAATTAAATTTAATTAAAATAAAGAGAACGTGGAGAAAGTCTGCAGGGAAAGTCATGTGCTGCCCACATCAGATTTTGTATATTTGTGCTTAAACTGGATTATGGATTTTCTTGTATTTATAATTTTGTAATTTTTAAATCTGTTTTTGGTGATTTTGTGTGGATGTATTAAACGTGTTTAGTAGTGATGCCAATTTTGTAATATGCAAATTTAACTTTCGGGTAGTGGATAGTGTTTAAGCATGTTGGCATGATTTTTTATTTAACACCAGTCAGGAAGGGTATGCTGATACCTGAAAGCGCTATGGCTTTTAAATTATATCTACGTCTGATGGTTGTTTTAATAAAATGACGTTTAAAACTAATGATTTGTCATTCATTTATTATTTAAATCGTTTTGAAGATATGACGTGTTGCTGCCATTAGTATCTATCCAGGAGGCTTAAATTCAAGTTTAAGAGATTGAATTTTTAGGTGAGTTCCAAGAGATTGAATGTTTAGGCGAGTTCCAAGAAATTGAATGTTTAGGCGAAGTTAAGTCTAATGATGTACAATTGATACCCAAGAAAAGACTAAATGCGCGTACACAACTAGTGTTAACACAAATGTTTAATAGCTTTTGTCATTTATTTTTCAGATAATGGTACCATCACTTTATATTTATAAATAAGTAAATGAACTTTTTTTTTATTTCCTGATTATTTAAGAAATGAATTAGAAAAATACTTAAGGGGGACGTACACAAGTTATGAAACGAAATAGATGTAATGATGGTGCAACATGCAAAAAATAACTATCAAAAATATATTGAGTTTGGAAATATGTATGCTTGTCTGTTTATGTGTGGCTCGCGTAGCGTAAAATTTAAGCGATCCACAGCTAAGACATTAGGCAAAGTCATGTTCAGATCAGGTACCAAAATACTTTGGAGCATTTTTTGTTTTTAAATTCAAATCAGTTCTTCAGTTATTTTATGTTAAGGTACAATTTTAAACGATTTTTCAAACAAGTCGGCTTCTTAGCGATTTATGATCTTATCGCAGAGATTCGATCTTGACACTAACAGAAGATCGAGAAACGTCCTTTTTTCTGAAATTTGAACCGATGTTAAATAAATCTAATTTAATTGCATAAAATAAGCATTTAATTGTTAAATAAATCTAAATATGCTTATTTTATGCAATTTCATTTATACTTACTTTCTTGTATCGGAGATTTGATGATACACATGATTCCATAAATAGAAGGATTATATAAATAAAAGGCGCTAGCTTCACATTCTGATAATTTTATCTTAATTAATTTATTTCTGAATTTTGAATGACCTTTTAAGGGGGTCTGATGAGGTTGATTTCAGATCAATTAGGGAGGACACGGAAGTGAAAACGTTTTTGTCTGAAAACGTGACGTCACAACTTGGGACATGTTCGATGCTATGGAGATTTACGTTATACAAGTTTTTGTGTGCTTGGAAAAACAGAGAGCGAGAATATTTTGTGTTCTCAATTGACGCTTTAGAAATTGCGCTGTGTTGTCTTTTATTTAAGTAGCTGGAGCTTATTTTGGAATTAGGTGAGGTTGCACAATTATATATATACTAAAAACTCTGATGTGGGCAGCACATGACTTTCCTTCTATAATGTAATGAATTTACTACTTTTACAGTAAAAAAATAGATTATTTTTATAGCAGATATTTATATACTTTCCAAGATATTGAATTTTTGTCAAAGAGTCGTCATTTTCATTAATATAGCGTCATTTTTATCCATTTGGCGAGTTTTTCGTAAATTTAGCAATATTTTAAAAAGTCGCCAAGTTTGCGACATTCCACTAAATTCGTCGCCAAAATCTCGCCAATCATTATGGACGGAGAAATAAGTTATTCTTACAGCAGATAAATGACTATTGCCGTTCAAATACAAAAGTAATACTCAAAGTATCTTTTTCATGAATGGAACGAGCTAGATCCACGAGAATGATGTCACCAAATTTATCGCATGGTATTACATATGAAAAGTGAACATGTTTCTCAATAGGAAATATTTTTCTTTTATTTTATATGAATTTTTGATAATTTTTTAGAAAAACGTGCAATATGTCGAGAACGGTTCATGTTAGCGCTCTAAAATTTATGTCAATTGTTTCCTTATGAAAAATTACTTAAGAAATGTCTATTTGCGTAACTTTATTAAAGGTTTCGATTTTTTGACGATTTTTTCAAAATTTCACTCGAAAATTTAGGGGGTTCTTAACATTCGATTGCGTATAAAAACAATAGGCTTCCAGTGTTACGGATTGTAATTTTTGTACCAAATTTCGTTTGAATCGGTCCATTCGTTCGTCAGTTATCGTCTTCACAGACTCACTGACACACACACACACACACAGGCATCACTTCAAAAATGTTCGATTCGTGATCAGGGATGCGTGAACGTGCTCTCCCGTCGGAACGTGCTCTCCCGTTGAAACGTGCTCTCCCGTAGGAAACTCGAATTCGAATTTTCGACCCCCTGTTTGACTAGTTTCGCGTACTTTGAGTTTCTCTGTCACGTACTTAAAAATCTAAAGTAAATAAAATTTGGTAATTTGTTACATTTGTGGAGAAATATTAGGGAAACATTCTCGACTGGCGAAGCGAGACATTGGCGAGGGTAGACGCTTGGCTGACGTAACAAACAGGGGGAAGGAGTCCTATAGTGTACACCCCCCCCCCCCCACACACACAGATATATAATAGTTTGAAAGTCCAATGAAAGAAAAGTGAGAAGCAGTAACCCGAAAAACCTAAACTTTCT